>OY829538.1:63073211-64487225 GCA_963691705.1 Viola odorata | reverse complement strand
GAGGCCATAGCTTGAGACTTGGAGGCTTGGAAAATCTTCATCGTCGTCATCCTCACTACAACTTGAAGTTGAGCCTCGGATTAAGAGACGAGGACTTGAAGTCTCTTCATAGTCTTCATTCTCGCTACAAGTTACTTCACTTTCATCTTGGTACTTATCCTCACTATCAATGCTATATTCATCGCCGATTTCATCACACGGTTCAAAATGCTCATCATCATCAAATTTGCAACTAGCTTCACTACATGACTCGTCACCACTTTCACCACTTGGTTCAAAATTCTCATCGTCATTGGAGTGGTCACTAGCATCACCGTATGATTCATAACCACTATCATCATCATGGCATTGTGAAGTATCATCATCATAATACTCTTCTTAGTCACAAGATTCACAATCACTATCTTGCGACATTGTGCCTGAAAGATTGAACAAACTAAATATATATACGTTAGAAAATAATCTCTCCCTCACGTGTTTAAACACTCGTGTTTAGGTCACTCGAAAAATATGTGCTCACAAACACTCAACTTCGCGTTCTCCATGTACCTGCACACTTAAACAAGGGTTAGAAAAATAATTCTCTCCCTCACGTGTTTAACACTCTTGATTAATTCACTCGTAAAAGATAGCCTCACAAATCGCTCAATACATCCACACTCAAAGCTTGCTCACCACACAACTTGTTGCCGCAAACAAACTTATGATTCGAATCAAGCAATTCGTCAACAACTACCTTCGCAAGTGCTCAAGATTAGAACAAGATTAGGAAAGATTAAACAAGAGACTCAAGGAAATTACAAAGACTCGAGAGAAAGCTGAATTTTTTTTTTCAGAATTCCAAAGAAAATTCAAAATTTCAGTTTTTGGGAAGAAATTTTGAAATTTCGTTGGGAGGGAAGAAGGCTGGAAAATGAGGGGTTAAGGGAGTAAAAGACTCAAGAAAAGAGTTAGAAATGTAATGAAAAAGACTTGGGAGTTTAAGACTTAAGAACTTTAAGTTTAGGACTCAAAAAGTTTAAAACTCAAGTTTAAGGTTTTAATGATTTAGGACTTGAGTTTAGGACTCAAATAAAAGGAAAAAGACTGCTGGACACTAGGAAAAGAGAGGGACGTGCTGGCTGGTTAGGAAAAGGATGGGCTAGTTTAGTTGGAATTGGGCAATTTAGTTAGGATGGTTGGCTAGTTAGGTCAAAATGTCAAAGGACTAGGGTGAGGTGGCTTGGGTATTTAATGCAATGGATTAGGCTTGAGCCTTGGATGTATGATGGCCGGCCAAGTGTTCCAATTCTTTCTTTTCTTTTCTTTTCTTTTTTTTTTTTTTTTTTTTATAAATTAGAAACACTTGATTAAAACTTTTGCAAAATGTTTTTGGATCAAAATACCCCAATAGACCAAGAACATCAAGAACACAAGATGAACTTCAAGAACACACCCAAATGATTTTCTTAAAATTTTGATCTTTTGACCTAGCAAAAATGATCACCACAATCACTCAATTGCCCACTTGAAAGATCTATCGAAAATAACCGACTAAACTCAAGATATCAAGAAAGAAAGGTTCTAACACTTTGAACAAAAACTAGAAAAATTCGATAGGCGGCCAAAAGCTCCGCTACCACTTGATGCGATCACGGCCTAGGGTTAGTAGGCCGGATTACATATGGAGCTTAAGGAGGATCTAGCCAAACGAATCATCTAGCACCCACACGACCACAAGGAGGGAAATAACAAGATATGGAGATGCAGCGGAGAAAGAGACACAAAAGAGCGATGGAAAGATGGGAGTTACCCGGGATTTAGAAGATGGATGGAAGGGACGGAGATGAGCACACGCGAAGTAGCGACAATCACACGAACGATTGCTTGATCAAGATATAATCCGAGGGCCAAGTTGGGACTCGTTTCTATGGATGATCAAACAAGAAAATATATATTTCATTCACACAAATTGTTAACAAGATTACAAGGTTTGATTTCCCGGAGAGAGATCGGGAGGAGTAATCTCAAACTCAAGCGATCCCTCTCAAGGAATGAAAGTGTTGAGCCCTAGCTCCATGTGTACAAAGGAGGAGAATTCTCACTCAACAAAACACACACAAAGTTGTCAAAAGCTCCCCACAAAATGAAAGAAAAGAACTATTTATACTAAGTTACAATAAGCCTACACTATTACAAAAACGACCCTGAAAATGTCCTTGGAAGACAACATTCGGTCACCAAACCCGAAGGTAGCGTGATTCACGGTTAGGGCTAACCGTGATCACGTTTACCTACTTTTCCTTACCGTGATCACGGTTAGTCCTTACCGTGATCACGCCAAGAACCGTACGCTAAAATGTCAACGAGCATAACTTTTGATCCACCCCTCAGATTGATCTGAAACTTGTCCCAAATGAAAGCTAAGATCTTGAAGTTTCCATCAAGCTTTTGATCTCTCAAATCGGGCATCATTTGCTTGTCCATATTCTGGTGGAGACTAGGCGACACAATTCTGACTTGCATAGATGGAGCATTTGTTGTCAAGGCCTTGGGATGAGTGTGCGTGGCCGGGTGACTTGCTAGGCCTTCTTGGGAATTCCGTGCGTCTAGGCCTTGGGTTGTGAGGATTTGGCGCTTGAACCTCGACCGTGGGCATGGTTTTTGATCATTTGTAAGGCTCGGCTGCCCTTGGCCGATCCTTTGGCCAAAATGTCGGATTCTTGGACCCATGATCGCATCACGATGGATTCTACATCGTTTACAGGAATCTGCAGGTAACTAATTAGTGTAAGAGCTAATTAGAAAAGAGTAGGATCCGGTTTATAGGAGTAGAAGAAATTCTCTTCTAGATCGGGAAAGGTCTCTCCCTATGTTTAATCAACCCCTCAATTAAACTTTAGTAGGAGTACCGCCTTAAAGTTATTGATCGGTTAGGGATCCTAGTAGGAGTACCGCCTTAGGAATCTTGAGTAGGAGGAGAGCAGGAGACTCAGAGTACCGCTGGTCTCTATAGTTTTTCTATAAAATTCGGATTTGAACACACTTGCATCAATGATCGACATTTATGAATCGTGACCCGAAAAGAGTCTTTATCGAGAATTTATCATCATCTGAGTTCTTTAAATCACCACTTGTTTACTGTTTTTGTTCATTCTATTTATTAATTTAATTACAACACAAAAATCTCTCAATATTGGTATTTACCACGGTTACAATTTTGGTCTTTTACGGAAATTATTATTGTCCTGAAATCCCTATGGTTTGATCCTTTTACCACTTGCTACAGTTTTAATTAATTGTGCATGGTGAACTGTATGATTTATTTTTGCTGGTTTCGACGACCATCAAATTTTGGCGCCGTTGCCGGGGATTTCTTTGGTACTAATTTTAATTTTCTTGTTTTATGACCAGGTCCTCCCAACTGCCATTACTTCCATACAACCCAGAGTTGACAAAAACAGAAGCTCAGTACAGGAAGCAGCGAGCAGAAAGGCAGAGGACAGAATCTGAAGAAACTGTTTCAGAAAATAGTTTTTCGCAGTCAGCAGACTTTCCACAGGCCTGGGGGAAAGTTCATCAGCAGCAGTAAGAGAAAACCCTCTTTTCGAACGAGAAATGGACCAGCCACCTCCACCACCACCTCCTCCTCCTATAGAGCAGACCTTTAGGCAGCGAAACAGTGAGGGACCACCTCCGGACACACACTTTTGTGTCCAATATCCGCCCGTAGAGCATGACTGGAACCTAAAACCAAACATGATCCATAACCTTAAAAAGTTCTACGGTTTGCCTAGCGAGAACCCATTCAAGCACCTGCAATATCTCCATTGGGAATGTGACACTCACAAACCCCCTCGAGTTGACATCAACCGAGCCAAACTCCGTGCTTTTCCATGGACCCTAGAGGATAAAGCTAGGAATTGGTTCCTAAGCTTACCGCACAACTCCATTAACACATGGCAACAGATGTTGAGCACCTTTCTCAACAAATTTTGGTACTCTAGTAAGGCTGGAAATGCCAGGAAGAATATAGTGTCCATCAAACAGTCTCCTACAGAGAGTTTTGGGGAGTATTATCAACGCTTCAGGAACCTATTAGAAATCTGCCCAAACCATGGAGTTTCTGATTAGAACCAGGTACAATACTTCTATGATGGTTTATGTGTTAGAGACAAGTTGGTTGTGGATGGAGCTGCTGGAGGAGCATTGCAAGATTGCACCCTCACGAAGGCGAATCAATTGCTTCAGATCTTGGCTGCAAATAGCGAGCTAAATCAGTCAAGCGAAAGAGAAAATCCTACAGGTAATATTTCTGTACTTGAAACTAAAATGGATGAACTTTCTGATCGTTTGGATAAGTTTTGTGTAGGACAATCACAGGTACAGCAGGTACAGCAGACCATGGTGTGTGGTATGTGCGGGCAACAAGGACACCATACAGATGGATGCATCTTGAACAATGGAACACCCGAAGAGGTTAATTCGGTATTGCAGTATCAGCAGCAATATGGTAGGTATCCACCACACAAGCCCGAATACAACCAAACTCAGTATAATAACAATCCTGGTTGGAGAGAAAACACAAGCTCCAACACCACGGTTCAATTCCCAAATAATCAATACCATGCTCAGCAACAACCACCACCTATGAACCTACAAAACTTCGTCCCTAGACCCAATATACCACAACTTCTAGTCCCACAACAACCCCTACTGCTCACTGGAGTCCCAATGGAGGATATGCTTAAACAGTTTATACAAGCTAGCATTACAAATCTCGCCCAAACAACCCAAGCCAGTATTGCTACCTTACAAAAGGAGTTAGGGGAGATGAAACTCAGTAAACAAGAGCAGGGAGGACGGTTACCATCAACTACTGTGGACAACCCGATACATAATGTCAGTTCCATGACATTACGGAGTGGAACAAATATTCCAGACATAGCGGACTCGTCCACAGGCCTGGGGAAGAGTCGACTAGAGGCAGTTCCACCTCCACCAGAATTCGAACCAGAAATGAAGGTAATTCCAGAAAAATAAGTTCCAGAGACGTTGTCAAGAAAGGAAAATCAGGTAATCCCTCTTCCTTTTCCCAAAAGGGCTGAAAAGTCCAAGAAGGCGAAGGAAGAGAAGGTTATTTTAGATGTTTTTCGAAAAGTAGCCATAAATATTCCTTTACTTGATATGATAGCGCAAGTGCCCAAATATGCCAAGTTTCTTAAAGATTTATGCACTAATAAAAAGAAGCTTTCAGGTATAGAAAGGGTCAACTTGAATGAGAATGTGTCTGCTGTTTTTCAAAAGAAATTGCCTAACAAATGCAAGGATGGAGGAACCTTTGTGATTCCTTGCAAAATTGGAGAGCAGTGCATTGAGAAGGCGCTATGCGATCTTGGGGTAGGGATAAATGTCATGTCGTTGACTGTTTTTAAGACTCTGAATATCGGTGAATTGAAAGAGATAATGGTTGTAATTCAATTAGCTGATAGATCATTTATATACCCTGTAGGAGTCATTGAGGATGTGCTAGTTCAAGTGAATGATTTTATTTTTCCAGCTGACTTCTATGTTGTAGATATGGATAATGAGCATTCAACAAAATCTACAGAGATACTGCTGGGTAGACCATTCTTGAGGAAAGCAAGGGCAATGATTGATGTGGCTGGAGGGAGTTTGACATTGGAATTTTGTGGTGAACTTATTAAATTTAATATGTATGATGCCATGAGATTTCCTGATGACATGCATAATGTTAATTGCATAGATATTATTGATCCTGATGCTGATAATATTCATGAATTAATTGCTACTAGCCCATTGGATTGTGTTGTTAGCAGAAATATTGACAAGCAAAAAATGCTTGAGATGGAGAAAGGTTTGGATATGAACGAGGAAAATAATGAAGTTGTGACAGAGACTGGTGTTTCTAAACCTTGTACTGATGCTCCTAAGATTTTAGAACCACCAGTGACTCACAATAAGCTCCTCTCTTTAATTTTGCAGGCCCCTAACTTGGAGCTGAAAAATTTATCAGATTACCCGAAGTACTCGTCCACAGGCCTGGGAAAGAGTCCGCCAGTGATTAATTCCAGCAAGCTGACAAAAATGGAGGAAGAAGAGTGTGTGAGAAAAATGAAGGAGTACAAGGAGGTCATTGAATGGAGGATAGCTAACATAAGTGATGCAATCCAGAACCTACCTACTGGAGACTGAACAAGAACAATGTCTAGTCCAAGACTATAAAAAGGGACGCTTCATGGGAGGCAACCCATGTGTTTTTATTTCCTTTTCTTTTCTTTCTTTCTTTCAATAAATTCCTTCTTCTAGTGCTGATGAGAGTCTGATTTCTTTTGATAAGAGTTTTAGGAAAGCAGACTCGACTCTCTCCCAGACCTGGGAGAGAGTCCTTGCGAGATGCGCTCAACATGAAGTTAATCACGATGCTTTACCCACCACAACCATGACTGCCCCGGGTACATTCTTTCCTTTTTATTTCTTTTATTTCTGTTTTCGTTGTGTCTTTTCCCTTTCTCACACTTTGAGGACAAAGTGTCATCTAGTGTGGGGGAGGAATTTTTGTGTTGAACATGGCTATTTTGAATGTTTGTTTGCGTCATTTTTTGAGTCTTTATTTTCTTTTCTTTGGTCTGATTTGTGCATGATTTTATTTTCTTAGTTTTGTGCATGTTTTTAGACTGTCATGATTGTGTATAGCATCAGACCCTGATTTCAACCTAGGTTGTATAGTTTACTTCTGAAACTGCATTTTAGACACTTGTTTGATCGAGTCTATGCTTTAGTACCAGGGGAGTGAATGAGCGTAACATGATCAATGCCTAAGGGGCATATTTCCTAATGAACTCAGAACATTAACTATCCACATGGTCTAAAGGATAGCTAGCTAGGGCTTAACTTTCGATTAGGGTGACAAGGCTTGCTACGTATAGATTTGAGAGTGCTTTTATTTCCGTCTAATTGAATGTGTAATGTTTTAAATGTGCTGGAATTTCATAAGAGTAGAGATAGCAAAAAGTGGAAGTTCTGGGTGCCCAAAAAGAACAAGCACTGCTATTTATTATGCCTGTAAAAATACTAAGGGCAAAGAAAAAAAAATGAAAAAAAAAAAATCTGCTGATAAGTGATTTAAATGGCACAAGGTCTTGATACACATTTAGGTGGAATTGCACTTCGGTAGGACTCAAATTTGTAGTGAGTTTTGTCCCTTAATCAACAATAATTTAAAAAAGTTGGATGTCTTGAAACCATGTGGATGGGGTATGTTTAGGGTATTGATTGGTCCTTGGTAGTCCAGCAAAGACTCGGTAAGGGAAGTATCTTGGTAGTTTCAGCAGTGAGGTATGCAACCAAAAGAAGAGATTTGGGTCTCGATGTTTATTCTGTTTTGTTGTGTTTTGAATTGTTTTTCTTTTTATGCTCGAGGGCGAGCATAGGGTAGTGTGGGGGATTTGATTGAGTCCTAATATGCTGAATTTATCACATCTTTTCTTGCTGTTTTGGATGCCAATTACACTGATAGTGTGCATTTTTCAATCCCTTTTGCAGAGAGTAGGCTACAAAGCCTAAATATTAAAAAGGAGCTGAAAATAGGTACAAAGCTTGAGTCGATACAGACGAGGAAAGAAGGTAGCAGCGTTCAGGCTGTTTAACTGTTGCAACCAAATTAATTCAACGCATGAAGAGATTGCTAATGGGCTTGGGCCCATGAGGAAAAGAGAGGGACGCGTACAGGAAAAAGAAAAGAACAATATTTTGTAATTATTTGAAACATAATAATTAGTTTAATAATTATTTAAATCCTACTTTCTAGGAATTTTAGTTGGAATGGATTTTGTTAAATACCTAGTAGGAAACAAAGAGAGATCAGCTTCTCTTCCTGGATTGAAACAGACGGCTACTGGTTCTAACTAAGCAATTATTATTCTTTTCTTCTTCTTTCTTTGATTCTTATAAATTGATGCATAATAATTGTCTCAATTAATTATGTCTTGTTCTAGCTAAATTATCTATTCTTGGTAAAGGTTCTAGGGTTATGATTCATATGTTGTGAGATCTAATTAAGCTTCATAAAATCTAAATTTGTATTTCTATTCTTTTTAATTAAATGCCAATTTGTTCTCATTCGATCTAAGTTTGATCACCTTAGACTTTAATTCGAACAATTACATCTTTTCTTAGAAACGATGGATTCTACATCGTTTACAGGAATCTGCAGGTAACTAATTAGTGTAAGAGCTAATTAGAAAAGAGTAGGATCCGGTTTATAGGAGTAGAAGAAATTCTCTTCTAGATCGGGAAAGGTCTCTCCCTATGTTTAATCAACCCCTCAATTAAACTTTAGTAGGAGTACCGCCTTAAAGTTATTGATCGGTTAGGGATCCTAGTAGGAGTACCGCCTTAGGAATCTTGAGTAGGAGGAGAGCAGGAGACTCAGAGTACCGCTGGTCTCTATAGTTTTTCTATAAAATTCGGATTTGAACACACTTGCATCAATGATCGACATTTATGAATCGTGACCCGAAAAGAGTCTTTATCGAGAATTTATCATCATCTGAGTTCTTTAAATCACCACTTGTTTACTGTTTTTGTTCATTCTATTTATTAATTTAATTACAACACAAAAATCTCTCAATATTGGTATTTACCACGGTTACAATTTTGGTCTTTTACGGAAATTATTATTGTCCTGAAATCCCTATGGTTCGATCCTTTTACCACTTGCTACAGTTTTAATTAATTGTGCATGGTGAACTGTATGATTTATTTTTGCTGGTTTCGACGACCATCAATAACCCAAATTCCTCTTTTCCTTTCTTTTTCTTTTTATATACAACAGTATAATGATAATAATAATAATAAAAATGAAAATAAAATTAATGCTTTATTACTAGAATTAGAGGTAATTATTGATAAGATCCGAGATCTCTTCGGGTCGGAAAACGGCTGCTGCAGCTAGTCGGAGGGGAAGCGATCAGCGTCAGAGATACCTGCAAAGCGCCGGAGGGGGACTCCGGCGTAGACACTCCGATGCTTAAGTCAGTTCGAGTTTTTAGAATGGTAGAAGTTCTCCAAGATGATCTCGATCTTACCTTCTGTTTGAAAAGATGGGGGTATTTATAGGCCGAACTTGGCGATACCTGACAGCGATAAGGGTGCAGCGATAAGCATCGTCCGAATATATCGCCTCCAGCGATAATGGGTGAGCCATCGCGGGCGATAATCACATAAGGCCTATCAGGAGCGACATCCTCTTCGTTCCCCTAGGATGGGATGACGCCATACGCGTAAAGATGCATGAGATCCCCCCCCCGCTAAAGTCGACCATCCTAGGAAACTTCCGCCGGCCCGGGCGATAGGTTGGTTTTTCAGGGAAGCGTGTAGAAACTCGTCAAGGATAGATGCCGTAGCTACAACAATGCCGTCAGGAGCATTCCAATTGTTATCATAAGCCCAACTGAAAACTAGCCCGAGTGTTCACCAAGGGCTATCCAGGTCTGACATCTTTAGATAGGGGTTTGCTTTGTCATGAGGCGATATTTCCACAGAGGGCTCGGGCTTTCTTTATCGTTCAAAGGCTGATCAATCCTAATGCGGAACGAGGGCTTAGATCCACAACTTTCCACTAATCCGGTCAAGTTCGTCCTTGTTTCTTGTCAAAAAGGCCCGTCTCCTCAGGACGTTAAGAATTCTACTAGGAGGCCGTTGGGGCGCTCGCGATTTTGAAGGCATTACTTTTATTCAGCGATACTGGCCCATTTGTCCTTTCAATAGGACTTATGAAGTCTCAGCTTCGTTCGAGTCATAGAAGGACCGTCGATAGGTCGCTTGTGATATCATCGCGTATATTCAGCCAGGCCGCACCATGGGCTGTCATATATTTTGGGTCTATCGTTCTTCCACGTGTTCTGCAAAGGCACAGAGGAGATAGAAACATATATAGAAGTTAGCAAACTTTATACTTACAGAGGTTCGAGGTCACACGTGCCCACTTTTTCTTTTACGCTCGAGAAAACAGCAAGTATCAGCGTGGCTTTATACCATCAGCTACCTTATGGTTATCGCGGCTTCATACCACCAGACGCCTGTGATGTCATCGTGGTTTTATGCATCCAGGGCCACCGGCGACATCAACGCGGCCTTACACTGTGGATACCGGTAACCTTATGGTTTTAGCGTTAGGGCTACCAGTGATATCGTGCCTCTCAACGTTTTTCAGATTCTGCTTTGTACTCCTTCCGGTATCTGTATCGTGAACGTCACCCGTCCCTTTCATTTACGCTTATCAATCCTCGAGGTTATCGGGGCGGCTCGTCTTTTGAGGACCTCAGTCTCTTTTCCCAAGGCCTCTCTTCACTGGAGCCTATAAATCGGAGAGCTTTCTCCTCCCACGTTCTCCTCGTCTTTATCAGCTAGCATCATGGATAATTTGACTAAGAATTTTCTTCTCTCCAAGGGTCACTCACTCAGGAACCTCAATGACGGCGACGTCGGTTTCCTGGAGAACATGCTGGTCAAGACTTCTGAGGATATTCTGGAGCTGCAAGGGATGCTGACTCCGCTTTATTCCCGGCTAGGGGTCATTTCCCTGGAGGACTTCAGTCCTTTGGAGAGCGTATCAAAGCTGTCCGCCTCCATCGCTCGGATTCAGGTGGTGATCGCCATGCTGCAGCAGCGTAAGGACATGCTGGGGTGCTGCCTGAAGGGGATGAGAGCTACTTCCCATGATCTTATCCTGGTCATGGATTCCTTGAGGGACCTTCCTGAGGTGCCCGAGGATGCTGGCTCTGACGCCTGATAGTGATGGCTCCCTTTGGGCCTTTTCTCTTTTCCCCTTATCTTGTCAATGTATCTTCCGGTTACTAGGCCGTAATAAATAAAGTATTTTCCTCATTTCCTTTTGCAACTGTTCTTCTTCTTTACTGCGCTCTTTGTCGTTTTCCAAGAGGATATTCTTAGCCCAACTGAAAACAGTCTTGCTATTGGGCGGTTTTTCTGTCGATCGTTTTGCCTTAACTCCGCGCCGTCCTCATTATAACAACTGATTGACAGAGACTATAATTATTCTTGAATTGCGCGAGATCTCAACAGGCGTGACTGCAAATCTATATTTGCATTCCAGACTGTATATGTGCCAATCTTCAAGAGTTGGGTTGGAGGATCGAAGAGTCTCTTTTCTTCTTTTCCCGGCTATTTAATGAGGCTTTTCCTCCTTCACTCTTATCCATTTCTTTCTCCTTCGCTTTTCTTCGTTATAAGTCCTCTGCAAGTCTCATGGCTGATTCTTATTTGCTAGGTACGGCTTCGGGGAATTCACCGCCAACTCCTCCGACCACCCCTGACACAGATAATCCTCCCCCATCGCCTCCTTGGAGGCCGGTTGTCCGCCGGCGATGTCGCAAGAGGCGGAGGAAGGAAGTTGAACGAAGAAGGAAGGAGGCTGCCCAGGCCTCTAAGTCATTTTTCGACTCTCTGGCTTTTCTGGCTAGGGGGGAGAAAAAACCGTCTCCCCCTCCGCAGGAATCACCTCCGTGGGCTCCCTCTGCTTGCTCGGCCGCCGGGGCAGTATCGCTAAGCGTTAAGGAGGAGTTACCCAAGTTGACTTCTGCCGCTGGAAAGGGGGTCGGTGAGTCTTCTCCCCCTGCTATTGTGGATTCACCATTCTGGGGTGGCGATAACGAAGAGGACGTAGTCTATTGCTACGGCGTTACTTGGTCCGATAGTGATGAGTAGGGCCTTACTCCTTCTTTTTGTAGATGCCGTATGGCCTTTCTCATAATAATGAATGATGGTTTTACTTCCTTTTCGCTCTTCATCGCTTACTTATTATTTCTTTCTGAGCGTTCCGGGTTGACGCGGATGCGTCCCTTTCGCTACGGGTAACTGCCTTCAACTTTTAATCGGTAACTGTCTTATTCCAGAAGACACAAACGACTATCCACGTGTCTTTTTTAGTTCTGTACGTGTTTCCTTTTTACAGGCTATCTCTTCTTCAGGCTTTCCTTTAAAAGGAATTCATCTCTCTCTTTTACTGCTTCTGCGAATATTTTGAGTTTTTGCACATTTTCTCTCTTCTGCACTTCTTTTCTTCGAGAGGTTTTTCCGCGACCGCTCACTGGTACCGGCGACCGGTTTATTGGCTTTTTGCTCCAGGTATTTACTCCTTCTACCGCCGTAGATTTACTTTTACTGTCCCTTATGTCTTCAACTGCTGAAAACCCCATAGATCCCGAAGCTAGGCGAACTCGCAGCATATTCAATTGTAATGAGGTTTTGAGGGTTGAATTAGAGGAGAGTGGTATTACTTTTCCCACGGGCTATCGCCCTTTTGTCTCTTTGAAGGACACTCGGCTGCCTGACGCCATGTGGGGAACATTCCGGTTAGTTTATTTCAAGATGTTTACTTACGGATTCCGTTTCCCACTCCATACTTCTCTGTTGAAACTGCTAGATCATTACGACCTTAATCCCGTCCAGATTACTCCACCCTCTTGGTGTGGTATTTACGCTTTCCTTCGTTCGTGCGAGATGAAGCGTATATTTGCTCCGTCGCTTGATCTATTCCGCACATTCTTTGTCTTGAGTTGTCGCGACTGCCTGGTAGATATTACCCCCAGATGGGATGATGTTGTTGTGCAACTGTTCTGGCGGAACTTTCAAGGTTTTGAGGAACACGTAGATGACTGGAAGTCTGGCTTTTTCACCCTCCGTTTGCCGTCACGGCTCTGACGCGGGGGTTTCAATCGAAAAATCAGTAGTGGCGTTTGGAAAAGACCGGAAGCGCTGTCAAGCCAGGATGTTTCCAACGTTAGCGCCTTGTTAGAAATAGAAGGGTCTTTCCGTATCCGGGAGTTTGCTCGGTTCAGGCCCTTGTCAGAGTGCGTTGTGGGTGAGTTTCCTTTTTCTTTTTTATCGCTTCACTCTTCTTAATTTGCTAATATGTTTTGTTGGCAGGTAACGCTGAGAGTAGTTCTTCTGGGGAAGGTGACGCCCCTTTGAACGTAACACCTCTCCAGTCGCTGCCTCCTTCTCCTCCGCCTAAAAACTCCCGCCGTCCACCTATTCCGCCTAAAAGGGGAAGGACTAAAACCGTCACAACTCGCAGAGCCTCCACTCGACCTTCTTGTTTCCTTGAAAATTGGCTTCCTTCCCGCGGCAAGAGGGTAGCTCAAGGCGATCCTGTGTTTGAGAAAATCGACAGCGATAGCGAGAGCATGGACACTGGTCCTGAATTACGTCACGCTACTATTGCCCAAAGGATGAAACTTAGGTCGAGGAGGGATGATGACACGGCGGAATCGGCTGAGGACAATATCGAAGAAATTGCAGAAGAGACGGAGCGTCTCGTAAAGAAGGTTCGCACAGAGAAAACTAAACCCCCAGTTCCCCCTTCGAAGGGAGTTAACGCGGCCCCCTCCGAGAATATTAACGCTTCTCATGCCGCGAGTACTTCGCAAGTGGTGAAAAATATCAAAGCTATCAGGGTGCCTTCCGCCGTTTCTATCGACAACAATGAGACCTCGATAGCCGCGACCTCTCCTTTGTCGTCGGGCCATCCTGCTTCCCCGATAGGTTCTTTTATCCCAGAGACAACCCCACCAGTTTCGAGTTTAAGCGTTCCTCCTGAATTTCTCCCACGGAAGCCTCCTCTTTTGTTTCTGTCTTCAATTTCGGGCGTTGGTGATTGCGCAAAAAATTGTTCCCCTCCTTACATCGCCAACCTTTCTCCTCAGAGGTCCCAGGGCCCTACTGGATATCAGCTGGATTTGTCCTCTTTTGGCACTGACGGGCTTCGTGCCTTAGGAATATCGGATCCGTTATCGCGAGAAGAGCCCGTGGGTCCCATAGTAGGACAGATGTTTACTTCTTCCAAGGACAGGGAAGAGTTTTTACAGCATGCTCCCGAGACACGACAGTCACACCTTATGAACGACATGCTGGCCAGCTTTCGGAAATTTCATTACTTTCTTGAAGGCCAGCGTAACAAAACTCGACCCTGTTCGGATTTGCAGGAACAATTAGACGCGGCTTTGGCGAAGGCGAAGGAGCTATCGCAGTTGCAAGAACGAACTCGGGCGGAGTTGGAGGATTGTCGCGCTGAACTTTCTCGGGAGAAGTCGAAGGGGAAGGCGAGAGCAGAGCTAATGGAGGCGGAACTGGTGGTGGCTGATAAAAAGAATGTCTTCCTTCGCGAAGAGTTGTCGTCTCGCGATGCCGATTTGGCCAAAGTTCCTTCGAGGATAGCCTGGTGGAAGAATAAGACCATCGAGGTTTGTATCGCAGGGTTTAAGGATCTCCATGTCCGAGGCGCTGTCGATTTATCCATGCTGACCAATTACGCCTCTCAAAAAATTAAAGATCTTAGCGAAGGCGAAAGGAGTTTTCCTCCTTTCGGGGAAAAGCAAGGGAACGATGACGGCGAGGCATGCGATGGCTCTTAATTGATCCATTGAAGAACATTGCTATTTGTTTTCCATGTCTTGTAATAACGTCCTGTCGCGAGGCGATATCGGTACTTTGCTCTTTGGGCGATATCTTGTTTTATTTCGCTCTCTTGCTGTCTTTGAGAACTGTTCTTTTATTCAACGCCGATTTGCCTTATTTCCTTTCTTGTGATATTGCTTTTGCTTTTTATCAAAAGTCGCATCTACTTTTCAGAGCATTTAATGCTCGCGACCCTTCCGTCGATGCGCGGGAAAAATCATGATGGTGCCGACACACGTGTTCGTTTCTTCTGCCGCTTCACCTTAGCGTGTTTAGAAATTTTAACCAGATCGAAGCGTTTGCCGCGCTTCTTCTAGAGTCGTACTCATTGCTTGAGTCTTATCCCTCATGCCGCTTCGACACAACGACTGAAGCATCCGTCGTTTCCTTTTAATTACTAGGGTTATAAACCCTCTTTATTTCTTCCCTTTTCTTTTTCACTCCACTTTTTCATATTATCTCTCAGCCGTCTTGTCCTTCTCACCTCCATTCAAGGCTTTCGAAGTTCTTTCCTTCCAAAGGTACTTCCCTTCCTTTCCCTCGTCTTCTTCATTTCTATTTCCTTAGTCCTGCCATGGCAAAGACTCGCCGTTCTGAGTCGAAATCCATCGATGAGAAGAAAATGGATACCACGGTCAGTGTTATTACCACGGAGGCCATTCTCCGGGAGCATTTGGCTACTCATGGCGCCGTTATTCCTGACGGTTACCAAGCTGTCGTTGCCCCTGGGTCGGTTCGTTTAAACAGCGTTCTGACCGGCAATCAAAGGGTGTTATATGCCCAGATGTTTCGCTACGGTTTCCAGTTCCCTATCGATTCTTTCGTCGAGGGTTTGCTTATTGCTGGCAATTTCAATCCTGCCCAGTTAGCCCCAAATGCATATTGCTGTGTTTATGCTTTCTTGGAACTCTGTAGATATAAGGGGATCACTTCCCCTTCTCTTTTGTTGCTTAGATCCCTTTTTAAATTGATGAAGTGCCGGGGTGTGATAACCATATCGCCTCGCTTTGACGATGATTCTCTCAAGTCTTTTACTTGGAAGTTGCTCCATATTGAGTCTTCTGTTGAGGCTTGGAAAAAGGAGTTCTTTCTGATAAATTTCCCTGACGCTCCTGGTCCCGAGTGGCGTTCTGGGTTCAACCAGGACGTCCAAGATGGCGTTTGGAGTCGACCAGGGACACTTCCCGCTCGTGAACAAGGATGGTTAAACACCTTACTCCAACTGGAGATCAGCGTTCATATTCGACTCACGGCCTGCAGAATGGCCATTCAGGAGTGCGTTAGACGTGAGTATCGCGCTACCTTTCCCTTTCATCGCTGATACTAACGCTGACATTATTTTGTGATTTTGCAGCGACGGATCCTGACTATAAACCCGAAAGCGTAAGAAGACGCTTAAGGAGAGCTCGTAATAGAGAGGAAAAGGAAAAGCTCGATTCAGAGGCCACTGATAATCCTTCTGAGCTTCCGGCTACTTCCGCGAATCTCGCTCAAGTATCCTCCTCCTCAGTTGGCGAAGGGAGTACTGACATCCCTGAAGGTGTTCCCCTCGTGACCGTTGCTGCTCCCTCGTCTTCTCAGGCTCCTAAGGCCATTGCCAGAGGAAAAAAGAAGAAAAGAACACGGAGTATCGCCACTCTTACTCCTTCTCCCGACGCTGCGGGTTCTTCTGAAGCACTGTCTTCTCTCAACACCGCTACCGTAAGCGTGTTTTCTCTTTCTCAATATCTGTCATCATTTGATCTATTTTTCTTTTCTCAATTTGTACTCCTTGCAGGAGGCCGTTATAGTTACTGCGTCCGCTCCTTCAGGCGATATGAATCTCACTTATGTGCTGAGGGGTTCTGCGAAGAGGGCCCGGATAGAAGGCGAGGATGAGAACATACCCTCCTCTAACATCGTGGGGGAAGGTGGTTCCGTTAACGTTCCTGATTCCGCAGTGGTTCCTCCAGGTAGACATTCCGTGGAAGATTTGGGGAACTTAGGCGGTGCGGACCCCTTTGGTGCTTCGCCCAGTTCCTTTGGCGGGCCTGTGCATCATTTTTCCTCTTCTTATCAAGACGTCTTTCACGACCTTTCGGGCTATCAGCCTCATGGTGCCTTCCTGCCCCCGGGCAGTTCTTCTTCACAGGTTCGCGCCCCTGGTCCTCTGGCTTTCGTTCCCTCTAGCGTTCCTTGGCGGCAACGCTATAATGAAGCCGGAACCTCTTTCAATTTTGCGGCGGATCTTTGTCCATTAAACGAGCTCGGCGAAGTGACCCATCAGGTTGAGTTGTTCGACTTCCGTACCCGTGGTTTGGTAGCCATCGGGGGCGATGGTTCAGATGAGGTTTCTGCCCTGCTGGCTTCTCAAATTCTGGCCTCATCTGCAGAACGGGAAGCTTTCCTTTCCCAGGCGGAAGATGACCAAGTGAACTCCGTCCGTGCTGGCCTTTTCTCCAATATGATGAAATTTCACTATTGGGCGGAGGAGATGAAGCATCGGGTTGTTTCCCTTCGTTCTGTTTCGGCGGAGCTGTCCAAGGAGCAAGAGGAAAAGAAAAAGGTGTTGGCAGATCGCTCCAAGATACTGCTAGCTCACCATGATTTACAGAAACAACATTCCGCCCTGGAAACAGCTTTGCGAGAGGAACAAGCCAAAGTGACTGCTTTGGAGAATGAGAAGTCCTTTTTAGAAAAGGAAAAGGCAGCTTTGGCGGAAGAGTCAGTCGATATGGGCTGGTGGCATGCTGAAGAGACCGCCCGTGTTCTGGTTAAGTGCTTCGAAGAAATTCACGGGGTGGATGCGTACAAGGGCGAAGATGTCGCGAAAGCCTTTCTACAGAGTTCTGCCCATATTAACGAGGCAGGCTATCGCCAGTCCAAGGCAGCGGGCTGGAAACGACAAGTCCCCGAGAGCTGATTTGCCGCGATATTTTGCCGTTCCCTCCAGCAATCACATATCGCTTGGCTTTGTCTTTTGTCTTTGCAGCATCAATATTTTGAACAGTGAATTCTTGTAAATCCTTGAGATGCCTTTAATATTTCTAGACAATCCCTTTATCGATATTTCTCTTTTATTTTTCTCATCGCGAGACTTCTCTCGTTACTGAGGTTGCCTTATCCGCGCGGTGCGTTTACTTTCTTGAGCAGATCCTTGGTATTTATACCAAGAAGACCAAGATCTATGTCGGGTTGGCCTTTCGATGAGCCTATCGGTATCATGACCACCTCTCCTTCCGCTGCTCAGAAGCATTCTGCACATCTCTAATTGTAGATTATCAGTAACAAAACGAGATTTGAGAGATAGTGATTACCCGTAGGAGCCCGTTCGCTGCTATCGTTAGGTTTTATCACGGAACCCGTTTCGAATCGCGTTTTCCCTCAGCTCTATCTTTCGCCAAGGGTTACTTATCCGGTTACCAGCTGGAATTACGCGATCCTTCACGTTTCCCTTATCTCTCAATCGGCCTTTCTAAGTGCCTCCTCTCGTGAGCTGTCGGATCGGGACGGCTATCACAAGGCTAGGGAATTTTCACTTTTATAGGCGTTGTCCTCTCGTTTAGAACCGTGTCCTTACTTAATGGTTTAGCTGCACCAGCCCGACCGTTAAGATAGGATTCTTGTTTCTAAACAGAGTTTCTAACTCTTTGGGGTGTGTCTTGTCTTGATGTACCGTCTCCACGAGATCGGTTATCATTAAAGAACTTTTCACTCCCAAAGATACCGGGCAGTGCCCTCACTTAGTGAGCCATCTGATCAAGATCGGTCATCACAAGGATAGGACTTTTCACCCCCGGGGGCGTCAAGGATCTTTCAATCCGACGCTAATCAAGGATACACTGGGGTCGTGCCCTCACTTAGTGGGCCATCTGATCAAGACCGACCATCACAAGGATAGGACTTTTCACTCCCAGGGTACCCCCCTTTTTATCTGCACAAAGGCAACCACAAACCCACGAAAACTCTCCTATTGAGCGTTAGCCACGGTTAGGGTCGTTATAATCCAAATAGTGCAGATAAAATTAAACTCTAGGATAATATAACTTCAAACGAGCGATATTCCAGGAGTTGGATAAAGGCGTACCGTCAAGTGTCTCCAGGCGATAGGCCCCTCTTCCGACAACGTGGGTTACGCGATACGGTCCTTCCCAGTTAGGACTAAGCTTTCCCATACGTTGTCCGGTTGCTCGCCTGTCTCGGAGCACAAGGTCACCGTTTTTCAACAATCGCTCTTTGACCTGTCTGTTATGATAACGGGCCATTTTTCTTTTGTAGTGTTGCGTTTTCAGTAGGACTTCTTCTCGAACCTCTGGTAACGCGTCCAGATTAGCACGTAACCGTTCCTCGTTCCGTTCCTCACGAAAGTGAGCCACCCGCAGGCTCATGGCCCCAATTTCCACTGGCGTAACGACTTCAGTTCCGAAAGCCAACGCAAAAGGTGTTTCTCCAGTGCTGACTTTTACGGTCACGCGGTATGCCCACATCACGTATGGCAATTCATCAGCCCACTTCTTCTTAGACCCCTCTAGGTTTTTCTTAATACCGCTGAGGATGCTCCTATTAGTTACCTCTGCTTGTCCGTTGGTTTGTGGGTGAGCCACGGAAGAGAATCTCTGCTCAATCCCGAATTCTGAGCATTGGTCTTTGAAGAATTGGCTGGTGAACTGGGTCCCGTTATCGCTGACAAGGATACGAGGCACCCCGAATCTCATGATAACTTGATGTTTGAAAAAACGCCATGTTTTTTCCGCCGTGATTGTGGCAACTGCTTCAGCTTCCGCCCACTTCGTAAAATAGTCCACAGCCACTATAACAAATTTCAGTTGGGACCTTGCCTTTGGAAATGGACCCAGGATGTCAATCCCCCATTTGGCAAAAGGGCAAGGGGCGATGATTTCCGATATTTCCGTAGCTGGACGTCGAGGAATTTTAGCGAATTCCTGACATTTGGGGCAAGCTTGTACATACTCGTGGCAATCCCTTCGTATAGTGGGCCAGTAGAATCCTGATCTGAAAACTTGTGCCGCCAAGGTGCCGCCTGACGCGTGCATTCCGCATATCCCTTCGTGGATTTCGCGTAAGGTGTGAAGGCCCTCTTGTTCGGTTATACATTTGGCGCCGGGGTGAGAAAAACATCTTCGAATTAGATCCCCGTTATAGTATGTGCAACGAGCAGCCTGTCTTAGCACTTTCATTTTTTCAGCGTTATCGTCGGGCAGCTCTTCGTGCATTAGGTATTTTATTACCGGAATCCGCCAATCATTCTCGAGCTCATTCACACACAAAGAGGCTTGTTCCTCCATGAAGGACGGCACCGCTAGCTCACGATAATACACATCTTTAGGTATAGATGCTTCAGGATTCGCGGCCAGCTTGGCAAGGTAGTCGGCTTCAGCATTTTCCTCTCGGGGGACGTGCTCGAAGCTGACTTGCATGCCCCCTTTCTTTATTTCCACTAGTTCTCGCGTTACCTTAGAGAGGTATTGCACCATGATAGGTTCTCGAGCCTGAGAGTGTCCTGAGACCTGGTCAATTATCAGTTTGGAGTCTCCACAAATTTTTAGACGCAAATCTCCTGTTTGGCCGGTATCGCGCCTTCCCTTAGAAGAAAACTCTCTTCCTATTCTGAGTCCAGCTAGCAACGCCTCATATTCGGCTGCGTTATTGGACAAAGGATGCAAGATTCGAATAGCATACCGTATATGCATATCGTGCGGCCCGTTTATGAAGACTCCAACCCCCGCCAGTTCTTGGTTTTTGGCTCCGTCCACATGAACGATCCAAAGATCTGTATAAGTTTCTGGGAACGGGAGATCCATATCGTTCCATTCCGCTTCCGGTACACCACTCAAAGGGTCCTCTGTGAAAGTACACTCCGCTATAAAATCAGCAAGGACCTGAGCCTTTACGGATGGTCGTGACTGGTATCTCAAACCATATTGTTCGAGTTCTAGGGCCCAGATCAGCATTCTTCCTGAAGATTCAGGCTTTCAAAATATCCTCTTCAAGGGTTGGTCTGTAAGTACAACGATAGGATAAGACTGGAAGTATCGGTCCATCTTGCGGGCGGCTTGTATAAGGGCGAACGCTATTTTCTCAATACGAGCATATCGCCGTTCCGCGTCCTTTAAGACATGACTCACGAAGTAAACTGGGCGATGAGTGCGGTTATCGTCACGAACAAGGACGGCGCTGACCACTTCGTCCGCCGCGCCCAAGTACAAGTACAGAGTATCGCCGGACTCGGGCCTTGTCAATAACAAATCAGATGAAAAATAGTCCTTTAAGTCCACGAATGCTTGCTCACATTCTGGGGTCCACCCGAACGTGGCTTTCCGTCGTATGACTTTAAAAAAGGGGAGGCACTTTTCTCCTTGCTTGGAGACGAATCGTCCCAGAGCGATAACGCGCCCTGTTAGCCTTTGCACTTCTTTAACGGTTCTTGGCGATATCATATCATGTATAGCTTTAACCTTGGATGGATTAGGCTGGATACCTTTCTGGCTAACTACGTAGCCCAAGAACTTACCCGTCTGGAATGCAAACATGCACTTCCGGGGGTTTAGCTTCATGCGATACCTTGTCATTACATCAAAAACTTCCTTTAGATCCTGCAGGTGATCATGAAAATTCGCACTCTTTACCAGTATGTCGTCAACATATGCTTCCACATTTCTCCCTATCTGTTCCTCAAAAATCTTATTTGTCATTCGCTGAAACATGGCCCCCGCGTTCTTTAGTCCAAATGGCATCGCTGTGTAACAATACGTGGCTTTAGGAGTAAGGAAGGCGGTCTTCTCCTCATCCTCTAGGGCCATAGGGATTTGATGATATCCGGAATTGGCGTCCAACGAGCTTAGATATGCGTACCCAGCAGTTTGATCAACCAACTGATCTATGCGAGGAAGCGGGTAGCAATCCTTAGGACAAGCATCGTTCAAATCAGTGAAGTCAATGCACATACGCCAGTCTCCATTGGGTTTAGGAACAAGAACCGGGTTGGCTAACCAAGTGGGATATTGTACTTCGCGAATAAAACCCGCGTCAAGGAGCTTCACAACCTCCTTTTCCACGGCCGAAGCTTTTTTGGTGGAGAACGCCCGTCGTTTTTGCTGAACTGACTTGGCGTTGGGGTCAACGTTAAGCCTGTGCTCAGCTATTTCTCGGGATATACCTGGCATATCGGCGGGTTCCCATGCGAAATTTCCTTGGCCTTTGTTCAGCAGCCGTGCCAGTTGAAGATTTTCCGCTGGGCTGAGCTTATCGCTGACCAGGAAGCTGGCTCCCTCTTTGCCTATCACTGATACGGGCACCATCTTGTCAAGGGGTTGAGCGCGTTTTTCATCACCCTGCTCGTAAGGGTCTGCCGCTATACACACGTATCTATCGCAGCTCGTCCTAGTCATGAGCGAATAGCATTCTGCCGCCAGTTTCTGATCACCTTTTATCGATACCACCCCGTCCCAGGAGGGGTATTTCATCTTTAGATGTTTTTGTGATATCGCCGCTCCAAAGCGATTGAGGAAAGGCCGTCCGAGTATGACGTTATAGGGCAGATTCAGATCCACAACAAGGAACAACAAATTTTCTGACCGTTTGTAAGTGTCTTCTCGGAAGTATATGGGTAGGGTGATTACTCCCGTAACAGGGATAGGGGTCCCATCCACTCCGACTATGGGTCTCTTACTAGGCGTTAACTCGTCGTGGGGGCGTTTCATGAGATTGTAAGCTTCCAGCGAAAAAAGGTTCACGGCACTCCCGTTGTCCACAAGAGTCCTTCTTATACCATGACTGGCGATGACAGGTGTGACTACCAAGGCGTCATTATGGGGATAGATAACGCCTTTCTCATCCTCTTCTGAAAAGGATAAGATCATGCGATCAAGTATGTCTATTGCTCCACCTTTCTTTGTCATGCCGTCTCGCGTACGCTTTTCGCCTTTCGCCACCATCGACTGTTCTAATTCATCTGTGTAGGGGATCCCTCCTGCTATGATATTGATTATGGGGATGTCGTCGTCATCTATCGCGAAGGTTTCCGCACCCTTTCCTTTGGGAGCGTTATCCGGCTGTGGGGCTGGAGGGGGCCTTGGTCGCTCGTCTACCGCTCTTCTTATCGGATTGTTTCGGGCATCTTCCCTTACTTGAGTCGCAAATTCTCCCAGATATCCTTCCTCCACCAAGCGTTCTATCGCCCACCTTAATTCTCTGCAAGCCTCTGTGGAATGTCCTCTGGCTTTGTGGAATTTACAGTAAGCGTTTTCTCTCCTGCCTAAAAGCACTCCAGGTTTCGTGGGCGCCGGATAACGGATAGGAAGATCTCGCTGTTCCGCTATCGCCAATATCTCCGCTCTTGGTACATTCAAGGAGGGAAAATCCGGATCATACGCCCGATTTTTGTTAGCGTTCCCTTGACGCTGACGAGGGGAACTACCTTGTCTTCCTTTCGAGGAATTTCCTTTTTGCTTATCGTAGGTCTTTGGGATGTAATCTTTCCGTCGAGCGTAATCATCAGTGTAATGATCGTCAACCAGGGGATTTGCGGGAGCGGCAGGGATGCGAGGTGCCCCAGGCGGCATATCAAATGTTCTATTTCTATTTTCTTCTTCTTCCATTTTCGCATAATTATGGGCTTTAAGTCTTAGTGCGTCCAAGGATATTGGAGGATCCACCATCAATGCATCTTTCAGTTTTCCGTAATGGCAGTTTCTTTTCAGAGCTTCTATGGCGAAATCAACGGTAACGCCCGGCGTTAATGACATTTCCAGATCGAATCGGCTAAGAAATTCTTTCAATGTCTCTTGGGGCTTCCGCTGTATGTCAAATAACGCGGCGGCAGATTTCCGAATTGGAATTGCTGTACTAAATCTGCTCCGACATTTGGATTCCAGCTGTGTGAAATTACTAATGGATCCGCCAGGAAGACCTTCAAACCAAAGACGAGCAACTCCCGATAAGGTCATAACAAATATCTGACATAAAGCCGCATCACTGTGAGTTTGAAACTGGACGAAATCCTTCACTTTGTTGATGTACGAAATAGGATCTTTAGTACCATCATAAGTATCAGCGGGAAGCTTCACTCGCCTGCTGACCCTGTGACGTCTTACACGACGACTGAAAGGGTGACCTGAGGTATCATCAAGAATCTCACGCGCATGACGTGGGGGAGATATGTCTCCTTGTCGCCCTCCTTCCCTTAGTTCAGGTATATGATGTCGCCTGGGAGACCGACTGCGACTCCTGGGAGAGCGACTTCGATTTCTTCTGCTACTAGATCTTTCACTGTACACGGGAGATAAACTCCTGTTTGTTCCTTCCCTCCGTCCGGCCCAACGGTTCCTTAACGCCTCAAGCTGCCTGTCTTCCTGCAGAAGAAGTCTTTGCGGCATTTGCGGTACATAAGCCTCTACTCCTCCTTGAGTGAGCTGTACGCGACCAACCGAGGGATTTCCTACGGATAAAGGCATTTGGGGGTTCTCTGGAAACAACGGGGGCAGAGGTCGATCAGCAACAATAGATGATGTGAACAAGACGCGAGGAGGAACGCTAGATCCAGAAGCACCGGGCGTGACTCTAGTGGCCATTTCAGTCAAATATTCCAGGCGGGAACGAAGGGCCGCTATTTCCATAGCAAAGGGATTTTCACTGCTAAGCGCAGATCCTTCCAAAAGAGGAGTATAAAGATCAGATCCCGCTGTCTGTGATGAAGAAATGACCGTCTGTGAGGAGATAGATCCTCCGGCGATCCCGACCGAGAGGTCCAGAGGTCCCGAGATAGTCGATTGCGTCGTCATAGAGAGGTCAGCAGTAGCAAAAGGAAATAACCGCCTGCGAGTTGAGAAAGGAATATTGGAAAATGTAGACCGGTCTGGCTCCGATCTGGCTGTCATAACCGTTCCGATCTCCCAACTAAACAGAGCTTGGCTATTAAGGACGCTCACTTAATACACCAAAGCTCTCAATGAAAGCACCATTTGATAAGATCCGAGATCTCTTCGGGTCGGAAAACGGCTGCTGCAGCTAGTTGGAGGGGAAGCGATCGGCGTCAGAGATACCTGCAAAGCGCCGGAGGGGGACTCCGGCGTAGACACTCCGATGCTTAAGTCAGTTCGAGGTTTTAGAATGGTAGAAGTTCTCCAAGATGATCTCGATCTTACCTTCTGTTTGAAAAGATGGGGGTATTTATAGGCCGAAGTTGGCGATACCTGACAGCGATAAGGGTGCAGCGATAAGCATCGTCCGAATATATCACCTCCAGCGATAATGGGTGAGCCATCGCGGGCGATAATCACATAAGGCCTATCAGGAGCGACATCCTCTTCGTTCCCCTAGGATGGGATGACGCCGTGCGCGTAAAGATGCATGAGATCCCCCCCCGCTGAAGTCGACCATCCTAGGAAACTTCCGCCGGCCCGGGCGATAGGTTGGTTTTTCAGGGAAGCGTGTAGAAACTCGTCAAGGATAGATGCCGTAGCTACAACAATGCCGTCAGGAGCATTCCAATTGTTATCAATTATGATTAATCTAAAATAAGGTTGCCTACAAAATAACTTAACAATTAGAGGTAATTATGATTAATCTGATTAATTATGATTATTAATGGATTTTTTGCATGAAGCCCCCCGTACTAAAAAAAAACAGACTCCTTCCTGAACTATTGGTCAATTGCAAACGCACGTCCCTCTATTAGTCAAACTAACAGACTGTTAGTTTTGACCTTGAATAGCAGGTTACCCAAAAAAAACATGTTGTTCCCTTTTTTTTCCTTTTCTTTTTTTTTTCTTTAAAAATTCAGAAAAATAATATAATTAATTTTAAAAATTCAGAAATATAATGTAATTAATTTAAAAAATCCAAAAAAATACTGTAATTGATTTTAAAAATTCAGAAAAATAATTATTAACCCTTAATTGTATTTATTTTTCGTAACCTTATAACTTCTGTCTTCTTCCTCCATTTCCATGCGCCGCCGCCCACTCTTCTTCTTTCTATTACATAGTTATAACCTTATAACCATATAACTTCTGTCTTCTTCCTCCATTTCCATCCAAAGAAAAAATAAAAAAGAAACAAAAACAGAAAGTATAATAAAATATGACAAAAAACATAAAACAACCCTGAACTTTATATTTTTATTTAATTACCCCCCTGGTTTGATGACGTGGCTTGCTTCTTGATGTGACTGAGATGATGTGGCAAGTTGCTGACGTGTCTTGCTAACATGGCATCGAGAAAGTGTATGACGTGGCACATAACGGTGTCACATCAGCAAAACGTGACGGTAGGGTTGTGATTAAACAAAATGTAAAGAAGTCAGGGGGGTGATTAAATAAAAAAATATTTGAGGGTTCCCATAAAATAAAACGCCAGAGTCCAGGGTTCTCAAATACTTTTTTGACGTTGAATTAATTTAAAATTTTCATAACCATTTTCTTAACTAATATTAACTTATTGATGAAAATGGAATTGAAATTTGAGGAATTGGGAGAGACATTGAGCTCAGAAAGTGCGAAAGGCAGTATTTTGTGTCTAAATCCTGAAGCCAAAGGTACCACAAAATATGATACCAAAAATGAAGGGATGTTAATAGCTTCTGTGAAACCTTCGATTTGATTAGGGGTTTCGCCAGCAGAATTGTAGCTGAAATTCCAAGCACAATTAGTGTAGTTCCACCAAACAGGTTCAACAGAATCACCTCTTTCCTGCGTTTTGGGCACCAGACTCTGCTGTTCTTGAATAGTAACCTGAATTAATGGACATTGGTCCGAAAAATGCGCTACTTGTATAAATTATAAGATTGTGTATAGGCATACCGTCATTGAACTCATGGCAGGCAGTTTCTTCTGCTCCAGGCCAACAGTTCCGACTGCATGATCGGAATCAAATCAACCAGCCATTTCGAGAGACCTTTTGCGAATTCTTCCTCAATTTCCCCTTTTGTAATGTATAATCTGCAAGCTATAACGATTAAGATAAAAAAAGCCATCCCATTGATGATGGGAACGTACATGAATAAAGAAAACGAAAATCTTTGATCCTATGACAACGACCACAAATTCTAATACTTTGAATGACTTGTCATACAGTATGATTAGTTCACATCTCAACATTCTCGCAACCTCAGCAACACACAATGATGATAGACAAGAGACTGCTTTACAAAAGCACGTGCCAGAATTGAATCAAGTCAACTCACAGTCCACTCTCCATGGCATTGTCTAGTAGATAGATCACGAACACGGAAACAAGTGGATAGTTTATAGTTTTTGATCAAATTCTTTTCAGGAGCGTGACGAATCCTACGTTAAGTGTGTTTGGAAGAATGTTTAATTACTAAAACCATGTAATAAGCCATGGAGATAATTTAACAAGTGCAGATCTCTTCCGGACTGCGCTAACAGAAGCCATCAGGGAAGAATCGGATTTGGTTGTCGTTGGAAGAAGTGTGGGGCAAGTTCTGTTAACCATGAAGGATCAATAGCCATGACATTACGCATGTATTGTTTGTCAGTAGAGACGAGTGAGTTGTATACAACCCACTTTGGATTAACTCTGCAAGAAGAAAATATGGGGGGATATGAAAACCAGAAGTACAGCCCAAACTATAGATGAAAATGCAACAGCGAGATGTGATAAAGAAACTCGCACAAGAAATATGGAGAACTACAAATGCAATAAATATCACATGCAAAGATCAAAATGACAGTAACAAAGCATCTAGTACTGCAAGTCAATCTCTTGAAAAACCGACTGGCGACTGAGAACTCTTGTTTAACATACATTGGCATTATTGTTCCCATTTACTTTCGAGCACTATGCATCCTTTTCTCACTGGACCTAGTTCATCCGTTTCGGTCATGAGCCTATTCTA
This sequence comes from Viola odorata, assembly GCA_963691705.1. Lineage (NCBI taxonomy): Eukaryota > Viridiplantae > Streptophyta > Magnoliopsida > Malpighiales > Violaceae > Viola > Viola odorata. The sequence continues at coordinate 64,459,888 of OY829538.1, read as the reverse complement.
AAGTAAGGAGAGAGGAGCGTTTATTAGGAATTTAACAATTCATCTCAGTTCCTGATTGCAGGCTCTTTACTATTTGCAATAGTAGACGCCCTTTTTTAATCAAGTATTCCTTGAAATCATAAATATACCACACAGCAAAGCAGAAAAATTCTCAAAATATTTGACCATGCACTTCCAAAGTCCAGTATACTAACCTGAATACCACAGAGGATGGATGAATATAAACTTCTTGAGAACCTCGAAGAGTCTTGTACATTCCGTCATGACTGAATGCCTAACAATGAGAGTGAACGTGTATAAGGACAGAGTTTAAGAAGAAATTTAAGCGCTTTATTGGTTCAAACTTTAAACTATCAATGTTTCCACTTAGGAAGAAGATAAAACATAGAACGTTTTATCATATACTTCAGGAACAAAGCATGTACAAATTATGATAAGCTAAATTACTCACTTCTAAACGGCTTGCATTGGCAAAAAAGCCAGCAGTAACTGCCTTTCTTACCACCTGCATGCAAAATTAAAAGGAACAGTGATTCTTTCATTCTTCTTCAAGCTGTAACTATGAGGGGAGAAAAAAAATCAGATAAAAATTGGTGTTTTCAAGCACTTACGGTCATGTCTCCTTCACATGATTTTAAAGCTATTCCTAATCTCATAGCTATTCTTCTAAGTTGCTCTCTAACTTCAATTACCTTTTTCTGCAGGAAAAAATAATTTGACGTAAATTTCATAAGTACTTATTGGAATGCCCCAGCTAAAAGTAGCCACATGAATAAAGTAATAAACAGCAGAATATGTAGAAACAAGCCACCAAATAAAGTGGACATCTAACCAAATCAAAAGTTGTTACCAAGGAGCAGGAACCCACCATGGCATGGTAATTCACACAATTATTGTGACACCACTGTGAAGATTTACGAGAATGAAGAAAACCTTTATAAATGTTTAGGAATGTAACATGATCACCCTGCAATGCATCAACAAATTAAAAGCATGCACAAAAATTGTTGCAAGGGAAATGGCAAGGAGGAGTGACAATTAAACATTTAGTTATAGAAATCAGTAAAGATATATCCTTAACAGTACCACTCCATAATACTAAAGCATTAAAAAAATACAAAGGGCATATAAAATTAAAATCCATATGGAATTATCTATGATCCATAAACTTGTTTATACTCACGGAATATCAGCAAGAAAAACAGAGTTCGAGTACTATTGCTTTGATCGATTAAATACAGCTATTAACGCTTGAACCTGGAGTAAACTTGCATCTACAGGACAAACGAAGTAAGATACTGGACACCATAGGATTTAACAGGCCAATTGGATAGTTAACATGAAGAAAGGGGGGAAAGACAACAGTTAGAAGTATTTTTTATTGCCAAAGTCATAGTATGATAATATGAATGAAAAAGACTTAGATGCATACAGGGCTTACTGACACAGGATATGAATTCCAGTTTGAGTCTTCAGCTTATAAGTGTTGAAGTCTTAATAAATTATGAAATTTAGAAGTTACTGTAGGAGGTTACTTTGAGTTATGTTTAATTTTGTCAATGGTATTTGGCTACTTTCCAGCTTTGCTGGAAAATTGGAGTATTTTAGTTTAATCAAGTCTTTTAGGAATAAAGGTGCTTTAATTTAAGGTCCATGCAATAATTCTTTGTTTGTGTTGTATTTGGAGCCCTAATCCTAGTCCTATTAGGATTAGTTTGCCGTTAGTTTGAGTCTCTATATAAACATGTTATTCTTTTCAATAAAATCAGACTTGAGATTTCAGATTTTTTTTCTCCTTTTTTTGTTTATAAAGATTTGATTGAACCCCTGGCCTATTAATGGTCTCCCCAATCCCTCACCACCAACCCAACTCTAGTGGCTTATTTCAGAATTATTATTGTTTAGAGGCTTCTAGTTTTCTTGAGAGTTGTGTGATGCAGTTGAACCCACCATCACGAAATTCCTGCTTCCCACCAAAAAACCACCAAGCAATCCCTAAACTAATAGCTTAAACCACAGACTAATCCCTGATTCCATTCCCAACAATGTAAACCATTAATTCAGCCTAAAACACCCTGATTCCCTAAGAGAATCAGACCTGCCAGGATAACCTCTAGGCTATCCTGAGTTAAATCGATAAACCCACTATTCCTTCCTGCATCACTTACTCTCTGCTCTCAAACTATGAAGATCATCAAAGCAATGATAAGCCATGTCAAATACCTCAGCAGCTGCAAATCTTAACTTTGCTTCGTCTAGTTCCTTTTGTGCACCTCGACCAGAAGCCCAGATAGTCTGCAAAAAGATTTGTGCATGTCAGCAATAACACCATCATGGACCAAAATCAAAACAGATCAATCTTATTTTTCTTAATATGCTTGTTGGTTTTGTATTGTATACTTGATGTAATTACAAATAGAATCTTGAGAGTAATGCACTTGTCTTTGTATGCTTTGCCAATTTTAATGTGAATTTGGCATGGCTTTCTCATATCACTGAATACAAGCTACAGGAAAAGGTAATATGCAAAAAGACTTTACTTGAATGGAAAGCGTAGCAGCAATTGTGATGATCTCATCTGAACATCCAAGTTGATCTGAAGATAATATCATTTTCGCGATCATTGGATCCTGCATAATGCAAATTTTTGTACATTTGACAAAGCCATAAGAATGTACAGTAAAAAAGTTGCTTCAAATCGATACAAAGTGTACATGAGAACACTAATTACAAGCCAAGAACAAGTGTAGAATAAGAATTACAACAAATAAACAATAAACAATAAAAAGCTGAAAATTAAACGCTTACTAATGGAATCTCTGCTACTTGAAATCCAACTGGTGATGTAAGTTTCGCATCATCATCAAGGATCCCTAATGAATAAAGAACTTCAAGTGCTCGAATCATTGCTTCAGGAGATGGAGATGCGGGCCAATCAAAGCCTAATATGTTGTCAATTCCCAAGGCCTTTAACTGAGGTTGCAGAACAAGAGTTAGCAACTAAAACATTAAATAGAACCAAATCAACCTCATGACAGGACAACATATTTAAACCAACAATAAAAACATGCCTGAATAACACAGGATACAAGTTTTGTCCGCTGCATCTCTGGGATACCCACAGTAGACATCTCCTTAAGAAAATACTCTTCTGTGTATAATCTGGTTACAGGCACCAATGAAGGTCACAGTATGTCACAACAAGTGAGTATTCATGTTATAAAGCACCTAAAACGATACTACTACACTCAAAGCAGTAGCTAACAAAGGATAACCAAAAAATAGCCAATGAAATCTACAAATTGACCACTTTTCGTAACGTGAGCACCTGTAACACTTCCCAGGTCGAACTCTTCCTGCCCTGCCAGCCCTTTGTCTTGCAGATGCCTTTGATATTGGTGCAACTACCAGATTCTCAATATCTGAGATCTAAAGCACAAAAAAAGAGACCATAAGATGCTAAAATATAGAGAGCTAAATAAAGACAAAAGTAGCACTTGAAGCATCTATATTCATCACCTCTAAACTATAGCCACAAACTGTATTTCTACCTGATGAATTTCAGGCAAGATCATGCAACTGATACCCTAGTTTTTGCATTCGGAACCTAAACTCTATGCAAGTGAGGATTGTAACCAAAGAACAAAAGAAAGGTACTGAAAATACCGGATTATAGAACTGCTGTTTTGAGAATCCACTGTCAACAACATAGACGATGCCCTGCAGGAATATGGGGAAAAGATAACTTTGAGCTGTTGCTGCAAACAGGCAATATCTTTTGAATACAGTTTTTAGAATCCAGAGTTCATACCTCCAACGTCAGTGATGTCTCTGCTATATTGGTTGATATAACTACTTTCCTCTTCCCTCGAGGAGTGGGAGAAAACACCAAATCCTATAAAAGCAAATAAAAAGAGGATGAGGGGGGGAAAACAGATCAATTGGTTTCAATGATCAATTCAAATACTACAAATCAAACATCACCAACCTGGTCCGCACGTGAGAGGCCCGAGTACAGAGGCAAAATAATCAAATCTGCACATAAGGAGTCCAACCATATTAAAAAAATGTCTAATAAATCTGTTCAATTGTAAAAAGCATTGTATTAAATAATCTCTTGAAGCAACTTGGTTTTGCACCACAATAGTAGACAGTAGCAAATCTGGCAGAAAGTCCTAGTCCAGATATGAAAACTATAGACTTTTGATGACAGTGAAATTCTGAACTTCAAATGTAACTTGACACACAGAAATTACCTACTCAGAACCACAAATGAAATTGTAATGCCGCATGAAACTGTGGATAATAGTGTAATTGGACATCTGTTTTCACATCTAAGCGCGTGCATGTGCACATAAAAGTCTTTCATATCAATTCAATCTGAAGTGTTTAAATAAGTACATGCAGCCACTACAAGTCAAAACTGTGCTAGGATGTCCATACCTGAAGAGTTCTTTCCACGCGCTTGAGTGTCTTCAATAAGTAACTGAATAGCAGCATCAATGTCGTCTTGACCAGTAAGAAAAAGTAGAATGTCACCTGCAGGTTCCTGAGATATGAGTACCATTGTCAGTGAAATGCATTTTTTTCATAATTCAACACATTAGAAACCACAAACCACCTGATCATGAATTGATAATACGGTTGAAACAGCAGCCCGAATATAATCTGAGACAGGCTCCTCAGCATAATGAATTTGAACATTAAAACCTCTACCCTAAAAAACATTAAGATAACACAAGGCATTAATCTTTCTGCATCCATTTCAAACCAATTGAGCACTGTAAACTGCTTTCCATAAGATGGCAGATGAGTGACATTGGAACCTACAAGCAAAGATGCACTATAATGTATTGCCTGCAATACATACCTCAACAGATAGAATTGCAGGCTCCTTCATTGGAGCTGACTCATTTACCTCAAGTTCTCTCCGCTTTTTGCTTGTATAAAAATTAGAAAATGTATAAGTTTTAATGTCCAAATCCGAGTAACTTTTGCAGGTAGGCTAGTAACATAAAACAAAATTTTACCCCATTCTAAACTGAAAAAACTGATTCCACAAATCATATGCTTGAAAGATACCTGCTCTGGAAGAAGGCAGCCATAGATTTTGCTTCAATTGTAGCGGATGAGATAATTAGTCGCAGCTCAGGTCGACGTCGCTGGATCTGAAATTAAAAGTTGATACAAATTAAAGGAAACATGACATCTAAACCTAACAAGCCTGGACAAATGTTTACTAACAAGTAATGATAATAACCTTTTTAAGGAGTCCCAACAAGATATCAGTTGAAATGGACCTTTCATGAGCCTCATCTACCATAATAACACTGATTCAACAAAAGGTTACAGACAAATAAAATTCAAAAACTAAATTAGTAAATAGAGAGAGAACATTATGGTCAAGTGCTAAAATCAAAGGTTAAAAGCCATATAATGTAAAATAACTACAATTCGTTAAAATAAAATGTTGTGAGAGTTTTATGTTAGTGACCATTCTAGGTGCAACAATAAAATTGCTTAGCTACAGACTTAAGGCTATAGGTTTGAACTTCAAAAGCAGCCACCCTGTGGGACAATAAGTGACATATAGCACTTGGACTTAAAAAGTAAGACTCTTTGTTTGGATCACTAAAAATGTATGGCTGTTAAGCAATGTGTCTCCAGCAGTTCGTTGATATATACACCTACGGTTTGACATACAATCAACAATTTTGAGAGTCATAACTAATACCTATACTTTGTCAAAAGAGGATCATCCATCATTTCTCTGAGCAAAACCCCATCAGTAAGAAATTTTATCATAGTCACAGCCTAAACTGCCAAAGAACAAAACCGAGTGTTAATTATTATTAACTACGAGCTCACCAATAAACCTGTGAACCAGATATCTAAAACAGAAACAACACATAGCCAGCCCGAGAAGCCAAATCAATGTAAAAAATAACATGAGGAAAACAAATGAAGCTTTTAAAAGAAACATAGTATCGCACTGGATTGGTAACGTCCTCAAATCGAATCGTGTAACCAACTTCCTCTCCAAGCTTGACACCCATCTCTTCAGCCACTCTCGAAGCAACTGCCTGAACATCATTTGCAAGTAGCAACAGATGCTTGTGAGGATTGCATTTTGATAAAAACCACAATAGACTATGACAAACTGAAGTAACAAGAAGAAACCTAGCCAAACTAGGAGCACTTTGAAATTTCCTTTTTTAAAGGAAGAATGCATCCAAAAAATGCAGCAGCTGCTGCTCAAGCTTAGATAGAAACAAGTACCTGGACAGCCAGTCGTCTAGGCTGGGTGCAAGCTATGAGACGCCCACCATCAGCCCACCCTGCCTCTTTAAGGTACTGAAAAACAACAAACACCCTCTTGTTAATCACTCATGAAACCTAACCTTTCAAACAACACAAATGAAAAATCAAGAACAATACAAAAGAACAATGTAGAAGAAGAAAAAAGACCTGAGGAATCTGAGTGGTTTTGCCGCTACCGGTTTCGCCAACAATGATGGTGGTGGCGTGAGTCTCCACCAGGTACAGAATTGCAGTTCTGTACTTGTACACAGGCAATCTCTGCCTCTGCTTCTCAAAGCTCGCATATCCATACCTGAGAGGAACCAAATAACCATAAGCACGCCATGTGTTCGACAAAACTTTGATTTGGATGGTGAAAGAAAAATAGTAGTAACTACTAACCTGGACGAAGAAGAGGAGGACGAGAGAGCGGGAGGGAAGAAAACAACACCGCCTTCTTCGTCCTCGAGCAGGCGCGGCTTCTCGGCTCCTGGTTTCCAGAACTGCGACATGTCGTTAGATTTCTTTTGATAGTTCAAGCTCAACTTTGCTCCGCCGCTGCTTGCTTTAAAATTGCGGGGTATAAGTAGCTCGAAAGTCCAAGTCCAAACAACACTTTTCTGCATGCAATAGTGCTAGAGAGTAATAATAATAGTTAGCAATAATATTTCACCTAAAATACATACTTAAATAATAGTTCTCTCTATCAAAAAAAATTATAACATCAGAATATGAGTCTAAAGAGTAGTACATAATCTAAATATCAACTCATAAAAAGTAAATATATATATATATTTCACCAAAATCTCATAACGTAATATTTTAGAGGAATTAAAATATAAAAATAGGTATAAATAAATAAATAAATTACTTTTAAGTTCTAAATTATAATTATAAATAAACTATTATGACAACTCAATTTATGTCTAATTTGTGATCTTTTACAAATTAAAATTAGACCGAATCATTTTAATCGATTCCCATCTTCATTTCACCTATACGGTTTTCAAACTTTTTTTTTAATCAAACTACTCGTTCCAGGTCGATTCTTAAAAATCTTTGGTCGACACCCAATGAGAAGCATCCAGTCTGGTGTGATCCTCTACATTTTGCGGAGATACAAGTGGTATTTTATTAATCCACAACGGGGATTATCAATTCTATCAATTGATGGTACACGTGAGGGATGACAATTGGGCGGGTATAAGCATATTAAAGCGGGTATGAGTGGGTATGGGTAAATACCCAACTGATACCTAAAACTAACTATCCATTATAATTCATACCCAATATGCCCAATACCCAATTGAGTATGTAATGGATATTCAATTACACTTATTTATTTATTTTATAATTAAGTGAAAATTTACTATTTAGATTCGTTTTTTACCATTTTATCTCATTTTTTACCATTTTTGTTCGTTTTTTTACCATTTTTGCTCGTTATTTATCGTTTTATCTCATTTTTTACCATTTTTGCTGGTTTTTTTTTCATTTTTGGCTCGTTTTTTACCGTTTTGGCTCATTTTTTACCATTGCACTCAAAATGAGATCTACGTTGTCCCAAATATCCATAGGCCAATGTTTTCTTTCCTAAATCTATTATTTTCCCCTCTGTTTTTCAAATTTTTAACCGAATGTCACGTTTTTTTATGTCTTTGCTACTATTTTTTTTGTTCATTTCTCATTTTTGGTCTGACGAATATTATTGATATATAATTTTAGTTCGGATATGGGATTTTGGGTTTAGGTTAGGGTTTGAAGTCTAGGTTATGGACTATTGAGGGCTTAGTCTATAAAGTTTGAGATTTATAAGTAATAAGCGTCCATATTAGTGTATCATTTTGTAATTATAATTAGATTCACTAAGAATCCAAATTATCAATATATGATTTGAGTTTCAAGTACGGGGGTGTAGGTCGAGGTTTAAAGTACTTAGATTTTGAAAAAAAAAATTATTCATATTAATTAGAATTTTAATTATAAAATATTTAATATTTATTAGATAAGTGTCACAATAAAAAATTTTGTTTACTCTCTTTACAAATATAGTTATCTAAAAAAATTAGTCAAACAATTAAAATTATTTAAAATTATTTTTTGTTAATATTATTTAATTATTTATATGAACATATCAAAATTGTAATTAATAATTACTTTAAATGACATTACAAAAAAACTAGCAATCACCGACAGCAAGATTCTGACGGACAAACTCCGTTGAAAATCTTCGAAGGAATTTCGACGGACAAGACATCAAAGTCTCTTTTCCTTTTCCTATGAAAATATGCTAGTGTTATCGACAGAAATGGCCTCCCTTTCGATGGCCATATCCATTGAAAACACGTTTCGACGACACCTCCGTCGAAACTATTAGGTGCCAATGAAAAATATTGGCGCCCCAACTTTGCGCATAAGCTTTTCGACCGAAAAGGCCGTCGAAACACTTTCGACGGCTTCGATGGCCTTTTCGGTCGAAATATTCACGCGCTAAGTTGGGACACCAATGAAATAATGTCGGCGCCCAACTTAACGCGTGACATTAACGACTGAAATGGTTGTCAAAAGCGTTTTGACCGCGCAAGGCGTCAAAAATGTGTGAACTTCGATTTCGACGGACATCTGTCAAAAAAAAACATACATTTTCAACAAAATTATCCGTCGGAAAACATCCATATGTTTCAACGACTTTATCCGTAAAAATGTTTTCGACGGTCGTCTCCGTCGAAACATATAGATATTTTTCGACGTGTTTCGACGGACATAGGCGTCGAACAAAGATTTCGATGGCTCTTGCCATCGAAAATGGATTCTATTTAGCTCTTAGGGTTGGTTTTCGATGGAGGTGTCCGTAGGAAACTATTTTTCTTTTTCAAATTGGATTCTTTGTATAATAGTTTTTATATTTAAATTGTTTATTATACAATGTACATTTAAATAAAAGGTTGAATAACTCTTACAATTAATCAATATTAATTAAATACCCCATTTAACTAATTTTAAAATTAACAATATACATACACAATAATATCATATTTATATATAATATGAATTATAGATTTATAGATTTTATTTATTAGTTACTCATTCAGTTTCAAAATAAACAGGTTGTACTGCATATACACATTAGATTGATATTTCTATTGATATCATATATATATATATATATATATACACACATTAGATTGATATCATATCATATATATACATATATATAATATATAGTATGAACTTGTTTTATAGATTTCGTTTATTAATTACTCATTAACTTTCATTAATAATTTCAGATTTAGTAAAAATATAATTAATTAAATCTGAATTTATTAATCGAAAAAATTAATCTAACTATTGTTGCATGTATGTCATGAATAAGTTTTTAGTCAGTAACGTTATGATTAAGTGTGCGTACTCACTTAAGTTGGAAAATATTTGTCGATTAAATTACAAATTTAAGGATATTCTTTTAGTCAGGCTTAATGATTGAAGGATAAAATTTCAGCTATGAAACGAAGATAAAATTTTAAGTGAATTGATATTTAATCATATGTGAAGCTTTGGAATTTGATGATAAAATATAATTTACTTAAATATAATTTGAAAAAATAAATACTTAGTCATATTAATTAGAGTTTTAATTATAAAATATTTACTATTTATTAGATAAGTGTCAGAATAAAGTATTCTACTTACTCTCTTTGCAAATATAGTTATCTAAAAATATTATAGTCAAATATTTAAAAATAATTTTGTTAAGTTATATTTCATTATTTATATGAACAAATCAAAATTTTCGTTAATAAATTACTTTTGTTTGATGGAGTTTTAAAAAATATATTAAGAACCGTTTAACATGCGGTGGAGCTTTGAGATGAATTTTGTCAAAAGTAGGCTACATGTAAGTGCTTAACTTAAAGGCTAGCTAATCTCCGAAAAAGTTTGTATTTAAGTGGAACCATTGTAATCCTACCAACGATTTGAGAACTCATCTTGACAACACTCCTCGATTCTTCGACCACATCAACTCCACACACAACTCGGCCACCAAGAATCAGCCGGATCCACCATCGCAGGCTCCGCATCACCTCGACAAACACCGCGCCTCACCCTCCTTCAACCCACAAATCCAAACCCACATCGCTGCCACAACCTCCGTAGCCTCTGACCCAACCGATCTCTCCCCGCCGACGACCGCTTCCAACCCGGTCGACGCCACACTGCCTCCCGATCCGATCATCCTCCTCCAACCACAATCAACCCGAAACAATCCAATCGGCAACCACTGACACATCCATCTCGGCACCAACCACCGACACCACAGCCGCACCAACACCACGCAACAATCAGAACGCCAACCATCGCTGCAAATCGGGTCCAGATCCGACCCATCACCACTGCCTACCCGCACCCTCGCTACAGATGCATCCCAACTGAGGCATCCCCTGCTCTCCAGCCGCCGTCTTGCCTCCGGCCACATCACACAGCGCCGCCGCTCACCGATCTTCACCCACCGTCACCACACTCTTGCTTGACCGAAAAGAACCAAAAAAAACAAAAAAGGAAGCAGCAGAAGAGAAGGAAAACGAAAAGAAATGAAGGGGGGGTGGGGGGGTTGCCACCGGCCAGGGGGAAACCCTAAATTGTGAAAGAGACGAGAGGTTTTGAAGGTTGGTCTTAAGAATAGGTGTTTGTAGGGTGGCGTTGTGACGCCGGATGGAGGCAGTCCGAGGATTTTGGTTGTCTTGGTGGCGTGGGCGTGGTGCGCCATCAGTGGTTATGTTGTTGTGGACCGGCCGAGATGGTTGGTCGGGGTTGGCGTGGAGTTCGACGACGACGTTGGTTTGTGTGCATCGTGGGATGCCGAGGTTGGATCGGTGGTCAGAGTGGGTAAGAGTGGCCGAGGTAGTCGCGTTAGAGATGGACCAGGTGGCGGTTGCGGCGGCGTGTGTAGTAACTAGAACTAGGGTTGGTTTTTGGGTTACTGTGAGTTCTTAGGCTTGGCCTTGAGCGTGGGCCTAGGCCGGGCTCCTTAGAGGGGTTTGCTTGTGCGGGTTCAATTTTTGGAACCTGCTTCGGGTTGTTAGTACGATGAATTTCGTGGGGTAGTGACCGTTGGGTCATTTGTTTGTTGTCTGCTGTCGATTTAGCATGCTTGTTTGGCCAGTATCTTTTGTATTTGTCGTGTTCGGTCATCTTTTATGACCTCTTAATAATATCTCTGCTTATTAAAAAAAAAATACTCATCGATTGACCGGTTGGATTTAGTAAGAACAAATCAAGCAATCCCATCAACTTAATAAGTGGGATTATTCACTTGAAAGTGAGATTCAGAAATATATATAGGTTGACGGTGAGGCGGGGATAACAAAAATTAAGTCCTGGATATTTTCTTAATAACTTTGATTAACTAAAAGTGGTAAAATACAAGGATAGATGCCCAATAGTCTCAAAATTAAGAAAATCTAATTATATACGGCCACTTACAGTGACGGATAATCGATCTTCAGTAATTTGACTATTGTAACACATTCGGCCACTTTACAAAGTAGCATTTTATTACATCATGAATATGATGGTTTTTATTTATTGTTATGATTTGAAAGACAGCACACCATCACCATATGATTTCTTTTATCAAACCACTTGAGCTATCAAGGTTTCTTCAGCTGCAGCTTTGGTTTTGGTCCAAAGGACCTGCTGATCTTTAGTAGAGAGCTGGCCATCATCAAGGCGTTTCCAAGTTTTGATTTCCTTAACAGCTCCATTACCACTTTCCAAAGTTGCCAAAATCACCCTTGCCCTCCTAGGCCATCCAATCTTCCCATAGGTTTGGTATCCAGAACCTCCAGCATAACAAAGTTGTATACCACCTTTCTTCCCACAGTAGTCATTCACATGGTCATGTCCTACGAAAGTAGCTTTCACATCCCCTGCTTCCACCATCGTATTGAAGAATCCCGAGTTGTGTGTAGGGGATTGAACAGCTTCTTGCCAGTCCCCTACCAGGGTCGAATTGTCCACTTCTCTGTATTCAGGTATGGGGATGTGGAAATATGCAAGCGCTGGAGCAGGTGCGCTCTGAGGATTTGGTGCGCTCGTGTATTCCCTCTGATGAAGTCAGCACACACATACGCGTGCAAGATTATTATTAGTGTGATGAAATTCATGAGTAGTCTTATAAGATAAACATTTATATATTCACGTGCCAACAGAGGTACCAAAATTGCCACTACCTGAAGCCTTTGAGAAGTAGTCTTGAACCATTGTTGTTGGGAGTCTTTGATCCAATCATATTCGTCGCACTTCAAAAAGTATTCTTGAGTGCAGTCTAAACTATCGATGAAGTAGAGGTTAAGGACTGATTTATCTTGAAAGCTCGAGCCCTGAACTCCACCGATTTCCAGGTTGTAATTTCCCCAACCATCAATCTTCACACCTGAAGGATTGACTTGGGTGAGTGTGCTCGGTTGGCCAGCAATGTACCGAATGAGTTGCTCTCTGTTCTTCGTGCCTTCTTGATCGTGGTTGCCCAATATGGCAGCCCATGGGATGTTCTCTGCTATGGCGGCAGCAAATGCTGCATCCATGAACGGTAATGGATTCTCGTGGGACGGGTACGGAGGTATCATAAACACCATGTCTCCTGTTCCACCACACAAGCATTTGTTTATTTTTTTGCTTATTTTAATTCATCACACGCATATTACTTGATAATACTATGAATAACATTTACTTTGATCCTACCATAAGTTGTTTGCTAAGGTGCTTCAAACGAACTACTTTTTTTGTTTTCTTTCAAGATTTATATGAAATATGTTATATATTTAGGATAAAGTTTGGGTGACTCTCGGAGTCAACTAACTCCAAAATGTACATTCAATAAGTATAGTTTAGTTTCTAAAAAATTACACTAAATAATATTAAATATATTTTATACTTTATTTTCCTAACATAATTATTGTAATCATTTTATATTAGTGTCTATAAAGAATAAAAAATAAAAATTTACACAAAATTTCCTACTTATACAAATATAACTCCTTCACGTTATTTAGTTTAACTTTATAAAATATTAGTTACCCAAATTAACATGCCCGAAATCAGATGATTTTAAAAGTTAGCCAAACATGATCCATATATTTATTTCTCCACAATACTAAATTACCTTTTTTAGAAAGGTAAAATGGTGAACTTAAAGTAAAAAAAAATCATAATTTTTGTTTTATTGAAGCATATTATAAACGGAGATGCAAATAAGCATAAGCTAGAACTTAATTAATTAAGTAGATTTGATATGTAATGGGTTACGTACCGGTGAAAGCAATGAAATCGGGTCTCTCAGCTTGAATGAGTCGGTGGATGAAGTTAGTGGTGTTACTTCGGCCGCAATTCCATATCTGGTCAAATGGTACATTCAAGCAGGGCACAATCTCCCATGCGATATGCACATCCGAGATTTGCAGTATCTTGAACTGCCCATTCGCCTTAAAACGCAGTTGTCGCTCCGCCGCACCTAACTCAGCAAGACATAGCACCACCGCCGCCGCCGCCACCGCTGCTGCAAAAATACAAGCTTTCTTCATCCTCAATTCTTTGATTTTCTTCACCTTTCTTTCGTCCACAGTTTTGCATTCCTCCTATGCAATCTACGTATCCTTTTATAGCCAATTTCCACAGTGCACATTTTCTACATTAAAAAATTTAGCGAAAAGACGCTTTCATCCCTCATTAACCTCGAATTGTAAAAAGGTAATAGCATTGACGTTCTCTGTATTTTTACCAAAAACAAAAACCTTTCCTGAACTATAAAAGTTTTATTACGCATCCCTTATACTAAAGGTCAATGATAATGAGCTCCCTTTCCATTAGTCAACCTAACGGACAGTTAATTTTGACCTGTTACAACAGATTTGTTTTTTTTAACCTGTTGTAGCAAGTAATTATGTATTAAATAATTTAATTAATTTAAAAATCAGAAAAAAATTTAAAATTCCAAAAAAAATAATCCAGTAACATTCTCTTTTATTTTCTTTTATTTTCTTTTCCTTTCTTTCTGTTTTTTATCTTATTTTTTCAATATCCTAAAAACAATCCAGTAACATTCCTTTCTTCTTCGTTTTGTTTTTTATTACATACGCTGGATGTATCTTAGACCATCAGCAGCAATGTATCAAGTTTGGTTGATGGTGTTAGTAATATCTCGTCTACCAAATGACATGGCAAACTGTATCGCGAACTGTGTCTCTGACTACATAAGTTTGAATTTATCAGTAACGTCTCCTTCGTGATCAATGCTTGGTAGCTACCAAATACTAGTGGTGATTTAAATTGGGATTAATGAGATGAGAGGAGCGGTAGCCGGACCACCTTTAACACGGAAATGTCCTTAATTATTTTGTATCGTTTTTTATTACAAGAATCGATCCTTAACTTACATACATTATACAAGTCCACGTCTTTTTTCTTTTTGGATAAGCATCCAACTCCACGTTATTTCCATATAAAATTCCTTTCCTTTTCACCTATTATATTATTATCAATATAAATAATTCAAAATTAAGCACGATGAAATTGATGCAAGTTGCAACTTTAAGGTTGCGTTTACTTACGGAAAACAATTTATGTTTTCTATTTTTATTTTTCAGAAATATCTTTAATTTTAGAAAATATTAAAAAACTGGATATGATGTTTATTTTTTACTAAATATGAAAAATTTTAGCTTTAGAAAACTAAAATCGTATTCACCTCACAACTATTTTTTCTTTTTTTGAAAAACGAAAACTACTAATTTTGTTCAATCAATTTGATTTTAATTAAAAAATCATACTATCATTTATTTCTTTTTATCATATTAATAAACTAAACGGTAGCCTATTTTAATTTTATTAAAGATCAAATATAAATATAATAATTTTATTCATGTTAAAGATTAAATATAAATATAATAATTTCGTTCATGAAAATAAAATACATATAAAATAGTCTTGAATTATTTGTTCATTACTTGAATACTACAAATATGAACATTAAAAGCACACTTAATTTAACTTGTTACTTCTTCATATTCTAACAATATTATAATTAGCTCATAATTGATCTGCAGTATCTTCTCTAACCGCATTCATTTATTGTTATTGGGATATATCATTTTGCTAGACGTAGTACTCTCTGAAATTGTTACGGTCGGTAAAAAATATTCGTGGTTAAATTGTATAATTGGTCCTTCTATTTTACTTTGGTCACATTTTATCATCTATTTATATTTTCTACACATTAAAACAAATTTTGACAATTTGTATCTAATATTTTTGTCCATTCAAAACTATGAGCATGATTAAATTTTTTTGTGTGGAAAGTTTGGAAAACTCCATTTTACACGTTTTTAATTTTTAGTGTTAATTTAGAAAACTGGAGAATTTTCCATTTTGAAAAAAGCAGTTACATAAATACGTTTTCGGAAATATCTCCAATTTTTAAAAAATTTAAAAATTTTTCTGAAAATTCTTCATAAATAAATAGCCCCTAAAAGATTACAAATCAAAGATTGATTACAACCCTTATGTATCCTAATGAACGTTTTTTCCATTACAAACGACATTCTCATTAATCATCTGTTTTGCTTTATCTTAGAATGAAACAAAAAATCATACTAATTAACAAAAAATCATACTAATTAAGTAGCCCATATTATGACTAAGAAATTCCTTTCAGATGAAAATCTGTTTAAATCAACTCCAAATGGTTTGTTAATTTCAAGGAGTCAAAGTCGTTTTATTATTATTAATAATTAATAGAATCACTTGTAATATGAGTATAAAAAATCCTATTAATTGAATAAAATAATACTAATCATTACAGATTTGTTTAAGTGACGTAACTGACCTTGTCATTAGTATTAATCTCTAAAGATTTGTATTATTTTATTCAATTATTTGTGAGTTAGTAGTTAGGAAGCTAATTTAACTAAACATATAATCTCTTGAATAAAACAAGTGATAACACTATATATATATCTTCGTATTAATGGGGTAAAGCCTGTAAGGCCATAATTTTATTAGCTTCTTACCCAACTCACTATCAAAGTATACATTTTATATAATTTATATATATTTAAAAAAGTAACTTTATATATATATATATATAAATAAAATATTATAATTCAACTGATTAATAAATTTCGTCATTATGACGTAGATTTCTCAAAATCCTCATTTTTGGATTTTTGCAAGAAATTGATCAACTCGGTTGATCGAACTAGTAAATTGGTCAATTTTTTTTTGTGTTAAACCGAATTAACTAAAGAAAATAAATTCAGAAAAAATACTAAACATGAAATTCAAACTTATGTTTAACATGTTGGCCAAGAAAATTTTAACTATTACACCAACATTATATTTGTAATACTAAATTAAAATATATAAAATAAATTTTTTCATTTATTTTTAAATTTTTTATATAAATATTAATTTTGTTTTACTAATTTATTAAAATTAGGTGTGAATTCAACTCTGATCTAACCTCCACTCATTACAACCTTGGCTACTACTGCGTATATGATGGAGCATTTTGGTTCATCTATTTTATGCGAACGAACTCCTGAGCCATTGGATTAAGTTTTTCTGAGATTTGTGTATCATCGGTTTAAAAGTACTCCGGTATATTAATGCCATCAAAAGGTATAAGCCGCAAGGTGATGTGGCCAAATGTAGTCCATTGATTTTTATGGGCATTCTTAACGGTTAGATTCCCATAAGTGAAAGTATAAATTATTTTTGATTATAAGTAACCTATACAAATTATTTGGAAGGAAAAATGAAATGGTATGATTTTAAATTCATTACTTAAAATGTAATCAAGCTTTAATTAATTAAAATAATTATTTTTTATAAAAGAATAAAGCTCACTAAAATAGATCGATTTTATGTGAAAAAATCTATAAAAAAATTACTTAAAATATTAAAATTCAAAACTCACCCTAGATCTATATCTCACAATAATGAGACTTCTAACCTATGTTACGGGTATAAAATAATGAACCATGGAGAAGTGTTTCGGCAATAAAATCTTCTAAGATATTGAATTGAGGTTGAGGTATATAATAATGAACCATGCATAAGTGTTGTAACAATAAAATAATAAAATCTAACCACGAGGAATTTAATATTGCGCCATCGTTATGGTAATCTTTAAAAAAATGATTTCCTAATCACTTTTTCTTATCCTTGAAAATATATAATTTTCATCATTTTTAATGTATGAAAAATCAAAATTAGTATTGATTTAATAAAATCATCGAGAATAATTAACTAAAAATATGTAATTAATGATTACCTTAATTAATTGTTATGAAAATGGATTGCAGAGTTTTTTTTTTTTTTTTACAAAATGAGTAGCAAATTAAGGAATGAATCTGAAACTTATGTCCTGAGTCTCCTGGAAAAAAAAATTGAAACGTGGGAAATTGAGGAATATAATATTAATTTGGGTAAAAGCTAAAAGAAACACTAGACTTTAATTTTTTTATTAATAAAATTTATCTCTGAATTTTTATCATATGTTAGGACCTACCCGAAATTTGGGTAAAAGAAAAAAGAAAAAGAAAAAGGGGTGCAAGAGGACTTCCCAGAAGGTCACCCATCCTAATACTACTCTCACCCAAGCACATTTAACTTCGGAGTTCTGATGGGATCCGGTGCATTAGTGCTGGTATGATCGCACCCATTATCTCCTGCACCAACAATCCATATATCCAAAAACTCGGTGAGAACTCTTGAGGGTCGGGTCGGATCGGTTATAAACACAACCCGCCACCGACCCGCCCGAAATTTAGCGGGTCGGTTCGGATCGGTTATAGGTATATATAACCGCGGGTTGGCGGGTGTGGTGGGTCAGATCGGTTATCCACGGGTTGGCGGGTTAGCGGTTATATTTATGGGCCTAATAATGGGTCGGGCTTTATAAAAAAATCCCTAAAAAAAATTAACCATTAACCAAAAACAGAGCCAATAAACCCTAAAACACAAAACCAAAATATATTCTCAACCTAGCCGTCATCACCGTCGACCACCCAAATCAAAATCAAAACCAAAACCAAATACAATCCATACCAAATAAACATAAATCAAACTCGTACATAAATTAAACCCGTTTCAGGGAATCAGGAGAATAAATGCAAAACACAAATCGACAGAAAAAAGATGAAAAAAAGAAGAAAATCAGAAAATAAGAAAGGTGAGACTGAGAGATTGATCATTCTACACGCCGTCGGTCCGGTTTTGGCAGGTGGTTTGGTGGCGATGAGGTGGTTCGGCGGTGGTTGGTGGCTTGGGCGACGGTGATGTGGTTGTGGTTGGATAGTTCGGCGGTGGTGATAGTGGAGGAAGCCGAGTGGGTGAATAAGTTGTGGCGGTGAGGTGGTTATGGTGATGGCGGTTTGGAGAGGGAGAGGGAGAGCGAGGAAGGTGATGGCTGTTTGGAGAGGGAAGGGAGAGCGAGGAAGAAGAAAGAAGGAAGAAGAGAGAAGAAAAGAAAAAAAAGAGGAGCGGCTAAAATGAAAGAAAGGAGAAAGAGATGCTTATATACTTAGGGTTAGGGTTAGTCACGGGTCGGGTCGGTTATTTTGCAATATATGTAAAATTGACCCGTGAACCGACCCGCTACTAAATGAACGGGTCGGTTATGTATCTGTATATGGGCGGGTTGGCGGTTTTTTAACTTTTGGCGGGTTGGGTCGGTTCGGTTGGCGGGTTGAGCGGGTTGGGCAGGTCAAATGTTCAGCCCTAGGTTAAACCACTAAATTTGTGATTGAGTCAAATAAGTTACTGCATTTATATACTCGATCTAAATTAGCCACTTCTTTTTTAAAATAGTTATACCTCATTTGGAAACGACATAAGGCTACACTTACATGAAAATTATTTTTTTAAAAAAGTGATATGGTAAAAAAGGTTACCCTACACACTCATTTTGCAACTGAAAAATAGAAAATAGGATCAAATTATCCAAAAATAAAAAATAGAGCAAAATCAAAATAACATCCCCATTTTCCAATATTAAAATAAGAGCGAGATGAAAATAATAAACCACTATATTTTTTTACTCAAATTTATTTGTCATGCCATTTTTTATAATTTTTTTAATTTAATTGCTAAGTCAGTATGGTTTGCTGCTGTATTTTTAGATGTCAAACGAAGTATAAGTATTTTTAGAAAAATAGTAACTACTGTTAATTTGAGTGACAAATGCAGTGATTTATTTAACTCAATTATAAATATAGTGATTTATTATAATATATAATGCATATGCATACTAAATTTTACCATTTTCCCCACCCTCTCACTAGTCGTTACTGTTAAATGATCGTGGAAGGATTACATTACGTACGTCCCTTGATAGATCCTCACATTGGATGACCATTGTTTTTCTACCGACATGTTGGTAGCCAGACCGCAAATAATTTTAGAGGCAACTAGTGATCTTCTATACGGACAAAAAAAGGCTTGGCACGAGTCATTCTGCAATGAAGAATAAATAGTTACAAAAAAAAAAAACAATGAAGAAAAAGACGAATTAGATGGGAATTGCTTGAAAAATAATACTCTACCGACAATCTAATTTTTCCAACACGTGCAATAATTGACCGCACGAATTGCTAATTTTTGGATAGGAGATATCCATTTTAGCCAGTGAGCGCCTTTGCCCAATTGACACAATTTAAAGGAATAACCATATAAGCTCACATGTAATAATATATATTTTCATTAAGATTAAAAGATAAAAACATAATTTAAAAATAAATAAATAAACACCAGGAAATAAATAGAGACGGTAGGCTCGCAGCACGCAATAGAAACACTTTATTCTAATAAGTACAATATAAAAATTATAAGTGTTATTTTGATGAATTTTCTATATATCATTCTTAGAGTTGGAATTTTCGTTTTGATGAAGTGATAAAAGAGTTTGAATTCATCAAAATGAAGATGGATCTTATGTCTGTAAGAGAATTAGTAAGACTATTTTGATGAATTTTCTATATATCATTCTTAGAGTTGGAAATTTCGTTTTGATGAAGTGATAAAAGAGTTTGAATTCATCAAAATGAAGATGGATCTTATATCTGTAAAAAAATTAGTAAGACTATTTTGATGAATTTTCTATATATCATTCTTAGAGTTGGAATTTTTGTTTTGATGAAGTGATAAAAGAGTTTGAATTCATCAAAATGAAGATGGATCTTATGTCTGTAAGAGAATTAGTAAGACTGTGGTTGTGTTCTTGATTTTCGTGTTAATGACATCTTATTCATTGGAATGTTAAGATTTGGTTAGGAAAATATTTCTCAATGAAAGACTTAGGTGAAACGGCCTATATTCTTGGGAAAAATCTATAGTGATAAATTTATAATGTTGTAGGAGAAATGAAGAGCTAGAGTGCATGAGTTATATCTCATATGCATGGAAAATGAGATCTATCATGCACACGATATTATGTACTCGATTGGATGTCTCATACACATGTATCATGACTAGTCTATATCAGTCGGATTCAAGACAAAATCATTGGACAATAGTCAAGAACACCCTTTAGTACTTAAGAAACATTAAAGGTTTATTCTTGTTAAATGGTGATTGGAGATGAGCATGTTGTAAGTGGTTACACTAATGCTAGCTTTTAAACACACCATAATGATTCTAGATCACAATAATATTTGTTTTCCTTTTAAATAGAGGTGATGTGAGTTTGGAAAATTGAATGAAAGTGATTAGGACATATTCTACAATTAAAGTTGAGTAAATATGCAGCCATAAAGTAAGATCAACGGTGGAGCGTCAGCCAAGAGTGGGGAGTTGTGCCCCCTAATTGAGTGCATAATTTGATCACATTTGATGTTTAATTGATTACAATTTAGGCGGTAAATCTATTTATTAGAGCTACAATCATTTCTTTTTCCACACAAAAGATCTTAGAACAACTTTGGAGGAAAGGAACAGAAACTACCTAAATAGATGAAAATTTCCCAAACTCTAGACCTCTGAAAGTAGTGGGCCGAGCTGTTGGGCCCAAGACGTGAAATGGCTAAAGAGACCAGTTGTGTGCCTCTAGACAGTTCAAATTCAAAGAGATATCTTATCGTATCTTTAGATATAAATCTTTTGGATCAGATACAACTTATTTAACTTTTAAATGTAGGATTAAAATGTCAGTTGGAGATAATCAAGGAGGAAAAATTACTGTTTAATCTCTCCTTGTATTATCTAAAATCAGACTTCTTTCTTAGGAATAAATTCTTAATTTTCTCTCTTTCTACTTCGTCTTTTTCATTGGAAATAAGGAGTTTTAATTTATGCAATTTATTTTTATGCATTTAATTTACATTTGTAGGTCTATCTAAGTTTCTTTATTCCTAGTAAAGACCAAAAGGTGTATGATTCTATGTGTTTGTGAGATCTAACTGAACTTATTAGTTTCTGCATTGCATTTATAAACTCTTTAATTGCTTATCTGCATTATTCATCTCATGTTTAAATTTGGTCAATTTAGATTTAGATCTAAATAATCATTGTTATTCTTTAAGGCTGCGGGAAACAACACACAAAGTTAAGAAGATACAGTAGACACCTAGATCAATCTCAGTTTAGTATTAACTCTTTGAGACTAGAAAGGGTGACTAACTTGAATAAACCCCGCTTGAGAAACGAGTTGTCTTACTCAAAAATTGTCTTCCCTTAATCAAGATCAATCAATTTAGTAAATCTTTTAACCAGTAAGGTGCTAGTTGATTAGGATTACCTTATCGGGTGTGTCCTTTAGGTAATTTGAAACAAGAGGGAAGTAGGAGCCCTAAGGTAATTGGGACCTATAGCAACTTTGTAAATCAGAAACAAACATTTTTGCATCAATGATTGAACACCATGAATCATACCCTTGCTTGAGTCTTTACCGAAAATTTTTTATACAATTGTTTGATCACACACTTCACACTTGATTATTAAATTAAGTTCTTTCTGATTTTATTATTTTTTATATTTTTAATTCATAGTTTTAAACAAAACTTTCGTATTCTACTTAAGTGTTAAAAATGGGTCTTTATCTTGTTTTAAACCTAGTCATTCTCTGTGGATTGAACCTCTTACTATTATTTGCAATCCTTTGTAGCTAATGTTAAATTGTATTTATTTTAAAACTCCAATTTTAGTCCTTGAAGTTTTAGTTTTTACCACACACCCCCCCAAAAAAAATTAAGTTAATTAATAGTTCTTAAATATTCTCTATTAACTTTTATAATTTTGTAGGATGGTTCATAAATATTATATATATATGTAATTTTTATATTTAAAATTTTTAAATGAGAGAAATATACCATGCAATTTTTTATATGATAATATTTGCCCCCCTCAAAAACACTTGTCTAGCTTCTCCCCCGGGTAAGATTGAATTAGGAATGTCATTGATTGATCTAAGCATTGTTGATTTTTATACCAAAATTAGGTAAGTTGTACTTTGGTTTCAATGGTGTAAGGTACACAATTCTAATCCTATCTACACTTTCTGGTATGGTGCGATTGCATTGTTTTTAGTTCGGGTTTACCTTATTTAACTGCTTCTCTTGCATATACAAGCCCAGAAATCCTAACAATATTAAGTGAATTTAAACTAAAAATCCAAAAAATCAAAGTACATAAATAATTTCCCTACGTTGCTCTAAATTGATGACATGACATCATCCTTTGATTTTTCTCATATAATTAGTCTAACACCTGCCCGTTGCGCAGTTGTATTATACAATCGATGAATATCATATAAAGAAAGTGCACATTATTTTGGAGTGTTACACAAATTACTAACTTATAAATAATTTTCACAAATTAAATACCTAGAATAAACATAAATAAATACAAAAATTAATCAAGTGAAAATAAAATTTAAAATTATCATCAGTAAGATTTTCTTTTCATAAATTTTTAGATGTATGTTCGATTTATAATAATAATGTAATGGATGCACTCGTGGCAATAAAATCATCTGGTGCATTTTCTTTGTAGCGATTTGAGGCACATTGTCAATATAATATCTCGAACACTTTGCTTAGTTTTCCTTGGTTGCATGAGTCTTATCCGTCCTATTTGTATCTGAAGATTCCGCTTTACATTTATGATTAGCAGCAATATCATACATAAATTTGAAGTCTTATATGAAATCAAGAAATTGAAAAATAAGAAGTTAAGATGTAAATGTATGGAATAAGTAAAAAGTCATATGAATAAATCCGAAATCAATCAACTCATAACACTATAAAGATGAAGAAATGTTGTCTTGTTGTGAAGAGAAGGGGATAATGAATGTTTGGAAATTAAAAATTAAACTTAGAAGAGAATGAGACTAATTAACTTTAAAATTCCAAATTCAACTAAGGAAATACAAGTTGAACATATTTATTTGAGAAGTAATTGTTAATTATTTTAGAGTTAGCAATTTATTATTTAAGAACAAGTAATATAGTAATTAATTAATTTAATTATATATAAAATATGTGTAATTAGATTAAAGAATTAGGCGATCTAGTTTAAAGAACCGAGCTTTTGAGATTGTTTATTATAATTGGTGTTTTCCTAATCTTAATGCTATTAGTGGATTAAATGTTAAGAACTTTCTTAAGATTGTTTTTGCTAATAAGAACCGGTTAGAGAGCTTGTTAATAACTTTAATCACTTCCTAAAAAGAATAAGAATCTTCTTTGCATCTATGATAACTTGGAATACCTAAACCGAAAGTTATATTCCCTAAATTTGTTAGATATTTATTGCATCGATTTTCTCGTTAGTTAATTGGTTTTTTTTCTATAATGAAATGTGTTTCTTTAATCCTCCTAAAAAATTACTTTCAATTATATCTTTAAAGATAAATGAAAAATCAATTTCAAATTAGATTTAGTCTTATAAATTCTTGTAACAACTATAAAACGTCTCTTTGGTACTAATAATTTCTCTGAATTATGACTAAAAAATACAAGACACAAGAGCTAGTTAGTTGGACACATATCATGTCGGTGTTCATCGAGTGTCGGTGTCAGAAATAAATCTAGTACGGATACGACATAAAAAATAAAGTGTTTGTGCTTTATAGAGATAGTATCAATAGTCTAATGTATTAGTTTCCTGGGAGTACATATGAGCGCAGGCAGGGTCGGGCCGGGTTCATGTTCGGGGCATGAAGTTGTGAAAATCAGGCCCAAGTCTTGCCCTTAGTCGATCGGGCTCGAGCCAGGCTACTGTTGGGCTACCTACGGGTATGGGCTTGATTTATTAAAAAAAAGATATTTAATTATAACAAGAAATGTTATGATTTTATAATTTTTTATCATAATTAAGATGACTTTTCTTCTCAATATTACTCTTGTTGTCGTCTATATATCTATATTTATATAAATATAAAAGTTATGTGGTGAAAGTTTATACGGAGGTTTGAGAAAAAACCACTTAAAATTCATGAATTTCTCCAATTATACATTTGTCATTTTGCAATTCCTAGTATGTTAACATGTGGCATGTAATGATTTTTAATTCTATATATTTAATATTTTTTATACTATCATTTTCACTCAATTAATGTATTAGATAATATAAAAGTTTTTGGTGTGCTTAATTAAATTATATATTTATTTATTAACTTTAATGCAATTTATTATATATAACTTTAGAACTTTTCACTTATACTATTAAATTAATTTAATATGCATAATTAATTTATCAAATTTAATGCAATTTAATATGGACTTTGAAAGAGATGATATTCAAGAATTTCAAGAGTTGCATGATTCTCTATATAAGTGCATGAAAATCATTCATTTTATTTTAAAAAATAATTGGAGGTGTCTACAAGTGTTGACTGTGATATTTATGCAAGTTAAGGTTAATTGCATTTTTATTTATTTTCATTTGAATTCGTTGGTGTTTAATGAAATAATTATGTATTATATAAAATATTATGGTACATAAAATAATAATTGTTTATAATATGATTTGCGCAACGTGCGAGTTTTAGACTAGTAATTATAAAAAAACATGGAATTTCAATAATCTAATGTAGAAGCTATGGAAGAGGGGAAGTATAAAAAGTAAGTATATAATTAGAAAAATAAAACATTGAGCAAGAGAGACAATATCGGTGAGAAAGAGTTCATGTAGTTAGGGTTCTTAGACTTGCGATTGTGAATGATGACCAAGGCTATGAATTGGAGTGGAGTGGACAACACAGGTATGGAAAATCAAAGAAATGAGATCAGTGAGTAAGTAGGGTTTAATAAAAAAAAATCTCACTTAAGTCGGGAATCTTGATAGTAATTGGGTCGAGTTCGGACTGGATATCTAGGCCAAAACCTGAACCCTAGGCTTTACAGGCTCGAGTCGGGTCATATTAAGCCTTGCTTTGTTTAAGTCATTATCGGACCAGTAACCCATCGGGTATCCGGCCCACGCCTAGGGGTTTACTTCGGAGTACACACTCCAAAATGATGAAAGAAAAAAAAAAGGTTTATTTTGTCTAATTAATATATTTTGCTTAAATATAAGGTGTAAAATTTCATTAGCCTATAAGTTTCACATGTAATGTTGAAAAAAATACCCTAAAAGCTCAATACATTTAGGTAGCGTTTGGTTGGCGGAATCAGGAAGGAAAGTAACTCAGGAATTTAAGATTCTAAGCTTTATTGTGTTTGGTTATGACAAGGAATCACTCTCCCCCAGAATCCAACTTTCCTTGAGTGCCTTGACTTTTCAAAAAATGGAGGAAAGTGATTCCTTAGCTATGGGGTGGGGAGAGTGATGTAATTTTTTTTGTTAAATGACATATTTATCCAAAACTAATTATAAAAAAATTAACCTAATAAAGCATCTTCTTTTTTCTCTATTTTCTAAAACTTCGCCAAATTATATTAATTACACAAAAATTATATTAATTACACAAAAATTATAATTAATTACATAAAAATTATAATAAATACATAAAAATAAATTATATTAATTACATAAAAATTATAATAATCACATAAAAAATACATAGTAATGATGTAAATAATAATATGTAGAAAAAAATACGGTTAGAAACAGGAATAAATCATCCAAGAAATCCATATCCTAGATTTGTCTATTGTTGCAATTATGTTTTTTTTGCATTGCTAGAACAATATGTGTCATACTTTGCTTTAATTTTCAAAGACTCTACTACGAAGGTTATGTCATTTGTCATGTTCTTTAACCTGCAAAAAACCATAGTCATAAAACAAACTCATTTGATATTTTAATTGTTGAAAGATAGATAATTAAATAGAGAGAAAGTCTAACGTGTTTAGAGGAAACTGTGTAACACAATATATATAGAAAAGAATAATTAGACACCTAACAAGATAACAAAAAATACCTAACAAAAGGATAAAATAATCTTTTTTTTTACTTTCCTTAAAGATTCTCAAGTACAAAACAAACACAATAATGTTACTTTCCCGGGAATCTTAAATCTCAACCAAACACAAAAAATTGATATTCTCCTCAATCACTCTCCCAAATATCACTCTCCCGGAAGAGTGATTACAAAGAGGAAAGTAGCATTCCGTGAACCAAACGTTACCGTAATATAGATTTGAGATTGAGGGTGTATTACCTAAATCTTTGTTACTCCCTTAACAGTCCAAGGGGATGGCTTGACTTACGCCCGGGCTGACCATGTCCACCAGGAATGCTTGGCAGCAATAACGCGTACATTAATTAGTTAGCAATGCATGAATGACGAGTCGTCCTTTCAGTCTCAAGCTCAAGCCACCAAGTCCTATGTATTGTATATATATGAACAAAAGTGTTTTTCCTCAAAAAAAATGGTTGGCCCAATGACTTTGATTATGTGCTTTCTACTGCTGAAAAGGGCTCAAATGCCTTTCTGTGGGGTTTCTTTCAACTCAGTCCTCAAACTTTGTCTCTTTTCATTTGTACTCACCCTCTCTTTTTGTCTAACTCTTCCCTATGGAGCTAAAGCCAGTAATGTTAGTGCAAGAATTGGAGCAATCATTGATGTCAATTCAAGAATTGGGAGAGAACAGAAAACTGCAATGGAAATAGCAGTTCATAATTTCAACAGTGCCTCCAAAAATCACATCCTTTCTCTTCACTTTCAAGGTTCCGAAAAGGGTCCCCTCCAAGCTGCCTATGCCGGTAATCAACTAACCATAACTAGCTAGTTATTTTGTAAGCAGTAGAGTAGCCTTTGCTCATATTAGCCCTTAAAGAGAAAGACCATACATATTTAGTTTCTTGACTTTTTTAACAATGTAATGTTATTTGAGGAGTTCTCTAATGAATTCTTTTACTTGCAGCTGAAAAGTTCATTCAAGAGGAGCAAGTGGAAGTGATTATTGGGATGGAGAGATGGGAGGAGGCTGCTATGGTAGCTGAAATCGGAAACCAAGCTCAAGTTCCTGTTATTTCATTTTCAGCACCAGCAATTACAACACCTAATTCGCTGCAGTCTCGCTGGCCTTTCTTGGTCAGGATGGCTAATCCTGATTCGGAGCAAATTAGATGCATTGCAGCTATTGTCCAATCGTATGGTTGGAGAAGGGTTGTTTCGGTTTTCGAAGAACATTCTTATGGAGGTGATTCCGGGAAGTTAGCTCTTTTATCTAAGGCTTTACAGGGCGTTGGCTCGGAGATTGAGCATAACTTAGTTCTTCCACCATTCTCCTCACTTTCCGATCCCGAAGAAGTAGTTCGAGAAGAGCTGTTGAAGTTGGTGCGTGGGAAGACTCAATCGCGGGTTTTTATCGTTCTTCAGTCATCATTACCTATGGTAATTCACTTGTTTAAGGACGCAAAGGAGATGGGATTATTAGGAAAAGACTCGGTATGGATACTTGCAGACAGTGTTACCAGTTATCTGGACTCTGTTAACTCCTCTGTAATCCTATCTATGGGAGGAGCTCTAGGAATCAAACCTTACTATTCTGATACCACTAGCTCCTACAGAAATTTCTACGACGAGTTTCGTAGGATTTACCGAACTCAATATCCTGAGGAAGACTACTTTGAGCCAGGATTTTACGCGTTACAAGCGTATGACAGCATCAGAATCATCACACAAGCCATGGAGAGAATGCCTAGTACTAGTAGTAGCAGTCCTACTAGTCCAAAATTGTTAATGGACAACATTTTGTTGAGCAATTTCTCTGGTTTAAGCAGGCAGATAAGGTTCGAATCAGGGGAGTTGTCGCGTAACAATGTGCTACGAATTGTAAATGTGGTCGGAAAGAGGTCATACAAGGAGCTAGATTTCTGGTTACCGGAACATGGGTTCTCAACGAGCCTTGTGGCAAGAAAGGTTGAGTATGAAAATGGCAGTGAGGTTGTAAGAATACAAGGACAGGTGAATTGGCCAGGAGGCCTGAAGATGATGAGGAATCCGAAAGGGTGGCTGATGCCTTCTGATGCGAATCCGATGATCATTGGGGTTCCGGGTCGAACTACATTCGAGAAATTTGTGAAAGTGGCACTAAAAACAAGTAAGGAATATGATGGATTTTGCATTGAACTTTTCCTCAAGGTGCTAGAGAGACTGGATTATGCTCTACCTTATGTGTTTGTACCCTACAATGGAACCTATGATGAATTGGTGAATCATGTCTACAACAAGGTAAGAAAAAAAACTACCTAATCCCTTCTAAGTATTATTTAGTTTGTCATTTTCATGCTAATTACTTCTACTACATTAATTTGTATTAATTTAAACTAGTGAGGAGTACATGTAGTAAATTAACACAAACCGATGTGTATGTAGTAAATCAGCACAAAACATGATGTACACGTAGTGAAAAATGTCATTTCCTTTTTTGTTTTGTCTTTTGGTCCTTAGGATTTGAACCGTAAGTGTAGTCTTGTTGGCCCTAATTAAGAAGATAATACCATTTAAATCTCTTTCCGATTTCTTCATCTTCAAGAAAGCTAGAAGGAAACTCGAGTGAAATTCTCTTATCAGCTTCAGTATACGCTCAAACTCATTAATTAATATATCATGCTTCAAGTACACGTATTCTTGCAAGAATTTTCTAAGAACTTGCCTAGAGTTGACTTGGGCCAAAATAGTAGAAATGGAAAATGATTAGTCGCAAATTAAAACTTGATTACTGTTTTGTCTATGAGTGCTTGTGTTGACTTGCTTATCATTCTTCCAAGATTCTAGATGACTAATTTTGTTTGATGGAGAATTTTCTTTTGTTAGACTTTCGATGCGATAATCGGAGATATCACGATACTGTCCAACAGATCAGAGAAAGTGGCATTTACTCAGCCATTCTTGGAATCTGGTCTGTCAATGATAGTTCCAGCCCAGTCAGAAGAGTCAGCTTGGATGTTCCTCAAGCCTTTCACCAACGAGATGTGGCTAGCCACTGGTGCCATCTTGATCTACACAATGCTTACTGTTTGGTTCTTGGAGCATCAAACAAATCCTGAGTTTAACGGACCCTGGAGGAAACAGATTGCCACTGCACTTTGGTTCACTTTCTCCTCTCTCTATTTTGCTCACAGTAAGTACTACATATGAACCGTATATCGGCCGAAAAAATGCAACCCACGTTCGGCGAATGAGTCTCCGATTAAAGGCCGAACTCAAATGTTAAATCTGGAATTAGAAAGAGTCAGACCATTTGATTGAGAGTTCTTGCCTCTTTATGCAGGGGAGAAAATATACAGAAATCACACCAGAATGGTGCTGGTGGTGTGGCTCTTTGTTGTGCTGATCTTGACCTCAAGCTACACTGCCGGCCTGACATCACTGTTGACGGTCCGGCGACTGAAGCCAAATCTTACAGATATTGAATGGCTGAAGAGGAACAACTTAAAAGTTGGGTGTGATGGGGACTCATTTGTGAGGCTTTACCTGCAAAATGTGCTTGGTTTCAAATCAGAGAACATCAAGGACATTGACAGCGAATACAATTACGATGGAAAGTTCCAACATAGTACCATATCTGCTGCCTTTCTTGAACTCCCTTATGAGAGAGTTTTCCTCAATCACTACTGCAAAAAATACGTCGGAACCGTACCCAACTACAGATTTGGAGGACTAGGCTTTGTAAGTTCCTCACCTACCTATACCTTATTACTTACATTAGTTTATGTTACCATAAATTATACAAGTAGTGAATACTGTCATCATCTCAGCTAGTAACTAGTTAATTATACGAGTAGCTGATAGAAACCGGTTTCTATATCTTCAGGTGTTTCAGAAAGGGTCTCCGATAGCCCGAGATGTTTCCAAGGCAATCCTAAAGCTATTGGAGGAAGGAGAATTGAAGAAGTTGGAAGATAAGTGGTTTACGACCGCGGCGGAGTGTTCAAGAAACGCACCTGATGACATGAATGAAAGCTTGAGCCTGCGCAATTTCTGGGGAATATACATGCTAACTGGTGTCACTTCTACAATCTGTTTCCTACATTTCGTAGTGCGCTTGCTGAGAAGGTTTAGGAATCATCGAGGCGAAGACGGAGGGAACGGAGCTGATCACAATCCTAGGGATGAGAGTGTGTGGAACAAGACACTTGATATTGCAAGGTATCTTTACCACGGAGAGATTGTTATTGCAGGAGGAACAGGAAATCAGACTCCAACTTCTTTTGTTCCATCACGTGACCTTGTTGTTGATTGGGAGTCTACCAGATGGGGAAGTGCGAATGCGAGTCCCTCTCGCAACCCAGAAATTCTTCAGGACAGCGCACTTGCTGTGATTGAAACTTTACAGGTTCCTGCTAGCGGCAGCAATAATAATGCAAGACCTGACCAACAAATCTAGGCAGACTAATCTACGGATGCATATTGTAAAGAATGCTACCTCTAATGTGACATTACTAAACAGAAGATGAGAATAAAATCAGTTTAGTTAGTAACTTAGTATGCTTGAAAAAATCTAACAAAAGTGACAGTAGTATTGAAAAATACATGCAAGCGCGCCTAATAGTTAACGTACAATGAATCCGCTTATAGTGAGAGTGAGGATTAGCTAAATGGGTGCGGATAGTGAACCAAAAGCCCCAATCCACAGCCATCTACATGGAGAAACTCCTGGGGAAACTCAGAATACAACTGCTTTGTGTTAGCTCACAATAATCAGATAAGGTCAGTTTGTCCTCCTACAAAATCCCGCTACAACTTCAGACGAACACAATATAATACATCACAAACTCCCGTTTCCAGTCCCTTGGCATAGATCGATCAAGCAATCCAAATTCAGAATCCCACACTTCAATTGCTAGGACACATCACATGTAACGAAACCCTCTTCCGCCCCTTCCACGTCCACCCCAGCCCCTGCCCCTCCCTCTTCCTCTTGGACCACCCCTACCACCACCATGATCGTGACCGTGACTGTGACCATGAGATATACCTTCAAATGCTCGGTTAACAAGTTGATTTTGCATGCCACCAGGGCCACGGCCTTTCTTTGCCACGTTGTTTGATCCATTGGTGGCAGCTGCTGGTCTCTTCACTCTGCATGGAAAGGAAAAAATAAAAACAATTAGGATGATCTAGTTCATTAAAAATGATTTGTTCAAAAGAGTTAACATGAAATCAAACAAACTTAAGCATGGAGGTATCAAGTCTGAAACTTCCGTTTACTTCAATTCATCAAATACGATGCATAAATATAAGCTCCAAGCATTTAAAGGTGAAAGTGAAGATCACTGGGTCGTTTCCATTTCAATATAGAGCATTGGTAATTACTCACAACATGAAGACGGACAAAACAAAACAGAAGGATGAAAATAGCATACAATTAGAGGATCAGTACCCAGTTCCAGTGGTAGTGGAAGGAGTAGCAGGTTTTGTTGCTTCTTTCCAAGAAAGGTTGACACTCTTATCTCCAATAAATGAAGGAGTCTTTGAATGCAATGGCTGAAATTGTCAAAATAATGAATCATTTCCAGTGGTTCATGGAAAAATAACTAGGCAATTCATAGACAAAAATCCATCTTCCTCACCTTTGTCATAGTCAAAATGTTATTGCAGGTGCGCAATCCCGTCGTAGTATTTTGTTTCTGAGTTTTCTACACCATTATATAAAAACATCTGTGAGATTGTGCTACAAAAAAAAATTCTACAGGATACCACAATAGCGTCACCCATCTGGAATTTAACCCACCACAGTATCTTTTGCCTCATCAGACTTGGCAGCTGCCATTGCTTTGTTGTGCTCAGCCATTCCCTGGGTTAATTTCTTCATTGTAGCCCTAGTTAGTTCTTCCATATTGCTCAATCTGCACCATCAACAAATAGTAACTGAAAACCCACATCAAGCAGTAAAAAGAACATGACACAGACATCACCATCAAAAGGATAAAATTAAATGATGTAATGGCCAAAAAATTAGAGAAAGATCTCCACAAAGTACACAAGTTCAGTTTATGGATAGCAGTCAATGAGAAGAAATCAAGAAATTATCTTAGTAAAATTAGTGCTTGCAAGACAAAAAGTTAATATGCTCAAACCAATAATTTGAGTGAAACTAAGAGTCTCAAACCAATAATTTGAGTGAAACTAAGAGTCATACATATGGTTCCAAAAAAAAGAACCTTATACAGATAAAATACTTGTTTAGAACCTAAAACTTCAGTGTGCATATCCTGTTAAGAGACCACTCTCAATACCCAGGCACCAACCACGCCCACCACTGCACCCAAATCTCCACCCTAGAAGACTAGAAATCAAAGATTGGTTTGTCAGTAGAGATGTTCCCATAGATGCCCCTTCTTCCAATGGTACTATA
Source organism: Viola odorata (assembly GCA_963691705.1). Classification (NCBI taxonomy): domain Eukaryota; kingdom Viridiplantae; phylum Streptophyta; class Magnoliopsida; order Malpighiales; family Violaceae; genus Viola; species Viola odorata. The sequence goes on along the minus strand of OY829538.1, from coordinate 64,426,784 downwards.
ATTCCTATTCCTATCCCTTCATTCTCCCTCCTTTTGGTCCATCTACATTCCAAGAAATTCATATGCTCCATGAACAGAGCAAAAAATGGAGTCTTGGTCAGAGCAAGCCGCCCTACTCTATTGCCAGACATAATTAGGAGAAGCTCACCTGAAACTAGAGCTAGAAATGCCTTATTTCAATTCGTTCTCGTTCTTCATTTCCTTCTCGAATAAACGTTTCAAATAAATTCCTTCTTATAGGCCACTTAGAATTACTCTTTTTTTCCCAGGGTTTCGACCAGATAATCACAGCTCTTGGTTTAAACAAAATTCAAGCATAAATAGACAGTACCAGTCACACAATCCATTATCAGATTCAGAACATGCTACAGCATCGAGCCTAGATACTTTAGCTTGCTAATTCAGTTATTAGAGGGTGTCACCTTTTCATGTAAGTCTGCTATGGATATGTATTTCTACAACGAAAAAATCCTCCCAATACAGTACCTCCTGGTATGCAACCCATCGTTTTAAAAAAAACAAAGTGGAATAAAGGACAATTTCCTATCACCAATCATTTGAGAATCTGGGAACCTAAATTCAAAAATTGATAAACATATATTATGTTCATATGTGGTGGCTAAGAATAGAGAGCTGTGCTGAATAAAAATACTGTGTCACAGTTAAATGGAGTATAGACTGCTTGTCTCTTGGTGGAACTAGGATCACAGCATAATTGCGCCCAGGATCCAAAAAAAATTGTAACAAGCAGTTTAAGAGAGACAATAACTACCTCTCTGTGAAGTCGATATAGAACTCAGAGAAGTCCTCCCCAAGCCTATCTGATGGCTGGCCAGTAACTATTTTATAACCACACAAGCTGTTTGTGGCATTGGGAGCCTATATAGCATAACAAAGATGAATAAGCATACGGGGTAGAGACATGTAAATATCCCTAAAGTAGTAAGGTTTTAAGTCGGAGAATTAGAACCTTATGGGCTAGATGGTGAAATGCAAATAGCAAGCATTCAACGTAAGTAAAGTTCGTCTCTTCTCCAGTCTTCCTCCGAGGCATGTACTTCTGAGATGACAAATAGTAGATGAAGAGAACAACTTATTTTATTCGACAAAGGCATTTAAAAATGTAACACAGTAATACACCTTTATCCTCAGAATAAAACTGAAATTCTCAGTGAAAACACCCATATAAAAGATAATACACATGAAGAGAGAAGGCACAAGCTATTACTTATTATCCTACCTCCAGCACCAAATTAATTGCAAAACTAAGTTCATACCTTTAACAACTGAACAACTGAAGGCAGAATATGACGTGAATCTTGTGGCAATGTGTAAGGTGAAATTTCCGCGAGTGCTTTGAGCAAATCAAGTTTTCGTTCCTCAGGAAGCTGACAGTAAAGTTTTCTTAGAATATAATGACACCTATTTATGACTAAATGGCTCTACAGAAACATGCTAAAAAACAAAGGACAGGAAAGAATTCAAACCTTATCAAAGACAGGTATAATGTGCTTGTTCAAGAAGTTAAGGAACTTGCTGCTCGACGCATCCCTCTACATTAATAAATAAAGGGGTTAGGCTATATGGTCTGGAAAAATGTAGCAAATACAAGACTTGGAACACATTCCATACCATGAAAAATGGAAGTGACATATACAGGCATGATATCAACCTGTCAATATGGTCACCATCTGAAACCTGCATTTCATTAAACACAAAAGTCATGTTAAAGGGTCCACAAGTGATACCAACAATGACATAATTATTTTATTCGAAGTAATGACAATTTGCATTGTTCAAGAAAACATTTTTTAACCATGACAAACTGACAACGAGATGACTAATGCATCCATAATCTAGCATTACTGATAAATTTTCTAAGAGAAGTTTCATAGTTCCCATATTAACAAAAAAATCTATGCTGAGTAATTGAAGGGGGGAAGTACAGCACCAAGCAGTACTACTTTTGAAGAGTATCAATAGTGTAAACCATACCTACGCCAATAAATGACTACATGATACAGGTAGTAAGAAGAACTCACATTCAAGAGAGAAATTGCACTGATTGTCTATTGTTTTCCAAAACACCATTCATAACTGAATACATATGAAACTCTTACAAAAAATGGATCAACAGAAAGAACAAACACTCACATCAAATTGTCTATCTAAGTCAGCCTGTCCTTCAACTAGTCCAAGAAGTTCTTTCATGCGTTCTTGAGGGGCTTTATCTCCAAATATGCTTAAGCTTTTTAAGAAGTCCATAAACATTCTGAATTCTGCTCCAGTTACATCATCTAAGCTCTGCAAAACCACACAATTCATGTCAGCCATTCATCTCCCAAAAACACACATAAAAATGCCTGGAAATATATATATATATATATATATATATATATATATATATATATATATTCCGTACAAGAAACATAATAGCAGGGCGGTGGACAAACCTTTTTAATCAAATCAGTTATATGCCGCTCCATTTCCTCTTGAGGTTTTAAGAGTTCTGCCTTAAGAGGCAATACCTGAAAAATCAGTTATTAGTCCTCCATTGTCATCATCACAGGAGAAGCCCAGTAACACAGACATGAAAAAATAATGTAGGCTAATTTTCTCACTTTATCTCGTATGAAGCATAGTACTTTCTCCCGGATAATTTCTTCAGTGCTTGCTTCATCAACACTACCAATGTGCTTGAATAAAGCAGTCAAACAGGCTGCACAACAAGAATCTCAAATAAAAGTCACATAAACTAACATAAAACCTAATGAAACATGTATAAAGGCTGATATATGATTAAAGAAGAATAACAAAAGAATTAGTATACATTTCAGATTTTAAATCTAATGAAAAATGGAGCCAAAGATGAAGTGTGTTTCCTTTCATGCAGTTGAGAACCACAGACCTCCCTCCAAGAATAAATACTTCATCCTCTTGGGATTGTTTAATATTCACAACCTACGGACCTAGAAACCAGAGTGTTTCTTCACAACTAACCGCTAGACACTCATAGCAATTATCACAGTGCTGGAAAAGCCAATTCACATTTTATCTGGTCCTTTCTACTGATTTATTTTTATTGAAACAACAAACATATGATTATTGATAAAATAAAAGAGTAGTGCTAGAGATACTAACACTTTTACTAACTTTTATACTAAAAGTACACGTGTCATCTTCACATTCACTTAAAGAGTTATTTATTTAAATAAATAAAAATAATAATATAATCTAATTAGGAAGGGATAAACCCCAATAGTACAACTTTGTTAGTAAAATAGTTAGTATCCCAAGCATTATTCAAAATAAAAAGGGCGATTTTTGCCTCGAAAATGAATAGATGACAATCTCCCCTGCAGGAAAAAAGTCTAAGAAGTATAGGGCTGGATGAAGACCCCAGTTAGGCCTTGCATTATTTTTCCAGATTAAGCTCATGTAAAGTTTGTAAACTGCTTCAAAAGACAATTCACCTCTACTGACCCAATCAAAACTAAAAATTTAGACCTGTAATTGCCTCAATACAGATCTTGCCCAGCTGTTCTTGCAGAACATATAGAGCTATCAAACTACTGGCATCACATAAAACAAGATTGTCTATCCTGAAATTCTACACTCTTAATCAAATTTCTACTTATTCACCATCAACATTAATGTGTCATGGTAAGTAGTCAAAAGCGAGTTTGTAATAATGCCCGCTCTCATTCAACATATATTATTATTTACCAAGCCTAAATGTAAAGACCAAATCAATCACCTTTGACATCCTGCCTCAACAGTGACATAAGTGCTTTGTGAACAGCATCCCGCTCCACAAATTCCTCTGTGAAGCCATTAGAAACAAAAGTTAACAACATAATCCCTATTAATTACAGTCAAGTCACTTCAAACACTATTCAACTCACCAGCCGAAAGTATTTGTACAAGAATATCCACAATCTTTGACAAGAACTCAGGGGTATCCTTGCAGAACAAGGGCAGTCCCCTAATTGCCTGCACCCTCACCTATAACAATCAATAAACAAATCAACAATTAAACACTCTAGCACCCGCACATTTACTGCCCATAGTCATGAGTGTATATATGTACTACTGACCCCAAGCTCTTCTTCCTCAATCAAATCAAGATGCGCGTCAACAGCCTGATTGGACAAGTCAGGGAAGTACTTGAAGAAGCGGGGAATGAGCTGCGCAGCTAACTGCTTGGCTTTTATGCTGGTCTTGGAGGCAGCAATAATCCCTTGGTAATCCTGCACATTCTGCATCAATCAAGAATAATAGCAAATTTAGTGATTGTGCAATCATTAAACTGACGGGATTTAGAAACCAAAACAGATGAGAGAAGTTGGGGAAATAACCTGAGACTTGTCTTTGGATTCACTGAGTCGCTCGCCGAACTCGTAGAGCTTCTCGATTTGGGTGGCATCGTCGGCGGAGGCGGGGTCACTCATTTGGAAGTTTCTCCGAGCTGAGAGAGTGAGATGGTGAAGCGTTATTTCGCAGGAAACGGATGTTTCATTGGTTTTACAATTAAAGAAACAAGAAAGAGATGCGAAACAGTGTGACTGAGTGCGCGAGAGTGTGTGTGACTTGTGTAAATAAGAAAACTGTGAGCTTTAAGATGCGTACAATAGAGAGAGAAGGAAGACGACGGCGAGGAGGAGGAGGAGATGGACAGAGAGGGTTAGGACGCAAGCAAGGGTTTGATGGACAAAGAAGAAGAGGAGGAGCAGGAAGAGAAGAAGGAGAAGAGGTGAGGCTTGTTGCTGTTTCAGGGTCTGCAAGTAAATTATCTAATTGCTTTATTTTTTTTCTCTCTTAAGGAAACGGCGTCGGTTTGATTGGGTCAGGTTGAAAGTTAAAACGCACCGGTTTAGGTGAGAAGACTCAAGCCAACAACAAGTCTTGCTTTTCTCTTCTTTAAACTAAATTGTTCGTTTTCTTAACCTAACGATATACTTGGAATGTATACAATTTGGATTAATTGCTACTTGTTCCAATTAATTAGACGATTTCAGATCTTAATCATTTGAAATAGCTATGTCATTCAAACATAATCAAGGTTGGCCAAACAACAAATCTCAGAATAATAACAATAGAATAATTTCAATCTCACAATTTTTGAATCAAAAACTTTCAATTAATTTTACCTCATTAGAGTCATAATCATCATAAGAATAAAAACGACAATGGTTCTTGTTTATAGAAACATAAGAAAAAAAGAAAAAAAGAAAAAAAGGTAGAGAGATAGATTCAGAGATGATCTCAATCCCTTTTTAAAACCTAAATTAAATAGTCTAAAATTGTTATCAGTCTCATAGACTTTTTAAAACTTAATTCCTACTACTAGTTTATCTCTTAGGATAAGATATTTAGCTCTTTTATAAGTGATTTGTGAAAATCCCAAAATTATAGAAATTCTTGAGCAAATAGGGCATTTCGTTAGCTATCACTACTTTTCTCAAGACTACGGCTATGCTTCTACAAAATTATTTGCTAACGTACCATCTGTTTGATTACTCGTAATAAACTATAAAGAATAAGAATGAGAGTATGGAAGAGTATGTCCATTAAATTGTTTAGTATCCTAACACAGGAATGAGAATAAGAAAGTTGAATAACTATTACCTTTGTTTAGTATGAATGGTAAGGAATGAGAATAAACATGTAAATTTCTATTTTACTTTTATTTTCACAGAGTCATTATTAAATATATTTAATAGTAAAATTCATTAATTATATTATTTGATAATTTATATATAAATCTATTGAATAAAACATAAATATTAAATTTCACGTGAAATGTCAATAAAATATTATTTAAAAATTATTAAGTCTTTTATTTAAAAATTAATTATAAATTAAGAAAAAATAATAATGAAGTTTATTAGGAAAAAAATTAATAATTAGTAACGTTTTATAACGAACTACCAAGCATTTTCTTTAAAAGACTAATTGAATTATTAAAAACAGAAAAGGCTATTAAAAAAAGGAAAAGGAAGTCACGGTTTAAGTCAAGACAATAAAAAAAAAAGCGGAAAATAAGTGATATTTGTATAGTGGCATAAATTGTAATTTTAAAAAACATAAGAAGTATTTATAATTTAAAAAAATTCCATAGGATTACTTCTCATTCCATTCCTTATTATATCTAGGGGATCTAAACATAAAATTATATTTTGAACCCTATTTTCATTTCTTGTAACTAAACAACCGAAATATTAAAGAATGAGTTTCTATTCTCATTCTTTATAGTCCATTACGAGTAATCAAATAGATCGTTAATATGACAATTAATTTAAACAAAAGAAAGGAAAGAGATAAAGAGTAATATTTTAAATTTTCCGGATTAAAAAAATCTATGGAAAGGAGGGGAAACGGAAAGGAAAAAAGTAATTAAAGTCAATGTAGTAATTAACTTTATTAATTTTTTTAATAAAATAAATCTTAACTTTGAGTGACTCTTAAAAAAAAAGTGGCTATTTTTTTCATCTTTGTGAATAAATACAAACAATCAATTTCTCTACCACTCTTTCATTATTGCTCCCGAAAATTGCAATTCTGATCAGTAATTAAAATATTAGTAATTTTTTATTCCATGTATATAAACGTATAAGATAGAATTATGTTATTGAAACTTGGAAACTTTATAATTATAAGTTGAAAATATCAGTTTTGAGTCAATTATTGATGATTTCAAAACTTTGAAAAAATATCGAGTACAATTTTAGAATTTTATTTATGTTTTTTTAAATATTCCTAAAGTTTGTCTGAATTAATTTATAATCATTACAGTGCAACATTTTCAGTTTTACTTCATTATTTGATTTTTTTTATATTCGCCCCCTCAAAGAATTGTTCCAAGCTCCGTCACTGCTCGTAAGTAAAAAAAACATTTCTTCCCATGAGTAGGAGGAAATGAAAAGAGATTGAAATTTTAACTTATGGGTGTATATTTTAACCTTCTAGATTTAATTCTTCATAAATTAGATATAAAAATAAATATACTCATTTCCTCTCCTTTAAAAGTTATTGTCATACATGAATAAGAAAAATACATTTTTTTAATAGGAATTAGAGTGGAGAGGAAAGGAATGGAAAAGATTTTTTTTAAACAAACTGACATTTCATCAACCATGCCACTTGCACTTAGTGCTCTTTGAATTCTCAACATGTTGTTGCCATATTTTTGCTTGATATTACGGGTATAAGATTGCAAGAAATGTCACCACACATGGGTGAACTGACAAAACTTCAAAAGTTAAGCAATTTTGTTGTGGGAAAACAGAAACAGGCGGGGTTTAGTTCTGAGATTAAAGAGTTGGATAAACTTTACAATCTACGAGGAAGACTTTGTGTTGAAGGTCTTCAAAATGTGATGGATCTTGGAGATGCTATGGGTGCAATTCTGAGGGGTAAGCAACATCTTGAGGAGTTGGAACTGAAATGGGGTCATGGAGAAGATAACAACAACTGCTCATTGCATCGACAACGAGTGCCACAAAATTAGTCCCTCATACGGACTTGAAAAGTCTCTTCGTTTATGGTTACGGGGGTGAAAGATTTGCAGATTGGGTGGGAGACTCTTCTTTCTCATGCATGGTATCCCTGAAAATTAAAAATTGTAAAATATTGTCGTTACCACCTATTTGTCGGTTGGCATCTTTGGAGAGACTTACCATTAAATCATGTGATGGAGTCACAAGCATTGGTTCTGAGTTACATTCGATGAAGAATCTCAGGTATTTGAGTATTACAAGGATGCAAGAATGGTGTGAATGGATCTCAGATGGTGTTGATAGTGAAACTGGAAGCAATCATGTAGCATGCATCCAAATTGTAAAGCGATAAAACACTCAAGGGTGATAAATTTCAAATGCAATTAATTTTTGCAACTCAAACAAAGGCATGAGTTAGAGGGCAGTTGTCAAGATCCTTCTTGAATAAGGAAAAAAGATTATTGGTCTGTTTGACGTTTCGGTTCTATGGGAAAAAGTTCTGTGGGAAAACGACTTCTGGGAAACGGAGTGTGCTGTTTGGTAAAAAAATTTAAAAGTGCTGTGAGATAGCTGAGGTGTTTGGTAAAACAGTTGAAATGAAAACGTTGGAGTATAAAATCCATTTTTAAAAAATTAATAAAAATAGGAAAAGTGGATCTAGAATTATTTATCTTGAGATAGAGATTATATTGTGATAGTTTTTAATTTATTTTGTTCATTATATAGAGTAAAAAAATTAAATTAAAATGGAAAAAAAAGGATGAGAGAGAGAGAGCCAAACCAGCAGCTAGTTTGGCTGCATGCTCCAGCTTCAAAACAAGTCTTTTCCTTGGATTTGAAACTGGGCTTCTCAAGAAGAAGCCCAGTTTCAGTAAGTGTTACCAAACACCTACTCATTGGTTTTGGGTTAGGAAAAGTTAGTTTGACCACCAACCCTGAACCTCAAACACATACTATAAGCAGGTAAGAAAACAAGTAATGTGCATACCTTGCAAACCAAAACTTTCAACTAAATCACAGCCTTCCTTTGCCGGGATTTGTAGTGGCGGTTGATAATCCGTGGACCGGAGTGGGGGGTTTCTTGGTAAAGTGGCACGCTGGAAGGTGGTGATCAGATCGCCGTGAAGGACCTGCACAATGCCGGAAGTGTTTTCCGGCGTAAGAGCTCCAATGCCAAAGTCAGTAATTTTGTTAAGTGTGGAGAAAGTGTGTGTATTTTTCAGTGTCCTTGAGTAAAGGAGAAAACTTCCCTTATATACCGCCCTCTAGTCCTTAGGCTGGACTAGAGTGGTTAGATCTCTGACATCCCCTCCCCTTTTTCCTCAGCAGGTGGTCTAGGGGCAGGGATTCATCATTATAACGTGGGGTGCAGACCTTATTTTAGGGGAATAGAGTCGTCCCTTTGTCCGGTTGTCAGGTGACGATGTGATGGGAGCAGGTTATCCTCCCTGCCAACCTTGACTAAATGTATACTGACTATGGAGTACTATACCAATAATATCTGTGAGGGGAGATTAATATCTGGGCCCCATCAGTACGATGCCGTTTGTGGAGAATCGGCAAGGAGCCGTTTGTTGTGAATCGGCCAAGTGCCGTTGTCTTTGCCTTTATTGAGGAATCGGCTCTGCGCCGTTTTGGTGATAACGGGCTGGACTTGTCCTTTAGTCACTTATTCCCGTTGACCTGGTCAATCGATCACGATGCCGTTTTATATCGTTGACTTGGTCAAACCGGTCATGTGCCGTTTTGACCGGTCAACGGTACTTTGTGAAGGCGCAAAGTCCATTGTGCCCTTCTGATAATTTTATGTATTATCAGAGGCCCAACAACAAAGGAGCCCGAGTGTTTACCAAGGGCTTGCCGTTTCCCTCTTGACGTCTGACAATCGGCATGTTGCCGTTTTGATCTATTTCCGCGTATTTGAAAAGTTCTTTTTCATTCCTGCAAATAAAACTTAGTTTGCAATAAAGTCAAATTTTTAACTTAAAGTAAACCTGTGACGTGGCGCTGTAATGGCCAAGTGTTTGTAACTGCTCGCTGCTTTTGAGGCGAGACGTCTCTTCGTCTGTCCAGTTTTTGAATTTCGAAATTCAAAAACCCTTTGAGAAACGCGTGCGCTGCTCCTCTTTAAATGCGCCGCTCAGCTTTATTGACAAATTACTGCCTTTTCAGAACAGATGAGCCACGTGTCAGCGACCGATTGGGTTTGCTGACGGTTAGGGATTCATTTCTTTTAAAAGCATTCTCCCTTGGAAACCTGAGTCACTTTTCATTTCTCAACGCCGCTCTCATCTTCTTCCTCAAAGATTCTCTCTCTCTTCCTCGCTCAAGCAACCTTCTTCTGCTATCTTCAATTTTTGGGCTCCGCTCTCTAGGAATTTCTGCAATCAGCTGGTATTTCTTAACCTTCTCTTTCCTTTTTGTGTTGTTTGTGACTGAGAAAATGGCTCCTAGGCGCCCTGTTGTTACCACCGATGAGTTGCTTGAGAACACTGCTACCAAAATTAGGACTGAGGATGACTTAAATCTGGAACTAGAGAAGTACGATATTGAGTTGCCGATAAGATGTAAAGCCCTGGTAGCTCCTCCTAATGTTAGGTTAAATAGTGACTTGCTAGATAACCGCAGGGTTCTGTATTCTAAGATGTTTGCTTATGGGTTTCGTTTTCCTCTGAAAACCATGGTGAAAAATCTGCTAGTGCGGCACGCTCTTAACCCTGCCCAGATCACTCCCAATTCCTGGGCTTCGATCTATGCTTTTATCAACGTCTGTGCTCACCTTCAAATCAAGGAACCTCCACTCCAGCTGTTTACGTACTTCTTCCATTTAAGCACTCGCAGTAGTTTGGTTACCCTTCGTCCTCGCAAGGATGAGAATCTTCAGCCGTTTTTGAAGAATTTTGACAGATACGAATCTTCCATTAAGGGATGGAGGGAGCACTTCTTCATGATCTCCAGCACAAACAAACCCCTATGGACTTCTGGGTTCAATCCCGCGATCAATGAGCTTCAATGGGTAAGAACAGAGGAAACTTCTAGCAAGTTGCAGGCCCAGATTGACATCTTGCTAACTTTTGACACGAGGTTCCATGTGCAGAAGATGGCACTGGGCTTGCCGTTATTGGACTGCGTCATTGATGGTGAGTTACCCGATCTTCTAAAGGTTGCCCGAATCTTTTTGTAGAATTCTGACTTGACTTTATGCAGGAGAAGGACGACCAATTAGAGCGGCCGTTGCTGCAGGACCATCCTTGGTCCGTTCTCGTATTGTCGATTCCGATGAGGAAGAAGTGGCCGATAATGCGGATCGCTCTGAGGACCCAGAGGTTGATCCGCCTGCTGACGATGAGGATTTCTCGGCCCCGTCAGTTTTTAGACCAAAGAAGGTCGGCCGAGATACATTTGAGTCGTTTCCCTTGAAAAATCCTGATCCGCAGATTATTGAGGCGGCGAAACGGGTTCTTTTGAAGAGGAAAAGAGCTGCGGAGAAAAGGGAGAAAGCTGCTGCGGCAAAACGGGCTGCCGCCGTTTTGACAGAAAATGTGGGAGATCGGCCTGGGGCCGTTTCAGAGGAAGCCGATCCATCTGCTGCCGCTCCTCCTCAGCCCGATCAAATCAGTCGGCCTGACACCGTTTCTGAGCCGATTGACCTCAACCGGACTGATGCCGACTTAGGGAGTCCTGACGCCGATCTGTCGAATGCTGCCGCTGAGCCGAATGCCGGCTTAGGGAGTCCTGACGCCGATCTGTCAAATGCTGCTACTGAGCCGATTATTGGCGAGGGCCCGTCGGTTCCTCGTCCGGAAAGGCAGGCAACCACATCAGCGGATGCTCCTTTTGCCGCTTCTTCCAGTTCTGATCCTGCCGTGCTTTACTGGGTTGCCGATCCTCGTATGCCCAATGATCCGTTTATTTCGGATGATCATGCAGTTCCTCCCCCTTCTGATTTCAAAGGCTATTTTTCCAGCAAAGGCCCTGACGGGGAGGTTACTCACGTCACCCGTTTGAATAACCTAGGAGAGAGCTGCGGCCGTTCCCTTGGCTTGAAAATGCCGGCTTGCAGTGACTATCGGACCGGTCACCTGGTGGGCGAAATTTTTGCCAATCAAGCCGACAGGGAACGCTACAGCCGCCTGGAACTTAGTTCTCACTTCGCCAACCTGCAAAGCATTATGTACAGCGGCTTATGTGCTTCCCGATATGCTGCAGAAGCTGTGGATTCGAAGCTTGAAAAGTCCAGGGAGGCACTTCGGCGATCAACCGCTGAGAATGCTACCCTTAAGAAAGAAAATGAGAGTCTGATGGCCGCCCATGAATCGGATAAGAAAGCTGTCATTGACGCATGCAAGAAGCTGGCCTTTCGGCTAAGATCAGGGAAGAGCAGGTGCGGATCGGGGAGCTGATGTCAGACAAATCGGCCCTGTGTGATTTCGTCACCAAACTCAGTGAAGATAAGGCCGCTCTGGTTAATAATGTGGCCAAGCTCACTGCTGAACTGGAAGCAGCCCGTGCCGATTTGGAGACCAAAACAGCAGAGTTGGAATCAGCTAGGAGCAGTATTGCCGATAAGGACGCTGAACTGGAGAAAGTTCCAGGCAAGATCGGCTGGTGGCGCCAGAAGACAAAGGACATCATGATCGACAGCTATATGGAGTTCTATGGGGAGATTAACTTTGATGCCACAAAGATTGGCGTATATGTTGACTCCTTGGAAAGAGAGGCTGAGGCAAAGGAGTATCAATCCTCTTCAGAAGATGAACCATAGAGCTGTCTTTTGTTTAGATTTGTCTTTTCTGTTTTTTGACTATTGCCGATATTTTATAAAGAACGATATTTTATTCGGAATATATATAATTTTGCAATTTTGCAATTTTAAGTTATTGCACATGCTTAACCCTTTCTGCTATATATATGCTACTCCCGAAAAAATAAAAATAAAATAAAAAAAAGATAAAAACAATTGTAACTTGAACTTATCTTTATTTGGCAAATCGGCAAGTTGCCGTTTGAGGAATCCGTTTCCGTTTGCTTGAGGTGGCCGTTTCGACATTTCGGCACTGGGCCGTTTTGGAGACATTGTTTTTGCGTTGTCGTTTCTCTATCTGGTTTACTAAGACACAGATAGGTTTGAGTCTTTATTACCTGGTTTACAAAGACACAGGTACTTCTATCTGGTTTACTAAGACACAGATAGGTTTGAGTCTTTATTACCTGGTTTACGAAGACACAGGTACTTCTATCTGGTTTACTAAGACACAGATAGGTTTGAGTCTTTCTCCGTTTTGTCACCGTCTGATCAGCAGGACCGAAATGGCCTTATGATGATGTGATGACGATATGCGTCTTCATAGCGACATATGCCTCAATAGCGATATATGCCTTAATAACGATATATGCCTCAATAGCGATATATGTCTTGGCGACAATATATGTATCGTTGGCGATATATGTATCGTTGGCGATATATGTATCGTTGGCGATATAGGCCCTGGTAGTGTTTTGATTTACTCGGGCTGCTGCCGATTTGGGTGTCGGCATCCCCAGGCAGTGCCTTAGGTAGCGATAACATCGCCATTTTTTTTTTGGGTTTTGGTAACGTGGTTCGATTTAAAATAACCTACATCCACGATTCTTTACATCTGCAACCATATGATAAGCACAATACGGGCATATATATACTTTAAACATCATTAGTTGCGAATGATTTGCCCTCACAATATTTTTATCATTTATTCGGCCAGTGAAAACAACATATTCACTCTGGAGTGATATAGCTTTAAATTGCAAATATTCCAAGAGTTGGATATCGGAGTACCGTTCATTGTTTCCAGGTGATATGCACCTTTGCCGATGACTCTGGTAACGCGATATGGTCCTTCCCAATTCGGCGTGAGCTTTTTCTTCTCTTGGCCCGTTGCTGTTACCTTGCGTAGGACTAAATCTCCTGCCTTGAGTAGCCGTTCTTTGACACGCCGATTATGGTATTTCGCCATTTTGCGCTTGTAGTGCAATGTTTTGAGAATGGCTTCTTCTCTCATCTCTGGCAAAAGATCCAACTGCTCCCTTAATCTTTCTTCATTTTGCTCTTCGTTGAAGTACTCAACTCGAAGGCTGATTGCGCCGATCTCTACTGGGGAAACAGCTTCGACCCCATAAGCCATGGCAAACGGTGTCATGCCAGTGCTGGTCTTAGTGGTCATTCGATAGGCCCACATGACAAACGGCAACTCCTCTGGCCATTTTGCCGGCTTACCCTCAAGGTTTTTCTTAATCCCGTTAAGGATTGCTCTGTTGGTGACTTCGGTTTGCCCGTTTGTTTGTGGATGCGCAACGGAAGAGAACCGTTGTTCAATTGAGTATTCTGAGCATTTCTTTTTGAAGTAAGCACTGGTGAATTGGGTGCCGTTGTCGCTCACGAGAATTCTTGGGAACCCGAATCTCATGATGACGTTGTTCATGAAAAACCTCCAAGTGTTGTCTGCCGTTATCTTTGCCACAGCTTCTGCCTCGGCCCACTTTGTGAAATAATCGACAGCAACAATAACATACTGAAGTTGACTTTTGGCAATTGGAAAGGGTCCCAAGATGTCAATTCCCCACTTTGCAAATGGGCATGGACTCACCATACTTGATAATTCAGCTGCTGGCCTTTGTGGTTCCTTTGCAAATTCCTGGCATTTGTGACAAGACTTCACAAAGTTATCCGAATCTCTTCTAATTGTCGGCCAATAAAACCCTGTTCGGAGAACTTGGGCAGCCATGGTGTTTCCTGAGGCGTGCATTCCGCATATTCCCTCGTGGATCTCTCTGAGCGTATACAGGCCTTCTTCTTCCGTTATACATTTTGCCGCCGGGTAAGTAAGACAACGGCGAAGAAGTACCCCGTCGTGGTAAGTGCATCTAGCCGCTCTCTTGAGGATCTTCAGCTTCTCACTCGCACTTTCCGGCAGCTTGCCATGCTTGAGATAATCAATCACTAGAATGCGCCAATCGTCGGCTGCCTCTAACACACATAGCACTTGCTGCTCTTCCATAAAAGAAGGAATGGAAATTTCCTCTACAGTCACGTCGGGTGGCATCATTGCTTCGGAGTTTGCTGCCAGCTTGGCAATCTCATCGGCCTCTGCATTTTTCTCTCTTGGGATATGGCTGATTTCAGCATGAATTCCCCTATTTTTAATTTCGGCTAGCTCCTTCTGTACTTTCTTCAAGTACTGAATCATAATCGGCTCTCTAGCCTGAGCATCTCCGTTGGCTTGATCAATAATCAATTTTGAATCTCCGTAGATGACCAAACGGACGTCGGCCAATTGTGCATTACCGATCAGATTCCCTCCGATGCGCAATCCTGCCAATAGAGCTTCGTATTCGGCCGCATTATTTGATAACGGCCTTGAGATTTTTAAGGCGTACCTCATTTTAATCCCTTCTGGACCTAAAATGATGACGCCGGCTCCTGCTTCGGTTTGATTCTTGGCCCCATCCACGAAGATTGTCCATCGATCTCCGTTCACATCGGGAAGCGGTAAGCAGGCTTCTTTTTTGCTCTCTGGCGAAGGAATTTACTTCTGGACAAATGTGCATTCTGCAATAAAATCGGCCAGCGCCTGGCCTTTAATGGCGGGTCTGGACTGATATTGCAATCCGTATTGCTCCAATTCGATGGCCCAAATGACCATTCGGCCAGACGACTCAGGTCTTTTGAAAACCCTTCTTAGAGGCTGGTCTGTCAGCACGACCACCGGATGAGCTTGGAAATACCGGGCCATCTTTCTGCCAGCTTGCAACAGGGCAAAAGCGATTTTTTCGATTTGAGAATACCTCAGCTCAGCATCCTTCAAGATTCGGCTGATAAAATGAATCGGTCGATGTATGCCGTTTTCATCCCGAACCAGGACGGCACTAACCACCTCATCGGCCGCCCCTAGATAAAGAAAAAGGGTGTCCCCTTCTTCGGGTCGAGTTAGCAACAATTCGGAAGACAGATACTGCTTCAAGTCGTGAAAAGCTTTTTCACAATCGTCCTCCCATCCGAATTGTGCCTTCTTCCGAATGACTTTGAAAAACGGGAGGCATTTCTCGCCCTGCTTGGAGATGAATCGGCTCAAAGCAATTACTCTTCCTGTGAGTCGCTGCACCTCCTTCACACTCTTTGGCGAAACCATATCCTTGATTGCCTTCAGTTTGGCGGGATTGGGCTGAATTCCTTTTCTGCTGACCACATAACCAAGGAATTTCCCCGTTTGGAATGCAAACATGCATTTTCTTGGATTTAATTTCATTCCAAATTTTCGCATTATCCTAAATACCTCCTCAAGGTCTCGCAGATGGGTCTCAAAATTTTTGCTTTTCACCAGCATATCATCAACGTACACCTCCAGATTTTTCCCGATTAACGGCTCGAAAATCTTATTGGCCGTTCTCTGAAATGTTGCTCCAGCATTCTTCAGACCAAACGGCATAGCCCGATAGCAGTAGGTGGCCCTCGGCGTGATGAAAGTCGTTTTCTCCTCGTCTTCGATCGCCATCGGTATCTGATGATACCCCGAATTGGCATCAAGCGAACTTAGATACCCATAACCAGCCGTTTGATCCACCAATTGCTCTATCCGTGGCAGCGGATAACAGTCCTTGGGGCATGCCTCGTTCAGGTCGGTGAAATCAATGCACATCCTCCACTCCCCGCTTGGCTTTCTCACTACCACTGGATTAGCTAACCATGGCGGATACTGAACCTCTCGGATGAAGTTAGCCTTTAAGAGCTTGTCCACTTCTTTCTCAATTGCATCTGCTTTTTCTTTGGAGAAGGCTCGCCGTTTCTGTTGCACTGGCCTGGCGTTCGGGTACACGTTCAATCGGTGCTCTGCCGTTTCCCTCGAAAGGCCTGGTATGTCCGCCGGGACCCAGGCGAATTCTCCTCTGCACTTGTTTAACAGAAACGCAAGCTGGTCACAATCTCCCTTGCTCAACTTCTCGCTTATTAAAAAATGCTCAGCGGGCAGATCAGCCACCGACACTTGGACCATTCTCTCCAATGGCTGGGTACGCTGCTCCTCATCATCTTCTAGTGAATCGTCCGCTACGCAGACATAGCGATCGCAGCAACCATCAACCATTGTGATGTAGCATTCAGCAGCTACCTTCTGATCTCCTCGGATCGTAACCACGCCGTCCCAGGAAGGGTATTTCATCTTCAAATGCCTTTGCGATATTACCACACCGAAAGCATTTAAAAACGGACGCCCCAAGATCACATTGTATGGCAGGTTTAAGTCCACCACCAGAAATAGCTGCTGCTCCTTTCTGCGGGAGCTGTCTTCCACGAAAAAAATTGACAGAAAAGTTAAGCCTACAACAGGAATGGGAATGCCGTTTACCCCAATGATCGGCCGTCGGCAAGGCTTCAGGTCCGGCCTAGGTCCTTGCAAACGGTTAAAGGCGTTGGCAGAAATGAGGTTCACAGCACTTCCGTTGTCCACCAGTGTACGCCTGACCCCGCAATCGGCAATGATGGCTGTCACTACTAATGCTTCATTCTGAGGATATGTCACTCCGATCTCATCCTCCTCTGAAAATGTTATGGCCATTCGGTCCAGCTCCGATAGACCTGCTTTTTCCCCAACGGGGTCATTCCGCTTTCTCTTTTCCCTAATCGGTACATCCTCCGATTCCTCATGCTGGGCTCCTCCCGCTATCAAATTGATCATGAAGAACTCATCGAGAGAGGTTGTCAACACCTGCTGCTTTCCTTTGTCTCTCTGGCTACTGGTTCCGGCTGCATTGGGATCGGCTTCCGCTTCTCTCCTGTTGCCGTCAGTTCGATCCTCCCTGGCCCTATTTCGAGCCTTGGCCGCAAATTCGCCCAAATAGCCCTCTTCAATTAACTTTTCAATAGCCTTTTTCAGAGAGAAACAATCCTCAGTGTCATGCCCTTTTGCCTTATGGAAACGACAGTAAGAATCCTTATGCGGTCCCATAACGGCGCCAGGTTTGCGCTTTGGATACTGAATCGGCAATCTCCGTTCTTCTATGATGGCAAAGATCTCCGCCACCGGCTTAGTTAGCTGCAACGTGGAGAAATCCGCAAGGCGATCCGTCTGCCGGCCTCCAGCCGCTTGCTTCTTTTCTCCCTGCTTGCGGACGGCCGTTTCTTTCTTGGGGAGATCGGGCTCCTCCCGTTTCTTCCGCTGGAAATCTGCTTCTTCCATCCTCGCAAACTTGTCCACTTCGATCCGCAAGAGGTCCAGGGTCTTCGGCGTGCTCGCAATCAGAGCATTTTCTAACTCCCGATACCTGCAGTTCCTCTTCAAAGCCTCAGCGGCAAAGTTAGGCGCAACGTCGGGCAGAGTGGCCAACTCAGCATTGAATCTGGCAACATACACCGTTAAGGATTCCCCCGACTTTCGCACCATATCAAATAGAACCGCCGGAGACTTTTCCACAGGAATACAAGAGCTAAATCGGCTTGTGAAAACTTTCGCCAACTGCTCAAAACTGTCCACAGATCCGGCTGGCAATTTTTCAAACCAGGTGTTGGCGATTCCCTTCAGAGTCATCACGAATATTTGGCACAGCGCCTCATCCTTTCTAGTAAAAATCTTAACATGCTTTTTTACTAAGCTCACATGAACTGTCGGATCCGTCGTCCCCATGTAGGAATCGGTTGGCAATTTGACGTGTCTGCTCACCCGATGCTTCCTAACCCGAAAGGTTAAAGGATTCTTGGGATCATCATCTTGCTCTTCCCGAGCTCGTAGGGAGGCAGAGCCTCTTGAAGCATTCCGATTAGCCCTCTCGCGATCCCTTCCCGATTGGGGCCGATCCATTGACCTCTCTCGAACTCTTCCTCTTTCGGATCTTCCTTCTACTGACTGCTTCTGGCTCCTTCTCGGGCTACGCTGGACTGCTCGGCTATTAGCCTCTTCCATGTTGTCCAGGTATCCTTCCCCTCTGATCGGATTTTCACTGTGACGGTGTAGCCTGAGTTCATTCGAAGGATTTTCCCGTTGAGCTGACTGACTGACGTGCTGGTGGACGGATCTGACTGGCTGGGGTGCCATGGGCGGAGTCACCGCGGGTTGATCATGGACATGCTGAGGGATGATCTGTTGGGAGAGGATCTGCTGGGGAAGGATTTGCTGGTGATCGGGCTGAGGGATCCTTCCCATAAACGTTTGCATCATCAGATCCATCCGCCGATGCAAGGCAGCAAACTCATGCATGACTGCTGGTGGGATGACTGCTGGTTGCGGAGTGCCGGGAAGTAGCACCTCTGGAATTTCTGGGAAATTAAGTCGGCGGGCTGCGGCGTTCATGTCCACACGGGAAGATGAGGCGTGGGGAGGTGGAGTTTCATACTGACCAGCAGCACCACTGGTGGGTTGATTTGATTGAAAGTTTGGATCGGATGCCATCTTTTGGAATGAAGAAAACCCCAATAAGATTGAAAAAGGAAGAGCTTTGAATTTCAAGGCTGCTCACTCAAAACCCAAAAGCTCTCAATGAAAGCACCAAATGATAATCCGTGGACCGGAGTGGGGGGTTTCTTGGTAAAGTGGCACGCTGGAAGGTGGTGATCAGATCGCCGTGAAGGACCTGCACAATGCCGGAAGTGTTTTCCGGCGTAAGAGCTCCAATGCCAAAGTCAGTAATTTTGTTAAGTGTGGAGAAAGTGTGTGTATTTTTCAGTGTCCTTGAGTAAAGGAGAAAACTTCCCTTATATACCGCCCTCTAGTCCTTAGGCTGGACTAGAGTGGTTAGATCTCTGACATCCCCTCCCCTTTTTCCTCAGCAGGTGGTCTAGGGGCAGGGATTCATCATTATAACGTGGGGTGCAGACCTTATTTTAGGGGAATAGAGTCGTCCCTTTGTCCGGTTGTCAGGTGACGATGTGATGGGAGCAGGTTATCCTCCCTGCCAACCTTGACTAAATGTATACTGACTATGGAGTACTATACCAATAATATCTGTGAGGGGAGATTAATATCTGGGCCCCATCAGTACGATGCCGTTTGTGGAGAATCGGCAAGGAGCCGTTTGTTGTGAATCGGCCAAGTGTCGTTGTCTTTGCCTTTATTGAGGAATCGGCTCTGCGCCGTTTTGGTGATAACGGGCTGGACTTGTCCTTTAGTCACTTATTCCCGTTGACCTGGTCAATCGATCACGATGCCGTTTTATATCGTTGACTTGGTCAAACCGGTCATGTGCCGTTTTGACCGGTCAACGGTACTTTGTGAAGGCGCAAAGTCCATTGTGCCCTTCTGATAATTTTATGTATTATCAGCGGCGATGGATTTGCAACGACGGTGATGGATCTACAGCAGTGATGACGGGATCTGTAGCGGCGACGATGACGGATGAAGTTGAGAAATATGAAAATGTGTGTGCGCCCAAGTGTTGTGAGGGGTGTGCAATGTGAGGACTACAAAATACAAAATAATGTTAATAAATAAATGGTAACAAATAACTCAATGTGAGGACTACAAACCTACAATTCTAGATGTTTATTACTCATTAAATTATTATTTATTAAATTTATTAGATATATATTGTGTCAAATATTTTCACATAGATGAACAATATTTTTTTTGGGTTTCATATTTTGACTATTTTACTACTGAGCTAGAAAAAATACAGTAATTCGAATAATTAAACTGGTCTTCGATCTAGATTGGTTGAAAAAATAGTAACTATATATATATAATCATTTTCAATGTTCCAAAATTATATTTTTACTTATTTAGTATTTATTAAACTAATGTTTGTATATAATTCGATATTACCGTAATACCGTACCGAAATTATTGAGAGTATTAGTTAATTAATTTTTCAATAAATATTGATCTAATTTTACCCGTATGAATTTAATTAGGAGTATTGATTAATTAAAACAATTAGAACATTGGAATTAATTTACTATGATTAATTTTATATAAATATCAATTATGAAGTATTTTTAGCACAATTTTCCATTTTGCAAAACTGGAAAATTTTTAGAAAATTTTTCAAAATATTTTTCATTTTGGAAAATTTTCGCTGTGAAACAGATTTTGAAAGAAAATTTTCCATTATTACTATATCAGATCGGAGTGAGATTGATTTATATTTGATTTGTTAAAAAAATAAATAAACTAGTTCGGATTTTATTCGGATCAATGAAGCATAATAGTTGATCTATATCTACTTAATTCGGATTCGATTCAGTTCGAATTCGGATTAAAATCTGATCCATTGATAGCCCTACCCTACCCTATTCTTTCTCTTGGATAATAATAAGATAGTTGCAAGTTGTGTCACGCTTGTATTTTTTTCAGGTCCCATAAATCAGATGGTACCAATTACAACAGCTTTCCATTGGCATGACAAATAAAATGATGTTGCATTCAGCAATTACTAACAATTATGATATTGGATTCAGCTTTACTGCAGACACCAATAAAAGCATTGAGCAACAATAGTCAATTAGCCCACTGCTTAAGTACACACATTCTAATTTCTACAAAAAGCAGGATGGGCAATATAATGTAACAATCAAAAGGGCTTTCAATTTTATTTATTTTCTAAAGAAAAAGCTTTTGATGATGCACATGGTAAGCATTTAAGTAGAAGAGCTTGGGTTGGAGAGTGGAGTTCATCACTTTCTGCAATTGCTCATCAGCTCTTCTAATAATTTTTCTATTTTCGTGGGCTGTACCACTTCAACTTGTAACTGGCAAGTGTACCCACAACAAACTTATTTCATGCTGATCAACTTTTCCTGGCCTGCTCACACTGTATACTCTATTTTTTGAATACCAGTCGGCTTTTTTCGAACGTAAAATTAATCTCGTCCAAGTACTGTCAGACCTAAAAACCCAGAATAGACAAACAACACCTAATGAAATCAAAGTTTTGAGCATTGCTCATTTATTGAGGCTCATTCCATTTCCACCCCAACTCATGCTCTTTTTCACCAAATATTAAAGTCTACTGCTGCAAGAGAGAGAGAGAACATCATTATAATTATACATCCCATTTTCATTTTCAACTTTCAAGATTTATGAACAGAACAGGTCTGCCTTTTTGGACATCACGGGTGTGAGTGAGTGTGATCCTACTACACTTTTGTTTGTCCTAAAGCTGTCCCACTGCATCTATCATCATGCCTCCTCCTTCTAGTTCTTCACCATCCAATAATTCTGTTCTCAACTGTTCCATCATTCTGTTGCTACTCATTATAACTATAAACCCTTCAAATTCTGCTGGTAAAACCCCTAATGCCAACAGCAACACCACCCGTCCTCCTCCGCGGCCGCGCGGCCAGCTCTCCATTGATTACTATGCAAGAACATGCCCTCAGCTGGAGCAGCTTGTTGGTTCAGTCACTTCCCAACAGTTCAAAGAAGCTCCAGTTTCAGGGCCAGCCACCATTCGCCTTTTCTTCCATGACTGCTTTGTAGAAGTACTAATTCTATTCTCTCTTTATATAAAATACTTACACTCTCCTCCATAACAACTAATTCTAAAAATACTATGCATTAATAGCTCTGGTTTTTAAGTCTCATTCTTCTCCTCCTTTTTTTGAAGGGTTGTGATGCATCGATATTGATATCGACAAAGGCAGGAAGCAGAGGTCAGGATTTGGCAGAGATGGATGCAGAGGACAATAAGGATTTGAGAGAGGAAGGAATTGAGAGCATTAGGAAGGCCAAGTCTTTGGTAGAGAGCAAGTGCCCAGGTGTTGTTTCTTGTGCAGATATTCTTGCAATTGCAGCTAGAGACTTTGTCCACCTGGTACATCTCTATCTATCCATCCTATCTGCCTCTGCTTCCTCCTCTGTCTTATCCATAACATTTATTATCATCATCATACTCATTTTTTCTGTCACTTTTACTACAAATTCTTTAAAAATAGAAATGTTTTATTTTTAGGTGAATTGAGACAAAATATATCACCATCAAATCTAGGTAAAAAATCCAATAAAAGCCTGCACATAATAGATTCGTACCAGAACAGAGAATGGCCCTGGAAATTTCACTTCCACAAGTGACAGTAAAACCAATTAATTGTCATGTTAGATGTTAGATCAGGTGTATATTTGTCTGTTTGGTAATCTAATGGCTAGTCCAATACTCTGCTTGGTAATCTAGCTAAAAACATCTTTTAATATGTCTGTTTGTATGTTTAATATAAGTTTTTTGATGCACATAATTCCAAGTAGGAAGGTGGAATGCAAGATTTTGACCAAGAAAATAAACACACATGTTCTAAATCTAATAAAAAGGTGGACTGCATCATCATTCATCAGAACATGCATGGCATTCATATTCCAATAACACCCTCTTGTCTTTCTCATCACGGATGCTCTATAAATTGCAAACAACTCAGGCAAAAGTTCCATTGGGTGAAAAATCAAGTCATTTTGATGGCTTTGAAATGCCCAGAAATTGTCTTTTCCTGTGCTAAAGGTGAAGCCAGTAAGAACGGATAAGAACAAGGTTGTTTTTTGATTGGTTATGGAAGCAATTGGGTTTTCTTATCCAAACACGAACATTGATATTTGATAGACATTCTCAAATTCAATGTAGCCCGAGTGTACCAAGTATGAGAGGTCTTAAGCTTTCAGTTTTAAGTAAAAAATATTTGGTTCAATTATTGAGTATAGAAAGATCAGTTGTTACGAGCATTTTATCTTTTAGTAAATTAACTCAATACGAACATGATTATTCTTATATGCATTGTGACAACTGACAAATGCTAATATATTTATTGATATGAGCCACTCAGGCGGGAGGTCCTTACTACCAAGTGAAGAAAGGAAGGTGGGATGGAAAATTATCAATGGCATCAACAGTGGCAGCCAATCTCCCTCGAGCAAATTCCACCATTGATGATCTAATCAAGCTCTTTAGCTCAAAAGGGTTGTCAGTAGAGGACCTAGTTGTCCTTTCAGGTGCACATACAATTGGGTTTGCACATTGCACCCATTTTGTCAATCGGCTCTACAATTACCATGGAACTAAGCAACCTGACCCTGCCATTGACCCTCGGCTGCTAAAAGCTCTAAGAATGTCATGCCCACAATTTGGTGGCAATTCGGACATTGTTGCGCCATTTGATGTCACCACTCCATTTGTGTTCGACCATGTCTATTATGGGAATCTACAGTCCAAATTGGGCTTGTTGGGCTCTGATCAAGCCCTAATGTTGGACCCACGGACTAAGCCCCTGGTTCAACAGCTAGGAAAAGATAAGCAGCAATTCTTTCAAGCATTTTCCTTAGCTATGGAAAAAATGGGCTCAATTGGTGTGAAAAATGGATATATACATGGAGAGAGGAGGAAAGATTGTAGCATGCATGCTTTCTGATTAATTAATTATATATTTTCTATGATAATTATTTTTCAAAATTTTGGTTCTATGTTCTTACCAACAAAAAAAATAAAAAGAAATTGTTCTATGTTTAAAGGTTTTTCAGGTTGTTGGTGGGTGTTTGTTTTGTTTGTGCATCATTTTAGAGTTCTGAAACATTTTTCTAATAATGTTCAAAAGCAAATGCACATTGTATCTCAATCTATACCAAAATCATTTATATTATATTGGTTTCTTTTTCTTTCTTGGCTAAAAAGAAATCATTGTTATTTTATCAAAGTTGTAAATTCCAAATCGGATTGGTCTAAGAGTTCGAGGGTTGATTTCGATCAAATGAAGATTAGATTATCACTTAGCTAGTACTCCCTCCGTCCGTTTTTAAAAGACGCGGGCCCACGAATCACGCTTATTAAAGCCGGCCTGCGTTGCGACTGTAGCGACCCAGTTTCAGTCAGACCTTGTCCGTGGGCCACCTCTCTCCAACGGTAACATTTTGGGACCCCGGCCCAGCTCATGTCGTTGGCGCAGTTCGAGCTCGTCCAAGCCCACATTTAAAGCTGATCAAAGCTTCTCCTTTCCTTCATGAAATCCCCTTCTCGATTTCGAAATCCATCGAAAAACCCTAGCCCGCCATTGTTAAGCCAAAATTTTGGGGAAAATTAGCGGGCAATTTTGGGGAAAATTAGAGCGGTAATTTTGGGAAAAATTAGAGCGATCATTTTGAATTCGAAATGGTTGTAGTATTTCTAACTCCCTCATATTCCAACATTTTGAAATCGATCACCCCTTTTCCCCTTTACCCAAATTTCTTTGGGGCTTTGAAATGCCTTCGCCAGACCTTCATCAGTACAGATTTCCACACAGCCCACAATCCTCATCGTCTAACGCGGGCGGGCTGGAGGATTTGGATGCCACCGTCAATTCTTTCTTGGATACCAATAATGTCAATGTCAATCTTAATGGTCCTGAACTGGGTGTGGATGACACCTCGAACAACCTAGAGGTTCTTGAAGAAGCAGAAAACCAGCCTCTGCGAACTGAAGGTGGCTTTCTTCCATTTCAATTTTTCCTGTTCATTGTTCCAATTCCTTTTTATTTTCCTTTGTGACGTTGTTCGATGTTGAACTTGATAGTGCCCAGGAGAGAGCTGACCGGTTTAGCGAGACAGCAAGCATACACGTGCTTATGTGAAAGGGTGCACAACGGAGTTCTGTAGAAAGGGTCAACGAGGGTTGTTGCAGAAATGTTTGGAGTTGGTATTCGGTCAATGCAAAGACTCTGGAAACGTGCAAGGGAATCAGGAACTCACGACCCTTAGAGTCTTAGAGCGAGGAATTGTGGGCGTAAAAGGATATAGTTTGATGTCGAAAGGCTTGCAGATATTCCTCTAGGGCAGAGGACTAGCATTAGAGTCGTGTCCCTGGTATTGGGTGTGTCTAAAGAAGTTGTGGCTAAGTGGTTAAAAGAGGGAAAACTTAGGCGCCACACCAACGCAATAAAACCCTTTGTTGACAGAAGAGAATAAGACCAGCAGGATCAAGAACTGCGTCTCATCTATAGATCCTGCCACAGTTCCACGTTCTCCAACTTTCAAGCATATGGAGAACACCGTGCATATCGACGAGAAATGATTCTTCTTGAGCAAGCGATCATAGAGATATTATCTAACGCGTGATGAATGTGATCCAGTAAGATTCAGTAAGAACTCTAATTTCATTCCCAAAGTTATGTTTTTGGCAGCAGTTGCGAGGCCACGATTTGATTGTAATGGCGTTTGTATTTTTGATGGTAAATTAGGGGTGTTCCCTTTAGTGGAGTCTGTAGCAGCTGTTAGGTCGAGCCAAAACAGACCTAGAGGTACTTTGGAGATAAAACCAATTGCCAATATAACCAGAAACGTTATTAGATCCTTCATGATTGACAAAGTCTTGCCAGCTATAGCCAATAAATGGCCTTCAGAGAGTATATTGGAACCAATTTTCATTCAACAAGACAATGCCAAGTCCCATATTCACTTTGATGACCTAGATTTCCTATGTGCAGTTCAGTCTAGTGGTCTAAATGTGTCTGTTGTGTGTCAGCCTCCCAATTCTCCTGATTTGAATGTGCTGGACTTAGGCTTCTTTAGAGCAATTCAGTCACTCCAAAGCAAAGAGTGTGCTAAGTCCATTGTTCAGTTGATTGCGGCTGTTGAAGATGCATATAATAAATTCTCAGTGAAGGACAACAATTTCATATTCTTAACATTACAAACTTGCATGGTTGAGATATTAAAATGTGATGGGAGTAACACATACAAGATCCCCCACATGAAGAAGAATTCACTGGAAAGATTAGGGGAGTTACCAAGAACCATTTCTTGCTGCCCAGATGTGTTTGCCAATGCGTTTGGTTTAATCTCTCCCTAGCATAATTGAGGTACATACCTGTTTCATTTGTGTTTTATCTTTGCCAATGTGGTTTGAATTTTTGGGAGATGCATTGAATTTCCTTTTTCTCTTTCAGGGATTTTCGGGATATGCATTGGATCTTTCTTGTGCCTATCAACAACTTTAAATACCTTGTCACTGGCTGGTTGCAATTGTGAAGATGTTATTGTGTAAATGCAATTGGATATTTTTTGGAGATGCATATTGTGCAGTTGGTAGCGTAGTTAGTGCATATTGTGGAGCAACTTCTGCAGTTAGTGCATATTGTGGATTCAGTTTGTAGTTTTACTTTGATGATCCAATCTATTGGATATGTCAAGGATTGGATCAAGAAAGTGTAACTATTTTGGATTATATATGAATGTTTTGAAAGGTACAATTGTGCACACATTTTGGATCAATGTTTGAATGTGTTGTACTTCAACAGGTTGAGATTAATGACACATCCCCTGTTTTCCAGTTGCTTTGTTTCCATTTCTGTACATAATGCCATTTCCCCTGTTTTGCAGTAGTTTTGAGCAAATTAATCTACAATATGGCATATCCCCTGTTTTGCCAACAATGTTTTTGATCAAAAATAATTGTAGTGAATAACTCAGATGGAATAAACTGGGAAACTGTTTTATTCATATTGAAAGGGGAGTACAATGGAAGGGGGTACAATGGAGAATGGAATTAGGGGGGTACAATGGAATTAGGGGGGAACACAGGGGATTGATAATGTATACAAATACTCATGAATTTTTGGGAATTGCTGGGATCTTGTTGCCAATACTGTCCATTAAGCCTGCTGATGTCCTGCTTTGTTGCCTCCAACCTACGATTGGCTTCCTCAATCTCTGCCTCTTGCATCCATAGCAAGAATCAAGCAATATAAAGGAGGAAATGCAGAAAATGACTGACAAATAAAATAAAAGTGAACAAACAGGGGACGCAGAGTGTTGGTTTATTTAGAGGAGTTGTGTCTCTTCTCAGAGGGATTAGGGTTGTGAATGGCTGCTCAAGGAATCCCAAAAGAATTAGAGCATCTTTTAATTAAGGAAAACGCATTAAGGGACATGTGTGTTAGATTTGAATAAAAAAAATTAATTGTAATTTGGCCGAGAATCTCTCAGCCTACTTTACCCTATTTCATTGGTATAGACACCTTGGTGGCTTTTCAGAGTCATGTTCACTCACGAAGACCGTTCGAACACACATTCCAACTCCCTCTGCCTCCTCTGCTTCCCTTGCCGCATCTGCACTCAATCAGCATATCTCTTTAAGTGTAATTGGTATTCACGGACTCAATAAGAGTTCTCTATAAAACCAATCGGTAGGAACACACAAACTCTCATTCACCTCTATTCCACCATTCCTCTCCCAGTGAAGAACCATGAATCCTCGTCAGGAAGAGGAGATCCTAAGCCTCGCTGGTTCAGTTGGCGTTGCCCTGCACAAGGAAGTTAATGAGGTTTCCAGCATGTTGCTCTCCACTGAGCAACAGATTGACAGGATGGTGGAAGTCTGTATGAGACTGAAGCAAATAAGAAGTGATGTTCTCTACGCGTATGATGAAGATGGTATGGATGCAGAGGAATTCATCCTCACCATGGGGCACGCCCTTCGTCCACTGGCCAAAACCAAATGCAGGTTGGAGGTAAAACAAGACCATTACAGGCTGGTCCTTGACAACCTCAACACTGCAGTTAGGGCAGCAAACAGGTTTTCCAATAAGCTTCCTGCAATCCCTAAATCAAGCTAAACTTCATGGTGTACTACTGATATGCTAATGGGAATTGTTATGTTGATCACAATTCTCTGTTTAACATTATAAATAAATGAGAATGGTTATGTTCATGTTGTCATATTGGTTTGTTATCTGTATGGAACACCTATATTACACTTACAAAGACATAAAAACAAACACTTTATACGCATAAATACATAAACTTCATTTTCACATTTACAAACATGACCAACTTCTTTACAATTCAACAACCAAAATTATGCAATTTCTGGCAACATAAATCCAGAAATTGTATGATCCAACAAGCACTGCAATTTCTGGCAACATAAATCCAGAAATTGCATGATCCAACAAGCCAAAATAAATAAAATAAAAATAGAAATTTACAGAAACAACTTCCTGAGGATAAAAGTCCTCTCGTCCACACCATCAGTAAATTCCCACCTACCTGCGGTTGGCAATTTGTTCAGGTCGAAATCCCTATCTTCAGGAACAACTTCTGTCACTGCTTGGCCTTCATCATCATCAATAGTTGGTAACTGTTTCAAATCAAGAAGGCTGCTTTTGTGAACAATCGGAGAAAGAGGGGGGGGGGGGGGGGTAATTTCGACAATGGGTAATTCATTTAGATCAAAATCGAGAATGGGTTTTCCTTCCCTCCCCTCGTTGACTCTATTTGCGAAATCATGGACCCTTGCAATTAACTGATCCTCCGAATCAGTAAACCCAGTTTTCGAATCATAGTCACTCACCTTCACCAGCGAACTCTCTTCTTGCTCATCCACATCCTCCAACAAAGTGATGTCTTTCTCATCCCTCTCATACGTATCTTCCACGATCTCGTCGGAGATCGACTTAACCTCTGCGGAGATAACCATTTCTTCATCTTCGACCACGACCGAGTCTGGCACGATCATATTGTCGTTGCCGTCGAACTCACAACAGCTGTCGAACTGCGAATCCTCAAAATAGAAGCCCTCCATTTTTTTCCTGATTTCGTTGAAGCAAGAGAGAATGGAAACGAGAGAGAAGGAGGAGTTGGAGAGGATGGAAGTGAGACCTCTGTAGCCTCTGTGTCGAAATGATGAATGAAAATTTCGAATTGCCCCTCGGGAATTTCAATCAAATTTGGTTTCCCCCTTAGCCCTCGAGTGACAAGTAGTTTTATCGTCGAACGACTCGTCACACAAGGATCAGAAACGTAAACTCACAAGGGGAGACGTCACAGTTATCTAACGCATCAATTATTGCCAGGTTGACGTTTTTGGGCTAAAACGTCTTATAAAAACGGACGGAGGGAGTAATTGATATGAGATGATGATGTGACGTGACACATTAGTGGCCACGTCATAAATAATATAACACATTTAAGGTTCTTTATAATGGCCCAATTAATTTGATGTCTATCTTAATTTAACGATTTCATTACATGATAAAAATATTATCGACAACTTAGTTTCACAAAATGATATAAGGATTTGTGATATTTTCTGTAGAGACTTCAAGTTACTATTACCTCATAACAAGTTAACTATTTTTAAAAAAATCATTTTCATATTAAAAAAATAAATTATATATTTTTCTTGTTACGTGTATGTATGATAACATGTAATGTTTATTTTTTATTATTTTTTAAACTAGTTAGTAAATATGTAATCTGACTCGTTCAAATAATTACGTAAAGTTAAGTGTGTTATGGTTTTGAAATTATGAAATTACAATATTTAAGTAACATTACGAATTATGTAATTATGATATTTAAGTAACATTACGAATTCTACAACTCAAATATACGTAATTAACTTAAATTAACGTAATTGCGTTTTTTAAGTAAAAACGACAAATTTAGTTTATAGTTACATAATTCATAAGTTCCAATTACGGAAGTTTAAGTTTCTTACTTATAATCTACTACCTCCGGTTTCAAACAAACGTCGTTTTAGGATTTGCTTTTACTGTAACTTTTACTTGTATTTTTAGTGTTAAACCTACTGAATATTGGAATGCGAGGAAGTCATTTGTTTGGAACCAGAGGGAGTATAACGTAAAACTAAAATTCACGCAAGGACACTTAAATTATGCAGTTACGTAATTTTAAATTAATTATAAATATTTTAATTGTATAATTCATACGTAATTTAAATTTACATATTTATATAATTTTAAGTAGGTTAGATGAATTTAGTTTACCATCACATACTTCAAAAGTTTCATTTATGGAAATTTAAGTTATGTACTCAAAATTCATGTAAAATACGTTAATTTTGTAGTTACGTACATTTAATTTAATTATGTTGGAATTATGGGGTCCAACAATCTAACACTAAGAGATAGAGCTCAAAGTTCAAACAATGACAACAATTTCTACTAGGTCAAGGAGTGATATGATTGTTGAGCCTTCAGCAATTTCAATGATGATATCGCCAACTGCTAGAGCTGATACTGTCGGCTCCGTATTTCTCAAGTGATAGAATGAAATGAATGATACAACCAAGCAATTTAACGTGTAATGTGTGTGACATCATTACGACCAAGCAAGCAACCATTCAGAATCACTCAAATTATGTTATATATAAATAATCCTAATCAAATCAACATAATGATGATGATAATAACATACTCCCTCCGTCTTTTGATTGGGTTTAAAATTTTGTCTCCCTCCGACCCCCAGATTACATATAGTTTTAGAGACAAACGATGTGTCGTTCGAGAGCCAAAATCATCAATCCGCACCCAAAGACGCTATACCACACAAAGACGTCAGGTAATTCCGAGTTTTAGAATTAAGCCTACACGCGTCTTCCTTTAAAAAACGAAGAGAGTATCTACTAGGTTAAGATCATTTCTGACTATGGTAATATTATCAACGCCATCAATTCCTCTTCCCTTTCTCTGTCTGCCATCAGCACACTTGTGCGGGATATTAGAGTGTTAAGCATCCTATTTTAGTTAATGTTCTTTTGAATTTTGCTAGACGTAATTTTAATTGTGCACTCACGAACTTTGGGTAGGAAAATATCACGTGACAATTTTGCCTATTGTTATTTATGATCTTCACGGCTACTTGAAAGCTTATTTTCATTTAAAAAAAAACCGATAATCAAAATAACCGCATAGAATTAACTAAGAATAATCTGCCTATCAAAAAAAATAAATTAAGAATACTACTTAAACATATTGTAACCAAAGTTTTAAAAATCAGACCTTGTGATAAGAAAATCTCGTTTTTTCTTACTTTTGCTATAGTTAAACGATTTTGGCCGCTCTGATCGGTAAAACTATGGATTTGTCAGGTTTTCGGTCTGGTTTTGATAAAAAAAAACTAAATTTTAGTTGAACCGGTAAAAAATTGGTGATTAGGCCAGTTCAAAAGATAAACTGGTCGTAGATTTACGATTCAACCGATTGCTTTTTCTAATTATTTTTTTTTTGCAAACTTTAAATAAGTATAACTTTTGATATAATCATTGGATCAATTTCAATTTTTTTGGAAATACTTTTGACACATTGATCAAATATCAACCGGGTTTTTTTTTGTTGAAATATCCTAAAACTTAGGTAAGAAATTTTGTACACATTTCTTTTTCATATTTTTTTATTTATTCCTAGTTTTTTCTTATTTTGAGGTTATGTGTCACTAGATTTATGACATGTCAAAATGATTTTTATGTTTTAATAATCAACATAAAACATATCTAGATATTTGAAGTGCGTTGAATGCTTTAATAATCAACATGTCAAAGTGCGTTGAATGCTTGTATTTGTATGTACTTGTTTTAGATCGATATTTTAATCAAAGTACATTTCATACTAATGGCAAAATTAAGACGCTCACATATGTGATTGACCTTGCTTTATAGTCTACACACAAATTATATTTTTCCACTGGGCTAAAACTCCTGGCACCAAAAACTCAATACCTCCTCATAGGGGTGTTCATCGGAATTTCGGAATGGAATTCCGAAATTCCATTCCGTTCTAAAATAAAGTTTGGAAAAAAAATTTCGGAATTTCGGAATTCGGAACGGAAATTTCCGTTCCGAAATTTATTTCGGAACGGAACGGAATGAATCCTGGAAAGTTCGGAATTCCGAACTTTCCGAACTTCCGAAATTATATATATATATATATATATATATATATATATATATATATATATATATATATATATATATATATATATATATTAATATATGACATATTAATTAAGTATTTTAAATTTTTGTTTTTAATCCAACAAGCAACTTGCAGTTGCAAGTTCCACGACGTCGTTCAAGACTTCAAGTTCCAACTTCCTTCCATCAAAGTTCCACAACGCCGTCCCGACTTCAAGGGCTCTGTTTGGCCCCCAGGTTTGGGTTGGAGTAGAGCTTTTTAGATAAGTGCTGTGTGAAAATCACTTCTGTAAAAATCAGTATGCTGTTTGGTAAATTTTTTTAAAAAGTGCTGTGAGATATTAGAAGCTGTTTATGGTGTTTGGTAAAAACTGCGGTTAAAACTATGGTTGGTATGTAAAATGACTATAAAGGGCATAATTCATTTCAAGTGTTAGAATTAATTTTTTTAGTATCTTTATATATGTTTTTAATCAATTTATTTATAATCTAACATCTACCACCTAATATTTATTTAATATCATAAATTAAATTAAACTTATTAATACCATAAAAAATATAAGTTATTAATATCATGGTTTAAAGCATTATATTAAAATTTTTGCAAACTCTATATAGATATTCTGTAAACAAATAATTAATATTTTATTTATAATAAAAAATTATGCTACAATTTTGTTCCAACAACACTTTTTTTTATTAATCCTTTCGGTATTTTTCGTTCGGATTTTTATTTATTTTTAGTGAGACTTCTCGTACCAATAACTCGAACTAATTAAATAATTATAGTCTTTTTTCCTTCCCACTTTCATCCTCACCGTTGGATCATCTTACCTTTTTGGCAAGACCGATCCAACGGCCATGTTTTTAATCAATTTAGCCATCTTCTTCATCTCTTTTCCCTTTCCTGCAAAACCATTTCCAAATCCAAAGCCAATCAAATCTTCATCTCTTTTCCCATCTCTTTTCCCTTTCCTCCAAAACCATTTCCAGATCCAAAGCCAATCAAATCCAGCACTGAAGCTTCCATGCTCAATACAGCAGCAATCCAACAAATCAAAAGCATCCAATACATATAAATAGACAAACCCATATCACCAAACAAAAAAACAAGAAGAAGAAGGAACGACTGCAACGAACAGGCACAAAAATGGCCGAAGAAGGAACGAATGCGTGAGGGAAGAAGAAGGAACGGCTGCAACGAAGAGGGTAAAATTGGGTTTTTGAGAGTTTCATTAAACTCTCAACAGTAAAATCTGCTTCGCGTGTTTCTCTTGAAACCCATGGTTTTGGGAAAGCAAGGATTTGAAGCTTCTTCAAAACTGACAATTTCTAAGGTTTTGGAGAAGTGATTATCAAGAAGTTAGATTTACCAAACACTTTTTAAGTGCTTTTGGGTTAGAAAAGTGATTTTCCCAACCCAACCCAGGGGGCCAAACAGGCACAAGATCCAACTTCCTAATTTCCTAAACACTAAAAACAACCCTAATCCAGTAATCCTTAAATCATCGCACCACGCCCGCTCTCAGCCGCTCCTTCTCCTCTCTCGCAGTCGCAGCTTCGCTCCTCGACGGCGAGGAGGACCCTCGCTCCTCGCAATCGTTCTTCTCCTCTCTCTCTCAGGCCCTAAATCATCACTACGCTCGCTCTTCTCCTCTCTCGCAGTCGCAGGATCGCTCCTCGACGACGTCGACCTCGCAGTCTCGCTCCTCGACGACGAGGACCCTCGCTCCTCTGCAATCGCGGATTCCTTTCTCCTCTCCTCTCCAATCTTCGCCGTTCCATTTCGTCTCCTCTGGTAAGTCCAAACTCTAATTTTGAAATTCTTTTTTTATCAATCCCTAACATGCTTCTGTTAGTTTAATGTATTATGTTTCTTTAATTTTGAAATTCTCCTCTGGTTTAATGTTGGTTTCTGTTAGTTTATATGAATCTCAGCTCTTATACTGGTCTTAGTTTGTAAATGTTATTGGAGAGTAATATATATGGTAGAATTGTGTTGCTGGCTTGCAGCTTGTTGCTGTGTTTGTTTTAAATTTTACGCAAACAATCCCGATTGCCTAATTAATGGAGAATTGGATTGGGAAGAGATGAGAATTGTGTTGCTGGCTTGCTGCTTGTTGCTAAGTTAGATACATTTGGAGAATATAACATATATTTTAAATTTACATTTGGAGAATATAACAAGGGCTTGCTGCTTGTTGCTAAGTTAGATACAATCTCTTTTTCATGAAGTAACAACTCTTAGATATTCAATGATTGAATCTTCATCTCTTTGCTGCTCAAACCCATGTCTAATATTTATTTCTTGGTTGCAGGCTTGCAGGCTGCAGCTGCCAACAGCAAGAAGGATGCAAAATAATTAAATTAATTAGCAAACATGTAGTCATGTACTTTAATTTTTGAAATATTATGTTCTTGCTCAAACATGTAGTCATGTCTGTAATTTTTGGAGTATTATGTTCATGTTCTGTAATTTTTTCAGTTTTAAATTGATAATAACTGATTTGGAAGTTTTTAGTTTTTAATTTTTTTTTTTTAAAAAAAAAGTTTGGAAGTTCGGAATTCCGAAATTCCGTTCCATACTAATTTCGGAATCGGAATTTCGGAATGTGTAAATTACGGAACGGAACGGAATGAATTTTAAAAACTTCGGAATTCCGAAATTCCGAAGTTCGGAAGTTCGGAATTTCGGAAAATTCCGATGAACAGCCCTACCTCCTCATATCAACTTTTGCCACGTGTTTATTATTAAAAAATCATTAGCACCATCATTCTCGAACTACCATCGCCTGGTAAGTAGACCCTTTAATAATTTTTTTGTT
Organism: Viola odorata; assembly: GCA_963691705.1. NCBI lineage: Eukaryota > Viridiplantae > Streptophyta > Magnoliopsida > Malpighiales > Violaceae > Viola > Viola odorata. Next base: position 64,391,836 of record OY829538.1, on the reverse strand, counting down.
TGATTCATCTCCTCTAACTAATTTTTTGTTTCAAAAGGGCCTCTTTGTAAAAAAAATCATCCAAAATTTTAACGGATTTACTTTAACTATATTTTTTTATTCTTTTATATTTAAAAAAAATAGATTTTTTTTTTAAATTGAAAAAACCAGGAAAAAAATCTAGAATTAAAATTTAAAAGTGATAAATATTTTAAAAAGTTACAAAAAATAAGAAATTAACAGCTATGCTTTTATTTTTTCCTTTCTTTTTGATTTCTTCAATAAAAGTTGCTACTTTTTTATAATTTTAATTCATCTTTTATAATTCTTTAGAAAATTATATAAACATTTTTTTTATTTTTATGGATTTATTTTTGTTATTTTTAATTTTCATTTTTAGAAAAATAGTTATGCTCATATGTACTTAACAATTACTAACTTAAAAATAATTTTTAATTTTATTTTGATGAATAACTTTTTGTTGGGATTAAAAAAAATTAAAAAAATTTAGTCAAAATAAATATATTAGGGTTTTGGATGGAAAAACTTACAATGAAAAAATAACTAAGAGAGCTGAATCTAATAAAAAAATTGTTGAAAAACCTATTTATAAGATGATGATAGTTCAAAATATAGTGATGCTAATAATCTTTACTAAAATATCAATTTTGTTTTCTCTTTTTCTTTTCCTTTTCCTATACTAATCCCTCACTAATCTTCCATTAAAGTGATTTCTCCTAAAATTTTATATACATTTTCTTCAAGTGACACCCAAATTCCAAGTCCCAAAGATTTCCACATCAATCTCCCTTCTTCTTCTCTTAGAATTTTTTTTATCAAGGATTGATTACATTTTTATTATTTATCATAAAAAGTCATTTATTATTATTAATAAAATTCTCTCGGATTAATTACATTTTTATTATTTATCGTAAAGAGTTATTTTTTATTATCAATAAAATTCTCTCTTTCATAAATTATAATATTAGTGATATTTCTTACGACGATTTTATAGTTGTTAAGAAGTTCATCCTACTTATTTTTTCTATCGAGCTTTTTTTTTATACCAAGTGAATTAAATACTTTTCTAGATTACTTTTGAAATCGTTCTTGTGCCACCCATCAAATCAATTCAAGAGGGGGAAATGAATTGGTTACAATGGTTTATCTCGGAAAAAAATTATAATTATCGTTTGAACTTTGAACACAAAAAATGGGAACAACCTTTCGTCATCGCTGCAGGACACAGCTGAAATGCCCCGAAACCATCGTCACATCCTCCGAGTCAAAAGAGAAAAGAGACGGGTCTTGATTTTGAGGAAAATTGAGAAAAGAGATGGCCATGCGAGAAGGGAGGTTTTAATGCAATACCTATCAATTTCATTCAAGGTATGATTTCAATTTCATCTATTTACAAAGAAAATGGGGTTTCAATAGAAATGAGCCCGTCTTCTCTAGCATATCCTTATTCGGTGTGTGTTCCTGATTTTGTTTTCTGTTTGAGTTTTGATGGAATTCTGCTCTTTGTGGTTTATGGGGTCTCTGTGTTTTACAAGGTTCTCTGTTTTATTTATCATGTAGATGGGAGAACTTGGTCTGTTAGTTACCATATCTTCATGAAAGCCGCGGGCGACCAAGAACAAGGATCTCATGTGGCTGGTCTACTTTTGCGGTCGATAATAACTTGAAATTTGGAAATGTATGCATTTTCGAATGGGAGATGAAGGAAAAGAAATTCAAAGTTCAGATTGCATGGGAGACATGTTCACAAGGTGAGGAAGACAGACCTGTTGATCATTGGTTGATCTCGTGTGCAGTGCCGCAGGATTTTGGGCATGTTTTAACTTTGTCTTTATGATATAGTAGGACACATGCCCCCTTTTCAGTGGCCAACAGCTGCGGCACAAAGTATTGGCTGCCATGGCTGATAAGTATGGACCGGTGTTTACTATTAAACTCGGTTCGCATAGAGTTCTGATCATGAGTAGCTGGGAAATGGCCAAGGAGTGTTTCAATGTCAATGATACAGTCTTCTCCACTACTCCAACTATAGCTGCCTCTATGCTGCTTGGCTATAACTTTGCCATGTTTGGTTTTCCTCCATACGGTCCTTACTGGTGCGAAATGTTCAAGATAACAACAATCAAGCTTCTTTCGAGCCATCGGATCAACCTGCTGAAGAACCTACGGGATTCAGAAGTGCAGATTGCAACCTGTATAAGTCTTGGGTTAGGAAGTGGAGTGGTGGTTGATATAAAACAGCGGTTTGGAGACTTAACTATTAACTTTGCTGTGAGAATGGTAGGAGGGAAATGATATTTCGGGGCAAGCGCGACTTGTGAGGAGGCAGAGGCGCGAAAAACTCAGAAGGTGATGAGAGATTTTGTGTTACTGATAGGTTCTGTTGTGTTGTCTGATGCAATGCCATTTCTTGGTCGGTTGCATTTTGGTGGAAATGTAAAAGCCAAGAAGAGATTCTTGACAAGCTATAAAGAGATAGAAACTCATCCCTTTTGGCTCAGGAAGAAGAGCCTGCCCTAGCATATATCACTAGCCCTACGAAGGATCCATTTCACTCTGGCTAGTTTGCTGCTCAATTTTAGAGTTGTGAAGCCATCGCGTGAAAATGTCAATATGACTGAGACCAATGGCTTGTCAAATGTGAAACCAACCCCATTAGCAGTTCTCCTTATCCCGCACCTTAGCGCTAAGCTTTATGGATTGTAAACCAGCTTATTTGTATAGCAAGAATTACAACAAAGACGAAAAATAAAATTCTGTTCTTGCCTCCTTTGATGAGGACATGTAAAGCTAATGTTGGGACCTTACCAAAAAATGAAGAATTTCTGAAATATAGTTGTTCAAAACCCAACATGGATTTTATGTCATCATTTTTCAAATGGAATTGGACCTGAAGGGCCTCTGCTGGATTCCCCTGCCTCCAGTTTCTGCTTCCCTTTCTTGATCGCATTCTCAGCTGCACCGGTTTGATTCTTGATGAAGTAACAATCTTCTTTCTCATATGCTGATGTATCGAAGATTGTAACTTGGAAAACATGGTTGCCCTCATACCGGAAAACAAGAAAATGCGGTTCTGTCAAGCCATGGTCTCGGACAAAATCACTCCACCCACCTTCGAGTACCCAACGATCACCACCTCTACGACGTGTCACAGGCCAAACGTTCCCACTTGGACCCTTAAGAGAAATGGTGTCAGGCAGTTTTTCTTTAAAGATCTTTACGAATTTTGTTGGTATTTTCTGAGAACAAGAAAAGCTTTATCAGTCACAAAACCAAGGCATTTTAAAGGGTTTAGCAAGAGTAACAAGAAATTAACGAAGCTGCTGCACTCACCACTTGGTTTTCGAAATCCTTCCTAAATACTTTGAGAAACTGGTGCCTGATGGGTTCGAATTCTGTCCAATACCTTTGTTGTGCTGCTGACATTTTCAGTAATTTTCTACAAAACAGAAAGAAAAAGAAAAGAATCTGGTCAGAACTTAATCAGGATTGCAACTTTGCAAACCAAAAGTTCTGATGAACAACATGCGCATTGCACATGTTTCTCTCCCTCACACCGAAAATTATGTACTAATATCAATCCCCGTGTTCCATCTTGACACGCGTTTCTCCCGTATGTAAGGTACATTGATTGGTAGACAGCCTCATAACTCGCTCACTCGCACTTTTGGTTAGATAAATTCAACCTGACTAAAATATTAAAATAATTAAAAGCTATACAAATCTTTGTAAACAACATACACAACTTTCATAAAATCCACTCTTAATGGAAGAGAAAGAAAACAACCATTACAGTAGCCAACAATTACTTAAAAATAATGATAAAATCTCAAAAATCACATTGCACCAAAGCAAACATCAATAACTCAAAAGACTTGGGTGATTCTAATGAGGATGATTGCTTTGGAATTTTCTCATCAATTAAATAACAATAAATAATGAAAAAAACTGTAAAAATAAGACCTTCAAAATTATTTCAAGTTTATTAAAAAGTAATCTTACAAATAGATTATATGATGATTTGAATCATTTGGTAATGTTGTGAATTAGTTTTTATTTTTTATATTTTTTATAAGCAAGGTTGTGAATTTGATACAGAGAGAGGAGATGGAGATATTACAATATTATTTTACCTTTTGTACCCATAGACTAGGATGAGTCAATGAGCAATTGGGCATGAGCCAAACTAGCAGGAGAGCCCAACAAACAACTACCAATTTTAAGCTTAAAGTCCAAAACGGGAATGCAGTCTACAGCAGCAACCTCTTGTTGCGCTTGCTCTTCTGTCTACTCATTTTCCTCCATCCGCATTCGCAAGCCAACCTCTGCCTCCGTCTCCGCCGCCAGAAGACCTCTCATCAGAGCCATGAGAGCCGTCGTCCAACGAGTCACCTCTGCCAGCGTCGAGGTAAGTAGTCACTCACTCTCACTCTTCTTAACCTTCCACACACCACCCCCTCACAATAGCTATTGGGTTTTCTTGGGCAGGTCGATGGACGCATCGTATCTGAAATCGGACCGGGCCTTCTCGTCCTCATCGCCATCCACGAATCCGACACCGAGGCCGACTCCAATTACATGTATGTTTCTAAAATTGTAGTGTTCTTCCTAAATTTGTTGCAGATGCATATTCATGTTTTGGTTTGGTTTTGGGCGTGTTTCTAATTGAACAAGATTGTGCAGATGTCGTAAGGTGTTGAATATGAGACTGTTTAATAATGAGGAAACAGGCAGAGTATGGGATCACAATGTAATTTCTGTCGCTCTATATTTGTTAGAAGTTGTATGTTGATGAATGTAGTTCTTTTTAATGATATGGGTGTTTAGCTGGTGCTGGTTTTCAATTTCTCAATTGTATTTGTTCAGGTTATGCAAAAGAATTATGGAGTTTTACTAGGTAATCTTGTTGAATGCAAATTGAATATATCTAAATTGAGAACGAGGAACATGTGCTGAAAGGCTGTGCATTTTGGTTTTTGGTGTTATTTTTGGCAGTCAGTCAATTCACATTGTATGGGACATTGAAGGGGAACAAGCCAGATTTTCATGTGGCAATGCCTCCCCAAAAGGCGAAACCATTCTATGAGTCCGTAGTTGATAAATTTAGGAAATCTTACAAACCAGATGCAGTCAAAGGTATATTTGTATCATTCATCTTTCTGCATTGCTTTTTTCTTGCTCGACTTCTTGAACATGAGTATGTAGAATGGATTGCGTATCTATCGTTTATTTGATTTCGTTTTGGTTTTCTGTTGCATAGATGGTGTGTTCGCGGCAATGATGAAGGTGAGGCTAACCCTTCCTTAATTGATTTCTTATTCTTTATGCCTAGCCAGGCACTTCGTAGTTTGATATTTTGAGATGTGTGGCAGGTTAGTTTAGTGAATGATGGACCGGTAACGATGCAACTTGACTCACCGCAATTACAATCATCAAAGTGAGTGTATCTCTTGAAATCTTCTTAGCTAGCAACTAAGATGATTTGCCTAGTTAATTGCATCTGCCGCTTAGTTGTATTTGCTGAAAGATGTTAAACCATTCCAGGAATTCAAACGAGACAACAGCGGAAGAATGATAAATTGGTTAGCTCGTTGGCTGAAATCTGATTTAAGTTGTTGAAGGCTTGAAGCTCCCCCTATCTACTATGGTGTTTGACTTCTACTGAAAAAATGTAAAGATCGATCCATCCTGATTAGAAAAGGGACTCAAGTTTATTGTAAGATGCATGCAATTGTTGTATCAACATGACCCAAAAAAAGCCTACATGCTCTTTTTTGGTTGTATAATGTTGTCTGCGTAACCTTAAATTCCAGTAAACATGCCAATTTGTTCTCATATCGGTACAGAATTGTCAACACGCTGTTGGTTATTAGGAACTAAGAGCCTGTTTAAGAACACAGGATCCCTCCTACGGCCCCAACTAAGCCTGTTGGGACAACCTAGACTGAATTATTGTGCGACACCTTGGCCTCAATTGAATCTGTTGGAAAGAAACCTAGACCAAAACTGACGTAATGGAGTGCTATACATACCTTAGATTCATGAATTTATCCAATTATGTCATTTGTCATTTTACAATTTCTAGTATGTTGACATGTGGCATGTAATGATTTTTAATGTTATTTATATTTTTATGCTATTATTTTCACTCAATTAATGTATTAGATAACATAAAAACTTTTGATGTGCTTAATTAAATTATATACTTATTTATTAATTTTAATACAATTTATAATATACTCCCTCTGTCCACAAATAACTGTCTTTTTACTTTTAGTACAATAACTTTCAGTAAAACAAACGCTAAAAAGTCAAATAAAGTGTACAATAACTTTCTGTAGGTTTTCGCCACTTAATTGTGGACGAAGGGAGTATAACTTTAGAAATTTTCACTTGCACTATTAAATTAATTTAATATACATAATTAATCTATTAAATTTAATACAATTTATTATAGAATTTAAAAGAGAATATTCAAAAATTTAAAAGGTTGCACGATTCTATATATAAATAGTGCATGAAAATCATTTATTTTATTTACAAAGACAATCGGAGGTATCTACAAAGGGTTGATTGTGATATTTATACAAATCTAAAGTTAATTGCATTTTTATTTATTTTCATTTGAATTCATTAGTGTTTAATTGTCAAAATAATTATGTATTATGTAAAATATTTTGGCACATTATACAGAATTAACAAATACTCCCTCCGTTCCACTTTACCTGTCATTTTTCTGCGGATTGTTACTATTTGGGGTATTTGTCATTTTATCTTTTTCGAAACATATATTTTGTGCAAATGATAATTTTTTTTTTTGAATCAATCCAATTTGATGATAGTGTGGTAATTTCAGTGGAAATTAGAAAAAAAAAATGAAACAATGAAGAATAAAATAAGTCCGTAAATCAACGGCTTACGTTTTTCTACTATTCTAAAAAGTCAATTAAAGTGGAACGGAGGGAGTATTGTTTAATATATATCGAATGATTGTTTATAAATTCAAGCAACGTATCAGCCTTAAACTAGTCATTCATAAAGATATAAGAGGAAAACTCCGCAACCCAAATCGCTACATTACGAATAAATGACCAAGTTGCATGATAGCAAAGTTACAAGGTATCATAACTAAAGCAACAGAATAGTTAAACTACTTGATAGATAGAACAAAAAGTAAAATTTGTATCATTAATTTATACGTAGTTAAACTGCTTGATTTAGCAACAAAAGCAGAACAGAAGTTTTTAAAAAGAGGGACTAAGCGATGTGTACAATTAGTAAGGATTCAATAAAGTTGCGGATTGGTTGATAGGATAGTTGCAGCTGTAAATAGTGCATACTTCCCAAATGGCAAGATCTCCATCTTCCTGCACCATTATCAGGTTTATCATTACATTCTGTTATTTCCTGGATGCATGCAATTCTGATGTGAATAGTAATTATACTAGCATGTCACGATTCAAGGTTTCTCATTCCGCTTAGGAATAATGCTATGGCTGCGTCTATGCTGTTATTTCTCTCATGCCAAGAACCTCGTAATTAATGATTGTTACATGCTCTTAATACCTCAAAATGAATATGTATGTAAATAAAGTTTCATGCGCAAGTTCTTACAACAAAAAAAACAGAGCCTTACTCATATGCTTGCCGCAACATTTCGAATGCAGAGATCATATCAGCAGATATTTCCTCAAGAGAGAAGCTTTCATCCTCTTTGTGGTCATGTTGTTCAGACAAGTTTAATGACAAATGTGCCTGAAAAGAGTCAAAAGGACCTAAAGAAATCAAAGCTAGAATTGTTTAAAATCATTATCAACCTACAGTAACACCAAAACAGCAAAGATATATCCTCCTTCACAACCATATTGTTTATGAATCTCTGAAAACCAGCTTAGATCCTTTGATCCACTAAATGTAAGAATCCATAGAGCCAAAATTTAAATTCATCAATAGAGCCTTTTATAGAGTTTTTGTCCAGACTCTTGTGTAATAGAATAATAGCTGGCAGGTAAAAGTAAACTAGAACGTGTCGAGGCCATGAGGCATATAAACCATAAATGACCGAAACTTCATGTGTATGATACCGACAACTGAGTGAATTAAGTCCTAAGAAAAGCAAGTATCTAGTTTTATCCTTACACTTTACAACAAACTAATATATAATAAAATGTTCGTCCAAAAGAACTGCAGGAAAAGAACAATCACCTGGAACGCATGTGCTAGGAGCACCTGTACCACATCTGCGCCCATCTTTTTAGTGATGTTTCTTGTGCTGGTGATACTTGAAAAGCATTTTAAAACTCCTCTTAGTGATGCGTCCTCCACAGAACTATTTGACTTCCGAGTTCGAGTGAGTCGCTAGAACAGGATACAGTTCAGTTAGAGGAAGACAATGAAAGGGAGTTTTCCCTCCATCAACAAGATTAAAAAAAGATACCAAGTAAAAAATAGTTATAATTAGCAATAAGTTTAGAGCTTACTTTAGAAGTGTATTTTGATATGTACTGCAAAATAATGGCAAGCTTCCACTTTGGGTCATTAAATGTCTGCAATATCATTCATAAGAATACCAAAGGATGTCTTAACTGGCATCAATCATGACATCAACAAATTTGACAGGTTATTAAACAACAGCAGAAAATTTGGATCAAAACTCTATTTGAAACATTTAGAACCTCAAACAAAAGTCCAATGAATAAAACTAAATAAACTGATGAAGTCATATAGCAGTAAATAACAAATGTAATCCTTTTGGATCCATGAGTCAAAATTAAGATTAAAGTTAACAATCTAATGAATATGACCAAAAGAGATAAACTCACTTCAAAAGACAATAGAACAGAATAATACTAATGCTTGCTCATGAATCATGTGCCTTTTCCAGGCATTGTCTTTGCGATGTCTGAATTGCATGGTGCTAGCAACAGATGAGAGGAAAGAAAGAAGTGAATGTTAAGACAAAATACCTGAAGAAAAGGGAATATCATATCTCGACCATAAGTTAGCTCATCCAGAATAATCTCTACCAGTGGGGTCCTACATTGTGTTCATTTAACAATAAAAAAGAAGATATATGACAAGGAAAAGTCATTGCATCAAAGACAAGTAAACACCTCACACCATCAGCTCTGGTGGTGAAACCTTGAATATCTGCTTTCTTCCTTGATTCGTCAAGCTTCATAATCTGGAAAAGTCAAAGCATAGCCAGTTAAAGGGAAAACAGTTGTACACCAGAAATAAATAAATTTAATGATGCTTTCAGAGACCTACCATAGTCAGAAGTTTCTCCACAGCAATACAGGCACCACTTCCCAGTTCAAGTAAAGCAAAGACTTCAGCACCAATGTCATTATGAAGTTCAAGATCATGACCAGTTCCAGCAGAAACATCACATAGTCCACACATAATTTCCATGCAATCCTTTACTAAACCTTTGTAGTTTATTTTTCTTGAACTCTACAAAACACAAATGATACCAAAAACTTCATATGTAGAACAGTAAATGCCAAAACAATGCTTTCCAGTAGGATTAAACATTTGAATGAGGCAATGGGGCACAAGCAGAGGGCCATGGTATGCCTTCCCCCTTAATGACTACACTGTCATAAAAGAACATTGATAAAATTCATTATAAATGAACGAACTAAAGGTGAGAACATACCAGAAGCATGCTGAGAAGGGATTCCCTTAGGAGGGTCCAGTTCATTGTCTCTGCAACCACGCATTAACCTGTTTTAAATCTTCCAGAATCCCCATACAGAAGGTATATATAACCAAAAAGTCTGTGCCTTTAAGTCCTACCTTCAAACAGTTTGTTACGCGGTACGAAATCTTCTTCAAGAAAATTGACAAGATACTGAAACAGCAACAATTTTCCTAATGACTGAGGCAAAGCTATGTTAATAACTACACAAAAAGCGAACCTTCATGGGATCTAACTTGAAAGAAATCATCACACGTCTGTACTAGGACTGTATTTTATACCTTCCGTGAAATTATAAATGTACTCATTTACACAACAGAAAAAAAATTAACCTTTGTTTCTAATGCTTCAAGGCTTGTTCCTTTAGCCACTTCTACAAGGCTTTGTAGTAACAGGTGAAAACCCTGACAGGGGCAGAAACCTCAAATTAATAACCATGAAGAACGAAAATCAATAACAAATAACAATCTTGTTCGATGATCATTATAATGTTAAGATGACATAGGATGCATATTACATAGACAAACATAATGCTGATTCCACAGAAGCAACCAATACAAATAATCACACAAGAAAGGAACTACAACCAGTCTAATGCGCTCTTAAATAATACGAGATGCTAATGATTATTCCTCCACCAAAAACAACACTAAAATCTATAAATGAGTTCCTAGACACATAGGAAACACCCCATCAATATCAAGACTTAAAACCAAAGGCATAAAATGCAAAACCAACTCACCAATGAATCAAGTGATCCACTCTTGCTTTTATCAGCAGCCACCCTTTCACTGGCAACAGAATCCAAATTGAAAACAAATGGCGACCAAGACTGAACATACAACCACCAAAATCAATTAATAATCATCACACAAAAGACAACACTAGACGCAATTCTCTGCAATTCTAAATCCTTATACCTACCTCCTCAAGTTCCACAATCTCTCTTGGCTGCATTTCTCGCTTTTTTGCCACACATACCCGAGGAAAAAACTACATACCCGAAACGGATAAATAAATAAATAAGTTCAAAAGCAAGTGGTGGAAATAACTATACAAACTGAATTAACACAATTAAGCACCTTTTTTAGGTCATTTAGAAGGCGATAGCTTTCCAAAATCAGATCCAAAGAAGTCCCAGAATGCAAGATTTCGAACACTGACTCGAGCATTTTGCTTCACGTAAACACTCGATTACGAACTTTTACAGTACTGACAATAAAATAATATGAGAATTGAAAGAGATTTGATAGCGGCAGCAGTATTACCTGGTAGGAGGAGTTCCGTTGACAACACATGCAGAGCGAACAGCTTCCAGAAAGGCAATCCCTGCGTAACAATTTGACCTACTTAACAAAAGCCACGTGCATATATCTAAATAGAAGAAAAAACGAGGGAAAGGGACAGAGAAGTGGCGATCGACGTTTACGCACTGTCATCGTAAGAATCTTTAGCGTTTCTGGAACTGGAAGCGTCCAGGATAGCGAGGACGTTTTGTTCCATGCAGCGTCTGTTGCTTATTCTGCTAAAAGAACCGGAAGTCTCCATCTCTGCGAGAAAAACGAAATTTGAATTTGAAATCGGAACCCTAGGTCACTGGCGGAGGCTGCATCTTCTAGCAGAGATGCAGCGGGAGAAATATCATTTATTTTGGCGCCTAAATGCTAAGTTAGGTTTTGTAAGAATGAGGAGAAAGGAAAGGAGGGCGAAATAAAAAAATTGTTTTCCGTTGCCGGGACTTGAACCCGGGTCTCTCGGGTGAGAGCCGAGTATCCTAACCAACTAGACTACAACGGAGGAATCGCTAGATGCGATAAATTAAACAATATATATTATTTCCAACTTGCTTAGTCATCTCAAAAGCTTGTTATAGATTTTTTCTTGTTAGAGATAATTAGTACTTGAAAAGAGTTTTGCTAATAAATTCTAAAAAATATTTGAACTTAATAATGTGATACAATTTTGATGATCTTGGGAATTGCCTTTTTAAATGTCGTTTCTCGTCTTATTTCTCAATACATTTCTTATGTATTGTTCAGATAAAAACTTTCACAGTTTATGAAAAAAATGAATTAAAGTGTAAGAACCAACGAGCTAATAGTTTAGTAGTAGTATTTTCGTAAAATAAAAATATTTAGTTTGAGTCTCGGAAAAGAAAATTAAATGTATGTATAGGCTTCTATTTCTTTATTAATAAAATTGTGTGTAGAATAAAAGAGGAAAAGAAAAACTATTCTTGTCCCTGTGTCATCATTATTCCATAAATTAGCAGCCATCGTTATATCAACATCTCAAAAATATTTCATCTACTTAACTGTATTATTATTGTTGTTGTTGTTGCTTTATCATCTTTTAAGGGAAATATCGATTTTGGGTATGTGCATTTGTGGTTTGTTGAAATCTTTCAGAGATAATCTCCAAAACGGCAATTACCAAAGATAGGAAAAGACAACGTTTGGTAGGTAAGATCATTAATCTGTAGGGACTAGGGACTAGGGACAATGTCCCAACCTCCGACTCCGAGAGTCCGAGCAGCAACCCAACAACCGAATATGATGATGTTTGTTTGTTTTAGTTCTCAACCAAAAACATTTATGAGCACAATTAGGGCTACAGGTAGAACTGATCTGGAATTTGAGATGACCATGAAGCCAAGCTCGAGCTTTCAGAGATAATCTCCAAAACGGCAATTACCAAAGATTGGAAAAGACAACGTTTGGTAGGTATGATCATTAATTTGTAGGTACTAGGGACAATGTCCCAACCTCCGACTCCGAGAGTCCGAGCAGCAACCCAACAAGCGAATATGATGATGTTTGCTTGTTTTAGTTCTCAACCAAAAACATTTATGAGCACATTTATGGCTACAAGTAGAACTGATCAAGGAATTTGAGATAACCATGAACCCAAGCTCGAGCTTTGACAAACCCGTATCGATCGGGCCGAATTATTTTATGGCCTGTTCTAGCTAGCTACAACTAATCTTGGTCCCACAGTTGAAGATATATACTCTCTAATTTCTTTGTTACCTAAAAACTTGAGTACGGTAGATGAATGTAGGGTAGATCTTGGCCACTGGTGTAGCTGCAAAGAGCCGTTCCCGACGTAAATGCTCCGACAATCAAATTAGTTAAGAAATAATACATGTGTAGTGCACTCGGTATTCTAACTAGGTGTGCACCCAAACCAATAAATTTGTTATACGTGGACGGATCTTTTTGGGGTTTATCCCACTATTATCTAAGTTTATAGTTATTTCAAAATTCAAAATTTAAAACCTCCTAACCTGTAACTACCAACCCTAACATGTAATTTTTTTATTGGCTAATGTGAGTGGGTGAAGAGGGTGACGTAAGACATCGAGTGCACTCTATAATTACTCATTGTCATAATGTAGAAGTCAAATAAATGTAGGAATACAGGAGTATAACTACCATATATAATAGTTCTTGAAATATGGGAGAGATAAAGGTACTTTCCTTAATGGGGTAATGACATTTTACACTCTGTACTCGACCGAAATTGACATTTTATACCTCTAACGAAAAAAAGAGTCATAATAAACCCTCTACTCGCCAAAATTGACATTTTACACCCTCCATTAACACGTGGCTGTTAAATGCTGATGAGGATTTTATTTTTGAATTTTTTTCCTTTCATTACATATGTCTCATCCCGTAAGCATTTCCACCTCAGAAATTAATTTAGAAAAATAAAAAATAAAAAAATTAATTTAAAAATTCTGAAAAATAATATAATTAATCTAGAAAAATAATATAATTAATTTAAATTTTTTTTAAAAAAGTAACTAATTTAATACAGAAACATAATGCAATTAAAAAATAATTTAAATACAAAAAAATAATGTAATTCATTTTAAAAAATCCAGAAAAATAATATAATTAATTTAATATAAAATATCCAGAAAAAATAATTAATTAATTTAATGTACCAAATACATAAAAATAATACAATTAATTTAATTAATTTAATTAATCCATAAAAATAATGTAATTAATTTAAAAATATAAAAAACAATGTAATTAATTTAAAAAATCTAGAAAAATAATGTAATTAATTTAAAATCAGAAAAATAATTTAATTAATTTAATGTAAAATATCCAAAAAATGTAATTAATTTAATGTAAAAATTACAGAAAATAATACGATTAATTTTATTAATCCATAAAAATAATGTAATTAAATAGGAAAAATAATGTAATTAATTTTAAAATATAAAAAAATAGTGTAATTAATTTGAAAAATCCAGAAGAAAAAAGTAATTAATCTTGCAAATATGATTTAATTAATTTAATGTAAAATATCTGAAAAAATGTAATTAATTTAATGTAAAATATCCAAAAAAATGTAATCAATTTAAATTCAAAAAAATAATTTAAATAATTTAATAAAAAATATCCAGAAAAAATGTAATTAATTTAATGTAAAAATTACAGAAAATAATACAATTAATTTAATTAATCCATAAAAATAATGTAATTAAATAGGAAAAAAATGTAATTAATTTAAAAATATAAAAAAATACTGTAATTAATTTGAAAAATCCAGAAGAAAAAAGTAATTAATCTTAAAAAAATGTTTTAATTAATTTAAAAATTCAGAAAATAATATAATTACTTTAATATAAAATATAATTAATTTAATGTAAAAATTACAGAAAAATAATACAATTAGTTTAATTAATTTAAAAATCCAATAAATAATATAATTAATTTATAAAATCCAAAAAAATGTAATAGAAAAAATGATGTAAGTAAATCATATAATTAATGTAATTAATTTAATATAAAATATCCAAAAAAAATAATGCAATTAATTTAATGTTACAAATACAGAAAAATAGTACAATTAATTTAATTAATCCATAAAATAATGTAATTAAATAAGAAAAATAATTTAATTACTTTAAAAATATATTAAAATAGTTTAATTAATCTAAAAAAATGCTTTAATTAATTTAAATTCAGAAAATGTAAGTTAAAAAATGATGTAAATAAATATAATTAATAATATAATAAAATTAAAAAATCAGAAAAATAGTTGCCTGGCAAGTCCAAGAAATTTGTAAATTATTTGTTCGATGTCCTATGATCTCTGTTTAATACTAAAGAAACCTAATATATTTAACAGTCACTTGGGCATCAACAAAACAACTATTTCATTGACAAAAAAAGCTCTAGTAAAATACTAATTAGGGGATCCAAGGGTTTTTAAGCAGGTGAGATTGCCCTGCTATAGATTCTTGGGTACCAATAGCCTCACGTGTCATTTTCTTGCTGTGTGATTGAGCAGAAACTGGCATGGGAGTGTAATCTGCTACATTTGGTGGCCTTGGAGTAGAAACCGATGCAGTAGGTCGCTTTGGTGTAGGGTGTCTTGCAGATGGCGGTGCTGCTCTTACAGTTTGTTGCTTCTTAAGCCTCCATACTGTTTTATAAAATGTTGTTCTTGTCTGCAAATCAACATAACTTATCTTGTTATCTCATAGAAACATAAATAAGAATAAGAACATGCTACATAAATAATGAACATCAACATACATTTGTTTCTATAAATCCGTTTGTAGCAGAAGATGAGGGTGGCAGATTTACTTGTGGCAGATTTGGTACAAATGTTTGCCCACTCGCGAGCATTTCATTTTGCACAGTTTGAGATGAATGGTTGCCCACTGCTACATTTTCAGAATTAGCTTCACATGCCTAGCAATCAACAAAAAATAAAATTCAATAACCATTACGGTGCACATCACAATAAATGAATAATGCAATAAGTAAATAGCCCTGCATCTATATTTTTCATCTTTCTGAAACCTAACATCTCTTTTCCCTAACACAGCATGCTTAACAACTGCCTTTTTAAACTGTTTATTATTTAGAAATATCATGTGCAAGTCAAAATGCGGTACTACAGTATTTGGATCATACCTCTTTCTTTCAGGATTGGTTCCCCTTTTCACATTATCCTCATCCTCGCTATCAGTGGCAAACTGTTCATCATCACTAGAAAATACAAACTCTTTACCTTCATCTAAACATGTTCCACAAATTCCAATATTGTTCGGCATATTACCTCCCCCAAAATTCAAGTTTCCCTCCCCATGAGAGCATTCTACATTTTCAGGACCACCACCCAAGTCACTAGGGTCAGACCCATTAGTTGGCCTACTGTCAAATTCACCTCTCTTGTTTTTTTTAATTTCCCTGACTACCTCTCTTATCCTTTGTAATTCATCATCGTCATTGTCACTAGCCCCTTCCACATGAACCAAGTAGTCAATCCCCACTTCATCATCTTCTTCATGCTCCTCATCCCCATCATTATCAGATTCAGATTCACCTGCTACTCCCTCACCATTAAATATCCCACCAATTTCACCATGTACTACTGCCTCGTCCTCATCATTACCAGTTTCAGACCCAACAACTACTCCTTCACCATAAACTACCCCATCGATTTCACTGTCAGTTTCAGGCCTTACTACCAATATCATTTTATTTCCCTAGACACTGATACCAAATTAGAAAAAAATAAACACAGAGAAACGAACACCCAAACCGCAACACCCAACAATAACCCGAACACCCAACCCGTTACCTTTTTCCTCCTCGCCTCGCCTGAAGGAATAGCCGCCGCTTCGTCCTCCTCGCCTGAAGAAATCTCCGCTGCTTTGTCCTCCTCGTCTCGCCAGAAAGAGTAGCCGCAACTTGGTTCTCCTAATGTCAGTGGGAGAAGGGAAAGGGTTGGTGGTTGGATGAGGAAGAAGAGGTATAAGAGAGGAGGAGGAGTTACGGGAGTATAAGGAAGATGAAAGTAAAAAGAAAATATTTTTTTATTTTTTTATTTATTTTTAATTATTTTCTGAGGTGGAAATGCTTACCGGAAAGACACATATTTAATGAAAGGAAAAAAATTCAAAAATAAATTCCACGTCAGCATTTAACAGCCACATATTAACGGAGGGTGTAAAATGTCAATTTTGACGAGTAGAGGGTTTATTATGGCTCTTTTTTTCGTTAGAGGTGTAAAATGTCAATTTCGATCGAGTACAAGGTGTAAAATGTCATTACCCCTTCCTTAATAAAGGAAGCAACCGTTCAACCACCACGCATTAATAGAACATGTAACGTTCAATGACATATCCAGCCGTTCTCCTTATAAGGTTCTTTGTAACCATTTCGTTTGAGGCCGTTCTTTTTATTAGGATCACAGTCTGATGAGATACCGTTCTTAAAGGATAACTGTTGGTTTTAACATTAAGGGTCGTTCTATAAAAGTTATCACTTTCTTCCAATCTTTTTAGATGTTTATTTAACTAAAATCTAACATATCAAAATAATGATTATTTTTACTTAAAAATAGTGAAATAGATAGAGAGAGTTATTGTAATTGTTGAAAATGTAAAAAAATATATAGCTCATTGGTCGATTATTTAAGACATAATTATTAAAAATGTAAAAAAAATAAAACTAAACTAATTAACCTCATAGAAACTCTAATTTGTACTACTCTAATTTGGATAAATAAAATGAAGATTTTTTTTGGGCCAAATATGATTGGCAGGGAGTATGATATGTAGTATTAACATCACCATAAATGTACCCAGGTTGATTGAATAATTTCATTTAATTTAATATGCTATTCTTTTACTACTTATATTTGTTGAGTAATAAAATGAGCCAAACAAAAGCAATTAAAAGTTTAAAACATCATATTCAATTGAAACAGAATCTAAAGAAAACACGACCACATTCTTGACATATCTAAAGCTGTAACGAGTTAATTTGTGAGTTAATTACGGCGTATTTGGTCCCCATTTTTAGTTGTTTTGTTTTAAAATTAAGTATGTAAAAACAACACTAGGTGTTTAGTTAGTAAACCTATTTTTAGCTGCTTAACTTAAAAAAAAATAAGCTGCTTTTATTTAGTTATAATTTAACCTCGTTTAAAAGTATGAAAAAATATGCTTTTGAAAATGAAAGACTGCTTATTTCTATTAAAAAATATAAATATATTTATTTAAAATATTAACATAAGATATAATAACTTACTTAAAAAATATATTAGTATATGATACTTATTTTTTTTAAAAATAAATCTTATATATTTATAATTTTAATGTTATAAATTAGAATATAACAATATTTGAATTAAAAAATTCAACAAACTAATGACTTTTAAAGATCATTTCATTTTAATTAAAACAATTCACAACACAGTAGTTTCTAACCAAACAATTTACTTGCTTCATTTCACAACACCACACCACACAGTGTAGCACAACACTCACAGCACAGTGGGGGGCAAACACGCCCTTAATCTTTAATCAGCATAAATTGAGGGTTAACTCTCGTGTAAGTACATCATGATGTACCCAAATTTTTTCCTTATTATTAACGTGATTTATGGGATTTGATAACAATATCAAATTTGTAATATTTTAGGAATATCGTGCATGACTTGTTATTGTTATCAAATCCACAAATCATGCTAATATATATCATCGAGAATAAACCCAAAAGTGAATAAACTCTCATAGTGCGTGCTAAAACAAAGTAAGGTTGGCTTCAATGTGAGATCTAAGTGGTGCAAGTGCTTCTAGCGAATGTTCAAAATCTTGATAGTAGGAGTGTTCATCGGTCGGTATCGAAATATTTCAGTATTTGACATACCGAACTACAAAAAATAGATACCGTACCATACTTTTTCATGATCGGTACTGTTATTATATTACCGAAACTATTTCGGTACAATATTACAGTATACCAAATACCGAATTAAGGTTTTGGTTTTGGTTTTGTTGCTCTCGTGTGCGTGTGTTGTCTTGAAATAAGGAAATAGGTTTTGCTCAAGACTACATTGCTCAGATCCAAGAAATAAGTAAATAGGTTTTGGTTTTGCTGCTCCCGTGTGCATGGGTTGTTTTTTTCTTAATAATATATGTTAAAGAAATAAAGTATGCAAATGGCAATGGTATTTTGGTAATACCATATCTATAAAATTCATTATCGTACCATATCGAACTAATTTTGGTACGGTAATAAAAATATATTAAATAAAATACCGACCGAATAGGATAAATTTCAATTCGGTATTTTCATAATTACGATTCGGTAGTTTAGTGTACAACCGTAATAAATGGTGTGAATGCTTGTTTTTAAAGTGTCAGGTTTGAAGCCACCCCACCCACCCACTCACCCACCCACCCACGAGTTGGTTTGATATTTGTCCAATCAATGCGATGGTAATGAAGGGCTCCATTGAGTTAGCTAAATTATTAATAATTTAGTTATTAATATGATAATTAAATGATGTACTTCTTTGATAACTATTATGCCCATATCTACAGCTGACAATACATGCATCGTTTTTTGTTCCTCTCTTTCAAACTAGCTAGTCGTGGTCGGTGCCGGTGGTTAATTGTTTTTAAGTTTTAGTCATAGTGGTAGGCGTAGGAGAGCTGGGGTTACGAATTAGGAGGATGGGCTGTGGCAACTCCACCCACCCACAAAAATAGATGCCAGTTTTGTGATCCATAACCCGGTGGGCTGACTATATTTATAAATACGGTCCATGTATATTTAAGGGGAAATAAAGTAAAAGAAAATAAAATAGAAAATGTACCATTTTATTCCATGTAGTTTAAAAGCGCGCAATATTTATAGTTTTTTAAAAACTGCAATTTTAACATTTATAAGAATTACAAAAATTAAAAAAAAGAAAAATAGTTTTTTTTTAATGAAATTTGGACCAAAAGTGTAACTAATATAGTAGGATATAAGACAATGAAACTAGTTTTATATTATCTATAATTTTTTTAATTTTTTAATAATATTTCTCTTGTTTTTAAATTTTTTCAGTGAGGTGGACTTTTCCATATCTGTTATATTTTTCTTAGAAATACTAAAAGTACACGTATCCGAAGCATTATTCTTTCTTCAAATTTCCATTTTTTTTTTATTTTTTAACATTTTTTTATATTTTTTAACTATTAGAAAGAAATAATATTATATTGCAAGTTTTTAAACTATAGAAATAAAATGGAATATTTCATAAATAATATAATTTTTTATATAAGTTTTGGCTCCGGTGAACCATAGATTCCGCACTATTAATTTCTGATAATTTAATTATATATATTTTTTCAACACCATATGAATTCTAATTACTATATTAGTTTCGATTATTCTAGAATTGAGTTGGACAACAATTTATATTTATGTAGAACTTAAATCCGCCGCCCAACTCTTGTTGCATAATTTGTAAGCAGGTCACAACTGTTAATTAATACAGAATACCAACTGTTGAAAATCTCAAATCTCAAATCTCAATCCAAATCAAGAAATTAACGGAAATGTTTAAGCACACATGCCTGTGACCCAAAGGCTTTGAAAGCAGGATGAGAGGATCTCTCCAACAATGACGTTCAACTATATCCTGATTTGATTTAAATGATAATATATGTTATACTTATACAATGAGAAGTTAGAGGAAAAATATGGAAAAAACTTAGTTACATCACCTATGCATCATGATGTACTGTTTTAAAACAATAAAATAATAGTGGTATTCTAGCACTATTTGGGGCACGTGTCATCATCCTACATCATGATATAGGTACATTATGATGTACCTAAGTTTTACTCGAACAACATCAATGAGCTAGCTAGAGTTACATTAATAATTCATGAGTCAATAAAACGGCATCATTCCATGATGCATGCTTGAATGAAGTCAGTTTTCTTATTATTTTTGCACCAATTATCAGGATATTGTAGAAAGACATTGTTTTAAAACTTACTATATTTGGTACATTTTTTATCTACTTTTATCTAATTTTATTATTTTTTTACTTTTTTATTCGTATTTTTTAACTATTTTATTCGATATGATCATCTGAATTCACATGCGTATTAATTTGAAAATCTTTTCTGTGTTTTCTTTTTTAGCTCTGTTCCTCAATTTAATTTGAAAATCTGTTTCCTAGCGGAGAGAAAAAAAAAGAAAAAAAAAGAAAGAGAATGCACCACAGTGTCCACATTAAATAAGGACACCTGTCATCCTGCTCAAGAATTGAATTCTCTCTCCAAACTACTGCAAAATCAGCAATGCATTGCAGCCCTGACCTAACTTTGTCACCATCCGTACTAAAATTTAACAAAATTTAATTGTCCAACCAACAACACAGCCAGTTATTCCCACCTCTCCCTATTTAATCACCATTGTCATCATCACCACCACTTGTAAGTTGTA
This sequence comes from Viola odorata, assembly GCA_963691705.1. Classification (NCBI taxonomy): domain Eukaryota; kingdom Viridiplantae; phylum Streptophyta; class Magnoliopsida; order Malpighiales; family Violaceae; genus Viola; species Viola odorata. The sequence continues at coordinate 64,370,862 of OY829538.1, read as the reverse complement.
ACACAGAATTCTCCAAGAAAAGCTTTTCCATTTTCTTGATTTTCTTATCAAACGATTCTTGATCCCTAAACAACAACAACAACAATATTACAACAATGTGGCCACCGTCGAGAATGGCGACAGTTTTTGCACTGACAACGATGGCATTCTTGTCAATTACCACTTCGGGTTTCGACATTCACGAGGTCCGGCAACTGGCAGCCAAGAACAATGTCACTTGCATTCTGGTTTTCGGAGATTCGAGCGTTGATCCTGGTAATAACAATCGGCTCGCTACCGATATGAAAGGGAACTTCCCCCCATACGGTAAAGATTTCTTCGATGGCCGCCCCACCGGCAGGTTCAGTGATGGAAGGCTCCCCACAGACTTTATCGGTAATTAATTAGTGGTTAACAACATATGTTATATATATATGTGCTTAATGAATTAATTAATCAATTTTCCACTTGTGCAGCTGAGGCAATTGGTTACACAAAGGCAATTCCAGCTTTTCTTGACCCAACTTTGAAGCCATCTGATCTACTACATGGGGTTAGCTTTGCTTCGGCTGGTTCCGGCTACGACGAGCTCACAGCGAACCTCTCAGTAAGTCTGAACTACAGTTATTTTTAAATTGATCGGGTGGAAACTAATCTGGTACATATTAATTAATGATTTTTTATTTTATTTTTGTGTCTGTAATCAATTGCAAACAGAATGTGCTGTCTATTCCGAAGCAATTAAAGTATTTCGAGCACTATAAGCTCCATCTGAGCAAGCTGGTGGGTTTGGAGAAGGCAAACTTCATCATAAGAAATGCAATATTTGTTATTAGCATGGGAACAAATGATTTCCTCCAAAACTACTTCTTGGAGCCAGATCGGTCCAAGCAATACACCGTAGACGGGTACCAGAATCTCTTGATTTCGGGCATGCTCCAAGGCATTCAGGTAAATTTTCCCTGAGGATTAATTAGATCTTATGTTCGAGTCTCAATAGTCACACGTAATACTTCCTATGCTAAATTCTAATATGGTCAAAGCAGGGCAAGGGCAATTAGGTGCAAATTGCATATGCGTATTTACTTTTTCTTGTTCTGATCATTTAATGTACGTATTTATTGTCACAAACAGTATTATCTCCTGTTCTGTTTTATCCTGAAGCTGCAAAATTCAATGATGATTATTATTATTATATATATATTGCAGGAGATGCATAGACATGGGGCAACAAGATTGGTCGTCGTGGGGGTCCCACCGTTGGGGTGCATGCCACTTGTCAAGACGCTAATGGGCAGCGGAAACTCGTGCGTGGATGGACACAACAGAGCGGCATCGACATTCAATGCTAAGATAAAAAACAAGTTGTTCCCGTCAGTGAATGCATCAGCAGGAGGACTCGGACTTAAGGCCGCGTTTGTAGATTGCTACAAAGTGATACAGAACGCAATCAATTCCCCAAAACAATATGGGTTTGTAGAGACACAAAAAGGTTGCTGTGGATCGGGAATTATAGAATATGGTAATACCTGCAAAGGGATGACTACGTGCCCAGACCCATACAAATATGCATTCTGGGATGCAGTTCATCCTACAGAAAAGATGTATCGGATTATTGCTGATGAAGCTATCCGAACTGTAAATGCAGAGATCTTGCAATGATTAATTTTATCATTATTAATTCTGTGCTTCGATTTTGTGTCAATTCTAGTTTGATTGTATTAAATTATTAAGTTATATATCCGCGTTTGATTTATTTTCTTATGTTACAGTTTTTTTTTTCCGATTGAATAATTTAGGGAAAATATTTTGGGTCTCCCAAGGCACTCCAACCTAGAGGTGTCAATTCGGGTCTGCGGGCAGACCCGACCAGACCCGAGACACCTGAGTCAGGACCAGTCCCGATCCTGACAAAAAACGGGACCAATTTTTGGTCCCGATCCCGGTCCGGGACCAGACCCGGAAGCTGCACAATTTTTTTTTTACTTAATAAATACACTTCTTTCCTTCTATTTTCTTTTCCAGTTTTCCTCTTCTTCTTTTTTTTCTTTTTTCTTTTCTTTCTTTCTTTTTTATCTCTTTCTTTCCTTTTTATTTTTCAACAACACAATCTCACTCTTTTCTCCTTTTTTATCTTTCTTCTTTCTTTCTTTCTATTTTTTATTTCTTTCTTTCCTCATTCCTTCCCTCACCATGACATCTCACTCTCCTTTTGCCTCTTTTTCTTATTTTTCTTTCTTATTTTCTCCGGCGACCTCACTCTCCTCTTCTCTATTTCTATTTCTTTTCTTTTTCTTATTTCCGACGACCGGACTGGGTTTTGGTTGTGATGCAGTCGGTTGGGATTTAGGTGGATCGGGTGGGATTGTTTTGGGTGAGGTGAGGGTATTGATTGGGGGTGTTAATTGGATTTGATTTGGTGATGAGTTTGGTGGTTTGGTTGTGGATGTGGTCTGAAGGTTTGGTGGTGGTTGACGGATGAGGGGATGGTAGTGATGGTGACTGACGGCAGTTTTGGTGGCAACGGATTGGAATCGGATTTTGAGATGCAGGGGGATTTGGGAAATTGATTTTGCAGAGGGGGATTTTGAGATGGCATTGGCATGGGTTGGGTTGGGACGGTGAATCAGTGATGATAGGTGTGTGTGTGGTGTGGTGCGGGTTGGGACGGTGAAAGAAGAAAGAAGGGAAAAAATTAGGTTAATAAAAGTTTCCGGGTCTTGGCTCAGTCCCAAGACCCGCCGGGTCTAGCCTGGATGGACCCGGGATTTTTCGGGTCGGGATCAGACCTGGTCCCGACTCAAAAAGGGACCAGAAATTGGTCCCGGACCCGGCCCGAATTCCCGGGTCCGGGTCGGGACCGCGGGTCTGGTCCCAAATTGACACCTCTACTCCAACCCCTTAATTAGTTCATGACATTTTGGCCTCCAAATTTGAATCCCTTTTATAACGGGACGCATCAAATTTTAGTCCATATCATTATAGAATTTTCATCCAAAACCTTAACAGTGCATTAAAAAATAATTTTTTTAATTCAAATATCATTAAAAAAAAAAAAGAAATCAAAAAATCAAAAAATCAAAAAAAAAAAAGTGGAGACTAATTTTTTATGATAATCATTTTTAATAATTAAAAATTAGGGAAAAATATGAGAAAATAAAAATTATAAAGGTCAAACGTTACATAAAATATAAAAAATTAAAGAATTCGTAAAAATATATAAAGGGTTCAAAAAAATTATGGAAAATTCAAAAAACTAGAGATTGAATTTATTTTGAGAATATTTATTGATAATTAAATAAAATTATAAAAAATCCATTTTTTGAATAAAATACAAAAAAATATTAAAGATACGAAAAAAATAATATTTTTATAATTGTTTACTTTGTCCTATTTTTCTTAATTTTTTAGTTATGACGGAATATTATCAAGAAAAAATCAATCTTCAATTTTTTAATAAAAAAATAATTTTAAGTGCACTTTTAGGGTGTTAGACAAAAATTATAATCGCAAGGACTAAGGTGTGGAAGTGCCTATGTTAGGTACCCTAGAATATTTTCCTCGATAATTTATTTAGTTATTTCTTTGGGTAAAACCTATTTGGTATCCATCCATCAAAATGAGCATCGACTTCTTCTAATTTGAGCCGGACAAGACGCTGGAAGGCGCCAAAATTCTCAAATTTTTTTTAATACAAATGTAACATAAAACTTCTAGTTAAACTAGAATAACATTCTTAATTACGAATTCTAATTTAATAATTCATGGGTGATGGGCGTCGACTCCGTAAAAAATAATTAATAAATACAACTCACTACTAAGAACAAGTTTAATTGTAAATAGTAAGTAAGAGGTTCATCCACAGAAAGTAATGATATAATTTTCATGAATGCTTGTAAAAATCAATTGTAACACATAGGTAAAATTGGGGGAATTTTGTTTAAAACTAAAGACTGGAAAAAAAATATAGCAAGTAAACAATCCAGGCCAAGAATAATCTTCTTGGTCAAGACACAGATCAAGAATGAAACAATCAGATATGAAAAATTCCTAGTAGAAGCTAACAAACTATGATACATGAGCAGCAATCATCGATGCAGGGATATCTTCAATCTACAAAGTTGCTATAGGATTAAGGTACGCTTATAACCCTTGGTTCCCTCTTGTATCAAAACCACCTCAGGTACGCTTAAAGATGATTCTTAATCATCTAGCACCTTGCTTGTTAAAGAGTTTATTAAAATTGATTGATGATCAATTAGAAGAAGACAACTCCAAACCTAGGATCCTCGGTTGTCAATCGGGACTAAATCAGATTAACTTTTCCCACTAGCTTCTTATGGCTAGTTGTCTACTTCGATCCTCTTGGTCCGTAAATGGCACAAGAAAGGTTGCCGTAACCAAGAGGAATGTCACTTGTGGGAATCAAATTAACTCTAGACTGGCCAGATCTAAAATCAAAGGGAAAACTCAATGCAGATTCAAAGATCAATAAAGAACAATTAGATCTCATGCTCATGCTTTAAAAGCTTCTACTAAGAAGGATGTATTTAGCTACTAATGCTCATGTTTAAAGAAAACAAAAGGAGTAATAGAATAAAACAAATCATCCGTTTCTATGAAGAAAAGAAGGAGCAAGGTTTTAGAATTTCAGACAGAAAGTAAAAACTAAGGGTCTGTTTGGCGCTCCGGTTCTAGTCCGAAAAGTGTTGTGGGAAAAGTACTTCTGGAAAAGCTAGCATGTTGTTTGGTAAACATTTCTTAAAAGTGCTGTGGGAAACGAGAAGTTGTTTTTGGTGTTTGGTAAAACTATAAAAATGAAATAGTTGGAGTATAAAACCCATTTTTTAAAAATTAATAAAAATAGAAAAAGTGGATTTAGAATTAGTTATCTTGAGATGGAGATTTTATTGTGTTAGTTTTTAATTTATTTTGTTATATTATATAAAGTAAAAAAATGAAATTAAAATGAAAAAAAAAATTGGAGAGAGAGAGCAAAAGCAGCAAGCTGCGTTTGCCACCGCTCTCTTTTCCTCTAGTCAGGAAAGTTGGGTTGTGCCTCCAAATTGTGCATAGCTAAAACGCAGCTTTCCAAGCCAACCCAAGCCAACCCTTAACCCCAAGCACCTTTCACCAGCTTTTCCAAGCCAACCCTTAACCCCAAACAGTATCTAAGAGAAGAGACGAAGACCCCTTTCTCAAAACCCTAGGGAGACTAGATATTAGGGGTGAAAACGGGCCGGAATCTCTTGATTTCGCGCATGCTCCAAGGCAAATATGCATTCTGGGATGCAATTCATCCTACAGAAAAGATGTATCAGATTATTGCTGATGAAGCTATCCGAACTGTAAATGCAGAGATCTTGCAATGATTAATTTTATCATTATTAATTCTGTGCTTCGATTTTGTGTCAATTCTAGTTTGATTGTATTAAATTATTAAGTTATATATCTGCGTTTGATTTATTTTCTTATGTTATAGTTTTTTTTTTTTTCGATCGAATAATTTAGGGAAAATATTTTGGGTCTCCCAGGGCACTCCAACCCCTTAGATAGTTCATGACATTTTGGCCTCCAAATTTTAATCCCTTTTATAACGGGACGCATCAAATTTTAGTCCATATCGTTATAGAATTTTCATCCAAAACTTTAACGGTGCATTAAAAAATAAATTTTTTAATTCAAATATTATTAAAAAACAAAAAGAAATCAAAAAATCAAAAAATCAAAAATTAAAAAAGAAAAATGGAGACTAATTTTTTATGATAATCATTTTTAATAATTAAAAATTAGGAAAAAATAGGAGAAAATAAAAATTATAAAGGTCAAACGTTACATAAAATATAAAAAATTAAAGAATTCGTAAAAATATATAAAGGGTTCAAAACAATTATGGAAAATTCAAAAAACTAGAGATTGAATTTTTTTTGAGAATATTTATTGATAATTAAATAAAATTATAAAAAATCCATTTTTTGAATAAAATACAAAAAAATATTAAAGATATGAAAAAAATAATATTTTTATAATTGTTTACTTTGTCCTATTTTTCTTAATTTTTTAGTTATGATGGAATATTATCAGGAAAAAATCAATCTTCAATTTTTTTATTAATATTTTAATAAAAAATAATTTTAAGTGGACTTTTAGGGTGTTAGACAAAAATTCTAATAGCAGGGACTAAAGTTTGATGCATCTCTATATTTCATAGACTAAAATTTAAGGTCTCAAATGTCAAGGACTAAGGTGTGGAAGTGCCTATACGTTAGGGACCCTAGAATATTTTCCTACATAATTTATTTAGTTATTTCTTTGGTTAAAACCTATTTGGTATCCATCCATCAAAATGAGCATCGACTTCTTTTAATTTGAGCCGGATAGGATGCTGAAGGGCGACAAAGTTCTCAAATTTTTTTAATACAAATGTAACATAAAACTTCTAGTTAAACTAGAATAACATTCTTAATTACGAATTCTAATTTAATAATTCATGGGTGATGGGCGTCGACTCCGTAAAAAATAATTAATAAATACAACTCACTACTAAAAATAAGTTTAATTGTAAATAGTAAGTAAGAGGTTCGTCCACAGAAAGTAATGATATAATTTTTGTGAATGCTTGTAAAAATCAATTGTAACTCTTAGGTGAAATTAGGGGAATTTTGTTTAAAACTAAAGACTGAAAAAATAATATAGCAAGTAAACAATCCAGACCAAGAATAATCTTCTTGGTCAAGACACAGATCAAGAATGAAACAATCAGATATGAGAAATTCATAGTAGAAGCTAACAAACTATGATACATAAGCAGCAATCATCGATGCAGGGGTATCTTCAATCTATAAAGTTGCTATAAGATAAAGGTATGCTTATAACCCTTACTTCCCTCCTGTATCAAAACCACCTCAGGTATGCTTAGAGATGATTCTTAACCATCTAGCACCTTGCTGGTTAAAGAGTTTATTAAAATTGATTGGTGATCAATTAGAGGAAAATAACTCCAAACTTAGGATCTTCGATTGTTAATCGGGACTAAATCATATTAACTTTTCCCACTAGCTTCTTAGGGTTAGTTGTCTACTTCGATCCTCTTGGTCCGTAAATGGCACAAGAAGGGTTGCTGTAACCAAGAGGAATGACACTTGCGGGAATCAAATTAACTCTAGACTGGCCAGATCTAAAATCAAAGGGAGAACGCAATGCAGATTCAAAGATTAATAAAGAACAATTAGATCTCATGCTCATGCTTTAAACGCTTCTACTAAGAAGGATGTATTTAGCTACTCATGCTAATGTTTAAAGAAAACAAAAGGAGTAATAGAATAAAACAAATCCTCCGTTTCTATGAAGAAAAGAAGGAGCAAGGTTGATAGCATGTTTTTATGCATGATTTTCCCTCCATTTTCTCACTTATTTAGAGCTTGATTCTGCTAATTTACCCTTGATTTCATTACTATTGCAGATCTACGCCTAAAAAGGGAATTTATGCTAAAACAAACATTTTTGGTGCATTTTGAGCGAATTCGAGCTTCAAGACCAAAAGTCGAGGTCCCGAGTCCAAAGCAGCGTTCAAGGTCCCGAATCGGATTCCCAGTTCGGGACTCCCGAAGGGTAAAGGATGACGTTTCCACGTGTCACCCCACCTAACGCCCATGTGATCCCTCTGACACTGTTCTGACGCTCTGCACTGATTACCAAACACCTGCGGATTTCAGTCTTGAGCCCACTCCAGACCTGCCAAAGCTGGAAAAACCAGACAGCTTTATGCTTTTCCAGCTTTGTGCTTTTGGGAACATAGATCCACTTCTTTAGGCTTTCAATTAATGCATTCTGTCCCTAGTTTTTGGGCTGTGGATATTTTGTGCTTGGAGCTCTACTATATAAAGGGCATCTATTAATAGTTTTAGGGGCTTTTTCTTTGATCTCTCCTAGTAATTAATTAATTAGCATAATTTAGAAGTAGCTTAGACTTCTCTCTAGTTTCTCTCTCTAGCCATTGTTAGCTTCTTCAACATTGCTGCCGAGCTATAAACGGAATTTTAGTAACAAGTTTTCTTCCCTTACTCTATTTAATTACTTGTTATGCTTTCCTTAATCGTTATTTGTTTATCTTTAAGTATGAGTAGCTAAATTCCTAGTTCTTGGCAAGGCTGATTCAAGGGTTGCAGGGGCAGATTCGAGGCCTTAATGTGCTTAATATATTCTTGATGCTATATTCAACTATTCATCGATTTAATTACATCTTTGCATGATTTAATTTGAGGCCTGATCAACTGAGAATTATCTTGTGTAAATGCTGCCATTTATGTGATGAATACGGAAGGAAAGTTGCATGAGCAAGTAGGCATCTGTTTAGTCTTGACTGTGTCAAAGTGGTTTCGAATAGATAGGTTGGGTAGTTGATTAGAGCTGGGTCACGAGTCTGACAAACTGAGGGACTTTAGCTCTAGATCTGTCTTTTCTTAACTTCATGGGCAGTTTGAGTATGGCCCTCCCGCATTCGTGCCTGGAGGGATGGCGGACTGTCAAGACTGCCTCATATGTGGAAACGGGGGGTAGTTTCTCTTAAGAGAAAAGTAGGGGATATCCGAGGAATCTGGTCCCCATGTCATTTCTATGACATCTTGAATGGAATACCCTTGAGCTGATGACGATCTGGTCCCGAATGCAACCCAGAGTGCCTTTGCCGAGAACCCTTTCTCCATCTGATTACTTGAGCTTATTTCACCCTTGTTCTGTTTCACGCCTGTACTGTTATTCCTGCATCTGTTACTGACCTGTTTTACTATTTCTGGATTTATTCGCTGATTCACTTATCTTACCATTCGGGACCCCGAACGTGACATTCGGGACCCCGAATATTGCTTTCTTAGATAGAATTGTTAGCTCCCGATATCTGTCTTGGCCAACTCGTTGGCCAAGTAAAATCCCCCCCCTAATTGTTACTATTCGTGCTCTTCTCGCCCGAATACATTCAAGACCATAGATCAGTTTCTCACACTCCCTGTGTTCGACCCTGACTCCCACTGTACACTTCATCTCTTGTGCACACACGTTTTTAGGCACTATAAATTCTCTATTTGATTGACGATCAAATTGGCGCCGTTGCCGGGGACTGTTTCAAGACTGATTTATTTTTCTTGTTTGTATGACCAGGAGATCCGCACCCGAATTACTACCCCTTGATCACGAGCTAGGACGGACCGAAAGGGGACTTCGACGACTGGCACGAGGAAATTCCAACCCTTGTGTTCGGGACCTCGAACGTCTTTTTGACCTAGAAGACAATCCAAACCCTGAGAATTTTCCCCTTGATCACCCAGAAGGACCCGAAATGGATGACCACGGTCCCGTAGGAGATCGCGTTCCACCACTTCCCCCGCCAGTCCAGACCATCGATGATTTCAATGCTGCTCCCGAAGCCCCAACTAGTTGCATTGTCTGGCCAGCAGTCCCGAATGACTGGGAACTCAAGTCTGCAACTATGCATCATCTGCCACTCTTTCGAGGGTTGGCCAAGGAGAATCCGCACCGCCACCTACAGCAGCTACATTCCATTTGCGACGCCATGAAGCCTCACAACGTTTCTGTTGAGCACGCCAAGCTTCGTGCCTTTATGTGGTCCCTCAAGGACGATGCCCTTGACTGGTTTTACGACTTGGAACCCCAATCTATCAATTCATGGGCCGAGATGTCCAAAGCTTTCACGGATAAGTACTACCCCGTGTCCATAGCAATGGTGACCCGGAAGCAGCTTGTATCCATCCTCCAAAAGGATTCGGAGGATCTTGAGCAATATTATGAAAGGTTCAAAAAGATGCAAGCCTTATGCCCCTCACACAATCTGTCCGAACACGCCCTCATGCAGTACTTTTGCGAAGGACTCAACGGTCGGGACAAGGCCTTGTTGAACGCTGCTGCCAGTGGATCCATCACTAGACTCACTCCAGCCGCTGCCAAAGCCACTATCGAGCTCATGGCCAAAAACAACCTCCAGCTCAACAACTTCACTAGCGTCCAAGATGCACGCTCAGCTGCTATGGAAAATCAACTTGCAGCCATCACGGGCATGTTGCAAAACATGGCTTCGGGACAGCCAGTCCAGGTCAAGGCCTGCCAGATTTGTCAATTTTCAGACCACCCAACGGATGCTTGCCCATTCATCCCCGATGAAATTCCAGTCAATGCAGTAGGTGGATTCAACGCCCCCTATGGCCAACACCACAATCAAGGGTGGAAGCAGCCTAACTATGGATGGAACAACAACCAGCAGGCCGGACCCAGCCATCAATATGGACCAAACCCATACGGAAATTACCCTCCTCCTTTCAACATGCAGAACTTCAAGCCCAGGCCCAATTTTCAGAACTATCAGTACCAGAGGCAACCTCCTCCCGATCAGAATTTCACCATGCCACCGCCCCCGAATGAGGACTCCTCCCCCGATAAGAAGAAAATCGCGGAGCTGGAAAAACAGATTCGGACCCTCATGGCCGAAATGAAGGAAGTGAAAAATGGAGGGAGATTTCCAGGGCAAACGGAACCTAACCCGAAGCATGAGGCGTGCGCCATGAACCTCCGTAGTGGTTTCGAGATCCCTTCTCGTGTCCACCCAGATCCCGAAGCACACATTGTTGTTCCTGGTCCGGAAACCAATAATACTGCACCACCACCCCCCGAACATCCTACTGACCAACCTAAGAAGCCCCGATTTGGCGACGCAGCACTTGATCACTTCTTCTCCAGCAAGGAGTCCCGCTGCAAGAAGAAACAGCCCGTTGAGAAGGAAGAATTCTCTCAAGAATTCATAAACAAAGTATTCGAGCCACCATTCCCTCAGCGGTTGGTCAAGAAAAAGAAAGAGGAAGAGGATCGGGACATCTTTGAGATGTTTAGCAAGGTCGTTATCAATATTCCACTCCTCAAGGCCATCAAGAACATGCCTCGATATGCTAAGTTTCTGAAACAGCTGTGCACCAACAAGAACAGATTCACTGAGGTGAATAGAATCAGTGTGGGAGCTAATTTTTCCGCCCATATCCAGCAAAAAATTCCTCCCAAGTGCAAAGACCAGGGCATGTTTACGGTTCCGTGCAAGATCGGAACTATCGATATTGGAAAGGCGATGTGCGATTTGGGAGCTGGAATCAATGTTATGCCCTTGACCATCTACAATGGCCTCGGACTCGGGCCCTTGAAAGAAACCACACTGGTAATCCAGCTTGCAGACCGTTCGGTGGTATACCCCAAAGGAATCATCACGGATGTTCTTGTCCAGATTGGTGAATTTCTATTCCCAGCGGATTTCTATGTTCTCTCCATGGAAAATCCCACGAACACCAAATCTTCGGACCTACTCTTGGGACGTCCTTTCTTGGCTACTGCCCGCGCAAAGATTGACTGCTATGAGGCCTCGATATCCCTCGAGTTCGACGGGGAAATCATCCGTTTTAACATGCTGGACTCCATGAAGTACCCTCCCGACTTTTCGAGTGTAAATTTTGTTGATATAATAGATCCCCTTGTAGAGGAAGTTGCTGAGCTGAATTCAGTCGAGCCCTTGAAGCTGGTTCTTGACCATAGTCTCACCCCCAAATCTCTGCGGGGGATGGCATCTTCCATTGCGGTCCTCTCTGAATTAAGCACCGTTGTCGCAGCCCTTGAAGAAAATGCTTCCCTGATAGTTGAACCCCCGAGAGAGTCCCCCGAATGCGCAGATCATGTTCGACTCCCCTCGTCTCTAGAACAAGCTCCAGACCTTGAGCTTAAGACACTGCCCTCGCACTTGAAATATGCCTACCTTGGAGAGAAAGAGTCGCCTCCAGTCATAATTTCAAATAAATTGGAAGCAGATCAGGAGACTGAACTCGTGAAACTCCTCCAGAGTTTTAAGAAGGCCATCGGCTGGACAATCGCCGATATCAAGGGACTCTCACCATCCTTATGTACTCATCGCATACATCTGGAAGACGACTCCAAGACAGTAAGACAACCTCAAAGGCGTTTGAACCCCCCCATGATGGAGGTGGTCAAGAAAGAGATCTTGAAGCTGCTCGATGCCGGAGTTATTTACCCCATTTCTGATTCCCCATGGGTCAGCCCCGTTCAGGTGGTCCCGAAGAAAACTGGCATCACAATCATTCCGGGTCCCGAGGGTCAGCCAATCCCCTCCCGAATCCAGAATGGCTGGCGTGTGTGCATTGACTATCGACGCCTGAATGAAGCCACCCGAAAAGACCATTTCCCACTTCCCTTCATAGATCAGATGTTGGAGCGCCTCGCGGGCAAGACGCATTACTGCTGCCTGGATGGGTATTCGGGATTCCACCAGATTCCAGTAGCCCTTGAAGATCAGGAGAAAACCACCTTCACGTGCCCCTTCGGGACCTTTGCTTACAGACGCATGCCCTTTGGGTTATGCAACGTCCCGGCCACATTCCAGAGGTGCATGGTCAGCATCTTTTCAGAATTTGTGGAAGAATGCATCGAGGTATTCATGGATGACTTCACGGTCTATGGTAACTCTTTTTCCGAATACCTCTTGAATTTAAAGAAAATTCTGCAAAGGTGTATAGAAACTAACCTTGTTCTTAATTTCGAAAAATGTCATTTCATGGTTGACCAAGGACTAATCTTAGGCCACATCGTGTCCCGAAAGGGTATCGAAGTGGACAAGGCTAAAATCCAAGCTATCGAGACCTTGCCTTACCCCTCGAATATTCGAGATGTGCGTTCTTTTCTTGGGCATGCAGGTTTTTATAGGAGGTTCATCAAGGATTTCTCCAAGATTGCCCAACCAATGTGCCAATTACTACACAAGGATGTGGAGTTTGTCTTCGATGACAAGTGCAAGAAGGCATTCGAGACCCTGAAAGCCAAGCTCATTTCTGCTCCCATCATTCGAGCTCCCGACTGGACGCTCCCATTCGAGATCATGTGTGACGCGAGCAATCAAGCCTTGGGAGCTGTTCTGGGCCAGAAGAAGGACAAGGAGACTTATGTCATTTATTATGCCTCCAAGTTGTTGGATCCCGCCCAGCAAAACTACACCACAACGGAAAAAGAGCTTTTGGCCATTGTCTATGCCTTTGACAAATTTCGGCAGTACCTTCTGGGCACAGAAGTGATTGTGTATTCCGACCATTCTGCCCTTCGATGCCTACTCAAGAAGACCGACGCAAAGCCTAGGCTTATCCGCTGGATCCTCCTGCTTCAAGAGTTCAACCTCGCCATCAAAGACAAAAAAGGAACCGAGAATTGTGTGGCCAATCATTTGAGTCGACTCCCGCATCAAGAGGACGACTCCCAAGAAGCCATTCGGGAGTCTTTCCCAAATGAGCATTTGTGCTTAGTTGACACAGCAAAATACCCTTGGTTCACGGACATAGCTAATTATTGTGCCACTAGCGCGCTTCCAGTCGAGGCCTCGGGTGCGGAACACAACCGAATCCCCAAGCAAGCCAAGTACTATGTTTGGGACAGCCCTTACCTATGGAAGCATTGTTTAGATCAGATCGTGAGGCGCTGTGTCACCATAGACGAGGTCCCGTCCATCCTCAAGTTCTGCCATTCCACTACAGAAGGGGGCCATTTTGCTGCAAAGAAAACCGCACTCAAGGTCCTAGAAGCGGGTCTTTACTGGCCCTCAATCTTCAAAGACAGTTATCTGTTTTGTGCGACCTGCCCCCGCTGCCAAGCAATGGGGAATATCGGAGCTCGAAACCAGATGCCCTTGACCAACATCATTGCATGCGAAATCTTTGACATTTGGGGCATTGACTTCATGGGGCCATTCCCGAATTCATTCGGTCATACGTACATTCTGCTTGCAGTAGATTATGTTTCCAAATGGATCGAAGCCAAGGCCACCAAAACAGACGATTCCAGGGTGGTTGCTGATTTTCTCAGAACGCACATCTTTAACCGATTCGGGACCCCTCGAGCTCTCATCAGCGATCGGGGGACTCATTTCTGCAATCGAACAGTCGCTTCGCTACTTAACAAGTACGGAGTGACTCATCGGGTCTCCACAGCTTACCACCCCCAAACCAATGGGCAAGCTGAGGTCTCGAATCGGGAGATCAAGGCTATTCTCGAAAAGACCGTGAATCAGTCAAGAAAAGACTGGAGTCTCAAGCTAGGAGACGCACTGTGGGCCTACCGTACTGCATTCAAGACCCCGATTGACATGACGCCTTATCGATTGGTCTATGGCAACCCGTGTCATCTTCCAGTCGAGATAGAACACAAGGCCTTTTGGGCAATCAAGAAAGTCAACATGGACCTGAACTTGGCAGGAAAAGAACGCTGTCTGCAAATTCAAGAGCTCGAAGAACTTTGGGGGGATGCCTACGAAAACTCAATGATCTACAAAGGCAAGACCAAAGCCCAGCACGACAAGCACCTCGTAGCCAAGAACTTCACCATTGGGCAGAAAGTTTTGCTCTACAATTCAAGGCTACGGATTTTTTCGGGAAAACTCAAGTCCAAATGGACGGGACCATACCGAATCACCGTGGTGTTTGATCATGGTGCTGTTGAGATCCAGAATTTGGACAATGGGGAGCCATTCAAGGTGAACGGTCATAGGTTGAAACCCTTCTATGAAGGATTCAAGCCATCGACTGCAGAGGAAGCAAGGGTCGAGGACCCAACACTCGACACTCCCGAATGAGGACACGACGTCCAGGCCTGGACGATAATCAAGGCCAAGTGTGGGGACCAACCCCGAATTTCTAACCCTCTTCCTTTAATTTTCTTGTCTCTAAATTCTGCATCCGACATCCTCTTTTCTCTTTTCCCAAAACCCATTTCTTATCTTCCCTAGGTGATTTTAATTGGTTTTGTCCATTCTTATTCCTTTTGTCCGTCGGTCTCTTTAGTTTCTTCTATTTTATCATTTTTCATTTTATTATTTGGGTCAACTCTAGCTTTTCAAATTTTCTATGTGCACTTTTTATGTTACCTACGTAAAAATTTAAATTTTCTTTGTCCTCTTTCCCCTTTCATTTAATTTCTCTGTCTCCTATTTAATGTCTTGTCTCCTCCTTTATTCACCCCATTTAATTACCTCTGATTTTATTCTTATCCCTCCTCTTTTCAAAATCCAAAAAGCTGATTTGCTTTCCCCGATTCCCGTGCAGGTGTAAGAGCACGCTGCCCTTGGCACTGAGCGCCCTCTCCCATCGCGCCACGTGGACGACGGAAACCGAAGCAACCATTTCCTGCCTCTCTCTCCACGTTCCCACGCCTGCCAAAACCTTCTCACCCACGCCACCTAAACCGTCACCCTTACACGTTACCCAAGCCGTTACCCAACCAAAACTCCCTCATTACTCCCAATCAAATCAAAACACTCCTTTTTCTCTTCTTTCCAAAAACAAAAACCATCTCTTCTTCCTTATGGCACGCACAAGTCTAAACCTAAACAAAGACCCCACTTCTCACTCTTCCACTCCAACTCCTACTCCTCTCTCTCACCAAAACCAGCCGAACACCACCACCTCCGACCACTCTCCAGCAGCCACTGAACGGCTCGGATCTCCATCTTCCGAAGCCACCATCAACCTAGACGAAATCCCTTCCCCTACCCCTCTCACAGACATGACTAGATCAGGGAAGGTTCACCGTGTCCCTCCAACCACTACCGCCGGCAGCAAGAAGAAAACGCCGCCCAGCCCTGTCAACTCCGTCCCCCTCGACGTTAAGCCCCTTGGCTACGTCATTCCTTCTGACACCGAGGAGGAAGCGGAACCCCAGACCAGTTCCAGCCTCCGGGAAGCCTGTCGGGCGGAGATGGAGAACGAGGAACAGTTCCCCTAGGACTCCGACGATCAGCGAGAGGAGGAGGACGACGGCGGACGTGATGGTGAGGAGGAGGTCAAGCTGACTGAGCGACCAGAAGAGCACGACGCTCAGGGTCCTGAGCACACTGCTCCAGGTCCTGAGGACGTTCCAGAGGGCCCAACAGAGGAGATCGCCAATGAAGGAGAAGGTGAGATCGACCCGCCCCAACCTCCCAGTCCACCCCCGAAACCGGCCAAGGGTAAGACCCGAGCCGCGAAACACACCCCCAAGCCCCCTGCTCCTAAGGTTCCAGCCCCCAAACAACCGGCCAGCAAGAAAAGGAAGATCCCGGCCTCTTCCAAGGGTAAAGCTCCTGCTACTGAGACTCCCCGCAAATCCCAGCGCATCAAGGAGGAAGATGAAGAGTTTGATTCTGCTCCTGGGTCCCGACCCAGTTACCTGGTAACGGCTAACCTTGAAACTTTCAATGAGCTTTTTATCTTTAACGATAAGCCTTCCTTGGATAAGGTGACTTTGATGAATTTCAAGGGAGTAGCCCCCTGCCCTAAGTTAGATCTGGAGTTTTGTGATAAGATGGGTGTTGGGTCCCGGATTCGGGAGTATATCAGTGGTATCGGGTGGGAACGTTTCTTTTACATGGATCAGCCTACCTATTTGGAACTCAGTCTGGAGTTCTTTGCTAGCTTTTGGTATAAGGTTGATTTGTTTAAACCCGGGGGTGGGGTCGGTCCCGATCTGGCTGCCAAGGGATGTGTGAATTTCAGGTTGGCAAGCAAATGGCACCCGATGTCTCTCAACGACTTCAACGTCTATCTGGGCTTTGTCAGTCGTGAGGGTATTCAAGAGGCCGCATATCAGAACGCTCTCACCATTATCCCTCCCGAGTTCAACAGTCACAAAGCTCTTCGGGAGCTCTCTAGACGAGACAAGATCCTGTTTGACTCTCGCCATGCCAAGGCCCACTGCATTCAAGACCCAGCGCTCCGCATCCTGCAACGCTTCCTGTCCATTGCCCTCGCAGGAAAATTCGGGACCTCTAGACAGCTTGCCCAAAGGGAGCTGTTTTTCCTATGGGTCATGTACCATAAGAAGCGCGTCAATCTTGGCTACTGGATCGCCACCGCTGCCCACAATGTTGCCAATGCCCCCCAGGGTCGCTCTCCTGTTCTTGGATCACTTGTCACCAGCCTGGCCTCCCAACTTTACACCTCGACACTGCGGGAACTCAACCTGTATCGACACCCGAATTCCTTCAAGATCCTTGGTTTCAAATCCTTGGACGCGATGGAATTTCTTTGTGTTATTGACGGTATCTTGAGCTTCCATGCAGGTAACAAGGGCAGGATCGAAGGCAAGTATGAGTACCCAGACCTCTCCAAGCCGTCTGCTGCTCCCGAACCTCCTCCCAGCAAAGCAACCACTTCGACTGCCCCGAAGCCCACAGTTGACTCCCGAGTGCCCGAACCCACTCCAGATGAATCCACTACGAACCAGCTCCTCCGCCTGATCCTGGAAACCAACCTCGCGATCCTTCGAGAGATCCAAACTCAGGCTGACGTGCTGATTGCGATGCGCCGTTCTCGTCCTCCCCCATGATCCCGAACACTTTCCACCTCTTTGCCCCTGCGTGGGCTATTTATCTCTGAACAATTTACTTTTCTGCACTTTCTTTAAACTGCCTCATCTTTTGTCTCCTTCCCGCATTGAGGACAATGCGCTGCCTAAGTGTGGGGGGAGTTTCAACTGCTAGTATTTAAGTAGTTATTATACTTATGTTCTAGTTTAATTTTCCTAAGTGCTAGTATTTAAGTAGTTATTATACTTATGTTCTAGTTTAATTTTCCTAAGCTTATGCATGATTTCTTTTGCAATTTTTTTTCGGATTTTAGCTCAAGGCCTATTTTTGAAAACACCTCAATGATGGACACACACCTGACTTATGCACATAGAAGGAAAATGCTTTATTAGACAGGGTCCCGAATGATTCATGCTTTGCCTGTTATGCCTTATATCTGTTTCAAGACCTAGACACCAGTAGTCACGAATTAGCACCTTCTGAGCATTTGAGCCTTCATGCCTATATTTATTGTTTGAGCGAATGCATGACTAGGTACTGGTTGAGCTTGCATGATATCCATGGGTATAGACACACATAGACATAGGAAAGCAGCAAAAAGATTAAGTCTTCGCATCACATTGTTTTCTCTCATTTCTTTTCTTCTGTGCTGTTCTTTTCTTACCCCCGAACCCCTTCTTGACCTTCCATTCTGACCATTTGAATTTTTCTTGATCTTTCTCTTGGCAGGTGAGCGATGTTGTTGGGAGCACCATCGAGGGCTAGACTAGACCAGAAGAAGCAGCGAAGGCAAAGTGTGGGGGTCACGCATCCATTCAAGACCCCGAATGCTGACGCAAATTCAAGTCCTCAAAAGCTAAATTCAAGGGCAGACCAGAACGAAAAACCACTTCCCATCCACAGCAAAACACAAGTGTGGGGGAGTGGAATCAGGCATCGGTCCCCCAAAGAAAAGGTCTCATTCCTCAACCAGACCAGCTCTACTTCCCCCTCTCGAAAAAAAAAAAAAAAAAAAAGGGCAAAAGAAAAAGAAAAAAAATAGAAAAATAGACAGAAAAATAAAAGAGAGAAGAGAGCAAGACCATACCCTCAAGAAGAGGAAAAACAAACAGCCAGTATCATTCAAGGCCTCGAGCCTCTGTCCCGAAATACAGCAAGGGTCCCCCTCGAAAAAGAAAGCCTAGTCTAGTCTTCGCCCTCAGCAACATTGTCTCACCATCTTAATTCCTTCTGCCAAGGGAGCGTTCTAGGTTTGAGTCGGTTCCACCACCTTCTCATTTCACTTCCTTTCTCTCCCTCTTCTCCACTTTTTCCTCTCATAATGCTTCTTTCTATTTCCCCTTATCATTTATTTTCCTTACTTCCCCTTCTTGCCCCGATGCGAAGTCTTTTGATTGCTAGATTGCTTATGCACGTGTCTAATGTACTCGGATTGATATGCAAGCTTGATTTTTTTTTTGTGCCGTGTTATAGCATACTTGAGTGTTTAAACACCTAGCCCACGAGTGTGAGTGCAAACACTGATTCATGTGAGGATTGCTGGTGAATAGGCTGATGTGGAAAAGTCTCTTCTTAAGGGTCGTTATCCTTCTGATTTGATGCAGGTGTATCTAGGCGGAGTCTGTTTTCATTTTAGGTCCCGAATCTTAACAAGCCTGCTTATTCTCTGTGCTATAGTTTGGTGTGTCTGTTCTGTTTTGGGGACTGTTTTAAATTTTGTGAATGCTCGAGGGCGAGCATTGGGCAGTGTGGGGGCTATTT
Source organism: Viola odorata (assembly GCA_963691705.1). Classification (NCBI taxonomy): domain Eukaryota; kingdom Viridiplantae; phylum Streptophyta; class Magnoliopsida; order Malpighiales; family Violaceae; genus Viola; species Viola odorata. The sequence continues at coordinate 64,351,739 of OY829538.1, read as the reverse complement.
GATAGCATGTTTTTATGCATGATTTTCCCTCCATTTTCTCACTTATTTAGAGCTTGATTCTGCTAATTTACCCTTGATTTCATTACTATTGCAGATCTAGGCCTAAAAAGGGAATTTATGCTAAAACAAACATTTTTGGTGCATTTTGAGCGAATTCGAGCTTCAAGACCAAAAGTCGAGGTCCCGAGTCCAAAGCAGCGTTCAAGGTCCCGAATCGAATTCCCAGTTCGGGACTCCCGAAGGGTAAAGGATGACGTTTCCATGTGTCACCCCACCTAACGCCCATGTGATCCCTCTGACACTGTTCTGACGCTCTGCACTGATTACCAAACACCTGCGGATTTCAGTCTTGAGCCCACTCCAGACCTGCCAAAGCTGGAAAAACCAGACAGCTTTATGCTTTTCCAGCTTTGTGCTTTTGGGAACATAGATCCACTTCTTTAGGCTTTCAATTAATGCATTTTGTTCCTAGTTTTTGGGTTGTGGATATTTTGTGCTTGGAGCTCTACTATATAAAGGGCATCCATGAATAGTTTTAGGGGTTTTTTCTTTGATCTCTCCTAGTAATTAATTAATTAGCATAATTTAGAAGTAGCTTAGACTTCTCTCTAGTTTCTCTCTCTAGCCATTGTTAGCTTCTTCAACATTGCTGCCGAGCTATAAACGGAATTTTAGTAACAAGTTTTCTTCCCTTACTCTATTTAATTACTTGTTATGCTTTCCTTAATCGTTATTTGTTTATCTTTAAGTATGAGTAGCTAAATTCCTAGTTCTTGGCAAGGCTGATTCAAGGGTTGCAGGGGCAAATTCGAGGCCTTAATGTGCTTAATATATTCTTGATGTTATATTCAACTATTCATCGATTTAATTACATCTTTGCATGATTTAATTTGAGCCCTGATCAACTGAGAATTATCTTGTGTAAATACTGCCATTTATGTGATGAATACGGAAGGAAAGTTGCATGAGCAAGTAGGCATCTGTTTAGTCTTGACTGTGTCAAAGTGGTCTCGAATAGATAGGTTGGGTAGTTGATTAGAGCTGGGTCACGAGTCTGACAAACTGAGGGATTTTAGCTCTAGATCTGTCTTTTCTTAACTTCATGGGCAGTTTGAGTATGGCCCTCCCGTATTCGTGCCTGGAGGGATGGCGGACTGTCAAGACTACCTCATATGTGGAAACGGGGGGTAGTTTCTCTTAAGAGAAAAGTAGGGGATATCCGAGGAATCTGGTCCCCATGTCATTTCTATGACATCTTGAATGGAATACCCTTGAGCTGATGACGATCTGGTCCCGAATGCAACCCAGAGTGCCTTTGCCGAGAACCCTTTCTCCATCTGATTACTTGAGCTTATTTCACCCTTGTTCTGTTTCACGCCTGTACTGTTATTCCTGCATCTGTTACTGACCTGTTTTACTATTTCTGGATTTATTCGCTGATTCACTTATCTTACCATTCGGGACCCCGAACGTGACATTCGGGACCCCGAATATTGCTTTCTTAGATAGAATTGTTAGCTCCCGATATCTGTCTTGGCCAACTCGTTGGCCAAGTAAAATCCCCCCCTAATTGTTACTATTCGTGCTCTTCTCCCCCGAATACATTCAAGACCATAGATCAGTTTCTCACAGTCCCTGTGTTCGACCCTGACTTCCACTGTACACTTTATCTCTTGTGCACACACGTTTTCAGGCACTATAAATTCTCTATTTGATTGACGATCAAAGGTTTTAGAATTCCAGACAGAAAGTAAAAACTAAGAGAAGAGATGAAGACCCCTTTCTCAAAACCCTAAGGAGACTAGATATTACTTATTAGGGGTGAAAGTGGGCCGGTTTGGTCCGGTTCTTGGGCTAGAACCGGACGAAACTGGAAAATTCCGGTTCTAGCAGAATCGGACCCGAACCGGAATTTTTGGTTCTGTTGTGGCTAGAGATGAACCGTCCGACGCCTCAGTTCGGTTTCCAGTTTTTTTTATTTTTTTTAATTTTTTTAATTTCTATTTTTTAGGAAATCCCTACTTTTCTTTTCCATTGGAAAATTAAATGATTTTCGTAGACGAGGACGGATAACAAGAAAATATGCATTGTTTAACTATCGACAGTTTGCTGCCCTTATTTAGTTGCCACAGTAGCCAACTATGCAGATGATTATGATACCCGACGCTGAACTACAGGGTATATTTTTATGCTTTGATCTGGAGCAGTTTCTTGGTGTAGCAAAAGACAACCAACAGTGTCTTTGTCGACAACAGAAGCAGAGTACCGAGCAGCAGCAATGACAGCTCAAGAGAGTACTTGGCTGATGCAGTTACTGGAGGACTTGCATCCAACAACAGAGTATGCAATTCCTTTGTATTGCGACAATTTGTCGGCAATACGTCTGGCAGAGAATCCAATTTTTCATGCAAGAATTAAGCACGTGGAAGTACATTATCATTTTATCAGGGAAAAGGTTTTGCAAGAAGAAATTGGATTGGAGAATGTTAGGACAGAAGATCAAGCTGCAGATTTATTTATAAAAAGTCTGAGTGGAGTTAAGCTTGAAAAGCTTTGTCATCGGACCGGTATGATAAAAAGGGTGAAAGTAAGGCCCCGTTTACCTCAGAGAATTTCCCAAGAAATTCTCCAGTTTTTTGAAAACTGGAGTTTTTTTTCCGAAAACGTGTTTACTTCGCGCTATTTTCGTTTCTGTTTTCAAAATGAAAATTTTCGGAATAAAAACCTATGGGTAAGTTTTGAAAACTCAAAAAAGTTGTTTTCAAAAACTCACCATTTTTCTACTTCATTTTAGAGAACTCGGTTCTCCATTGTTTCCAAACAGTACACTTTAATGAATTTTTCATAAACCCACTTTTGCCCTTTTCTTTTTCTTCTCACGTTGCCTTTCTTTTCTTCTCCTCTGCCTCTGCTAACCCTAGCGAGTAAATCATCACCGCGAGAACGACCATAGCAAAGGGCGTGTTTGCGTCGCCGGAGTTGATCGGGGCGGTGGCCGGTAGTCGTTTCTCACTCCCCTTCATCGTCAGTCGAGTCGTTTCTCACTCCATCACCACCACTCTCCAGTCTGCTCCTCACCTCCAGTCGAGTCGTTTCTCACTCCCCTTCATCGTCACCTCCAGTCGCCTCCTCACCGTCGCCTCCTCACAGTCGAGCAACTCTGTGACCTGTAAGTACCACTTCTCTATCCATCTACACCACCGTTTGTCCTTCTTTGCGCGCACTGATGCATGTTTTGATCTGTGGATATTTAGATGTCTATATGTTCATTTGCTGGTTGGATTTGATTTCTGTATGTTTCGTTAGATCTGGATGTGCTTGTTATTTGTAGATCTCAGATCTAGATATGGATGCTTATGAATGATAGCTGTTCTTATACATTCATGTTGTCATTGTTGAGGTCCTTGGCGAGGTTTCATGCTTCTGTGTTTGTGTTGGATTTTGAAACCGAAGCTCATATCATGGTGGTAGGATTGAATTCATAAAGATGTTGGATTTGGATGGAGGAATTGAGCTAGTTTGCAAAAGCTGGTGGATGGGGCAGATGGTGGATGCTTGAGCATATGATTACCAACCGAGCCACAGTGGTCATCTAAAGGTACTCTAATACTCTTAATCCGCTTGACGATCAATAAACTCAAATACAAGCATCCCACTCTGTAAAATGTGAAAATGATTGAATGATTTGCAAGTATGGCTTAAGAACAGGTTTTCTAGTAGTATCTAGTGATTGGCTGAATTACCTTCTCATGGATGCCCATATTCTGTTTATGAAACTAATTCCTCAAATGTAAATTGGTTAATGAGGCTATCTTTTATTCCATTATGAGCTTTAACTTCAGATTCATATATAAGCTGACGATCAATAATTTTGGAAATCAATAATTTTGGAAATCATTGAATAACAGTAGTATGGTATTGAATTAATGATTTTGGTATCTTTGAAAACAGAACATGATTTTGAGTTGCTGCCTTTGTGACTTTGTCAATGTTTGTGCTTGAATTTCTTGGTTGGTTTGTTTTCGTGTTTGGTATCTTTGAAAATGGAACATGATTTCTTCTCTTTTTCTGGTCTGGATTTCTTCTACTTCTGGTATGTATTTCTGGTCTGTATTTCTGCCCTGTTTCTGGTGTGTTTCTGGTCTGTATTTCTGGTTTGCTTCTGGTCTGTATTTCTGGTATGTTTTCACATGTTATTATGCCTGCACATGTCACCAGTTTGAAGCTGAAATTTAAGTCTAGTGGTTTGAAACACAAAGAGCACATTGCTGCATACGGTGAAGGGAACGAGCGTAGACTCACAGGACGACACGAAACAGCTGATATCAACACTTTCTTATGGGTAAAAACCAAAACTGAAAATCAAAGAAACAATCTTCCCAGTTCATTTCATTTGGTAGCCATATTTGTGTCTAATCTAAGACCTTCTTTTGTTTTGCAGGGTGTTGCAAACCGTGGGGCATCCATTCGTGTTGGACGCGACACAGAGAAACAAGGGAAAGGATACTTTGAGGACAGGAGGCCTGCATCCAACATGGATCCATATGTTGTGACTTCTATGATTGCTGATACCACCCTCCTCTGGAAACCATGAGCGATCTTGAAAATTTCGAAACGTCGTTGTTAGACTTTCCATGTGAGTGTGGAAAGAATTGTGTCCTGCAGTAGGATCTTTTTTTTCTTTCTTTACATCTTTCCTTCTGTTTGCCCTTAAATTTGAGGGTAGCCATAGTGATGTGTGTCGCTTGCCTGCCCAAGCCTTCTTCTGCATTTTGTTCAATAATGTAATGCCTATACCAGTTATATGGTAAAAGAGCAGGTTTAGAGTATTTTGAAATGGGGCAAAAACTGTTTCACTATTTTTTTCTATTGGGTGCCTATTACATTAAGTTAATTAATAAAGATGTGCTATTGTTGTTATGTGGTGCATTTGCTATGTAAAACAAAGTGTTCAGGTAAACCTATAAATGCATAAATAATAATTAAAATTAATATTTAATTTTTTTCCCTTATACTAATAAATTTTTTATTATTCTTATAAATAAAATGTTAATTATTTATTTAAAAAATAGATTAATTTAAATAATTTATATAAATAATACTTGAAATAGAAAAGTACATTTTATAGTCATTTTACATAATTGTTTGACTCCCACTCGATTGTTAAATTGAATTATTTTTAATTCATTAATTTATATATTTGGAATTCTTAATTTAAACCAAAACTCTACACTCTAATTAAATGTTATTATTAAAATTTGATTTTTTAAGAACAATTAAGAATGATTGGTTGATAATTAAGAGTAGTTTAATTAATAATTATACAATAATTATAATTAAATAATAATTTTGATTACTACAAAAATAAAAAATATGAAATATAGACCGTTATTCATGTAATTCCAAACATGTTTTACTTTTTTTTATATTACATTGAGTTAAGTGGAGTAGGTTTGCTAGGTAATTTTTTCATCAATTAGTACTATATTAGTAGATTGCTTTTATTTTCATGTAGAAATATGAATTACAATATTTAAATGCAATATTAGAAGATTGATATTATATTTAATAAGTTTTTCCTTTTTAAAATGACTATTAAATTTTCAAATGATTTTTTCTTTTCATTACAAATATTTTTGGTTTTTCACAAAAAATGAAAACGCGCGAAGTAAACACGTTTTCCAGTTTTCAGATCAGGAAATTCTTACATTCAGTGCGAAGTAAACGCGTTCTCCAGTTTTTCTGATCAGGAAACAAGCGCGAAGTAAACGCGTTTTCCAGTTTTCAGAATGAAAACAAAATTCTCGAAATTCAGAAAAACAGCAAATTTTCAAATTGAAAATTCTCCCAGGTAAACGGGCCCTAAGTGTTGAGGGGGAGTGTTGATTTGTCAACACCAACCAAAGACCAAAGAAAATGAAGAAAAGAAAAAAGAAAAAAAATAGAATGTGCAGCTAAAGTCTACGGCGACAACCTACCATAGAAAAAATTAAAGGAAAAGTCTTTGGTCTGTGTCAACCAAAGAAAACGAGGGAAGAAATAATAAATAAATGAAAAGTATGTGGGTGATGATGAATGCTATAAATAGGCATTGCATTTGTCGGCAGAGATGCAAGGCAGTGAAGTGCAACATAGTGCACAAGAGAGAAAATAAAAGAGAGGGAGTGAGGCATAGTTGTGAAAATAAAAGTGTGCGAGAGAGTGAGTGTTGTATGCCTATCCAAAAACAATAAATATTTTATCTCATCTGTAATTTTTCTACTTTTATTTAAATTAAAAATTCAGTTTTTGTAGTTGGTATTTCTATCTGAGTGCAGCAACGAGAAAATATTTTATTAGCTTTCTTAATTCGCACCAATTTTTTCAACAGAATGCAGCAACGAGAAAATATTTTGGATTTTCTATTAAAATGATGCCACATTTTAGTCGACAAACATTGAAGCTCGACAACCGATTAAAACTCAATCATGTCCATGGTCCTATTATTATTCATTTTTGTATCGGTGGAGTTGAGAATCGAAATTGTTTTTTTTTATTCTTGATAAAAATAAATGGCCCTATTATTATTATACAACATTAGTGTCCATAAATGTGAGTTAAAAGGACGACCCTAAAACACATTGAGCTTCTTGGACGCAAAACACATATATACTAACCAGTAAGATCTAAATATGGCCCATGGCCCATGGGCTAGATACAGTGTTGAGGCCCAGCACTTATTAATATATAAATCATTACGGATTTTTCTCTTATTTTCTTCTAAAAAAAATTGAAGGCAGTCAACAAGGAAGGAGTTTTCACTTTTCAGTCCTTCATGATTGAATCAAGTGTTGGTTTAAGTGACTTGAAGAGATTATAATAAGCCATCTCGGTTGGATGTATAGAATCCCAGAACACATATTTGGACGCATCAGGGCACACCAGCGATTTTGGATTGCACAAAATTGAAGCCTCTAGCACCCCCGTTCCACAGCACCCGCAGGTTACCTTCTCAAAACCTTATAATTTTGAAAACAAACAAACAAAATTCAAAGCATGAGATTTACAAAATTCGAGATTTTTTATATATGATTTTTTTTTTATAGATGAATTATTTATCGGAGCATGGTTATTTATTGGTCATTTAGGGTGGCCAACCACTTCTGACGTGACCCAATATGATAATTTATAATTATATTAATTTATCTTATAATCTATAATTGATCCTTTTGTAACACTAATTATATGTAACCTTTATTGTACTATGTTTCATTTTACATGTTTTATTATTGAAGATTTAATCCCGTATTAACAGACAATGAAATATAAGGTTAATGGAGGACAACTTTCCATAAGGGTTAAATTTATTTTTGTTGAACTCAATCTCAATCTATCTAAAAGTTCAATATGGTAGCATAGCTATAATGACCCAACAACCTAGTGATAATCTTGGATTTCATGTCACGTGTCTATCTTGTATACCTGGTTGCATAAATGTCGACAATGGACAATAAAATATTTTAGTTCAATATTCATAACCTATTTCCGTCTAACAATTTAGAAACACCCGAATGAATTAAATGTACGTACGATCGATCACGATTACGGCACTAGATGACCAATACCTTTTATTTTGTATAATTTTCCCTATATTATAGAGTAAAATTGAGAAATTATCCTATTTAATTATATGTATGTATATATGGTTAGTTAATTATTACCTGAGCTTGCAGGGCCTTGGATCATGTCGGCCAGAGGTGGATAAACATCATTGAAGTAGATGGTGGCACCCACATTTGAGAATCCATGTTGCAACTGGTTTAGCTCATTCTTGACCATTTGATTGAAATCTTTAGCAACAGAAGAAAAATAAGGGATACAAGAACGGTCAAAAATATTGGCTCCTAGTCCCGGCCTAGAAAAAAGAGTGATGACAATAGGCAAGCAACCCATTGGAGGGAGACCCGTGAAGATGATTCTTCGTGCTCCTTCCTCAACCAATCTCTGTTGATTATATTAATTATCACATCAATGTCACCAAAAATTAAAATCCAAAAAAGTTACTGTACATTAAAAAGTAAAAAAAAAAGGTTTAATTAATTAATTATTCACAATCAACGATCGTTGTCCACTGTCCTATCCTCGACACGTATTGCTTCCATCACAATCAATAATCGATCACATGACATTGTTTTTAGTACAGGGAAATAATATAAGTGGATCTTGTCCATAACTTACTTCTCTTTGATCGATCTGTTACAGAGAAATGGAGCCAATCTTTTTGGTTTGATGATCTTCTCAACAACTCACTCTTAAATACTTAGTTATGACTAGTATGGCCAACCTAACAATATTTAGTTATGACTAGCAGCAGCACATGTTTATCTTTTCTTTCCGAGCCCCGGAAGAAGAGTTGATGCTACTTAAATTTAAAAAAATCTAACCGGAAATAAAAGGAATAAATTTAGATTATTTATTGCCATATTAGTTATTAGTAAAAAACGCCATAGACAATTGAAACTAATAGTTTACTCGGTTTATGTATATCTGCGTGGACACAGCGAGTACTGATTTTGTTTGTTAGTAGTATTATATCATGATTGGTCTCCATGAAAATGGGGAGGCCATGGACAGGTCACAGCACATTTTAATAAATGCAATAGACATAAAGATGGACCAACATAGAGTTAATATTGCACTAATGTATGTATTGAGAAATGGAGGCAAACCTGGATGAAGTGTTTAGCTTGTAGCCAGACGAATTTCTGGTAAGCAGAGATGGAGTAGGTTTTTCGTCGAATAGGTAGCGTAAAATAATTGACCACAAAATCGTTTGTTCCTGCACTGATTATAAACAAGGCCTTCTTCATCTGCTCTTCTGCTCTTTGTTTCCCAATTGCAGACTCCAACTTTTGTTTATACTCTTTCAAATACTGCACTTGCTGTGGTATGCTGATCGTACTCTGCCATATATATTTATATATTAAAGTTAATTCCATCTCCACATTATCTAATTATTAAATAAATTAAAGTACTTAATTTTGAATCATTAGACCGCACATCACTCACAAATTAATTAATTATGATTTCTAAGTGCGGTAATTCTTAAAATTAGAAATTAACAAAAATGTTATGTCTCGGATTAGACTCCTCTAATATTGATATATTTTTCTTTTTTATATATGTGAAAAAAAGAGGAAGTTATCAAATTTCAACCATCTATTTCTAATAAATGGATGAGATTGACCTAATATGATAGGTCATGTTTTAATAAACATTAGAGAAGTCAAATGTTAATTAGTCACGAATGTCTCATTAATTATAAAATTAAGTTAATTTTTGTTTAATTTATGAAAAAAAAAATTTAAACATAAATGTATCGGTCACCTGAAGTGACCAATCACTTATAATGTGATCGAATCATGATCATGAAGTCGTTATAGTGGTTTTTTTTACCTTTGAATGAGAATAAATTATGAAAGTTACATTTACAATTAAAAGTAAAACACATAACAAAAAAAAAATTATATATATAAATTATAAATTATAAAATTGGTGTTACGAACGAATGAATTATAATTTATTGTACCAAGTGTTAGAGAAGTAAAAGACGAACTTACCGAGATTTTGGGTGTTAGTGGATCAAATCCGCTGCCAGCGGAGGCAAAACTAACTCCACTCATAAGCTCCGCAATGCCGAGTGTTGGGTCCAGATATGGTGGAACATAATCCTTCACACCGAGATATGAAGCTGTACACCCATCACACCACACCGAATTCTCGTCAATACTAATACTTTTACTAATTGATATCAACAAAAAAACTAAAAGAATAAAAATGTAAATTAGAAACAGAAAATAAATTTACCTATAAAATCAGTAGATAGGCGTCCGTTAGAGAACCTTCCAGTCGGGAAATGGTACACAAAATCTTTGCCATAAGGTGGGAAATCGGCCTTAAAAATTGTCTTAACATAGTTGTTATTTCCAGGATCAACAGTGGAATCTCCGAACACTAGAACAGCACTAACATTCGATTTGTAATCGTGTGCTTCAACATGTATTATTAACAAAAACATGAAGAGAGAAGAAAGAAAGTGATATTTATGGTATGTTTCCATGTTAGATGGATGATACTTTAATCAAGTGTCAGAAGAGGAGGATGGGTCTTTTATTTTAAGTGTCAGAAGAGGAGGAGGATCATATAAACTCCTCTACAGCTCTGTTCAAGTTTTTGGGCGTCTCTATATAGTTGTGTATTCTTTTGGGAAGTGTGGTTGGCATGACTTGATAGTTATTATTAATTAATACATCAATTTTCGACCAAAACAATAAATAACTATTATTAATACAGTAGGTGATGCATAGGGGATTCTCCATCTTGGTCTTGTATCGGTATCCAAAAAGTATTGGATACGGCTTGATGCACGTCGTCGATGGGTGGTACTCCCTCTGGCTTTTTATACAAGATGCTCAGAGGTAAAAACCCAACAATGGGTTTTAATTCACGTCTCGGACATCGTGTCCTTTTTTGAATTTTTTAATATTATTTTCTGATAAGGGCCCGTACAGTGACTTTGTTAACTTTTTTAATTTTTTATTATTATTTTCTGACACAGATCCCACCAGCATAGTAGTTTTTTAATTTTTTAATATTATTTTCTGACGCAGGTCTCACTTTTCTTAATTTTTTCAAAAAGTGGGCTCGCGTCTTGTATAAAAGGCCGGAGGGAGTAGGTTTTAAATCTATAAAGTATAAATACGAATACGGGATAAGGACACGATACATTGATACAACAATTTTTTAAAATTCAAGACACGATATGGCTAATGACACATCAATTTTATATATTTTTTAAAATATATATTACATATTTTTTATATTAAAAATCATTTAAGTAGTTAAAATATCACTTTAAAAATTATTTTTATTTACATAAAAGATTATATATTATTCACTAGCAAAACCCGAAATTCATATTTTCATTAATTAATTTATAAATTAAAAACAAATGTCAAAAATTTAACTAGGAAAATGATTTTTTTTAACTCTATAAATAAACTTTAGCATTATTATACATTTTTCATTAAATAAAATCGACTGTATATCCAATTCATAAAGTGAAAACTGAAAAGTCCTACCATGAGCGAAAGAAAAGAAAATTATTGTTGTATCTTTCCTAGTTTTTCTTTATTATATATATATATATATTGTTACAATTTTTAATTTTGGTACTTTGGTACTTTTTTCTGAAAAAATTATTAGGATTAATGTGTCTTAAAGTGTCGTGAAAGTGTTCACTCATATTTACAGAGTGCCCTCAAGTGTCCCAAAAATGTTCAATTTTTTAATTTTTTTACAAGTGTCCATAGGTGTCGGAATCTAACACTTGCCCAACATGAAACCAATTTTGAAGTGTCCGTATTTCATAGTTCTGAATACATATAAATAATATTAAAAAATAAATGCTTAATATGATTTTTCGCCTTGAGTTAGTAAAACTTATCCATTAACACCCTACGTGGATGAAATTTTCTATTTATCTTAAAATTTGTTCGGATCTGACTTAATAAAGCTATTTATTTATTTTTATTTATTTTTTTAATTTCTTTTAGTAAAGTCAATTTTTCCATATTTTTATATTTTTTCTTAAATTTGTATTCTTTTTATCTTCTCATCATTTTTAAAAAAAATTAACTAATAAAAATGTTAAAATTGAAACTTTCAAAAAAAACATAAGATTTATAGTGCAAATTTTAAAACTATTAGGTAAAATAAAATATTTTATAAACTATAAAATTTCTTTATACAGTTTACCCAATTTATTAAAGGGTAAATGCCTAAAAAGGAGAAACCCATAAGAAAATGACAGATCAATAACGGATCAATTACGAGCAGGCATCCAAGTCTCCCAATCTCGACGCTCCTTGACAAGATTGCCAGCTACATTGAGATAACCTTTCCTTTCCTGGAACGGTAAAGATATTCGCGACCCACTGTTCCACTCCTAGGGTATCAAATCTCGTCCGGTTAAGATTCTATTCCCTTTGTGCTTTAATAACGGACGTTTTACAATAGTAGAAAATTGAAAATAATAATTTTTATTTCATTTTATTTCACATTTTTTCATTTTTATTCATAATTTTCATTTAAATTACCACAGTATTATCAAATTGGGTTGATGCATATTTTTAAAGGGTGTTTGATTAAAAGAACAGAAGGAGTAATAAAAAAAAGGGTTTTAAGGGTGTTTGATTTGGGATTATAAGGCGATGAGTGAGAGAAACGTTAGAGCGAGCAACATCAGGAAAGGGAAAATGATTCCAAGAAAGAGGAGGGAGCGGCACTCCTGACAATGGGTCGTTGTTTTTTAATACTTTAAAAACTGAATTAAAATCTATTTAAATCAAACCGAACTAAACCAAACCAATGTCAAAAATTAAAATTGTGAAACTTTTTATTTATTTATTTCATTTCGCTCCTCTCTAAGACTTTTTAATCTTCCTTCCTAAAGAAAACACTTTTAATTAGTCTTAAAATTGGCGAGGTCACTCCAAGGTGCAAGTATGTGAGCTCATATCACATTACAACATAAGCAAAACAAAGAGTTTAACACTTAATTAGCGCATTGTCCCTTTAATTAAGCCAAAAAACATTCCTCGCACGGCTGAATTTGATGCATCTCCATGAATGTAGTTTCTTGCACCAATAACACAAGTTTCCCATCTCCCTATGCATTGTATTTATATATATATAGCCGCATTTGCATCGCATCTTCTTCCTTCAATCACAAGCGAAATGTATAGCTCCCTTTTCGTTTTGAATTCGTGTAATAGTATATGTATGAAAGCGCGTGACATTTTTTTAATAAAATTAAAATCACATCTCAGCTCTTGAGCTATCAAATATTACGAAAGGAATATTGTCTGAATTCACATGCTACATATCTCCTTGTCCTCCTCAAGTCCTCATATCGATTAAATCCCATTATGGACATGGATCCAGTTCACTTCACCGCTGTTAGTTAGGTTCTTTACTTTGAAAACTAAGCACAATATCAGGGCGCGTATGGCATGGCCTGGCCTGACCTGGAGGTGGCTGGACTTATTGACCTAAAGAAACATTTGACTGAAGAAGGATCAGCTGAGTTCAATGCTCTCATCACCTAAACAATTTCACTGGCATTACATGATAGAATATGATCTATATTTCTTAATTAGCTAGCTTTTTCCATTTACAGTAGGTACTTTTATTTATTTATTATAATCGTAAAACCTCGGAAGCAACCAAATATATTAATTCAAAAAGAACGTTTCTTATCGATAATTAGTCAGCCCATTTAATTACTTGAAAGTTTTCAATAAAATAAGCATCCATATTCCATACCCCGCCGGAAATGATTGCAACATCTACACAAGTCAACAAAGATTCCTTAAAACACAAATGTCCACCTCTTTTTTTGGTGCCCAAATTCTTCTTCTATCGAGATATATATATATATATATATCCACCATAACTTTAGCAGCTGGTGATTAATTGGTATAGATTGAAGCACAAGTTTCCAACTTGGACCTTCAAAAAGGAAAATAATATATTTATAGTTTGATAAAAGAGTAAGGATAAGCATATAACCCAGCTGTACACAGATCATACCATACAACTTATACTTCCATTCATCTATAAATATATCTCCAATTCTCCATACTCTCATTCTCTTTTCCACATGGCAATACTAGAAGATATTTGGGCAAACTACATCAATGGAAGAAATGACGCAGCAGAAGTGTCCATTAATGCATGGGAGGGATTGCCTCATCTTGATGATGATGGGAACCTACAAAGGCTACCAAGTTTAGGGAGGTGGATATCGATGGGAGCAGAGGCGTGGGAGGAATTTCTCGATGGGATTAGCCCCGCGACAACTGCAGCCCATCGAGTTACAGCGCAAATTCAAGAACCCGACAAAGTTGAAGGAGAGAACAAAGTTGTGTACTCGAGACACTACAGAGGAGTGAGGAGGAGGCCATGGGGGAAATATGCAGCAGAGATACGGGATTCTTCAAAGAAAGGAGCTAGAGTTTGGCTCGGAACTTTCGAAACTGCAGAAGAAGCAGCTTTGGCTTATGACAAGGCTGCGTTGAGGATTAGAGGCGCGAAAGCATATCTCAATTTCCCACTTCAAAATGAACAAAGTAGCACTGATTTTCCTGTCTCATCAATTATAAAATCACAGCAGAGTAGGAAAAGGGTGTCTAGAGATTGGGAAGTGAACGAGGAGTCGTCTGCAATAGTTGACAAACATCTAAACAAGAGGATGGTAGCAGGGAATAATGAGTTTGACCCTACTGCAGATGTGGTGGAATTTCAAGACTTGGGGAGTGATTTCTTAGACTCTCTGCTTTCCTCTTTTTGAGAATCACTAAACAAGGTTTCAACAGAATATAGGTACTTAAGATGAAAATTTTTTTTTTTTTAAAAAATAGGCAAAATTGTTTATATGTCCTATATTGTTAGCTAGGAATTGGATTGATTACTTGTCAAAAGTAGTTTGTAAGCTAATACGGTTATGTTTGGTACATTAATGTTAAAAAGTAAAAACCTTCATTCTTGCATTCATTTTGTTGAATCTACCCTCCATTTTTAATTAGTCATAATCTAATTTTGTAACTTGATTATACTTCCTTTTTTTTTCCAGTAACAACTTGATTATATAGGATATCTTTTAAACTTGATAGTTCAATAGATAGTACTAAAAGTTGAGACTAAAAGTTGTTATTGTTGAGACCGGCACTAATTAGTACTCCCTCTGGTTTTTAATAAACGTCGCGCATGCATCTGGAGGAGGTCGGATGGCTCACTATTTGGCCCCGAAAAATTCCGTACTTTTTTTTGAACGTCCGTAAATTCTTAACGTATGTTCGAAAAAAATAAGGAATATTTCGAGGCCAAATAGTGAACCATCCAGTTTTCTCAATATGCGTGCGCGACGTTTATTAAAAACGAAAGAGAGTACTTTTGAGTTCGAATCGCTTTTTTATATCTTAATAACAACCTCCAGAACCAGCAGCACTATCTCTCAACGCATTTGAGTTCACACGTGATAACCCACGATGAAATTTACAGACCTTTCGTGTTAATCTTGGGCCGAATTAAATTAACACACAAAAAATTCGTGGGCCGAAAATTAAGAGAAATAAATTTAATGGGTTTATAATAGGGGTGGTAAATGGGTGGGTATGGGTGGGTATGGGTAAAGATTAAATGGGTATGAGTGGGTATGGGTATCATACCCATTTATTACCCATATAATTTTTTAAATGAATACCCATACCCATTTACACCCATTTAAATCATACCCACCCATTTACACCCATTTATACCCATTTAAATCATACACACTTAATAAATATAATTTTTTATATTGTAAAACTAAAAATACTATGTTTAACCATTTAGGCTCGGGTTTGACTGTTTAGGCTCGAGCTTGACCGTTTAGGCTCGAGTTTGACCATTTAAGCTCGGGTTTTATCGTTTAGGCTCGATTTTTATTATATATGTTCGATTTTCAATATTTAAACATTTGTTTGCAAAAAAAAAAAAATGGCAGAGCCATACTCGATACTTCTATACATCTTTAATGCCATTGTGCAGTAAAGCACTCCTCTGTAACTAAGTAAACTATATATGCATCATCAAATGCCATTGTGCAGGACTATCGTGGAATAATAATACTTACCATGCATATACTACAATATTCCTAGACAAGTATATAGGAAAATATTAATTCTCGGTCCGCCTTGGTCAAAAGTTCAAATATTAATTCCTGTAGATAGTACTATCGTGGAATAATTAAACTATATAGTCAAAAGTCTAAGCAATCATATGAAAATAACACGAGTGTACAAATATAACGGAACACAATAAGAGCAGCAGGCAGCGGCAGTAGCCAAGTTAAAAGCAACATAATATAGCCATGACAGTGCATGTAGCAATCCCAACATAGGTTATCTTCTCCCACTTGGCGGCTTCAGCTGATAAATTCATCGGTATGCTCTATCTCCAATTCCATAATAATCCCTGCAAAAGATTATGAAGATTCAAATGAATTTGTAGCAAGTTCAGTAACAGCCAAAGAAACAATCAGAAAAAGTTCTTGGATTAGTGCAAATCATACCCCCAAATTATAAGTCACTTATTAATTATATGTGGCAATTGCAAATCATCCTCCACTAGTTAACAAGTTACGTACTGGCTTATGACAATATTTAGAGGGATTTAAAGCTCTAAAGCTCTAAGCTAATTACAGCACGCATCAACCAACGCATCCACCTTTAATCGGCTATGAAATAATTTAATCAGATCTCATTATGAATAAACAATTTGACATGGCTGCATTAGATTAATTTCGAGATTATTTCGGTACGTATTTTCCAAAGTTAATGATAGAGAAGCTGTCATTAAAATTGCTTAACAAGGTTTGACAATTCGACTTTAATAACATATTTCCAACTCTTTCGCGATTGATTTATTTTACTCTTCATTTTTTTCCCTAATATCAGCAATTTGAGCAAGGTTGGACGTAAAACTTTTAAGGAAAGAATGTTGATCAAATAAATAAAAAATAGTCAGTAACCTATATGACAGATATTACTACGAAATAAAAGCAAAGATCATAAGAGCCAAAGTACTGAACACTGCGATATACAAACAGCTGCGAATCCGAAAAACATAGAACACACAACAACATTCACCACAGTAACTCATACGTCCAGACATTATTATACATGGAGGACACAAGAACCATTACTACTGGCTACTGCAACTCCAACATGCATCAACTGTATTCATTCTCAAAAATAATAAAAAACGGCGACGAACAAGGTATAATTTAGGATTAGGAGCTCATTAATACCATCAATTAGAAATGCCTAAGAGGTCTAATCCTAATTAGATAACTGATCCCTACATTTCAATGCATATAAGCCTCAACACAACAAAATTTTAGTAACGAAAGCATAAAAATTTCAGATCCATCAATTATTACACAGATCAAATAAAATACGAAAGAATTGAAAAATTAAAGAAGTAGCACTATCACTTTGCTGAGGGAGGCCATTGACAGAACAATATGCAACATACCAAGGTCAATAGAAGAAACAACAATAGTACACAAAAGCTACAAACTCAATTTCCTGAAAAACAACATATCCTAAGGTGTGTATGCAACATATGTAATTGATCAGTGGGAGGACCATTGCATAGTATTGTTGATTACACTGTTTCTAACAATAGAACACTCAAAAAATACTCATCCAAGATGAGGATATTATATCTTCACTTGCTTTGACTCAAACAACAATTACGCAGCTTGGAAATAAATTTCAGGATGGTTGCCTTACATAAGGAATCAAATTGTCCAGAACACTAAACTACAGTTCATTACTCCTATTTCTGTTTAGGGTGGTGGGTGTCTGCGCGTGTGTATTCTTAAAGCTCTTTCATCCAAAACCAAGTAAGTAAAGATTATAAAACACTAGCAAACATTTACAACTAGAATCGAAAAGTGCAAATAAATTGGAAAAAATAAATAAGCAATCAAAATTCTCCAACTTTAAAACGACGAACTAACCAGCAGCTTGAGCTTCAAAGCAGCAGTTGCTTCGTTTACAAGAGGTGGGTCGACAAGATACCCACTGCTTCCCACCATCACCGTCGTTCAAACACAAGTCATATCGATGTCGTTTTGAAGACGCGTATAGAGGAGCTCTTGTTGCAGTCTCAATTTTACTGGGAAGTGATCATATAATAGCTGAAGAAGAAGAAGACGAAGAAGAAGGAGACGAACGGAGAAGTGATGGAGGTTGAAGAAGAGAGCCTAAAGAGAAATGTCGGCTCAAAATAGCCTAGCGAAACCTTTTTTGGTTTGAGCGACGAGGAGGCGGCGGCGGCGGCGGTGTTGGGATTGCGAGGAGGAGGCGGCGGCTGACAGATTAGGTTTGAGTGAGAGGCAGAGGAGAAAATGATTTGGGCGAGCAGAGGGAGAGGAGAAAATGGTTTGGGTTTAATTGGTACCCAATGGGTACACATACCCAAACCCAATTAAACCCATTTATTTTAGTTTAAATGGGTATATATCCATTTATACCCATTTAAAAATTGCACTAACCCATTTAATACCCATACCCACTTAAATTAGTTGGGTATGGGTAGATTTTTGTCACCCCTAGTTTGTATAGATGCACCAGGCTTTTGGAAGTCCATATTTCTTTTATTTGAGCTGAAATTGCATTTGGTGTTCTAACTCGGTGTGTATCTAAACCAATAAAATGATGAGTAATGCTACAGATATTAACACTTTTACTAATTTTTGTACTAAAAATAAACGTATCATCTTCACATTTACTTGGTAGTTTTAATTTATAAAATTAATAATATAACTTAATTAGGAAGGAATAAACCACAATCATATCTTGATATATCAGTTAGTATAAATTTGTTGTAAAATAGTTAGCATCTCAAGCATTATTTTGAAATGATTATACGTGAATGGATCTCTATGAGGTTTATATCACCACTATCTAAGTATATAATATATTCAAAATTCAAAATTTTAAAACTGCTTAAAATATAACCATCAACCCTAACATATAATTTTTTTATTGGTTAGGGTGCACGCCTAGTTTGAATACCGGGTGTACTGTATAATTACTCCAATAATAGATAATGGTTCAAAATGACACACCTAGTTGGAACACCAAGTATATACTATGTTGTGTAAATCTAATTAAATAAAAGCACCCATATAAAGAGAGCACAAATGAACTTTGAGTAAACCAACAACTCACAAACCTACTTCACTTTTATCCACTATTAGCTGCAATTACAATCAATAAATCTCTCAATTCCTAAAATTACTTACATTTTTCTCTCAAAAAACTCTACTCCACCTTGATGAGAATACCTTAAAAACTGCTCTAGTAATACACTACATTTGTCTCACCTCTCTACTGCTTTATATTCTTTATCTTTTAAAAAATGACTTCTAACTCACTTTCATAAAAATTAAGGAAATAATTTATTCATATTTTTGATGTATTTCAAGCCAATTATTCTCGATGACTTTATTAACTACACATAATCAACACTAATCTTGATTTTCCAATATATTGGAAATGATAAAAAATTAAAAATGATATTTTTTTCAAGGACAATAAAAATAACTAAGAAGTCCTTCTTTGAAGGAATATTCTCCAACTCACACACCTCAATACCTAGGGTTGTGCACCGAATTGCCGTACCAAAATTACCGAAATACCGAACCGAACTTTGCTCTATTAGGTCGGTATTTTTTTTCAATTTTTTCTAGTATGGTTGATGGGTGTCGAATCCGTCAAAAATAAATTCAACTTATCATTAACTACAAAGATTTGTAAATAATAGTAAGAGGTTCGATTCACAGAGATTGGGTAGACTTAAAACAAGACGAAGACTAGATGAAAACAAATAAGTAAACAAAAGGAGGGTTTTTATAAGAACTAATTACTAAAACAAAATGCAATCAAAACAGGAAACAAACAAATGATAAATATGATCAGATGATAGAAAATTCTCAGTAAAGACATACCCAAGGTCATAATTCACATGTATTGATCATTGGTCCAAAAATGTTTAAAACCGAGTTTCACAGGGAGGCTATAGAAATCAGGTTCACTTTGATTTCCTACTCTTCTCCTAATCAAGTTTCTTAAAGAGACCTTTTATTAAGAACCGTAACCTTCTTAATAATCCTAATGTTCACTTATAAGATTTTAGGTAGTTGGTTGATCAAAACATGGAGACACTTTTCCTAAGCCTAGGGATCAGTTCATTCGCCCCCATAACCTAATTCTTCTTCTTCTCTAATTGGGCCCAGCTCGTTCACTAAGCCTATATATGAGAACAAGGATTAGGATGGACAGGAAAGGAAGGGAAAGGAAATTTTTAAATTTTCCCTTGTATGGGAAAAAAAGTGCAAGAGAATCAAAGGGAATGCAACGGAATACGGAGGAAATAAATTGTAAAAATTTCCTTCCAGGCCCACAAAATATTTTCTTCCACAAGTGGGAGGAGAAGGAAGGAATTAAAGGGAAATAAAAAATTATTCCATTATTATCCTTGCTGGGTTTTCACGTTTTTTATTGCAGAACTTTCTTTTCTTGGTTCCTCTCCATATTGAACAAACGCTTCCTCTTCTTCATGGTGTTGGTGGTGTTGCTGGCCGTACGGGTTGTGGTGGTAAGCCACTACCACAACCGCCATGTAATGCTGAGGCGGAGGAGACGCCGCAGCGAAATGTTGCGGTGGTATCATTTGATGCTGCTATGGTAATGCAGCAGTAGGATATTGCATTGCAACCCATTGTTGCTGCTGTAGCGGCGACGACTGTTGATTATTCTGGTCTTACTGCGAAGAATCAGTACCGTTTGATTGCATCTTTATCTCTTATTAAGTAATAATTTATCAATTAATTAACCAATTTAATCTCCACTTATAGTAAACTAGCAAAAATAATCTTAGTAGAAATGAGGAAGAGATAACTAATTAATTAATCAATCAATTAAAAACTAAAAATAAAAAACGTAAAAATAAGAGAGGAGAAAGAAGGAGAGGAAGATGAAATATGAAATTTCCTAGCAAGGAGTTGTTTTTGTTTTTAGTTTTACTAGTGGGGATGAGTTTTTGTTTGTTTGTTGAAGAGAATAGAGAGATTCATGTGGGCAAGACTGGAATCTGCTGAATGAAAATTAACATTAGTTATCAGTATTTTGGCTCTGCTTAATCTGTTATCATATATTACATTTGTTAAGAAGATTAATGCAATTTGATTGTATGTTTTTCATTTTTATTTTATTTTCTCATCTTGCTCATCTTATAAACTATCAACCAAACATGAGATTTCCTTACCATAAGAAAAAGGAGAATTAATCTCTAAGGAGTTGGCATTTTGAATTAACATGAATTAATAGATGACTGAAGAAAAGGATGTAATGAGGTTTGTTGACAAACAAATGCAAAATAGAGGTACTCACTTTCAATCTAATTGAATATTGCTAATAATTTATTATAAGGGTAAATTGCTAAAAATAACTAAATTTCCTTCATTTTCCCTTGTATATAAAAGATACAACCATACAAAGGAATTTTTCTAGAAATTTCATTCCTTTCCTTTCCTTTCCTTTCCCTTGTTAAATTATTCGTCTTTTCCTTCGTGCACTTTAATTCCTATACAAAGCATAAGAATTTTGGCTGGCCACAAGCTAGTTGCTTACGGATTCCTTCTTACAATGTAGACCCAAAGTTATTAAAAAAAACTGTAATTATTCAAGTTTAAAACTTAAGTTGATCACTTTTAAATCAAAACAAGAAGAAATTGATAAGAAATCATAAGAGAAGGAATATGAAATCCAGAATTGATTAAATTCGTTTAGACCTCAGAATACTGGAATCATGAACCTTGGAGTTTTTACCAGGAACGATTTACTTAGCTAGAGAAATATATAATAAAATAAAATACGAAATTCAATTGTATAAAATAAATCTTCTTGTTTTAAGGAAGAAGACGAGGAGAGCAAAACAATGGAGTTTTTAAGTCTGGTTGCAGAGAGAACGAAGAGGAAGAGAGAAGACGCTTTCCCAATTCGACTCCCTCTCTAAATATACTAGCAAAAATCTAATTGTCCTTATCTCTATCCTTCTTTTCCTAGAATTTAAGATAAAATAGAAAACGAGTTGTTCTCATCCATTAGGATGTTTTATAACTTTGAAACACCTTCTGGAAGTCTTCTTTCGAGTGCAGGAGTGTTGGCGCGCTCTGCCTTGGTTTGCGGCCCAAGCCCACTTCGCTGCTTCTTGGTCCAGCTGAAATTTTCCTAGGCCTAGTGAAGAGCCACCTTGCTGATATTGATGTGCTTTTTTCACCGCTGTCTTTTTTTTGCTCTCTGTTCTTAGCTTTTCTGTTTTTTTCTTTCTTCTTTAGTTCTTTATCTAATTTCTGCAAAAAAGGAAAAGATTACGCCCAAATTGAAAAATGTGTAATTTATTAAATTTATGTGACATTTGAAAAAGTATTGTTTTACGTTAAGCTAATATTGACTAAATTTATAAAAAAAAATGAATTCAAACTTTTGATCTTATTAAAAATTGTTTCAACCAATTCGAGTTAGCTTGTAATGTTGTATCAATTCTACCAAAAACATTGTTTCAACAATTACAGAAGTAGGCGTTCTCTCGTCCAACCAAATTCATAAATAACATTAAGTTTTAATTAATAACCTCCCCAAATCTAACCAAACAAACAAGTCCTTATAACCTACCAAACTTTCACCATCACACAAGGGGAAAAAAACCCATCCAACGGTCAAGATCATCCTACGCATCCCTCCAGCTTTTTATTTTTTGGTCTGAAATCCCTCCAGCTCTCACCCTCCAGAAACAGACAAACAAGAAAGAAAAAAAATTAAATAATTTCGACCTTGCCCTTCTTCCAGTCTTCCTTCCCTCCTTCCTCCTTGCCCGCCCGCCTTCCATGGCATGGCACTCCTCCTGCACCCGCGAAACACCCAATCTTTCCCCTTCTCCTCCTTCTTAAACTCTCTTCGTTTATTTTTCACTTCTTTCTTTTTTGCGATTTTTCTTCCATACCATTTCTTCAAAACGCGTCGCCGTTTTTTATACTCGCTCGGCATTCAAGTGTAGCGGTTTTGAAACATTCTCTGGGCAATGCACCTTCATCAACCTGTCAAGCTCCTCCCGTTCTTTTCCTTCTTCTTGAATTGTTTCCTTCTCTTATAAGGATTATATAATTCGTCGACATCTTCGAATTTCAAGTGTTTCTTCTTCAGTTAGTAGCTGGTTGTTTAATTAGGTTTCCTTTTTTTTTGGAAATTAATGTGGATAAATCATAAATCATGCCTAGCATTCGAGCTCCAGCTACAAAGAAAAGCACTACTCTCACGGTATATTCCATTTTTTCTCAGCTATACTCCATCTAATTTTGATGATGATGATGATTAATTTAACTAATGCTTTCGGTAATTACAGGTTTTGGTGAAATGTAGGCCGTTAACTGAGAAAGAGCGCGGCCGAGATATTGTTCGTGTTAATGACGGCTAGGTATGCGTGTTTGTTTGTTTGATTGATTAATATCTGTGATTCTGAATTTAATAACGGGAAAGAATAAGTTAAGAGTGTGATTTTTTTCTTCCTTTTTCGGTAGGAGGTGGTTGTATTAGATCCTGACTTGTTGAAGGACTATCGTGATAGAATACAGAACAGAACTAAAGAGAAGAAGTATTGTTTTGATTATGCGTTTGGTCCGGAATCTACTAATTTGGTATGGGTTTGGTTAACCCACGCATAAAAAGTACGGGGCTTACTCTTAATTATTTTTTTAAGATTGAGTGTATATTTGCTCCGATAAATACAAGTGGGCTAACTGTGTTCTATGTATACCTGTTGCATCTAATAATTTCTTCTACCAAAGGTACGGTTATATTCGGATAGAATAACGGATAATGCAGTAAAAAATTAAAGATAAAATAAATTTTTGAGTCACATATAAATGCAAATGAATAACGTTTTTTAGTGTCAAATCATTCACAATTTCACACTAACTAACGTTTAATATGTTATTTCACTAGTATGAAAAAATAACTATATAGTATACACAACTAAGAAAATAACTAACTACTCCAAATAATTAGATATAAGAATAGATATTACTCTACTTTTAATTTAATTTTTTGTTCGAATTTAAAAAATTAATGTACGGACAAGATCATATTAGAAACATTACCAACAAAATGCCAATGAGTAATGACCAAAGAAAAATTGAGTTAATTAGCAGAAAATTTTGAAAAGAAATCCTAAATAATAATTAATGGATTCGGTTCTTCTAATTTTCTATCTAACATTTGAGCCATTGATGCGCCGTCGAAACGCGCATCAAAAGTAAAGTATTTATATTCCTGATAGGCTAGACGCTCTTAAAAAATTATACTTTTTTTTTTCAAAACTTTATTTATACCTTAATGTACAAGTATAATTTTTTTAACCATAATGAGACATTATATTTTTTATTCGGAAAAAAAAGTTATAAAATTTAAATTTAGAATTTTAAATTAAACAAGAAGATTACACCTCTATCTAACACCTAAAAAACATGAAAACTGAATTATGGACATAAACTATACAAAAATACTAATTTAAAAAAAGAGAATAATCCAAAAAACAATTATGAGAAAACCTAATTAATTAAATCTTAGTTATATTTGGGAATAATATAGCATATAAGTATAATAAATTAATTAACCAGACAAAAAAGATCATGCAACAAGGATTTTTAAATGGCAAAAAGACATAAAACAACCCTGAACTTTAAAATTTTGATTAATCGCAACCCTGATCTTTTATTTTGTTTAATTACAACCCTGAACTTTAATGTCTCGATTAATCGCAACCCTGCCACGTGGAGTCTGACATGGGAGGTTGCAGACGTGGTGAGCTAACGTGGTACATAACGTCGGTCAACGGTGTCACGTCTGATTTCTGTCATGGTAGGGGGGTGATTAAACAATATTGACGACGACCAGGGTTGTAATTAAACAAAATAAAAGATCAGGGTTGCGATTAATTAAAACTTTAAAGTTCGGAGTTGATTTATAACTTTTAACCATTAGTATAATAATTACAACTGATGATCGCCCACCCGTTAGCGCATGGTGCCATGCCACATCCAAACAACTTGAGTATAATGTTGGCATTCACCACCCACACACGAATTAGACTTATAATCATAATATTTCTTCTCACCAACCCACGCTTTAATAGCCTCTATTGCATTGAAATTATTGCCATAACCCATTTGAATGCTTGAATTTACAATCAGACATTGCTAGCTGACTAGCGAAATTTTGAGCATAAGGTTGCAATAGTTGAATCCCAAGAAATTGATGCAACCCCAACTGCAATGCTAGCTTTATTATGTGCATCAACGTATTCAGATAAATTATTGGCGAAACTGATTTGAGCATGTAATAAGTTCATACCAAAGATGCATATTGCAATAAAAAACTTAAAGGATAACATTATTCAAGATCTGTCGGTTCCAAAAAAGGTTCTCACTGACTCTCTCAGTATGGTTTTCTCCATTTCCAATACTCAAACTCGAAACTTTTGGTTAAGAATGAACAAATCTTTTACCATTTAACCACAACAAATATTGGTAGTTACTATCACAATTTAATTTCACTAGTTTTTTCTTATTCAATTGAACCGAAACACATCTAATGCCCGAATTATCGGTTTAAATCTTATATGGTTTTAATAACTATGCAATTCACAACTAATAAGAAACAACAAAACCAGTAACGACTCACGCATCTTGTAATTCTGAGCACTCCTCACTATTGGTGACCACTCTAAACACGTGACCCAACATTTTCAAGTCCAGAAAAAGAAGGAAAACAAAACCAAAAATAGCCTATGATTAATTTGTCCCGTGGATGCAATCTCTTTTCCTTTCTAAAAAATATAATAAAGTCTTCCATTAACTGTACATTTCAAGATGACAGTTTCAATTTGACCGGTATTTCCCAGTTCAATTCCATTTCTGATTAGAATGTTAACCGAATTGATCTGATCCTTAAGTAATCGGTTTATCGATCGGATCAGACAATCCGATCCGATTTCAATAATTATACAATTCACATCTGATCAAGAAACAATAAAACAAGATATGACTCACACATCTCATGATTGTGGGCACTCCCCACTATTGCTAGTCGACTCTGAATGATCCACAATCGTAACAGTGCTGGTGGATCTGCTGGAACAATTACTCGAATTGCTGGAGATAATTGGCTTGAACTTTTGGGTGGAACAAGTGGAGGCAGAAAGCACCACATGAGCTGGGAAATTAAGGATAGCCTTACATCCACGCATACGAAAAGCAGCTCTGTCGTAGGCCAAGGCAGCCTCCTCGGCGGTTTCGAAAGTCCCTAGCCACACACGTGCCCCTTGTCGGGCGGAGTCTCGGATTTCCGCCGCGTATTTCCCCCACGGACGACGCCTCACACCCCTGTAGTGCTTGTTGCTGGCTGTTGTCACGTTCATCGTCCTGCCCGTGCCCCTGCTTCTGCCCGGTTGGACTGTGGTTGGTGTGCTATTGCTGTTGTTGGGTTGGGTTCGGATTGGACCGGAATTGAGATTGGAGGGTGTGGACTCGTTTATCATTTGGTATATGACCATGTCTTGTGAATCATTCTCGTTGAAAGGAAGCTGATCATTCTTGTTTTGGGAGGTTAAAACCATTTTCTTGATTGATCTTGTTGGTGTTGGTGCTGGATTTGTTGGAGTTATCTGTTTTTTCTGAAGAAAAGTCTGATGTTTGTGTCAAGGGGGACTAAGTTGTATTTAAAGTTTGGCAAGTTTTTGTGTTTTGCTTTTCGGATTGGGGAAGTTTCTTTCGACGAAAATTAAGAGGGTTAGGCATCGAATTGGAATATGTAATGGCATGCGTGTCATCTTGGAATTTTTTTATTTTCCAACAGAAAGAAGGCGTATCCAATTCAATGTTTTTCAACTCGATTATTGGCTGCAGTGCCTGGTGACCCACTGGTATAACGTTCTCCAGAAAATAAAAAATTACTAAAGGTATATAGTAAATAAAAACGGGTAAATAAATAATTTTAGTAATACATAGTTTTTCTCCACCTCCTCCTCCGTATAGGGAATCACTTTCTCCTGTTTTAAAAAAATAAAGGACTGAAAAATATTAAATTTTTGAAAATCCAACTAATCAACCGCAATAAAATTTACAATTTTAGATTCCCAAATAATTTTCCCCCTATATCTGTCAACGTGAAACGATAACACTGGTAAAGCCCATGATGGAGAGCAGGCCCATGACAGTTATTAGATCAGGATAGAATAGTTTGTGATATTGTATTTGTATTTTGAATGTACAGATAAAACCTATCTGTCTAATGTATCCATCTTACTGGTACTTCTGGTATATACTCCTCTCTATATTCAATAATTGTTATTTTCCTACTGAAAATGTGATCCAAATTAATTGTCATTTTGAGTCATAATTACGACTTCTACCATCTATTTTAATTTTTTTACCCAACCAATTAATTTGGTACAATGATATTATTGTAATTATACTATAAAAAATTAATTAATTGAAAACTACAGTTAAAAAAACGTGGTTAAAAAATCATTATTTTAAATTTGTGAAGTAAGTATTTCAGAAAGCGAGTATATTCATAATCATGATAGTAGGTTGTGTGCTCAACCAAGCCACACCTATTCAAAACAAATCTATCTTTCCTTCTCTGTTTGATTGTCAACCAATCGCTATCATAGAAGCAAACATCAGGAGGCAAACGTGATCATCCTCAAAGACATCGTTTTTGACTTTTACGATTTTAATAATTGAATTTTCCCGTTGGTTCTCAAACAACCACAACAGTGAACAGTGGAACCGATAATTTCCTGTTTTAGTGTGTTGGTCCAATAATTATATTCTGTGTTTGGCAAGCTAAGGAAAAACTAAACCAAGAAATGATCCTTTGTTGATTCGTACCGGAAATAATGGTGCATGAATGAATAATTAATGTTTGGCTGGTAGAGAGGTGACAAAAGTTTATTTTTTTTTTAAATTTTCTATCCCCTATGGCCTATAATATCTATGAAAAATATTTTTATATACAAAGTGGTAGGGTTGTTTTTTGGGATTAAGTGAAACTTAGGAGCCAAATAGTCATTATCGGTAAAAATTGGGTGTTAAATTCATTTTTGGCCAAAATTATTTATCAAGTAGAAGAAAGAAAAAAACGATTTAATCGGATCTTTGCCCGCTGAATTACTTCCCCTGGACTCCATTAATTGTCATTTTTCTACGGATTCTTACTGTCTATAATACTTATCATTTTTTGCATTCCGAAACATATATTTTGTGCAAATGACAAAAAAAAATTATGCATCAACCCAATTTGATGATGGTGTGGTAATTTGAGTGGAAATTAGGAGTAAAAATGAAACAATGTGGAATAAAATAAGATCATAGATCATTTTTCTACGAATTTTTACTATTTCAAAAAGTAAATCATTGGAGATCGGAGGGAATATCAAGTTTCGACACCAATTTACCCTAAATTTTATTTTTTCATAAAGTTCACCTTATACTATCATTTTGAGTACAACAAATACTCTTCCCTCCGTTTTATCACTAACGGTGCTGACGTGACTAACAAATTTAATTAAAAAAAAAAATTGTACCCGAATGATGGACCTTGCATGGTACGTGTAATTTTCATGTCAGGAAAAAAATTGAAAAAAAAATCTTGGATCATATAAATGAAAATATTAAGAAAAAATTCATAAAAATTATAAAAAAAATTCAAAAAAAATAGAAAAACTATAATAAAAATAATAATTGACCTAGTGTAACTCCGAAATATTAGGAAAAGTATAAAAAAAGAGAGTAAAAAAATAGAAAAAAAGAAGAAGAATAAGACAAAAAAGAATCCAACTACCGACGGCCACTATCCATTCTAATCCATCATCAAATTAAAAAAATTCGGTGATAATCCTAAATTTGGGATGAGGACTATTTTGTAATAAGAAAAAGAAGAGAGCATTTTTTTTACCCCGATGATACTAGTCAATCTTTGGGTAATTAGTATGATTCATCAGGGGAAGAATCTTCAGTTTCAAGTGGTGCCTCCTCCAAACTGCTTCTGGATCGATATGATGACCAGCTTTTGAATTCAAGATTCATATTAAGCAAGACAGTAAGGCGAGAGGTGAGAAAGCAATAGCGTATTGCCTCAAAGCGGATGTGTGGTATCTGTCAGCAAAAACTGCTTCCGGAGAAGGATGTCTCAACACTCTTGAACATGAAGACAGGAAAACTAGCTTGCAGCAGTAGAAATTTGAATGGGGTAAATTTCCATTGGATAATCTATTGTTTCTTCAGGATTTTATGTTATACTATTTAGTCGGGATACTAATTTCCAGATATAAGAAGATTCACATAAAAACTGATTATTTAGATATATCTCATCTATAAAATCTCAATATATATCAGTTTAGATCCCAGAAAGGAAGCGTAAGAAGCTGGGTGCGTTTTCCCCTTATATGCACATTATCAGTTGCATCATTAAAAATTTGAGAATGTACACTGAAATCAATTGAAGTCAACCTTAATATACATTTGAAATGTCATGTCACCACATATGGTTGTGCATGCATACATATTGGATTTCTCCGAATATATATGAAATGTCATGTCACCACCACATATTTGTATCAGTGCGGGATCAAGATTCGAAATCTAGGAGGTAGGACAAATTAAATTTCTTATAGTGCATGATTTTTTTTTTTTAACAAGACTTATAGTGCATTACCATGACCAAAAGAAGGCACTACTACTTGTATCCTTTGTGCAATTTAAAAGCTAAACAAATAAAAGACAAAAACATAGTACAAGCCACTAATTATAGGTTGATCCAGTAGTACGAGGGATTATGATATATCTTAAAAAGTCACATGTCGGATTCTTGTAAACAAAAAAATATACAAGACAAGCATAGCCCTCAACGTTAAAATCCAAGCTTCTTGATTTCTAGTAAGAAATTAAATACCTCGGTTGTCGTTTCTATGGTTAAAAGTGTTACTAGTACCCTGGCCGATTTGGTTTGTCGTCCAATTAGATCCATCTCCATCCCTTGTCGCTGCCACTTGATGACGTGCCAGTGGCGCAAAATAAGTCCCACCCACTCCTGGAGGAAGAAGACTCCTGTTCGTGGTAGGCGAGGTCGACGCCTCGCCATTGAGTAGTACAAGATTTGATCCATAACAATCCAAATTACCTCCCAATTGCTGCTGGTTGATTAGAATTTGTTGGGGTTGCACAAAACCAGATGATGATGGACCAACTTCAACGTTATTACCATTCCTCACCACCGATATTGGATTGTAATTTATCATGACAGGAGGATGATTGCTAGGAACGTCAAGATTTCTTAAAGAATCGATTTCTTGAAAGGACAAAGGATGATGACGATCAGTAGACCAGGACGAGGCTCCGGCCGCGCCGTACTCCGAATTCCCATTATTAATATTGTTATAGTTTGTAGCCAGAGGCACATGTTCCTCCTTATGATGATGATCATAATTGTTGTTCCTGCTGAGTGTGAGTGCATGGTTATGGTTAAGGAGCCGTTGCTTCTGACGAATAACTTGGTTGAGCTGATTCTTGTAGAAATCTCTCTCTTGAACGAGATTCTTGTAAAACCCTAATGGCCCGTTCACCGGGTCATCCTTCCACCGTAAGGCTTCCCAAACGATGGACTCTACCGCTTTCGGTCGATCTTGAGGAAGGATTTCGGAGAGCATCTTGCTCATGTTACTGACACCAAAGATCTTGTGAGATGCTTCGAATTCTTGTCTCTTTTCGTAGGTGAAGTAAGGGTGGAGTATGCAGGAATCCTCGCACCTTTTCCTTTGGAACTTGCATGCCGCACACGCACGTCGCAAGTTGCTGCTCCGTTCTTGCTGTTCTTGTTGTTGCTCCCCGTTCTTGTTATTGTAATGAGTACTGCTTCCTGATAAAGACATGATTCGTAAGAAATAGACGGCGCAGAGAAGAATTTGGAGAGAATTTTGGTTTTAAAACCCTATTTTTTCTAGTCTGTATTGGGTGTCGAAGGTTTTTATGTAGGAAGAAGATGAAGAAAAGGAGTAGTAGTGGTTGTATTGTATGAGAACTAGTGTTTTGGGATTTTCTTTTTTTATTGAGATTAGTGACAGTTCGATTTCTATCAGGTTTCTAATCAATAGTGAATTTCCGGACATAATTTTTTTTTCAGGAATTTCCCGATTTTCTTCTTTGTGGTCTAGACCAATGAATCTATCATTGAATGGTAGTATCTGTTTTGTCCCTTTATATGTATGTTTTGTAGACTAGAAAATAGTTCGTTTTATAAGCACACGTCTAACTTATATATTTTTTTGGAGACTGAAATATAATTACTTTGCAATTAATTTATTGGGAATACTATAGCTAGCTTAATAGTTCTTTTTATAAAGTTGTTGGAAGAATAAAATCTTGTCTAATAAAAAAAAAATCTTGAGTTTAATTGTCTTGTCTGTATTCTTATTTATTTAAAAGAAATTCAATTTCTATCAAACAATAATTCCAGTTATAATGGAACCTTCGGAAAAAATTTGGATACATCACGATGGATTGAGCTACTCTAATTTTTTTCTTGAACATGACCAGTCATATTAGAGAAATCTGAACCGTTCAATAAAATTGGACAGATGAGATTAAAAATTCAAGTAATTAATAAGTTGACCACTGGTCGAATTTTATTGACTGGTCAACTCATTAATGATTTGAATTTTTAATCTCATCCGTCCAATTTTATTGAACAGTTCAGATTCCTCTAACATGACTGGTCATGTTTAAAGGAAAATTAGAGGAGCCAGATCCCATCATGATATATGTACTTCTCCCATTGAAATATTGACGTGTGTCCATTATTCCCATTGAAATGCACACGTGTCAATATTTATTGAGAGAAGTACGTATATCATGATGTACCCAAATTTTACTATCTTTTGTATTATACTTATGTCAAAATTTACGTCATTTTGAAGCGGTTGTGCTATAATTTTATGTGCATTTATCCTCGAACTTATTGTCTCTGCAAAAATGAAGAGTTACATATAAATGTGTTTTATTGAACATTTTTTATCAAAAAGAAATAAAATAAAAATGATGAGTTGATGTGCTGGGAATTTTCAGCATTAATTTATAGCACAACTCAACTTTTATTTTGTATTCTTCTCATCTGTCTTTGATTCTATTGTAAAATAAAAATAAAAATAAAAATCATCACTTGGGCCAAAAAAAACAGACGGCCCATGTAAGCCGAATGATAAATTTAATAAAAAATTTACTAAATGTATAAAGAGGATAAAATACTTGGATAGACATAGTATCATTGGTTACTCTCACTCGTCACATTATTTTATTTTCTTATATTAATCTTGGAGTTATATACAATTCTAAAAAAAAAAAAGACTCGTGATATATAGTTTCATAAAAAAAAAAGTATATCTATTATTACTCCCTCTGGTCTTCAATAACTGTTATTTTCCTACTGAAAATGTGATCCAAATTAACTGTCGTTTTGAGTCATAATTACGATTTTTGCCCCCTGTCTTAGTTTTTTTACCCAACCAATTAATTTGGTACAATGGTATTATTGTAATTATACTATAAAAAATAGGTAAATTGAAAACTACAGTTAAGAAAACATGGTCCAAAAATTATTATTTTAAGTTTATCTATTATTTTAGAAAGTCAATTAATAAAAACCAAAGAGAGTATTTTATAATGTGTAAAAATAAAATAATTAAACACATTGGTGATACCTATGTTAACATCTTAAAATTATTTCTCAATTTTTTATTATTTTTTTTAGTACAGTAGTATAAATTTACTTTTTAAAAAACCATAATTAGTTGATACATTCAATTATTAGGCCAAAATTCATTTTAGGGTGCAACCAAGAACTCAAAGTCATAATAAGAAGAGAACTAAGATTAAAACTTAGTCCAGACAAACAATTCAAAACCCAATAAAAGATAAGACATGTAATTCGATTTAGGTCGCCACCCTAAATTGTGGAAACATGTCCTCTACTTCTAACACAGATGGCGGGTCATGGCTAGCTAATATGAAGTCAGCTAGCTAGGCAACAACAACAACAAAAGCAGCACCAAACAATGATGTTGGCAACCACAATTTAGTCCACTTTTTGACAATCACATCTCTTTTTCATCCCTTAAATTGAATTTATTTATTTATATTGCAAGTTTGGATCATCATCCTTTTCCGGGCATCCCTTCCCTTATCTAACACTTAAATTAACCACCAACCAGCACCAAACCTACTACTACTAATCTGTTAGCTCTGGCCTTGCACTTAAAGAAACCCCAATTCTTGTAATCATTTTTATATTAGATGAGTTATACGTTAAACATTTATAGGCATACATGGTGGCCTGGTGGGTGATGTTGTTGGGTCTCCTAGGTTGTTAAAATCTTACCTATAGCCTATAGCTTGCCCTGTTTCTGTTTTCTTTTAATTTTCCATATATATATGCAATAAGCTACCAAGAAAGTAGAATTCAAGAAACCCAAGAAACCAAAATGAGTACAGCAAGATTTATCAAGTGTGTAACTGTAGGAGATGGAGCAGTGGGGAAGACATGTATGCTCATTTCCTACACCAGCAACACCTTCCCCACCGTACGTTTTATGTTCTGAATTTTGATCCTGGAATGTTTTAGCATTCTGTTTTTTCCCCACTAATTGATTGGATTTTTCTGTAGGATTATGTGCCTACAGTTTTTGACAATTTCAGTGCCAATGTGGTGGTGGATGGCAGCACAGTCAATCTTGGATTATGGGACACAGCAGGTAAGTTCCGTTCGAGAGGAATGAATCTCGTCGATTAAAAACAAGACTATAATTAGATAAATATAACACTAGAGTGATAACATTTCATAAAGCTTAAGTCTGTATCGGACTATTTTCTTGTAGGATCAAGATTTAGAATTGGGGATTGGCATTGATGACTTTAATTAATGGGATGATTATTTGGGATAAAAATGGCAGGGCAGGAAGATTATAACAGGCTAAGGCCACTGAGTTACAGAGGAGCTGACGTGTTCTTGCTGGCCTTCTCCCTCATTAGCAAGGCCAGTTATGAGAATGTCTACAAAAAGGTTTGTTTTCAGATGATTGAAAGATATCTAATTTCTTGGATTATGATCATCAATTTGAATTAATTTCTTTTCAATTCTTTCACCTTCAGTGGATTCCTGAGCTGAAACATTACGCGCCAAATGTGCCGATTGTTCTTGTAGGAACCAAGCTTGGTAATTATGCAGATAACTTCAATTCTCTGATTTAATTCTGTTTTTGTGTGTGTGTGTATAAATTCATATGGTTAAGTGCAGATTTACGAGATGACAAGGATTACTTGGTTGATCATCCAGGAACAGCACAAATAACAACAGCTCAGGCAATGCCATATTATTAATCCAACTTAAATCAACATTAAAAATCAAATTCAATTCAGTAACTCCTAATACTTTTATATGAAATTAATGATGGTATATACATTTTTTTATGTGAGCAGGGTGAGGAATTGAGGAAATTGATCGGCGCAGTTAGCTACATAGAATGTAGTTCCAAAACTCAACAGGTATATCATAAGCAAGGATTTAAGTTATCGAATTCGAACTCAAACTCGATACTTAGTGTTATGGGTCTAATTGGCTAACTCTTTTGTTGCATTTCAGAATGTGAAATCTGTGTTTGATAATGCCATCAAAGTTGCTCTGCGCCCACCAAAACCAAAGAAGAAACCTCGCAAGCCAAGGACATGCGCTTTTCTTTAGTACCATATAATATCCCTTTTATATTACATGAATAATTTTTATTTTTTTTCCACAAAAATTGCCACAGAAATTATATACTTTTTTTTGGTTCCTCTCCCTCAGGGAGAAATTTCAATGAATGAAATTGTACTAATAATTTTGTTCTTTGTATAGATTATAAAAGATTATATTTTCGTTGCTAATAGGATCATTCAATAACGTTTACTTCGAGGTTGGGAATAGATGTTTCGCTTGACTTTATATAATGGATTTAGCTCCCAAATAAAACTATAATTTCATTTTTCGAGTAATCACATCCAGAAAACAAGTACTACAGTACATTGCAAGCAAATGGACGACAACTTACCTGCGAAGTATTAAGGTGACGTGACAGTTAAAATTAAAAGTCTACCTAACCTGCCATGAGGTTGAACTTTGAAGCATTGACGTTTGCAAGTCATTAACCAAAGAACTGCATGTGTTATGGTAATTTGGCATTATTGCTATAATTATTATATGATTTTCTTTTTCTTTTTCAAATAATTTGTATGAAGATGCGGGTTTTTTTATTAGTTCACATCTCTATAGATAATCTACGGATTATCAAATAAATATTACTCCCTCCGGTCTCGATTAATCATTAAGGACAAAAATTATGGAGCCTTTCTCATAAATAATTAATGTAATTTATTTTATTTCTATTAAAAGACTTGCTTAATTTACATTGTTTTATTTGTTTTAGAGAATATAAAATTAACAGAAATTGAAACAAATATAAAACTATTTTTCTAAAAATCAAAACTTTGGAAAATTATAATAAGTAATATTTTATTGTCACGTTTTTTCTGTTACCATTCCAAGGCAGATTAATTATCAGTAGGAAGACAGATTTTTTCATGATTACTTACTATGAGTTGACAAAATGCAGCTATTTAATGATGTTTAGAATATTTTGAAATTTTAGGTGTATTAAAAAAAGATGAATAAAAGGATCTTTGTGCAATTTTTTTTTGGTAATGTAATAATAAATACTATAAAATTTCCAATATGGAATGTGTAGAGATTTATTCAAAGTAGGGTTATTAGTGTAAAATCGTGAAAATAGAAAAATTCTCCGTTAACACAAAAGGATCCCTAATTAGTTAAAGTTATGTAAACGGAATATGTACACGTTCAGTCAAAATACGTTCACTCAATATTTTGTGTCCATATCACGATACAACAAAGTTTAAATAACATTTTCCTACAAGGGCATTTACATCCGTTCACGGGCATTTACATCCGTTCACATCCTTTCACAGTTGAAAATGCCCTTGTAGGGAAATGGTAATGTCCGGTTCCCTATAAACACGGCCAAAGCATTGCAATCCTAACAAGTAACAGCTACTCAATGAAGGTTAATCCATTCCAGAAGACTCATATTTAAATTTGTTCTTTTCTTCTCCTCATGCATTCCAGGTTTTTGATTAATTTACACACAAAAATGTTGTTTCTGTTGATTTTGATTTTTTCGGTTTCTGTTTGAAGTACAGGATTGGTGAGCAGTCAGACTACTTCGCTCGCGCAAGTTGAAGAAGATCGTGTTTCCTTATAGACAGAATCATCAAGTTTTATCTGTTATTGGTCTCTTTGAGTGGTAAGCATTGCAAAATTAGAACTTCCTCCTTTTTCCTTGTTGCATGTGAGATATGGTTGTTATTTTTACTTTTTACCCCATATGTGCACCAGCTCAACTTTGGATTGCTGGGTTTGTAGAGTAAATCTAAATGTATGATTAATGTCAAATTACAGTTCTTGATTTCTGGGTTCCAAAATCATGCTCAAGAGACATTGCAACCTTGAGAACGGGGACAGGATTAGTAGCTTGCCGGAATCAATTATCTGTCACATTTTATCGTTTCTGCCCACAAAATATGCTGTTAGAACAAGCACTTTGTCCACCAGGTGGAATTACTTGTGGACCTCCGTGACCACTTTGGATTTTGATGATCGAATCATGGGATTTCATGGCTACCATCAGAGGTTGGCCAACGACTTCATGAATTCTGTAGAGAGAGTTTTGCTTCTTCGAGGTGTCCATTCTACTATAAAGAAATTTCGCCTTCGTTTAGGCAATCCTAAATATGATGCGTTCCGTGTGACTTCATGGATTTGTGCTACAACTAAGCAAAATGTTGAGGAGCTTTCGCTTCGTATAAAACGAGGATTGGACTTTGAGCTTCCTTTGAGCCTTCTCAACTGTAAGAAATTAATGGTTTTGAAGCTGTCTGGCAAAATTTCCCTCGACGACATTAATTTCTCAGTGTGCTTGAAGCATCTCAAGGTGCTTCATTTTCTCCATCTCCAGAATCTTCATGATGCCGGGGTCTCAAAGCTCATCGACGGATCCCCAGTTCTTGAAGAATTAGTGATTGAGAGAGCTGGAAAGAATTCTGCGGAAAGCTTACATCTGCAGTCGCCATCCTTAAAAAGGTTGACAATTTCATATGAGGGTGATGTTGAAAGCATTGTTGTTGATGCCCCGCAACTTGAATTCATTAAAATATCTGAAAACACTCCAAAGGTATTGAAGATGATTCAGTCATCCTCACTGGTTGAGGCAGACATTCAAGTTGGTTGGAGTGGGATTGGTTGGAGTGGGATGCGGAAGGAAGTACTGGATGATTATTTTGATGCTGCTGCTCAATTGCTCAGACAGATATCTAATATTGAGATTTTACGTTTCTCTATTCCGCAGGTAAGTTGTCGTCCATTTGCTTGTAACGTAGTACTTGTTTTCTGATGTTCATTACAATTAATTAAACTCATTGTCTTGTACATTTTTGTGTGCCAGCAATTGGAAAAACCCTTTATTATTTTCAGTTCTATCAAATTGCGCTCTTTTCGTAACTTGATTCGCTTGGAGTTGCGTGGCTCTGTACTTGGGACAGGACTTTTTCCTCTCATGCTCAAAGGCTCACCTAAGTTGAAAGTGATTATCCTTCATGAGGTTAGTTTCATTTGGACAAATAACATGAAGCATATTACTCTTAGTTAATTATTAATTTTCTAATTACACTGTTAGTGCTTTCTGCAATATTAGTGTTTGACAAACTTAATCATTGTATATGTATACATATGCCTCTTATCAAGTACAGATGTACTCACTAAAATCCACTTATGTGAGTGCCATTGGAAAAAGAGAGGTGATGTACACGTATTTCAAGTCATGCTGCCTTGAGGTAGCTGAGCTCAAAGGATTTACAGGGATGGAAGCTGAGATGGAAATTGCAAAATTCCTTTTGAAGATTGCAAAACGCTTGAAAAAAATGGTGATATCATTCAACAGTGACGGTTACAATTCAAAGGTTTTAGCAGCTGCTCTCAATGAGTTGTTATCATTTCCTAGGGCTTCAGGGGTATGCCAAATTTTGTTTAGCTGAATCTTTCCACGCAATCATCTTTTGCTTTGCTGCTTTCTTGATGTTCCAAGAAACCCTTGTTTAAATCATATATATATGAATGTTACTGCTATAGATGTTAGACTTTAATGACTCTATCTGTCTCCCTCTATTTACCACTTGTGGACCTCGGTGACGAGTTTGGATTTTGATGATCGGTTCTCACCGTATCGTGGTAACAGATGTTTCAGCTCCCTTTGAGCCTTCTCCACTGTGACAAATTAGTAGTTATGAAGCTTTCTGGTGAATTTTCCCTCGGCAGACATTCCTTCCATAATGTGCTTGAAACAAACACTCAAGGTGTTCCATTTGCACCGAGTGCAGAATCTTCACGCTGCTGCGGTAACAAGGATCCTTAATGGGTCCCAAGTTCTTGAAGAATTAGTAATTAAGGGAGCTGGTTTTGATTCTGTTAAAAACTTTACATTTGCGCCTGAGATATATATTTTCTAATATGTTTGCTAATTTTTCGACGAATATTGAGTCTTTGTATTGACTATTTTCTATCGTAATCATTGAAATATATATCTTCAAATAATATTGAAACATGCCTTAAATCAAAGAAATAATTTGCATCGTAACAATGCTAGAATTAATTTTGGAATTTAAGAAAAAGTACTGAAAGCTTGAACACCCGGAAGGAATTTGTGTTAAGAAAAAAACGTGAAGATGAATTGCATAAGGGATTTGGTATAAGAAATTAATTGATTAGAATGAGAATTAAAGGAGCCTAAGTCGAACTCGGCTCCGGGATTTCCTGTTGAGCTTAGTCGGATCGGATGCCCATGGCTAGGACTCCTGTTTTGTTTCGTATCGGATTACCTGGAGGTAGGTGATCTTTGACCATCTCGTAAAGTATTCATTGGAACTAGCATCTTCTTTTACTGATCTTTACCTTTTCTTTATTTCTCTTACAGAAATTCTTTTTCTCTCTGAAAGAAAAAGGAGCTATCAGCTTTCTGCTCCATAAATCGAGAAATTAAATACGATAAAATTGACAAAATTTAAAATTTAAAAATACTAAAAATTTAGGTAATGGTGGATGAATTTTAATGGACTCACTTATATGTAACCATCTACTAATGATGTGTCATGATTTCATTAGTTGGGTGATTCTTGTATACACATTGATATAAAAAGTCAAGAATATTATATAATTTCTCTTATAAAAGAGTCGGATTTGACTAGTAAAATTAACTATATATATTATTTTATTTTTTAAAACTTTTATTTACTAATGAAATTAATCCATTTATTCGTAAATATACTCTTAATTAATTTATTTATTCATTATATTTATAAAAAAAATCAATGAAACCTCAAAATGATTCATTTATTCTCCACAATTACCCGTTTTGTAGGCACTCCTGCAAGTGAGTAGTTGTGGCTTTTTAGTACCTTATTATTAAGGTGACGTAGTACTTAAAATTAAAAGTCTACCTGTGAGATTGAAGCATTGACGTTTGTAAGTCATTAACCAATGAAGTGCATGTGTTATTCAAGTATTAAACTATTGTAATTTGATACTCCTTTGAACTTTTTCACTCTTACTTTCAAATAATAGCAAATTTAAAATAATGATATTTAATTTTATCTTATTCTATATTGTTTCATTTTTACTCCTAATTTACATTTAAATTACCACACCATCATCAAATTGGGTTGATGCATAATTTTTTTAATCATTTACACAAAATATATATTTCGAAAAAAGATAAAATGACAAGTATTATGAACAGTAAGAATTCTTAGGAAAACGACAGTTAAAAAATTCTGGAGAGAGTACCTATCACTTAGTATCCCTGATGTACCTAAATTTTTTTAAAAGTGAGTAACAATTTGACGTGTGAAAATAACACCGCTTTTTAAAAATTCAATATAAATTAGAGAGCGAAACAAGTGCTCCCTCCATTCCTAAAAGAATGACTTTTACTATTCTGACACGCATTTTAAGGCGATCGAATAACTCACTATTTGAGATAATTTTGCCCCTAATTTTTTCTCGGAAGTACGTTAACGTTAAGCATTAACGTACGTTTGAAAAAAGTACGAAATATTTTGAGGTCAAATAGTGAGTAATCCGACCGTTTTAAAATACGTGCCGCAACAGTAAGCGCCATTCTTTAAAAAATAGAGGGAGTAATATTTTATTGTCAAGTCTTTTCTTTTATCATTCCAAGGCTGATTAATTATCAGTGGAAACCAGTGGGAAGAGAGATTTTTTCATGATTACTACTTACTATGAGTTGACAAAAGGCAGCTATTTAATGACGTTTGTAGAATATGGATTGTATTGTTAAACATTTTAGATTTTGAGGTGTATTAAAAAAACGATGAATAAAAGGATCTTTGTGCGAAAAAATTGGTAATGTAATAATAAATACTATAAAATTTCCAATATGGAATGCGTAGAGATTTATTCAGAATAAGGTTACTATTATAAAATCGTGAAAACGGAGTACTTCTCTGTTAACACAAAAGGACAATTAATGAGTTAAAATTATGTAAATGAAATGTGTATAGGTTCACTCAAAATAGATTCACCAGTGACGTATAATAGTGAAAACTACGACCTTATCTGTTAACACAATAATCGCTTATTTTAAGTACAAATTTTGTAATGGGAAAAGTATTTTTTCATAAAAATGGATCCTGGCTTCTTCTTTCCTTCTCCATTATTTTTTCCATCATCGTCATCATTAATGGGATCGATATTTACTATTTTGGTTGTTTTATTTTGTTTTATTTCATGATTGAAAAATGGTATTTTTATAAAAATAGACATTTCCGTTAGTAATTTAACAGCTAAGGCACTACAATTCGATAAATTTTGATACGTTAGGGACTAAAGTTTAGAATGTAAAGAACAAAGGTGTTCAATAACACATATT
This sequence comes from Viola odorata, assembly GCA_963691705.1. Lineage (NCBI taxonomy): Eukaryota > Viridiplantae > Streptophyta > Magnoliopsida > Malpighiales > Violaceae > Viola > Viola odorata. The sequence continues at coordinate 64,310,924 of OY829538.1, read as the reverse complement.
TTAGGGATCGATCGTACACTATTTTTCACATAAAGTTATATCAAAATATCATCATATCAATTTACCGCGATATTTTGTATCAAAGTTTAAATAACATTTTCTTACGAGGGCATTTACATCCTTTCACAGTTGAAAATGCCCTAGTAGGAAAATGGTAGGGTTGTCAACTGGTCCGGGACTCGAAGACCCAGACCCAAACCTAGTTGTTTTTGGGGATCGAGACCAGACTTGGACTCGGGTTTTTCTAGCCGGGTCGGATTTGAGACCCAACTCCGGTCGGGTCTGACCCGAGCAAATGCGGACCCGACCATTTAGGTATACCAAGTAATGCTTTGTATGGGAACTAAAATGCACGAAGAAAAAAGGAAAAAATTAACGAGGGAAAGAAAAGGAAAGGAAAAAAAGAAAATTTTCAGAGAAATTCCTTTACATGACTGCATTTTTTATATAGAAAGGAAAATTAAGAAAATTTTAATATTTGTGTATGAGAATATGGATGGGAAAAAAAAATTATTTTTACCACTTTACCCTTATAACAAATGTATTACTGTAAAAAAATCTATTACTACATGATCCTACAATATCTCAGTAAAAGCTTACTGTTCAAACGAGTAACCTCTAATTTAAATTATTAGTCCCTTCATCAAAACGAGTCATACCCTAACTTTTCATGTTTATTCTTTTATAAAAAAAAGTATTTACTTGGAAGGTTGACCAAATAAAAGAAAAAATGTTTAACACAGAATAAACAATCTTTTCGATTTCAAAATAAAAAATATAAAAAATCAGAAAAGATAGTCCACAACTGGACAATTGGACCTCAACCTCCATTTTATGAGATGTAGAGTACCAGCATGGATGCAGCACGAACAGAGAGAATTCCTTTCTTCTTGGGTACATCCGCATTTCTACCTTTAAGAAGTGTAGATGCATTATTATAGAGGTCCCTCATTGCTACAAAACCAGCATCTGTAACTAAATCCCAAGAAGGAATGCTCGGGTTTGCTAAAGTTTGTTCCTTCACAATATCCTCAGCTTTTAGTTCGGAGCGTTGATAAATTCATACTCTTTTTTGAAACGTGAAACTAGGAATAATAATGGAATAATTTTTTATTTCCTTTTAATTCCTTCCTTTTCGAAAATATTTTATGAGCCAGACAATTTATTTTCTCCGTCCCATTCTTTTCTTTCCACTCTAATCTTTCCAATACATAGGCTAGGTTAATTAATCTAATCTCACTCACTCTCGTCATCACAAAACAAACCTTCTTCTCTTCTCATCCATCGCCGCCGCACAACAGGTTTCAATCCTCTCCCTCTCTTTTCTACTTCTTTCTATTTGATTATATTTAAAAAATAAGATGAGTAAATTATAGTGGGTCTGTCGTGATTTGAATAGAGTAAAGAAAGAAAAAACGTGAATTTGAAACTTGGAAGCTGAAAGAAGGAAGAAACAGTGTAGTAGAACATAGCAAACCCCTAGTCACCGTTTCACTCTTCTTCTTCAATCCACCGCTGTCGACCCATCTTACCACCTTTGTTTACAGCGGCTCTTTCAGCTGAGGTTTAACGGAAACATCTCCGCCTTTTCCACTACTACTGCATATAATCTTCTCAAGTTTTGGAACTTGTTTCAGGGTGAGTATTAGCACTTAACTAAGTTTAATTATTGGGCTTGAAGTCTGTATGAGAGCAAAATCAAATTCTCATTTTATTTCAATAAAAGATATACATGAATTGTTTTGATGACATTAGAAGTATTCTAATTTGCTGGAGTGCAGATATGTGAGTTGAGAGAGTACAAGTCCTAATTGGTTCTTAAGTTCAACGTTTCATCCTGTATTTGTTTTCGACCAATTTCACTCTTTGTTTTTTCTTGATATAATGAATAATCGAAGTAAATTTTGGAAAATTCTGGATCATGTTCTTGTTTGTATTTTGAAAAATTCTGGATTGTACTCCAGGATTTTCTTTGAAATTGGAATTTTCTGTCCAGGATTGCTCGAAGTCGAAGATGATTGTACTGTCCAGGATTTTCTTTGGATTTTTTTTTTGTCTTAATTGATGGACCTGGAAATTGGATCCGGGTCCAATTTTTTCCGGACCGGGAAAAATTAGCCGGGTCGGGATCGGGTCTCGAAAATCAACCCGTATAAAAGTCCCGACCCGTTCATGGTCGGGTCTATAGGTGGGGTCCTGAACCCAGACCTAGAGCTGTAGACCCGAATTGACACTTTCAAAATGGTAATGTCCGGTTCCTAAACACGGCCAAATCATTGCAAAATCATTTTCCCTTCTGCCTTCTGGTTCCTGGCAATCCTAACAAGTAACAGCTACTCAATGAAGGTTAATCCATTCCAGAAGACTCATATTTCAATTTGTTCTTTTCTTCTCCTCATGCATTCCAGGTTTTTGATTCATTTCCACAGAAAAATGTTGTTTCTGTTGATTTTGATTTTTTCGGTTTCTGTTTGAAGTACAGGATTGGTGAGCAATCAGAGTACTTCGCTCGCGCAAGTTGAAGAAGATCGTGTTTTCTTATAGACAGAATCATCAAGTTTTCTGTTGTTGGTCTCTTTGAGTGGTAAGCATTGCAAAATTAGAACTTCCTCCTTTTTCCTTGTTGCTTGTGAGATATGGTTGCTATTTTTACTGTTTATTTAACCATATGTGCACCAGCTCAACTTTGGATTGCTGGGTTTGTAGAGTAAATCTGTATGTATGATTAATGTCAAATTACAGTTCTTGATTTCTAGGTTCCAAAATCATGCTCAAGAGACATTGCAACGTTGAGAACGGGGACAGGATTAGTAGCTTGCCGGAATCAATTATCTGTCACATTTTATCGTTTCTGCCCACAAAATATGCTGTTAGAACAAGCACTTTGTCCACCAGGTGGAATTACTTGTGGACCTCCGTGACCACTTTGGATTTTGATGATCGAATCATGGGATTTCATGGCTACCATCAGAGGTTGGCCAACGACTTCATGAATTCTGTAGAGAGAGTTTTGCTTCTTCGAGGTGTCCATTCTACTATAAAGAAATTTCGCCTTCGTTTAGGCAATCCTAAATATGATGCGTTCCGTGTGACTTCATGGATTTGTGCTACAACTAAGCAAAATGTTGAGGAGCTTTCGCTTCGTATAAAACGAGGATTGGACTTTGAGCTTCCTTTGAGCCTTCTCAACTGTGAGAAATTAATGGTTTTGAAGCTGTCTGGCAAAATTTCCCTCGAAGACATTAATTTCTCAGTGTGCTTGAAGCATCTCAAGGTGCTTCATTTTCTCCATATCCAGAATCTTCATGATACCGGGGTCTCAAAGCTCATCGACGGATCCCTAGTTCTTGAAGAATTAGTGATTGAGAGAGCTGGAAAGAATTCTGCGGAAAGCTTACATCTGCAGTCGCCATCTTTAAAAAGGTTGACAATTTCATATGAGGGCGATGTTGAAAGCATTGTTGTTGATGCCCCACAACTTGAATTCATTAAACTATCTGAAAACACGCCAAAGGTATTGAAGATGATTCAGTCATCCTCACTGGTTGAAGCAGACATTCAAATTGGTTGGAGTAGGATGCGGAAGGAAGTACGGGATGATTATTTTGATGCTGCTGCTCAATTGCTCAGACAAATGTCTAATATTGAGATTTTACATTTCTCTATTCCGCAGGTATGTTGTCGTCCATTTGCTTGCAATGTAGTACTTGTTTTCTGATGTTCTGATAACGCGCTTGTCGAGGGCACGATCAAACAAATTATTACAACTTATCACATGCAACAAAATATATTGAAGACAGTGGCAAGAGGATCGATCCACAGAGATTGGTGAAGACTTACACTAGACAAGGCCAGATTTATAAAATAAAACAATAAAAGAAACAAAACAGAATTCAAGGTCTTGAATGGATTCAAGGTCTTGAATGTATTCGGGGGCAAGGCACAAAAAGTAACAATCAGGGGGGGTTTTACTTGACCAAACGAGTTGGTCAAGAGAGATTTGGAGCTAACAAGTTTATCTAAGAAAGCAGGTTCGGGGTCCCGAATGTCACGTTCGGGGTCCCGAATGTAAAAATATAACAAATTAGTGAACAAATTCAGAATTAATAAAACAGAAAGTGAAACAGGTGCAGAAGTATCAACGCAGGCGTGAAATAGAACAAGAGTGAAATAAGCACGAATAATCAGTTGGAGAAAGGGTTCTCGGCAAAGGCATTCTGGGTTGCATTCGGGACCAGATCGTCATCAGCTCAAGGGTATTCCATTCGAGATGTCATAGAAATGACATGGGGACCAGATTCCTCGGATATCCCCTACTTTTCTCTTAAGAGAAACTACCCCCCGTTTCCACATATGAGGTAGTCTTGACAGTCCGCCATCCCTCCAGGCATGAATGCGGGAGGGCCATACTCAAACTGCCCATGAAGTTAAGAAAAGACAGATCTAGAGCTAAAGTCCCTCAGTTTGTCAGGCTCGTGACCCAGCTCTAATCAACTACCCAACCTATCTATTCAAGACCACTTTGACACAGTCAAGACTAAACAGATGCCTACTTACTCATGCAATTTTCCTTCCGTATTCATCACATAAATGGCAGCCTTTACACAAGATAATTATCAGTTGATCAAGCCTCAAATTAAATCATGCAAAGATATAATTAAACCGATGAATAGTTGAATATAGCATCAAGAATATTTTAAGCACATTAAGGCCTCGAATCTGCCCCTGCAACCCTTGAATCAGCCTTGCCAAGAACTAGGAATTTAGCTACTCATGCTTAAAGATAAATAAATAACAATTAAAGAAAGCATAACAAGTAAATAAATAGATGAAGGGAAGAAAACTTGTTACTAAAATCCGTTTGAAGCCCGGCGGCAAGGTTGAAGATGAGCTAACAAGAACTAGAGAGATAAACTAGAGAGAAGTCTAAGAAAACTAAAACTACATGATCATGGATAAGCCAAGATATCCTAAACTCTTCCTATCATCCTCTATTTAAACTAGAAAATACAATCACCAAATATCTTCTGCCCAACTAAGGAACAAAATGCATTTAAAGAAAGCCTATTAATATGGATCTATGCTCCCTAAAGCAAAAGGCTGAAAAAGCTGAAAAAGCTGAAAGCTGATTTTCTTGGTCTTGACCAGCTTTGGCAGATCTGGAATGGGCTCAAGGCCTGCAATGGTCAGAGGGGTAGGTATTTTGTGATCAGTGCAGACTGTCGGAACAGTGTCAGAGGAGGCACATGGAAGGTCTGGGAAGAGGACACGTGGAAATGCCATTCTTTGCCCTTCGGGGTCCCGAATCCATTCGGGACCTTGAACGCGATTCTGGACTCGGGACCTCGACTGTGGTCTTGAAGCTCGAAAACGCCCAAAATGCTCAAAAAATGCATGTTTTTGCATAAACTCCCTTTTTAGGCCTAGATCTGCAATAGTAATGAAAACAAGGGTAAATTAACAGAATCATGCCTTAAATTGATGAAATAATGGAGAGAAAATCATGCATAAATACACTCTATCAAATATCCCCACACTGCCCAATGCTCGCCCTCGAGCATTCACAAAATTTAAAACAGTCCCAAAACAGAACAGACACACCAAACCATAGCACAGAGAATAAGCATGCTTGACAAGATTCGGGACCCCGAATGGGGACAAGCTCCACCTAGATACACCTGCGTCAAATCAGAAGGGTAACGACCCTTGAGAAAGAACTTTTCCGCTTCAGCCTATGAACCAGCAGTCCTCACATGGATTGGTGTTTGCACTCACGCTCGTGAACAAGGTTAGGTGTTTAAACGCTCAATCATGCATAAAACGCAGCACAAAAACTAAGTTTGCATATCAATCCGAGTACATTAGACACACGCATAGGCAATCTAGCAATCAAAAGGCTTCGCATCGAGGGCAAGAAGGGGAGGCAAAGAAAATAAATGATAAGAGGAAATGGAAGAAGCATAATGAGAAGAAAAAATGGAGAAGATGGAGGGTAAAGAAGTGAAATGAGAAGGTGGTTAAACCCACTCAAACCTGGAATGCTCCCTTGGTAGGAAAGAATCGAGATGGTGAGACAATGTTGCTGGAGCGAAAGCTAGACTAGGCTTTTCTTCTTCGAGGGGGGTCCTTGCCTTCATTCGGGACCTAGGCTCGGGACCTTGAATGGATGTTGGCTGCTGATTTTCCTCTTCTTGGCTTTCAAGGTTTGGTCTTGCTCTTTTCTCTCTCTCTTTTATTTCTGTTTTTCTTTTTTCAATTTTTTTTCTTTTTTTTTTTTTTCAAGAGAGAGAGAAAGAGAGATCTGAATTGAGGATCGAGACCTTGTTCTTCGGGGGCTTGATATTTTGATTTCACTTCCCTACACTTGTGTTTTGCTGTGGGTGGGAAGTGATTTTTCGTTCTGGTCTGCCCTTGATTTCTTCATTTTAGCTTGAGGCCTCGAATCCGCGCTAGCATTCAGGGTCTTGAATTTTTGCGGGATCCCCACACTTTTCCTTTGCTGCTCCGTTTGCCTAGTCTAGCCCTTGATAGTGCACCCAACAACATCGCTCACCTGCCAAGAGAAAGATCAAGAAAAAATTCAAATGGTCAGAATGAAGGGTCAAGAAGGGATTCGGGGGTAAGAGAAAAAAACAGAACAGAAGAAAAAATGAGAGAAAACAATTTGATGCGAAGACTTAATCTTTTTGCTGCTTTCCTATGTCTAAATGCGTCTACACCCATGGATATCATGCAAACCCAACCAGTACCTAGTCATGCATTCGCTCAAACAATAAATATAGGCATGAAGGCTCAAATGCTCTCAAGGTGTTAATTCGTGACTACTGGTGTCTAGGTCTTGAAGCAGATATAAGGTGCAGCAGGCAAAGACTGAAATATTCGGGACCTTGACTAAGACAACATTTTCATTCTATGTGCACAAGTCAAGTGTGTGTGTCCATCGTTGGGGTGTTTTCAAAAACTAGGCAGCAAATAAAGATAAAAATCCAAGAAAACATTCGGGACCTTGAAACATGCAGTCAAGCAAAGTAAACAAATAAGGCAGATAAAACCCTCCCCACACTTAGGCAACACATTGTCCTCAATGTGAAGAAGGAGACAAAAAGATAGCAGTTCAAACTAAAGCATAAAGGGAAATTATTCAACATAAAATAAAAGATAAGCCCATGCTGGGGCAAAGGGATAGATTGTTCGGGGTCTCGAATCGAGGATGGGGGAAGATTGCGCCAGTGTTGGCTTCGGGGTCCCGAATCAGAAACAGGTGTCGAGGTCTCGAATCAGAAACAGGTATCGGGGTCTCGAATGACGGATTCCACGTGGCGCGCTAGGAGAGGCTCCTGAAAAAGCTGATACTCGACACCTGTACAAATCAGAGAAAAAAAATGAGATTTTTTTTTTGAATTTTTTTTTTTAAATTTTTTTTTTTTTTGAATTTGAAAAAAGGGGGGAAAGAAGGGAAAACAAAAGGAATTAATGGGGTTTGAAAAAGGAGGGGACAAGAGAATTAAATGAGGAGGGAAGGAGACAAAAGTAATTAAAGCTACCATAGGGAACATAAAAAGCTAAATTAAATGGGGAATTAATGGGGTTTGAAAAAGGAGGAGACAAGAGAATTAAATGAGGAGGGAAGGAGACAAAGCTAATTAAAACTACATAGGGAACATAAGAAGTGTGCATAAAGAATAAAAAAGCTAAGTTTGACTTGGAATTGAAAAAATTTAAAATTAAAAGGAAAGAAGAAAGAAGGTTAGGAATCCGTGGGATTTCCCCACACTTGGCCTTGATTATAGTCGGGGCCTCGACTCTTCAAGTTTCCTTCAACCAATTCTACTAAATGCTTTCCATCCTCTTAGTTTGATGTGAATTATCGCATGGAGTGGATGGTCTTGTAGCAAAGCATCTTGCATGCGGTCATGACATGAATCAAATATTAATTTAGGCTCCTGCAAAATTAAGAGGAAAAAATTGTTATGAGTGGAAGGTGATTCAAGAAAAGGATCAATATAATCAAAAAGTTTCAAAATCTCCCTTTCACCCATAACGACTTTAGATCGAGGGCATGACGAAAAGCTCAAGTCCTCAATTTTCTCCTTCTCAATCTCACTTAAATCCTCATCCTCAGTCTCCCTTGAATCCTCATTCACAATCTCTCCCGGCTGAAAAATAGTTTCTGCCCTCGATTCTGCTTCGAGGCCTTGAAGCTCGTCACTGTTGCTCAACTTTGGGACCTCGATGTCTGTGTAGTACATATTGGCTCTTGACTCCAAAGGAGAGCATCCTGAATCCTCCAATTTTAGCTCATCCGTAGGCATGAAAAGGTCCTCTATCCCATAAGACTCATCATCTTGGTCATGACGGTCATATGGTAACTCCCATAGGGTGGTGGTGGAGAAACTCTCCTCTTCACTTGAATAGTCGTCACTATCTAAGTGCTGGGAATGTTGTTCTATAGGAGTGATAGGGTGATCCATCGTCTGATTGGGCAAGAGAGCTAAAAAATTTGGTTCGGGGGCTGGAACTTCTTCGGGGTCCCGAGGATCTGGGATCTGTTCGGGAGCTGCAGAAGTGGCAACGTCGGGGTCTTGAATCCGATTCGGGACCTCGACTTCCATATCCTCTTGACGCCACTGCTCCTTAAGCTCCTGCATTTCTAAAGTTAGCTCTTTTAATTGATTTTCCAAGTTAATCAACCTTTCCTTATCGGATTCGGGAGCTGGGGCAGCGTCGAGGTCAAGATGGGCGGGCAAGGATGTGAAGTTTTCTTCAAGATACTCTTGGCGCCTCTGCTCCCGAAGGGTCTCTTTAAATTGATTAACCATGCCAATTAATGCAGCCAGATTTCCTTGGGACAACCCTGTGCCTTGAGGAGGTTGTGGAGGCTGAAAATATTGATATCCAGGTCTAGAATGCACTCCATAGCTGAAATTTCCTTGATTCCAGCACGTGGGGTTGGGAGTAAAATGCTGAGGAAAAGAGGGTGAATGAGAATAAGAATTAAAATAAGACATTTAAAGAAAGAAATAAAACAAAACAAAAATCCGGACTTGTCTAGGGCAAGACTTAACACCAATCCCCGGCAACGGCGCCATTTTGATAACGCGCTTGTCGAGGGCACGATCAAACAAATTATTACAACTTATCACATGCAACAAAATAGATTGAAGACAGTGGCAAGAGGATCGATCCACAGAGATTGGTGAAGACTTACACTAGACAAGGCCAGATTTATAAAATAAAACAATAAAAGAAACAAAACAGAATTCAAGGTCTTGAATGGATTCAAGGTCTTGAATGTATTCGGGGGCAAGGCACAAAAAGTAACAATCAGGGGGGGGGGGGGGGGTTTTACTTGACCAAACGAGTTGGTCAAGAGAGATTTGGAGCTAACAAGTTTATCTAAGAAAGCAGGTTCGGGGTCCCGAATGTCACGTTCGGGGTCCCGAATGTAAAAATATAACAAATCAGTGAACAAATTCAGAATTAATAAAACAGAAAGTGAAACAGGTACAGAAGTATCAACGCAGGCGTGAAATAGAACAAGAGTGAAATAAGCACGAATAATCAGTTGGAGAAAGGGTTCTCGGCAAAGGCATTCTGGGTTGCATTCGGGACCAGATCGTCATCAGCTCAAGGGTATTCCATTCGAGATGTCATAGAAATGACATGGGGACCAGATTCCTCGGATATCCCCTACTTTTCTCTTAAGAGAAACTACCCCCCGTTTCCACATATGAGGTAGTCTTGACAGTCCGCCATCCCTCCTGGCATGAATGCGGGAGGGCCATACTCAAACTGCCCATGAAGTTAAGAAAAGACAGATCTAGAGCTAAAGTCCCTCAGTTTGTCAGGCTCGTGACCCAGCTCTAATCAACTACCCAACCTATCTATTCAAGACCACTTTGACACAGTCAAGACTAAACAGATGCCTACTTACTCATGCAATTTTCCTTCCGTATTCATCACATAAATGGCAGCCTTTACACAAGATAATTATCAGTTGATCAAGCCTCAAATTAAATCATGCAAAGATATAATTAAACCGATGAATAGTTGAATATAGCATCAAGAATATTTTAAGCACATTAAGGCCTCGAATCTGCCCCTGCAACCCTTGAATCAGCCTTGCCAAGAACTAGGAATTTAGCTACTCATGCTTAAAGATAAATAAATAACAATTAAAGAAAGCATAACAAGTAAATAAATAGATGAAGGGAAGAAAACTTGTTACTAAAATCCGTTTGAAGCCCGGCGGCAAGGTTGAAGATGAGCTAACAAGAACTAGAGAGATAAACTAGAGAGAAGTCTAAGAAAACTAAAACTACATGATCATGGATAAGCCAAGATATCCTAAACTCTTCCTATCATCCTCTATTTAAACTAGAAAATACAATCACCAAATATCTTCTGCCCAACTAAGGAACAAAATGCATTTAAAGAAAGCCTATTAATATGGATCTATGCTCCCTAAAGCAAAAGGCTGAAAAAGCTGAAAAAGCTGAAAGCTAATTTTCTTGGTCTTGACCAGCTTTGGCAGATCTGGAATGGGCTCAAGGCCTGCAATGGTCAGAGGGGTAGGTATTTTGTGATCAGTGCAGACTGTCGGAACAGTGTCAGAGGAGGCACATGGAAGGTCTGGGAAGAGGACACGTGGAAATGCCATTCTTTGCCCTTCGGGGTCCCGAATCCATTCGGGACCTTGAACGCGATTCTGGACTCGGGACCTCGACTGTGGTCTTGAAGCTCGAAAACGCCCAAAATGCTCCAAAAACGCATGTTTTTGCATAAACTCCCTTTTTAGGCCTAGATCTGCAATAGTAATGAAAACAAGGGTAAATTAACAGAATCATGCCTTAAATTGATGAAATAATGGAGAGAAAATCATGCATAAATACACTCTATCAAATATCCCCACACTGCCCAATGCTCGCCCTCGAGCATTCACAAAATTTAAAACAGTCCCAAAACAGAACAGACACACCAAACCATAGCACAGAGAATAAGCATGCTTGACAAGATTCGGGACCCCGAATGGGGACAAGCTCCACCTAGATACACCTGCGTCAAATCAGAAGGGTAACGACCCTTGAGAAAGAACTTTTCCGCTTCAGCCTATGAACCAGCAGTCCTCACATGGATTGGTGTTTGCACTCACGCTCGTGAACAAGGTTAGGTGTTTAAACGCTCAATCATGCATAAAACGCAGCACAAAAACTAAGTTTGCATATCAATCCGAGTACATTAGACACACGCATAGGCAATCTAGCAATCAAAAGGCTTCGCATCGAGGGCAAGAAGGGGAGGCAAAGAAAATAAATGATAAGAGGAAATGGAAGAAGCATAATGAGAAGAAAAAATGGAGAAGATGGAGGGTAAAGAAGTGAAATGAGAAGGTGGTTAAACCCACTCAAACCTGGAATGCTCCCTTGGTAGGAAAGAATCGAGATGGTGAGACAATGTTGCTGGAGCGAAAGCTAGACTAGGCTTTTCTTCTTCGAGGGGGGTCCTTGCCTTCATTCGGGACCTAGGCTCGGGACCTTGAATGGATGTTGGCTGCTGATTTTCCTCTTCTTGGCTTTCAAGGTTTGGTCTTGCTCTTTTCTCTCTCTCTTTTATTTCTGTTTTTCTTTTTTCAATTTTTTTTCTTTTTTTTTTTTTTCAAGAGAGAGAGAAAGAGAGATCTGAATTGAGGATCGAGACCTTGTTCTTCGGGGGCTTGATATTTTGATTTCACTTCCCCACACTTGTGTTTTGCTGTGGGTGGGAAGTGATTTTTCGTTCTGGTCTGCCCTTGATTTCTTCATTTTAGCTTGAGGCCTCGAATCCGCGCTAGCATTCAGGGTCTTGAATTTTTGCGGGATCCCCACACTTTTCCTTTGCTGCTCCGTTTGCCTAGTCTAGCCCTTGATAGTGCACCCAACAACATCGCTCACCTGCCAAGAGAAAGATCAAGAAAAAATTCAAATGGTCAGAATGAAGGGTCAAGAAGGGATTCGGGGGTAAGAGAAAAAAACAGAACAGAAGAAAAAATGAGAGAAAACAATTTGATGCGAAGACTTAATCTTTTTGCTGCTTTCCTATGTCTAAATGCGTCTACACCCATGGATATCATGCAAACCCAACCAGTACCTAGTCATGCATTCGCTCAAACAATAAATATAGGCATGAAGGCTCAAATGCTCTCAAGGTGTTAATTCGTGACTACTGGTGTCTAGGTCTTGAAGCAGATATAAGGTGCAGCAGGCAAAGACTGAAATATTCGGGACCTTGACTAAGACAACATTTTCATTCTATGTGCACAAGTCAAGTGTGTGTGTCCATCGTTGGGGTGTTTTCAAAAACTAGGCAGCAAATAAAGATAAAAATCCAAGAAAACATTCGGGACCTTGAAACATGCAGTCAAGCAAAGTAAACAAATAAGGCAGATAAAACCCTCCCCACACTTAGGCAACACATTGTCCTCAATGTGAAGAAGGAGACAAAAAGATAGCAGTTCAAACTAAAGCATAAAGGGAAATTATTCAACATAAAATAAAAGATAAGCCCATGCTGGGGCAAAGGGATAGATTGTTCGGGGTCTCGAATCGAGGATGGGGGAAGATTGCGCCAGTGTTGGCTTCGGGGTCCCGAATCAGAAACAGGTGTCGAGGTCTCGAATCAGAAACAGGTATCGGGGTCTCGAATGACGGATTCCACGTGGCGCGCTAGGAGAGGCTCCTGAAAAAGCTGATACTCGACACCTGTACAAATCAGAGAAAAAAAATGAGATTTTTTTTTTGAATTTTTTTTTTTAAATTTTTTTTTTTTTTGAATTTGAAAAAAGGGGGGAAAGAAGGGAAAACAAAAGGAATTAATGGGGTTTGAAAAAGGAGGGGACAAGAGAATTAAATGAGGAGGGAAGGAGACAAAAGTAATTAAAGCTACCATAGGGAACATAAAAAGCTAAATTAAATGGGGAATTAATGGGGTTTGAAAAAGGAGGAGACAAGAGAATTAAATGAGGAGGGAAGGAGACAAAGCTAATTAAAACTACATAGGGAACATAAGAAGTGTGCATAAAGAATAAAAAAGCTAAGTTTGACTTGGAATTGAAAAAATTTAAAATTAAAAGGAAAGAAGAAAGAAGGTTAGGAATCCGTGGGATTTCCCCACACTTGGCCTTGATTATAGTCGGGGCCTCGACTCTTCAAGTTTCCTTCAACCAATTCTACTAAATGCTTTCCATCCTCTTAGTTTGATGTGAATTATCGCATGGAGTGGATGGTCTTGTAGCAAAGCATCTTGCATGCGGTCATGACATGAATCAAATATTAATTTAGGCTCCTGCAAAATTAAGAGGAAAAAATTGTTATGAGTGGAAGGTGATTCAAGAAAAGGATCAATATAATCAAAAAGTTTCAAAATCTCCCTTTCACCCATAACGACTTTAGATCGAGGGCATGACGAAAAGCTCAAGTCCTCAATTTTCTCCTTCTCAATCTCACTTAAATCCTCATCCTCAGTCTCCCTTGAATCCTCATTCACAATCTCTCCCGGCTGAAAAATAGTTTCTGCCCTCGATTCTGCTTCGAGGCCTTGAAGCTCGTCACTGTTGCTCAACTTTGGGACCTCGATGTCTGTGTAGTACATATTGGCTCTTGACTCCAAAGGAGAGCATCCTGAATCCTCCAATTTTAGCTCATCCGTAGGCATGAAAAGGTCCTCTATCCCATAAGACTCATCATCTTGGTCATGACGGTCATATGGTAACTCCCATAGGGTGGTGGTGGAGAAACTCTCCTCTTCACTTGAATAGTCGTCACTATCTAAGTGCTGGGAATGTTGTTCTATAGGAGTGATAGGGTGATCCATCGTCTGATTGGGCAAGAGAGCTAAAAAATTTGGTTCGGGGGCTGGAACTTCTTCGGGGTCCCGAGGATCTGGGATCTGTTCGGGAGCTGCAGAAGTGGCAACGTCGGGGTCTTGAATCCGATTCGGGACCTCGACTTCCATATCCTCTTGACGCCACTGCTCCTTAAGCTCCTGCATTTCTAAAGTTAGCTCTTTTAATTGATTTTCCAAGTTAATCAACCTTTCCTTATCGGATTCGGGAGCTGGGGCAGCGTCGAGGTCAAGATGGGCGGGCAAGGATGTGAAGTTTTCTTCAAGATACTCTTGGCGCCTCTGCTCCCGAAGGGTCTCTTTAAATTGATTAACCATGCCAATTAATGCAGCCAGATTTCCTTGGGACAACCCTGTGCCTTGAGGAGGTTGTGGAGGCTGAAAATATTGATATCCAGGTCTAGAATGCACTCCATAGCTGAAATTTCCTTGATTCCAGCACGTGGGGTTGGGAGTAAAATGCTGAGGAAAAGAGGGTGAATGAGAATAAGAATTAAAATAAGACATTTAAAGAAAGAAATAAAACAAAACAAAAATCCGGACTTGTCTAGGGCAAGACTTAACACCAATCCCCGGCAACGGCGCCATTTTGATAACGCGCTTGTCGAGGGCACGATCAAACAAATTATTACAACTTATCACATGCAACAAAATAGATTGAAGACAGTGGCAAGAGGATCGATCCACAGAGATTGGTGAAGACTTACACTAGACAAGGCCAGATTTATAAAATAAAACAATAAAAGAAACAAAACAGAATTCAAGGTCTTGAATGGATTCAAGGTCTTGAATGTATTAGGGGGCAAGGCACAAAAAGTAACAATCAGGGGGGGTTTTACTTGACCAAACGAGTTGGTCAAGAGAGATTTGGAGCTAACAAGTTTATCTAAGAAAGCAGGTTCGGGGTCCCGAATGTCACGTTCGGGGTCCCGAATGTCACGTTCGGGGTCCCGAATGTCACGTTCGGGGTCCCGAATGTAAAAATATAACAAATCAGTGAACAAATTCAGAATTAATAAAACAGAAAGTGAAACAGGTGCAGAAGTATCAACGCAGGCGTGAAATAGAACAAGAGTGAAATAAGCACGAATAATCAGTTGGAGAAAGGGTTCTCGGCAAAGGCATTCTGGGTTGCATTCGGGACCAGATCGTCATCAGCTCAAGGGTATTCCATTCGAGATGTCATAGAAATGACATGGGGACCAGATTCCTCGGATATCCCCTACTTTTCTCTTAAGAGAAACTACCCCCCGTTTCCACATATGAGGTAGTCTTGACAGTCCGCCATCCCTCCTGGCATGAATGCGGGAGGGCCATACTCAAACTGCCCATGAAGTTAAGAAAAGACAGATCTAGAGCTAAAGTCCCTCAGTTTGTCAGGCTCGTGACCCAGCTCTAATCAACTACCCAACCTATCTATTCAAGACCACTTTGACACAGTCAAGACTAAACAGATGCCTACTTACTCATGCAATTTTCCTTCCGTATTCATCACATAAATGGCAGCCTTTACACAAGATAATTATCAGTTGATCAAGCCTCAAATTAAATCATGCAAAGATATAATTAAACCGATGAATAGTTGAATATAGCATCAAGAATATTTTAAGCACATTAAGGCCTCGAATCTGCCCCTGCAACCCTTGAATCAGCCTTGCCAAGAACTAGGAATTTAGCTACTCATGCTTAAAGATAAATAAATAACAATTAAAGAAAGCATAACAAGTAAATAAATAGATGAAGGGAAGAAAACTTGTTACTGAAATCCGTTTGAAGCCCGGCGGCAAGGTTGAAGATGAGCTAACAAGAACTAGAGAGATAAACTAGAGAGAAGTCTAAGAAAACTAAAACTACATGATCATGGATAAGCCAAGATATCCTAAACTCTTCCTATCATCCTCTATTTAAACTAGAAAATACAATCACCAAATATCTTCTGCCCAACTAAGGAACAAAATGCATTTAAAGAAAGCCTATTAATATGGATCTATGCTCCCTAAAGCAAAAGGCTGAAAAAGCTGAAAAAGCTGAAAGCTGATTTTCTTGGTCTTGACCAGCTTTGGCAGATCTGGAATGGGCTCAAGGCCTGCAATGGTCAGAGGGGTAGGTATTTTGTGATCAGTGCAGACTGTCGGAACAGTGTCAGAGGAGGCACATGGAAGGTCTAGGAAGAGGACACGTGGAAATGCCATTCTTTGCCCTTCGGGGTCCCGAATCCATTCGGGACCTTGAACGCGATTCTGGACTCGGGACCTCGACTGTGGTCTTGAAGCTCGAAAACGCCCAAAATGCTCCAAAAACGCATGTTTTTGCATAAACTCCTTTTTTAGGCCTAGATCTGTAATAGTAATGAAAACAAGGGTAAATTAACAAAATCATGCCTTAAATTGATGAAATAATGGAGAGAAAATCATGCATAAATACACTCTATCAAATATCCCCACACTGCCCAATGCTCGCCCTCGAGCATTCACAAAATTTAAAACAGTCCCAAAACAGAACAGACACACCAAACCATAGCACAGAGAATAAGCATGCTTGACAAGATTCGGGACCCCGAATGGGGACAAGCTCCACCTAGATACACCTGCGTCAAATCAGAAGGGTAACGACCCTTGAGAAAGAACTTTTCCGCTTCAGCCTATGAACCAGCAGTCCTCACATGGATTGGTGTTTGCACTCACGCTCGTGAACAAGGTTAGGTGTTTAAACGCTCAATCATGCATAAAACGCAGCACAAAAACTAAGTTTGCATATCAATCCGAGTACATTAGACACACGCATAGGCAATCTAGCAATCAAAAGGCTTCGCATCGAGGGCAAGAAAGGGAGGCAAAGAAAATAAATGATAAGAGGAAATGGAAGAAGCATAATGAGAAGAAAAAATGGAGAAGAGGGAGGGTAAAGAAGTGAAATGAGAAGGTGGTTAAACCCACTCAAACCTGGAATGCTCCCTTGGCAGGAAAGAATCGAGATGGTGAGACAATGTTGCTGGAGCGAAAGCTAGACTAGGCTTTTCTTCTTCGAGGGGGGTCCTTGCCTTCATTCGGGACCTAGGCTTGGGACCTTGAATGGATGTTGGCTGCTGATTTTCCTCTTCTTGGCTTTCAAGGTTTGGTCTTGCTCTTTTCTCTCTCTCTTTTATTTCTGTTTTTTTTTTCTTTTTCATTTTTTTTTTTCAAGAGAGAGAGAAAGAGAGATCTGAATTGAGGATCGAGACCTTGTTCTTCGGGGGCTTGATATTTTGATTTCACTTCCCCACACTTGTGTTTTGCTATGGGTGGGAAGTGATTTTTCGTTCTGGTCTGCCCTTGATTTCTTCGTTTTAGCTTGAGGCCTCGAATCCGCGCTAGCATTCAGGGTCTTGAATTTTTGCGGGATCCCCACACTTTTCCTTTGCTGCTCCGTTTGCCTAGTCTAGCCCTTGATAGTGCACCCAACAACATCGCTCACCTGCCAAGAGAAAGATCAAGAAAAAATTCAAATGGTCAGAATGGAGGGTCAAGAAGGGATTCGGGGGTAAGAGAAAAAAACAGAACAGAAGAAAAAATGAGAGAAAATAATTTGATGCGAAGACTTAATCTTTTTGCTGCTTTCCTATGTCTAAATGCGTCTACACCCATGGATATCATGCAAACCCAACCAGTACCTAGTCATGCATTCGCTCAAACAATAAATATAGGCATGAAGGCTCAAATGCTCTCAAGGTGTTAATTCGTGACTACTGGTGTCTAGGTCTTGAAGCAGATATAAGGTGCAGCAGGCAAAGACTGAAATATTCGGGACCTTGACTAAGACAGCATTTTCATTCTATGTGCACAAGTCAAGTGTGTGTGTCCATCGTTGGGGTGTTTTCAAAAACTAGGCAGCAAATAAAGATAAAAATCCGAGAAAACATTCGGGACCTTGAAACATGCAGTCAAGCAAAGTAAACAAATAAGGCAGATAAAACCCTCCCCACACTTAGGCAACACATTGTCCTCAATGTGAAGAAGGAGACAAAAAGATAGCAGTTCAAACTAAAGCATAAAGGGAAATTATTCAACATAAAATAAAAGATAAGCCCATGCTGGGGCAAAGGGATAGATTGTTCGGGGTCTCGAATCGAGGATGGGGGAAGATTGCGCCAGTGTTGGCTTCGGGGTCCCGAATCAGAAACAGGTGTCGAGGTCTCGAATCAGAAACAGATATCGGGGTCTCGAATGACGGATTCCACGTGGCGCGCTAGGAGAGGCTCCTGAAAAAGTTGATACTCGACACCTGTACAAATCAGAGAAAAAAAATGCATTTTTTTAAATAAATAACAATTAAAGAAAGCATAACAAGTAAATAAATAGATGAAGGGAAGAAAACTTGTTACTAAAATCCGTTTGAAGCCCGGCGGCAAGGTTGAAGATGAGCTAACAAGAACTAGAGAGATAAACTAGAGAGAAGTCTAAGAAAACTAAAACTACATGATCATGGATAAGCCAAGATATCCTAAACTCTTCCTATCATCCTCTATTTAAATTAGAAAATACAATCACCAAATATCTTCTGCTCAACTAAGGAACAAAATGCATTTAAAGAAAGCCTATTAATATGGATCTATGCTCTCTAAAGCAAAAGGCTGAAAAAGCTGAAAAAGCTGAAAGCTGATTTTCTTGGTCTTGACCAGCTTTGGCAGATCTGGAATGGGCTCAAGGCCTGCAATGGTCAGAGGGGTAGGTATTTTGTGATCAGTACAGGCTATCGGAACAGTGTCAGAGGAGGCACATGGAAGGTCTGGGAAGAGGACACGTGGAAATGCCATTCTTTGCCCTTCGGGGTCCCGAATCCATTCGGGACCTTGAACGCGATTCTGGACTCGGGACCTCGACTGTGGTCTTGAAGCTCGAAAATGCCCAAAATGCTCCAAAAATGCATGTTTTTGCATAAACTCCCTTTTTAGGCCTAGATCTGCAATAGTAATGAAAACAAGGGTAAATTAACAGAATCATGCCTTAAATTGATGAAATAATGGAGAGAAAATCATGCATAAATACACTCTATCATGTTCATTACAATTAATTAAACTCATTGTCTTGTATTTTTATGTGCCAGCAATTGGTAAAACCCTTTAATATTTTCAGTTCTATAAAATTGCGCTCTTTTCATTCCTTGATTCGCTTGGAGTTGCGAGGCTCTGTACTTGGGACAGGAGTTTTACCTCTCATGCTCAAAGACTCACTTAAGTTGAAAGTGATCATCCTTCATGAGGTTAGTTTCATTTGGACAAATAACATGAAGCATATTACTCTTAGTTAATTATTAATTTTCTAATTACACTGTCAGTGCTTTCTGCAATATTACTGTTTGAAAAATTTAATCATTGTATATGTATACATATGCCTCTTATCAAGTACAGATGTACTCGCTAAAAAAAACCACTTGTGTGGGTGCCCTTGGAAAAAGAGAAGGTTTGATGTACATGTGGTACGTGTCTTGCTGCCTTGAGGTAGCTGAGCTCAAAGTATTTAGAGGGATGGAAACTGAGATGGATATTTGATTGCATTGCATTTCATCATGTTTTATCGTCCATTTACTAGTTTATTTGGACGGTAAACCTACTGATTTATCCTTGATTTCCCATATTTTTGGTAGTTCTGGTCTCTTGGAAGAATCCTGAAGTTCTGGTTTGAAGAGCTGGAAGCTATTTACCAGAGTCTAGGCCTGGATCTTGGCCTAGACATTTTCGCACCCGAAGCAGCGCGCTAACCAGAATCGTCTTGGCCAAGACTGCGGCCAAGACACTTTCGCGATAGAGGACATTGTGCGGATCTTTTGGACCGCCTCCCACATTGAGCCTTACAGCTGGCACGTAGCAGCTGTCACTCAATTCTAGAGGGATCTGAAGCCAATCTCTTGAAGAATCCCGCAGGGGATCTCCCTCTTCTTGTAATTGCGATTTAGTTTCTATTTCAAAAACAATTTATTGTTACAATCTTTTTAGAGATTTTCTAGGAAGTTTAGTTGAAGTAGGACAGAGGAGTTTTAGGGCTATTTAGCCAAACATTGTTCCTCCTCTGTCCGGATCGGATTCCGACCTTCTTCTTCTCTTTTCTTCTTCTTCGACATTGTTAAAACTTTGCTCCGGATTTTATTTAAAATCTCGGAATTAATTTATTTATGCAACAACATATATTGTCTTTTTAATTATGAGTATGAGTAACTAAACACCCATTCTTGGTAAGGGTTGATGAGCTAGAGTTCTTATGCGTTCGTGAGATTGAAACCGTGCTTCACAATCTCTTCACTTGTATTTATTCATTTCTTAAGCTTAATTCATCGCTTACTCACTAGAGACAAGGTTTGATCATCCTTGCACTCTAGTAGAGAAGAGTTGTAGCCGGTCTAGATGGAAAGGGAGCACCCGTCGGCTAGACAAAGTAGGCAACTAGTCTCGAGCTAGACTAGAAGAAATAAGTAATCTAGGTCAAGACCAGATTGACAATCTAGGATCTCCATAGGGAGATACCTTGGCCTAGGTACTGTCTTCCCCTATACCATTGAGGAAGCGAACAACCATTCAAGACAGCAGTCAAACTGATAAACCCTTTAACCAGCAAGGTGTCCCTTGACCAGGATTATCAGGAAAAGGAGCACCCGCCAGGTAATTTGAAGAGGAGGGAAGGCAGGAGTGAAATTGAGCACCTCCACTCTATAGCAGTACTATAAATGAAGAGATGAATACATTTAAATCCATGACCGAAGCATAAGAACAGAGCTCTCATATCGCCCTTACCTGGAATTTCCTTTTATCGGATTTACAACAATCTTGACCCCAGTCTTGACCAGGACTTTGGCCAATACTATTTAAACAGTTTTCACTTCTTTTCGTTTTGTCTTCAGTTTCAGATTCCACCCAACCAAAACACAGTGACGAGGAAGTCAACCCAAGAATTACATTTCCTAGAGGTCTCTGTGGACGATCCTCTTACCATCATCTACAAACTCTTGTAGACAGTGATAAGTTGTATTTCTACCCCCAATTCCATACCTATTTCACTATTATATTTGACGTGTTCGACGCGCGATCAAATTTTGGCGCCGTTGCCGGGGATCTCTAATGGTATTTGTAGTTTTTGTTTTATTTTTTATTTTATGACAGTTGATGACCAGGTTCTCAAGTAGAGAACAAGATTTGTTACCAATCAATCGCAATCTCACCAGGACCGAAGCACAACTTAGGAGGCAAGCTCAACTAAGAGCAGCCCAAAGGGAAAGAGGATCAGAAGCCTCTAGTTCCGAAACAGATCGCAGTCTTGACCACGATCTTGGCCTAGATTCAGACCAAGACGAACTCTTTGGTCTAGACATGGCAGAAATTCAGCAAGAACCCACAATGAGGGAGCTTAACAAATCAGCAGAGCAAGAAACCTTTTCCTGCATCGCTTTGCCGCCAGTGGCAAATGATTGGTCGATCAAGACCAACATGGTGGCCAACCTTCCTAGGTTTTACGGTCATACAAATGAGAATCCATTCAAACACTTGAGGAATTTACACGTCCAGTGTGATATGATGAAGCCAGCAGGTGTGAGCATGGAAAGAGCGAAGCTAAAAGCCTTCCCTTGGGGGGGCTGCGCAGAATTGGTTCTACAGCCTACCTCACAATACGGTCAACACCTGGGCCGAGATGTCCACCCTATTCCTCAATAAATACTAGAATGCAACAAAAGCAGGATCGGCTAGAAAAAACATGGCTGTCATCCAGCAAAGGAACAATGAGGGACTGAGCGAATATCACCAACGTTTCAAGGAATTGCAAAAAGTTTGTCCTACACATGGGGTTGCGGATCAGACCATGATCCAATATTTCTATGATGGAATGCTCCTACCTACAAAAGAAAAGGTTGATTCAGCAGCGGGTGGAGCATTGCAAGACTTGACTGTCACGAGAGCCAAGCTTCTACTTCAGACCATGGCAGACAACTGCCAAAATAATGCTTCTTCTGAAAGAAACTCTACTCCTTCTAATCTTTGTTCCATGGATGTTGAGCAGAAATTAAATGAATTAACTGACATGGTAAAAAACATTTCTGTCAATATTTCAGGTACAATGACCACAGGGAATCCTAGTCAAGAGCAGGTAGCCTCTGTTTGTGGAATCTGCCAACAACAAGACCATCAAACCAATAATTGCTACATGGTGCAACACCCTCCTGATGATGTAACACAAGTAAATGCGGTCTATGGTCAAAATCAAGGAAGTATGCAAAACTTCCCACAAGGGAGTAATCAGTACTCATGGAGAGCACACCCAAACTTTAGGTAGAGAGATCCAATCCCTCCAAACCAGAACCCAAACCATAATGCACCTCAGCAGCAACAACAACCTAACTTCCAAAACTTCATCCCTCGTCCATCACACCTTAATCCTGGCCAACCTCCTGGTCAAGCCGCTGTACCTCAACTGCCGCCAGCACCTCAGCCTTTGCAACTTACTGGGCCATCTATGGAGGATACCATCAAAAATTTGATGGAAATGCAGAAGAACCTGATGCAATCAACTCAATCTACTTTGGCTGAAATGCAAAAGCAGATTAATCAGATGGCAAATCAAGGGAAATTGCCTTCCACAACCATAGATAATCCGAAACACAATGTTAGTGCCATTAGTTTGAGGAGTGGAGCTGTGCTACCAGAAAGGGAAGGAGCGAAAACAGATAAGGAGGTAAGAAGAATTCAGTCGGAAGGCCTGGATGAAGATGAGGAAGAGGAAGCTGAAGCAGAAGTAGTCTTGACCAAGACACAGGTCAATACTGAAGGGATCGCAGGACCAGAAAAAGCGGAACCTGTCTTGGCCAAGCCTCAGGCCAAGACTGACCAGAAGGAAGAAATTATAGAAATTCCTCCACCATTCCCTCCTAGATCTTCGAAGGAGAAGAGGGAAGATGAAAAGAGAGACTTTATGGCAGTTTTCGAAAAAATAGCTGTGAATATTCCTATGTTGGACTTAATTGCAAAAGTCCCCTCTTATGCTAAATTTCTTAAGGAACTGTGCACCAATAAAAAGAAAATTACAGGTGTAGAGAGGGTAAATTTAGCACACAATGTCGCGGCAGTACAGCAGCTTCCAGAGAAGTGCAAGGATCAGGGAACCTTCACAATTCCATGCCAGATCGGAAACAAGATCATTGAGAAAGCCCTTTGTGACCTAGGAGCCGGCATCAATGTGATGTCCCTAAGTGAATTTGAGACCTTGAAGATAGGGACAATGAAGGAAACCGACTTAGTGATCCAGCTGGCTGATCGGACGATTATCCGTCCCAAAGGAGTAGTAACCGATGTCTTAGTAATGGTAAATGATTTTATTTATCCGGTGGACTTTTATATAGTTGAAATGAATGTTCAACTACCCTCCTGTACCACTGATATTTTATTAGGAAGACCATTCCTAAGGACTTCTAAAGCAAAGATTGATTGCTTCGAGGGAAGCATAATTTTAGAATTTTGTGGAAGAACAATTAAATTCAGCATTACTGATGCTTTAAAACATCCTAACGATTTACATTGTGTGAATTTCTTGGATGTTTTGGACCCGATTACAGAAGAAATTGCTGACATTTATACTAACGACCCCCTTGAGTATGTTTTGAGCAGGGGGATTTCCACAAGAACGTTGAAAGAATTGAAGGAAAGGACTGGAGATCAGAAGGAACTCCAGGAAATTGTGGATAGCATGACAGATCCACAAGAACTCGAATCAGTCTTGACCACGATCTTGGCCAAGACTCCGGCCAAGACTGCCGAACTGAAGGAGAAAACAGCGAGTGCTCAATTCATTCAATCTTCAACACCTAAATTCTTACCTTCTGTTGTGCAGGCACCTCAGTTAGAATTAAAAGCCTTGCCCGATCATCTCAAGTACGCCTATCTAGGCCTAGACGACACCCTACCCGTCATCATTTCAGCAAAGCTAGCAAAAGATGAAGAGGAGCGTTTGGTGGCTGTCTTGAAGATGCATAAAGAAGCGATTGGCTGGACCATGGCAGATATCAAGGGGATATCAGCCAACATATGTACCTACAAAATACATGTGGAAGAGGATAAGAAACCTATTCGGCAACCCCAGAGGAGATTAAACCCTTCGATGATGGAAGTGGTTAAAAAGGAAATAATTAAGTTGCTAGATTCAGGTGTAATCTATCCTATTTCTGATAGCAATTGGGTGTCTCCTGTGCAGGTAGTTCCTAAGAAGACTGGAATTACGGTGATTGAAGGAGAAGATGGCACCCAAAGAACGACAAGAATCCAAAACGGATGGAGGGTGTGCATCGACTACCGAAGACTGAATCAAGTCACTCGGAAGGACCATTTCCCCTTGCCGTTTATAGACCAAATGGTAGAGAGACTTACTGGAAAGTCTCACTATTATTTCTTGGACGGATACTCGGGGTTTCACCAAATCCCTGTTGCGCCCGAAGACCAAGAAAAGACGACGTTCACTTGCCCATTTGGAACGTTCGCCTACCGCCGCATGCCATTTGGGTTGTGTAATGCCCCAGCCACCTTTCAAAGGTGAATGGTAAGCATTTTTTCTGATTATGTGGAGAAGAGCATCGAGGTGTTCATGGACGATTTTACTGTTTACGGTAATAATTTTGAACAATGTCTGCATAATTTAGAAAATATTTTAAAGAGATGTGTTGATACTTGTCTAGTCATAAATTATGAAAAATGCCATTTTATGGTAGACCAAGGATTTGTCCTTGGCCATGTCATTTCAAAGAAAGGCATTGAAGTTGATCAAGCGAAAATAGACATTATCAAGAACTTGCCTTACCCCTCATGCTTGCGTGAGGTTAGGAGCTTTCTTGGACATGCAGGCTTCTACCGCAGGTTCATAAAGGACTTCTCAAAGGTAGCTGAACCAATGTGCAAATTACTTCAAAAAGAGGTGGAGTTCGACTTCAACGAAGAATGCAAGAAATCGTTCGAGGAGCTGAAGGAACGATTGATAACAGCACCGATCATTCAACCACCTGATTGGAGCTTGCCATTCGAGCTGATGTGCGACGCAAGCGACGCTGCTGTTGGAGCTGTTCTTGGGCAAAAGAAAGGGAAAGACCCGCACGTGATCTATTACGCATCAAAAATGCTAGATGATGCCCAAAGAAATTACACCACTACTGAAAAAGAACTCTTTGCAATAGTTTTTGCCTTGGAAAAATTTAGATCGTATTTATTGGGCACTAAAATTATTGTATTTTCAGATCATGCAGCCTTGAAATACCTCTTGGTCAAGCATGAGGCCAAGCCTAGACTAATCCGTTGGATTCTTCTTATGCAGGATGATAACAATCAAGACAGCCCTAACGGTGCCACCTCGCTTGCCGCTCCCGCCAGGACGATTTCCCATAAGACCCGTAAGATATCTTCATATCGCCCGAGAATCAGCGAAGGATTCCTAGGATGGTTGACATCAGCGGGGGGGGAGGGGGACTCACGCGACTCTACACGCACGACACCATCCCATCCTAGGGACCCACGAGCTTATCGCTCCCGGCAGCCCGTACGATATCGCTCATGACGTCATCCGTCGGTATCGCTTGTGACGTCACCATCAGACATCGCCTGGATTGTTATCGCCAGGTATCGCCGAATAGGCCTATAAATACCCCTACTTTTCCAATCTTAAGGTAAGATCGAGATCACTGAGATGAACTTCTGTCATTTTTGAAACCCGAACTGACTTAAGCATCGGAGTGTCTACGCCGGAGCCCCCCTCCGGCGCTTTGCAGGTAAATCCGGCACCGACCGCCACCGTTCCGATCAGGCACGACTCCGAATCTTACAAGATCGACATTGAATCCTATCAAATGGTGCTTTCATTGAGAGCTTTGGTATATTAAGTGAGCGTCCTTAATAGCCAAGCTCCGTCTAGTCGGAAGATTGGAACGGTCATGATCACGGGATCGGAGCCAATCCGATCATCATCCTCTAATATCCCTTTCTCAATCCGCAGACAATTATTCCCTTTTGCTACTTCTGATCTCTCTATGACTACACAACCAATTATTTCGGGATCTCTGGACCTCTCGGTTGGAATTGCTGGGGGACTGGCCTCCTCGCAGACGGATATCTTGTCATCTCAGATAGCGGGATCTGATTTCTCCACTCCTCTTTCGGGGGGATCTGTGCTTAATCGTGAACATCCTTTTGAAATGGAAATAGCGGCCCTTCGTTCTCGGCTGGAATATTTGACGGAAATGGCTGCAAGAGTCACGCCTGGTGCTTCTGGATCTAGTCTCCCTCCTCGCGTCATGTTCACACCATCTATTGTCGCTGATCGACTTTTATCACCGTTGTTTCTAGAAAACCTCCAGATGCCTTTATCCGCGGGAAATCCACCGATTAATGTTGAGCAGTTTACTCAAGGAAGAGTAGAGACTTACGTACCGCAAATGCCGCAAGGTCTCCTCCTGCAAGGAGACAGGCAGTTTGAGGGGGTTAGGAACCAGTGGGACGGACGGAGGGAAGGAGCCAATAGAAGTTTGTCTCCCGAGTACAGTGAAAGATCCAGTAGTCGAAGGTATCGAAGTCGTTCACACAGGAGCCGCAGTCGATCTCCTAGACGACATCTTACGCCAGAACCACGAAATAGGGGGCACCAGGCCGAAATGTCTCCTCCGCGTCAGGCGCGTGAAATTCTTGATGATACATCGGGCCACCCATTTAGCCGTCGTATAAGGCGTCACAGGGTCAGTCGGCGCGTGAAGCTTCTTACTGATGTTTATGATGGCACCAAGGATCCCATCTCGCACATTAATAAAGTGAAGGATTTTGTTCAGTTTCAGACCCACAGTGATGCGGCGTTATGCAAAATATTTGTTATGACATTATCGGGTGTTGCGCGTCTTTGGTTTGAGGGTCTCTCTGGTGGATCCATTAATAATTTCCCACAATTAGAATTTAAATTCCGGAGCAGATTTAGCACTGCAATTCCGATCAGGAAATCTGCCGCCGCGTTATTTGACATACAACGAAGGTCTCAAGAAACCTTAAAGGAATTTCTTAGTCGCTTCGATTTGGAAATGTCCTTAACGCCGGGCGTTACTATTGATTTTGCTATAGAAGCTCTGAAAAGGAACTGCCGCTATGGAAAGCTGAAAGACGCGTTCATGGTGGATCCTCCAGTGACTTTAGATGCGTTGAGACTTAAAGCCACAATTACGCAAAAATGGAAGAGGAAGAAAATAGAGATAAGACGTATAACGTGCCGCATGGGACATCCCAAATTACTACTGCTCCCGCGAAGCTACTACCTGACGACCATTTTATCGACGATTACGCCAGGAGGAAAGACCATATCCCCATGGCCTCCAACAAACAGAAGGGTCATTTTTCGAAGGGAAAAACCGGTGGTTCCCCCTCTCGATGTCACGGGGATTCTTACAAGAACCGGACGTACGACCCAGATTTTCCTTCTCTTAACATACCAAGGGCAGAGATTTTAGCGAAAGCGGAACAGCGAAATCTTCCCATCCGCTACCCTGCGCCTACGAAACCAGGAGTGCTTCTAGGGAGAAGGGAAAATGCTTATTGTAAATTCCACAAAGCCAGGGGCCATTCCACAGAAGCGTGCAGGGAGTTAAGATCGGCGATAGAACGTTTGGTAGAAGAAGGGTATTTAGGAGAATTTGCCACCCAAATAAGAGAAGATGCCCGAAATAATCTCATGAAAAGGACAGCAGATGAACCACCAGTTCCTCCTCGCGTTCCGCAAAAGGATGATGTTCCCAGAGGTAAAGATAGGGAAACTCTTACGATTGATGACGAATATATCCCTATGATTAACATTATCGCGGGAGGAACCCCTTATATGGACGAATCAGAGCCTCTGACAGCTGCGAAAGGAGGCAAGCGCACACGTGATGGCATGACAAAAAAAGGAGATGCGATAGGCATATTGGATCGAATGGTATTATCCTTTTCCGAAGAGGATGAGAAAGGCGTCGTCTATCCGCACAATGATGCTTTGGTGGTTACGCCTGTCATTGCTAGTCATGGAATCAGAAGGACTCTTATTGATAATGGGAGCGCGGTGAACCTCTTTTCGCTGGAAGCTTACAATCTCATGAAACGACCTGATAATGAGTTAACACCTAGCAAACGGCCTATAGTTGGCATTGATGGGGTTCCAATCCCTGTCACGGGGGTAATTACTTTGCCCATATATTTCCGAGAAGACACCTACAAGCGATCAGAGAACCTGTTGTTCCTTGTCGTGGATCTGAATCTGCCTTACAATGTCGTGCTCGGACGACCTTTCCTCAACCGCTTTGGAGCGGTGATATCTCAGAAGCATTTAAAGATGAAATACCCCTCATGGGATGGGGTAGTATCCGTAAAAGGTGATCAAAAGCTGGCGGCGGAATGCTACTCGCTCATGACTCAAAGAAGCTGCGATAGGTACGTATGTATAGCAGCGGATCCCTATGAGCAGAGTGATGAGAAGCGTGCTCAACCTCTAGACAAAATGGTACCCATTCCGGCAATTGGTATAGAGGAAGCAAGTTTCCTGATCAGTGAAAAACTCAGCCCAGTGGAAAACCTTCAACTGGCCCGGCTGCTGAACAAATGCCAAGGAGATTTCGCGTGGAAACCCTCCGACATGCCAGGTATATTGCGGGAAATAGCCGAACATCGGCTCAATGTGGACCCAGATGCCAGGCCGGTACAGCAAAAGCGACGCGCGTTCTCTAATGAAAAGGCGTTAGCTGTAGATAAGGAAGTAGTAAAGCTCCTTGACGCAGGGTTTATCCGCGAAGTTCAATATCCCACCTGGCTAGCGAACCCTATCCTTGTTCCTAAGCCTAATGGGGATTGGCGCATGTGCATCGACTTCACATATTTAAATGATGCCTGCCCTAAGGATTGCTACCCGCTTCCTCGAATAGATCAGTTAGTTGATCAGACCGCTGGATACGCTTATCTAAGCTCACTAGACGCCAACTCTGGATACCATCAAATCCCCATGGCCCGGGAAGATGAAGAAAAGACTGCATTTCTCTCTCCAAAGGCCACCTACTGTTATACGGCGATGCCGTTCGGGCTGAAGAACGTCGGGGCTACGTTCCAACGTATGACCGATAAGATATTCGAAGAGCAAATAGGGAGGAATGTGGAAGCATACGTTGATGATATTTTGGTGAAGAGCACAAGCTTTCAAGATCACCTACAAGACTTAAAGGAAGTCTTTGACTTGATGAAAAGGTATCGCATGAAGTTAAATCCCCGAAAATGCATGTTTGCATTTCAAACAGGAAAATTCTTGGGCTACGTGGTCAGCCAAAAAGGCATCCTACCTAACCCCTCAAAGGTTAAGGCCATACAAGACATGATATCGCCAAGAACCATCAAAGAGGTGCAAAGGCTAACAGGGCGAGTCATTGCCCTTGGGCGATTCATTTCCAAGCAAGGAGAAAAGTGTCTCCCTTTTTTCAAAATCATACGCAAGAAAGCCTCATTCGGGTGGACCCCGGAATGTGAGGAAGCATTTATCGGCCTAAAAGATTACCTATCGTCTGACTTATTATTGACGAGACCTGAAGTAGGCGATACTTTGTATTTGTATCTTGGCGCCGCAGATGAAGTGGTCAGTGCCGTCCTCGTTCGCGACGATAACCACTCTCATCGCCCGGTCTATTTTGTGAGCCACGTCCTGAAGGATGCGGAGTTGCGATACGCCCGAATTGAAAAGATAGCGTTCGCTCTTATACAAGCCACCTGCAAAATGGATCGATATTTTCAGTCTTATTCCGTCATCGTACTCACAGACCAGCCTCTGAAAAGAATATTTCGAAAGCCTGAATCTTCTGGAAGAATGTTGATTTGGGCGCTTGAACTAGAACAATATGGATTGAGGTATCAGTCTCGACCGTCCGTAAAGGCTCAGATCCTGGCTGATTTCATAGCGGAATGTATCTTTACAGAGGATCCTTTGGACGGCGTACCTGAAGCGGAATGGGGCGATATGGATCTCCCATTCCCGGAAACCTACACGGACCTCTGGATTGTCCATGTGGATGGAGCTAAAAACCAAGAGCTGGCTGGAGCTGGAATTTTTCTAAATGGGTCGCACGATATGCAAATACGATACGCCATTCGAATCCTACAGCCGTTATCTAATAACGCGGTCGAGTATGAGACGTTACTAGCCGGACTCAGAATAGGGAAAGGACTTTCCTCTAAAGGGAGGCACGACTGGAAGAACAGGAGACCTGCGTCTAAAAATTTGTGGTGATTCCAAGTTGATAATTGACCAGGTCTTGGGGCACTCTCAGGCCTGGGAACCCATTATGATTCAATATCTCGCCAAAGTAAAGCGAGAATTGTTGGAAATAAAGAAAGAAGGCATGCAGGTCAGCTTCGAGCATATCCCCAGGGAGGAAAATACTGAAGCTGATAATCTAGCCAAAATGGCCGCGAATCCGGAAGCATCCATACCTAAAGGCGTATATTATCGTGAGCTATCGGTACCATCCTTCATGGAAGAGCAAGCATCTTTATGTGTGGAGGAGTGTGAGAGCGATTGGCGAATCCCCGTAATCAAATACTTGAAACACGAGGAACTGCCTGAGGATACCGCTGAAAAGAAGAAGGTACTGAGACAGGCAGATCGTTGTACGTACTATGACGGGGATCTAATCCGAAGGTGTTTTTCTCACCCTGCCGCCAAATGTATAACTGAGCAAGAGGGTCTTCACACCTTGCGCGAAATCCATGAAGGGGTATGTGGTATGCACGTGTCAAGCGGTACCCTGGCAGCACAGGTCTTTCGATCTGGATTCTACTGGCCCACCATCCGAAGAGACTGCCACAACTATGTGCAAACCTGCCCTAAGTGCCAGGAGTTTGCCAAGATTCCTCGGAGGCCTGCCACTGAAATATCTGAAATTATCGCCCCTTGTCCTTTTGCTAAATGGGGGATCGATATCCTAGGCCCATTCCCAAAGGCAAGGTCTCAACTGAAATTCGTAATAGTGGCGGTAGACTATTTCACTAAGTGGGCGGAAGCTGAAGCGGTCGCCACAATCACGGCAGAAAAAACTTGGCGTTTCCTCAAATATCAAGTTATCATGAGGTTTGGCGTACCTCGTATTCTTGTCAGCAATAATGGGACGCAGTTCACCAGCCAGTTCTTCAAAGACCAGTGCTCAGAATTTGGAATCGAGCAACGCTTTTCCTCCGTGGCTCATCCGCAAACTAATGGACAGGCGGAAGTAACCAATCAGAGCATCCTTAGCGGCATCAAGAAAAACCTAGAAGGGTCTAAAAAGAAATGGGCTGATGAGCTACCATACGTGATGTGGGCATATCGCATGACCGTTAAGACTACCACCGGAGAAACACCTTTCGCGTTGGCCTTCGGGACCGAAGCCGTTACACCGGTGGAAATTGGAACCATGAGCCTGCGGGTAGCTCACTTCCGGGAGGAACTGAATGAGGAAAGGCTACGAGCTAACCTGGACACGTTACCAGAAGTCCGAGAGGAAATCCTTCTGAAAACGCAGCATTACAAACGAAAGATGGTCCGTTATCATAACAGGCGCGTCAAAGAACGGTTGCTGAAACCCGGTGACCTGGTGCTCAGAGACAAGCGAGCGGCAGGGCAACGCATGGGAAAACTCAGTCCAAACTGGGATGGACCATATCGCGTCACCCACGTTGTCGGGAAAGGAGCCTATCATCTAGAGACTCTCGATGGTACACCCTTATCCAACTCTTGGAATATCGCTCGCTTGAAGTTATATTACTCTAGAATTTGATTTTATCTGCACCTTTGATTTATGTCAACCCTAACCATGACTAACGCTCGATGAGAGAGCTTTCGTGGAAGTTTGTGGTTGTCTTTGTGCAGATAAAAAAGGGGGTATTTTGGGGAAGTGAAAAGTCCTATCCTTGTGATGGCCGGTCTTGATCAGATGGCCATTAAGTGAGGGCACTACCCACCATACCTTGAATTAGCGTCGGATTGAAAGATCCTGGACGCCCCCGGGGGTGAAAAGTCATATCCTTGTGATGACCGATCTTGATCAGATGGCTCATTAAGTGAAGGCACCACCCGGTATCTTTGGGAGTGAAAAGTACTTTTCTTGTACTGACCGTTCTTGTGGAGACGGCCCAACAAGATGAGGCACGCCCCAAAGAAATAGAAAATCCGTTCTAGAAACAAGAATCCTATCTTAACGACTGGGTTACTATGGCTAAGCCATTAAGTAAGGACACAGTTCTAGACGCGAGGGCAACGCCCAAAAGTAAAAATTCCCTAGCCTTGTGATAGCCGTCCCGATCCGACAGCTCACTAAGACGAGGCACTTTAAGGGCCGATCGTGAAATTAGGGAAACGCGGAGAATCGTGAAATCCCGGCTAGTAACCAGATGAGTAATCCCTGGTGAAGTGTAGAGCTGATAGCGAAAGCGATTCCCGCGGGTTCCAGGGTAACGCCCTATGATGGCAGCGAAAAGGCTCCTACGGGTAATTACTATCCCTCGTAACGTGTTTTTGTTACTGATGATTTACAGTTGAGAATGCGCAGAATACTTTTCGGACAGTGGAAGGAGTGAGGATCTCGTAAGCTGAGATATCGCTAGTCTTACCGAGAAAGTTAACCCAATACCAAATTCTGTAATTTTGGTGGGAGCATTAAGGATCTGTTTGGATAAGTAAGCGCATTGGGAAAACATGGCAAAGATAACGCCAAAGGAGTTTGCGAGGAGGCAACTAAATAAAGGAAAGTCAGCAATAAAAGTGGCTTGAACATATCGAAATGTTTAAAGGGGGCTACAAAGTACACACTTCGGTGGTCAAAATAATAAACAAAAATTTAGTGACGCTTGATCACTAAGGAAAGAGCTATAAAGCACCATGAAGCATGTCAACCTTCGGGGTGCCTCCGTTTCCAGCCTGCCGCCTTATCTTGGCGAAAGCCCTCCTCATTAAGGTGGCCAGATCTTCGTTTGAAAGCGGCAGTGACCTCATCGGGTTTGTATGCGTCGACCCCATGGACTTCCTCAAAGCAAGCGACCAAAATAGAGGCAGTCTGCTCGACATGCCACAGGCTCCTATCAGCCGACTCTTCCTCCAGGGTAGCTTTCTCCTTGGCCAGGGATGACTTCTCATTCTCCAAGGCAGTAACTTTGGCCCTCTCCGCTGCCAAGGCGACAGATTGTTCTTCTTTCTGCTTCTGATGAGCCAGTAATAAGTTTGTCCGCTCCTCCAGCAACTTTTTCTTCTCATTCCGCTCTCGTGCTAATTCTTCCAAAGCAGAGGAAAGAGAGGCAGCCTAACGTCGCGCCTCCTCTGCCCAGTAATGGAATTTCATCAAACTAGTGAAAAGGTTGGTGCGCAATGAGTTCTCCCTATCAAACTCGGCTTTAGAATGAAAAGCGTCACGTTCTGCCGCAGACGCCAATACCTGGGAAGCCAATAAAGCCGAAACTTCATCCGAGCCATCACCCCCCAATGCCGCCAAACCGGTGTTACGGAAATCATACAGTCCAACTTGATGGGTTACAGAGCTAACCCCACCTATCGGACTAAGATCCGCCACAAAGTTGAAGGTGGTACCTCCTTCGCCATAACGATCCCGCAGAGGAATGCTCGAAGGAGCAAACGCCAGAGGAGAAGGAGGGTGAACCTGGGTGGACGAACCCCCTAGAGCAAGATAAGCACCATGAGGCTGATAGCCTGAAAAATCCTGCAAGACCTCTTGATACCCCGGATTAGAGGAATATGCGTGAGCGGGACCGCCGAAAGAATTGGGCAAAACCCCGAAGGTATCGCCTGTGCCCAAGTTCTTCAAAAATTCTGACGGATTCCCTCCCTGGGGAACAGCCGTAGAGTCAAACCCATCCGCAGGCCTGTTCCCCATCCCGGTGGTAGAGGAAGATGGATTTCTGCCCTCATCTTCCGGCCGCTGTCTCTTCTTGGAACCAGTCAGCACGTATCCTATATTCATATCGCCTGAGGGAGGAACGGAGGTAGCAAAAATGGTAGTGTCCTGCCAAGAACGCAATATGAAATATAGAAAAGAGAAATCAAACGACGACAGACGTCGAAATATAGCATATCATGGCTAAAAGGCACCCTTACTGTAACAGTGTGGGGAAGAGGTGCTTCTGAAGAGCCTGCCACGTCTGGAGAAGGTGTAAGAGTGGCAATGCTTCTCGTTTTTCTCTTCTTTTTTCCTTTGGCAATGGCCTTAGGAGCCTTAGAAGAAGAAGAAGGCTGGGCAGGAGGAGCAACGATGGTCACAAGGGGAACGCCTGAAGGAATGTCAGAATCCCTCACACCGACCGAAGAAGAGGAAACTTGAACAAGAGTAGCGAAAGTAGCCGGAAGATCGGTAGGATTGTCAGTCGCTTCCGTGGAAGTAGCTCCCTCATTTTCTTCTCACTCTTGAGCCCTTTTCAAGCGTCTCCTTACGCTCTCAAGTTTATAGTTGGGATCCGTCGCTGCGAAAGCACAAAATAGCGCCAGCATTAGTATCAACGATAACAAAGAAAGGAGTAACGCGACACTCACGTTTAACACAAGATCGAATGTCTATTCTACAAGCCACTTGACGGATGTGAACGCTGATTTCCAGTTTGAGCAATGTGTTTAACCAGTCTTGCTCACGTTTCGGAAGGGTCCCTAGTCGGCTCCAGACGTTGTCATCCACGTTTTGATTAAAACCAGATCGCCACCAGGAACCAAGATCTCCAGGAAGATCTATCACAAAAAACTCCTTTTTCCAGCCATCAACGGAAGACTCGATATGGAGGAGTTTCCAAGTAAAAGACTTCAGAGAGTCATCGTCAAAACGGGGCGATATCGTTATCGCCCCCCGACATTTCATCAGCTTAAAAAGAGATTTAAGTAGTAGAAGGGAAGGGGAAGTAATCCCTTTGTATTTGCAAAGTTCCAGAAAAGCATAAACACAACAATATGGATTTGGGGATAGTTGGGCCGGAGTTAGATCGCCGGCAATAAGAAATTCTTTGACAAAAGAGTCAATGGGAAGCCGAAAGCCATAACGGAACATTTGCGCATACATGACCCTACGATTGCCCGTCAAAACGCTGTTCAAATGTAGTGACTTAGGGGCAACAGTGGTTTTATAATCATTAGGAATATCAGCATTATGGGCGGCCAAATGCTCACGGAGAGCGGCCTCAGATGTGATAACACTAGACGTAATATCCATCCTTTTCTCATCGGCAGATTTCGACTCAGTACAACGAGTCTTAGCCATGGCAGAATTAAAGAATTAAAAGATGAAGAAGACGATGGAGGAGAAAGGAAATACCTTCAGAGAAAAGCACTTCAAAGAGCCTTGAATAGTGGAGAGAAAATAAGACGGCTAAAAGAAAATATGAGAAAGCGGGATGATAAAAGAAAAGGGAAAAGAATAGATATTGGGTTTTATAACCCTAATGATTAAACGAAACGATGAATGCCACAGTCGTTGCGTGGAAGCGACATAAGGAACAGACTCAGGTAATGAGTGCAATCCTAGAAAAGCGCTACAACGCCTCGATTTAGGCAAAGTTCTCAAGCACGCTAGCCCGTGGCGCTGGAAGAAATAGACACGTGTGCCTGCACAATCACGACATTTCTAAGGAAATGATAGCAAGCATTAAATGCTCTGAAAAGAAGGTACTATCTCTTGGGGAAAACAAGAGCGGTATCGTAAGAAAGGAGATAACGCAAGATGGCGTTGATTAAAAGAATAGGGTTGGGTTAGCGCGAAAAGGCGAAATGAAAATCAAATAGCAATGAAATACAAGTATTGTCGCACAACAAGGCGTTATTACAAGACAAAGAAGCAAATAAGCGGAAAATCTTCTAAATAGAGCAACCTCGATTAATCATGGGCCCTCGCGAGCATCGCGATCACCATTCCTCCGCTTTTCTCCAGAAGAAGGAAGATCTCTCTCACCTTCGCCCAAATCCTTTAGTCTCTTGGAAGCGTAATCGGCCAGCACTGACGAGTCAACAGTTCCCTGGCGATAGAGACTCATAAATTCAGCGATACAAATATCCATGGTCTTGTTCTTCCACCAGGCTATCTTTGAAGACACTTTGGCCAAATCCGCATCACGAGATGCTATCTCTTCGCGAAGGAAGATATTCTTTCTGTCAGCTACCACCAATTCCGCCTCCAGAAGGTCTATCTTAGCCTTCCCTCTTGATCTTTCTCGAGCAAGCTCAGCGCGACAGTCGTCCAACTCCGCCCGGGTCCACTCTTGAAGCTGCGACAGCTCCGTTACCTTCCCTAAAGCAGCATCTAGTTCTCCCTTTAAATCAAGAGAAGGTTGAACCTTGTCACGGCGATCCTCAAAAAAGTAGTTTAAGTCGAGGAAGCAGGCCAGCATGTCAGTCAGAAGACGTGAATGGCGTACGTCGGGAGGACGCCGCAAGAACTCTTCTTTGTCCTTCGAAGAAGTAAACATTTGCCCCACTATCGGGCCCACTGGTTCCTCTCGCGATGACGGGTCCGATACCCCTAAAGCGTGGAGATCGTCGGTACCAAGGGAAGACAAGTCCAGCTGATAAGCAATGGGGCCTTGAAGACCTTGAGGGGAAAGGTTGGCGATATAAGGAGGAGAGCAATTTTTTGCAGAATCACCAATGCCCGAAATCGAAGAAAGAAACAAGGGTTGAGGCTTCCGTGGGGAAGGAGAGATGGGATTCGGAGTTGGTAAGCTCACATCTGGAATAAAGGAGCGAATAGGGGAGCCAGGACCGCCAGACACCAAGGGAGAGCCCACCGCTGCCGAGGCCTCGTTAACCTTAGGAGGAATGACAGAGGGCACCTTGGTAACTTCCGTCACTAGCAAGGGACCCGTAACGTGCGAGGCGTTAGCCTCCTCGGAAGGAACCCCAATGATTTCCTCCACGGAAGGAACTAGTGGGTCAGATTTCTCTTTGCGAACTCTCTTTACGAGACGCTCCGTTTCGGTAGCGATCTCTTCGCTATCGTCCTCGGTTGACTCTGCTGCAGGATCACCTTTTCTGGACCTAAGTTTCATTCGTTGGGCAAGGGTGGCATGACGCAACTCGGAACCAGTATCCATGCTTCCGCTATCACTGTCAACCTCTTCAATCACGGGATTACTTGGGGCCACTCCCTTACCGTGAGACGGTAGCCAATTCTCAAGGAAACGAGAAGGTCGGGCAGATGTGTTGCGTGTTGCGACGGTTTTGTTCCTCCTTCCTCGCGGCGGAATAGGCGGACGACTAGAGCCTTCGGGTGGAGGAGAAGGAGGTAATGTCTGAAGCGGCACCACGTTTAGAGGAGTGTCACTTTCCTCAAAGGATCGACCCTCAGCGTTACCTGCCAATAAAATATTTTAATATGACAAGTAAGTCGAAGCGATAAGGCGATAAAAGAAAAGACTCACCTACAACACACTCTGGCAAAGGCCTGAACCGAGCAAATTTCCAAATGCGGAAATGCCCTTCTATTTCTAATAAGGCGTTAACATTGGATACATCCATACGAGACAGCACATCTGGTTCTCGCCAAGCGGCACTAGTAATCTTTCGGTTGAAACCACAACGCCAATACCGAGAGGGCAAGCGAAGGGTGAAGAAGCCATTTTTCCAGTTGTCCACGTTCTCTTCGAAACCTTGAAAATTCCGCCAGAAAAACCGAACAAGAGCACCATTCCATCTTGGGGTAATATCCACTAAGCAGTTATGGCACCTCAAGGTGAAAAATGTGCGGAACAGATCGAGCGATGGAGCAAAAATATGCTTCATCTCACACGAGCGAAGAAAGGCGTAAAGCCCACACCAGGAAGGCGGAGTTATTTGAACAGGATTGAAATTGTAGTGGTCTAGCAGTTTCAACAGAGAAGTATGAAGCGGAAGACAAAACCCGTAGGTAAACATCTTGAAATAAACCAACCGGAACGTCCCCCACATGGCATCAGTAAGCCGAGTATCCTTCAATGGGACAAAGGGGCGATATCCCGTGGGAAAAGTGATACCGTTCTCCTCTAACTCAGCCCTCAAAACCTCATTACAATCAAAAACACTACGAGCTCTCCTGACTTCGGGATCTAGAGGATTTTTGATAATTGCAGAAGGCCTAGCGCAAGACATAATGGAAGGGAAAGTAAAGCTATGGCAATAGAGAAACAAAATACCTGGAGCAGAGAACCAGTGAATCGGCCGTCGGCACCGGCGAAGCAATTGCAGTAAAATCCCTCGAGAAGAAAGAAGCACAGAAGAAAGGAAATACGAAGAATTTCGAAATATTAGCAAAAAATACTAAAAGAGAAGAGAAAACTCCTTATAAAGGTTAAACCTAAAAAAGGAACAGCCTGTGAAAACAAAACACGTGCAGAAGGGAAAAGGACGCGTGGACAGTCATCAATGTCTTTTGGGAGAAGACAGTTACTGACTGAAAACCGAAAGGCAGTTGCGTCAAGCGAAAGGCCTACTCCCGCAATAATCCTGGAAACATAAAGAAAGAAAAGCGGCAGAAGAGCGAAAAGAAATAAAAACGTCATTTTATTATTTGGGAAAGCCATACGGCATCTACAAAGAGGCATGGTATGCCCAACTATTCGCCATCAGACCAGGAGATGCCATAGCAGTAGACCACGTCATCATCGTCCTCACCTAAAAGTGATGGATCTTCGCCAGCGAAAGGGAAAGGTTCCTCAACCCTCTCTCCCACGCGAGTGGATGATCGATCCGACTCCTTATTGACAGACGGCGACACCGCTTTAACAGCTGAACAGGCGGAAGGAGCCCTTGGCGGTGACTCGTCAGGAGGGAAAGATGTTTCTCTCCCCTTCGAAGAGAAAGAAGCAAGAGAATCGAAGAATGACTTAGAGGCCTTCGCAGCATCTTTCCTCCGCCTCTTGCGGCACCGTCGGCGAACAGGTGGCCTCCAGGGAGGCGACGGAGGAGGATTATCCGAATCAGGAGAAGTCGGAGGAGTTGGTGGAGAATCTCGGGCAAACGTATCTAAAAAATGGGAATCAGCCATGAGATCACAGAATATTAATAAAGGAAAAAACAACAAGGGGACGAAGAATAACGAAGGAGAGAAGATCCCTTAAATAGCCAGAAAATTGGGAAGAAAGGATCTTCGATCTTCTAACCCGACTCTTGAAAGAAGACACGTGTACAGCCTGAAGTGCAGATATGGATTTACAGTCACGCCTGTTGAGATTTTCCCCTGATCGAGGAAAACCGCAAAATTGCCCAATCAGTTGCCAGGACAACCGCGGCGTAGATTTAATGTTGAACAACCAATCAGAAAACCACCCAGTGGCTGAACCGTTTTCAGTTGGGCTAAGAATATCTCCAAGAAAGACAAAGGGCGCATTAAAGAAGAAGAACAGTTGCAAAACGGCGTACTAAAACCAGTTTATTTATTATGGCCTAGGGGCCGGAAAGTACATTTACATGCCAGGAAGAAAAGAGAAAAGGCCCGAAGGGAGCCATCGCTATCAGGCGTCAGAGCCAGCATCCTCAGGCACTTCGGGAAGGTCTCTCAGAGAATCCATGACCAGAATCAGATCATGGGAGGTGGCTCTCATCCCCTTCAGACAGCACCCCAGCATATCCTTGCGCTGCTGCAGCATGGCGATCACCACTTGAATCCGAGCGATGGAGGCAGCCAGCTTTGACACGCTTTCCAGAGGGCTGAAATCCTCCAGAGATGTAGCTCCCAGCCTGGAATGAAGAGGGGTCAACATTCCTTGCAGCTCCAGGATGTCCTCAGAGGTCTTGACCAACATGTTCTCCAGGAACCCGACATCCCTATCATTGAGGTTCTTGAGAGAATGGCCATGGGAAAGGAGAAAATTCTTAGTCAAATGATCCATGATGTAAATTGCCAGAGATGAGGAGAACGTGGGTGGAGAAAGTTCCCCAATTTATAGGCCCCAAGAGAGAGGCCTTGGAAAGAACAAAGAGGTCCTCAAAAGGCGAGCCGTCTCGTCACCCCTAAGGACTGATAAGCCTAAAGCAGAATCAAAGGTTGATGCTCGTATGCCATCCGCGACATGAATGTTCGAAAGGATGCAAGATAAAATGTGGAAAAATGCCAAAAGGCACGATATCACGGGTAGCCATTACGTAAAAGTCATATGGTTACCGGTATCCACAGTGTAAGGCCGCGTTGATGTCGCAGGTGGCCCTAGATGCGTAAAACCTCGTCGACATCGCAGGCGTCTGGTGGTATAAAGCCGCGCTAATCATAGGCAGCTGATGGCGTAAAACCGCGATGATATCGTTGCTTCCTTAAGCGAAAGAGGAGAACGGGGCCCGCGTGACCTCAAAACCCCTGTAAGTACAAAAATTTACTAACTTCTCTATAAACGCCTATCTCCTCCGTGTGTTTTCAGTACACTTGACAGGATGATGGACCCGGAACGAAGGCAAATCCACGACATGACATGGTTGCAGTCCTTGGCGGTATCACAAGTGACCCATCAACAGCCCTTTCTATGGCATGAATAAAGTTGAGACTCCGTAAGTCCTGCCAAGAGGTCAAATAGACTAATATCGCCGGGCGAAAGCAATGCCCTCATGATCACAAGCATAATAGTAGCGTCTCTCGCGGACCTCTTAACGCCTCAGAAAAGCAGGTCTCTGGATAAGAATGGAGGATGGAATCCGCTTGTTCACTGGAAAGCTTCAGAACTAAGTTCCAGCTCAGCACTTAACATGGTTGACGTCGAGCAGTCAGGGAAGCTCAGAAATCCTGCAGACCTTCCGCCCCACGAAAGAACAAGTTTTCATCCAAGATTTCAGACATGGACAGCCCTTGGTAAACTCTACACG
This sequence comes from Viola odorata, assembly GCA_963691705.1. Taxonomy (NCBI): domain Eukaryota; kingdom Viridiplantae; phylum Streptophyta; class Magnoliopsida; order Malpighiales; family Violaceae; genus Viola; species Viola odorata. Next base: position 64,270,224 of record OY829538.1, on the reverse strand, counting down.
CACGGCACCATCCCATCCTAGAGACCCACGAGCTTATCGCTCCCGGCAGCCCGTACGATATCGCTCATGACGTCATCCGTCGGTATCGCTTGTGACGTCACCATCAGACATCGCCTGGATTGTTATCGCCAGGTATCGCCAAATAGGCCTATAAATACCCCTACTTTTCCAATCTAAAGGTAAGATCGAGATCACTGAGACGAACCTTTGTCATTTTTGAAACCCGAACTGACTTGAGCATCGGAGTGTCTACGCCGGAGCCCCCCCTCCGGCATTTTGCAGGTACATCCGGCACCGACCGCCACCGTTCCGATCAGGCACGACTCCGAATCTTACAAGATCGACATTGAATCTTATCACAGGAGCATAATCTGGAAATTAAGGACAAGAGCGGCAGGGAAAACCTCGTGGCAGATCACCTGAGCCGCTGCCTAGCAAAGGGAGACACGAACGAGATTAGAGCAGAATTTCCAGATGAAAAACTGCTCTCTGTCGCACTGTCTAGCCCAGAGTCTAGGCCAAGACCTACGCCAAGCCCTCGACCATGGTATGCTGAAATTGCGAACTACCTCGCAACAGGTAAACACTATGGAGATATGACTACCTATGAGAGGGTAAAGGTCAAACATGACAGTAAGTATTATGTCTGGGATAACCCTTATTTATGGAAAATAGGTACTGATCAATTATTAAGAAGGTGTGTCCCTCAAAATGAGACTTCATCTATTTTGACTTTTTGTCATTCTCAAGCGTGTGGAGGCCATTTTGGAGCTAGAAGAACAGCTCTAAAGGTCTTAGAGGCCGGTTTTTATTGGCCTAATATTTTTCAGGACAGTTACTTGCTTTGTAAAACATGTCCTGCTTGTCAAAAAGTAGGGAATATAAGTTCCCGAAATGAAATGCCTATGAACTTTATTCTTTCTTGTGAAATTTTTGATTTATGGGGCATAGATTTTATGGGACCCTTCCCTACTTCTTTTGGAAATAGATATATTCTATTGGCTGTAGATTATGTATCTAAATGGATAGAGGCGAAAGCCACCAAGAATGATGATGCTAGAACTGTTATTTCCTTCATTAAATCTAACATCTTGAACAGATTTGGAATTCCTCGTGGGATCATTAGTGATCGAGGAACACACTTCTGCAACAAGATTTTGTCTTCCCTTTTCAGGAAATATGGCATCACACATAGGGTATCAACAGCCTATCATCCTCAATCGAACGGCCAAGCTGAAGTTTCGAATAGAGAGGTGAAATCTGTCTTGGCCAAGACAGTAGGCCTAGACAGGTGCGATTGGAGCCAGCGGTTAGATGACGCGTTGTGGGCCTGCAGAACGGCCTACAAAGGTCCAATTGGGATGACGCCTTACAAATTGGTCTATGGCAAGGCGTGCCACTTGCCAGTGGGGTTGCAACACAATGCGTATTGGGACATACGAAAGTGCAACTTAAGCTATGACGAGGCTGGACAAGAAAGGAAACTACAACTCCACGAGCTGGAGGAGTTGCAAGACCAAGCTTATGACAATCAGCTAATTGTCAAAATCAGAATGAAAGCTTACCATGACAAGAGAATTGTTGGGAAACCTCTCCACACAGGGGAGAAGGTTCTCCTTTATAATTCCCGTTTTAAGTTATTTCCTGGAAAACTAAAAACAAAATGGGAAGGCCCTTTTATTATTACTAATATTTACCCACATGGTGCAGTAGACATTAGAAATGAGAAAACAGGTGCTGAGCTGAAAGTGAACTGCCAAAGATTGAAGCCATTTTTCGAAGGATTCCAAGAAAACAAGAGTTCTGAGAAGGTGGATCTGCCACCAGTTGACACATGAGGAAAATTCTAAGTCAAGCCTAGGACTTTAAATAAGGGCGCTACAAGGGAGGCACCCCTTGCCTTTTGTATTATTTTTTATATTCACATATTTTATCAATTTTTATTAATCTTCTTTTATTTTTTATTTTTATTTTTATGTATCCCCTTTTATTTTTATTTTCATTCATTTTTTTATCTTGATATTTATCTACATTTTGTATATTATATTTTTGTCACATTTGATTTCGCTGGGTTGTTTTTGATTTTGTGCAGGAAATTAAGTGTGGGGAAAGTGAAGCAGTCTTGGCCGAGATCTAGGCCAAGCCTTTGGGCTAAACTGTTGAGAGCGGACTACCCCTTTTTTGAGAATTAGTGGGACACGTGTCAGCGCCGTCTTTTAAAGCCTTTAATTGCTTTTTGAACGGACAAATCCAAAAAGCAATTAAAAGAAATTAATTGGCAGCGTGGGAAAATTAAACACACCACCTCTGCATATTCCTTCCCACTCTGACACGATCTCCTCACGAACCAACAGCTCCACCCCTCTCTCACCTGAGCTAAAGAGCAACAGTCCCTTCTCCTTCTTCTTTCCCAAATCGCACGAGCTTTCCAGAAAAACCCAAACCCCAAAACCTAAACCCACCATTATCTCTTCGTTCTTCTCTTGCAATCATGACTGCACCTAATCCATCCTCACCCATCGACATGCCAGAGGCCAGCGACGACCTCCGTGGAGCTCCGCCGCCTGTCATGCCGTCCGACGGCATCTCAGCCGCACGACGAATACTCGAAACGCTGGAGAACGATGATTCCATGTCCTCCGAAGACGATTTGCCTGAGGAATCAGAGGAAAGCGTCAAGGGAACCGACCGAGCTGTGGTCGTAAGCGACGAGGACTCTGACGAGGTTCCTCTCGCGAAAAGAATGAAGCCCACCGTACCTCCGTCTGCTGGAGAGAGAGAGAGCAGAAGAGAGAGCAGGCTGTTGAAGAAGCTGTCAACCGCCGGAGCTTCAAAACCAGCTCCGACCTCCGCTGCAAGAAAACCCAAGCCCACTGCCGGCGCAACCACTGTTACCACACCACCACCACCACCTCCGGCGAAGAAGCCAGCCACCACTGCACCGCCAAAGAAATCCGGGCGCATCAAGTAGGTGGCCCACAAGAACACACCGACTAAGAAGCCGGTGAGGGTTCCTGATTCATCACCACCGCCTCCAAACCAAAAGCAGGGCAAAACCAGTGCCGGTCATTCCTCTGCCAAAAGCAAAGGCAAACAGAAGGTGGTCGAGGAAGAACCATTTGAGGACGATGAAGACGATCTAGTCTTGGCCAAAACTCAGGCCAAGACTGCTAAGGTATCCTCTCTTCCTCCCCTGCACACACTCAAAGGCTGATTGAAATTTGATACACCAGACCTTAAGGCCAAATTGCGTAATATGCATTCCTGTGATATTCCCGCATTTGCTAGATTATAGTTTGATTTTCTTGATGAAATGGCATTAGGAAATAAAATTAGGGAATATGTGTTTGCAATTGGATTGGTCCCTTTTATGTCTGTTGAGTGCGATGCCTACTCTGAACTCTGCCTTGAGTTTCACACATCTTTTTGGTTTGACGAGGAAACCTTGTATGTTAGGGGTAGAGACAAACCTGATTTTGCTGCACCTGATGTGATTAATTTTCGATTATGTGATAAATGGAGCCACTTGTCTGTTGATGCTTTCAATTCTCTGTTAGGATTTGCATATAGTGATGAGGCCATTTTTTACTATCCCACTGATTGGGATAATAATGTTGCATTTAGAGAGATCACTGGTGATCCAGATGCAAAGTTTGATAGGAACTCTAAGGCACATGCCATTTTGATCCCTGCGCTTAGGATGCTCCATAGAGCCTTGTCTATCAACCTTTCGAGGAAGACAAAGGTTTCTGGAAATTTAGCCAAGTCTGAACTGTTTTTGCTTTGGTGCAGTTTGCACCAGAAAAAAGTCAACTTAGGCTTATATTTGGTCCAAGTGTTGCATGCCCGTGAGTCTAAAACTAAACTGATTTTTGGGTCCTTGATAACTTGGCTTGCTATTCAAACTGCTGGTCTTGATTTATCTGCTGTTGATTTGCATAAATATTGCTCCCCCAAAATACTGAATTTTAGATCCTTCGACCAAATGGGACATTTCCATTTGGAAGGAGAGTTTGTTGCGTGTAATACAGGTTTTACACCTGTTGGGGAGCACATTTTCTCGAAGAAAAATAGAGGGAGGTACAAGCTGCGTCCAATCCATATCCCTGGAGAAGAACCAGACAGCAATATGGCCCCGGGTCTAGGCCAAGACGCTGGCCAAGACACCACCATTCCTGATGCAGCAACTGATCTAGGCCAAGACATAGGCCAAGACCCCCCTGCCAGCAACATGAACGAGCCTCCAGAGTGGGCCAGAGAATTTCAAGCTCGCCAGCTGCTCATCCTTGAGCAGCAGAAGATCATCCTGGAGCGTCTAGGCTAAGACAAGGGCCAAGACCAGACTCACGCATCCACCAGTAACGTGGCGCCTCAGTGGGCCCAATGTCTTAATGATAGGCAGGACATCCTCCTTGAGCAGATGAAGCTCACCAGGACAAACGTCCTCCACGTTTATCAGCATCTCCAGGCCCATTTCAAGCTCCTCAAGGCTCTCCATGACAATCTAAGTTCCGAGAGTGACTCTGAGTCATCTGATGAGGAGCATGAGCCCAAGCCCCAAGCACAGCCAGTAAAGACACCACATCCGTCAATGCCTCCTCCTGCTCCAAGAGATCCCAAACCAAAGGACCCTCCTGCCCCTGATCTTGGCCAAGCTTCAGGCCAAGATCCCCAGACCAAAGCAACATGAGTTGCCTCTGCCCTCAGGTCATTTCTGTCCTTCCTTTTATTTTTCTGTTGTGTCTTTTCTTTTTGTCTCTCCACACAATGAGGACATTGTGTCTTTTAAGTGTGGGGAGGTGCTTTTATTCCTTGTTTGTTTGCTGTGAATATTGGTTGATATGTATGATTTTGAGTCAAATTTTTGCATTTTAATTTTTCTTTTTTGTCCAGTTTAGAGTCTACTGTTTGCATGATTTTTATTTTTATTTTTTATTTATTTTTTTCCATGCATGTTTGAGTCTGTTTTGTTGAGTGCACACCAGGATATCCAGATTTTTGCCTAGGCTGTTCAGTACACAACCGAAACCACATTTAGATAATTGTTTAGGCGAAATAATGCTATAGTAACAGGGAAGCGAATGAGCGCAACTAGATCAATGCCTAAGGGTCATATACTCTAATGGTTCCCAAACATTTGCTATCCACATGGTCGTAAGGACGTTTAGCTAAAACTTCAGCTCTCATTAGGGTGACTAGGCTAGCTGCTAACTGATTTGAGTGTGCTATTCTATCTGATGTGAGTGTGAGACAGTAAAAAGGTGTCGGAACGTCATAGGGCAGACATAGCAAAGGTGGAAGTTCCCGCAGAAAAGAACAAGCTCTGTCTATGTGCTGTGTCTGTAAAAATTCAAAGGACACCTAATATGCCTAAATAAAACAAATAAAAAAGACATCGCGAGGGCATAGAAAAATTTTAAGAAAAAATCTGTCAAAGTGATTCAAATGGCACCAGTCTTTAGGCACTTTTGGATAGATGTCACATGGTGGGACTCAAACCAGTGGTGAGCCGTGTTGCCCTATACTTTATCATAATATCTTGCGAGGTGTCTTGATACCATGTGGATGGGGTATGTTTAGAGTATTGATCTGTCCTTGTTAGTCTAGCATTAGGTCGGCTAGACAAGTGTCTTGGTGATTTCAGTTGTATAGTGAGCAGCCAAAAGAAGGAATTTGGAAATTCTGGTGTCGTTTGTGTTTATAATATGTTTTTTAATCTTGAGTCTGTGAGTCTGTATGCTTGGGGGCAAGCATGTTTTAAGTGTGGGGAATTTGATTGCATTGCATTTCATCATGTTTTATCGTCCATTTACTAGTTTATTTGGACGGTAAACCTACTGATTTATCCTTGATTTCCCATATTTTTGGCAGTTCTGGTCTCTTGGAAGAATCCTGAAGTTCTAGTTTGAAGAGCTGGAAGCTATTTACCAGAGTCTAGGCCTGGATCTTGGCCTAGACATTTTCGCACCCGAAGCAGCGCGCTAACCAGAATCGTCTTGGCCAAGACTGCGGCCAAGACACTTTCGCGATAGAAGACATTGTGCGGATCTTTTGGACCGCCTCCCACATTGAGCCTTACAGCTGGCACGTAGCAGCTGTCACGCAATTCTAGAGGGATCTGAAGCCAATCTCTTGAAGAATCCCGCAGGGGATCTCCCTCTTCTTGTAATTGCGATTTAGTTTCTATTTCAAAAACAATTTATTGTTACAATCTTTTTAGAGATTTTCTAGGAAGTTTAGTTGAAGTAGGACAGAGGAGTTTTAGGGCTATTTAGCCAAACATTGTTCCTCCTCTGTCCGGATCGGATTCCGACCTTCTTCTTCTCTTTTCTTCTTCTTCGACATTGTTAAAACTTTGCTCCGGATTTTATTTAAAATCTCGGAATTAATTTATTTATGCAACAACATATATTGTCTTTTTAATTATGAGTATGAGTAACTAAACACCCATTCTTGGTAAGGGTTGATGAGCTAGAGTTCTTATGCGTTCGTGAGATTGAAACCGTGCTTCACAATCTCTTCACTTGTATTTATTCATTTCTTAAGCTTAATTCATCGCTTACTCACTAGAGACAAGGTTTGATCATCCTTGCACTCTAGTAGAGAAGAGTTGTAGCCGGTCTAGATGGAAAGGGAGCACCCGTCGGCTAGACAAAGTAGGCAACTAGTCTCGAGCTAGACTAGAAGAAATAAGTAATCTAGGTCAAGACCAGATTGACAATCTAGGATCTCCATAGGGAGATACCTTGGCCTAGGTACTGTCTTCCCCTATACCATTGAGGAAGCAAACAACCATTCAAGACAGTAGTCAAACGAATAAACCCTTTAACCAGCAAGGTGTCCCTTGACCAGGATTATCAGGAAAGGGAGCACCCGCCAGGTAATTTGAAGAGGAGGGAAGACAGGAGTGAACAGGAGCACCTCCACTCTATAGCAGTACTATAAATGAAGAGATGAATACATTTAAATCCATGACCGAAGCATAAGAACAGAGCTCTCATATCGCCCTTACCTGGAATTTCCTTTTATCGGATTTACAACAATCTTGACCCCAGTCTTGACCAGGACTTTGGCCAATACTATTTAAACTGTTTTCACTTCTTTCCGTTTTGTCTTCAGTTTCAGATTCCACCCAACCAAAACACAGTGACGAGGAAGTCAACCCAAGAATTACATTTCCTAGAGGTCTCTGTGGACGATCCTCTTACCATCATCTACAAACTCTTGTAGACAGTGATAAGTTGTATTTCTACCCCCAATTCCATACCTATTTCACTATTATATTTGACGTGTTCGACGTGCGATCAATATTGTAAAATTCCTTTTGAAGGTTGCGAATCGCTTGAAAAAGATGGTGATATCATTCCACAGTTACAATTCAAAGGGTTTAGCAGCTGCTCTCAATGAGTTGTTATCATTTCCTAGGGCTTCAGGGGTATGCCAAATTTTGTTTAGCTGAATCTTTCCACGCATCATCTTTTGCTTTGCTGCTTTCTTGATGTTCCAAGAAACCCTTGTTTAAATCAGTGATGTTAGACTTTAATGACTGTTACTGCTATAGATGTTAGACTTTAATGACTCTCTTTCCTGGTGCAACAAAGAGCAGATAAGATAGTGATGGATCCCTACCTTACACAAAACCCAAAACCAGGTTTGGCCCAATTTTGTCTTCCAATGCACTAAATTGTCAAAGTTTGAGAAAGATTTGTATTTACAGAGTTCATGGGGTTTGCCAAACTGCTTCTCTAACCGATGAAAGAGCAGATATGAGAAATAGGGTTGGTTCTTGTCTTCAGCTCCCTTGCCTCTGACTTTTACTCTATTTTTCTTCTTAATCATTTACTTATCACCATCATTAATTCTAAATTTTCAACTGCGTTTACCAAATGAAAAAGAGAGGGAAAAAGTTGCAATATTTGCCGGTCAAAGTTATGGTATGGGTTTTGATGAATCATCCTCAATATTTGAGTCACAGAGTAATTAGCCAGTTTTTTTTAAAATCATATTGTAAATTGGGTTAAAGCAAAAAAGAATATTGGGAACATGAAAACTATTAGTTGGGTAATGTTAGTTTTTATATTGAAAATACAAAAATATAAGTAAAAATAAATAAAAGAATCTATCTTATTCGACGAAGTACTCTCTTCATCACTAATAAAATAACTCCTTACACAAAATAGTTGTCGCTATAAAAATGTCAATTTTATATTTTTACAAGGAAAAACTAATTAACAATATCCCTTTTATAATTTCTGATTAGGGTTTCTAGAGGTTATTAATTGGATTAATAAAATTAAAGTTGTCGAAATATATAAAAGAACGATTAATTATAGAGGGGAGAAGTTGTCGAATAGAACATTACAAATAGAGCATGTAAATAGGCTTAGAGCATAACTAATATGTAAACATAATATATTGAATAACTACATAAAATTTTATAGCAATATTACCGAATATATAAGGTAAGATCACTAGTTATTGAGGTATATAGTAAATATGACATATACTAGTAATATTACCATTAATTATTATTTATTTTATCGAATATATAAATAATATATGCACTATAATATCAAAGTTTTCATTTAGTTTGATAGTTAACTCTTTATCTTTCATCTTATAGGCAAGAGGTTCAAATCCTCTTAGCTCCTATTTTTTATTATTGTTGTAAAAAATTAGAATCGGTCCGGGCCTGTCCCAAGCAAAACCTGAAATTTCTGGGCCGGTCCAGGTCTAGCTCAAAACCCGGCCCAAACAAGCCTTGTACACCCCTACTTATTTATGAAAATGCCACTCTTAACTCTCTTTCTTAACTCTCACTCTCACAACGACTACAGAAGCGAAGATCCCTAGCTTTCCTGCCACCACCACCGCCGCCGCTCACTATCTCAGTCGGACTCAAGCTCGTCGCCGCTTGTCTCGCCGTCTTCGCTCGCGCAAGTTGAAGAAGATCGTGTTTCCTTATAGACAGAATCATCAAGTTTTATCTGTTGTTGGTCTCTTTGAGTGGTAAGCATTGCAAAATTAGAACTTCCTCCTTTTTCCTTGTTGCATGTGAGATATGGTTGTTATTTTTACTGTTTACTTACCCATATGTGCACCAGCTCAACTTTGGATTGCTGGGTTTGTAGAGTAAATCTAAATGTATGATTAATGTCAAATTACAGTTCTTGATTTGTGGGTTCCAAAATCATGCTCAAGAGACGATGCAACCTTGAGAACGGGGACAGGATTAGTAGCTTGCCGGAATCAATTATCTGTCACATTTTATCGTTTCTGCCCACAAAATATGCTGTTAGAACAAGCACTTTGTCCACCAGGTGGAAATACTTGTGGACCTCCGTGACCACTTTGGATTTTGATGATCGAATCATGGGACACCATCAGAGGTCGGCCAACCACTTCATGAATTCTGTAGAGAGAGTTTTGCTTCTTCGAGGTGCCCATTCTACTATAAAGAAATTTCGCCTTCGTTTAGGCAATCCAAAATATGATGCGTTCCGTGTGACTTCATGGATTTGTGCTACAACTAAGCAAAATGTTGAGGAGCTTTCGCTTGGTATTAAACAAGGATTGGACTTTGAACTTCCTTTGAGCCTTCTCAACTGTGAGAAATTAATGGTTTTGAAGCTGTCTGGCAAAATTTCCCTCGACGACATTAATTTCTCAGTGTGCTTGAAGCATCTCAAGGTGCTTCATTTTCTCAATCTCCAGAATCTTCATGATGCCGGGGTCTCAAAGCTCATCGACGGATCCCCAGTTCTTGAAGAATTAGTGATTGAGAAAGCTGGAGAGAATTCTGCGGAAAGCTTACATCTGCAGTCGCCATCCTTAAAAAGGTTGACAATTTCATATGAGGGTGATGTTGAAAGCATTGTTGTTGATGCCCCACAACTTGAATTCATTAAACTATCTGAAAACACGCCAAAAGTATTGAAGACTGTTCGGTCATCCTCACTGGTTGAGGCAGACATTCAAGTTGGTTGGAGTGGGATGCGGGAGGAAGTACTGGATGATTATTTTCATGCTGCTGCTCAATTGCTCAGACAGATGTCTAATATTGAGATTTTACATTTCTCTATTCCGCAGGTAAGTTGTCGTCCATTTGCTTGCAATGTAGTACTTGTTTTCTGATGTTCATTACAATTAATTAAACTCATTGTCTTGTATTTTTGTGTGCCAGCAATTGGAAAAACCCTTTAAAAGTTTCAGTATCAAATTGGGAACTTTTCATAACTTGATTCGCTTGGAGTTGCGAGGCTCTGTACTTGGGACAGGAGTTTTACCTCTCATGCTCAAAGACTCACCTAAGTTGAAAGTGATCATCCTTCATGAGGTTAGTTTCATTTGGACAAATAACATGAAGCATATTACTCTTAGTTAATTATTAATTTTCTAATTACACTGTTAGTGCTTTCTGCAATATTACTGTTTGACAAACTTAATCATTGTATATGTATACATATGCCTCTTATCAAGTACAGATGTACTCTCTAAACTCCACTTATGTGCGTGGCCTTGGAGAAGATGTGCTGTGCATGTGGTACATGTCATGCTGCCTTGAGGTAGCTGAGCTCAAAGGATTTACAGGGAGGGAAGCTGAGATGGAAATTGTAAAATTCCTTTTGAAGATTGCAAAACGCTTGAAAAAGATGGTGATATCATTCTACAGTTACAGTTACTACAGTTACAATTCAAAGGGTTTACCAGCTGCTCTCAATGAGTTGTTATCATTTCCTAGGGCTTCAGGGGTATGCCAAATTTTGTTTAGCTGAATCTTTCCACGCATCATCTTTTGCTTTGCTGCTTTCTTGATGTTCCAAGAAACCCTTATTTAAATCAGTGATGATATGTTACTGCTAGTGCTATAGATGTTAGACTTTAATGACTCTCTTTGTCTCTCTCTATTTACCACTTGTGGACCTCCGTGACGAGTTTGGATTTTGATGATCGGTTCTCACCATATCGTGGTAACAGATATTTCAGCTCCCATGGAGCCTTCTCCACTGTGACAAATTAGTAGTTATGAAGCTTTCTGGTGAATTTTCCCTCGGCAGACATTCCTTCCATAATGTGCTTGAAACACTCAAGGTGTTCCATTTGCACCAAGTGCAGGATCTTCACGCTGCTGCGGTAACAATTGAAGAACTAGCAATTAAGGGAGCTGGATTTGATTCTGTTAAAAACTTACATTTGCGCCTAAGATATAAAATTTTTAATATGTTTGCTAATCTTTGTACGAGACTCTTTTGTTTATATCGAGTTTTTTTATTAGTTCACATCTCTATAGATCATCTACGGATTATCAAATAAATGTTAGTATTTTTTAAATAATTTTTTATTGAAAAAAATCATTAAGGACAAAAGTTATGGAGCCTCTCATAAATAATTAATGTAATTTATTTTATTTCTATTAAAAGACTTGCTTAATTTACATTGTTTTATTTGTTTTAGAGAATATAAAATTAACAGAAATTGAAACAAATATAAAACTATTTTTCTAAAAATCAAAACTTTGGAAAATTATAATAAGTAATATTTTATTGTCCTATGTATGGGAAGAAGGATTAGAGGGGTAAGGAAAGGAAGGGGAAGGAAATTTTTAAAATTTGCCTGGTATGGGAAAAAAAAATGCAAAGGAATACAGAGTAAATAAATTATAAAAATTTCCTCCCTGGCCCATAAAATATTTCCTCCTATAAGTGGGAGGAAACAGAAGTAACTAAAGGGGAAAAAAAATTATTCCATTACTGACCCTTCAGCCACAACAACCTCTCGCTCCTGCACCACCATCCAACACTGACCCAAAATCTCTTATTCCTCTTGCAAAATTGCCCACCCAAAAAGCTTCCCCTTCAGGAAATCCATGTCAAAATGCAGATACATTAATAAAAAAGTAGCCAAGTTTTGATAAAATAAAAAGTAGCCAACTTTTAGATCTGTCGTGGCCACCATCCCGTGGTTGCTCACCAAAATGATGTTCACATCATCAAAGACCCCTATCTCTTCCAGTCCATGGATTAATCTTCCGATCATGTGGTCGATATACGCAACTGCTTCTGTGATCTTCGGATGGTCGGGCCCGAATCTGTGGCCTTGATAATCTGGGTAGTGGAAATATAATGTAATGAAATCAGGGACTTCATCGTTGGAAAAATATCGGAGAGAGAGCAGACTTATGTATGTAAGGTGTGGTGAGCTTAGCCTTGCACGGAAGGTGTTCGATGAAATTCAGCTGGAAAGTATGAAAATGACCATAGGGATAAAATGGTAAAATAACTATAAAAAAAATCCTTCTCATTTATGTTGTCATCCACAAATATTATAATTTACTTTATTTTTCCTTGTATCTAAAAAAATGTAACCATACATAAGAATTTTTGTAAAAGTTCCCTCCCTCTCCTTCCCTTCCATTTCCCTCGTTAAATTTACTCTCTTTTCCTTCCTACACTTTAATTCCCATACAAATATTGTCACGTCTTTTCTGTTATCATTCCAAGGCAAATTAATTATCACTGGAAACCGGTAGGAAGACAGATTTTTTCATGATTACTGATTATGGGTTGTCCGGTTCCTATAAACACGGCCAAAGCATTGCAATCCTAACAAGTAACAGCTACTCAATGAAGGTTAATCCATTCCAGAAGACTCATATTTCAATTTGTTCTTTTCTTCTCCTCATGCATTCCAGGTTTTTGATTAATTTACACACAAAAATGTTGTTTCTGTTGATTTTGATTTTTTCGGTTTCTGTTTGAAGTACAGGATTGGTGAGCAGTCAGACTACTTCGCTCGCGCAAGTTGAAGAAGATCGTGTTTCCTTATAGACAGAATCATCAAGTTTTATCTGTTATTGGTCTCTTTGAGTGGTAAGCATTGCAAAATTAGAACTTCCTCCTTTTTCCTTGTTGCATGTGAGATATGGTTGTTATTTTTACTTTTTACCTCATATGTGCACCAGCTCAACTTTGGATTGCTGGGTTTGTAGAGTAAATCTAAATATATGATTAATGTCAAATTACAGTTCTTGATTTCTGGGTTCCAAAATCATGCTCAAGAGACATTGCAACCTTGAGAACGGGGACAGGATTAGTAGCTTGCCGGAATCAATTATCTGTCACATTTTATCGTTTCTGCCCACAAAATATGCTGTTAGAACAAGCACTTTGTCCACCAGGTGGAAATACTTGTGGACCTCCGTGACCACTTTGGAATTTGATGATCGAATCATGGGATACCGTGCTACAAAGTACCAGCAGAGGTTGGCCAACGACTTCATGAATTCTGTAGAGAGAGTTTTGCTTCTTAGAGGTGTCCATTCTACAATAAAGAAATTTCACCTTCGTTTAGGCAATCCAAAATATGATGCGTTCCGTGTGACTTCATGGATTTGTGCTACAACTAAGCAAAATGTTGAGGAGCTTTCGCTTGGTATAGACCAAGGATTGGACTTTGAGCTTCCTTTGAGCCTTCTCAACTGTGAGAAATTAATGGTTTTGAAGCTGTCTGGCAAAATTTCCCTCGAGGACATTAATTTCTCAGTGTGCTTGAAGCATCTCAAGGTGCTTCATTTTCTCCATCTCCAGAATCTTCATGATGCCGGGGTCTCAAAGCTCATCGACGGATCCCCAGTTCTTGAAGAATTAGTGATTGAGAGAGCTGGAAAGAATTCTGCGGAAAGCTTACATCTGCAGTCGCCATCCTTAAAAAGGTTGACAATTTCATATGAGGGTGATGTTGAAAGCATTGTTGTTGATGCCCCACAACTTGAATTCATTAAACTATCTGAAAACACGCCAAACGTATTGAAGATGATTCAGTCATCCTCACTGGTTGGAGTGAGATGCCGGAGGAAGTACTGGATGATTATTTTGATGCTGCTCCTCAATTGCTCAGACAGGTGTCTAATATTGAGATTTTACATTTCTCTATTCCGCAGGTAAGTTGTCGTCCATTTGCTTGCAATGTAGTACTTGTTTTCTGATGTTCATTACAATTAATTAAACTCATTGTCTTGTATTTTTGTGTGCCAGCAATTGGAAAACTCCCTTAAAAGTTTCAATATCAAATTGGGCACTTTTCATAACTTGATTCGCTTGGAGTTGCGAGGCTATGTACTTGGGACAGGAGTTTTACCTCTCATGCTCATAGGCTCACCTAAGTTGAAAGTGATCATCCTTCATGAGGTTAGTTTCATTTGGACAAATAACATGAAGCATATTACTCTTAGTTAATTATTAATTTTCTAATTACACTGTTAGTGCTTTCTGCAATATTACTGTTTGACAAACTTAATCATTGTATATGTATACATATGCCTTTTATCAAGTACAGATGTACTCACTAAAATCCACTTGTGTGAGTGCCCTTGGAAAAAGAGAAGATGTGATGTACACGTGTTTCAAGTCATGCTGCCTTGAGGTAGCTGAGCTCAAAGGATTTACAGGGATGGAAGCTGAGATGGAAATTGCAAAATTCCTTTTGAAGATTGCAAAACGCTTGAAAAAGATGGTGATATCATTCCACGGTTACTACATTTCCAATTCAAAGGCTTTCGCAGCTGCTCTCAATGAGTTGCTATCATTTCCTAGGGATTCAGGGGTATGCCAAATTTTGTTTAGCTGAATCTTTCCCCGCATCATCTTTTTCTTTGCTGCTTTCTTGATGTTCCAAGAAACCCTTGTTTAAATCAGTGATGATATGTGTATATATGAATGATGTTACTGCTATAAATGTTAGACTTTTATGACTCTCTCTGTCTCCCTATTTACCACTTGTGGACCTCGGTGACGAGTTTGGATTTTGATGATCGGTTCTCACTAGGGATGTACATGGGTCGGGTTGAGCCGGTTATGGCTCATAACCAGCACTAATCCGCCAAATATTTAGTGGGTCGGGTTGGGTCGGTTATTTGCCTATAACCGTCGGTTAACAGATTGAGTGGTTATAGGCGGTTAACCGGGGGTATGCGGTTATGAGTGGTTATGGGCTGTAAAATTTGGCCAAACTAAAAATTTCAAATCACAAGCATCCTGCTGTAACTTCACAAAATGCAACGTCTCATGCACAAGAATAAGGCAAACCATAAGTTCCAAATCACAAGCATCCTACTGCTGAAAACCAAACCTAAGCTAACTTCACAAAATGCAACGTCCCATCCAAAAATAAAATACATAAAAAATCCAAACAAATCCGCAAAAAAATACATAATCCCGCGACGCCGGCGAAGGGAGCAGCGAAGGGAAGCAGCGACGCCGGCGAAGGGAGCAGCGAACCAGCAAAGGGGCTGATTACATTGCATTTCATCATGTTTTTACTATCCATTTACTAGTTATTTGGGCAGTAAACCTACTGATTTATCCTTGTATTTCCCATATCTTAGCAGTTCTGGTCTAGAGGCAATTTATAGAAGAATATGACTTGTGGAGCACTGAAGCTGTTTTCCCGAGTCTTGGCCTAGCGCTTGGCCAAGACTCCTTCGCATTCAACGTGTTGCACCACCAGATCGTCTTGGCCAAGACTCCGGCCAAGACTGATTCGCGAGAGAGAAATCATGAGCAGCAGCGTTGGGCCTTGCGAGCTGGCAAATCACAGCTGTCCAGTGACAAAGAGAAGGATCAAGAAGATATTTATTTAAGAATCCTATCAAGGATCTCCTTCCATCTTTATATATTTTAAATTCCTATTTTTATTCAAAACAAATCAGGATAATTTATTTGGAGATTATTTAGGAGATTGAGTTGGAGAAGGACAGAGGAGTTTTAGCTTACTTATAGCTGAACTTGCCCTCCTCTTCTCCTCACGCTACACGCTCTCTTCTTCTTCCCCAATTCGACATTGATGTACTTTTTCTCTGGGATTTAATTCTTTGAATCCACAGATTTATTTTATTTATGCAAGCAAGTATTTTTATAATTCATTCATGAGTACATCTAGCTAATCACCATTCTTGGTAAGAGCTTGAGAGCTATGCTTCTTATATTTCGTGAGATCTAATTACTCTTAATAATCTCTATTTTTGTAATTATTTATTTTCTGGTTTCTTTACTTCCTTATTCAAGTTTAGAACTGACAATTCAGATTTTAGCTTGGGAGACCTAGTTAAATGAATAATACAACTCAGACCCGATTGACAATCGTGGGCCTTGACTGACAACCGAGGTAAACTTGAGTTGGGCGTTGTCTTATCCACAGCAGCGCTGCAAATATAGAGATGAACACCATTGAATCAGTGATCGAATCATAAGAACATAGCTTATTCATGCTCTTACCGGGAACCTTCTTTTTACTGTTTTCAATCTTGACCCCTGTCTTGGCCAAACCTTTGACCAAGACTGTTTTGAACTATTTAATTGCTTTTGCTTTTGTTTTAACTTTCAGAATCAACCAACCAAATTCAGTGGCGAGGAAGTCAACTAAGAACTACAAATCCCCCGAAGTCTCTGTGGACGATCCTCTTACCACCATCTACAAGTTCCTTGTGGACAAGTGATAAGTTGTATTTCTACCCCTTTTTCATATATATTATACACTTATATTTGACGTGCTCGACACGCGATCAGGAGCAGCGAACCAGCGACGCCGGCGAGAGAGGGAGGGGCAACGTCGGCGACAGAGGGAGATGGAGCGGTGAGAGAGGGAGAGTGAAAGGAACGACAGAAACAAAGAAGAGTGAAAGGGAGCGGCTGCTATAGATTTAGGGTTGGATAACTTGGATTAATTGGATGTATAATGTCATTATTAATGTGTATATATACCTGGGGTCAATAGGTTGGGTCGGGTCGGTTATACAGGGTTTTAAAAATTTCGACCCACTATCTGACCCAACCCAACTATAATGGGTCGGTTATATAATCATTACCCGCGGTTATAGCGGTTATGCTGTTTTGACGGGTTGGGTCAGGTCGGTTATACGGGTCAGGTCGGTTATGGCGGTTATTTGTACATCTATTGTGGTAACAGATATTTCAGCTCCCTTGGAGCCTTCTCAACTGTGACAAATTAGTAGTTATGAAGCTTTCTGGTGATTTTTCCCTCGGCAGACATTCCTTCCATAATGTGCTTGAAACACTCAAGGTGTTCCATTTGCACCAAGTGCAGAATATTCACGCTGCTGCGGTAACAAAGATCCTTAATGGGTCCCAAGTTCTTGAAGAATTAGTAATTAAGGGAGCTGGTTTTGATTCTGTTAAAAACTTACATTTGCGCCTGAGATATATTTTCTAATATGTTTGCTAATTTTTCGAAACTCTTGTTTATATTGAGTCTTTGTATTGACTATTTTCTATCGTAATCATTGAAATATATATCTTCAAATAATATTGAAACATGACTTAAATCAAAGAAATAATTTGCATCGTAACAATGCTAGAATTAACTTTGGAATTTAAGAAAAAGTACTGAAAGCTTGAACACCCGGAAGGAATTTGTGTTAAGAAAAAAACGTGAAGATGAATTGCATAAGGGATTTGGTATAAGAAATTAATTGATTAGAATGAGAATTAAAGGAGCATAAGTCGAACTCGGCTCCGGGATTTCCTGTTGAGCTTAGTCGGATCGGATGCCCATGGCTAGGACTCCTGTTTTGTTTCATATCGGATTACCCGGAGGTAGGTGATCTTTGACCATCTCGTAAAGTATTCATTGGAACTAGCATTATTTCTCTATTTTACTGATCTTTACCTTTTCTTTATTTCTCTGAAAGAAATTCTTTTTCTCTCTGAAAGAAAAAGGAGCTAACAGCTTTCTGCTCCATAAATCGAGAAAATGCTATTTGGCTCACCCAAATAGCACACTCAGTTGGCTCACTTGATGTGGCAGCTGCCACGTCATTAAAAAAAATTTAAAATAATTGTTCTTCTTCTCCTTACCCAATCGAACGAAGCAACTCCCTCACCCGACAAACCCAACTCCCTCACCCTCCAAACCCTCCGAAGACGACGACGACAGCTCCCAAATCGAACGAAGCAGGCGACGACAGCAGCGCCTCCTCCTCTCACCCTCCAAACCCTCCGACGACGACGGTACCCTCCTCCTCCGGCCATCTCTCCTCTGACGGTACCTTCTCCTCTCTCTCTCTCCCTCACCGCGCTGCTTCGACACGCCTCCTCCGAGCCGGCGACGACAGCAGCGCCTTCTCCTCTCACTCCTCTTGGTAAGTTTTCTAAATTCTAAACTCTAATTTCAAGTAGAAACCGAGATTAGATTAGATAAATTGGGTTTTAGAGTTTTAGGGGTCTTGTTCTGATTTGGGCTTGTGTTGATGGCTGATTATAAGCTGTTACTGTAACAGTAATTAATTAATGTTTAATTAAGGATTTGATTAGGTAAAATGGTCTTGTTAATTAAGACTATTTTTAGTGTTATTATTGATAAATTAAGATTGGTTGTGTTTGTTAACTGGGTGGATAACTAATTACTGGACTATTTATTTCCTTATGGTAGTTGGTAACTGATTCGCCGTGGTTAAGTGCTTTAATGCTTAGCTTCCTTTTTGTTTTTCCTAAAACAAAAAAAAAGGTTTGTAAGGAATTGCAAAGAGATGTATAAGGGAACAATGTTATATTTGGAATTTATCTAGTCTCTTTAAAGTAAAAGGAAATTTGCGCCTTTAGTTCTGAAGTTTCAGGAAAGATTGGTATTAGCTATGGATCATCTATTTGGACTTCTAATCTGAAAAATTCTAATTCTCTACTTCTAGATTTTAGAACTTGTTGGGGGGTGGGGGGGTGGGGGTACATGATATTATGCATTTAGTTTTTATTCTGATCTCCTTTTTGCTTATAATACAAAGTTGCAAACATAAGAAGAAAACAAAATTCTAACTACTGGCAAGTTCAACTTTCTTCCTTTATAAGTCTATTTGTTTTTGATTGCTTATGACCTAAGCTACGGTCAATAACGGCAAATTTTGATGCCTTGTAGGTATTAGGATACTGTGGCATTCTATTGGGGAGCCCTGTTATTCTGTATGATATTATAGCCTTTGTTCTTCCAGGTTTAACAAAATCAGAAAGAGGGTTCCTTGGACCCATTGTTTTAGGCTCCTCAGTGCTTTTCTATGTCGGGCTTGCTTTTTCTTATTTGGTTCTGACACTAGTGGCGTTAAATTTCTTCGTTACTTATGCAGAAGGGGTGGTGGAATCTTTGTGGTCCATTGATCAATACTTTGAGTTTGTGCTTGTGCTAATGTTCAGCAAAGGCTTGTCTTTCCAGGTATATCTTCATGCTACATGCTTCCAGTCCCCTACCCTTTTAGTTTCTTTTGGTTGGATGTGTGATGTCTTTATTTATCGTTTGATTCATGTTCATTGAGACTATGTTTAATCCTAGAAACAATACTTATGCACCCATCACATCATTCAAAATATGCTGTCATCTAATTCTATTGATGCTCTGATACTCCTATATTCCTGTAGAAAGTGACCCGTCACATTTCTCAATTATTGCAAGGTTTTGTGGTTAATGGTTTTGGCTTTTCCTCATTGAAATTCAGAAGTAGTCCTACTACCATGTTCTTAATGATTATACAAGACCCTCTTTAATTTTGTTTTTTTTGTTGTCCTGTTCTTCTGGTGTTTGGGCTACATTTGACTTGTTGATTTACTCTGCAGGTTTCGGTGATCCAAGTGCTACTTGGCCAAGTTGGTATAGTGACAGGAGACCAAATGCTGTCGATTTGGAGATATGTTGTAGTTGGTGCTGTTGTTGCAGCAGCTGTACTCACACCATCAACTGATCCTCTTACTCAGGTGCTTCTAGCTGGACCACTTCTTGGTCTTTACTTGGGTGGTGCATGGATGGTCAAGCTTACTGGCCGATGACTGATTCGACTAATTCCCATGTTCTACAGTCACCATATTTGTAATCAATAACTTAAGAATGTAGAGTTTTAGATTCTGAATAGCTCTGTATATTTTCCATTTACCAATCGCATGTAATACCATAATTGTGCAATATCAAAGGAATAAAGGGGAATCATCCATGAAATCTTGAGTTTTAGTTGCACTACCATTTCTCTCTTTTCAGTTTGTACTCTTCAAAATCTTGCTTAAATCATAAAGCAGATCACTCTTCTCAATCTCTTCGTATTTTGACAGAGATGTCAATGAGATGACATGTCAATAGCAGCTCCAAAGAATCTACGAAGTCGCCGTTGTTACCTGGCTTTTCCTGCTTAAGCTCCAAAGTTGAACTTGCCAGTAGTTAGAATTCTGTTTTCTTCTTATGTTTGCAACTTTGCATTATAAGCAAAAACTAAATGCATAATATCATGTACCCCCCCCCCCCCCCCCAACAAGTTCTAAAATCTAGAAGTAGAGAATTAGAATTTTTCAGATTAGAAATCCAAATAGATGATCCATATAGCTAATACCAATCTTTCCTGAAACTTCAGAACTAAAGGCGCAAATTTCCTTTTACTTTAAAGAGATTAGATAAATTCCAAATATAACATTGTTCCCTTCTCCAAAATATACATCTCTTTGCAATTCCTTACAAACCTTCCGACCTTCCGAATCAAAATCATTAGCAAGATTTTCATCTTTTTTTTTGTTTTAGGAAAAACAAAAAGGAAGCTAAGCATTAAAGCACTTAACCACGGTGAATCAGTTACCAACTACCATAAGGAAATAAATAATCCAGTAATTGGTTATCCACCTAGTTAACAAACGCAACCAATCTTAATTTATCAATAATAACACTAAAAATAACCTTAATTAACAAGACCATTTTACCTAATCAAATCCTTAATTAAACATTAATTAATTACTGTTACAGTAACAGCTTATAATCAGCCATCAACACAAGCCCAAATCAGAACAAGACCCCTAAAAGCCTAAAACCCAATTTATCTAATCTAATCTTGGTTTCTACTTGAAATTGGAGTTTAGAATTTAGAAAACTTACCAAGAGAAGTGAGAGGAGAAGGCGATGTTGTCGTCACCGGCTGTCGTCATCGGAGGCGTGTCGAAGTAGCGCTGTGAGGGAGAGAGAGAGGAGAAGGTACCGTCGGAGGAGAGATGGCCGGAGGAGGAGGGTACCGTCGTCGTCGTCGTTGGAGGGTTTGGAGGGTGAGAGGAGGAGGCGCTGCTGTCGTCGCCTGCTTCGTTCGATTTGGGAGTTGTCGTCGTCGGAGGAGGAGGGTTTGGAGGGTGAGGGAGTTGGGTTTGTCGAATGGGTGAGGGTAAGGGAGTTGCTTCGTTCGATTGGGTAAGGAGAAGGAGAACAATTATTTTAATTTTTTTATGACGTGGCAGCTGCCACGTCAAGTGAGCCAACTGAGTGTGCTATTTGGGTGAGCCAAATAGCATTACTCAATCGAGAAATTAAATACTATTCTCTTTTTGCATATCACGGTTTACATAAAAATTGTATATTTAACGAGGTTATTATATGTAGATGGTGAGTAATTACATATGATAAGATTGACAAAATTTAAAATTTAAAAATACTAAAAACTTAGGTAATGGTGGATGAACCTTAGTGGACCCACTTACATGTAACCATCTACTAATGATGTGTCATGATTTCATTAGTTGGGTGATTCTTGTATACACATTGATATAAAAAGTCAAAAATATTATATAATTTCTCTTATAAAAAAGTCGGACTTGACTAGTAAAATTAACTATATATATTATTTTATTTTTTAAAACTTTTATTTACTAATGAAATTAATCCATCTATTCGTAAATATACTCTTAATTAATTAATTTACTCATTATATTTATATAAAAAATTCAATGAAACCTCAAAATGATTCATTTACTCTCCACAATTACCCGTTTTGTAGGCACTCCTGCAAGTGAGTAGTTGTGGCTTTTTAGTACCTTATTATTAAGGTGACGTAGTACTTAAAATTAAAAGTCTACCTGTGAGATTGAAGCATTGACGTTTGTAAGTCATTAACCAATGAAGTGCATGTGTTATTCAAGTATTAAACTATTGTAATTTTGATACTCCTTTCGAAACTTTTCGACTCTTACTTTAAAATAATAGCAAATTTAAAACAATGATCTTTAATTTTATTTTATTCTATATTGTTTCATTTTTACTCTTAATTTACATTCAAATTACCACACCATCATCAAATTGGGTTGATGCATAATTTTTTTAATCATTTGCACAAAATATATATTTCGAAAAAGATAAAATGACAAGTATTATGAACAGTAAGAATTTTTAGGAAAACGATAGTTAAAAAATTCCGGAGAGAGTACCTATCATTTAGTATCCCTGATGTACCTAATTTTTTTTAAAAAGTGAGTAACAATTTGACGTGTGAAAATAACACCACTTTTTAAAAATTCAATATAAATTAGAGAACGAAACAAGTACTCCCTCCATTCCTAAAAGAATGACTTTTACTTTTCTGACACGCATTTTAAGGCGACCGAATGACTTATTATTTGAGATAATTTTGCCCCTAATTTTTCCTCGGAAGTACGTTAACGTTAAGGATTAACGTACGTTTGAAAAAAGTGCGAAATTTTTTGAGATTAAACAATGAGTCATCCGGCCGCTTTAAAATGCGTGCCGCAACGGTAAACGTCATTCTTTAAAAAATAGAGGGAGTAATATTTTATTGTCAAGTCTTTTCTTTTATCTTTCCATGGCTGATTAATTATCAGTGGAAACCAGTGGGATGAGAGATTTTTTCATGATTACTTACTATGAGTTGACAAAATGCAGCTATTTAATGACGTTTGTAGAATATGGATTGTATTGTTAAACATTTTAGAATTTGAGGTGTATTAAAAAAACGATGAATAAAAGGATCTTTGTGCGAAAAAAAATTGGTAATCTACTAATAAATACTACTCAATAAGGTTACTATTATAAAATCGTGAAAACGGAGTACTTCTCTGTTAACACAAAAGGACAATTAATGAGTTAAAGTTATGTAAATGAAATGTGTATAGGTTCACTCAAAATAGATTCACCAGTGACGTATAATAGTGAAAACTACGACCTTATCTGTTAACACAATAATCGCTTATTTTAAGTACAAATTTTGTAATGGGAAAAGTGTTTTTTCATAAAAATGGATCCTGGCTTCTTCTTTCCTTCTCCATTATTTTTTCCATCATCGTCATCATTAATGGGATCGATATTTACTATTTTGGTTGTTTTATTTTATTTTATTTCATGATTGAAAAATGGTATTTTTATAAAAATAGACATTTCCGTTAGTAATTTAACAGCTAAAGCACTACAATTCGATAAATTTTGATACGTTAGGGATTAAAGTTTGGAATGTGAAGAACAAAGGTGTTCAATAACACATACTTTAGGGATCGATCGTACACTATTTTTCACATAAAGTTATATCAAAATATCATCATATCAATTTACCGCGATATTTTGTATCAAAGTGTAAATAACATTTTCCTACGAGGGCATTTACATCCTTTCACAGTTAAAAATGCCCTAGTAGGAAAATGGTAGGGCTGTTAGCTGGTCCGGATCCGAAGACCCAGACCCGGACTCGGGTTTTTCTAGCTGGGGGGAGGTCTGACGCGAGCAGATACGGACCCGAACATTTAGGTATACTAAGTAATATTTTATATGAGAATTAAAGTGTACGAATGAAAAAAAAAGAAATTTAACGAGGGAAAGGAAAGAAAAGGAAAGGAAAGGAAAGGAAGGAAATTTTTAAAAAAATTCTTTTGTATGACTTCATTTTTTATATGTAAAGAAAAATGAAAAAAAAATAATATTTATGTATGACAACATAAATGAAAAAGAAAAAAAAAATTATTTTTACCACGTATTACTGCAATGACCTTTTAACAATCTATTAGCGCATAATCCTACAATATCTCAGTAAAAGCTTACTATTCAAACGAGTAACCTATAATTTAAATTATTAGTCCCTTCATCAAAACGAGTCATACCATAACTTTTCAAGTTATTCTTTTATAAAAAAGTATTTGCTTGGAAGGTTGACCAAATAAAAGAAAAAATGCTTAACACAGAATAAACAATCTTTTCGATTTCAAAAAAAAAAATCAGAAAAGATAGTCCACAACTGGACAATTGGACCTCAAACTCCATTTTATGAGATGTAGATTACCAGCATGAATGCAGCACGAACAGAGAGAATTCCTTTCTTCTTGGGTACATCAGCATTTCTACCTTTAAGAAGTGTAGATGCATTATTATAGAGGTCCCTCATTGCTACAAAACCAGCATCTGTAACTAAATCCCAAGAAGGAATGCTCGGGTTTGCTAAAGTTTGTTCCTTCACAATATCCTCAGCTTTTAGTTCGGAGCGTTGATAAATTCATACTCTTTTTTGAAACGTGAAACTAGGGACAGGGACGGATCCAGGAATGATTTTCAGGGGGGGCGGGGGTTCGGGGGCGCTGCCCCCGAAATTTTTTTTTGGGGTATTTTAAAGGGAAACCAAACGAGCTGAACGAAAAATTGAACAAATGCTTAAGAGTATTTGTATCCGTCACTAAATAACAAATATTTAGATAACTTGATAAAATTGAGTCAATTGAAGCAATTTCTCCTTATTGAAAGCAACAAAGGAGTCTTTTGGATTTAAGCATGCCACACAAAGGAGTAATTCGCTATTCCTCTCATCAAATCGATTATTAAGCTCATGAAGTTGCATATCAATGACTTGATAAAATAAATCAACTTGATAATGATGTAGATTGGAAATTTGCTCACCTTTCCGCCTTGGTCTACCAACATTTGATGGTGCTTGAGTAGATGGTTTAATCAAATATTTGTCCATATCTACAAAAACAAATATTAAGGCTAAAATATTTGATCCCGACCAACAACCACAAAATAAAAAACGGAGTCGACTAAAATATTTTAAAATCAATCGCCGATTCACCAATTCGTACGAAATATTCGATTGATGGACGACCAAAATTTAATTTTAAAAATACGAAACTTTGGCTAATTAATTTAAAATGCAAGATTGGAGCAAACCGTTAATCGATTTGTGAAATTGAGGATATGTAATTAATCTAGAGATGTAGCACTAATTATTTAACAACAGATTAGGTATCAATTTACTCAATAAGGCAATTAATTTGGGGTGGGTTAGATTAGAGATTTGGGCTGGGCTGTATACTAAAAAAAAAATTCCCATTAGCCCAGGGTGGGCATCAGCCCACGGTGGCCCCCCCCTGGATCCGTCCTTGACTATGGATAATAATGGAGTACTTTTTATTTTCCTTTAATTTCTTCTTTTTCGGAAATATTTTGTGATCAGAAAGAAAAATTTTCCTATTCTTTCCTTTCCACTCTAATCTTTCCGATACATAGGCTAAGTTAATTAACCTAATCTCGCCCACTCTAGTCATCACAAAACAAACCTTCTTCTCTTCTCCTCCATCGCCGCCGCACAACAGGTTTCAATCCTCTCCCTCTCTTTTCTACTTCTTTCTATTTCTTAGCTCATATGCTTGATTCTTTCTAGTTGATTATATTTAAAAAATAAGATGAGTAAAGTATAATGGGTCTGTCGTGATTTGAATAGAGTGAAAGAAAAAAACGTGAATTTGAAACTTGGAAGCTGAAAGAAGGAAGAAACAGTGGAGTAGAACATAGCAAACCCCTAGTCACCGTTTCACTCTTCTTCTTACCACCTCTGTTTACAGCGGCGCTTTCAGCTGAGGTTTAACCGAAATATCTCCGCCTCTTCCACTACTACTGCATACAATCTTCTCAAGTTTTGGAACTTGTTTCCGGGTGAGTATTAGCACTTAACTAAGTTTAATTATTGGGCTTGAAGTCTGTATGAGAGCGGAATCAAATTCTCATTTTATTTCAATAGAAGATATACATGAATTGTTTTGATGACATTAGAAGTAATCTAATTTGCTGGAGTGCAGATATGTGAGTTGAGAGAGTACAAGTCCTACAGTTAAACCTCGATAAATGAATGTCCGATAAACGAATAACCTCGCCAAATGAATAATTTTCTCCGGTCCCGACTTGGGCAAATGGGCTAAATGAATAACCTCGCTAAATGCATTAACGAATAATTTTTTTTGAATCCTTAAAGACCCCATGTAAATATAAATGAATAATCATTAAAATTCATTGCTGATCTTTTGAGTGTATTTGATATTGTAGTTTGGCTGGTATCCAAATCAAACTTTTCCTTCACCCATGCTTGCATATCCTTTTGCGTAAGACTTGGTTGTTCCTTCTTATGCTCACATATGGCCCTTCTTATCTGGTCGGTCAAAGTTGATTTTGTTGTTGGTTTTGACTGGTGATCGGAAGCCATCAGACTGAATATTAAGAAAGATATAGTAGAATGAATTATTTACCAAACCAAGACTCTAGAAAAATATATATAGTAGTTTGTAGGTAGGTTGGGTACATTGTCTTAGTCTCTAAGTATTCCATACATAGAATATCATTATTAGTACATGTTGCATGTATTTAGACTCTAAGTATTCCATACATAGAATCTTATAAGTACATGATGCATGTACATAGTCTATATACGTATTTGTACATTAAATGTAAAATAAATAATCATACGAAAAAATAAAAATGTAAAAATACTATCTAAATGAATAAAAATTCATTTATCGATAAATGAATAATATATTCATTTATCGATAAGTAAATAAACTCACTAAACGAATATTTTTTGCTGGTCCCAAGAGCATTCATTTATCGAGGTTTAACTGTAATTGGTTCTTAAGTTCAACGTTTCATCCTGTATTTGTTTTCGACCAATTTCACTCTTTGTTTTTTCTTGATATAATGAATAATTGAAGTAAATTTTGGAAAATTTTGGATTGTACTCTCCACGATTTTCTTTGGAATTGGAATTCTATCCAGGATTGCTCGAAGTCGAAGATGATTGTACTGTCCAGGATTTTCTTTGGATTTTTTTTTTTGGGCTTAATTGATGGACCACTTTTGACACCCCTAGAAAATGGTAATGTCCGGTTCATAAACACGGCCAAAGCATTGCAAAATCATTTTCCCTTCTGCCTTCTGGCTCCTGGCAATCCTAACAAGTAACAGCTACTCAATGAAGGTTAATCCATTCCAGAAGACTCATATTTCAATTTGTTCTTTTCTTCTCCTCATGCATTCCAGGTTTTTGATTCATTTCCACACAAAAATGTTGTTTCTGTTGATTTTGATTTTTTCGGTTTCTGTTTGAAGCACAGGATTGGTGAGCAATCAGAGTACTTCGCTCGCGCAAGTTGAAGAAGATCGTGTTTTCTTATAGACAGAATCATCAAGTTTTATCTGTTGTTGGTCTCTTTGAGTGGTAAGAATTGCAAAATTAGAAAGAACTTCCTCCTTTTTCCTTGTTGCTTGTGAGATATGGTTGTTATTTTTACTGTTTATTTAACCATATGGGCACCAGCTCAACTTTGGATTGCTGGGTTTGTAGAGTAAATCTGTATGTATGATTAATGTCAAATTACAGTTCTTGATTTCTAGGTTCCAAAATCATGCTCAAGAGACATTGCAACGTTGAGAACGGTGACAGGATTAGTAGCTTGCCGGAATCAATTATCTGTCACATTTTATCATTTCTGCCCACAAAATATGCTATTAGAACAAGCACTTTGTCCACCGAGTGGAAATACTTGTGGACCTCCGTGACCACTTTGGATTTTGATGATCGAATCATGGGATTTCATGGTACAAAGTACCATCAGAGGTTGGCCAACGACTTCATGAATTCTGTAGAGAGAGTTTTGCTTCTTCGAGGTGTCCATTCTACTATAAAGAAATTTCGCCTTCGTTTAGCCAATCCAAAATATGATACGTTCCGTGTGACTTCATGGATTTGTGCTACAACTAAGCAAAAAGTTGAGGAGCTTTCGCTTGGTATAAAACAAGGATTGGACTTTGAGCTTCCTTTGAGCCTTCTCAACTGTGAGAAATTAATGGTTTTGAAGCTGTCTGGCAAAATTTCCCTCGACGACATTAATTTCTCAGTGTGCTTGAAGCATCTCAAGGTGCTTCATTTTCTCCATCTCCAGAATCTTCATGATGCCGGGGTCTCAAAGCTCATCAACGGATCCCCAGTTCTTGAAGAATTAGTGATTGAGAGAGCTGGAAAGAATTCTGCGGAAAGCTTACATCTGCAGTCGCCATCCTTAAAAAGGTTGACAATTTCATATGAGGGTGATGTTGAAAGCATTGTTGTTGATGCCCCACAACTTGAATTCATTAAACTATCTGAAAACACGACAAAGGTATTGAAGATGATTCGGTCATTCTCACTGGTTGAGGCAGACATTAAAGTTGGTTGGAGTTTGATGCGGAAGGGAGTACTGGATGATTATTTTGATACTGCTGGTCAATTGCTTAGACAGATGTCTAATATTGAGATTTTACATCTCTCTATTCCGCAGGTAAGTTGTTGTCCATTTGCTTGCAATGTAGTACTTGTTTTCTGATGCTCATTACAATTAATTAAACTCATTTTGTATTTTTCCGTGCCAGCAATTGGAAAAACCCTTTGGTAGTTTCAGGTCTATCAAATTGCGCTTTTTTCATAACTTGATTCGCTTGGAGTTGCGAGGCTCTGTACTTGGGACAGCAGTTTTACCTCTCATGCTCAAAGACTCACCTAAGTTGAAAGTGATCATCCTTCATGAGGTTAGTTTCATTTGGACAAATAACATGAAGCATATTACTCTTAGTTAATTACTCCCTCCTTCCCCCAAAAAATGACGTTTGCTATTCCGGTACGCATCTTAAAGTGACCGAATGAGTCACTATTTGAGACAATTTTGCTCCTAATTTTTTCTCGGGAATCGAAAAAAAATACGGAATTTTTTTGGATCAAATAGTGAGTCATCCGATCGTTTTGAGATACGTGCTAGAATAGTAAACGTCATTTTTTTGGGGAAGGAGGGAGTATTAATTTTCTAATTACATTGTTAATGCTTTCTGCAATATTGCTGTTTGACAAATTTAATCATTGTACATGTATACATATGCCTCCTTATCAAGTACAGATGTACTCGCTAAAAAAAACCACATGTGTGAGTGCCCTTGGAAAAAGAGAAGGTTTGATGTACATGTGGTACGTGTCATGCTGTCTTGAGGTAGCTGAGCTCAAAGGATTTACAGGGATGGAAGCTGAGATGGATATTGCAAAATTCCTTTTGAAGATTGCAAATCGCTTGAAAAAGATGGTGATATCATTCCGCAGTTACAATTCAAAGGGTTTAGCAGCTGCTCTCAATGAGTTGTTATCATTTCCTAGGGCTTCAGGGGTATGCCAAATTTTGTTTAGCTGAATCTTTCCACGCATCATCTTTTGCTTTGCTGCTTTCTTGATGTTCCAAGAAACCCTTATTTAAATCAGTGATGATATGTTACTGCTAGTGCTATAGATGTTAGACTTTAATGACTCTCTTTGTCTCTCTCTATTTACCACTTGTGGACCTCCGTGACGAGTTTGGATTTTGATGATCGGTTCTCACCATATCGTGGTAACAGATATTTCAGCTCCCATGGAGCCTTCTCCACTGTGACAAATTAGTAGTAGTTATGAAGCTTTCTGGTGAATTTTCCCTCGGCAGACATGCCTTCCATAATGTGCTTGAAACACTCAAGGTGTTCCATTTGCACCAAGTGCAGGATCTTCACGCTGCTGCGGTAACAATTGAAGAATTAGTAATTAAGGGAGCTGGATTTGATTATGTTAAAAACTTACATTTGCGCCTAAGATATTATATTTTTTAATATGTTTGCTAATCTTTCTGCTAGACTTTTTTTTGTTTATATCGAGTCTTTGTATTGATTATTTTCTATCATGATCGTTGAAATATATATCTTCAAATAATATTGTACATAAAAATCGTCTAATTACTGAAGTTGTTATATGTAGATGGTGAGTGATAAGATTGACAAAATTTAAAATTTGAAAATACTAAAAACTTAGGTAATGGTGGATGAACTCTAGTGGACTTGCTTACATGTAATCATCTGCTAATGACGTATCATTATTTCATTAGTTTGGTATCATTATTTCATTAGTTTGGTGATTCTTGTATACACGTAGAAAGTTGAAAATATTATATAATTTCTCTTATAAAAGAGTGGGACTTGACTAGTAAAATTAACTATATATATTATTTTATTTTTTAAAACTTTCATTTGCTAATGAGTTTAATCCATTTATTCGTAATTTTCTTTTTAAATATACTCTTAATTGATTAATTTATTCATTATATTTATATAAAAAAATTCCAATAAAACCTCAAAATGATTCTCTCCCACAATTACCCGTTTTGGTGCCACATCCAAGCTTTGTTTTCTTTGCTTTGGTATTTTTCTCAACTAGTCATAAAAATTAAACATAAATCAGTCAAATCAATTTATCATCAACATAGACAGTCTAGAAAGTCAATTTTGAAAACAGCCCCATTCACCGGTTAAAAAAACGAGACCGGCCCATTGGATCTCTTTCCTGGTGCAATAAAGAGCAGATAAGATAGTGATGGATCCCTACCTTACACAAAACCCAAAACCAGGTTTGGCCCAATTTTGTCTTCCAATCCACTAAATTGTCAAAGTTTGAGAGAGATTTGTATTTATAGAGTTCATGGGGTTTGCCAAACTGCTTCTCTAACCGATGAAAGAGCAGATATGAGAAATAGGGTTGGTTCTTGTCTTCAGCTCCCTTGCCTCTGACTTTTACTCTAGCAAAGGCTCTGGGTGAATTGGTGAGTAAAATCGTTGGAGGGGAGGGGCCTATTTATAGGCTGAAGTCGCGTGGAGTGAGGGCGAGGGTGCTGCGCGTGGAGGAGCTGGGCGTCGTGCTGGCGGGGCTAGGCAGTTGTGCTGGCGGAGCTAGGGGGTGTGCTGGCAGGTCCATGGTCGTCGTGCTGCGCGGAGGGGATCGGAAGGGACGGGAGCAAGCAGCGCTGCTGCTCACTTCCACGGTGCATGCGCACCATGCACACTTAAGATGTCAACCGTTGATCTGGTTGACTTTCCTTGGTTGACCAGATCAACGGTTGTAATTAAAGGGCTTTTTAATCCTATTTAAATGGCCTCAAGCCTCGAGCCATTTTCGCGAACAAACGTTCCGAATTTTTGAGCCGGAAGTACCAGCGCGTAGAGAAAAATACGGCGAGTTCAACCGTATACTGCGATTGATAAGAATTTTTCATTTAACGTGTTTATTTTCCCGTTCAGAAACATGAAATGTTCAGACGGAAAATAAATGAAGTTACGACGAAAATTACGCGAAACGTTGTTGGTCGGTGTGAACGAAAAAAAAGAGTAGGAACTAGTTGATGGAAAACATTCCGAGTTCGAGCTATTGTCCGAGCGAACTTACTCGGGTCCAATAAAAGCTCGAACAAAAATAATAATAAAAAATAAAAAAGCTAAAAAATGTGATAAAATACTAAAAATCCTAAAATTTATGCGAGGACCTAAAAAGAAGAAATAACTAGTAAACGACTAACGGATAATTAAAAAAGTGATTTTTAAGGCTAAAAATATTAATGACAATAATGACGAAAATACGCGACGGAAAATTAAAAACGCGATTTAGAACGTTGAAGATGCTAACGATGACGAAAAAACGCGACGAGAATTGAAAAATGCTAATGACAGTAAATTAATTAAAAATGGCAGTTGATTACATTGCATTTAATCATGTTTTTACTATCCATTTACTTGTTATTTGGGCAGTAAAACTACTGATTTACCTTTAATTTCCCATGCTTTTACCAGTTCTGGTCTGGAGGCAATTTATGAAGAATCTGATTTTTGAAGAGCTGAAGCTGATTTTCAGAGTCTTGGCCTAGCGTTTGGCCTAGACTCCTCCGCATTCAAAGTATCGCGCACCAGATCGTCTTGGCCAAGACTCAGTCGCGGAAAAGCAATCATGAGCAGCAGCGTTGGGCCTTGCAAGCTGGTAAATCACAGCTGTCCAGTGACTAAGAGAAGGATCAAGAAGATATTTATTTAAGAATCCTATCAAGGATCTCCTTCCATCTTTATATATTTTAAATTCCTATTTTTATTCAAAACAAATCAGGATAATTTATTTGGAGATTATTTAGGAGATTATTTAGGAGATTGAGTTGGAGAAGGACAGATGAGTTTTAGCTTACTTATAGCTGAACTTGTCCTCCTCTTCTCAGGCTCTCTTCTTCTTCCCCAATTCGACATTGATATACTTTTGCTCCGGGATTTAATTCTTTGAATCCACGGATTTATTTTATTTATGCAAGCAAGTATTTTTATAATTCATTCATGAGTACATCTAGCTAATCACCATTCTTGGTAAGAGCTTGAGAACTATGCTTCTTATATTTCGTGAGATCTAATTACTCTTAATAATCTCTATTTTTGTAATTATTTATTTTCTGGTTTCTTTACTTCCTTATTCAAGTTTAGAACTGACAATTCAGATTTTATCTTGGGAGACCCAGTTAAATGAATAATACAACTCAGACCCGATTGACAACCGGTGGCCTTGACTGACAACCGAGGGTAAACTTGAGTTGGGCGTTGTCTTATCCACAGCAGCGCTGCAAATATAGAGATGAACACCATTGAATCAGTGATCGAATCATAAGAACATAGCCCGTTCATGCTCTTACCGGGAACCTTCTTTTTACTGTTTTCAATCTTGACCCCTGTCTTGGCCAAACCTTTGACCAAGACTGTTTTGAACTATTTAATTGCTTTTGTTTTTGTTTTAACTTTCATAATCAACCAACCAAATTCAGTGACGAGGAAGTCAACCAAGAACTACAAATCCCCCGAAGTCTCTGTGGACGATCCTCTTACCACCATCTACAAGTTCCTTGTGGACAAGTGATAAGTTGTATTTCTACCCTTTTTTCATATCTATTATACACTTATATTTGACGTGCTCGACACGCGATCAACAGTCAATTAAATAAAATGATGGAAATGATAAATTCAATTTAAATGGCGTCAAAATTCGGGTATCAACAGCGCTATAATTAGACAAAGTACAAACGCTCCGAGTAGCGCGCATCTTGATCCTTCGCTGCCCGAACCCACTCATGATCTTGGTAAGAAGAAAGCCCATCTAGAATCCCAGCATTTACACCAATCTCCGGGCCGTTCTACTCAGAGAATCAAGTTAAGAAGGATTGATAGTTCCATGATAGAAGTAGCACCTCCAAGTGAGCCTCATAACAGGGAAACTGTTAGTCCCGTCTTTCATTGGCTTGGCTACATGCAATCATTTCCATCGCAAATACCGTAGCCCACACCACCCAGACTATGCAACCCAAGTCCCCAAAAAACCCGCTTGAATCAGAAACCAGTACCACCTCTTCCCCTTGCTATAGTGGAAATCTACAAATATCTCTTCGCAACTGGACAGATTCTGCCAATCCCATCCCGATCCCAACAACCTCCGTACCCAAGATGGTACGACCCTAATGCAAGGTGTGAATACCATGCCGGAGCTCAGGGCCACACTATAGAAAAATAAATTACCTTTAAGAGACAGGTTAATCTTCTACTTAGGAACATATGGATTTCTTACGAAGGGATAACCAAAGGGGTAAGTATGGCCGCTAACCCCCTTCCGAAACAGGTCCTGGGTAATAGAGGAGAGAATGTTGCTTTAATGGAAGAGGGTGTTAAACCTTTTCCTTTAGTATCGAGGTTGTCAAAGGAAGAGCTCTCCATAGTGCAAGCTAATAGAGAGTACTTGCAACACTCCCCATGCATTGACCAAAGTCCTACCCTTGTCGGTGTGGCTTCGAACATCCATATGGGGAATTTTGGAGAAGAAGGGACGACTCAGAGTCCGTGAAGAAGTCTGGGGAGTGGCTTGTGTACAACCAGACAGCCTCCAGGCATTCCCGATGTTTCTCTATAGTACATATGCATGTTTTTGCTGTGTTTTCAAAACAGGTTTTGTAAAACTCTTTTGTAGGAACTTACGGTTCCTTTTGTCAAAATATGAATATATGCAGTTTTCTTTACCATCTCAAATGTATTTTACTCTTCGCATTCTTTATTCTCAAGATGAATGTTAAATCGGTTTGTCTTGAAAAACCCTATCTTTTCGGGTGAGGACATCACCGTCGAGACTAAGGACGACGTAGAGATCCCACACGAGTTAGCTCGCTTAGTGGAAATTCAGAGAAAGAGATAGTCCCCCATCAGGAAGAGTGGGAAGAGATAAACTTGGGGGCAAGTAGCGAAAATCGAATGGGACAACCTTAAGCCCTATTTAGAGAAAAAAGCTAAGCACCCTCCTCACAGAATATACAGATGTGTTTGAAGACGCACCAGGTCTTGATCCTAGTATAGCTAAGCATCGCATCCCATTAAAACCCGAGTTCAAGCCGGCAAAGCAGAAACTCCGCATGATGCATCCTGACACCATTCTGAAGATCAAAGAGGAAGTTGCGAAGCAACTAGACGCAGGTTTCCTGAGAGTTGCTGAATACCCAGAGTGGGTCGACAACATCATGTTTGTGCCCAAGAAAGGCGTGAAAGTACGCATGTGTGTTGATTTTCATGATCTCAATCGAGCGAGTCCTAAGGATGATCTCTCGCTCCCTCATATCGACACCCTGGTAGACAATGCCGCCCATAATGACAGTTTCTCCTTCATGGATGGTTTCTCGGGTTACAATCAAATCAAGTTGGCTCCTGAAGATAGTGAGAAAATAACTTTCATCAGGCCCTAAGGGAACCTTCTACTACAAGTCGTGGCCAGCACCACGGGATGCGTTCTAAGGCAGCGCGATGAATCTGGGAGACGTGACCAGGTGATCGTCACTCAAATATACTTAATATTTTCCTGATGCCTAAATGCACAAATTAATATGTATAGGGTAAGACAGGATCTAACCACAGAGATTGGAGGAATAAAACGTTAATAAAGACGTATGACAGGGACAAATGCATCAGATTAAGAACAAGTAACACAGGGGGGTTTATGTTGATTAATGAATTAATCAACGCAGGATATAGGAGCTAACAAGACAAAAAGGTAAAGTATTTATCTAGGGCACGAAAGTAAGATATAATCCAGGGCAAGAAATGTAAAACAGTTCGAGGGTAAGAAAATCAATAAAAGAGATATTAATCAAATAGGAAGAGATCTTAGCAAAAGGTGTTTCTTCAGGTTGTTTTCTAGGTTGGTCAGTCATTGGCACAAAAATATTCCAGACTCATGTACAGACCTGCTATAGGGACCGCGTTTCCACGCCGCATCCCCTACTTACCTTCTTAGATAAAATTCACCCCCCGTTTCCACATATGAGGTGACCTTGACGTTCCGTCATCCTCCCAGGCACGAATGCGGGGAGGCCATACTCAGAACGCCCATGAAGGGGAGGTAAGACAGATCTAGGGCGTGATAGCTCAGCTTGTCAGACTCGTACCACATACCCTAGAATTACCCCTAGACAGAGGCCTCTCGCGTTGCCTCCACTAGATGTCTACTACTATCCCAGGGCTTCGCGTCAGGTATAACCCTGGAAATGACGTTACTCATGCAGAAATACTAACAGTTGATCAGGCCCTTAACATTTCTAGACAAGCATGGAGTTGAAACGGTAAACAATCATGTGCCACAAGAGAATATATTAAGCATGCATTAGACCTCATAACCGAACCCTACAACCCTTGAAACACCCTTTACTAAGAGGGTGGTATTTAGCTACTCATACTATAATATAAACAGTAGATATTAATAATCATGCAACAACAAAGAGAATAAAAAGGAAAGGGAGTAGAAGAAATAGATGGATTAATTAATAATCAAGGAGAAAGCTTGCTCCTTTACAAAACAGTGGTTGTTCCCAATACCAAGAGGAGAAGATCCCCAGAAATTAAAGATGAAATGATGTATGAAAAATCCTAGGACAGTCGTCCTTACAAAAACCCTAAAGCTAAGTTTATATAGCCTAAAACTAGCTAGGGGACAAAACAGCTAAGGGGAAGGAGGAGCAATGAGAGCGTGACAGCACATGTCCTTTCAAGGGAATATTCTGAGATCCTGACGCGCCTGACAGCTTCTAGAAATGCATGGAATCCCGTGCGGATCTTTGAAGATGCTTCTCTTTGGTTTCGATTAAGAGAAGATGCAGATTTGTCGCGACCGAGAGATAACTCACTGGTCTGGTTCGCATCGAGGTCTTGACGACGATCTGGTCTTCTAGGCCTTGAAGCTGGAAATCCTCATAAATACTCCAAAAATGCTTCTTTTCGATCTTTTCCTTCTTTTAACGCTCATCTGCAATAAAGATTGAAATAAGGGTCAAAAAGCAAGATCAAACCCCCGAAAGGGCTAGAAAAGAAGGTAAAATCGAGACCATGAAATGTGTTATCACTAGGCCACTTATTACCTGAGTAAGAAGTTCAACGAGTGCGGGATGCGCTACTCCGCGTTAGAACGAACTTGTTACGCCCTAGCATGGAGCGCTCAAAGACTCAGGCAGTACTTGTTGTATTACATGACATGGATGATTTCCCGTATGGATCATCTGAAGAACATCTTTGTGAAACCTTAC
The DNA here is from genome assembly GCA_963691705.1 of Viola odorata. Lineage (NCBI taxonomy): Eukaryota > Viridiplantae > Streptophyta > Magnoliopsida > Malpighiales > Violaceae > Viola > Viola odorata. The sequence goes on along the minus strand of OY829538.1, from coordinate 64,233,721 downwards.
TTGTCAGGCCAGATCTGCAGATGGTAAGTTCGGTTGGCTGGATACGAAATTATCTATGTGACGCGAAAGGTGGTTGAAGCAAGCACTCTCGTCGATCACTTGGCTGACCACGCTCTCGAGCCTCTAGAGTTGGACTTTTCTAATGAAGACATCATGATTATCAATGCTGAGCACATGGGAGATGCTGAAGAAGATGATCAGTAGACCATGTTCTTTGACGGAGTAGTAAATCTTTCGGGAAGCAAAATGGGTGTTGTTGTCATAGTCCCAATGGTCGTCAATTCTCCATAGCATGCAAATTGAACTTTCCATGCACAAACAACATCGTTGAGAATGAGGCATGTGTCAGTAGGCTAGTCACTGTGATCGATTTGAAGATTGAAGAAATTGAAAGTCTTCAGAGACTCGACCCTCGTCATCCATCAGGCCCAAGATTAGTGCAGATCAGGGATTCAAAGATGATACCTTATCAGAGGTTGTTCACCAAAGTCATGGAGGAGTTTGAAGAAATCAACTTTGATCGGATAAATCAAAAAAAGAATTACTTCATAGACGCATTGGCCACTCTAGCTTCGAGGTTCAACGTGGAATGCGACATAATGCTCCAGCCACTGAGGGTAGATGTAAGGGAGACGCCAACATGTTGTGCTTTAGAAGATGAGCCTGGTGGGGAACTTTGGTACCATGATCTGGTACGCTTCATCAAGCATCAAGAATACCCACTAGGGGCAAGCCAAAGTAGCAAGAAGACTTTTCAATGTCTGTCTTTGGACTCCTACCTTGGTGGAGAAGTTCTATACCAGAGAAGGGTGGATGGAGTCTTGCTTCGATATGTCCGCAACTAAGAAGATTATAGATCCATGACGGAGATTGTTCCACACATGCTGGTGGACGTGATGACAAGACGAATCATGAGGTGAGGTTATTTCTGGCTCACCATTGAACGAGATTACATTGACTGCTTCAGAAAGTATCACAAATGCCCGATTTACGCTGGTCATCTCAATGGGGAATCAATATCATAGGCCAAATTCATCCAAAAGCTTCTAATGGTCACTGCTTCATCTTTGTTACCATTGACTATTTTACTAAATGGGTGGAAGCCGCCTCCTACTATGGTATTACTGCTAAGATGATTATGCGATTCGTTGAAAAGAACATCATTTGTCACTATGGGATCCATGAGACAGTTATTACGGATAATGGCACTAACATGGGAAGATTATTAGCAATCTCTGCCAGTGATGAAAAGTGAAGCATCAAAGTTCTTCCTCGTACTGTCCAAAGATAAATAGCATCGTCAAAGCAGCAAATAAAAACTTGAAGAAGATCATCTAGAAAATGGGGATCACTCACAAGGATCAGCATTATATGCTTTACACGCTTATCGGATGGCGATTTGCACCTCCTGGGAATAACTCCCTACTCCCTGGTCACGATATGGAAGCGATAATTTCCCTCAAGGTAGAAATTCCTTCTCTCAAAGTCTTGGCCGAATCTGGAATAGAAAAGTCAGATTGGGATACGAATAGATAAACCTAATCTCGGAGAAACGATTGGTTGCCATGTGTCTTGCTCAATTATATCAGAAGAGGATGGCTAATGCCTAAAATAGGAAAGTATAGCCTTACGAGTTCAGAAGTCGGGGATCTGGTGCTAAAGCATATTCTCCCCCATCAGGAGGAAGGTCAAGGGAAATGGGCTCCATGGTACGAAGGTCCATATCTAGTCAAGAACGCATTCTCGGGAGGCGCTCTAATGCTCACCAATATGGATAAGGATGACTTACCGAGGAATAAAACGATTTATGATTTCGAACTCTTGGCATTCACTTTGTCGCAGCAGGGATACCAATCAACATACTTAATGCGGTCTTAACATGCACACCCTACACTACCCCAGACAGCAAGTTCGACCATGATCAAACCTTTCATTTTGATCATCATAATCATTCGCCGCAAGATCTTACCTTAAACATGCACAATAACCATATAGTGAAGATCAATCCTCTAATCTGTAGGCACTAAGTGCTGACTTTAATGGTGATCACATTCACTTATTTTATTTACAATCTCCAGTTACAAAAGTTGAAGTGTTGAAACGTCTCTTTGAAGAACAATGATTGGTTGGATTCCCCGATGGCAACTTGAACCTCCAGCGCCTGTATTATTGAAAGATATGTGCTTTGGCCCATATTGGACTACTTGGCAGATATTATAGGCTGCTTTGGCAAACTATTCCGATTGCTCTGGAAATTTTCTTTAGTATCTTAAGAAGTCCTCAAGATTCTTCAACTTATTGCATCCTTTCTAAAAAATAGAGAATCTATTTCTGAAAGGTTTTCATGTCAGCCTAGAAGATTTCTCATTGGGCAGTCAAAGAGCGAAAGAATGTTAAGGGTTTTTCTCCCTGGCTATATAATGTGATGACCATCTACCAGTAAGCTGGTCTCTCTGCAAGTAGACCACCACATTCTGCAAACAACCAATCTCGAGTTTCATTTCAAGTTTGTCTTTCCCTAGTGATTTAATCAACTCCAGAAGTGATTTAGTTGTTTCTAAGGACATCTGAGTGAGCATTAGTACCCAAATAAAGATGAATCTACAACGCGTCCGATTGAACATGCACTCGCTTTCGGTGAGGTATTCAAGTGGAGCTGTTCTGACATCAACATCCAAATAAGCCGCAACGTCCAAGACGAATGTGGGCATCGACGAAGCGTCAGAAAGCCTTGACGTCCAAAAATCCGAATCATACTAGGAGTACCTGCATAAAGCCTCACTAGAAAAGAGAGAGTTTAAAAACTATCGATTACATTGTCCATTTTCCTAAATCGCCCTTCAATCCTACCCATACTGGGAGTATTATTTTTGTTGCACTAGGCATGTTTACTTAGTTCTTAGTTCTTAGGGCAAGGAACCTTTAGCTCTTCGAAAGAAGTAGCAGCAGCAAAAACCAGTTGTTTTACATTCCCCACAAAACCTACGGTGAAGCAAGAATCCATACATTCTTTGTCTTGTTGACACTTCTGAGTTGTCTCAATACAATCTCTACAATTTCCTGCAACACAGATTTATATTTTATTTTATTTTTTAATTTGTCATACATATGCATTCTTTGAAGATAAATATGTTTTAGACTTTCTTACCAGTACTGAAGAGAAGACAAAAGGTGAAAACTGCAACAAGAATTGCTCGATGAGAAACCATGCTGCTCACTTAGCTAGCTAGATGTTATTGTTCTATTTAGTATACATTCTGTAGTTGAATTGTATATATTTATATCTCAATGATCAATACATGCAATCTTCTACTCTCTCCGTCAAAAAACATATCGCGGGCCCACAAATCGCGAGTATTAAGAAAAAGTGGGTCCACGTCTGTTTTTAATAATATTATAAGGTGAAAAGTTATTTTGTGTGGATCCCACGAGTCAGTTTTAATATTAAATAATTGAAAAATTATTTTTGTGTGGGGCCCATGCGTCAGTTTTAATATTAAAAAAGTTGTTTGGTGTGGAGCCCATGCATCAGTTTTTAATATTAAACAATTGAAAAAGTTGTTTTGTCAGGGACCCACGCGTCAGAAATAATATTAAAAAATGAAAAATGCACGAACTACGAACGCGTTAGTTATTTCTGTGTTGACGTTTTTGGGATAAAACGACACTCTTTTTTTGACGAAGGGAGTAATGATTTTCTTTCATTCTAGAGAAAAGATATTATATAATCCATTAATGGAATTGCTTATATTCTTTATTATTTATTGAAAATAGTATAATTATGTTCTTAATAAATAGATACTATGCAGATATGATGAGTGTATGCAATCTTCTAATGGTATATGATGAGTGTATGCAATCTTCTAATGGTTTTCTTTCATTTGAAAGAAAATATATTATATAATCCATTAATGGAATTGCAGTGATTTTTGATTGAAAATAATATAATTCTTTCCTTAATAAATAGATACTATTCAGAGAAGCGAAGTAAGGAAATCCTGTCGATTACAAAATTAGCCTCAAAATTACTAAGGGTCTGTTTGACGTTCCGATTCTAGTCCGAAAAGTGTTGTGGCAAAAGTACTTCTGAAAAAGCTAGTATGCTGTTTGGTAAACATTTCTTAAAAGTGCTGTGGGAAACGAGAAATTATTTTTGGTGTTTGGTAAAACTATAAAAATGAAATAGTTGGAGTATAAAACCCATTTTTAAAAAATTAATAAAAATAGGAAAAGTGGATCTAGAATTATTTATCTTGAGATGGAAATTTTATTGTGGTAGTTTTTAATTTATTTTGTTCTATTATATAAAGTAAAAAAATGAAATTAAAATGAAAAAAATAAATAAATAAGAGAGAGGGTGCAAAAGCAGCACTGCGCTGCTGCCACTGGAGTAATTTCATGCGGTGAGGAAAGCTGGGTTCAAAGGCATAAACTCAACCCAACCCTTAACCCCAAACACCTTTCACCAACTTTTCCAATCCAACCCAACCTAATCCTTAACCCCAAACACTATCTAAGAAGCGAAGAAGAGCTTGTTACGCGGCTGCGCAACGCCGCAACAGAGGTACGCGAACGCCCGGGCTTCATTGGTTGCCCATGTAGATGTAATCATTATCCTGCCTAAGTTCTAACGCCCCCAAAAGACCAACCTTTTGACCCGCCAATCAACTCAAAATTCCCGTTCCCCTCTCACCAGAAGGTAATCAGATATGATGTTGCAGACGCTAACCCACCCTGCCCAACTAATCCTCTCAAACCATCAATTCCTTAGAAACACACATGGAAAACAACGAATTTGAAAATTATTTCAAATTTTCTTTATTCTTTTTTTTTTTAATTTTTTTCATACATGAAATTAATTTTTAAAAAAAGAGTATTATTTTTGTTGCACTAGGCATGTTTTCTTAGTTCTTAGTTCTTAGGGCAGGGAACAAACACCAGTTGTTTTACATTTCCCACCAAAACCTTCGGTCAAGCAAGAATGCATACATTCTTTGTCTTGTTGACACTTCTGAGTTGTCTCAAAACAATCTTCACAATTTCCTACAACATAGATTTATATTTTATTTTATTTTTTTAATTTGTCATACATATGCATTCTTTGAAGATAAATATGTTTTAAGACTTGGCTCCAACAAAAAGAGAAGAAAACACAAGAACGTGTGGCCCAAAATAAAGAGGAGCTTTTTGGCTCGAACATTCGGACCGATACGAACTTGAATTGGTAAGGTGATTCTATTTTTATTAATATTTGATCATTTGGAATTTATTTGTGAATCCCTTACTAATATGCGCGTTTATTTGTCTATTTTGCTTGCATGTTTGTTGCGATGGTGCTCAACGAGTTTGATGGAGTTCGACGAAGAGTTGGATGTATCATTCCCGATTGCGGAGCTCAAATAAAGAATTTAATCGTTGTATTTATTTATTTGCGAATTTGTAATATTTATTTGGAGTATTTATTTATTTTATTATTAATTGTTGCCACTAATCATTGATTTGCAGATAAAGCTCGTCCAGGTATGTTTTCCTTTTTCCCTTTTATTTTGGATAAATGTACTTCAATTTATTTATCGTATGCATGATTATTGTTAGAATTCGAATCAACCCGTTTGCACGATAAATAACTTATTTTAATTACTCGTTTTAATTAATTGTCATAAATGAATGTATTTAAATTTATGCTATCTTCGACCCCACTCCCCGGTTTTTCTCTTTTCAACGTGTTTTTTCGCATTCACTCAAAACGGTACTTTGGTAGTTTATGCTTGCTTAGGATCACCTATTAAATAGAATTAATCATGCATGGCCCGATGACAATAATAATTCATCGATGATGATGATAGTGGGTCGTCGCCTTAGTAAAAATTAATAAAAAATGGTAGTAATCTCACCTAATTAATTTTGCATGTAACTGGATTAATTTTAAACTCGACAAAATTTAATTGGACTAGGTTTCATAACCCGAGAACAATGGTTCGGGGTCGATTTATGGACTCGGGAATGTGTTAGGCACCCGAGTCACATCCTAAAAAGGTTACCGGAGAAAGAGGTGTTTAAATAAAAAGTCCTAATTTAATGATCATGCCCAATGGATTAAATTCTACTAATTCTAACTATTTCATGCATACGAGTATATAGGCAGGAAAGCGTGAATAAATAAAAGGGAAGAAACGTTTACTTGGGAAGGGCATCGGGCAAATATACCCTTTTTATGGGAGTTATTGGCACGAGGGGATAAACGTTTGGCGTTTTTATCGTGTGCTAGCGCCAATGATTGTTTTTGCACGTGCAGGATAGTTATCATGCACAATATTCGAAAATAAACAAGCATGCGAAAAATAAATAATCGGTGCCAATGCGGAAATAAATAAATAGTACAATCAATAATTATCATGCATAATATACGAAAAATAAATAAACCGTTGCGAGTGCGGAAATAAATAGTACAAACAATAATTATCATGCATAATGTACGAAAAATAAATAAGCAAGCGAAAAATAAATAAACGGTGCGAGTGTGGAAATAAATAAATAGTACAAACAATAATTATCATGCATAATGTACGAAAAATAAATAAACGGTGCGAGTGCGGAAATAAATAAATAGTACAAACAATACAAATAAAAATAAAAACGACGAGCGACAAGTTGGGCCCGGCCCACTGGGCCGGAAATGGGCCCTAGCAGCAGGCCCACCAGCTGGGCTGGCCCCTCTTTTTCTCTTCCGCCTGGGCTGGGTAGGCAACTCAGCATTTCCTTCTCCTGGGCTGGGAGGCAGCCCAGCATCTCATCTCTTCCGCCTAGGCTGGACAAGCAGCCCAGCATTTCCTTTGCCTGGGCCAGGCACACTGCGCCGGCCCATCACTCTTCTCTTCGCGCTGGGCCAGCTCAGCCCAGCGTCACCCACGCCTGGGCATACGCCCAGGCTCTCTTTCTCCTCTCCTGGGCCCAGCGTTCAGCGCTGGCCCAACAATTAAAACCGCCCTCCCTACTCCTATTCACCTTCTCCAACCTTGGCTCGCCGGCGTCACTGCCGGCGACCAAGGTCCGGCCACCCATGCCCAAATCCAAAAATTCCACCACCCAATCAACGCTCACAGCAGAAGCAATTCCAACATGTAAACACAGCAAGACCAGGAATTAAACACAGTACCAATTTAAGCAAAACATAATTAAATTAATTTAAACAAAAAAGTCAAAATCCGACCAAATTGACTAGCAATCCGGTGAAACAAGGACATCCAATCAAATTAGGGCTTTAATAGAACACATTTGAAAGCTGAACAACCATCGTCTTCATCAAAACACATAATAAATATTTTTTGACGAAAATTGCTTAAAATATTAAAACTGAAATTTTGGAATTTTAAAAAAGATAGGCTTTTTTTTACCCTGTGCCGAGGGGGCTGCTGGTGAAAGTGAATGTCTTCGGGAGAGAAAAAAAAATTGTTTGCTTTTGGCGAGGAAAACGGCAGCGGCGGACGGTGGTTGTTTGACTGGATGGTGAGCCGGAGCTTCCCTAATGCTTCCTTTTTGCTTGTTTAAAGAGGCTAAGGGTCTGTTTGGCGTTCCGGTTCTGGTCCGAAAAGTGCTGTAGGTAAAAGTGCTGTAGGAAAAGTACTTTTGCGCAAAGCAGTGTGCTGTTTGGTAAACATTTTTTAAAAGTGCTGTGGGAAACGAGAAGTTGTTTTTGGTGTTTGGTAAACACTGCTTTTAGAATTATGATTTGAGTGTAAAATGACTATAAAGGGCATCAGTCATTTTTAGTGTTATTTATTTACATTATTTAATTTAATCTTTTTTTGTAAACAAATAATTTAACTATAATTTTCTAAAAGCTGCAATTTTAACCTTTTAACTATAAAAAATACAATTTGTTTCAAGCATTAAAATTAATATTTTTTAGTATATATATATAGATTATTTAAATCAATCTATTTCTTTAAACAAATAATTAACATTTTATTAAATAAAGTTAAATATTGAGCATTATTTTAAAATTTAACATATATAAAATCACAATTATCTATTCATTATTAATCTTATTGAGTTACTTTTTTTTATGTGAATACATCAATAATATTTTTTAAATTTTAAAAAAAATTATGTAACATATGAATTTCTACTTTGACTCCATCATATTATTCAAATAAACATAAAAGTTGGTAAGTAACATTATACTATTTACCATATGTTCAATTATTAAAATACTCTACTAAATATTTAAAATATTAAGATCTTATTTTTTATTTTGGTATTGTCACTAACTAATTGATATCCAATCTTACATTAAATGATATAATTGGTATTTCTATTTTAGATTTATCAAAGTGTACAATATTTTTGAAATATGTAATGGGGCATATAATAAATAAAAAAATTAATGAATAATCACATTTTTTTAGTGAATTTGTTACATTTTTTTGTGATAAATCGTCAACTTATAAATATTTTAATTAACAAAAAAATTAATGGGAACCTAAAGAAAATATAAAGAATTGTTTATTAAATAATACAAGTATCATATATATATATTTGCGTAAAACTTTTTGACAATTTATCTTGAGGTAATATGAACATCAAAATAGGATTAAAATACCCCTTCGGTCAATAAGTTTTACTTTAAAGAAAATAATAAATTGTAAAATCAATCCTGCCTTTTCATTTCATTAATCCTGCCAGAACAAAATTGGATGTCAAATCTTCTACTTCCATCCCTCACAAAAGAAAGTAACTGAAAACAAGAAAAGATGTGTGGTTTCACGTGCAGAATCAAAGTTGATCGAAGAAATGTCATACTATTCAACATTCAAATTTATTGTAAATATTCTCAATTCCTCAAAGGAACAAAACAACCCTCCCATGCCATTTATTATACAAGTTCACTTGAGTCGTATGATCTTTCAAGAAAATACATAGGTACCAACTGCAGAAAATGAGCTATGAATAAAACAGCAAGCAATTGGTGCAAGATGCATCATATGATTGAAGCCGGAAACAGACCAGTCAAGATCAGAATCAGGCCTCCTCGGTTTTGGGAAATCCCTTGAACTTGAAGTTGTCTGCATATGCTTTCACCTGGAAGCGTAAGGATGGAAACAGTAACACGGTATTAGATGAGGCATCAACCATCAAGTGGAGGATGAAAGAAATAAACACATCACTCACATAACACTCATACTCAAAGGATAGTTCTTATTTGAACCTTCATGTTAACTCCATCTATTATTTAATAGTTAATTTTCCTACCAGCCATTTGATTCTACAAAAGGAATTAAAACATAATTGCAAGCAAACTCTTTGGTTCCCAACGTTAATAACTGGGCATTTACAAGTTTAACAATCTGGTACCCACAAAAAATTAGCTGAATGAAAGAAAAGTAAGCTCTAATGCAAACAATAAGTACAGAAATTCACCACCACTTCAACTCAAACTCAGGTTCGGACTAGCTTTCCTTGTATAAATCACACAAATTAGGTCCAAGACAACTCAAAGAGTACAATTCACATACCAATTTAGAAAGATGGACACATCCATCAGTTTGAAATATTCTCCCACTCGTTCCAACGCTGGTTCTAGCAACAAATACTACAAAAGGGAACCACCTACACGAAAATCATAAAGGAACTGCAAGCGCCATCCGAAAAATGCAGCAAACTAGACAGTAATCATCATTAACAGTATCTAATCCAACATAACTCCACCATAATCATCTAACAGCACGCTTTATCAGTTTTTGGATTTTGATCCTAGTAAACAGAGTGTAGCAAACACCTCCATATACAAGCAAAAAACAGGGGCACAAAATACTTAAACCCACCAGCCATTGTGGCATAAAGAATATACTTCCTCATATATTACATAACATAGATCCACAACAACTCAATGCGTACAGTTTGCAAACCAGTTTGAGAAAGGTGGACACGTAATATATTTCCATACAGTGATATGTTCCAAATAAATAATATATAGAACAACAGATATAGATCTAAGGTTTAACAAAACCCTGCCCACAGTAGAAAAAAAAACAAAGCGAGGAAACGAGCAAAGCTATGCGGAAAAAGTACCTGTAATGGTTCCGTGAACAACGGTTCCATTTTTGAGTTCAATTGACACCGTCTCGTTGTTCAACTTCATCAAAAACCTGATAAGGAAAACGCAGCAAACAGTTAATCGCAACCAACTACAGTGACGAAGAAAACACAACAGCGAAGAGCAAAGAAGAATCGAGAACTGACCTGACGAGCTTCATTATGAGACTTGAAGACGAAGAGCTAGAGGTTGAAGAAGCGAAGCAAAAGGGCAAACAAAGAGCAGAGAGTAGTAGATGTAGCTGCAGCTGACAGAGGTTCGAGGACGCTTGGAAGAAGAATCTCTTGTCATGTTGGGAGGAAATTTGGAGGATTGTGGGGAAAAATCGACTGTTAGGGTTAGAGTTTCTGATTTGGGGAAGATTTGGCGGATGATTTGTGAAATTGATCAATGGGTTTTGTTTGAATAGATGTAAGGATTAATCGTTGAAATTTTGAGAGAATTTGGGTAAGATTTGGGTGGAAAATGAAGAAGAAATCGAGCTGGAGAAAAGGGAGTGCGGGTTGGAGGAGCTCGTTTGACAAAGAGAATGAGGAGGATAGACTAATTTTTTTTATATTTATACGTGGTATACTCGTAAATAAAAAGAACTTACCTCAATATTTTTGTCCAAAATATTTAGAGGACAGCTTCCCGTGTTGCACTGTTTTCTGTGGTTGGCCACTGCTCTCTTTTATAGCAGTGGCTTTTAGAGCCAAATTGTAAAGAAAACCGATAGAGCTTTTGAAAAAGCTCTACTGGGAAGGTGTTTACCAAACACCTTTCCCAGCTTTTGGGTTGGCAAAAGCTCTATTGCCAACCCAACCTTGAACCCCAAAGAGCCACTAAGTGTTTTATGAGAGGGTGACAGAGTGAAATCAGGTGTGTGCGCTTGTGAGGTGAGAGGTTTGCATTTTTGTTTTTATCAATATGTGCCCCCCCCCCCCCCCCTCTTTTTGACTTAGATCTTAACGGTTTGACTTAGATCTTAACCGTTTATAGAGGAATGAGGAGAATGGGCAAGGTGATCCCTGGCAGTGAGGGAGAAGGTGAGTTTCATTTAATGTTGATGGAAGTTAGTATGAGAGTGATTTTTTATTGGGTCAATAGTGTTTTGACCCCCTGAACTATCGCGAAAAACAAGACACCTCCCTGAACTAAAAAAATTCAAAAGGAGGTCCCTGAACTAAAGGTCAATGGCATGCAGGCCCCTACCGTCAGTCAAACTAACAGATTGTCAAAAGTGACCTTTGACAGCCAGTTGAAAAGAAAAAAAAAACCGGTTGTTCCAGTTTCAATTTTTTTTCCCATTTCTTATTTTCTTATAAGTTAAAGAAAAATTCAAAAAAATTAATATAATTAATAATTCTGAAAAAAAATTTCATAATTAATAATGTAATTAATAATTCTAGAAGATGAAGAATCCATCTCATCTCACCTCACGTTGTTCATCTTTTTCTTTAACTTCATAATTCCATCTTTTTCTTTGTCACTCGCTGCCACATGCTAACAAGCACCCACCACCAGCAGTCGCCGCCACGACCTCCACTAGTCGCCGCCACCTGCTAATAAGCACCCACCACCACCAGTCGCCGCCACGACCTCCACCTCCACCTTTCTCATTTTTCACCCACTGCCACGACCTCCACCTTTATCTACCCTCTCCTCTACCTCCTCTCCAACTCCGTTTCCATTTCGTTTGTGACGCAACCCTTTCCATTTCAGATCTGATATCAGATCTGAGATTCAGATCTAGTTGCTGTGAAGTTGTTGTCGGATCTGATAATTATGATGCGGTGGAGGGAAGTGATGTGTGCAATACATGGTTTTTGTATAGAGGGATTGTTAGAACTAAGTTGATTGAGATGGAGATGGACGCAAAGACTGAAACTTTGGATGCTGTGGCGAAGGAATCCCCGACTGGGACGATGACGTTATCTCCACAGCCCGATTCAAAGCATTTATCGGGCAAAGATCCGATTGGGAACCCAGATTCCTTTTCTGGAAAGACTTGATCCTCAAAACCGCCCGACATCTCGGCCTCTTCATTATCAAACCTTCTCAGGTAACAATCACTTCCATTTCCTGTTTTTTTTTCTTTCTAAATTAGTGATGATTTTCTCTCTTCCAACATCATCTTCTGACTGCGAAGGTAAGAAATGAGTGGTTCAATCGAGGCGGTTTAACCCCTTTATGCCTTGACGATGTGCTGGTGAGTTGCTTCTCTGCAATCTCAATGTATATACTTGTTTATTAAACTGTATATGAGCTGATTTAATAATTTTTTCATCATCTTATTTTATGTTTTTTATTTTTGATTTTTGTCAGTCTTTAATGTATAGTGAAGGTGATATTTTGCTAAATGCGGATTTTGTGGATCCTACTAGTAGTCGAGTATCACAGTATTATAGAAAAGTAAGAAATTTAGTGGTTACATCCTCGGCAGCTCCGCAAATATTGCTTGAAGATAGTGTTGTTCTTACAGCTTTGCTCAAGGTTCGCGTGCTGTATTTAGTTTAATATTATGCTCTTTTTTTATTGTTATATTCTCTAGAATTTTATTCTTATTTGTTGATGAATAGGATAGTTTATCTCAGAGCAACCAATATCCTTTTCTCTGTTTTTACTAATTTGATCATAAAGTTTCCATCTTTTGATCTTTTTCTTAGAAAAATTGTTCCTTTGGCTTTCTGGGTTTTTGATGGTTTTTTTGGATTTCTGAAATGGTTGCAGGAGAATGTGCCAATTGAAGAGGTTTTTCAAACTCTGAGGTGTAATTCAAATGGTCTCACAATAGAAGCTGCTAAGCAAAGGCTTACCATTTTTGGATATAACAAGCTTGAAGAAAAACAGGTGGGTGGAACTTTGCTGTTGTCTGGTTTTTTAAGTGTAAATTTTCTGCAGAGAATTATTTTTATGGAAAAAAAATAAAATTGTAAGTGGAATTTTAGTCTCTTATTTATTAATGGGTTGAATTTGTTAGCCTAATTGAATGATCAATGGAAATTTTGAAGAGCCAAGTAGTTCAAAGATGATTTATTTTTGGGTTGATTGTGTGTATTTCAGGAGAGTAAGGTTTTGAAGTTCTTGGGGTTTATGTGGAACCCTCTCTCATGGGTCATGGAAGCAGCAGCTATCATGGCTATTGCGCTCGCTCATGGAAGAAGCAGCAGCTATCATGGCTATTTTCCGTTTGATAAAAAAAACATTGTCTCATTCCTTAATAACTCATGTATGCTTGAAAAGATTCTTTCTTCTTGACTTCGGGTGGAAATTGAATTGAAAGAGATGAAAGTGAATAAATGGGAAGAGTTCGTTTAATTTTTTCTTTCCTTTTCCTTTCAGAAGAAATATTTTCTTCTCTTGTTGACTTTAATTGTCTTGATTAAATGGGAATGGAAGTCTATACAGATGGAGATGCAAATGCAGAAGAAAGAAAATGCAGATGAAGAAAGGAAGCTGGATAAAAAATAATTAAACGAAAGATCTATTTTAATAAATAAATTATAAAAGAGTTGGGCAATAATATTAAAGGTTAAAAATGCTACAAACAAATTGCCAAACATTTAGATTTAAAAAAAAGAATTAAAAAGGATGTAATTTATTTTAATAAATAAATAATAAAATAGTTGAGGTGTTGATTGATAATATTAAAATTTAAAGATGTTGGGAAATTTTTAGATTTAAAAAGAAAAAAAAAAGGAAGAAATTATATTGTTTTTATATATTTTTAAATTAATTATAGTATTTTTTTGAATTTTTTATATGAATTTTCTGTATTTTTTAAATTAATTACAGTATTTTTTTGGATTTTTTAAATTAATATATTATTTTTCTGATTTTTTTAAATTAATTATATTTTTTTTTTGAATTTTTTAAATTAATTATATTATTTAATACATAATGGTATTATCGTAAATAAATGCAAACCGGCAACCATAAGTAGAAACTAACGGAAAGTTAGTTTGACTGACGGTAGGGGCCTGCATGCCATTGACCTTTAGTTCAGGGACCTCCTTTTGAATTTTTTTAGTTCAGGAGGTGTCTTGTTTTTCGCGATATTTCATTGCAGGGACAAAACGAATGGAGGGTGACTTAAAGGAAAAAGAGACTACCGTTGGATGGTTGACCACCCATTGGTCAACCGTTCCAACGGTGGTGATGAGATGGAAATGAAAAAGGTTTTACTAATTATTTATTGGCTCGAGCCAACGCTGCTAGAAAATTTACTCAAAACTGATGAAAATCCAGACGAGAAATACCAAGATGTGAAATAAAATGAGGTAAATGAAATGATACGAAACAAAGAAGAAAAAGTGTAAAATATACATAAGTAGACAGAAACATTCGATCCATGGTTCGAACGGAAAAATGCTAGGATGAAAATTGCACAAATCGCAATAAGATAGTGCGAGTTAGAAAAATAATAAAGAATTAGTAGCTAATGAGCGAAATTGTTCGACCATTGGTTTCGAGAATTTTACTCGGAACCGATATGGGTTCGAACGGGAAAAGCGATAAAACTGCGAAAAAAGGTATGAAATAAGACATAAGGCATGAAAATAAACATCAGTTGGACAAAAATAAACTGGCGTATAATTTTAAGAAAATTGATGCTGGAAATGAGAAAATATTTGACGATGAAAAATTAGAAATCAAAAATCGGGTAGCAACAGTTGCCCCCTCTTTACTGTCTTATCAAAAATCAGGTCAAGATTTTTGATGAGCAGTAAAGATGGTTTCTCCCAAACCGGCAATGGTTTTGCAGAAGATTAAACTTGCAGAAATTAAACTTGCAGAAATTAAATTTGCAGAAATTAAACTTGTAGAAATTAAACTTGCAGAAATTTAAAAGTGCAGAAAATTAAACTTGCAGAAAGTCTGATGGATGCAGAAAGGTAAACGTGCAGAAAGTCTGAGGGATGCAAAAGTCTGATGAGTGCAGAAATTTAAAAGTGCAGAAAATTAAACTTGCAGAAAGTCTGATGGATGCAGAAAGGTAAACGTGCAGAAAGTCTGAGGGATGCAAAAGTCTGATGAGTGCAGAAATTTAAAAGTGCAGAAAATTAAACTTGCAGAAAGTCTGATGGATGCAGAAAGGTAAACGTGCAGAAAGTCTGAGTGATGCAAAAGTCTGATGAGTGCAGAAATTTAAACGTGCAAAGTCTGATTGATGCAGAAGTCTGATGGGTGCAGAAATTTAAACGTGCAAAGTCTGATTGACGCAGAAGTCTGATGGGTGCAGAAATTTAAACGTGCAAAGTCTGATTGATGCAGAAAAGTAAACGTGAAGAAAGTTTGATTGATGCAGGAAAGTAAACGTGCAGAAAGTCTGATTGATGCAGGAAGTCTGATTTTAGCGGCGTCGAGGGTCGCATTCGTAGGTCGTCGCTGATTGATGCAGAAATTTAAACGTGCAGAAAGTCTGATGTCAGCGGCGTCGAGGGTCGCACTCGTAGGTCGTCGCTGACTGATGCAGAAATTTAAACGTGCATGTTGTGGGAACGAACTGCTTACAACATCCGACAGAAAATTAAATTGCAGGAGAATAAAGTGCAGGAAATTAAATTGCAGAAAAGTAAATTGCTGGAAGGTAAATTGTGGGAAAGTAAATTGCACGGAAGTAAGTTTGCAGAAAAGTAAATTAAGGGGATGTGCAAAAACACTTGCTCTTAAATTTTTGTTTCCCTCCAAGTACATGAGGGACATGTGATTTGTACAACCGGATGTCGTCTAGGGATATGAAAGTAAAAGCACGGCACATTCTCTAGCACGTCAAAGAAAGCTGGACATCAGATTTGGGCCAGAACGTCAATATTAAAAGGACAGAGAGAGTAGTTCACATCTCTATAGATCATCTACGGATTATGAAATAAATGTTACTCCCTCCACAATCTTTTAATTGACGCTCGTACTGTAAATACGCATATCGAGGAGGCCGAATGACGCACTATTTGACCAAAAAGTTTCGTACTTTTTTTCGAACGTAAGAAAATCCTTAACGTACGACCGAGAAAAAGTTCGGAATTTTTTGAGGTCAAATAGTACATCATTCGACCTCCTCGATATGCGTATCTATAGTGCGGGCGTTAGTTAATAAAAACTGGAGGGAGTAGTATTTTTCAAATAATTTTTTATTGAAAAAAATCATTACGGACAAAATTATGGAGCCTTTTCATTCGTTCCCTCTCATTAATAATTAACAAAAATTGAAACAAAAATTGTTTTATTTGTTTTATTTGTTTTAGAGAATATAAAATTAACAGAAATTGAAACAAATATAAAACTATTTTTTTTTAAATCAAAACTTTGGAAAATTATAATAAGTAATATTTTATTGTCACGTCATTTCTTTTATTGCCACGTCTTTTCTGTTATCATTCCAAGGCCGATTAACTATCAAGGAAGACAGATTTTTTCATGATTACTTACTATGAGTTGACAAAATGCAGCTATGTAACGACGTTTAGAATATGGGGAAAAGGCACCTTCGGGTCTGTATCGTTATTATTTTTATTTTAATCAGTCTTATTTTTCGAATTTGGTTCAATTGGGTTCTAACCGTTAGCTCCGTTATCCACCTCAGGTCCCTTCCGTCTAATCGATGGTAACAGACGTTTTTTCCGTTAACTATCATTATTTAATTATTATTTCTGACACGTCTCAGTTTTATTATTTAAATAATTAAAAAATTCAGAAAAAATATAATTAATTAAAAAAAATTAAAAACAATGTAATTATTTCCAAAATTCAGAAAAATAATATAATTATTTTTATGAATTTTATTATCTAATTAATTTTTAAAAAATCAGTTTTATTAACTAATTAATTTTAAAATTCAGAAAATAATACAATTTTTTAAAAAATTCAGAAAATAATGTAATTAATTTAAAAATTCAGAAAAATATATAATTAATAAAAAAAATAGAAAAAAATATAATTAATTTATAAAAAGCAATGTAATTAATTTAAAATTTTAGAAAAAATACAATTAATTAAAAAATTCAGAAAAACAATGTAATTAATTTAAAAATTCAGAAAAACAATGTAATTAATTTAAAAATTCAGAAAACAATGTAATTAATTTAAAAATTCAGAAAAATAATATAATTATTTTTTTCTTCTTTTCTTTTATTATCTCTTATTTCATTTATTTTCACTTCTCCTCCTTTTATCTTTTCTTCTTTCTATTTCTTTCTTTCTTTTATTTCTTCTTTTTTTCTTTCTTTCTTTCCCTAGTCAAATGTAAATAATGTAAACAGTGTAATTAATTTTATTTCATGTCCATACATAAGAAAATGAGCCCCTTTTACATGGCCACTCATCTCGCCTGCCACGCTTCACTGCCCAAATCGTCAACCAAACCCAACACCGTTCGCCCTCTCTTCATCATCTCTCCTATGCTGCAAAAAGAAATCTTAATTTATGTTATTTTTTGAAATAATTAATAAAACTATTTTTGAAAAGAGGAGGAGAAGTGAAAATAAAGGAAATAAGAGATAATAAAATTAAAAATTAAAAAATTAATTATATTATTTTTCTAAAATTTTAAATTAATTACATTTTTTTATAAATTAATTACATTATTTTTCTGAGTTTATTTAATTAACTATATTTGTTTTCTGTGTTTATAAATTAATTACATTTTTTAATAAAAAATTTAAATTATTTTCTGATTTTTTTAAATTAATTATATTATTTTTCTGATTTTTTATAAATTAATTACATTATTTTTCTGAAATTTTAAATTAATTACATTGCTTTTTATAAATTAATTATATTTTTTTCTAATTTTTTAATTAATTATATTTTTTTCTGAATTTTTAAAATTAATTAGATAATAAAACTGATTTTTAAAAAATTAATTAGATAATAAAATAAAAAAAGAAAAAAATAATTATATTATTTTTCTGAATTTTTAAATTAATTACATTGTTTTTTTTCTTAATTTTTTAATTAATATAATAATAAACTGACACGTGTCAGAAATAATAATAAAATAATGGTAGTTAACGGTAAAAAGCGTCCGTTACCGTTGATTTAGACGGAAGGGACCTGGGGTGGATAACAGAGCTAACGGTTAGGACCCAATTGAACCAAATTCGAAAAGTAAGACTGACTAAAATGAAAATAATAACGATAGGGACCCCTGGGTGCCTTTTCCCTAGAATATGGTTTTGGAATTTGACGTGTATTCAAAATAGGGTTATTAGTGTAAAATCGTGAAAATTGAAAAATTCTCCCTTAACACAAAATGACAACTAATTAGTTAAAATTATGTGAATGGAATATGTACACGTTCACTCAAAATAGATTCATTAGAGTAGTATTGGTTGTTGATAAAATAAAATAAAAAACTCATGAGTTAAAATTGAGTAAATTGAATGTGTAGAGATTCACTTAAAAAATGATTCCTTTTATAAAATTATGAAAACCAAGAAGGAGTCTATTATCACAAAAAATCGTCCCATGTTCAAGTACGAATTATGTAAAGGGAATAATTAAAGGTTTTTTCAAAATAAAATTCTAATGTATAATCGTGAAAACTACGAACTTATCTGTTAATACAATAATCGCTTATGTTAAGGTACACATTTTATAATGGGAAAAGTGTTTTTTCTTAAAAATGGATCCTGGCTTCTTTTTCCTTCTCCATTATTTTTTTTCCATCATCATCGTCATTAACGGGATTGATATTTACTATTTTGGTTGTTTAATTTTTATTTATTTCATGATTGAAAAATGGTATTATTGGTATTTTCATAAAAATAGATGTTTCCGTTAGTAATTTAACAGCTTAAGCACTACAATTCGATAAATTTTGATACTTTAGGGATTAAAGTTTGGGACATAATGGACTAAGGTGTTCAATAACACATACTTTAGGGAGCGTACACTAATTTTCACATAGTTATATCAAAATATCATATCAGTTTATCGCGGTATTTTGTGTCCATATCACGATATAACAAAGTGTAAATAACATTTTCCTACAAGGGCATTCACATTCTTTCACATCCTTTCACAGTTGAAAATGCCCTTGTAGGGAAATAAATGGTGATGTCCGGTTCCTAAACACGGCCAAAGCATTGCAAAATCATTTTCCCTTCTGCCTTCTGGTTCCTGGCAATCCTAACAAGTAACAGCTACTCAATGAAGGTTAATCCATTCCAGAAGACTCATATTTCAATTTGTTCTTTTCTTCTCCTCATGCATTCCAGGTTTTTGATTAAAAATGTTGTTTCTGTTGATGTTGATTTTGATTTTGATTTTTTCGGTTTCTGTTTGAAGTACAGGATTGGTGAGCAATCAGAGTACTTCGCTAGCGCAAGTTGAAGAAGATCGTGTTTCCTTATAGACAGAATCATCAAGTTTTATCTGTTGTTGGTCTCTTTGAGTGGTAAACATTGCAAAATTAGAACTTCCTCCTTTTTCCTTGTTGCATGTGATGGTTGTTATTTTTACTGTTTACTTAACCATATGTGCACCAGCTCAACTTTGGATTGCTGGGTTTATAGAGTAAATCTAAATGTATGATTAATGTCAAATTACAGTTCTTGATTTCTGGGTTCCAAAATCATGCTCAAGAGACATTGCAACCTTGAGAACGGGGACAGGATTAGTAGCTTGCCGGAATCAATCATCTGTCACATTTTGGGTCTGTTTGGCAGTCCAATTCTGTGAGGAAATGGTCAGTGGGGAAATGTTCAGTGGGAAAACAACATCTGGGAAACGGAGGGTGCTGTTTGGTAAAATAATTGTAAAAATTCAGTGGGAAAACAATATCTGGGAAACGGATGGTGCTGTTTGGTAGTCCAGTTTTCCAAAACTATGATTTAGATGTAAAATGACCATAAAGGACATAATTCATTTTAAGTGTTTAATTTTTTTTTATTTTTTTTATCTTTATATATATTTTTAATCAATTTATTTATAATCTAACATTTAATAAAATTGATCTATATACCATAAAAAAATTGAGTTTTTAATACCATAAATAAATAAAACATATTTGGAATTACATAAATAACATACCATGGGTAAACATTCAGCCTAGTTCCCGTTCCTACAGTGCTGCTGTCAATCTACATACTCTTCTATCAAACAAAATGATGAAATGCAAGAGTTCTATGAAGTCTAAAGCAAGAATTTCACCCCTCACACTCACACAGACAAGACAAGCTTCTTCTCTAACTTTATAGGCTTCTCATATCTACAGTTTCTGAAAATTTGCTGAAGTGGGTAATTTTCAGTTTACTGACTGAAGATTGTGTTTATTTGATAGTAAGGGAAAAAACAAAAGAAAGCATCCAAAAGCACCATCAACACGAATGGAAAAGTATGTCAACGATGTAAAAGCATGGCATACCTCTTCAGTTAGCAAGGGTAGCGCAAGTAAAGGCATCGCTAACAAGTTGGTTGATAACCATTTTCCTAATAAAATGTTCCGGTGCAGAGCCTTTCACAAACATGCCTCAATTGCAGATGTTTATACAATGTTTAAACTAATCTATGGCTTTCAAATGACTGCTGGTTGAAGTACTCACTCATCTTCGAAAGCAGTAATTCATTATAAGGGCAACATATTTTTTATAAAAAGAAAAATTAAAGAACAACCCATACCAAAGAAAAATGCTAACATCTCAATCAGGACAAATTACAGTAAATTATTCTTTTGTTACGAATTCTAACAACCACAATAGCAATAAAAGTATACACTGAACTGATATAAGAAGGGTAAAACAATAAACCTGCAAAGAGCTTTCATCTCATCCTTCCAACCACCCTCAATTAGCCTTTCCCTCAGTAGCTCCTTCAGTCGTTCTTTCTCCCCACTCTCAACCCACTGTAGACGCAAGCAAGACCAAAACACAATCAAGAACTGAAAAGAACCAAATCAAAAGCAAGGACCATACAAAGAAAATCGCTCAAAGAGTGCAAGAAAGCTTACCTTGACATTGATGATGTCTTGAGGAGTGGGCTCTTGCGCGGTTTGTGAATGATGCGGCTCTGGAGCTGGTTTCGCGGGATGTTTGTGAGTACGGAATCAAGCAAGCACGGGTTAAATCGTAACGATGAGAGCTTAATGGTGTTGTTGGGGGTGAAAGAGAGGTGACGGTGATAGGAGGTGCTGGTTGTCGGAGGAGAATGAAGATGAGGAGAATGAGGAGGAGCAAAACCTAATTTCGGATGAAGAGAACGAGAATGAGGAGAGTGAGAGTTTTTTGTGTGTTATATACATGGTAGGTTGGTAATAAACCAAGGATACATTGGATATTTTTGTCCAAATAATTTGGAGTCTCCATCCCGCAAAATGGCCAAATCCTCATCTTGCCAATGGCCAAATTTGGTCCATTCCTTTACCTTGTATTTTCCTGGGTTGGCCACCCAAATTTTGGGATTTTCATTGGTTGAATGGTGTTTACCAAACACCATTCAACCCATTTCAGTTTGGGAATGCTGGGTTGGGTACCCAACCCAGACTCCCAAACAGGCACTTTATCGTTTCTGCCCACAAAATATGCTGTTAGAACAAGCACTTTGTCCACCAGGTGGAAATACTTGTGGACCTCCGTGACCACTTTGGATTTTAATGAGCAAATCATCGGATTTCGTGATATTTACCTTGAGTTTCGGAGTTTTTTGGAGAGACTTGTGCTTCGTTATCGTGTCCATTCTACTATAAAGAAGTTTGATAAATTAATGGTTTTGAAGCTGTCTGGCAAAATATCCCTCGACATCATTAATTTCTCAGATTGCTTGAAGCATCTCAAGGTGCTTCATTTTCTCCGTCTCCAAAATCTTTGTGATGCTGTGGTCTCAAAGCTCATCGATGGATCCCCAGTTCTTGAAGAATTAGTGATTGAGAGAGCTGGAAAGAATTCTGCGGAAAGCTTACATCTGCAGTCGCCATCCTTAAAAAGGTTGACAATTTCATATGAGGGTGATGTTGAAAGCATTGTTGTTGATGCCCCACAACTTGAATTCGTTAAACTATCTGAAAACACGCCAAAGGTATTGAAGATGATTCGGTCATCCTCACTGGTTGAGGCAGACATTCAAGTTGGTTGGAGTGGGATGCGGAAGGAAGTACTGGATGATTATTTTGATGCTGCTGCTCAATTGCTCAGACAGATGTCTAGTATTGAGATTTTACATTTCTCTATTCCGCAGGTAAGTTGTCGTCCATTTGCTTGCAATGTAGTGCTTGTTTTCTGATGTTCATTACAATTAATTAAACTCATTGTCTTGTATTTTTGTGTGCCAGCAATTGGAAAAACCCTTTAAAAGTTTCAGTATCAAATTGGGCCCTTTTCATAACTTGATTCGCTTGGAGTTGCGAGGCTCTGTACTTGAGACAGGAGTTTTACCTCTCATGCTCAAAGGCTCACCTAAGTTGAAAGTGATCATCCTTCATGAGGTTAGTTTCATTTGGACAAATAACATGAAGCATATTACTCTTAGTTAATTATTAATTTTCTAATTACACTGTTAGTGCTTTCTGCATTATTACTGTTTGACAAACTTAATCATTGTATATGTATACATATGCCTCTTATCAAGTACAGATGTACTCTCTAAACTCCACTTGTGTGCGTGCCCTTGGAGAAGATGTGCTGTGCATGTGGTACATGTCATGCTGCCTTGAGGTAGCTGAGCTCAAAGGATTTACAGGGAGGGAAGCTGAGATGGAAATTGCAAAATTCCTTTTGAAGATTGCAAAACGCTTGAAAAAGATGGTGATATCATTCTGCAGTTACAATTCAAAGGGTTTACCAGCTGCTCTCAATGAGTTGTAATCATTTCCTAGGGCTTCGGGAGTATGCCAAATTTTGTTTAGCTGAATCTTTCCACGCATCATCTTTTGCTTTGCTGCTTTCTTGATGTTCCAAGAAACCCTTGTTTAAATCAGTGATGATATGTATATATATGAATGCTACTGCTATAGATGTTAGACTTTAATGACTCTCTTTGTCTCTCTCTATTTACCACTTGTGGACCTCGGTGACGAGTTTGGATTTTGATGATCGGTTCTCACCATATCGTGGTAACAGATATTTCAGCTCCCATGGAGCCTTCTCCACTGTGACAAATTAGTACTCCCTCCGTCTTTTATTAATAGACTTTTTAGGATAGTAAAAAAACGTAAGACAATGATCTTTGATCTTATTTTATTTCATATTGTTTTATTTTTACCTCTAATTTTCACTCAAATTACCACACCATCATCAAATTGGGTTGATTCAAAAAAAAAAATTATCATTTGCACAAAATATATGCTTCGGAAAAGATAAAATAACAAGTACTTCAAATAGTAGAAAAACGTAGAAAAGCGACAATTAATAAAAGACGGAGGGAGTAGTTATGAAGCTTTCTGGTGAATTTTCCCTCGGCAGACATGCCTTCCATAATGTGCTTGAAACACTCAAGGTGTTCCATTTGCACCAAGTGCAGGATCTTCAGGCTGCTGCGGTAACAATTGAAGAATTAGTAATTAAGGGAGCTGGATTTGATTCTGTTAAAAACTTACATTTGCGCCTAAGATATATAATTTTTAATATGTTTGCTAATCTTTCTGAGTCTTTGTATTGATTATTTTCTATCATGATCCTTGAAATATATATCTTCAAATTATATTGAAACCTGCCTGAAAGAAAAGGGGAACTAACAGCTTTCTACTCTATAAAGTGAGAAATTAAACATACTCTTAATTGATGAATTTATTCATTATATTTATAAAAAAAAATTCAATGAAACCTCAAAATGATTCATTTAGTCTCCCACAAGGGTAATTGTAGGCACTCCTGCAAGTGAATAAGGGGGAAAATGACTTCCTCAATTCCATTTGTTCATCATATATAAATACCGAAGGTAACCTTAATGATGATTTAATCATCTCATTCCCGGGTGTCCAAGAAGGGATAATAGAATGGTGGCATTAGCAGGACTTTCTTCGGTTTCTCTGCACTTGGTTCTACTCAGTATCTCCTCGGATCCATCTTAATCTTTTGGGTGCCACATCCTAGCTTAGTTTTCTTTGCTTTGGTATTTTTCTCAACTAGTCATAAAAATTAAACATAAATCAGTCAAATCAATTTATCATCAACATAGACAGTCTAGAAAGTCAATTTTGAAAACAGCCCCATTCACCAGTTAAAAAAACGAGACCGGCCCATTGGATCTCTATCCTGGTGCAATAAAGAGCAGATAAGATAGTGATGGATCCCTACCTTACACAAAACCCAAAACCAGGTTTGGCCCAATTTTGTCTTCCAATGCACTAAATTGTCAAAGTTTGAGAAAGATTTGTATTTATAGAGTTCATGGTGTTTGCCAAACTGCTTCTCTAACCGATGAAATAGGGTTGGTTCTTGTCTTCAGCTCCCTTGCCTCTGACTTTTACTCTATTTTTCTTCTTAACCATTTACTATTAGCATCATTAATTCTAAATTTTCAACTGCGTTTACCAAGTGAAAAAGAGGGGGAAAATTGCAATATCCGGCAGTCAAAGTTATGGTATGGGTTTTGATGAATCATCCTCAATATATGAGTCCGAGAGTAATTAGCCAGTTTTTTTTAAAAAATCATATTGTAAATTGGGTTCAAGCAAAGAAGAATATTGGGAACATGAAAACTATTAGTTGAGTAATGTTAGTTTTTATATTGAAAATACAAAAGAATAAGTATAAATAAATAAATAAATTTATCTTATTCAACGTCTAAATTCAAACGGAGTATTCTCTTCATCACTAATAAAATGATAAGTCTATAAAAATGTCGACCTCAACCTATTTAATTCAATAAATAAAACCAATCACGTCCAATCACTAGCTGGCACTCTACTCGTTGAAGCCTTACGTTCTAGTAAAATTGAAGAAGGGAAAAAAAATCATTAAAATGGAGATTTTTAAAACTTTCCAAAACAACATTCGAATCCTCTAATTTCTCAGCCTGGCAAACAAAATTTTCAGTGCAGAAATTACTGTCGCTTTGGTCTCCATACATATATATATATAATTCGTGAGTGTTACTGTAGTTAGTATATTGGGTAGTATCTGAGTTTCCACGTGCACCCAAATTAACGCATTTAATCTTTAGCATGTTGCAGTATTTACTACATCCACGTTTAGTGGCTGCTGTTTACCGCATTTCTCGCTAATCTGCACATTTATTGTAATCATGTGCTGATGATCAGCAGCATACATATATATATATATATGTTTATGTACAGTACAGACCAGTACGTACGTTAATTAGTAGATATGTATATGGTACGTGGAAATGTTCTTGGCCATGTCTGTTCCGATGCTCATGTCTAATTCCATGGATTGGGATTCGTAATTCGTTAATAGTTCGATTTAAAGGATGTTTGTCCTAGGTATCTACATCTCACCGTATACAATTAAATAGTTAACATCATTAGGATTTAGGAATGTAATGTGTTCATTATTGTGTATTTTAGAATGAACAAACAAAGTTGAAACGCGTGTATATATATATATATATATGCGGGACATTAAGTTGATAAATTATTATAATAGTGTCGCTTCAAGTCAATTACCTTAAGTGTATATTGATTTGCGCGGCAATAAAATAAATGAGGTTTTAATTTTATGAGTAGAAATTTACGTATAATAGATCTTAAAATTCTATTTATTTTTTCATTAATCAATTCTTTATATTTTTTTTACATCAAACAATTTCATTCAAACTCCTTTGTTGTATCTAACCAATATGGATAGTTGTAGACTAATATTTCCTCCACGTATAATTAAACGTCGTATACTGTTTGGGTACGCATATTAAAAAGGTCGGATGACTCACTATTTGTCTAAAAAAAAAATCGTTTTTTTTCTCGGACGTGCGTTCCTTAACGTACGTCCGAGAAAGCACGTCCGAGAAAAAGTAAGAGACAAAATTGTCTAAAATAGTAAATTATCCCACCTTATTAATATACGTGTCCAAACAAGAAGGAGGAATTACAATACATATCACCGTAGCCTATTTCATTAATGGATTTTTTTATAACATTTTGTGCCCTTTTGTTCAATGAAAATATGACTTCTTGTCCTCTACTTTCAAAAGTGACACTAACCGCGTTACTTTATTTATTGATGAGCAAAAAAGAAAGAGTGAGAGTTGACTTTATTATTTTATTTTCATAAAATTTTAACGTTATTTATTTATTTAAAAAAAGAACATATACAAGGCGTAGTTCTGATTAATATTAAAAACTATGTAATGAAACTTTATAACCTATAGGCCCAAAAAATCATTAAGCCTTAATTAAACTATTTTTTTGTAACGTGACAATCTATATCGCTACATTTGTCAATTCTAAAATAAAATAAAAAAAATAAGTGAAAATAGAAGAAAAAAAATCATATGGATAATTTTTAAAAAATAGAAAAAAACGAAAAATATTTAAAATTATTGAAAAAAAAATGTGAAATAAATTATGACAAATTAAAACAATTTAACAGTGAAAAAATATAGAAGATTAGAAAAAAATTGTGAATATATATTTTTAAGAAAGTAGAAAATTGGGTCATCTTTAAACTGATCTAATATTAGACATAGTCTACATTATTTATAAGTGAGATTGGGGTCTAATATTTCCTCAATTGACAACCTTCTAAGTTTTAAATTCGAGTGTTCTATGATTAAATCATTGATCTTAATTTTCTAAAGATGGAAAGTACTCACTTGTTGAATTTACCCATCCTTATAACAATGTGGAGTAGAATAAAAATATGATCAAACGCTTACTATTCATAAGTAAAAAAGAAGGTAAGGGAAAATGTCACGTCCAAGGTGGAGTAATAAATAGTGCAGTAGTATGATTTTTCAAAGTGGTTCCAGACAAATTGGTAAGAACAGAAAAGAAAAAATGATTAGAAAGGGAAAGGCGACACAGAAATGGAAAAAAGATAATAAATATGAGCTATGGCGTACAGAGAGAGTAGCAGAAGATCCAAACAAAAAATGAAAAGATATATAATTGGGAGAGGACACTGAACTCAGACATCACATAAATGAACGAGAGCGTACACACGTTTGCGCGCAAAAGAAGATGAGTTATGAGTTTTCTTTTATTTTTCCCTCTGTTTACAAGAACAGAGGTTAACTTCAGTTTCCAAAAGACACTTTTTGATGAGATCGTTTTCCAAACTTTCTGCTCAATTTCCTGTCTGTCAGGCCCAAACAAGGTGTGTTGTGACTTGTGAGAAACAGAGGAGTGAAACACAAAGAGAAGTTAAACTCAGTTTACATGTTACTTGTGACAGGAATTGGTGAAAGAAAGAAGTGCACATTCCATGTTTTGGTGATGATTTTTCACTCCGGTTGTAATGGTTATCCCAATTAGTAAATATGAATTACAGGTTGTAGATACCGAACTGAATTTCATGAAAAAAAATCGATTCGGTATTTAATTATCTGCGTAAATAGAAATTCAATTCATAGCGTAACATTTATTAATGTCTAAGTCTCTTTTGTTTATGATTATTTAAGGCTAGCAAATATGTGTCACGCTTTTAATACATTTTTTCATAAACTTAATTGAGATAATAATGCAATGACCACCTCTATTATTGACTATTCTTAGAAGACATTTTCTTACTTACAAATTACTTAATGTGTAAACTCCAAAAATAATAAATCAATGGTACGAATTCATCATGTATAACCGACATTAACTAAATAATATATATAGTATTAAATAATTTGAGAAATTTGATTTATCGAATTCTTATAATAACTTACCGAACCAAATACAAAATATTTCGGTTCGGTACTCTTCCAAAACTGGATTAAAAATTAAGCTAGTTTTCAAACCAAATAAAAGAGATTTAGTAATTTCGATGTTTCTTATTCGGTGACCATCTATACTGCATGATATATAGTTATAAACTTTTAGTAATAAGTAGAAAAAATATAGTAAAAGTATTTAAATACATTTTTAAATAACTTCTATCAAAACTTATATGGATCAGAACTCATAAAATAAAGATAATTTTCATTAATTAAAAAAAGAGTACAATAATAAGTGTACAAAGTTGAATATATATATATCAGAACAAAAACCAGGTTACAAAAATAATGTATGTGCGATAATTGAATCATACGAATATGAAATAAAGAAGACATCTTAATCGGAGGACACTCTAAGACAAGCCAAGACCTGTCATACACCAACTGCACGAAAAATCCAGCTTAATTATATCATAAAAGATGAAGATTTGAGTTGTTCTCACCATTGTTTAACAAGCTAATAACTTGGGTAAGAAAATGTGACGTGTTTGGGCAGAGGAGATGAGATGGCACGCATCCAAGTTGGGGTGTGACCGTGGAATTGGACCGACAGCTCTTAGGCTGAACAAATTACTTCTTTCTCTTTACAGTGCCTGTTAATTAATTTGTCTGCATGCCTCGTACTTTGAGAGGAGAGAGATCTCTGTTTGCTCCGCTCATCTTTTTCTACTCTCCTCCCCACACCATACAAAACCAACAAGTAGTAGTAACTTTTAAATTGCGGAACAAGTCTAGGCTTCATTTCAAATTCTCCATAAAGTTTAGGGAGTCAGCTGATTCCAAAATGTACGTTTAATTTCTGAAAAATTACACTAAATAATTTGAAAGATTTATATTTGTGTAAAAGAAAAAATTTAGCTTGTTGCAAGTCAATATATTCCATGGTTTATTTTCTAACATGATTATTGTACTCATTTTATATTACTATCCATAAAAAATCAATAAAAAAATTTAAAATGTACAATTTATACAAATGTAACACTTTCATAATATTTAGTATAACTTTTTAAAAGGTTAGATACACAAACACACTAGATTCAGGCAAACATCGTCCTTCTCAAAATTCAACTTCAAGTTTTTTAATTAAACTAAGTTTGTGCTCCAGCGAAACCTATAAAAACTCTATAGTTTAAAAACGTGTAATATAAATTTTATAATTTCCTGAAAGTTACAATATTAGTTTTTTAAATACTTACAATTTTTTTTTTAAAAAATAGTAAAAAGTTGCAAAAGATATAAAATTTGGATAAAAAATGCAACTAAATAATATAACAGAACTTTACAATTTGTTTAAGCACAATATTTTTTCTAGGTTTAAGCACGACCTTTACAACTCTTTTTTCCCCAAGGTTTAAGCAACAAACTTGACACTATCCTATTACAAAAGGAACGATTAAAATTTATGTCACACCCCAAATCGAGAGCGTGTGACCGATTAAAAGTTCGAATGAATTCTAGTATTTATCTTGAACTCTCACAAGTCTAACTTAACTCTTTATTAACTGCCTCCCAAAATTAACAATTAATTCATTCTAAAAAACTCAAGATTTTATTTTATTGATTACCAAGTAATAAACACAACAACACATGTGAGAGAGGGTGAGTTACCATAACTCAGTGAATAAATAATACAAGGTATAAACAGACATGTACAAGCAACCATTCATATTTACTGTATTCAATACGTATAACATAATATAACTACTAATATCAATATATTATAACTCATATACTCATCATAATTCAATTAAACTATCAAAACACAAATAAATACGTTCAGATCGTGATAATTCACGTGTCAGCACTATAATCCCTGCAGGCTAGGATAACTCAGACTGTGATAGGCTAGGATATTAGCTTAGACTGTAATTTCATCACGTGCCAACACCATTGCCCCTATCGGCTAGGATATTAAATTAGATCGTGATCCCATCACGTGCCAACACCACATTCCTTGAAGGCTAGGACGAGAATTCTCAACAAACCGAAATGCTGGCCAAGCCACTTCGTGCTACCGCCATAACCTCCGGCTAGCTAAGGTTTAACAGACCATGTGCACATGTACTAACACCGCCCCTATTAGTTAGGGTCATAACCAATATAATATACCATCTTTTATCACCAATTACTATCACAATGCATATTCACAACCATAATACAGTCATAACATAATTCATATGAACAACCAACATGCAATATTATTATATAGTTTATACTTTGCATTATCCACTTACAGTTGTATATACACAGCAAAAATCACGTCACATGCTCAGGTTACTCCGCGGTAGGATCTGTCGACTTCGCACCTAACACCAATTAAATACCATATCGGTTATTTATACAATAATTAAATAAATTTCAGATCTGTACAATTAATTAAAAGACCAACACAATTTCTCATCTCCCCTTTTCTTTTCTTTGTTGTATTCTACTCTTCATACCTCTTTCCATGTTTCTTTCCAATTTCAGCTTCTCTCTTTTCTTACAACCAATTAATTAAAACCCATCTAATTATCCAAAACATTACACATTTAAAACTAGAAATAATTTTCCCAAAACTGATCCTGGTATAGGGATTAATCTGCAATTGCTAAACCTTTTAGGACTAAACTTCACCATCTCCATAACTTTAAGGACTAAACTGTAAATAATTTTTTGCAATTTTTTCCCAGAATTTTCAGAATAATTTCCTATATCACCGACCTACCACAACACCTAAATTTACCACTTAATTAGTTTCACACCCATATTTCACATGAATTTCAGAATTAAAACTATTAAAACTACTAAAATTTCAAACTGTCTCAATCCCCAAATCCGTACATCAATAATTCTAAACTCCGAACCCATGTGTATTTGTTCAAGTCAAATTAATTACCCATGCACCAATCACTTCATTCCTAATTTCAATTTATCCCTATAAAAGCTCTACTGCTCTCAACTGATTCTTCCCTAACTAAATTACTACATATGCATGTTTAAAATCACCCAAACATCAACCAATCTATCATCTTCAGTCACAACTAAACTCAAACATAAGTAATTGGAGATATTTAATTACAATTTTGAGTACTAATCTTTGATTTTCCAAAAGCTTCTCTCCTTCTCTTGGTCTCTTCCATCCGCTCTCTCTCTCTCTCTTTTCTTTCCTTTCTTTCTTATCTTCTCTCTTTTGTCCTTTCCTTTCCTTATACTTATCCCACTTTTTGTCAAATGGACAAATTTCTTTCTTAACTCAATTCTTTTTATTTATTTATTTTTCTTATGAGAAGCAACTAGTTTACACACTAACCTAACAAAAGTAAGCTCTTAGTTTTCTGACTTTAATTTTCTACATAGAATTTATATCAAATATTAATCTTAATATAGCTAATAAAAATTAGATTGGGTACCAATAGACAATTTTTTTAAAATATCTTCTAATTTAACCAGTACTCATCTAACTAATCAAAATAAATTTAAATCACAATTTTTAAAGGTCTCACAATTTAAGTCTCAACGATTCAAGACTCACAACTCTAAACCCAAAGTGTACATGTTTAAGTTACACTTTCAAATCTTCACAAAATGACATGAATATGAATACAAAGTTAAACCTAATTGGTGTTTAAGATATAAAAGATGTACAAACAAAAATAACTAATAATTACAATATAGTCTCAATGATGAAATCACCTTATTTGCTCAAAATATAGCAAGAGATAAGAAAAACTAAATTTGAGTGCTTTAGCTTTGATTCTTGAGAGAATGAGTGATTTTGTAATTGCAAAGTGTTTCTAAGCTTTCATCAACTTACTTTCGCATTAGAAAATAAATTATTTATAGAGATGAAGAGCTTTCTAGTTGTTTATAATTATTACTTATTAGGGATCAAAACTAATCGTTTATAGTTGTTGGGGATCAAAATTAGATGTTCGAAAATATCATTAAATGCTCTACCACCTATAGAGTTATATATTTATCAATTGATGCAAACACACTTAAAATCATTTTGCAAACATTACAAAATTAAACTTAACTTAATTACCACTTTTGAGTTGATACGATCCAGCCAGAGCCTGGGCATCATGACAATGAGCAAGCGGATTTGTGGAGCAAATCCCCGGAGGTATCATGCACTTACATGGCACATCGTATGTGCGCAACAAGTCATGAAGAAGCTCAAGCAAATCCTGAAGAAACAGTGGTTAACGTCATTGACTCTACCTTAACATCGATGACTCTAGTGACTGTTTTCTGGAGGCGTTTTCAGCTACCAATTTGAGTCAAGGTTGCGTCAAAGATGGCACAAATGCTTCCAAGATGGAAATATGGCTTTCCTTATTTTAATTACTTATTTTATTATTAATTAAATTAGTGAGATTTATTTTAATTAATTAGGAGTTCTATTAAGGAAAGGATTGTTATTGTAAGGATTAGGGTTTCTCCTATTTAAAGGAGCCACCTCTTTCATTATCAGTAAGTTATTTTCAATCAATTAAACAGAGAGGATTTTCTCAATTGTTCATGTGTGAACCTTGTTGCCTCTTAAGTCTGAACGCTTAAGTCAAATTGCAAGTAAAAGACCGAGAGTTCAAACCACTATTGTTTCGTTTCATCCTAGGTTGGTATTCACAAGTTGAATACAGGGTTAGGGATTCGAGTCAAGAACCTTTCTTGCTTGATTTGGGTTGGCTAGTATAGGTTATTAGTAGGGTCAAACGCTCAAGAGAGTTAATTATTCCGCATTCCGAAAAACCAATCCTTCGAACTAGATCAGAAACTACTCGTTACGTATCCTACGCAACTAGGATCGTATCAGTTGGTAGCGGAGCTCAAGGCGTTCAAGGTTCGGTATCTATCCTTATACCAAAAAAAAAACTATCCTTTTCGTTTTCAAGTTTTCTTTGTTGAGATTAGTTTTCTTCTATCCCGATCCTAACTAATCTCCTTGCGTGCTTGTGTTAGTTATTTGTGTGTCGAGTCGATCTAGGGTTCTAGATCTTGTTTTGTGCGATTTGTGTGTCATTAAATTAGTTTATTTCTTTCCACAAAAGAGTCAAAAAAAAAGGGGGGGGGAAAGAAAAAAAAAGAAAAAAAAAAAATCAGATCAGAACGGAAAAAAAAGAGAGAGAAAGAAAGTACAAAATACTACAGAGTGTTGTGAAGCTATAGCAAAAATAATCATTGGATTTGGTGGTCAGAGTTGAGAGATATCAAGTTTACAAGTTGCAAACCATAATTTCACAAAGTTAATCAAAAATGATTTTTTGTGATTTACTTGAGTCTTCTTGAAAATTTGAGCTTTCTTTGATTCTTATACATCTATATATCCTCTACTCCAGCCTAACAAATATTTAGTTGATTGATTTTTGCAACTAATTTGTTTGTTGAGCATCTAAATTCCTTTTCGCAACTAGTTGTCTTTGCGTGTCCTTTTTGGAAGCCTTTGTTGAAATTTTTTGAGTCATTGGCGTTTGCGCGTGAACAATTTCAGGGAGTGTGAGTGATTTTGTGAGATCAATAGAGAGCTAAACACGAGAGTAAACACGTAAGGGAGTGTTAGAAATTTTTTAGGACAATTTTATGCTTGTTTGGTTACTTTGGTGATTGCAGGAATGTCGGTAGAATCGGAGAAAGTTGGCAACTTGGACCTAGCTACAGTCATTCAGAATCTAACCGCAAGGTTTGACGCCTTGGAGAGTAGATTGAGTGAGTCCTCCAGCCAGAAGAAGGAAACACCTACTCGACACTTCTTTCAGAATCTCAATCTCGAGAATGCTAGGCATGTGTATGATGAGCCTCCACTCGATGGAAAGGCCAAGGGTTTGTTTGGAGGTTTGCATGGAGGTTATGTTGGAGGAGGAGATGAGGAAACAAGGTTTGTGACTGGTCCTATACAGGTGGAAAGGGTTCATCAACGCGCTCCTAACCGCAATTCCCGTAGTGGTGCTAACCGAGATGATCACCAAGAATTCCATGAACAGTGGCGCGAGGAGCGCGAGGAAGATGAGTTTGAAAACCATGGGTGTGACCGAGCTTATGAGCGGCAGCCTAGGCGTGAGGAAAGGGTTGATTCCAATTTGGGGAGCATTAAGATGAAGATTCCTCCCTTTGATGGCAAGGATGATCCGGATGCCTACTTGGTATGGGAGAGGAAGATGAAGCTGATTTTCCTTTGTCATAACTACTCAGAGGAAGGTCAAGCTGGCCTCGGTTGATTTTACTGGTTATGCACTACATTGGTGGGTCAACATAAACAAGACAAGGGCAAGAGTGCAAGCCGGGCCTGTTGAGAGATGGGAGCAAATGACAAGCTTAATGAGGGAACGGTTTGTGCCTACTTATTTTCAGCGCGATCTATACCACTGGTTGCAAACCATGACTCAAGGTAGCAAGAGTGTGAGTGAGTATTTCAATGAGTTAGAGATAGCGCTGGCTAGAGCGCAAGTGGTTGAGGAGGAAGAAGCTATCATGTCCCGGTTTATTAATGGCCTCCACCGGGAGATAGCTTATGCATTAGAGTTGACTCATTACACCACTCTCCAAGAGATGCTGCACATGGCAATTAAGATAGAGAGGCAACGCAAGGCGAGGTCTTCCTACACCTCGTCGAGCACAGTCAACACAAAGACCGCGCCTTGGGAGAAGACGTTTCGGGGAAAGAGTGATTCAGTTGCGCCAATTCCACCTAAGGTTTTGCCGCACACCTCCGATAATAAAAGCAATAACCCTTCATCTAATTCAGCAAATAAGGTACATACAAGGGATATTGTGTGTTTTAAGTGTTCAGGTAGAGGTCACATGAAGTCCGAGTGCCCTAATAAACGTGCTTTGATTATTCGGGACAATGGTTACATGGACTCGGATGACGAACAGACAAGTGAAGAAGCCGAAGATATGGAGGAAGAGGTTGATAGTGATTCAGAAGCGATTGATACGAACAAGCATGGCTTAACACTCATTCTCAAGCGCAATCTTAGCGATCAGGTCAAAGGAGAAGTATGCAAGGAAGGGCAGCGGGAAAACTTATTTTATACACGTTGCTTGATCGAGGAGCGAAGGTGTTCATTGGTAATTGACAATGGGAGCTGCACAAACTGTGTAAGTACGTTGTTGGTTCACAAGTTGGGATTGCCGATGACAAAGCACCCAAAACTGTATTCGCTACAGTGGTTGAACGAAGGGAGCGAAATTAAGGTACTAAAGCAAGTATTAATTTCATTCTCCATTAGGAAGTATAGAGATGAGATCCTTTGTGACGTCGTACCAATGCATACAAGTCATCTTTTACTTGGTCGACCATGGCACTATGATAGGAATGCCAAATGCGAAGGAAGGAGCAATCGGTACACGTTGGAGAAGGATGGAGTAATGTTTACTCTTGCACCATTAACGCCAGATCAAGTTATGGAGGACCAAAACTGGTTAGCAAAGTCTCATGTTGCTTATGAGAACTCGAAAAAGCTTGAAAAGAAATAGTTGGAAAAGAAAGAGCAAAACAGCCCCCATGAAAAGAGTGAGCATGGGAAAAGAGATACGACAGAAAACAGCTTCCATGAAAAGAGTGAGCATGGAATGAGAGGAGAGAATCAAAACAGCCCGCATGAAAATAGAGAGCATGCGTTAATTTGCATAAATACAAAAGGAGAGATCAAATATGTCATAGGAAAACAAGTGAGGAATGCACTTTGTGCACAAAAATTCTGTTTTGGCGCAAGCCACCAAAAACCCAGTTTTCGGCGATTGTGCCTTGATTTTTCTAACACTAACCCCTTTTGTCTCTCTTCTATGATTTTCTTTCCTACTTTACAGAAGAAGAAGAAGTTATGGGCAGAGAAGAAACCTCCTACTATGATGACAAGAAGGTGGAACACCTTTTGCGCGTTCATGGCGACTAGTTCGCTAAACCATTACCGAAAGAGTGAGGTACGGTTTTCTTCCCTAGGACTTAGTTCGTGTAAGTATGTGGACACCATAAAATTGTATGATGCTGATGTCAAATTTATAATTAATAATGGTGGTCCTAACTTGAGTCTAGGAGTTGTATATTATCCATTGGTATGTAAGTTTGCGTTTACTAGCGAATTCTTGCTTATCTTTACTTGCAACCAATCTTCTTATGGATTTATACTTGTGGTGCCATTAACCCCTGTTTCATTGAGTTATTATGCAAATTTGAGGAATGGCAGAGAGTTAGTGATAGCGAAGATACCCCTTAGAGAAGCCATGAGTCATATGGAACGCTTGGGTATCTTGCGAGAGGATGTGAGTTACCGAAGGAACTTGAAGTTGTTCTTCAAGGTTGTTGATTGGGATAGGATGTTCTTACACCTTCCAAGGTTGCCTACCCAACGCAACAAAATGATCCCTATGAGAGATGATGGTTCTACCCAACCAATCGTCAAGCACATTGACACCACCGTCGGAGTGGATGTCTCGGGTAATCTCTATCCTATGTTCGTACCTTTAGTTCATACTAACTTGAGGTATTGTGGTGCAGATTTCAGCCCGGATTCGAGGACGAATCCTCTCGAAGGGGGAGGAGATGATGCGAATCCTAAAGCACCACGTGTTCAAGGTGTGAGGAGGCGATCACGAGGAGAGGATGAACACGCAGTCGATGACCTTAGCATGGAGCTGTGGAGCCTTCTTGGGAAGATGGAGTTGAACAAAGATTCGAGAGCGAATCTTTCCGAAGAAGAAGGGAATGATACGATCCAGCTAGAGCCTGGGCATCATGACAATGAGCAAGCGGATTTGTGGAGCAAATCCCCGGAGGTATCATGCACTTACATGGCACATCGTATGTGCGCAACAAGTCATGAAGAAGCTCAAGCAAATCCTGAAGAAACAGTGGTTAACGTCATTGACTCTACCTTAGCATCGATGACTCTAGTGACTGTTTTCTGGAGGCGTTTTTAGCTACCAATTTGAGTCAAGGTTGCGTCAAAGATGGCACAAATGCTTCCAAGATGGAAATATGGCTTTCCTTATTTTAATTACTTATTTTATTATTAATTAAATTAGTGGGATTTATTTTAATTAATTAGGAGTTCTATTAAGGAAAGGATTGTTATTGTAAGGATTAGGGTTTCTCCTATTTAAAGGAGCCACCTCTTTCATTATCAGTAAGTTATTTTCAATCAATTAAACAGAGAGGATTTTCTCAATTGTTCACGTGTGAACCTTGTTGCCTCTTAAGTCTGAACGCTTAAGTCGAATTGCAAGTAAAAGACCGAGAGTTCAAACCACTATTGTTTCGTTTCATCCTAGGTTGGTATTCACAAGTTGAATACAGGGTTAGGGATTCGAGTCAAGAACCTTTCTTGCTTGATTTGGGTTAGCTAGTACAGGTTATTAGCAGGGTCAAACGCTCAAGAGAGTTAATTATTCCGCATTCCGAAAAACCAATCCTTCAAACTAGATCAGAAAGTACTCGTTACATATCCTACGCAACTAGGATCGTATCAAGTTTTTATTTGCCATCTCATTTCTCTTTAAAAGCTTTGTTGATGTCTAGAAAGCTTTTAAAGAGATTATGTGTATTTTTTTATGTCAAATTTACTGATCTAGGATGATGACACCTACCCCAAATAGTGTTAGAATACTACTATTTTTGACACTTTTGGACACGTATCATCATTATACATTATAATGTACTGAGTAGTAGGTACATCGTATATACCTAAGTTTTACTCGTGGTTAGGGCTTAAGTGTCTAGCTTAAATATAATTGTTTGTATTTTAAAATAGCTGTAAATTGAACTTTTAAAGATTGGCCCACCTAACAAGCTTGCTCCATCTTTAAGATGTTTTACCAAATATGCATGAGCTAAGTTTTTTCCTACAAAAAATCTATTTACTATAATGTAGTATCTACGGATATTATTTTTACAAACACATACGCATTAATAAGAACATCAATGTTTTGATATCATTAAAATCAAAAGATCAAAATCATAGGCTGTGAAACCTTAGGGCTGACATGTTTTGCATCCGTGTGATGCCCACTGGGTACCAACAACGTCGTCATCTATGTGATAATTTATTTGGTGTCTTTTGATAAATTAACTTAAGTAGCCAATGATTGATATTTAACTTAACTGAAATTAAAAATTAACCATCTTAATCGATATGATCAAGTTAGATATTCGGAATAAAATAACCAACGAATTAGTTATTTTAATTGTGAACAAATCCTTACTTTGTGCATTTATTAATGTAGTAAGTTTTAGCAAGGTAGTCAAATTCGGCCCGACCTTTTTCAATTCAACCGAGAAACCCAAACAATCGGTTGGCTGATCCAGGTTAAACCGGATTGACTCAAAAAAATAAATTCAAGAAAAATGCTAGGATTCAAACTAAGGTTCAGTATGTTACCAAATAGAACTTAAACCACTACACTAAAGTCATACTTGTGATACTAAACATAAAAAATAAATATAAGATAAAATTTTCATTTATCATTAAAAAAAAATATACTTTACAAAAATATTAAATTTTATTTACTAATTTACTAAAATAACGACTTAATTCGTTTCGACTTCGGTTGAACTTTGGAGAATTTTACAACCTATTTTAGTTAATAAAAATTAATTATTTTTTAAAATAAATATCGGTTACGTGTAACTGAAAAGTGGAAGTACGTAGTGTAAGTTGGTAGTCATCTTTTGATGGGTTTAGATGGTTGGGAGGAAGTCTTAAACAGTGGAAAGAATGGTATTGGATGGTTAAAAGTAATGCTACTAATAATGATGGATGAAGAAATAAATAAATTCCCTCGAGTCAATCCAAATTTATCACAAATATTTAAGTCAAAATGGGGCACGCCACCACCGCTTTCAAATCAAACCCTACATGTAAATGATACATCATACATCCATCGCCTCTCCTCTCCTCTCCTCTCTAATCTAATCAGTAACGCTAATAACAAGTCAAAATGAGAGTCTTCTTCTCTCCCTATTTATTCCATCCAACCAACCTCTTCCCATTAGAATAATCTCTCCATTAATATCTCTCCCCTTCTCTTCTGCGATCTCCAGATTCTCCACACACACACACCAGTGCAGCAAGCAAGTGAAAGAATCCCAAAAATCTCTTTTAATTTTAAAACAAAGAGAGAAAGAAAGAGACAAACCGTTCAGAACTGCCCATAATTTCTGTTCTTGTTCTGTACTTTCTTTTTTTCTTTTTTCTAGCCTCTGATGAGATGAGAATTCTAGTAATTATTATTAAAACACCAAGCAAGCATGTGTTGATTAATTACAATTGGAGCCTTTGAGTAGAAGAAAAAAGAGCACTTCTGTTTTAATGCAAAAAAGTGTTTAAGGGATAGAGGGATGGGAACTGTACTTTAATTTCTCCCCTCTCTTCCAATTCCCATTTCCCTTCTTGTTTATATTGTCACAGGCGATTCCTGTTGTGGGTTTTCCCCATTTTGTTATATTTATTATTATTTATCAGATTTCTTTTATAAAAAAGAAAGAAAAAAGAAAATGCTATAAGAAGGGAGATGTTATGTTATTATGTTGGCATAGACGATTCAAGTACATCGCCCACCAACATAAGTTACAGAAACATCCATCTATATATCTAACTCTAAGGCCTTTTCTTTTCTTTTGATCTTTTGTTTTGTGTTGTGATCGATCATCTTATTCTCCTAGCTAGTAAATATAGAGTGCAAAAAAATCAAAAATAGGTTAGGAGGCGTCAATCATTTGCATCATATATTGATTGTGTATGAGAGATCGATATGGCTTCATCAAACAGACACTGGCCTAGCATGTTCAAGTCCAAGCCTAATTGCAACCCTCATCAATGGGCGCACCTTCAGCACCATGACCTCCTCTCCTCCGCCACTCCTCCCACCTGCCACCGCTCCCCTTTCGCTTCTGCAGGTTCGTACCATCTCTTTTATTTCTCACTCTCTTCTTCTTCTTATATTATTACATCATTTTAATTAGTACAATACTTATAAAGTATTTCTTTTCTTTTCTTTTCTTCTCTCTTTCACTGATTCTCACTACGATTTGCCTTTTTTAAGGACTAAGAAAACGTTAGAGCTAGGCCAGCCCAGGCTTTCTAG
This sequence comes from Viola odorata, assembly GCA_963691705.1. NCBI lineage: Eukaryota > Viridiplantae > Streptophyta > Magnoliopsida > Malpighiales > Violaceae > Viola > Viola odorata. Next base: position 64,193,766 of record OY829538.1, on the reverse strand, counting down.
CCCGCCATGCCACTTTCTCTCCATGATCATGTCATTTTCTCTGTTTAAACCAATAATTTCCTTATTTTTATATACTAAGAATAGTAGTACTAGTGATTTAATTCAGTTCTTCTTGTTTTTGGTACTTATGATAATTTGCTAATAATTTTGTTTTGCAAACACGTGTATGTATGTGCAGTTGCTGGCGGTGGTGGTGGTGGAAGTGAAGAGAGAAGCCCTGAGCCAAAACCAAGATGGAACCCGAAACCGGAGCAGATTCGGATTCTTGAAGCCATCTTCAACTCAGGGATGGTTAACCCACCAAGGGATGAGATACGCAAGATCAGAGCTCAATTGCAAGAATTTGGTCAGGTTGGGGATGCCAACGTTTTCTACTGGTTCCAGAACAGAAAATCAAGGAGCAAACACAAGCTCAGGCACATCCACCACCAAAACCAAAACTCATCCAAGATTAACCAGCAACAACAACAGCAGCAGCAAAACAAAACTAATCCTAATATAAATACTACATCTGCCACCAACACCCTCCAAGCTGCCCCATCCTCTTCCTCTTCTTCCTCATCAGACAAATCTTCCCCTAAAGGCTCAAAAAGGACTCGTTCAACGATTTCCGGCATCGATCATAATATGTCAGTGACACCGTCCTATTTTCAGTCACCACAGACCGACTTCTTGCCTGAACCCTTCTTCTTTCCGGCTCAATTACAGACCGGAACCGGGGTACAGATGACACAAGGGTTTTGCTTCTCTGACCAGCTGTACCCATCAAATGTGATTCAAGATCATCATGCTCCTGTTGGGCCTTGCACCAGTCTCTTGCTCAGTGAGATTCTCGGTTCATCCAATAATAATAATATCAATGCTGCTGCTCCTCGAAAGAACCAGAATCAAGAAGAACCTGACAAGATGATGTTGAAGATGCAACAACAACAACAACAACCATTATCGACTTACACTTCTCCTCTTGCTCATGCAAATAATATCTGCCTTGCAGCTCCTCCTCCATCTCATCCCCCTCCCACCACAACTAACATTAATCACACTGTTACTGTTACATCCACAGTCAACCACATTCACCAAGGTAACTTTTTCTTTTCTTTTCTTTTCTTTTCTTTTTTTCCTTTTTTTCTAAGCGCCTGGGTCTCACGCGCCTAAGTTGAAATAGTATTCATGTTGATATCCTAGGGTAAAATCTATTTTGTAGGGCTGTTGTTGCTGTTGAGAATATATTCTTCCCATTTTTTTGACAAGTCTTATAAATAGTGTTGCTTTCAGTGAGATTTCTTTCCTTTGGACTTGATTGATGCAATACATCCAACAGTTTACTCTCACTCTCACTCTCACTCTCACTCTCACTCTCACTCTCCTTGATAGCTTCCATTCATCAAACATCATCATCATTCTGGCTAGCTAGCATCTATAATTAAAAAAACATTAAACAGAAGGATATACAGTAACATTTGTCTTGTTTAAGATCCATAATTTGCGATGTCTTGTCTGTACAGCTCTAGATCGATGGACGTGCGCATGGACTTTATTTTCTCTTTTCATTTTAGACCCATTTGTGTAACGTTAGCTAGCTTTTCAGTTGGAAATGATACTGTGCATGCGTGTGCATTGTATAGGGGTTGTGGCTACAGGGCAGGTGGTGGATTCCGGTGGAGGAGCGGCCGCTAGATCATCATCATCAGCAGAAGCAGGATCAACGGTGGTGGTGTTCATCAATGATGTTGCTTTTGAAGTTGGGGTGGGCCCCTTCAATGTTAGGGAAGCGTTTGGTGATGATGCGCTGTTGATCCAATCTTCTGGTCATCCAGTTCTGACCAATGAGTGGGGTGTGACACTTCAGTCCCTCCACCATGGGGATTTCTACTATTTAGTCCCTCTCTCCATCACTACTACTACTACTGCCACTCAACATGTATGTAAATGTAATTTATCAAGTCCCTTTCTTCCTTCATTTATTCTTATGTTTTGAGTTATGAGAAGGAAAAGAAGCTTGCTTTTTAAGTTACATGTATTATAGCATGAAATTTGGTTGTTGATGTGGTGATATTTTTCCTTTCTTTAATCCTTGTTTTGTTTTCTTTGAATAATGCAGATCTGAAGTGAAGATGGATTTGTGGGATACAGCTATAGCCTATATGTATTGATCATCTGCTAGGCCTGTGATGATCAGAATATATATTTTGCACCTTATAATTATTGGATAATATATGATTATGAACTTGTTATTTATTAGTGGTTTTTATATATAGTTTTTATTTATCAATTAATGTATAATTATTATAAGTTTATGTATGGAATATGCTTGTTTTAGGTATATTATATAGTACTCCCTCTGTTCTTTAATAACTGACGTTTTTCTATGTTTTGGAGTACTTGTCATTTTATTTTTTTCGAATTATATATTTTGTGCAAATGATAAATTTTTTTTTTTGAATCAACCAAATTTAATGATGGTGTGGTAATTTGAGTGAAAATTAGAGGTGAAAATGAAATGATGTGGAATAAAATAATATCAAACATCATTGTCTTACGTTTTTTCTACTATTTTAAAACGTTTGTTATTAAAAAACGGAGGGAATACAAAAATAAAATAAAAGTAAAGCGAATGATGATAATGTGAAGTAAGCGGATGTCCAACCGAGCTGATATCATCATCCCCATACTTCCTGCCAGCTTTTAGGTTTCTCCGATTACGTTATTTGAAAGATATCAATCAAATGAAGCAAGAAAACGAAAACCTTAAGCTTCTAGCTAAAAAGTAAATTAAAAAAAGCATGCCGGTTTTTGTTAAAAGACATAAAATTGTAAAAAAAGATGAGTTTTACAAGCAAGCAGCGGGACGGGACTCAGAGAGCTGAAAACGGAAAGATATTAATGTTGTCCACCAATTTTATAGGTGTTGAGTTTCAAGTTTACTCAACAATGTTTGGCAACATATATGTGTATGAACATGTGACACGTGAACAAAATACCAACAACAAAGAAAACACGAGAGGAATAGCGGAAAAAATAGTTGTAAAAATAACGATTATCTAATATATTATTTTGAAAAAATAGAAAAAATATTATAGCTGCAAAATCCAAATTGTTTAATAAATTATATTATAGATAATTTTTTATCACTATAGAATGTCACTTAATTTTCTTTCCTAGTAATTCATATATTTTAAATACTATATTAATGTTTTTTTTTTTCATTAACAAGTGGTTACTAATAGGTTACAAATATGTCACAACATATATTATACCATTTCATTTCAGGATTCTTGGAATTTTATCATCATATTAGAGACAAAAAAAATTTTGTCACTAAAGATAGTTAGTAAATTGTGGCTATCACAGTCTCAAGTGTCTAATCATTTTTTTTCTAAAAAAACTTTTTTTTGTCAATAATTAGTCCTCGGAGAGTCACTATAAGTGTAGCTCATTCGTTGTCCGCTGATGGATAAATTCACTATTAGAAATTCGAGTTCGAATCTCGTTTCTTCTTCTTTTCAAAAAAAAAATAAAAAATTTGTAATGATTATAAAGATTTTTATTATAAAAAAATGAGATTTAAATTTGGATCCGACTCCCCACTAGTACCTATGTTACTAGACAGACAAGTATGAAGATTTTGTTGATTTTATTTTTAGTAGATAATAACTTTAGCTACATCGGTTATATATGCTTTTTAGAACAAAACATGTGTACTTGTTGTATATATCACATACATGAGACAAAGCTCAAGTCTATAAGACTATTATGCATGAAAGAATAGATAACGAACGCGCTTTGGAAGAGGGAGACGTTGAATTAGATAGAGAATTGTCTGTCTTAAAGGTGTGGCAAAACGTGATTGGTGGACCGTGGATGGATGGATGGCTAGCTTGGAAACGTTTCTTGCTATAGCTAGCTATAAGGCTGTAACAGTGAGAATATGATGGGATTGTTCTTGCGACACATACCTGATGATCATGATGATGAAAGATGGACGAATGTGATTGGTGATTGGTGATTGATGATGATCGTATATTTATTTATATGTTCATCTGATTCGTCAATGACCTCCTTATCTAATGCGTATATAAATAGTTCTACATCCATCAACAGGACTTTGCCACTGTTCACTATTCATTGTTCACCACAATAAGAAAATGAGGGGATTTTTATGTATAAATTTGATATATGTTTTGCTTTGGATATATATGTGTATAAATTTTCTTACTTTTTAAGGGGATTTTGCAAAATATTTATAGCAATCAAGGATGTGATATTCCATGCATAAAATTGCGCATAAAACAGTTATTAACGTAATCAGTTTCTACCTTCTAGTGTTGCTTTTACATTTAGATGGTCAAGCAATCTTTCCAGGTTGAGCAAAATGGCGGTTTGAATGGGTGGTCAACTCATTAATTACTTAAATTTTTAATCTCATCTGTCTAATTTTATTAAACGGTTCAGATTTTTCTAACATGACTGGTCATGTTGAAGGGAAAATTAGAGGAGCCGAATCCGTTTGAATGTGAATATGGCTGTGATTTCGGAAGATAATGGTGATGACGTGGTTGAATTAAAAAAATAAATACCCAAGAGATTACCGTATGAGAAATCTCACTTTAGTTGTGTATGTTTTGAGCTCACTGTCACATACAAAACATATATCTATGGAGCCGGTTTTTTTACCTATACCAGCGGTTATAACTGCCAGTACAAACAATTGCGGCAGATATAAAAACCGCCTCTAAACTGGCGCGCCAGTCGAAATTCTACAAAGGCGGTTTGATTTTGCGCCGGATATGCCACAGCTATACCAGCGGTTCATTTCCGGCGGTTTCCAACTGCAAAATTTTATCATACAACCGCCTTATAACTCCTAGATGCAGGCAACATTTGCGGCGGTTACTAATTTTGACCCAAGTGAAAAAATGGTGCGAAACGATTGGCGCCAAACCAATTTTGCCTAGTAATAAACCGCCGCCAATGGGATGTAATACATCGCCTGTATAACACCAATTCCCTATTTAACCAGTTTTTCTAATTGTTGTATAATTAATGTATAGACAAAGCAATGATCGAATACAAAAAATAATTAAATGCAAAAAAGTTGAATTTGATACTTAAATATTTCTAAATAATTATCCAAATATATCCAATGTATAGGTTAACCATTACGATGTCCCAATGCTAAATTATAAATCCAGTGATCAAGTTCAAAAAATAGTGGAATCGCAAATCATCTAGTATGAGCATGTCCTCCACTTGGGTTGTTGTTGCTAGAGTGAAACGAAGAGAATGTCCTCCACTGGCGTTAGCATTTGCCTGCACATAATAGGAAAAAATTACATGATAATTGGCAACTATGTGTTCAATTGCATGATCATAGGCTAGAATTGCACACGCCTCCATCAATTTTTTTTGCACAATTGGACATGAGAAGTCACTGAAAACGCCACAGTCCCATTCAATTCCTCAAATTTGTTGGACATTGCTTCTAACTTTTCCTTCAGCTTGTTAACCTCCTCAATTGCATCCTAAACCACGTACTCTACCCCCGTGTTAGCTCTCTAAATATTTCTTCAACCCACCCCCCCCCACAACAATGCTGCTGCTATGAGTTCCTGTCGCATAATCTAGACCTTTTCCTGATGTGTTTGACAAAATTGAGAACGCTCAAATTAGCATAACATAGCATTAGTGATCAACATTAACATCAGCATTTCTGACAACCAATTTTTTTAACCACCAGCTAATGATCACAAGAACAAAAAAAGGACCTGACAATTATAATCCACTAACAATTGTAGTTCACTTGGATTTTAGAATCTAATAGTTTATATGAGCGACATACCCCTAATTCTTGCGACTCTTCATCAATGTAAGTCCCATCTTTTCTCTTGTGACAGTCTAACCATAGCTCTAGTCTATCCGGGGCCTTACCCGTTTCTTTCTCCTATAAAATCATACACAAACTACTAAATCAAAGTATCATACTTTAAAATATATAAAAATTCTATAAATGGTTGTACATACAATCTCCCGACTGCGCCTTGCAAAGCTTTTCCGGCCAGCGGTGTGCACATTTCTCCTCTTCTTAGCATTTTCAGAATTATCTTTGCTTAAGGCCTATAAAAAAATCCAGGATTTCCTTTAATACCAAATCACAATCAAAATTTCTATAATTAATTTAAGTAAAAATTAATATTAATCTGAGTACTTGGTGTATACCACCTATGCACCAGCAAGTTCTATTGGTCAGCCAAAACATTTTTTTGGCTTATTTCGAACGACCTCATCCACAGTTTTTAGTAAACTGAAATGCTCCCCCCTCAAGTCAGACTTGAAATCTCTCCATTTTTATTAAGGGACTTCAGAATCCAACTTCTAGTCTCAGGAGGAAAAATAAACTTGGACTGCAGTTATTTATGTACATTAGTAGGACAGTCTAAAAGCAATTTAAATCATGCCACTTATAGTCTAAAAAATGGGACTTTACCTCTACCATTCCAAGCATATTAACCTTGTAGCTCTTCATCTCTGGGCTATTCCACTGAGGGATGCTTAAAGATGCATACATACCATTAACAGCTATGGTACCTAAATAAGAAGCAAGAGGAGATGACTCATCTCCACATGGAACACCACATTCATTCATTTCCACAAGAATCCTTTCTTCTAAGTCCATGCCCCATATGTCTTTCTTGACTGTTCTGCCTCGCTTCCTACTTCGCCTTATATTTGTGTCTAAGTTCACATAACAATTGAAAGAAAAGCATTACCGTTACCATCACTATTGAACCTCACTAAATATAATAGACAAGAACAAAGATAGAATCTCATTTACCATAATGGCCTGATTGTTCTGTTTGATTAGCAGAATCTGCACTTGAATTATGAGATGGAGGTGAAACTCTTTGCTGCTGGGACTGAGATGAAGAAGAACCAAGTTGCACCTGATTCGAGGCTCGACTGTCACTTGTCCTGCTAATTTTCACCCTTCGTAAATTCCTGATGCTATCTGTCATGCTGCCAACTCTTGCAAATTACAAGTGTCAAATGCCTAAATTACAAGTAAATTAATATCACACAATTACAAGTGGAAGCAACAAAAGCACATAGTTATAGAAAAGAAAAGACAAATTTCAATAAATAGTTCAATGTAACTACTTCAAATGCCTAAATAACATCATCTTCTATATCATCCCTTACCCAATTAAGTCCCATATCATTAACATCACAATTTCCTAGATTAGGTGGATACAAATCAGACCCATCTTCTACCATATCATCTAATCCCATGTCGTAGAAATCTCTTGGTTTGGTTCTCACAACCACAGACCAGTTTGGCAACTGGGGATCTTGGACATAGAAAACTTGATGGATTTGAGATGAAAAAACATAAGGATCATCTCCTGACCCTACACCAGTGTGTATAAGTCGTGAAAAATTCACAAGAGTGAAGCCGTATTCATCCAGTTTGGCCCCCGTGCTACGAAATATATCTACCCAATCACACTTGTACATGACAACCTTAAAACAATTCAATAATGTCAGTCAGCTTGGGTTAGGATAACTAATATCATCGGGCTTCACTCACAAATCATGGCTTTTAGATGAAGTGATTCTTCGACATGGTAGCGAAGCATTCCTGACCTGACTGTCAGGAGTTCAATATGCGCCCGTGCAAGTTGTGTCTTCCTCTTTTCTTCCCTAGAGGTTGTGTGGTATCTAACTCCATTGACAATATGTGCAGTAAACCTTCTAGCAACTTTATTAGGACCATGAGCCAAGGCAACGACACGATCAGAGGAATTCATGCCGGGCATCATTACCTAATAAAGCACAACAATAGTTTCATAAAATCTCTAACAAATTCAATTGGTTATTAAGTAGATAATAACCTAACAATATAAGATATCTTACTCTTTCTCGAAACCAATAATGGAAGGATTCATTAACCAATTTAGTTATTAAAGCATCATCCAATCGACCTCGACGACGATGTTTTTCTCTTCTCTTCGTTAATGAATTCCCTAAATTTATATATTAATTGGAATTATGCTTAAAATTATATGATTAAGAAATAAAAATCAAATTATGTTCCCTAATTCTATTTATATTATTAAGAAACTCTGACAGGCGGAAGGATTCAATATCATCGCAATGTCAAAGTACGTAACGATGAGCTAGAACCCAAGCTGCCTCATCCAAGACAATTCCATCCATAATTTTATTCTTAAACTAGGAATTTGATAGTAGATAGTAGATCTCTTTCCTTTTTTATGTTTTGGAAATTTATAATTTATATTGTTAGTAGTTAAATAATCTCTCATTTTACATAATTAACTAATATTTTTATTACTCATAACTTGTTTATTTGTTGTAATTGAGTAAAAATTGGTATATTTTTTTAGTATCTTTGAGTCATCTCCATCTCTTTCAAACACTAGCGGAGTAGCACATGAAAAAAAAGTCAAGAGTAGCACCAATGGGCACTTGAACTGTTGAAGACTTGACTGACTTCTCTTAATGCATAAAGTAGCTACTTTGAAATACCCAATGGTACTATATAGTATATACTCCAACTCTGAATATCAGAGTGATGTATTGAAAAAACAAAAATAAAGAGTGGAGAATCTTATACCACTTGACTACGGTATATTATATATCTCTGTGTAACTACTAAAATTAGTAACTATTTGTGGCTAATTAATTTCATATTTTAACTCATTAAATTACCTAAGCTAAGAACAAGTCTTAATTGAAAAAATTGATAAAAGTTCAACTCTATGTTATCAATAATTTATTATTACGTTTTTTTATTAATAAAAAAGAGGTCCTGGGATGCACCAGTGGTTGGGCTGGGCGGCCCATTATACCAATTTTGAAAGCCCGAGTGAGAGGAGAAATGATAAAAATTGGAAAAACGAGAATCTGTTGGCCAACTATAAGAAAGCCCAGCATTTCCAGCTCCGCTAAAACATAACATGCACCTCTGTCCATCTCTGTCTCTGAATCTCTGATCCTCCCCGTTCCTTTCTGGCTGGATTTTCCAATAAATTAAATTCCCAAATCCCAAATCCAAACCATTCCTCTTCGCTAAGAAAGAAGAATCAAATCAAAATCAATCCATCAAATGAGAGCCTACAGAGCGGACGACGATTACGACTACCTGTTCAAGGTGGTGTTGATCGGAGATTCCGGCGTAGGCAAATCCAACCTCTTGTCTCGTTTCACCAAGAATGAGTTCAGCCTCGAATCCAAATCCACAATTGGCGTCGAGTTCGCCACCCGCAGCATCCACGTCGACGATAAAGTCGTCAAAGCGCAGATTTGGGACACCGCTGGCCAAGAAAGGTCCTCGCCATTTCCCCTTTCTCTCTGTTCGCTCCTCTGTTTCTTGCTCTTCATTTTGAATTATCATATGTATGGGGTGTTATGTGTTTTTTTAGATCTCGATCTAATTTAGCTTCAACTTATAATTGTGCCCATATCTTGTCTTGCAATTTTCTTTGTTTTAGTATGATTGCATTTCTCTTTTGTTAATGATGATTGGATTGTGGGATGAATTTTGGATTTGGAACATACTATAATTTGGACAATGTCAAGAAAATTGTTGGATGAAACTGCTGAAACTGCTCCAGGTGAGCCTACCTTTTCTGTTTAGGGAGAAATAACATATGATGCCTTTGAGCCTTGTCTTTAAGGGAAATGCTATCTAGGGAATTTAATGATTTGCGCAAGAATCTTGCCAGAATGGGAACTTGTTTAATTTGAAATATATTGGTAGTGCTCTTTTGTACATTGGTACTGCTGAAGTTTTAATGAACTTGGGTTTGTATTTCTCCACTTTGCATGTCCAGATATGGTAAAACATCTGTCTTACTTCTAATTTTGTTTTGCAAAGATACCGTGCCATCACGAGTGCGTACTATCGAGGTGCTGTTGGAGCTTTGCTAGTCTATGACGTAACTCGTCATGTTACGTTTGAGAATGTGGAGAGGTGGTTAAAGGAGCTTCGGGATCACACTGACACTAACATCGTGATCATGCTTGTTGGGAACAAGGCAGACTTGCGTCACCTGCGATCAGTTTCTACTGACGACGCTAAGGGGTTTGCTGAGAGGGAGAACACATTTTTCATGGAGACATCTGCTCTCGAGTCGATGAATGTGGAGAATGCATTCACAGAGGTGCTTACCCAGATATATCGTGTTGTAAGTAGGAAAGCTCTTGATGTAGGGGATGACCCAGCAGCTTTGCCTAGAGGACAAACAATCAATGTTGGAGGCAAAGATGATGTATCTGCTGTGAAGAAAGCAGGATGCTGCTCGTCTTAACTGCTCGTCAAACAGCTGTGGTGAATGGTTATATGATGTCAGTTTCTTCGACGATGTTGTGCGATTCAACTTGAAGAGCAGGTGTAAAAGTCAGTGGTTTAGAGATTCTGTACCCTGTTCATATATCATAGGCTTGTCCTCTTGAAAATGCAGTCGACAGAGTTATTAACTGTTTGAGAATTCTGTCTTGAAAGACTATATATAATTGTCAGCTAATGTTAGTATGTTGAGGAAAAGGAAAAAGAAAGAAGGAAAGAAAAAAACTCGGTTTGCTTTTCTTTGATTCAGCGGCCTGACATTTGCTTTTATTTCACCTCTATGTATACAGCCTTGATTTTTTAGGTTGCTTTGTATGAATATTGGTCTCTATTGAAAATGGCACATGGTCCTTCAACTTCTTGTTATGTTTAATCTGTGTATTGCATATGATGGCAGGTATTATATATAGTTGTGCTCTTATACAATCCAGACTTTCTGGCAATCTTTCTATGTTGTTTGATAGAATCAAGTGACTATCTTCTGCTAGTCTAAATCTTTTAGGCGCGTTTTCATTCTCGTCTTGGTTACAATCAAACTTCAGTCTCTCATCTCCCATGGAGATGGACAGAGCTTTTCTCATCTACCTTGGGTTGCTCTGGATTTAGTAATAATACAAAGTGTGAAAAATGGCATGCTCAGCCACTGGATTTTGGAGCGAAGGTCATCAAATTGAAGTGCAATACAGAACAAAACACCTCTTAATCTCTTATAGTAATAATACATATCATCATCAACAATCTGGGGAAAACCAAAAAACAGCTGTGCCAAAGATAGAATTAAAGAACCAGTAACAGCGACCACCACCGTTACAAACGCAAGTACAGACTTTGAAACATCAAAATTCATAAAAACCCAGAACCAGTTCTCCTTCGTTACTCTTGTATTGTGGCCTCATTTATTAATTGCTGAAGCAATCGAGACAAAACCCAAAACCCGTTACTTAATAGTAGCAACAATTAAAGAGAAGCCACACCAAACATAATCACTGGCGGCGAGCAGCTTGATCGGGGGCTGAGACGGTGGAGGAGGAGGAGGATGACTCGGAGTCGTCGTGAGTTTTGCGAGATGGAAGAGGATTGCCGCCCTTGATGATCCATCCGAGCGCAAAGAAGGAAAGACCCGCGAAAATTGCGGTGCCCCAAGCGTGAGAATACCATCTACTGTACTGCCTCGCCGCGTACTTCCATTGCTCCCTCAGTGTTGTCGGGTCTGGGTTTGTTGAGTCCGGCGGGTTCGGGTAACCCAACTTCTGCCCCGAAAACCTCGCCTTACTATTTCCCCCATTGCCGTTTCCGATTTGGGACGGAGCAGCGGTGGAAGGAGGAGTACTTGGGTTTTGAGGAGCGCTGGAATTTTTAGGGTCGGTCATGGTTCGGCAATAGCAGAATTTCAGTAGCAAGACAAGAAGACCCTTCCATTCGATTTACATCTTACTTATCCTAGTAAAGAAAAAAAAAATCAATCTTCTTGAGACTGACAGGTGTTAAGGTAAAGGATATCCTATTAGTTTGCCACCTGTCTTAGACTCTGTTGCTACCATATTTTGTAGTTCCTTGCTACTTCCCATTCTGTTTTGGACCATTTTCTCAAAACCAGTTACGATAGACGAGCACCTTATTCTCAGAGGCGACATCAGAGAGCATGGTTGCTAGAGTCCTGAGTTTCATCTTCGGACACTCGCTTGAACAAATCCATATTCTAACATTTTCCTGGGGTTAACAATTGAAAAATCCATTTTGGAACTACTAAACTAGAGTTCGCTCAATGAGAACTCGCTTGAACAATCTAATGATTGAGAGCAATATGCTACCTTGGCCCTTGGGTTAACAACTCAAGCATGTAAACATACAAACAGCAAAGATTGCATATGCAAGTATCCCAAACATGAGAGAGACAGTTTCGAAAAGCCAGAAAAGGGTACTATCAAATGCTCCGCTCCTAAACCTTTGAAATACAACATAGGATATCCTGTATACAAATCAGTTAAAGCTCCTGAAAAGCATTGGAAATCCATTTGCTTCCGAAAATATAATAACATGTCAATTGCGAATTATAAGCAAGAAGTATTTCGTTGGCATACCAACAACAACGAAATAGTAAAACCAACTAGGGCAAGCTCTCTAGGAATTACAGAGGCACACTACTGTTTGCATGATATTTTTCTTGAAGATCATTTCCGAGCTTCAGACTTCTTCTGCTCTTTGGCTGAAATAACGCAGTTTATCAAATTCAGAAAAAAAGTGTTATATCAGGAAATAATTTAAAACCAAACAGCTGTTAATTTTACCAGCTTTTTCCTCTTCTCGCTTTTTAGCAGCCTCTGCCCTTTGCTGACGTATAAGAGTTAAACGCTCTGCACAAAAATCAAGGAATTCATGAAATAGGGATAGAAATCAGAGCCATCTCATGCTAAACATATTTTGCAGGTTACAGCAGAAGATACTAGTGAACATGGATTTACCATCTCGAACATGCCAAGTCATCACAGAATAGTATCAAGGTTCACATGTTCTTTCTCATCATCCATCAAGGATGCAACATATGTTTAATCTTAGAAAACACCATCTAAATTGATAAGGAAGTCAGCTCTCGGACACTTAAGTAATATGGACAACAACATAATACATCCATAGATCACAATTGGCATTCCTATCTTAACATGTCTGAGATGCAAACAATTGAATTCTCTGGAAAGGCAAAAAGAGTTATAGTACTTGAACGTAGAATTCAATCACTTGCCTAAATCTTTCTTTGCGCCATCCGTCTTCCCTTGCTCCTGCAGCTTCATAAAACGCTCATGAGCCCTTTGTTTCTCTAATTCCTCCCTGGAAAACGTTTCAATACAAACTTCTCAAATAAGATCTGTTCGAAAAGATTATGTATGCAAATGTTTAAACTAAGACACCAGGTTATTATTTCCTACTGGAGAAAAGACAAAATTTCATGACAATCTTCTCAGCATCTGAAGTAAATCCTAGTCATATACCAGCGAAACAAGAAGTAAGGAAAATGCCCATGCAGATAGAAACAAAGACAATTTACTAACCTCTCACGCCTTGAAAGCTCTGTTGTTTTTCCCATCTGCATAACACATAACAGCATTAAATGTCAATGTTAACTAAATTAACTCCTAAATAAGAACTTGGAGGGGTCCTAATCAGAATTCCAACACAACTCCACTGGCAAAACATACATCGACATCTCGAGCCCTCAAATGCTTTGGCTTCACCAGATTAGGATTTTCGATCTCAATAAGACCTTGAGTCCCTTTCCTCTTCTGCAAACATAATCAAGCAATCAAAAATAAGTTTGCAATCCAATTTCCAAATGGACAAGTCACCCCCAAACACAGAAAGACCTTGTATATTCAATTAAAGCAGACAATGATAATCTACTAACTTCGGTTTCAGAATCTTCCTCTTCAGACTCCTCTTCAGATTCTAATTCAGGGTTTTCAGCTTCATATGAAGCTTCCTCCTATGAATACCGAGAACCAGATCAGCATTCCCCGACTCATAACATCGGATAAAGTTTACACAACACAGAAAACTGAAATAGAAAGACACCAACCCGTTTGAAGGTGCGAGGACGCGTGGAGGTGCCAGCAACTGCAATCAAATACCAGGGGAAAAGCCATAAACAAGCAATAATAAAATTTCCAAATTGTATTTGTTAACGCCAAAAGAACAAAACCATGTCAATTATTACTCTGTAAGAAAATTCTCCAAAGGATTAAAAACTTGAATAAAATAGGAAACACTAACAGAGAGGAAAATGAAATAAATCGAGATCGAGAACAGTAAGAGGGCCTTACGCATCTGTTCGGGGGTGGAGAAGTGGCGCTGTCCGGTGGGCTTGCCTTTGAACTTTCCTCGTCCCATGGCGGTCAAACGATTACCGATTCAGAGGAAGAAGATACGATTGCAAAGAGATCGATCTGACAGGGAGGGTAAAGTAGACGCAGTAGTAGAAGGAGGAACAAAGATGGGATCCTTTTTTCGGTGATATCAGGTGGACGACGATGGAGGACAAAAACCCTAAATATTGTGTAATACTAGAAGTAGAAGTAGTGGATGGAGAATCGAATTCGGTCACAGAATGAGAATGTGGAAACAGGATGGGACTGTACTCGTACGCGTGGCGGTTGGGAGATCAGACGGTGGGGAAAATATGCTCACTTGTGGGAAAAATAATACTGAATTATATACACTTCTTATCGTTTATTTTTTGTTTGATCCATTTTTACCTCTCTTTAAAAAAAGTTAATTATATTATTATTATTAATTATCAGACCCTACATTATAAAAAACAATATTTAGTATTATTATTATTATTAATTATCATTATAATACAAATATCGAACTTATGATCTACGTCATAAAAAATACTCCCTCTAGACTCCAATAATTATCACTTTATTACGAATTTTTACTGTTCATAATACTTGTCATTTTATGCATTCCGAAACATATATTTTGTGCAAATGACAAAAAAAAATTATGCATCAACTCAATTTAATGATAGTGTGGAAATTTGAGTAGAAATTAAGAATAAAAATGAAACAATGTAGAATAAAATAAAATTAAAAATTATTATCCTATGAATTTTTACTATTTTAGAAAATCAATCATTGAAGTACAGAGTAAGTAATATGTAACTGAACTACAACACTTACGTGCATTGCAGATCAATTTGATCACAACCTGGTTGCCCAAGTTTTATCATCTGCTGAGGTTGTCAGTCTTGTATTATTTCTGGAATTACAACGATATCATTATTTCTAATCAATCTACCTCCTCGCCTCCTCGCCTCCTCATCTCTAAAGAGGACATCTAGGAAACTAGGTTAATATCCTTTAATTCAAAAACATGGAGAAATGACAACAGAAAAAGAAAAAAAATCTCGAGACAGGATCGGCACCACGTTTGGTGGCGCTTAAATTCACACCAGGTTTTTCATACAAGCATCTAATCTAGCGATCTAATTCCATTCTAGGAATCTAAAACGAGCATGGCAGACCGCAGAAACTATTCACATCCAACTGTTGGCTCATTCATCTTACTGGTCTTGCTAATGCAAAGCATGTGTCGGAATTGGCCGATATCAACAGCTCTATAACTACCATCTCATCTGGAAGGGGGGCCTTGAGTCTGGGTTCAATTAAACCTGCATTGCAGAAGCCCAAATGGTACAATGATCAAATCATTGGCAACATACAACATGGATAGATACACACCAAAAACTATAGACGATAACAACATATTCTTACCAGGGGACAGCTTTTCCCCCCTATAGAGCTCCTTTGCTAAGGGATTCTTTGCCCAGTGATTCACACCTACCCTACTTGTGGGCTGGAACCCAACTATTCTCCCATCAGTTGACAAAACCACCTACGTTCCAACAAATGCAAGAGGATCAATAATGTAAACATCGGTGGTCCAATGTGAACAGAATGCAAAAGAATATGTAGATACTTGAATAATCAATTACCTGATAACTGGCTATATCCGACACAGATGATTTTGCATCTGCATCAGTTTCTTGTAGAAGTGCTGAATCTCTTGAACTTTCTTCCTTACTGGAATTACTTTCAGATTTCAGTTTCAAGTAACTTGGTATTTCACCGATCCAAGAACCAATATCTACGTCTGTCATTATATCACCAGACCAGCCAAAAGCGTCCTTTAGCTTTTCGATAGTTGAGAAGCAAACTCCTTGCAACTATCCAAATGAAGATTACATATTAGTTCTATAGATGATAAAAAAAAGTAGAACAAGAAAAAAGAACTGTCTTGCGTAACAAAAATGAAAATAAATTAGTGGTCTGTGCCAGAGTAATATTTCCAATGTATGCTAACCTTTTCAAACTCCAAAGACTCATTTACGGCATACAGGATTTGAGATGACGGAAGAGGTGGATTTTCCCTGTTCCACTTCTGTTCTTTGAGTAGACGAGGTAAACAAAACTGAGCAACAGCACTGACAGCAAAAAGAAAAATTCCAGTGGCAACAGAGACCGAAATGGCATTCATTAAGGAAAAGCTCTTCTGCAAGAATGGAATTATTTATCCTGTTATTAACTTAACAAAGGCAAAATAGAAAAATAGGACAAGTAGAAAAGATCCTCCGAAAGAAAAGAAAAGAGTATCCTTGTTTTTTTCAGAAGAACATCATCCTTGTAAAACTAAACAAAGATTGAATACAATGTGCATAGAATAAAGGCCCGGCACAAGTTTTCATAGAAAGGACCATAAAATTCTAATTTCCTCTGTTTTCCTTGATCAACTAAAAGATGGGTGAATCTAACAAGTGGAGACAAACAGCAAACATTTGCATACCTTTTTGTCCGGCAAGTTGGTGAAATTTGGAACTGTACCACATGATAGCTCTTTATTTGGAAGTGAATAAACATCCTCATAGTAAATATCTAATATGTCAGCCAATCTAACCTGCAAAACAAAAAATTAGTGGCAGAACAGAGAAAGACATCAAAGAATGTTCCACTACAATGCAAAATGCAATGAAGGAAAATAATACCATTTGTGAATGGGTCAAAAGAACCTCCCACCTATTTTCTTCAAACTCTCTCCAGCCTTCAAATTTTACCCCAAAAAGTTTGTCAGCATTAATTAGCAATCTATAAGCAGGCACATGCTCACTTGTCCATGCACCAAACTCTGGCCCACCAATATTTTCCAACTTAGATTGTGCTACTAGAGTCCACCAATCATATTTCCTATTTACTTCCACTCCCTTAAAGCTTTTCTTCACCAAACTAAAATCCTCTAACAAACTTTTAGCATAATCAATTATCTCATCTTCGAACAACTTATAAATAACAACGGATGAGTCATTTGATGCAAAACGTTTTGGCTTTCTAAACCATCGCAAGAAATCACCAGACATTTTCCCCAAAAACTCATCAACAAAGTGACTTTCAGTGTTCTGCAGCACTGCAACACAAACAGCTTCAGCGAGCACAGATAAAACATGTTCGTCCGATGCACTAACAGAGAATGACACAGGAACCTGCTGATGATACGAAATGCATTAAAGAACTGACTCCTGCATGACACACACATTAATCCAATTTTATCATGGAATAGAACTATAGCTATCTTAATAAGGTGTGAAATATTCACTGAAAGGAAAATAAATAAGATGTTTGTCTCCAAGTAACCAACTCACTAACCTCTCTTAGATTTTCAAGATTCTGCATATCTCGCTGCGTGCCAGGCTGAAACAAACTAAGCTCAAAGCTCCAAAGCTGTTGCGTCACCACTTGTCGAAATGTGAAAGCAAGCATGTTCTCAGACGTATTTCCGGAGAGAAGTTCTTCCCCAAACGCTCTTTTCAACTTATCTGCTTTCTCCTTAACTTTCTTAGCCGGCAAAAACTGGTAAAACAAACATCAGTTATTCAGTACTTAATTGTGTATTGCACCTCACTAACATTCACGTATGAGAGCTAGCGCTGAAAGTTCATGCTTTAAAGAGAATTAAACCAATTTCAATATACAATGTCATAAAAAGGCAACAAACTGACCAATCGAGTGGAGACAGTTGCGTGGTCATCCGAGGGTCCTGGAAAGACGGTTTCAACGACCATGGTGTGAATTCCAGAACTGAGGTGTTCAGATGCAACTCGGCCACCATCAGCTGCGGCGGCGGCGAGAGCTTGTTGGAAGGCGACGGGGCCAACCAAGGTGAGGCGAGCTAAGTCGTTTTCGAAGGTGCGGACGCATGGGAGGGGCGTGGAATCAGTTGAGTTTGCTACGAATTGGAGGAGTTCTTGCTCTTGATGTTGATATTGGTGTTGCGGAGTTGTGCAAGAGAGGAGTGGGAGGGTGTTTCGAGGTTTGGCGAAGGGTAATTTGGGAAAGGAGAATGTGTGGGGATGGAGACGGAGTCGACATGGGAGAGAATGAGGTGGCGGTGGTGGTGGTAGTGGTGGTGGAGAGAGGAAGAGAGGGTCTACGGAGATGAAGGAGTGGGATTGGGGGGCCATTTTGGGTTTCTCCCGGTTTGGACTTTTGGGTTTTTGCGGGGTTTTAATATATTTTTGGGGAAAAGACATTTTTGGCCCCTGAACTTTAATTTTTTAATTAATGTGGCCCCTGAACTCTTAAATTGTTTAATTACAACCCTGCGAATCGAACATTTTGACAAAATTGGCCCTTACCGTCACAGAAATCTGACGTGGCGACGTTATCTTCCACGTCAGACACGTCTCACGTGCCACGTCGGCTAGCCACGTCAGATTCCTGCCAACTCACGCGTCCACGTCATTGCTTTATCAGGGCCCACATTAATCATTTAATTAAAATTCAGGGGCCACATTAATCATTTAATTAAAGTTCAGGGGCCATTTATGTCTTTTTACCGAATAGATGTGGAGGTGTGAGATGGCAAGTTGCTGAAGGCCTAGCACTACGTTTAAGCTCTTAAATTGAAAATTTCCTAAAAATTACTACTATATAAATGATAAAACCCAAATATTGTATATGTATCTTCTTAATTGGATAAAAAAAAAACTTTGACTTCAGCTGCTCCTATACCTTGCCAAATATTTAGAGTTAAGGTAAATAAAAAATTTACAGTTTTTAAAATACATTACTTTGGCCTCTACTAATCTTTCAAATGTTAACCTTACAGTTTTCTAAAAAAAACATTACAATTTTAAATTTTTTAATAATTAAACAGTAAATACAAATAACAATTTTTTAATATTATGGATTGAACACTAATTTTTTAAATTTAATTCGGATATGGATATGTGAATTTATTACCCGAATTAAATATTATGGATGTGAATATTTATGCGTATTTATTATATATATAGTGTTCATCGTGAGGCGAAGAAGTAATCATGTGTTTTTTCATGGGGTTGGTTGGTGGTCAAACTTTTGACACTCATCAAATGGTTACCAATTCAATAATCTCATTTTAAAAGCCTCTATTTTGTGTTCTCCATCTCTAATTTGTTAAAATTAAACTCTAAATGTCGTTAACAATAATAAGAAGGTAGTTTAGTGATATATATATATGTAATTTTTCTTGTGTGCTAAATTTAATTCCCAGGCGATCAGCAAGACCTGTCAAATCATAGTCCATGTATTCGAAAACCATATAAAAGCCAAAAATGTCTTTTTCCCATTGAAAAATTGTTATTTGTATTTACAGTTTAATTATTAAAAAATTTAAAATTGTAATATTTTTTTTAGAAAACTGTAAGGTTAACATTTGAAAGATTAGTAGAGGCCAAAGTAATGTATTTTAAAAACTGTAAATTTTTTATTTACCTTAACTCTAAATATTTGGCAAGGTATAGGAGCAGCTGAAGTCAAAGTTTTTTTTTTTATCCAATTAAGAAGATACATATACAATATTTGGGTTTTATCATTTATATAGTAGTAATTTTTAGGAAATTTTCAATTTAAGAGCTTAAACGTAGTGCTGGGCCGTCAGCAACTTGCCATCTCACAACTCCACATCTATTCGGTAAAAAGACATAAATAGCCCCTGAACTTTAATTAAATGATTAATGTGGCCCCTGAATTTTAATTAAATGATTAATGTGGCCCCTGATAAAGCAATGACGTGGGCGCGTGAGTTGGCAGGAATTTGACATGGCTAGCCGACGTGGCACGTGAGACGTGTCTGACGTGGAAGATAACGTCGCCACGTCAGGTTTCTGTGACGGTAGGGGCCAATTTTGTCAAAACGTTCGATTCGCAGGGTTGTAATTAAACAATTTAAGAGTTCAGGGGCCACATTAATTAAAAAATTAAAGTTCAGGGGCCAAAAACGTCTTTTCCCCTATTAGATTCAGATGGTAAGACCGGCCACATGTAGAGACTCGAGAGTATGGTTAATCGGGTTTACACTTATCAAAAAACAAAACCCGGGTTTACATTTATCTAAAACAACCGGGTTTACTCGAAAAAAAAATTGTGTCCATTCTAAATTTAATGTTTTAAAATTGCGGGCTAACCATCCTCCATTAGGGGTGGTCAAAATTTACGATACCCGAAATTCTAATTTTCTGTCTCGATTTTTTTTTTTTCGGATTGAAAATTTTATATATCAAAAATTTCGGATTGGAAAATTAATACTCGAAATTAATTTTAGAACAGAACGGGATCCAATCAAAAAATTTCGGATACCCAAAATTTTGAATTTTTTTCCTTAATTCCAATTCTCACATTATCCTTTCACTCTCTCATTTTCTCCCACTCACACAAAACAAATCTCCCACAAACACTCTCCGTCGCCTTCAATCTTACCATCTCCCTCTCTACCAAGAACCACGCCATAACTCAACACCACCAATCTTCAATCTCACTATCACTCCCTCTCTTCCTCACTCCCTCCTCCTCCATCATCACCGACAACCCTCTCTCTCTACTCTTACGAACATCACCGCCATAAAAATGGTCGAACCCACCGTCGTTGTTGTTGCTGCAACCGCCGCTGCTACTGCCTCTGTTCCTAAATCCCTCAAAATCATAGTAGGTGTCGTAGATTTAGTTTCAATTATGTTTGGGTGTGTAAATCTAGCTTTAGATCTGGTTTCAATTATGATTTGTAAGTGGAAGGTTCTTGGATTGTGGTAGTTGATTTGTTGGTATCAATTAAATTTGTATGTTTAATTTGGATTGTGTACTTCGGATTCTTGTTGTTGATTAATTGGTACAAAATTGCAAATTGTTGCAGGTAGTTGATTTATTGGTGCAAAATTATAAATTAGGGTAGGATATTGGTTATCAGAATTTCGGGTATCCGAGAATTCCAAAAATTATAAATTTTGGAAATTCAAGGTCCGGATTTTAGGGAAAGATTTTTTGAAATTCAGAATAACTGAATTTTTTTCCAGGTATAGGTATTTTCGAAATACCCGTTTGCCCAGCCCCATAAGCACGTGGCAAATAATAAATGTTCTTTTTTTATTGTTTTTTCCTTTAAAGGGGAAATTAATATTTGTTCTCTCTTAAAAAAAATACAATTTATTAATGTTGGATATATTTTTTTAATAATTATACAGATATTAACTCCATTATATTTTCATTTTATTTAAATTAATAATTAATAAATAAATATGAAAATGACATATATATATATATATTTTTAAAAAAAAATAATGAATGTGTGGGTATTTGTTGCTTGTGTTTTCTACTTAATTTTTGCTTAAAGTAATTAGTTGACACTTGCATTAGTAAAAGATTTTTTGAGGATTTTTTTTTATTTATTCTAGTTAGAATCTTAATTTAAATTAAGCTCAAATATAAATCAATAAATTCTTTTTTCCCACACGTGGCATAACTTATGGATTAAAATATTAAAGACAAGCGGGATCCGCTCTCTCAACCAATATGGAACATTAACGGTGCACTCTAACTGTACAAGACTTTTAAAAAAATGGAAATGATTTTCTTTGGTTGATTTTTGGCTAAACATTTATTTTAGTTATTATATTTGTCTAACATTTTTAAATTAGTCCTTATATATATTTTTAGCTGAAATTGATCCTGTGTTTATATAATTGATTTAATTTAATTAATTTTTATTTTTCATAAATTTCAAAAAAAATATTTATTAAAATACTACAATGAATTAATAACAAAGATAAGAAAAAAATTATTATTATTTTGACCATGTTATCACCACGTAGGATATTAATTTTCTGAAATTTTTTAAAATATAAATTAATTTAATTAAATCAATTGAACTGATTTCAGTTGATTATGTAAATATGGGGATTAATATCAGTCAAAAATAAACATGAGGATAAACTTTAAAGTTTTAGACAAATATAGAAACTAAAATAGGCATTTAAGTTTAATTTTTTGGTTTCAAGTTGTCAAAATAATGAGAGCTAATTTAAGATTTCTTCAACACAAGGACTTAATTGGAAATCCTTGACAAACGTAAGGATTTATTCCTCCTAACTTTTTTTCTTGTATTATTTTTCATTTGAAAAAATTAACATATATATTGAATTTCAAGACAATTTGGCCCCTTTCTCGCTCTCTCTCGTCGTCACGAATTCCAGAAGCTAGGGTTCCAATTACGTTTGCTTGGCATACCATTATCGCTTTAAGGTATACATCAGAATCGTTTAATCTCCTCTTTTCTTCGCATCTTCTCACTTGATTAACTAGTTCGAATTATTCTGACTTGAATAGCCGATTCTCAACTAATTAACCAAACCCTTGTTCGAATCTGTTCTGACTGATCTTTATGCACAAGAGAATAGTTTTCGTTCTTACTTCACTCTTTTTCTGATATTGTTGTAATCAGGCAACAGGATTACTTTTGGGGTTCGTAACCTTTTTCTGGTGGATTTTAGATGTGAACTAAATCAAAGATTATGTATATCTAACTGATCACTCTGGTATGTTGAATGTGAAACTGTTTTTGCTGCTCTTGAATGATGTTTGTATGATGATTGTAGGGCTTGATTTATGGGAAAGAGGAAGTCAAGGGCAAAGCCACCTCCTAAGAAGAGGATGGATAAGCTCGATACAGTTTTCAGTTGTCCATTCTGTAATCATGGAACCAGTGTTGAGTGCCGCATGTAAGTGTTGTTTTGATTCTACTGTTTCCTGTTCTTGTTATCAGTACTTTGCCAAAGGAGAGCATAATCAATTTGCATTGTTGGTCGGTTTGTTGGGTTCAGTGATATGAAGAATTTGATCGGGGAAGCTGTGTGTCGGATATGCCAAGAGAGTTTCAGCACTACTGTCACGGGTATGTTGTACGGGGGCTTTTGGGTGTGTTTTGTGTTGTTCAATATATGCTGCAATATTAGGAATATTGGGACTATAGAAATTTTAGAATTAACTGAGGTTGTTGATGTGTTGGATTGACCATGGAAGGTGAATTACGTTTTGGTTCCTTAGCTCATGTATTTGCTGGTGAATTACGTTTTGGTTTAAACTTGCCTGTCATATTTGTGGGTTTGTGAAATTACTGGCAACTTGATAGTGTATTTACTTACTTTCACCAATAGTAATTGGTCTTATTAATAGAATTAGATTTTCGGTAGTTGCTTACATTCTGTCATTTATTTACTTGTTGAAAACAATAAAGATGGTATTAGAAAGGATAAAGCATATATGTAATCTTATGCATTTGTTTCCTCTTTGCTTTTGCAGCTTTAACTGAAGCTATAGACATGTAAGTGCATCTCTCTCTCCTGCCCTCCTTCTCTCTCTCTTTCTCTCTCTCTTTCTCTCTCTCATATTATGAAAATTTTATGATTGCAGATACAGTGAATGGATTGATGAATGTGAGCGAGTGAACACTGTTGATGATGTTGATGATGATGATGATGATGATGGTGCCTGAGGGTTATGCCTGCCCGTTATGGGTCACCAGTGCTTGTGACGGCATGGAATAGCTGAGTATTGTTTGGGCTTTCCCTAAGCTACTAATGTTCTTCCAAGCTTTCACAACCTTGTAATTACATCCAGTCGAGGCTGAGTTATTAAGCTATAAACAATGTATGGTATGGGTATTTGTAGTCCAAGTTGGATATGGTAAACTGTTTGTAACTGCTCGTGAGCATGGATGTTTCATAGCCCCTTTGTATGGACAAAAAGGGCGCCGCTGTTGATAGCCATCCATGCTACATGTGTTGAACTACTTATCTACTGCAATGAAAAATGTCAAAATGGCATGTTTGAATTACTTCTTACTGCTGGTTTTACGCTTGAATTTTCAGAAGGTACAGAACGCGGTATCCCACCTCCCGGTGGCTTATGCTACAGTGTAACCTGTCATCACTTGTTTGCAAAAACTTCTGCTTAGACTAGGATAGTATTTGGGGCTTTTACTAATTATCCTAAAAAGGAAAAAGATTGACAACTTTAAGAGCTGCAGCGTCAAACTTGTCTTGAGACTTATTTGCAATGTGCCAATATGTCAGTGTTTCAATGGCAACTACCATCTAAGTGAACCCAACAAGCAACTACTTACATTGTCTAAATCCCGGTTTGTACTATAATTGTCACTGATTTGCACCTAATTTTGTTTTTTCAGCCTTATTGAAACGAACCATGCTATTTGACCTTGCCAAATTTGTTAACGGTTCTAATAACGAGTGGTGGTATAGCTAGACTAAAATAACTGAGGAGACTAAATTGAATGGAAAATAAAGAAAATTTAAATTAAGGAGATTTTTTTGTTGTTGCAAGGATCATATTCGTGATTTTTTTTTAATAAAAAATAGTAAACTAAAATGAACGTTTTGTAGCCTTGATTAGAGTAGCTTTTGACGGTCATAACTCATAACATAGTCATGTTTCATGATTAATGAACAGTTAAGATTTTCCAACAACCTTTGCTAGTAATTTCTAGTATAACCTTTGCTAAAAATTGTAGTGGCTTTTCTTTTAATGATCAACGTAGCCATAGTTCATAATTAATAAACAACCACAATAATAGATTTATAACAGGTTTTTCTCATTTAATTAGGTCTCGAATTCGAGTTCGATTTCTAGGAGTCAGAAGTAATCATATCCTAATGTAGTGATTGGATAACCAAAATATCTTAAAAATAAAAAAAATAGATCAGAATTATCACTGCTGCTGATCTGACAAGAAGATGGTACGAGGGCAAGCACGGGGTTGACGTTGACACTCAGCTCTCCGGCGAGAAAACAACTTCAAGCGAGGGAAAATTGCAAGGTTTGATATAATTTGAGTAGAAGAAATCGGTAACAGATTCTTGAGATAGAAATTTGAGCATCAAAACAAATTATCATATACTAGTTGCAACAAAAGTTACAAGAGATGATTTATATTCCATTAGTTACACACCAGGAGCAGAATTAGTAGCATACAAGTTCTTAAATCCCCAAAAATGTCTGTAAACAGATCGGCAGATATTGTCAGCATCCACCACTTACCACTTACCACTTTGGTGATACCCATCGGCTCCCTATGTTCATCTTTTACCATATTAGTCATAAAAATGGACAGAGTAAAACCAGCCATTTTCCCCATCTCCCAATAGTTAGGATGTGCTCCACCATTCAAGACAGCATCGGCAGGCAGCACTTCCAAGTTAAAATAAACTATGCACAGTTTGCCTAGGCAGAGAGAAGAGAGCCTGTATTCTTGTTATTTAAGACAAGCGAAGAAGACTAGTGCACTAATACTAATATGAAACGCCTCACATGAAGTAACTAGATCGTCCATGCAGCTCGTTCCACCACACCAGTCATGGTTCCTTATATTAGGTCACATAAAAGTCATCCAGATTGTCGACGAGATAATCATAATGCGGACCTAGCCCATAATCAAACGCCTCATTTGCTGGTCCCACCCTGTTAGGAGTTGCATAAACATTCCCAACACCAACCTTAATATTTGCTTTGGTCCTTCCCTTGACAGAGCGTTTGTTATCGGTGGGGAATTCAGCAGTTAGCCTTCCCATCTGCTTCTGAAGATCGGCAACAGACTCGTTTATTATTTTTCCCTTGGCATTCTTCTTTCCATCAACAGCCTTCAACTCCAGTCTGTATAAGGCACAAATATCACACTTATTGATCTCATATTCATAAAGATGCCACTCAAAGTTGTTCAGTGGTTGCGGATCCATATAATATGATCTCTTCAATCCGCTAAATTCATTCATTACTTGCTTCCTCGATTCATGCCAACCACGCCCACTGTAATCAGGTAATGACCTTTGCTTTCTATTCCCACTCTCAAATGCTCTACGAGGCTTATCAAAAAAGAGCCATTCCCTAATCGTCTCACCCTCAAGAACTGCGAGGTCAAAGAGCTCTGCAATCACAACACAAAATTAACTTGTAAGATTGGAATTTGAGATCACAAACGAGCAAAATATGCAATTAGAGAATATCAAAGAGTTTTATTTGTAAATTATATAAGTGTTATCAATTGTCAAGGATGTAAAGTCAACTGACCAGGTGCATTCCATGGCGACTTGGCAGTTGCAGCTCCCTCACACTCCGGAATACCAACATCTTTTCCCTGCGCCTTCGTGCCAAGAGCAGCAAAAAGCAGACCATCCTTCAGGCCAATGCCTCCTGGACGAAGAACTGGACTCATTCCAGGCGGGCCTTCACTCAATGCCAGGGCATGATGGAAGCTACTGCAATAGTCCTGACACCAATCCAACCCTCCTTGTGCAGGCCTTGGACAATCCCAAAGTGAGCATTTGGGGCCCAAAAAAGCAGAAGCTGGAGGACAGATGCTTGGGAGATAGCTAGAAACATGATGCAAGTTGTTCTGCCCACCTAAATCTGTGCCATTGAAGCAGGAATAAAAATTTTGCTCAAAATTTTGAGGCAAATCAAAGTGAAGATAGTCCAACTGACAAGCCCCATCAACATTGTTAACTGCCAAGCTGTGAACTCCAGAAGGGGTGTCTTTGCACTGATCAACAAAAGGGAAGCTGCGCTCTTGATGCCCATGATTCACAGCATATCCCTGAAAATTATCAAAAAGAGAATCACTGATGAGATCCTTTTCTCAGTGCTGAACAGAATCAAAAGACGGAAAAAAAAGGATACAAAACAGTCTCACCCATGATCTGGATGATGAAACCAAAAAATGAAAAAAAATTGAAAAAATCCTTGTGCTCTAAAGTGAAAAATACTTCCTTAGTATTCTGAAACTAACAAACAAGGAATAAAACAGCTGAAACAAACCACCAACATCTCTGCAAAAAGAATCACTCGAAATCCGTATTCCATGTTAAGAACAGACAAGCACAGAAAACCAGGTGCCTATCTCAGTTTCATATACATCAGGTAAAAGTGCATGTGAGGAGCTTATCGGGAAAAAAAAAGTGCATGCAAGGAGATAAAATTTATATTTTTGAGCATGATGTTGCAACAAATATTCAGAACTTATGGATGTATACTAGCTGAATAAATTAGTAACACGTCAACTTTATGTTGTGAATTATGAGAATAAACTCTTTAAGGTTTCAAGCTACACCCTAGATACAAGTTTTCTAGAAAAGACAGTTTATTTCAATCTCCAACAAAACAACAAGAAAATTTACTTTACAAAGTCGAAAACACAAGCCAAAGTCAACAGCGGACTCAAACTAGAAAGATGAGAGGTAGAGTTCAATAGAACTGAGGAAAAGTATATCTTCTGATTAAACCAGCTCCATGATTCCAGCCCCTCTCCGCCACCCACACTCAACCCTTACCCTGATCCTTAGTTGAGTGTGGAAGAGTTAATTACAAAGAAACATTGTGCTTTGTCGCTCAAAAGCCAACACTTGACACTAGATTATTCCACACAATTATGGTTTTGAACAACCACAACTCATTATGGGCCAAAATTCAACTAAGCCCCAACAGAATAAAGGAAATACTACCCATGCAATATCATTCCAGTAGTTGAGGTAAAACAAAAATGCATGGAGGAGTTAAAAGTTTCCTCGGTCTTCTTTCTTCCAGCTAGTAGCCTCTGCAACCTTTACAAGGAAGACCAAACAAGACCTCTATGCTCACTATAATCCAAAAATTGTGTATGTGGCATTCTTATATGATATGAGAAAAAGAGAAAAAAAAAGAGTATTCCTTCCTGCCTGAAATGCATAATCATTTCAATTGACGAATACCATGAAGTCATTAACAACAATTGAATTCAAGAATATCAAGCTGACCCTAATCAACAATCCTACACAGCTTACAAAATAACACAACCAGGGAGCAAACAGAAGAAAATAGCAACCTCCTGAAATGCCAGATTATCTCCAGCTTGCATGGTTTGATCATTGGGCTCAGGCTTTGGTGCAGTTAAAGTGCTAGTGGCATCGTCTTCCTCCTCACAGAGCTGCAAAAGCCTATAAATGTCTGATGAGAAAGATCCCAGACTTCCACCCTGCCATCCCACAAACACAAGACAAAGTTCAACATCACCACTCTGAAGTAACATTACCAGCTAATACATGCAGAATTTCACAGTACATACATATGAGTAAAGTTTTATATGCACTCAAAATTGGATAGATATTAACTTGTTGCAGAGAAGATGCTGGAGAGGGCTCATTGAGCTCATTTTTCCATTCACGAAGCATCTGATGAACTTGCTCCTCAAGGACAGCCACATCAATCGTACGGCTTTCTTTTCGAGCAAACTGCAGATCCATGAACATCCCTTGCAAATCATCCACACGATTCTTAGCCTTGTCCTTGAACATCTTATGAGATGCTGACTTGCAATTGACTTTTGACCCCTTCCCCATCCCTTTTTCTCCCGCAAAACCTACAACAAATCACAGGCAAACCGAAAGAATGAGTAAAACCTTCATCTCATTACTAAGCCATAACAGAGACAACCCTTTTGGCCGAACAAAATTAAAACCGAAAGAACATAACAAACAAACACTAAGAGTAACAAAATCAGCAAAAGAAACAGAAACAGACCTACAGAAAATAAAGATTTTACTAAGAAAACCAAAATTGGTTTGGAAGAACTCAAAACATTGAACAGGATCAGAAGAAGCGCTCACTTGGATTGGGTGTTTCTGCTTTCAATCCGAAGCTGGAGTGATAGAAGAGGATACAAGGAAGAAGAAGGGAGTCGTATGAGACTGCAAATAGAGAAGGGAACTAAATACTCCGAAACCCAAAAGCAAGAGATGCTTCTCACCCTTACCCCAAAACCAAAAGTTCCTCTCTTTTCTTCATTCTTCCCCTTTTTCCTTTGTTGTTATTGTTATTCTTACTTATTGCTCAGTTTTTACCTGATATGCCCCTGGACTCTATTTACTTATCTATACTCATTCGTCCTCTTAGCGGTATTCGGTAACAAAATATTCCACGAACTGAACTAAAAAAATTACTAACATATTATAGTTTTTATTAATCGATATCGTTATATTGCATAAAATTCTTCTCTCTACTTATTTTGATTTTACGCGTTCTACTTTTTTTTATGCATAATAATTAAGCCTTTAAGGGGCATTTCAGATTAATTTTTTTTTGTCTTGGGTCATGCTTTAAGCCTGATTCATTCGTTTCACTGTATACTCATTACTAGAATTTACGATGAATTATTGTTATTTCCTTCGAAACCCGTAAGACCTAAGAGAATATTAAATGTAAAAATATATTAAAAGTAAAATGTATTACAGTACGGTAATATCGTATTGCACAAATTATTTATCATACCATATTAAACAAAGTTCGATCGATATTCAGTAATACCATACTAAAAAAAATTGGAAAAAATACCGACTAAATTGAGCAAAATTTGGTTCGATGTTTTTGTAATTTTGGTATAATAATTTAGTACACAGTCGCAAGGACGGATCCAAGGGGGCCACCGTGGGCTGATGCCCACCCTGGGCTGATGGGAAATTTTTTTTTAGTATACAGCCCAGCCCAAATCTCTAATCTAACCCACCTCAAATTAATTGCCTTATTGAGTAAATTGATACCCAATCTGTTGTTAAATAATTAGTGCTACATCTCTAGATTAATTACATATCCTCAATTTCACAAATCGATTAACGGTTTGCTCCAATCTTGCATTTTAAATTAATTAGTCAAAGTTTCGTATTTTTAAAATTAAATTTTGGTCGTCCATCAATCGAATATTTCGTACGAATTGGTGAATCGGCGATTGATTTTAAAATATTTTAGTCGACTCCGTTTTTTATTTTGTGGTTGTTGGTCGGGATCAAATATTTTAGCCTTAATACTTGTTTTTGTAGATATGGACAAATATTTGATTAAACCATCTACTCAAGCACCATCAAATGTTGGTCCAAATGTTGGTAGACCAAGGCGGAAAGGTGAGCAAATTTCCAATCTACATCATTATCAAGTTGATTTATTTTATCAAGTCATTGATATGCAACTTCATGAGCTTAATAATCGATTTGATGAGAGGAATAGCGAATTACTCCTTTGTGTGGCATGCTTAAATCCAAGAGACTCCTTTATTGCTTTCAATAAGGAGAAATTGCTTCAATTGACTCAATTTTATCAAGTTATCTAAATATTTGTTATTTAGTGACGGATACAAATACTCTTAAGCATTTGTTCAATTTTTCGTTCAGCTCGTTTGGTTTCCCTTTAAATACCCCAAAAAAAAATTTCGGGGGCGCTGCCCCCGAACCCCCGCCCCCCCTGAAAATTATTCCTGGATCCGTCCCTGCACAGTCGTACTTATGGCTAATAAAATAACTCCTTTTCTTTTTGGTGTGAACTGTAAACTGCTAATAAAATTACAAACTTTTGTATGTTCCTTTTTGGGGTTTTTATTTTTTACTCCCTCCCCTTTTATTGTTTTTTTCTAAAAAGGAACATGAAATTAAACACTATTGCGACGAGAATAAACAACCCCTACTTTGTCATAATCTAAGAGATGTAACATAGTGATTGGCACATTAGTATAAAAGATAAATGACAGCTCGTGAGAAAAAACGAGAGTAGCTAATGCATCTGCCACGAAGTTAGCTTCCCTATAAACACGTCTGCAACTAGTGTCAATGTGCCCATAACAACTCCATTCGTTGACAGAAAATGGCTTTTATTTTCTTCACATGAGCTGGTCGAACGAGAGGATCAAAGGAGGTCAACGACGCTAATCTAGATCATGGTGGTGGATGATTGAGTGCTTATTTTGTATATATTACCATCTATTTTGATTGCATTTGAGATAATAATACTATTAATTTAGACATATTTCTTTCATTTTTGCACGAACAAATCAAAGAAAATAACAGAGATAAAAAAAAGCGAAATAGCCCAAAAAAGAAGCAAAACGAATCAAGTGGTGATCAAGAGCGAATTATGCAGAACTAGCCTCTTCCCTTGACCAAGGAAAGAGTGAGGAGCAACCATGATCTAGCCAAGGGAGATGACAACAGAACCAACGGGCCACGAGATAGGTCTGGGCCGCGAGGTGAAAATAAAGCACGCCAACCGAGGAAAAAAAATGTTCTCTTTTTAATTGGAATTAAAAAATATATATTTTAATTTGAATATAAATTAAATATTGAATAAAATTTGGTGGACCTATTTGTTAGTAAAAATTATTAAAATAATTAAATCTAATAGAGTTTGTGTGTTAACTTTTTTTTTTAACAGTTGAGACTATATTGAACTAGCGGATAAAATGTTAAAATGACAAACATTTAAGTGTATTAACCCTAATGTTTTATGTTTTACACTAAATACTACTCCCTCTGTCTCTCAATGAATGTCGTTTACTATTCCGGCACGTATTTTAAAACGGCCGGAATAGTAGCTATATGACTCCGAAAAATTTCGTACTTTTTTTCTAACGTACGTTAATTCTAAAAATTTCCGTGTCATATAGCTACTATTCTGGCCGTCTTAAAATGCGTGCCGGAATAGTAAACGACATTCATTGAGGGACAGAGGGAGTAAGTAACAACTTGCGAACGTATTTATATATAGATGACTTCTATCCTTTTTTTTTATGACCAACTCATTATTTTGGTAAAAGATGAGCAACTCATATATGTATACATCGAGTGGCACAATCAAACGATAAAAGAATGATGGCCTCATGAAATTTTCAACGTTGACAAATGACAAACCTTTGTGGGCAATTGGCAATTATGGCAGAAAGCCACCCATCCATTCCCCATTGACAAATCTTTCTTTCGTTTTTTTAATTTCTATTTTCATGGAAAAATGAAAACCATCCAAGTTTCTTTCTTTTTTCAGTGAGGGATGGACAAAAAGAAGATGAGCAAGGGAAGGAAGGCATAAAGCGCACATCCCACTATCATATCATCCACCAGATTCCCCCACTCTTCTCTTCTTCCGTTCCTCACCACTCAGCATATTACAACTCTGTCTTTTCACTTTTACTTCTACGAGCGTCAAGTTACTACCTAGCTTCTTTCTGTTTCCTTTATTCTCATGTTATATGTAAAAAATTACGGACGTAAGTTCAATCAAACAATTTTAAACATAGAGCTTCAATTATCATTCACAATGCATTGTATAAAAAATATTAGAGGAAATAATTATATAAGCTTTAGTTTAATCGAATTTACAAACATATAAAATTTCATAAATGTAACTTGGAAATTGAATTAATCACCAAGTAATAGAATTAAGAACAATCATGAAATTACTTAATTAATTATTCATAGTGGATTATATAAAAAATATTTAAATGAGTAATTATATCAGGTTTAGTCGGATAAAATTTATAAACACGGAAAAAATATGAGATTCCATAAATATAAGGTTTGATTGGAATATTTTTCGAGCTTGGGAACTAAATTAATCATTTAAAAGTTTAATTAGAAAAAAATTTAAAAGTAGAAGGACTAAATTAATCAAAAGGAAAAACAA
The DNA here is from genome assembly GCA_963691705.1 of Viola odorata. Classification (NCBI taxonomy): domain Eukaryota; kingdom Viridiplantae; phylum Streptophyta; class Magnoliopsida; order Malpighiales; family Violaceae; genus Viola; species Viola odorata. The sequence continues at coordinate 64,161,060 of OY829538.1, read as the reverse complement.
AGAAAGAAAAAGACATTTTTTATTTATTTTTATCTTGAGATCCATTTTCTAGTTTCTACCAAGTAGATAGGAAAAGTTTGGAAGTGTCCTTATTTACATTAAAAGAAACTCAAGTGAAAGGACATGATCAACAGACAAAGTATGAACTTTATAAAGTATTGCCCGCAGAGTGTGGTGTACTCTCAGACAATCAGCATCTTTTATGCCCAATAATTCATATGGGTATGTTAGATCGTATCGGATCGGATCATCAAGAATAAACACTACAGTGACTTCATAATTTTATCACATGATAGGCAGTCTCCTGATTTCATCTAAAAATACTTCCAAGTGTAAGTTTCATATGATCTGATAACGTTGCTTCAAATATTTCCTTTATCCCTTCCACTGCTCCACCGAAGTATAGAAAAAGAACGTTACAAATTTTACGAGTTTTACGAGTTTACCTAGTGCATCATTCGCCCATAATACAAGAGGCCGGTATTAAAACATTTTGTTTACATAAAAGCACTGATACTTTACAGCGAATAATACACTAGGTGTACATTGTTTATCTGATAAAAATCAGTAGATGAAACCGCCATTTTCCGCTAAAAGTTTGGAAGTTTCTCATTAGATTGAAGGACAAGCTTCTGGCATGAATGCAAGTGGACAAGTGCTTGGAGAAAGAGAAACATATGCTACCCTTTGCAATAACATTGCCGATTGCCATCAACTAAGATTCCCTTAACATTATTATCTTGCACGTTTATATGATGCATCACTTCAACAATTACATCTCTCCATCATGTCCACCATGAGCAACAAACATGTCAAACAATTCCGCAATTCTTTTTTTTACAGCGATACTTATGAATAAAGCAGTTGAAGCCAAAACTCAGCAGGTAAGTGTTGCCTAGGTGGATAGAATCAAATAAATCGAACCTTCCTTGACTGAAGGGGGCTCTTCGTCGAACTAGATGCGTTGTGTAACCAGGTTGTTTATCTAAGCAGGTTTTGCTGCCTTTCCATCTTCTGCATTAGTAGTTTTGAAGGCAAGAATGCCACCAAGTCCACGACTCTTGGAAAGCTGCTCAATTTGTTGAACTTTTTGCTGTAGAAGTTGCACCTCTTTTGCTAACTCTTCATCTTTTTGACGCAGAGCCTGCAAATGGAGGATGATACTGCATCCATCAGCTAGGCATATTTGGCAAACAGATATTACTGGTTTGATAAATGCTATGAGAAAAATCAGTTCTGTGATGGTATTCTGACCATGAAGCCTTATAATTAGACATGTTACCATCAAAACAAGACAACGAGATATGCAGAAGCATTAAGATGAAGCTGATTTCTTTAGACAATTGGTATAGCCTAATCTAATAAGGAACAGCAATGGCCCGTGAAATTCTGATTAGACGCAAGTCATTACATACATCCTATCTCTTGCACAGTCCACCTCTTGCACAGGTCAAACCAACAAGTTGGTTCAAGAATCTGTGAAGGCACATATACTTAGGAAAGACTTATTATTTCAAGTCACGATGCTTTTCATAGCAAAAAGAAACAGCATTAGAGCATCAATAGTGCTGAAAGCAGGGAATATAGGAATTGATTCTCCCAAGGCTACATTTAAAAAAAAAAAGTGATATACATAGTATATTATTTATATGAAAATAAATAACCATCATATCTATGCACTCCATTCAGCCACTATTACTTGACAATGACATGAAAATATATCTTGCCATATCAATCCTTTACAGGCTCAATTTAGCAATTCCCTACAAATTACTGGTGTTTGCAGCACAGAAGCGTACCTAGCGACTAGGTGGCGTCAAGCACCACCCTATAGAGTGGAAAGTCAGACAGCAATGCTGATTTATATATTATCAATTTCAAGAAAATGATAACAGGAAACCCTCCAACCCCATGTTAGGGAGCACGGGTAATCTGATACAAAGTTACTCTTTCACTAGCTCACGAGACTGTTGTCATATTGGTAGCGGACTCATTTATTTTCAAGGGCCTTAGTTCTAGCAAGGCCAGGGATGTACTGTATAGGTTATAAGGGTACCCCCTATAGATGTCACTCTCATGGGAACAAAGGACACAAGAAAAATGGCAATGTTGCTTTCAGAAATCAGTAATGGAAGAAGGTTATTGCCTTATAATTACCTCTAATTCTTGCTTGCGCTTCTCCTCCTTTCTGGCTTCTGACTTAGCACTTCTTTGCACCTCAAATATCACAACACCTCCTGCCACCTAAACATAATAAACAGAAGAGTTTGGTTCAAAGTAATTATAGAGCAATTTGCTCGAGGTAGAATGAAAATGATCTAATGAGTACTTCACATTCTTGCTTTTCATGTACATAAATACTTATTGCTCATGCACTTTGCATAGAAATCTGTTGTCACTATATTGTAACAAGAGAGGCAAATATCACTATATCGTAAAAAGAGACGCAAATATCATAAAAAGATGCAATAACCAAAACATGTAGCAGTCATTGGTTGCCGAGCATTTTAATGGTGAAGCAGATTTGCAATACTATCAGTCTATCACCATGTTTGAAATTAGACTACAGAAGTTTCAGCAAATCTACATTTAGGCTCAACAGGTCAGCGGCAATTTGAGATCCCTTCTTCCACCCAGTCCAAAGTAACTTATCTACTACACCGGGACTAGGAGAAAAGGGGATTGCTGGCAGAATCAAACCATGATCAATGATACTAGAGCAACTAACAAACTAGGCCAACCCAATTACTCAGACTTTCATACACTATATCATTGTTGGCAATTTTCGTTTTACTTAGCACAGATGCAATTACAAAGCCAATATCCACGCCCAACCAAGAAATGTCACCATGAGAGATTAAAAAAAGGCATATAAAGAAGAATACCGTGAAAACGAAGAACTCCCCAATAAGATCAACTGCAGCTTGAACAGCTTTCTGCTCATCCAAAGGCCTAATCTCAACATCAGTAGCATGACCATATATTCTTCTTTGCATCCTCGTCGTCACTCGATGGTTTGCCTGTTCCCAATATATAAAGCTCCCATCTCAACTCAACAAAAAATTTCATAAAAAAACGTATAATAAATAAATAGATACACATAAAAGCAAACGCGTACGTACCTGGGCGAAGCCAACAATCAACTGGCGGAATTTAGGGTGAACAGCAGCCTGTTGCTTAAGCCTACTAGCCAATGGCTTGCTCAGCGTTTTCACGGCTAAAGAACCCAACTTTAACAACGGAAGAGCCATAACAGTGAAATGGGTTACTTCAAATTTTCTTGGAAGATCTGATTGTGATCAAGGAGATGGGAATGTGAGAGAATTATGAAGAAGGAGTTGCTTGGGTGAGACGATAAATTGGCTGCGGCTCTGAAACAGCGGAGAAGGTGAGCGATGCGGAAAAAGTCATGTCCGTAATGTGTTTACAATTTAGAAATTGGACTAAAAAACTCAAACTTTGAAGAGAATTTTTTTAATTTAAGATTTGATTTTGAGATAAAAAAAAAACAAAAAAAACATGGCTGGCTGGTGGGGAGACTCTCCGCTGTGAATAAACAAAGTGGAAGGAAGCAGGTTCTTTGTGGGAGAAACCACAAAAGTCCAAATTTCTTTCTTCCATTCTTCTCTCCGCTAATTAACAAATTTTATGTCCTACTGTCTTGTTTTTTTTTTTTAGTAGAAATTATCCATAGTTGATACAATTCAATCGAGCGAAACTCATTAAAAGTTACAATCAAAAAAATAAAAAATAAGTAAATAAATACAGACACTGTCAAAAAATGCCTATTAGGCCGTCCGGCTTAGGGCTCGAAACAACCAGCAAACCCAATAGCTCGGTCTATTGGGCCGGCCACTGAGGCCTGAACCAACCAACACGTCCAGTAAAACTCAAATCAGCCCAAACAAACCTAATACTAACTGTAGCAGCAACCAGATGGTTCAAAAATCGCCGTTTAGCGAGGTAGGAAGATTGAACCACCTTCAGCACCTGTACCAACTCCACCTGTCAGAGAAACCACAACAAGGATCAAGCAAACTAAATCACAGTAAAGACCACCGACGAAAGCATCCTATGAACGAAAATAAAGTTGACGTAAACACTGCCGGTAAGCGACAACACCGATAGAAAGGCGCAGTAGGCCCCAAATTCCTCCACCAAAATAGTTTTCAACCGGAAATTCTTTTCAGCCGAAATCAAAAGAAAAAATTCATAAAATTCACTCAACACCAAGGAAACCTCCCCCTTCCCAATCACCATCAAGGAAGCTCCACCACACCGACAAAACCTCCGGCCACAACCACTCTAGGGAAACACCACCTACTCTCAGCCAACCCAACAGACCATAACACAACCACTCTACCGAAAGAAGAGACTAATCGAGCTATCACCCCTGAAAAAAGGAGCGGGAGGGAGGAGCGGGGCAAAGAGAAGGGAGAAAGAAGGGTTTTGGAGAGAAAATAATTAATTGTTGGGCCTTCCTATTGTCTTCTTTGCATTCGAAAAGAAAAATGAAAAAATACAACTGTAGAGAATGAAATTTTATGGTATAACTAATGGGAAACTTTTTAATGGTTTATTTGCAGCAAACATATTAATACACTTTTTTTTGGGTCAAATATTATACATCTTAGTATTTTTTATTATTACTCCCTCTGGTTTTGAAAAAATGTCATTTTGAGTCTATTTCCTTGGTATAAAATAAATGTCGTCCTCACATTCCCAACGCAGATGTCTGCTGTTTCTAACGTTATTACCCTTGGTAAGCTCGAAGCGAAGCTTCTCTTTCTTCTTCTGCCATTTCTTTGCAACCAACCTTCGATTTTAAAATTTTGGTGTTTTGAGAGAGAAATTTGGGAAATTGAAAATCGAATACAAATTTATATTTAATCTCTATCAGTCAGTTGCTCTCTTCCCCATTTATTTTCTACTCCTTTTTTGCGAAATAAATTTCTGGAAATCCAATCTCTAAGATTTAGTGATTGGTTCTACGATTAGGGTTTCTACTTATTCATTAAAACCCTAATGATTTTGGATTGGTTCTTCAACAGTGGTGGAGGTTGATAAAAATACTGTCAAAATTGAAACAATCACTCCATTCTTATTCCAAACTTAACAATCAAACAGAAGATTAAATGCCGAAAAATAATTATTCCATAGATTAAAGCTTGCATACATAAAACCTAACAATTGAAATGAGAAAACATAAAATCATAAATGAAAAATAAACAAAGGAAGACATAAACTAGGGAGAGACCAAGTCTCAACTTATTGAAACACACAAAAGTAATGATAGACAAAATCTAATCAGCGTTTGGAATGGTTGACAAGCCATTCGCAAACCTATTCAGCTCCTGAACAGGTTCCTTCACACTTCCTAGTGCCATTTGCATCACCTCTCTCTTCTGCACCATACGAGCAATTGCAAGAGAGAGATGAAGGATATAATCAGCTAAGGAATCAACAGTTTGGAGGGTTGAAGCTATAAACAGAGTTGGGTTGTGATTGTTTTTAGAAATCCTCTACTTTAGTTCAATTCAGACTAGGTGTTCTTTTATTGGAGCTGTATTAAATATGATGTTTGGTTGTGATTGTTTTAGATGTACTGTTTCACATTACATGTTCATTCAATGTGATTCAGACCTAAGCGAACCCTAAAGGGAAGTTGTGGCAACAGTAAACCGAGGAGATAGAAACTTTAATTTCAACAAGTTTCCTAAATATTTGGCGGAAAATATAAACAAAGTTGAAGTTTTGAGGTGTTGAAAGCTTTCAATTTTTGGTTTTAAAAATGGCGGCAATTGGAAAACCCAAATTAATAAAAACTAAATTAATAGGAACGAACCGGCTCAAACACAATGGTAAATATGTAAAAAATCGATGGATATATTAGTCATAAAACAGACCAACTAAAGATTGGTTTAATCCCTGTGCCTGATCTCCAAACATCATTTAATGAAGATCCGAGGAAGTACTTTTTAATGCTTTCAAACTATTCAATTTCGAGACTTCCAATATAATTTTTCTTTTTCTTTTTAATTTTCAGACTCGAAATGGCCTGAACCGTATGCGGAGATAAGACAGTATATAGGAGTCGATGGCAACATTTTGTTTAAAAGGATTCCACTGCACCTGATATACGTCATTATCCAAAAAAATCATAAATGTTCCAACTTCCAACAACAATTACATGAAAAGACAATCAAAAACAGGCCAAGCTTGATCCGAACCAGCAGTCTTTCAATGGTGTTTGTAACTCAAGTCGCTCAAAATCAAATCCCTTTAATGACATCAAAATTCTTACACCATCTACTTGTTCGTCACCAATCCAATATTTCTGTATTCTTCAGTACACATATGCTCATTCCCAAAGATAAAAATCTTATATACTAACTATCAGTGGCTGCTTTTTCTATGGACTATGTAAGGAATACCAAAACAAACAGGATGATGAACAAAACTACCAGAAACAATATCATCATAATTTGCCCCTTCGCACCAGCCTTCTTCATGACCATACCCACTTTTTTCTGCCATGCAAAAAGATCGAATCTAACTGTGAGCACAGGAGGAAAAGTACAACAGTTATATCATACAAAAGTACAGTAATAAGGGAACAACCTGAACAAAATCGAGTCGGTTTGATGTACTTTCCATTTCCATACCAAGGTCATCTATGATCTTTTCCTGAAACACCAAGTTTAAGCTTTAGCAACTAATTCAATGTAAATCCTCAACAGAATCAAACAGGAGCACATTTAATGTGTCAGTCAAAATTACAATAAAAATTGTATCAAATATTTGCAAAGACCTACACAAACTAAAAGCTATTATGATAGCTTCTACCAGAGGAGATTGAGTAGAGGCATCACAAATAACATGAATCCAGAGAATCCTAACCTGGGAAAGTAGTTCTTCATGTATGGTTAGCCCAACACCACCGATTCTCTCCACACTAGCACTAAGCTCATCCAACTCCTCATCTTGTTGCCTACAACCATACAGAGTCAAACAACAAATAAGTAGCAACTTCATATGGGTTACAGAGATCCAGCTACAAATATCAGTAACTCTACTAATTTTTATCCATGTAAAAGTCAAAATTTATTATTTTACAATGACCCTTAAAATGTCAATGGGGGAAGTTAAACTTTGGTAAAAGACACCAAGAAGCTCAGATTGCTTCAGAAAACTCGAACAAACTTCAGTTGATTGAATCTTAAAACCATAAAGTAAAACCAAATAATCCATTCCTTTAGGCACCATTAGAAACTAATGAGAGATGAAAACAACATGTACATGTGATTGCTAACAATTTTTCACAGCAAACACAGCACTTGCCCTAAAAAAGATACATGGAAGATTGAGGAATGAAGAATGAGGAAGGGGAGACTGGTACTCTACCTTATAAGAAGCAGCTGTCTGTCTGATTCTGATTGTATCAAGTCGTCATTGTCTTGAGCATACTGATTGGGTATGTCTATCTGATGAGTGTTTGGCATTCTCATTAACTCTCTCCGCATCCCATTTAAACTCATGTCATTTCCAGCTACTACTGCTTTCTTGACATTACCCACCTAGTAAAGTAACTTAATCCTTCAGAAGATGTGTAATTAAATATTAAAGTGCAGGATTGGTCATGAATTTCACTACTCCAACATTATACAACTAAAAGTGAAGATTTGGCTAAAATTCAAGCAATCAGCAATCAACGTAACACAAAATTATGCCCGTCTTGCAAATAAAAGTAATGGGACAAGTTCGCATCCAATATAAACAACTTCCACTACTTATGTACCTGAGTACGCGCAGTGCTGGTCCATCTCCTTCGTTTTTCAAGTTCCGCTTCATTAATACCATACCAGGAAGGATCCCGGGCTGCTACAGCAATTGCTTTGTCCAATTCATCCACCTTCCTATCAAGAAGAAATCTTTCAGAATTTGCAGATAGGAATTACACCGTTCTACGAAACCCTAAGTCATTGTCATTGCGATTCTTTTGATTGTCAAAGAAACTTGTCACAAATAAACAAAACGACCACTAATGTGTTCCATTACTTCAGTGCCCTAGAAATATGAAATAAGGTTGTATCGAGTACCTGCCACTCAATGCTCTCACAGGTAGCAAGCAGCTCCTTTGTAAGATGAGATTGTGCGCTGGTATCCAAAGAATTCCGTTCCCATTGATGAAAACTGGATTGCAACTTATCAATCTAACAGACAAACACCAAAAAAACGCACAAAACGTCACAACAAGTCATCATATCAAGATGAAATCAACCTTGAACAGACAACAGTAGAAATTTAGAACCCATAAAGGGGTTTATTAAAAAAAAAAAGAATTGAGAAATGAAAACACTCACAGATTCCTGAATCTCCTCTTTGACGATATAGAATGGATCTTGAGCTGAAGACATGCTATGTGTATGACCAGTCACAGCAACAACTTTATCCTAAAACACACACATCAACAACACTGTTCAATCAAAATTTGCGCAAAATTACAGCACATCATGATCAAAGACAATCTTCACGTGTAGATGTATCTACAGAAGCTGCGTCCTCGAATTGAAGGTAAAAAGAGACATGCAACATTTTGATTATTATAGAAATTGACTAAAATTGGAAGCGACCCAGTTTCTGTAGCAAAAAGAACATGGAGATTAAACCCGGATCTAAGGAGTTCGGATTCGGAAAAACGAAAGCACTTGCCTGGCACTTGCAGATCCCGAGCGAGAGAGAGAGAGCAACTGGTTTCCACAACGCGGTGATCAGGTGGATTTGTGGTGACAGTTTTGGGCTTTTAGTTGACGCAACTTTGCAGTTAATAGAAGAGGAAGGCTGTGAAATATGAGGCCGTCTCTAACATGCCTAAGCCCGCAAGAAAAGCCCAACCCACTATTCTTTTCTTTTAAAAAATAAATACAATCACCAGCTCCACGTAAAATGATTTTATATAGTAATCGAGCAACCAATAAAATCATAATAAATTATTAATGAGGGATTATATGCGAGTGGAATTGACATTGAATACCAAATTCAAACGTTAAGACCCGAAAAAAGAATCAAAAATCAAACATTAGGCTCCTGGCAGTGCCTTATGTCTCTTTTGAGCCACCAGTGCTAGCGTTTATGCGACGGCGATGACATCGCGGTCAGAGTACTGGTAGCGGTGAACTTTTGCTTTACCCATTGTATGAAATTCTTTTATAGGTGTCCCACGGTAGAAATAAGGCGCAATTCATTCCTGCTGGTGAAAAAAATGAGGCCCAATTCATTTTAGGTGGTGAAAAATTAGGCGCCTAGTAGGCTAGTTCATAGAATAGTTCTATTTAATATTGAGTTTTTGCTACTTATTGGGACAAAAGCAATATACCTTGAATCCTTCTTTTTTTTGGTCCAAAAGAAATGGATCTTATTGATGAGAAGCAGAGTGCAACAGAAATGCTTGATGCACAAGTTCAGCTCTACAACCATATGCTCAAGTTCATAAACTCCATGTCACTGAAATGTGCAGTTCAGCTTGGCATACCTGACATAATCCATAACCATGCCAAACCCATCACTCTTCCTCAATTAGTCTCATCACTCAACATCCATCCTGACAAAACCACTTCCGTTTACCGTCTCATGCGCGTAATGGTCTTTTCAGGCTTCTTTGCCACCACAAAATTACCAACTGATCATCATCAAGAACAAGAACAAGAAGCCTTTGTTCTTACCCCATCTTCCAACCTACTCCTCACAAACAACTCCAATTCCTTGAAACCATTTGTTCTGTCATTGCTGACACCGGATTTTTTCACTCCTTGGCATGCGTTTGGGGATTGGTTTCGAGGGGATGTGTCTACCCCGTTTGAGCAAGCGCATGGGATCCCATTTTGGGAGTATATTGCTCAAAACCATGATTTTAGTCGTCTCTTCAACGAAGCTATGTCGAGTGATTCTCGAATGATGAACTTGGTGATTCGAGATTGTAAACCAATATTCGAAGGGGTGGATTCTCTGGTTGATGTGGGTGGTGGTACCGGGTCACTTGGCAGGATTGTATCAGAGGCTTTTCCTAACTTGAAATACACAGTTCTTGAGCTCCCCCAAGTTATTGCCAATTTGGAAGGGACCAAGAACTTGAATTTTGTTGGAGGTGACATGTTTCAGCATATCCCTTCTGCAGATGCCATAATCCTTAAGGTATATATGTTCTTGTTCGTGTTCTTGTCAAATAGGAAACATATTGAAGATTTTGGATACAAATGCTTTTCCTTTAGATATTCTTGTTTTTACTGCTTGAATTGTGAGACTGATAAAGGAGATGACTATCCCAGCATAGTTTTCTACGTTCTTCGTAGTGATTATCATTAATTGTACTAACTTAGATATCAAAGTGGAAATTTTAAGGTTGTGTTCAAAATTCAAACGTGCTTTTGGTTTTGGCAGCTAATTCTGCACGGCTGGAGTGATGAGGAATGCTTGAAGATACTGAAGAAGTGCAAAGAAGCGGTTTCGGGAAAAGGGAAAGGAGGTAAGGTGATGATCATAGATGTGGTCATAAATGAGAAGAAAGATGACCGTGAGCTAACAGAAACCAAGCTACTTTTCGACCTGCTGATGATGGTTGTGGTTACTGGAAAAGAGAGAAGTGAGAAAGAATTGGAAAACCTATTCCTGGAAGCTGGCTTTAGTCACTACAAGATAACACCGTTACTCGGTTTAAAGTCCCTAATTGAAGTTTATCCTTAATTAGATGAAATCCATTATATTCTAGAATAAAGTTAATGCATCCTATTTTAGGCATTTCTGGTTGGGATCAGCCTCGGACCAACATTTCTAATAATTATTTCTGTATTTTATCATATGATACACTACTGTTAAATAAAGTTAAATGTATCCTATTTTACGCATTTCTGGTTGGATCAACCTTGGCTATCTGATTCTTGAATACTTGTGGATCTTTTCGGTTGCTCGTTCGAGAACTACGTTCTTTGTTCCTGAATAAATATGCAATGAAGATTACTGTACAAATTAGTCTTTCTGATTTTAGGGCCTTTAAAAGGAAAACGTATATATGCCAAATTAAGCAGTAAATTAATGGTGAAATTCGTGGAACTAAAACATGGGTCTTCATTTCTTGATTTCTCAGATTCTGTTTCTGCATCAGTTTTAAAATCTTGGACTGAGTAGGTTTTGGAGTGATTTGAACTCATATCAGATGATGAATTGATCACACATTTCCTTAGTTAGCCATTTTGTTACCGGAATTCGCTACAATGGACCTCACATTCTGCATCACAGAATTCGTTCCACAGACAAACCCCAAAACTCCAGCCAATTTTCGATCGGCAGTCGGCATAACCCAGGAAAGTGTACTCATAGTACAAGACTCACGGCAGTTGACCTTCACTTGGCGGTCAAGCATTGCTGCTGAAAAGAAATAAATACATGGTTCAATCTTGTACCTCTGAATTGACAAGGAGCATTCTAGCACGAGGAATGTCTTGTTGTTGATTATGTGTTTGATTATCCCTTGTTTCCTGTTTAACGTAATTAACAAGTTGGGAATTTAAGCTGTTTCCCTGCTTAAAAATGTACCACTAGACTTGTTCTCAAACCAGCACCCTCCTACGAATCACTAACACGAATAATTAAGACTTTAAATCAGTAAAATTTCAATCGTCTAACATAATATCTTTTTAAAAACAACGTAATGGTTGTTTTCTTCAAACGTAATACAATAATAAAATCCAACATTTCAATCTCATTGGTCTCGAGTTCGAATCACTTTGTCTATATTTCTATCGATATATGTATATATAAAATAGACATTTCAATCTTGTTGATCTGGTCATTGGAGAGCATTTATTATAAGACCCATGAGCCAATTCTACTTCAACCTTTATTTCCATTTTCAACAGTCAAGCTAATGGTCACATAAGATATCTTGACATTCAACAAACTTGTTTTCTTGTCATCCACGTGATCGAGAATTCAAGACCTGCATTTTATAAGCAATTTCCCTCACAAAACCCTGCATTAATTGAACTTCTTTTATGTTTGTTCCTTACTAACTTGTTTCCCTGCATTTTCTTCCAGCCTTAGAATTTGGAATTGCTCTGCATAAGTCCACAGTCCAGAACGGTGATTCTTAAACCGCAAAAGTCCAAGTCAAGATCTTTCTAAAACATTATAACAATGTTATTTTATTATGTAAGAAAACAACTGCACACCCTCTCCCTATTATACAATGAAAAATAACCATCTGTCTGTTTCTCATCAAAATTATCATTTGAAAACGAAAGATGTATATCATTCATCATTGGAATATGCATCAGGGAACTCGAACTCGAACTCAAAACCTAACATTTCCTTGCTTTACAAAAAGTACCAATGAGCTACTAACTCATTGGTTATATCATTCGTTGTTTGAATAAGAGTATTACTTGCTAGGAACAATTGGAGCAGGCCCCAGTAATTGTCACCAGTCAAGTTAAACGGTCATATAACAAATTCTAACACAGAAACTTCCTTATTAACTTGTCATCCACGTCTGTCCACAGTTCAATATACATTATAAGAACTAAAACCCAAGTTTGTATTCATTGAGGTCTCTAGGAACCTGAAAAAAGAGAAAAAAGAGAGATGGAATTAGTTCAAGGGAATGGAGCTAGTGAGCTTTTCCAAGCTCAATGTCACATATATAAACACATGTACTACTACATTGAGTCCATGTCACTAAAATGCTCAGTGCAACTAGGCATACCAGAAATAATCCACAGACATAAAAAACCTATTTCTCTTGTAGAGTTGGCTTCTGGACTTAATGTTCCTGGAACAAAAGCCAATTGCCTGCAGCGCCTTATGCGCATTCTCGTGCATTCTGGTTTCTTTGCTACGGCTAAAACTGATGACATGAGTCAAGAAGAAGGATATGTCCTGACACCCATTTCTAGGCTTCTGCTTAAGGATAGTCCAGCTCCAACCAGCTTTTCCTCTGCTGTTCTAGGGATGCTGGACCCGGCGTTGGTAACTCCATGGTTCTCGCTTGGAGATTGGTTTGAAGGAACTGAGTTCACAGCATTTGAGACTTCCCATGGATTAAGCTTCAACGATTACGCGACGCAAAACCAGGAATTCTCCAACCTCTTAAACGAGGCAATGGCTGGTGATTCTCGATTAGTCGGCTGTAATCTTGTCAGAGATCATAAGGACATTTTTGAGGGAGTGAATTGTTTAGTTGAGGTAGGAGGTGGCACAGGAACTCTTGCTGGGGGAATTGCTGATTCATACCCTAGTATGATGTGCACAGTCTTGGACCTCCCTGAAGTTATTGTTGAAGACCTGCAGCCTGATAGAAAAAACCTGAAATTCATTGGAGGTGACATGTTCCAATCTATCCCTTCTGCAGATACAATTTTAATCAAGGTATGCACTATTTTTCCAAATGTTTCTTTTTTGTTTCTGCGGGAAGGCTTTCACAGCGTAGTTTTTTCCATTCTGCATACTCCAACCTATTAATGTGACTAAACACTACATTCATAATCAAAATACAGATATAATTAAGGATGGAAAAAGATGGCAGCTTAAGTATATATCTGAAGTGGGTTCTGACTCGAATCTGTCAATTGCTAATCAAGATACTTGGATATCCATAATATTCTATCAGGTTTTAGTTGTTTGACATTAATTAATTTGACAATTGGCAGTCTGTTCTGCTTAAATGGAGTGACGAGCATTGCGTAAAGATTCTGAAGAGATGCAGGGAAGCAATTCAAGGCAAAGATGAGGCAGGAAAGGTTATCCTGATAGAAATGGTGGTTAATGAAAAGAAAGATGAGGATGAATTAACAACTGAAACAAAGCTCGGTGTCGACATGCTAATGATGCTCACATGCGCTGAAAGAGGTCGAAATGAGAAAGAATGGCAGAAACTCTTCCTGGAGGCTGGATTCAGCCATTACAAAACAACACCAACATCTGGCCTAAATTCCATTATTGAGCTCTATCCCTAGTTATTGATTCTAACATTATGTTATGCTCTATCCTTAGTGCTATTTCAACTACTATTAACTTCATGAAGAACTAAGAAACTTATATAATAAGGTTCCTTTCCAACACAGAACATGTAATATGAGATAATTCAGTTGTTATCTTATCATTTTCCGTTCTCTCATGATCTTCACTTGAGGCTAAGTGAAAGAAAATAATTCTATTATTTGAGATTTGTATTAGTTGTTGTGTATGACTCTAAAATGTCTTTTGTGTTGGAAAAAATAAAACTCCACTAGTCACTATTTATGGAATGATACAATTAGTTTAGAGCTCAAGTCGGTTTTCCTAATAGTTTCTTTTCATTGTAGTTACCTGGGAAAATTCTCCAATTTTTAAAAAACTGAAGAATTTTTCTAAAAACGTATTTATTTGGTATAGTTTTAGTTTTTTATTTGAAAACGAAAATTTTCTGTTGAAAAAATTATAAATAAATTTGGAGAACGAAAAAAAGGTGTTCTCCTGTTTTCCAAATATTTCAACCGTTGGTGAGGTAAATTGGAAAACTCGGTTTTCCAATTGGAGACTTTAATGAAACTTTCAAAAACCCACATTTGCCCTCATCTTTTCCTCATCTCTTCAGTCTTCTCCATCGTTTTTTCCTGCAAATTTTCCTCTTCATCTCTTCATCTCTTCAGTCTTTACCGATTTCAATTCACCGCAACCCAAGCAAGGCCGGAAGAACAAAGAATCACCATCTCTCTCATCATTTCTCGGTCCTATCTTATTCACAGGTTCGTTTGTTTCTTCTTTAGATCTGTTCTTTGAGATTTTGGGATGGATTAATTAATGATCATGTATGGATTAATTGATGGTTGCGGTATGGATTAATTGATTGATTGATTGCTTGGCTGCATTAATCAATTGATTGTGGATTAATTAATTGATACTTGGCTGAATTAATTGATATTTTTGGTTGATTTAATCGATTGTTTATCGCCGGAATTAATTGTTGTTTGTGGCCGGAATTAATTGACTAGTTTATCACCGAGTTATTGCTTGATTTTGCGTCTGTTTTCGCCGACCGCCGCCGTTGCTAGGTTGTGCTGTTGCTGCTGCCGCGGCGCCTGGTCGAAGGAGAAGAAGACGAAGACGCAGCGCTGCTGCCGCCGCCGTTGCTGGGTCGTGCCGCTGCTGCTACCGCCTCGCTGCTGCTGCCGCCGCGGCGTCTGGTCGAAGGAGAAGAAGACGAGGTCGAGGTCGAAGAAGTGGGGAGGGAAAGAAGAGGAGCGGGCTTGGCCCAGCTGAGAATTTAAGTAATGGGCTAGGACTGTTTATGGCCCAGCGAGAGAAAGGAAAGGAAAAGAAAAGAGAGGAGCTGGCCCAGTTCCAAATTTTTCAAAAATTTGGAAATTAGTGTGAAATAAACACATTTTCTAATTTTTCAGATCAGGAAATTTGTTCAGTTAGTGCGAAGTAAATACGTTTTTCAGTTTTCTGTTTGAAATAAAAATTCTCTACTTTTGAAAAAACAACAAATTTTCAATCTAAAAATTCTCCGAAATAAATGCGGTCAAGAGTTTTAATTATTGTTATATTTGACCTTTAATTCTCAAAAATTTTGATCCCGGTTTTCAAATGGAATATTCTTTAGGCAGCTCAGAACGAAAACTATAATATAATGTCATTTAGCCAATTTTGTGTTTACAATAACACTGGGCCATGTGATCATGAAATGAAAGATTACAGGCTTCTAAAAATCATTATAAAATGAATTTTATACACGCATGGATTCCTCTTCTAACTGGAGAATTCGCATCTCAAACCCAAAGGAGCATAAAGAAAGCAAAACATGGATTTCCAATTCCAATTCCACAAGGAATACCTTGATCTGTTCTTAGTCCCATTTGGGTTGCTAATTATGTTTGTTTACCATCTTTACCTTCTCTACAAGCACCATAATTATCCTGAAACTACTTTCCTTGGTCTAGAGAGCAAGGAAAAGTGTGAATGGGTCCAAAGAATTGTACAGCAGGTCACCTCTCCCCTGCCTCCTCCTCTGTTTCTTTCATCAAGATTTGCATCTTGGATTATGTTTTGTTGACAAAAAAGAATGTTGTTATGCAGGAAGATGAAAAGGGTCTTGACAGAGCTGTGAGTGTGATTTCAAGCAACATATTGATGGGTCCAGCTCAATTATGCAACATGTGCACATGCCATCCATGCACCGTCAACCACCTTTGGGTTGTCAACCATGGCTGCAAAGTCTTCATCCATGTGTTGCAGAATTCTTCATCCGTGAGCTGCAAAGTCTTGAACCATGTGCTGGAAAGTGTTCAACAATGTGCAGCTGCCACCAACCTTTTGAATTAATTAATGTCAAATAGTAACCTTGCACCATCTATAAATAGAGGGCTTTGGAATTCATTTCAGAGCAGAGAAAGCAATTGCAACGAAGGCAATTGAGGGTGAGTGCAAAGAGTGAGTAGAAAATAATTAGTTCCGGGTGAGAGTAATTATTTTCTCGGGTATACGGTATTCGGGTGTAATACCAAGAAAGTCAGGAGTACTTTGTAATATTTATTTTCTTTCAACCTCGGGGTGTTGAGAGTGTGTGAGGGAGTGAAACACTTGTGTTAATAAAATCTCTCCGTGGAAGTAGGTACAATTTTTGCCGAACCACGTTAAAAAATATCTGTGTCCTGATTCTAGCATTTTCTCTTTCGTTTATAATTTTGCTATATCAACCAGTGGGATCCGATTATCCCAACAAGTGGTAGCGGAGCGAGGTTTCTCGTATTGGTTGGTTAGAAAATTATAAATGGAAGAGGCTTCAGGATACATGATAAAATTGAAGTCCGGCAACTACTCCATTTGGAAGTCAAAAATGGAGGACCTCCTGTATGGTAAGGACTTGTTTTCTCCTGTAAAATTGGGGGACAACAAGCCAGAAAAGACAACTGATGAAGCTTGGGAAAAGGAGCATCGAAAAGCTCTTGGTATTATTCGACAATGGGTTGATATCAGCCTATATTCTCATGTGTCCAAAGAAGTCAACGCTAAAGTGTTGTGGGACAAACTCCAAACTTACTTCGAGAACACTACCGGCATGAACAAATTGTCAGCTCTCAACAGACTCATCACTATGAGGTACAAAGAAGGCACGCCTGTCATTGAACACTTGAATGATGTTCAAGATGCTTTGAATCAGCTCGTTACTATGGGAATAAGCTTTGATGATGAGCTTCAAGGCTTGTATATTTTAAGCTCATTCCCAAGTAGCTGGGAGACGGTGACGATTACTATCCAGAGTACTGCACCAGGTGGCAAGGTTACTGTAGATTGGGCAAAGCAAGGACTCTTTAATGAAGAGGCCAGACGCAGACAGACTACAAGTAATGAATCTCATGCCTTTGTCACGGAGAACAGAGGAAGGAGTATGGATAAAGGAGGTAGTAGACGTGGCAAGTCCAGAGGGAGATCTAAAGTCAAAGGAAAGTACAGATGCTTTCATTGTGACAAAGAAGGACACATGAAGAAAAATTGCAGAATCTGGAAGAAGGAGAAAGAAGAGAACCAGAGAAAAGGAGGAGATCAAAGCACTGCTGCAGTAGCCTCAAATGAGGTAATTATAATTTTCTCAAATGAGGAAGAAGATTGCAGTGTGTCAGATTCAAGTGCTGAGTGGGTAATTGACTCAGCAGCATCATATCATGCTACGCCAAACAAGGAGTTCTTCACCAACTACAAAGCAGGAGACTTTGGTCGTGTGAAGATGGGAAATGATAGCTTTGCTAGCATTGTGGGGATTGGTGATGTTTGTGTACAAACAAACATGGGTTGCACACTAACTCTGAAAGATGTGCGACATGTTCCAGATCTCCGGTTGAATCTGATTTCCACACATGTATTGGATCTTGCTGGTTTTCACAATAATTTTGGTGATAAACAATGGAAACTCACCAAAGGTTCCTTGATTCTTGCAAGAGGAAAGCTTCGGAATACGTTGTACAGAACAGAAGTACAACCATTTGGGTCAGAGGTGAATGTTGTGGCAGATGAAGCTACACCAGAGTTGTGGCACCAGAGGCTAGCTCATATGAGTGAGAAGAGCTTGCAGATTTTGGCAAAGAAGTCTTACATCCACTTTGCCAAAGAGACAACTACAAATCCTTGTGATTACTGCTTATACGGAAAACAACACAGAGTTTCCTTTAGTAATGTTGCTACAAGGAAAAGTGATTTGTTAGAGTTGGTCCATTCGGATGTTTGCGGACCATTGGAGGAAGAGTCCGTTGGAGGTAGCAAATATTTTGTTACTTTTATTGATGATGCTTCGAGGAAGTTGTGGGTGTATTTTATTCGATCGAAAGATCAAGTCTTGCAATGCTTCAAAAGGTTTCACACTATGGTGGAGAGGGAGACTGGCAAACCACTAAAGTGTCTCCGAACAGACAATGGTGGTGAGTACACATCAAAGGAGTTCGATAGCTACTGCTCAGGGCATGGTATCAGACATGAGAAGACTGTACCGGGTACTCCCCAACATAATGGTGTTGCAGAAAGATACAATCGAACCATTATGGAGAAAGCCAGAAGCATGCTAAAAATGGCTAATCTGTCAAAACCATTTTGGGGTGAAGCAGTTAACACTGCTTGCTATATCATCAACCGGTCACCATCAGCACCGCTGAATTTTGACATTCCAGAGAGAGTGTGGGCTGGTAAAGATGTGTCATACTCATACTTGAAAGTATTTGGGTGCAAAGCATTTGCACATGTACTTAAAGAAAAAAGGCAGAAGCTGGATGACAGAGCCATTCCATGCATTTTTCTCGGGTATGGAAATGAAGAATTTGGCTACAGACTCTGGGATCCAGTAAAGAAGAAGATCATCAGGAGTAGAGATGTGGTGTTTCGTGAGAATGAGTTCTTTAAGGACTCAAAGGTGCCAGAAGAATCCAGTGGAGATTGTAGAGTGCCTAAAACCACATCAGTACCTCCTCCAACCCTTGAAGTGGATGACAGAGGAGAGATCCAAGAAGGAGATGGGTACGAAGGTGAAATGGAAGGTGCTGAGCAAGGAGTGGGGGCAGATGCAGAGGAAGATGGTTATCCCCAACCACCAGATCCTGTCCCACCAGGAGAGCTAGTACCAGGACCTCTAGCTGCAGAATCTTCACCACAAATGTTTAGCAGATATGGGAGGCCAATCACCAAGAACAAAAGATACCCAGAATCAGAATGGGTCATGGTAACTGACGAGGGGGAGCCAGAGAGCTTCCATGATGTTCAGTCTCATCCCGAGAAAGATGAGTGGATGAAGGCAATGCAAGAAGAAATGAGTTCCTTGCATAAGAACCAGACCTATGAGCTTGTTGTTCTACCCAAAGGTAAGAAGACCTTGAAGAATAAATGGGTATACAAGCTAAAGAAAGATGGCGACAAAGTCGTGAAGCATAAAGCTCGGTTAGTGGTGAAGGGATTTACGCAGAAGAAAGGGATTGACTTTGACGAGATTTTCTCTCCAGTAGTGAAGAATAGTTCAATTCGAGCTGTTCTAGGTCTAGCGGCCAGTATCTCATAGTAAAATATACAAGCCGGTTACTACACCTCTTGCTGGTCATCATTTGTACGTTCAATTTTGTAGTAGCCGGCTTAGCAAGAGGTGTAGTAGCCGGTGTAGTATGCTTTGAATCAGCTCGTTCAATTCTTTCAAGTTTGTACGGACTGAAGCAAGCTCCAAGACAGTGGTACAAGAAGTTTGATTCGTTTATGGTAGATAACAATTATACCAGAACGAATGCAGACTCATGTGTTTATCACAAGACTTTCTCTGGAGGTGACTTCATCATCTTGTTGTTGTACGTGGATGACATGTTGATTGTTGGACAAAATGTTCAAGCTATCAACAAGTTGAAAAGGGATTTGTCTAAATCCTTTGACATGAAGGATCTAGGACCGGCTGATCAAATTTTGGGCATGAAGATTATTCGTGATAGGCAAAGAAAGAAAATTTGGCTGTCACAGGAGAAATATATTGAACGAATCCTAGAGAGATTCAACATGAAAAATGCCAAGCCGGTTACTACACCTCTTGCTGGTCATTTCAAACTCAGTAAGAGATTATGTCCATCCACCGAGGAGGAGAAATCAGAAATGGAATTAATTCCATATTCATCAGCTGTTGGGAGTCTGATGTATGCTATGGTGTGCACAAGACCGGATTTGGCTCATGCAGTTGGAGTTGTGAGCAGATTTCTATCCAATCCTGGAAAGGAACATTGGAAAGCGGTTCAGTGGATTTTCAAATACCTAAGAGGGAGTTCAAAAATGTGCTTGTGTTACGGGGGAGCTAATCCCGTTCTTGTAGGATATACCGACGCGGACATGGCTGGTGATGTTGACAACAGAAAGTCAACGTCGGGATACTTGTTTACTTTTGCAGGGGGAGCTGTGTCATGGCAATCCCGACTGAAAAAATGTGTTGCTTTGTCCACGACAGAGGCAGAGTACATAGCCGCTGCGGAAGCTGGAAAAGAAATGATATGGTTTCAACGGTTCCTTCAAGAATTAAAACTCAATCAGAATGAGTATGTGATCTACTGTGATAGTCAAAGTGCAATTGACTTGAGCAAGAATGCCATGTATCACAGTAGAACGAAGCACATTGATTTGAGGTATCACTGGATAAGAGATGTCGTCGATCAGAAATATTTCGAGATAAAGAAAATCCACACCGACGATAATCCGGCTGATATGTTAACTAAGGTCGTACCTCGAGAAAAATTTGAGTTGTGCGCCAGTTCAACTGGCGTAGTTCTTCTGCAGTAATAAGCTTTTATTCCCCTATGAGCTGGAGGGGGAGAATTGATGGGTCCAGCTCAATTATGCAACATGTGCACATGCCATCCATGCACCGTCAACCACCTTTGGGTTGTCAACCATGGCTGCAAAGTCTTCATCCATGTGTTGCAGAATTCTTCATCCGTGAGCTGCAAAGTCTTGAACCATGTGCTGGAAAGTGTTCAACAATGTGCAGCTGCCACCAACCTTTTGAATTAATTAATGTCAAATAGTAACCTTGCACCATCTATAAATAGAGGGCTTTGGAATTCATTTCAGAGCAGAGAAAGCAATTGCAACGAAGGCAATTGAGGGTGAGTGCAAAGAGTGAGTAGAAAATAATTAGTTCCGGGTGAGAGTAATTATTTTCTCGGGTATACGGTATTCGGGTGTAATACCAAGAAAGTCAGGAGTACTTTGTAATATTTATTTTCTTTCAACCTCGGGGTGTTGAGAGTGTGTGAGGGAGTGAAACACTTGTGTTAATAAAATCTCTCCGTGGAAGTAGGTACAATTTTTGCCGAATCACGTTAAAAAATATCTGTGTCCTGATTCTAGCATTTTCTCTTTCGTTTATAATTTTGCTATATCAACCAGTGGGATCCGATTATCCCAACACATATCAACAGCAACATACTTAGCTACAATCTCTTTAACTCTGGCATCTCTTATAGGAACATGGATCGGAAGCAATTCCAACAGTAACATGTTTCAAAGCCACAGAGTTTACGGCGACACGAGGCCTTTCACAATCTTCATCAAGAACATAAGCCTCCTCACATGTTTTCTTCTTGCCTTCTCAGGCTTTGTTCATGGATCAATGCACTTGATTCATGCTAATTATCTACTGAGCTCACCAGACAACAAAAGGCTGGTGAGAAAAGTGGAGTTTGCAGTTACGAAAGGCGGTGAATTCTGTGTGTTTGGGCTTAGATCTCTTTATTTTGCTCTCAACATGGTTGTCTGGTATTTTGGACCAATACCCATGTTTGTTTCTTCCATTCTCATGGTAATTAACCTTTATTACCATGACATTTATACTGTCAAACTGCATAATGTCTATGTCAGATCGTGTGATCAAAAGGGTAGCAGCAGTGCAAGCTTTAGCTACTGAAGTTGATCACCACCACCTTTAAGGTTATTAATTTCTTAAAGAACAACATTTTGTAACCAAATCATGTGCAAGTGCAGATCATGGTGGCTACAACATGTTAGTTTTCTATTATAAGCTGTCAGAGTAGTTGCTCGTATCGTTACGCAACTGATCTGGCCTTAGAGGACTCTGTTCATGACCAACTGGAAATGGCAATATATAAACTGTAGTCAACAATACTGGCCATGTGCTAGCGTGTACGTATTTAATCCCCTTGCTTATTTGCAAATTGGCTTGCATGGTTGACTTGCATTGTGGAAGCTCTCTTGCTTCCACTACAGAAAAGAGAGTTTCTCCCATAAGTACTTTGTTTCCGACACTCTTACGTATAAAATCAAATCCATGGCCAAACCCTCGAGCAGTTTTCCTTAAAAAGCCTCATTCCATTAACGAATTTTGAAACTCCTTCACGTAGCTCTTATTATATAGGATTTTGGGTCGCAAACTCTAACAGAAAATACATCTAATAGGGGTCGGGTCGCTATCAGATTCTTCCCTACATGTTTGCATATTGATTTCCAGTAATGCATCTGCCAATTCCTCTCTAGACTTTACAATTAACAACCAAATGAAACAGCTGAAGCTGAATTATCCCCATTAGGATGTCATCCAATGTAATGAGAACCTGAGAAAAAGTAGTACCATTTTCTTACTACCCGCACGTTCTCTGGATTTATTCTGCATTAAGAGATTCCAACTTGCCTCTACCAATACAAATTAAAGAATGCCAAACCCAAGTTTTACTCAATTCCATAACTGATCCAGCATCATCTAATAGCAAAACCAAAGCACCAAAAAAGAGAGGAGAAAAACATGACATTCCAAAAAGAGCACCTTGATTTGATGTTGGTCCCTGCTGCCCTTCTGATCATGTTGGGCTACAACCTCTTCTTCCTATACAGATATCTCTATCATCCACATACCACAGTCTGTGGCTTTGACAACAATGACAAAAGAGCTTGGGTTGAGAGAATTATGCAGGCCAGTTTCTCACCCTCTCCCTCTTTGTTTAATTTCTCTGCTAATTTTTTAAGCAGAAGTGGAACTCAAATCTGACTCTCTGCTGGTACTTTTCCACCAGAAGACAACCATCAGGGTATATGACCTGGTGGAAATGTCTCTGCTTGTTTTAATTTCTTAACCAAAGTTCAATTTAATCAATATGCTTTTTGGTGTAATTGATCAGGCTGACAGAAGAGATGTTCCTGCTGCTCTTACTGTTATATCATCAAATGCATCAGCAGCAACTTTCCTGGCTTCAGTCTGCTTAACTCTCAGCTCTCTAATAGGAGCTTGGCTAGGAAATTCTTCAGACAATTTCTTCCAAAGTGTACTAATCTACGGCGACACAAGACCTTTCACTCTTTCCATCAAATACATCTGCCTCCTATCCTGTTTCCTCCTAGCTTTCTCCTTCTTTGTTCAATCCACTAGGCATTTCATTCATGCAAATTATCTGATAAGCACACCAGACACTGACATACCTCTGCAAATTGTAGAGAAGGCAGTGATCATGGGAGGTGATTTCTGGTCACTAGGACTTAGAGCATTATATTTTGCTCTTAACTTGCTGCTTTGGTTTTTTGGGCCAATCCCTATGTTTGTTTCATCTATTGTTTTGGTCACTATCCTCCATTATTTTGATAGCAATTGCACTCCACTGCATCAGTATGGTACTAAGAAGAAGAGCCAGACAAATTCCGCAGATAGTTTTCATTCTGCATTAGGTTCTGCTGTGTAACTTCATTTAATTCATTAATAAAATTTCTCTGCACATGAAGTGGTAGTTCAACCGGTTAGTGTAACTTATTAAAAAAAAATGTAAGACCTCTCTTTTTTCGTTGATAAGCATCCAATTTCATTAATTAGAAATGAGATACAATGTGCATGGTAAGGGCTGCTAAAGGAACTGAGCATGAACGCCCCATGTATGTAAGAAGGCAAAAATTATCTAGACTAGACACCATAAACATGGGACTTCACCAGCCGAAAAACCAAAACACTAGTAGCCAGAACTGACAGTAACTGAGGTCTGATTGAACACAGAAAAATCCAAGCTCCAACAACAAGCATAGAGTCAATGTCCGAGAGCAGGTCAGAGCTTCAGAGACAGCTCACAACGAGGCAACGAAAACACTGCTCGCTTTGCCAGAATATCAGCGAAGTGATTTGCTTCACGCCTAGTGTGCACGTAGGTGACTTGGTGTTGACGAGAGGCACACCATAGACTATCAATGCTCTAATTTCTGATGTGAGCTTCCATGGTCTCGAATCAGGAGATTTGATCCACCCCTGAGCATTTGCAGAATCTGATTCAATGGTGAGCAGATGTGTTTCCTTCAGACAGTCCCGCAAGCTAGACAATTCCGAAGCCTTTCTGATCGCTACAACCTCAGCAGAGTTTGAGTGTGATTTCAAGCAACATACTTAGCTATCTCTTTAACTCTAACTTCTCTTATAAGAACATGGATAGGAAGCAACTCCAACAATAACATGTTTCAAAGCAACAGAGTTTACGGGGACACGATTTTTAGCTGCTGAAGTTGATCACCACCTTTAAGGTTATTAATTGCTTCAAGTGTAATTCTTTTCTGTCTACTCAATCATGTATTAATTCATCTTTTACACAAATTCTTTAAGGTGGAGAAGAGAATACCAATTGAAGGAAACAAAACTTTGTAATGTGCAAGTGCAGCTCATGGTGGCTACAGCATGTTAGTTTTCTTTCTATTATAAGCTGTCAAAGTAGTTGCTCGTATTGTTAAGCAACTGATCTGGCCTTAGAGGATTGTGTTCATGACCAACTTCCAACTGGCAATGGCATTATATAAACTGAAGTCAACAATATTGGCTATGTGCTAGCGTACGTAATTCTACTAGCTTATTGGCTTGCATGGTTGACTTGCTACACAACAACAACTCAAATATTGTTGAAGCTCTCTTGCTTCCACTACAGAAAAGTTAGAAATGATTAGCTCCTGTTACTACTTTGTTTCCGACACGTTACGTATAAAAATCAAATCCATGGAATGATACTGTCAGCTTTCGGCTAGAACCTCGAAGTTTTCCCATAAAAAAGCCTCATTCCATTAAGGACTTTTGCAGCTCATTTTTTTGGCACTTTAGTTTGCACACCCCGAAACAAAGGGCCCGGGTTGCTATCGCATTCTTCTCTATGTTTGCATATTGAGTTTCATTAATGAAACAACTAAAATTTGTCACTTAAATCATCATAAACAAATAATGCGAATTTGTCACTTAAGTAGTGCCTGCAGATACCATTCAGTTTTGCAGATTGCAGTTGAAGCAATATCTGCTAAGCCAGCCAATTAGGATGTCATCTAAAGTAATGAGAACGTGAGAAAAAGTAGTACCATTTTCTTAGTAATTCTCTCCATAACTTATCACGTACTTCCTCTGGATTTATTCTGCATTAAAAGATTGCAACTTGCTCTTCCAATCCAAATTAAAGAATGCCAAACACAACTTTACACAATTCCATTACTTATCCACAATCCTCTAATAGCAACACCAAAGCACCAAGAAAAGGAAAAAAACATACAAACATGACATTCCAAAAAGAGCTCCTTGATTTGGTGTTGGTCCCTGTTGCCCTTCTGATCATGATGGCCTACCACCTCTTCCTTCTATACAGATATCTCAATCATCCACACACCACAGTCTTTGGCTTTGACAACAATGACAAAAGAGCTTGGGTTGAAAGAATCATGCAGGCCAGTTTCAAACTCTCTCCTAATTTCTCTGCTTTTTTTATTTATATAACGGACGTGGGGATGGAATCCGAGTCCCTGCTGGTACTTTGTCACCGGCAGACAACCACACTGATGGCAATTTCTCTACTTTTTTAATTTCCTAACTAAAAGTTCAATCTAATTAATATTTGTTTTTGGTGTAATTGATCAGGCTGACAAAATAGATGTTCCTACTGCTCTTGCTGTTATCTCATCAAACACATCAGCAGCAACTTTCCTGGCTTCAGTCTCCCTAACTCTCAGCTCTCTGATAGGAGCTTGGCTAGGAAATTCTTCAGACAATTTCTTCCAAAGTGTACTAATCTATGGCGACACAAGACCTTCCACTCTTTCCATCAAATACATCAGCCTCCTCGCCTGTTTCCTCCTCGCTTTCGCCTGCTTCGTTCAATCTACGAGGCATTTTATTCATGCAAATTACCTGATAAGCACACCAGACAGTGACATACCTCTGCAAATTGTAGAGAAGGCAGTGATCAAAGGAGGTGATTTCTGGTCACTAGGACTCAGAGCATTATATTTTGCTCTAAACGTGCTGCTTTGGTTTTTTGGGCCAATCCCAATGTTTGTTTCATCTGTTGTTTTGGTCATAATCCTACATTATCTTGATCGCAATACCACTCCATTGCATCAGTATGGGACTAAGAAAAGGAGCCAGATAGTCAAAAGGGATGTTGAGCATCGTGTTAATTAATTAAGCAGGTTTAAAAGTTAATGATGCATAATTTGTGAAGAATTATAGTTGGGATTTTAAATTGTTCTGCTTTGCATTTATATATAAGTCCCAAATTTAAAGTATATAAAAATATTATATGCACTTTTCAACCTTTGGGAGTAGAAGATTATTAAATCTCTTTGCAGGAAGGATGAATCTTTTTTCTCCGTCCTTTAGAGATTAATTTAAAACTAACGTTAGACTCGCGCGTTGCACATATTATATTATAAGTAATTTATAGGTAAAAAAATATGTAGAGCATAATATGTAAATGCTTCACTGCGTAATATTTATCTCTCGATCACTACCAAAATTATTTTTTTTTGATAGAATTTGGTTCACAAAACGTGTAATGTTACTAGTGTATCCATTCATTGTGTATAGTTTACAAGTACAAATTGATAATTTATTTATTTATAATCGGATATTATAAATAGTAACTAATAAATTTGATTGGATTTGATACCGTCTCCTAAGCCTTATCCTTGGGACGTAAAAGGACCCTCATTTTTAACAAAAATGGCAAAGTGGCCCATTTAACTTTGTTTCCTTCTGACAAGTATTTATGGGCCGGCCTAATTAGCGGACAAACATTTAGAGCCCATTATGCTTTGTAGTTGCATTGACATACTGTTCATACTTTTCATTCCTCATACGTCGAACCAGGACAGACATGTACTTATTACTTAAGTTACAAATATATTTTTTATGTTTTTATTAGTTTATAAATAATTGAAGTGTTATTTCTCCATAACTTCTTCGAGAGTTCTTCGTTTCTGGGTTTTCTTATAGTTTTCGTGTTTGGTTGTGCACTTTATGCGTTATTGTAAGCTTTATGCTTGCTATTGAAGTTGTATTGTATGCTTAAGAGGAGTGCAAAACTTAGAACTTACTTTATTATTGTATAGTCTAATGTATGATTGTAGAAGCTCGAGTGGTCATTTGATTTTAAATTTTGTTCACTTTGTATTTGGCTTTATAATGTTTGTAAAGAGTTTCTTTCTTATTTTAATACAATTTCTTATCTTTCAATAAAAAAATTATACAAATGTTCTTAATAGATATTTCTTTTAGTTGAAAGATTAATCTTGTTCGAGATTCGTCAAAATCCAAAAAAGATGGCTCTTCCAACAAATATAATTTTTTTATTTTCAAACTTAAATGGATACGTTTCTTACTACTCAATCAGAATTAACATTAGTCCTTTTCAAAAAAAAAATGAAAGTAATGGTAATATGTAATAAGAACAACTGATACGATTAATAGTTGTAACTTGTAATTGTAAACTTGGAAGTAATTAACGTGTCAGTGTCTAATAACTCCAAAATGGCTTATAGAAGGATGTGTAAACTGTTTCGTATAGATCACTTACTGTATATTATCGTGAGCTTAAAACCAAAAGAAGAGGGTGTTAGCATCAGTTACAGTTATAGCGACCGCAAGAAAAAACTAAATAATAATAAAAAAAGTGCTAAAAGTAAAAAGTGGTGTAGTAACTGTAAAAACTACAGCAACTTATCCTTTATTTATCTCATTGTAAGCAGAACTTGCCCGTACGTAATGGGTGATCTAATGCAATGCAGAGTAATTTTTAACTAATTAGATTTCTAAATTCATATCCACGGGACACGTAATTTAGCAGTTGTGTACTGGTATTAGTTCGAATTTCATCTCCGTACGAAAAAAAAATTATATAAAAAAGAGAATTATGAAAAGTAAGTAAAAGAAATATAAAAAACTAAAAAGAGACCCTTTTGTATTATCTCACTCTCACCAAGTACAGTTTTAAAGATGTGGGGGATTGCGATTGCAGTAAATGGTGTGTGGATTGAAATGCAAATGCAGGCCTTTAATAGGCAGTAAATAGAGCACTGTACCTTGTGGTTCAAAAGAGTGTCATTGATGACCAAAAGTAAACAAAGCTAAGCTACAACAATACACCCTTCTAAGTTTCTAATCTAACCCTTATTTCTTACTTAACTTTACATCATATTAGCAGAAGTGACAAAATCCATTAGATTAGTCTGCCGAAATTTACAAACACTACACATTTAAAAACCTTACTAATAATATAACCCGTCGTTATTTATATGAGTAAGGTATAACCTATAAGCGGATGGGCAAATACTAGCGGATGATTACAAACAAGAAACAAGTAGCAGATGCAAATTGAGGCCCATGGGCCATGGCATTTACCCTACATCACCTTCACTTAACGACATGGCGTCGATCGACGTAACCTCTCTCTGTTGGTATGGACAACCGACAGCTACTGATGAGACAAAGACCGGTCTCGTTCCTTTTGGCAACTCCGCATGTGGGCCCTTCCTCACCACTACCCTTCTGCCACGTGTTGCTGATCATATATGACTTTACCAAAAGGACAAAGGAAGAAAGAAAAGTGAAACACACACATTCACACATAATTACGTCAATTCTCACTCAAATCAATACTTACTTACTTACGTTGTTTTGATTTGATTGAAAATTAAATTCAGCTCTGAATGGAATCTGGACAAGAACAACTCTTAGTTTTTAAGTCCAAAACTAACACTAATCTAATCTCTCTTTCAATCAAAAACCAACACCCAACAAACAAACAAACAACTTCTGTTTGCTAAAACCATTCCTTAACTTCTGCGTCAAATTCTGTTTCTTTTCCTTTTAATTTAAAATATTTACTGCAAGAGGATCTTGGACAAAAGATGCTCTTCATTTTTATAGGTCAAAAAATAATTTTTTTTTCTTTAATATTAATTATTTCGAATTTGAAACGAACATATTTTATTGTATAGTTATAAATATGACCCAGCATTATCTATTTTTGTGCATGGAAGACTGCAATGTTTTGTTTATAATATCCATTTTATTTGGACCCACCGTATGAATCCGTGAAGTGATTTTAAATTTTATTATATAAATTATTTTAAATTATTATTTAATTGATTAATATGTTTAGAAAGAGGAGATGGAAACAATATAAACTAAAATTGAATGAATAAATCAGATTAGAAATAATATCTACTGTCTAGGAGTATTGTATTTGTAGTTGTAATTTGCGATGATGGCCGTTGATTGACTTGGACAGAATTGTTGTTGAGGACACGTGTACGGCCAGCAGAGTGCCAGGTAGTTATGGTGGTGGTACAGATTAGATGGTGTTGGGGAGCGTGTAACACGACTAAAGGTACGATGAAAGGCTGCGACAAACAAATAGGGCACAGCAACAGAACAGTAGAAAGAGGTCCAGAGGAGCAGCAAGCGGACGACCCAGAAGGAGGCAGAAGAGGGCAGAAGCACCCGCGTAAAAGTCGAGGGTTCGCTGCTAGTTTGCTTTTGCCTGCAAAAAGTGAGAGAGAGGACTTTAGTCATTGAGATGGAGCAGCAGCAGCAGCGGGCGGGTTGCGCGAGAGGGGGGGTCCGGGTCCGGGTCTGGGTCCGCAGTGATCTGCTCCTCTCTTTTACTACTAATTAAAACCTCTCTATAGTCTATACTCAGTTACTCACTCTCTCCTTTCCCCATGCCATTGCCCCTTTCTGCTGGTCTGCCTCTGGCCCAAGTGTCCGCCACGCTCCCTCTCCCTCCCATCAACAAACAACTCCTACATTTTGTCTTACTCCCCCTCCTCCTCCTACATTATTTATTATTTTTACCTATAAATTCTACAAATTAATTATCACGGTCTTAAACTCTTTACAATCTGAAACCGTAATCCTCCTTCATTTCTTTTCTTTTTCTTTTTCCATTTATTTTTCATAATCAATAATTTTAATTAATTATAAACCATAATCATCTACTCCCTCCGTCTTTTATTACCTGTCGCTTTAACTTTGAACACGCATATTGAGGAGCTCGGATGAGTCACTATTTGACCCCAAAAAAAATCGTACTTTTTTTCGAACGTACGTTAAGAATTAACGAACGTGCGAGAAAAAATTCGGGGCAAAATTGTCTCAAATAGTAAATTATCCGGACTCCTCAATATGCGTGTCCAAAGTCAAAGCGACAGTTAATAAAAGACGGAGGGAGTACTACCAGACCAACTTCTTCTTGGTATTTTTTTCTTCTTTTAAAGGTTGAGATCAGGGAAGTATTTTTTTATATTTAAACTATAAATATTTTTAAATTTACTTTAAATTAGGACCAATCAGGTTTACACATGTAATAATTTCTAAAAAAATAATCAAAACTATAATTTTTATAATATCAAGTCAAAATGTGATTCATTGGAAAAAAGAAATGGTATCTCTAATTAAGACTAATCATGTTCACATGTGCTAACTTCTAAAAAAAAACTAATCAAAACTATAATTTCTATAACATTAGGTCAAATTCTATATATTGTTTGATTTAGGATGATAATCACATTAACTTCACTTCCTGGTAGCTAAACCAACATAAAAATTACAAAAATTACTGCAAGGGTTTTACTCTTCAATTCATGTAATTTAGCATTATATAGGTTTATCAATTGGTATTATCAAATAGAATAAGTAATTATGTGAAGATTAACGCAGTGGTTCAATTAGAAGTTTTTTTACGAACACATGACCTAAATTTATCATTAAACGAAAAGCGATAATGGAGTAGTTATGTAAAGTTTAGTTGAACAAAATTTACAAAACAGAATAATGGGTTTGATTGAAAAATTATAAACACGAAAACTAAATTAATCATTAAACAATTGTTTTTGAGAAAAAGAAAGTAAAATAAAAGAAAATATGAAATTTCATAAATGCAGACTAATTGTCACCAAGTAATTGGTTTAGAGAAAAAAATAAAATAAAAAAATAAAATACACCAAAATAAATATGAGATTCCCTGTTTAATTGGAAATCTTTTAAGTTTTTTTAATTAGATAAATACGTTAGTTGGTTAATTAATCGATTTAAAAGAATTATTTCTTTTTCTAATTAAGTTTGCGTTCACTATAAAAAAATCTATAATGAAAGAAAATAAAAGTAAAAAAGAAAAAATCATGAGAAATGTATTCCGAACGAACCAAATGACCCCGAACTATATAAATAGAGTCAATTTACCTCACAATAATTAGAAACATTTCGTTAAAGTCCCCAGATAAAAGAGTCGGGATAGGCAACCTGGCCTCTAATACACTCTGATAATTAAACATTAACCACAACACACCTAAAGTTGACCCCCACGATCAATCCTCTAAGACCATGTAATGATCCTTAATCATGATCGAATCCACTTGAAAATATTCTTTATTCTACATAGTAATCAATTCCTCTAAGAGACCATGAGAAGGAACAAACGACCACCTCACACTAACACCTCTCCACATAGACACAATGAAGAATTCATCCACCAACATTTACAAACTACGCAAAACCATCTCGTTCTCTGCAACACAACGCACCTTATTGTATGACATCATGCTACTCTCACAAGCAAGCTCATTAAGGTCTAGATTCATGCTCAACTACCAAATATAATCTTCTAATTTTGGTTCTGCAGCCCCCCTATTCATATTCATAATTTGGTCATCCTGAAATTTTGAGCTACTAGAACTGCGAGAGTTGCAAGAACAAAAGAGATTCCCTCTCAACCTTTCCTTCTTCTAAATCATCCGCTATTACATCGTTATCCCTAAACCTAGTGTATAACTCTTCAACCGAGGCCTTTTTTTCTCCTTTTGTTGAGATCCTCATTCACTCCCATATCCAACACTATCCTCCGCTCTTATACCATGAAGTCCTCCAATCTACACAGAATACCATGAGCTGGTTCTCCCATGTAAGAAATGAGAACGTCCTTCCCATCCACGAATACCTGCAACTTCTCTGATATCAATTCAATCTTGCCAGTTGAAATGAGAATTCGAGACGCATCCAATCTAGCTTTACTAATCGACTAAATATCAACATATATAAAACTCCTCAATAATTCAAAATATGACAGAGAAATATTCAGACCATGCAAGAAGTAGGATGCTAATACAATGTAGCCATGCAAAAAGACACCCTTCCATTGTCATTTCATGCGACTTCTTAATCTCAAAACAAGCCCTTTTAGACTATCCAATTGACTCGTGAAGAAATCATGGAGAAGATCTTGAGATTCAAACTCTAACAAGATCATGCCACTACTCATGTATCTCATCGTACAACTCACCCGAAGAATCATAACATAATCTTGAATCCCCATTACATCTTTAAGGTCTTAGAACTCCTATCGCACAATGACGCAACTGTCCTACACTCTTTGAAGCCACAAGAAGAACAGCATGTGCTTCTTCCAGCTCCTTATCTTCCTCCAAATTCACATCTTTAAGCGAATCTTGTACCGTATTGTCCGCGATTCAGGGATTACCTGCCTTTAAACATGCATCTACCTCTCTTACATGTACTTATGCCTCCTTCACATGTCCTCTCTAGTTCTGTGAAACCATTCAACATTACATCTCAATAGAGAACTTCCAATGGAAACAAAATTGAAGGGAGACTCTAACTCTTTAACATCCACCACTTCGTGAAATTTGACAAAACCAAACACTCGCCTTATTTCGACGATTAGGAATAAGCACATCCACGAGATCCCCTGAATGGTTTAGATTCCACCATTTTGTTATTAGCCACCCTAAGGACTTGGGGATAACAAAATTGGGGATATTCTCCATGTCAAATGTTGTTGCGGTAGGATTCTGGTAGGATATTGTGTAGGATGACGAGGAGGGTCGTCAGTGTTACGGGGTTGGTGGTTAGGGTTTTTGGAGAGAATTCAAGACTTTTTTTCTTATTCTTACTTCTCTCATAGTTTTCCAATTTAACTTAGGTTTTAGTAACTCTCATCTTTCCAATTTGGCACGATTAATATGCAAGAAAGCTATTAGCCAAACAATAGAAAAGATACCTTCTTTTCTAAGTCTCCTTCGCTTTCTTCTTTTACCTAATTTCAACAAAGCAGGAGTACATTGGTTAGTATTGTTAGTTAGGACCAATTTTTTCTTTTCTTTTCTTTTTTCATTTATTGTGTTCTTGTTTCTTTTTTTTCTTTTTTTTGTTGTTGTATAAATGCAGTATTAGATCCTTTTTTAAACCTGACTAATTTGGATTCAACCGTCAACAGTGACTAGCACCCATTAGATCTTTATACAAACTCACTTGCGCTGCTGAGATATATATAGTTTTATTTGAATTTAAGACAAAAGATGTGTTTAAAGCAATTTTAATTAGCCAATTACTCATGAATGTAGAGAAACAATTTGACTTAAGTGTGCAATCATTATAATTAGCAACCATTAACAAAGCAGGAGTCCTTGATAAGTTAATCTTGGTCAAAAGACATAATGATAGGGTTTGGTTGAGAAGAGATTTATATTAATTATGATTATCCAAACAATATGATATCTCAAACATTATTAATTTCATCTACAAATGTTTATACTCAAATGAACGGTGCAAGTGAGATTTGAGCATCATTCCATTTGCCATTCATGAATACTGCTAAAAAGTCTTAACCTTTTTCATCTTTTCATAGCTTTATTGTTATTTATCTTTTTCTCATCTTCACTTTAAAAGCAGAAAGAAAAAAGAAACACAGCCCCCACCCCAACTCAAAAAAAGGAATTTTAAAAAATTAGCACACATCAAATAATGTCGGTTCGGATAAAACAATAAGTGTATGTTGTGCTTTGTTTCACGCTACTATTATCCACGTCACTCTAATATTATACTCTCTCCGTTTGAAATTAAACATCGTTTACTGTTTTAGTACGCATATTAAAAAAATCTGATTACTCACTATTTGACTCAAAAAAAATTCTTACTTTTTTTCAAACGTTTAACGTACGTCCAAGAAAAAATAAAGGGTAAAATTGTCTCAAATAGTGAGTCATCCGACCTTCTTAATATGTATACCCGAATAGTAAACGACGTTTAATAAAAAAAGGAAGGAGTATATATATATACATGTAAATTGTTTGATAAACAATAAGCAAATTATTAATTTTACAAATTTAATCAAAATTTAACATTACTATGTATAAAAGTTTTTTTTTGGGTGCTAATTTTGTCTCCATGTACAACATTATTTTTTCCATATAGGAGATGAATTTTAAAGGCCCATCTTCCTAGAAAACCTATTATGAGGAGAGAAAAGAGCCCTAGAGGATCAAAAGCAAACTGACTCCAATTAAAGAGAGAGATTGGGTATGTCCTAAACAAAGGTGGATTGACGACCCAAAGACTAGCAATTCCCTATTATGCATACAGTGTGGTAAAAAGAGTAATGTATTATGTTAACGTTTACCTAGCAAAGGTAAACTAGCCACCCTACGATTTCACATTCTAAAATAGAAATTCCCTTTTTTCTTGCAAAAAAAAAATATATATCAGAAATTTTTAGGAAATGGAAACACATATGAAAGTGTTATGCTTATCCAATAAAATTGGAAGTTTTTTTTTGGGTACTTTGATCGATTATATAGTTGCTTAGTATTTTTCTAATACCATTTTTCCGTAAGTGGAATATAATTCATTAGTTGTCGATTGCTTTATAAATATTAATAAAATCTCGAGTTATATTCACCTTCGTTTAAATTTTTTTTTTTATTTCTTATAAGAAATAACTATAAAGGGTAAAAATGGTTGTAGTAATATTTGGAAGGAAGACAAGTTAATTGATTGACTGAGAAGGGTTTTAAATGGAAGTCAGCATTTATGAAAAAGGCAGAGGGAGTGCCCAAAAATAAGTAGGCCGTCTAATAATGAAACAATCTCAGTGCGGTGGGTGGGACTGACACAAAAGCCTAAAGTGACTTCCTAAAGGAAAGTTGGTACACCCGCAATCCACGCTCCATTCCACCCGCGTTCTCCACGCGCTCTCTCTAAGCTCACAAAATATATCAAGCTAGTTATACGAAATGTGCATTGAACTGAAAAAAATCATTTTTTACGAGGTGAATCTTAAGAAGTCATAAGAGCTTCAACAAAACTTACTCGGGACCATAAGCTGCCCCCCGTAACATTCAAAAACCTCTTATAGTAAAAGTATTAAAAAAAGTAAGATTAGTTTAAAATAAAATTGAATTGGTCATCGTTCGATCTATGGTAGAGTAAAGAATAAAATATCTAAATTTATAATAATAATAAAAAAAATTATATATATATAAAGACAACCAAGAAAACTAGTTTAATTTCTTTACAATTTGTTTTCATTTTTTATACCACACCATTTATATATATCTAACACAATAATTATTTAAATCCAATTCTTGAAAATGTATATATAAATGCAACGCTCTCCAAGTTGAGGGTGGGCGTGGGGCTGTAAGCCTTAAAGAAAAGCATAGCCAATAAGCCAAATGGGTATTGAGGTGTAACCCGTTCTGTCCGGGTTATCTGGGTCTGCGCGCAACACCCCAAAAACTGCCTGCTAATTACTCCACGGAAAAATCTTACGCTATTTTTCCACCTAAAAATTTAACACATAATTTTTTTAATAATAATATTAAGTTTTAAGGATAGAGATAGAACAAGATACAAATATCAAATTATTGTACGGAAAATTATGGAGTGAGTGATAAGTATTTCAGATGTACGCAACTTTTTGCTTCTATACTCAACAGTACCCATGGGCATGGCTCGCAGCTTGCTCCTCTCTGTATAGGTCTGGCGCAGAGTTGGGTTTTATTTGCAATTGATGCCTCTGATGAAGACCTGCCCTGCCCCCTTTTTCATTACTAACCATGACACTTTTGTCCACACCCTATATACTATTCCCCTCTTTTTGTTTTTTACGTTTCTACCCTTTCATTCGTTTCCCCTAAAAATAAAATAAAATAAAATAAAGATTAAGATTAAGGTGGTCATAAATTCGTAGTAATCTCTGGATTGTGATTACCCATTTTGGTTGCTATCATCATTTTCATTCTCTGTGGTCTGCACCTACACTACCCTTTTGGGTTTCCTTCAATTTATGGCCTTAATCCAACCCAACCCAACCCAAGTCCCAGTCCCAGTATTTAATCTTAGACTGCATTCTTTCAACTATAATTACTGTCTTTTTCCCTCTGGCATGTGCTGTGTTTCATTTCTTCTATCTAGTTTTTATGGACTCGTCTCTCCAACAAAAGTAATAGTATAACGTAATGGTCGACAAAAGTCATAACTATATAATTTTACATTATTAATTAGTTTTACACAAACGGGTATCTTGAATGTCAGATTAATAAAATCATGCATAACAATACAATCATATATCAATCACTCACATAATAAATGTCAAATAATTTGATAAAAAATATCAAATAAAATCATCATAAAATAATAATAATAATAATAAGTAGTATTCTTATCTTTATCCTCTTCATTCTTTTGTTTCCAAATATTTATCCAAATTGACAAAAAAATAAATAAAAGAAAGTTTTGAAACATCAAAAAAAAAAAAATACTAGAAAAAAATCAAAAAAATTATGTAATTTTTTAAAATAAATATAAATAAATGAAAAGATAATAGTAAAAAAAAATCCAGAAATGTGAGAATTTTTTGTTTTTGGACGGAAAATATTTAATATGATGCATGGGAGTGATAGACAAAAGCTAGCAAGCTACTTTGTTTATTACTATTGCTTTTTTCTTTTTGTTGTGTACATCAAACATCATTTCTCTGCCAACGACCTTTCCGTAGGTTTTGGTGCACTTAAGATGTGATTAAATGACTTGTTATAAGTTTTGTCATCATGACCTCCTTATCAGCAAAAGTATTAATTACTAGCTAGTACTAGCAACTCAAACCGGAAAGTTTTAATATCTATATATACTAAAAATTGTTTAACCGAGGGTATTGAAAATTGTTTGAAAAGTATTTAGATATTTTATTATCTATATATATAATATATATTTAATATAATACATACGATTAAAATTATAAGAAGATTACTATGATTAGGACTCCAATAGTTAATAAGAGAACGAAGTTAATATTCGTATTAGTGTGAGAACCGAGATAAAATAGTATTTTAAAAAAACCATTAAGGGTAAAAAAGTAAAAAAAAAGTGATAAAGAGTTCGTATTTTTATATATAGTATAGATATAAATTCGATAGGGAGAAAAGAATGGAGATGTTGTTTATGGCAAGTATTTTCATGTTAAGTTACAATTACAAATTTATCACGATAATTATATAGCGTAGAAATAGTGAATTCCACCTCTTATATAAATAAGATATTAAATTTGATATAGTATTTTTAGAATATTACGGTAGAAATTTCCCATGAAAAGAGTCGTTATCTTCCATCACCACAAAGGGGTTTTTTCTACTAACAAAACTAGACAAATGACCGTGCAAAGCGCGCATGGTTTGTAGTTTTGAATTTCTTAAAGTATAGCTTTTCAAAATTATTACAATTGATTATGTATACTAACAAAATATATTTTAAAATCATGAGCATGTAGATCAACTGGTAATAAGTTGTTCTAGCTTAATAAGAGGTCTCAAGTTCAAGTTCAGGGTTTTTAATTGTGTTAAAACTTGTGAGAAAGAGCTTTACCGTCATTTGGGACCTTAACTCAAATGATAAGGGACTGTCCACCCTTAATAAAAGTCTCGAGTTCGAATCTTGAGAATAAAAAAAATCATACTGGAAGAATCACCGTGTGGAAAATTTAGGTGACGCCATGCAAGCAAATAAGTTTTTTTTGGTGATGCCACATGGATTTATAAAATTTAATTACTAATTTATTTATGCAATTATAATTAGAATAACATTTAGTAAAAATTAATGGCTCTAATCTTAGATTTATTTTCTTCATCTTTTTCCAACAATGTTTGTGCTTCTTTACCCCTTTTATCAAAATTTCAAATTATCATGTTTTTCCAACTATTTGTCTAAATTCTAAAATGTCATCTCTATCTCTTTATTTTTTTAATCTATACAATAGTTTTAAATAATATGATATTTTCGAAAAGATAATACAACTCTTCGAAAGTAAAAAACAATTTTCATACATTAAAAAAATGAAAAGTCTATTTTTTTTCTTTCCTTTTTGCAATTTATATTATATTTCTAAAAGAGTATAATATATAGTAAGTTGATAAATTATTTTATTTTATTTTATTTATAAAAAAAAACTTCTTAGAAATGACGGGGACTCTTTCATTTTTCAAGAAAAAAATGAATTTGTAATTCATTAGCATATAAAAAATAATTGATTTAAAATATACCTCCAATTTTATGATTATATTCAAAATTGAATAAATTTTTTCTATTAAAAGTTCTAGATACCTTAAATTAAAGATTAATTTATTTTCTTATTTAATTTAAAGTAAACTAAAATTATTTTCCTTAAATATATTTCTAGAATAAATTAATGAAATAAGTTTCCCGCGCAATGGAAAGAGCACAAATCTAGTAATTAATAGAGTTCCACGAGTCAAATCATGCAACAAGCACATGACGTTAGATTAAGAAAGGAAAAAACTTGTGTACATTATAATCTACCTACATCACGATCTAGGATGATGATACGTGCCTCAAATAGTACTAAAATACTAATATTCTTAACCCAAGTTTTATTCATTAAGAAAGTGCATAGTATAACACTTATTATGAGAGTTTATTCAACATGCCAAAATAGTCGATACTAATGAGGAAGTTGAGGAACATCAAAACCTCCGAGAAAAGATAAAAATCAATTTCAACAGAAAACCAGACGGGACATGACATAGTCTTTAGCAACCAAGCGATGAGCAGAAACCTTTGAAGCGCCTAAAAATATTGTGTGAGCACATAAGCAAATATGACTGACTATAAACAATTGAGATAAAAGTGAGTTACTAAAGCAGAGACTATAATAAAACTCTCAATTGAGGAATACACAAATTCTGCTATATTAATAATAATCTTTAAAACCTAAAACAATAGAAAGATAGGTTTAAATACCTCAAACTGGAAAATAAAAATAAAATCCTGAAATTTTAATTGTGATAAACTTAAAAATCTTTTGTCTGGTTTTGAGGCTGAATTTGGCTAATTTAGGGCTAAATTATGATCATAGGTCGAGCTATCTAAAACTCTGTGAGCTTTCATGCGCGTAGAATTTGAACTCAATCAAACGTTCAGAACAAAACTTATGGTTCTTTACGTTTGAGTCGCGCTCTCTTGCGTTTCTTGATTTTTTTTTCCAATCAGCTTGAAATATAAATTTTAGCGTGTATTGTTCCATACCCAAAAAAAAAAGATGCTCGTGTGAGGGTTATCATGAAAGGATTATT
The DNA here is from genome assembly GCA_963691705.1 of Viola odorata. NCBI lineage: Eukaryota > Viridiplantae > Streptophyta > Magnoliopsida > Malpighiales > Violaceae > Viola > Viola odorata. The sequence continues at coordinate 64,121,352 of OY829538.1, read as the reverse complement.
AAGTGCTTTGCGAAGAAAATGAGTTGTGAGTTAACCCCATGGAAACAAATCAGTGAGGACATAGATAATTGAAGTTGGGCAATAAAGCTTACAATATATAGTTATGAATTGAAGCTTAAGAACAAGAAATGACATTCGTACTTAAAGTACTTATGACTTGAACATGAAGTGTATGAAGCGCATGAACATCGTGATCTCATGCACGAGGGATGTAGTTTACAGACATCATGTAGAAATCATTCTGCCTATGTGCATGAAGTGCATGAGTATAGCAGGATAAGTAGATACTCATGACGCGTGTTTCCTAAGCGCATGAGCCTAAAAGGAAATAACATACCTGAGGCTCTGTACCTATGCGGATGAGACACATAAGCCTAAAAGGACAAATAAATATCACGCATGAGGTATTTCACCCATACGCATGAGCCTAGAGAGGCAAGCAATATTATAAAGTTCCACCTAAGCGCACGAGCACATGTGGTAGAAGGGAAAATCAATTTCACGCATGAGTTTAGTTAAGAGGAGTGATGATTCACTTATGCGTCAGAGACGATTTAACCCATAACATGCTAAGAAGAGTCGATGGTGCGAGGTATTGAAAGATTCTCCTTTATCAGACATAAAAGAGAACTTTTTGGTGTCTTAGCTCTCTATCATTCTCTAGGCAAGTGATAGCAATACCATTGTTTAAGTGAGCTTCGCATGTGTAACAACACAAATGGGTGAACGAGCATCCGTGTTATGACACTAAGCGTTTTCATGGTGACTTGTGCATCTTGTACACTTCTAGTTAAACGAATGATAAAGTTAATAGTACGCTGGGGAAAATAGAGACGAGGTTGAATATAAACTAATCGTAGCTATAGAGTTCAATCTCATATGTTGTAGTTCAGTTGATAAAAAAATTCTCACAATTTGGATGTATGTGCGCGCATAAAATCAAAATCACACCTTTAGAAGTGTGATCTGGTGTGTTGTAAAATGTGGTATTACAAAGGTTTGAATGAGTCCAATTCGGTTTCTAACCAACCTTGAATGAGTCAAATTCAGTTTCTAACCAACCTTAAAATCTTGAAACTGAAAATCCAATCCCCCTTAAAGTGGAAGATAAAGCTCCAACAACTTTATATCTCCAAGCCTATAAATAGAGCATTCATTTCACCAAAGAGACACCAAAAAATACACCTTAATACACCAAATGTGATCCTTCTATTTCTGGGTTACTATCAATTTTATTTTTGTTATTCTGGTAGCTAACTACAAGTTAAAAGAGATCATTATATCTCGGGGAAAATATTTTTTTTTAGGACAACGTTTCATCGCTTCTCGATCTTTCACTTTCTTTTGTGCAGATATTTCCAATAATTTAAAGGAATTTATTTTACCAATGATGGATCGTTTGAGAGTGCAAAGAAAAGAAAGTTCATATCATCGTCTTATACTCAACATATAGGTATCAGTTTCTTTTTCTTTGTGGTAAATTAATAGTATCCCTAATTAAGAGGTTATGTTTTTAACAATTATTTAGGTGAATTAACATTTGAATTATTTACTCAAAAATATAATTTGGATTATTTTGATACTTTTGCACCCGTGACTAGAATTTTATCCATTAGAGTTCTGATTGCCTTAGCTTCTGTTTACAAATTGTTTATTCACCAAATGGATGTTAAAACTGATTTTCTTAATGGTGAATTAGAAGAAGAAATTTATATGGTGCAACCTGAAGGATGTGTAGTTTCTGGTCAAGAAAATAAAGTTTGCAAACTTATTAAATCTTTATATGGTTTGAAACAAGCACCTAAACAATGGCATGAAAAGTTTGATCAAGTTTTGACTTCTAATGGTTTCTCTTCTATTGAAGTTGATAAATGTGTGTATGTCAGAATTGAAAATTGTGAATGTGTGATTATCTGCTTATATGTCGATGATATGCTTATTTTTGGAACTACTCTTGAGGTAGTGTGTGAAACAAAATCTTTCCTTGCCTCAAAATTTGATATGAAAGGTATGGGGAGGCAAGTGTGATTTTAGGGTTAAAGATCATAAGGAAAAATGATAGCATAATACTTTCACAGGAACATTATGTTGAGAAACTTCTTAAGAAGTATGAACATTTCGATGTCACTCCTATGAGTACTCCTTATGATACTAATACCAAGTTAAAGAAAAATAAAGGGGAGCATGTAGCTCAACGTGAGTATGCACAAATAATTGGGAATATGTTGTATTTGATGAATTTCTCTCGACCAGACATAACATATGTTGTGTGCAGGTTGAGTAGATATACACATAATCCCAATCAAGAGCATTGAGTTGCAATAGACAGACTAATGAAATATTTGAGAGGTACCATGAGCTAATTGGATCTCAGATTATGATGAGATCAAATCCACTGGTGGATATGTATTCACCCTTGCTGGTGGTGCAATATCTTAGAAATCAGCCAAACAAATGATCATCGCGAGATCAACTATGGAGTTAGAGTTTATAGCTTTAAAGTTGGCTGGTAGTGAAGCTGAGTGGTTAAGACACTTCTTGGCAGATATTCCATTGAGAATAAAACCGACACCTTCTGTGTCTATGCATTGTGATTGCCAAACGACAATAGCCATTGTTAAAAATAAAGCTTACAGTGGTAAAAATAGACACATTCGATTGAGGCATAATGTGATTAAGCAGCTGCAGAAAGATGTAATTATGTGCATAGATTATGTGAAGCTAGAAGTGAATTTGGTCGATCTTCTGACTAAGTCTTTGAGTAAAAAATTAATTGATGAAACATCGAGGGGAATGCGACTTAAAACTATATTAAGAAATTAACAGTGATGGAAACCCAACCTTTGTGATTGGAAATCCCATGAAGAAGGTTCATATGGGTAATAACAAGTCATTTGTTAATTCTGCTAACACGAAAGTGATTGTCCCTCTTATGGTATGAGAAGTGTTAGACTGCATTGATTGAGAGGATGAGTTTTTGAACTCTTAATGATTTCATATAGGGGTGTACACGGTCCGGTCCGGACCGGTTCTTGGGCTAGGACCGAAAATAGCGGTTCTTGTCCGGTACAGAACCGGACCGGACCGGACACTTCCGGTCCGGTCCGGGCCGGTTCCAATTTTTTCGGGCCGGTTTCGGTTCTGGCCCGAATTTTTTTTTTTTTTTTTTTACTTAAAATTTAATTTTGCACATAAATACAAAAAAATTGAGAGCCAAGAGGGTTTGAACCTCTCCCCTTTAATATAATAAGTGATGAGTTAACCATTGAACCAAATGGATACTTTGATATTATTATGCATATATATTTATTATATATTTATATATTTATAAATATATAAATATATATTTCCGGTTCTACCGGTTCTCCGGGCCGGTTCCCGGATTTGAGGGATGGAGAACCGGACCGAACCGGAACTTTCCGGTCCGGTCCGGGTTAAAAAAAAAAAGCCGGGTCGGTCCGGTTCGGGCCAAAAAAAGGACGGTTCCGGTCCGGTTTCCGGTCCGGGCCGGTTCTTGTACACCCCTAATTTCATATCCCTTATGGGTGGTGTATTGATTGCGGGTACACTTGATGAAATCACCTATATGAATGTTGAGTGGGGCCGCTCCTATGAGATTGTGGTATAATTTCTATAACATTCATTAACATCCAGGCATGCACATGGCCAAAACGCGCACAACCGCGTTAACAACAAGAATTGTGAGGGTACAACATGATAAATGAATTACCTACCTTGCAAAAAAGCTAATGGTTCATAGAAGTTCTCAACTTCACCATTATCTCTGCAAAGATAAAATTTATTTATCTAGGTTTGGTTCATAGTCCAAAAGACACTAGATTCGAAAAGTTATACTCTATATAGTAACCTAGGAATTTCGACCTTGAACCTTTGTAATATGTGGGGGATTGTTGAAAAATGTGGTATTATAAAGGTTTGAATGAGTCTAATTCGGTTTCTAACCAACCTTGAATGAGTCAAATTCGGTTTCTAACCAACCTTAAAATCTTGAAACTGAAAATCCAATCCCCCTTAAAGTGGAAGATAAAGCTCTAACCATCTTATATCTCCAAGCCTATAAATAGAGCATTCATTTCTCCAAAGAGACACCAAAAAATACACTTTAATACACCAAATGTGATCATTCTACTTCTGGGTTATTGTCAATTTTGTTCTTGTTGTTATGGTACCTAACTACGAGTTAGAAGAGATCGTTATATCTTAGGGGAAATAAATTCCTTTCGAACAATATTTCATCGTGTCTCGATCTTTCATTTTCTTTTGTGCAATTTTTTTCAACATGGTGTAGGTGTGTTTGTAAGTGCATGCCGAATTATTCTCATGTTGATCATCTCCAATTTTTATAAGTTGCATAACTAAAAAGATAATATCAATTTTTAAAATAGCATATCAAATCAATAAATGATTTGTGCGAGTGGTTTGATACTTTCATTTATTAAATAAGAGACCGTAAATTCGATATTTATTTATGTAAATTTAAGGATAGTTGTTGCTCAAATCCAAGAAGCAAATGAAAGGCAAAGCTTAAGTTATACGATTCCACCAATAAATTATTTGAAAAAAAAAAAAAGGAAAAAAGCTACACTTGAATTTTTGCCCATTTTTCAAAGACAAGCAAAGCAAGGGGTCCTCCCTATTTTTTCGAAATCGAAAAAGATTTTGCCTTGTTTTTGCAAATGTAGAACACGAAGCAAAGGAGTACATATAAAACTTACTCAATATATTCTTGTTAATTATTAATGTAATACTACGGTACTAGGTAACTAAGTTTTTAAAAAACCCATAATCCAATAGACACCAGCGAGCAAGGACGGATCCGGGGGGGCCACCGTGGGCTGATGCCCACCCTGGGCTAATGAGAATTTTTTTTTTTAGTATACAGCCCAGCCCAAATCTCTAATCTAACCCACCCCAAATTAATTGCCTTATTGAGTAAATTGATACCCAATCTGTTGTTAAATAATTAGTGCTACATCTCTAGATTAATTACATATCCTCAATTTCACAAATCGATTAACGGTTTGCTCCAATCTTGCATTTTAAATTAATTAGCCAAAGTTTCGTATTTTTAAAATTAAATTTTGGTCGTCCATCAATCGAATATTTCGTACGAATTGGTGAATCGGCGATTGATTTTAAAATATTTTAGTCGACTCCGTTTTTTATTTTGTGGTTGTTGGTCGGGATCAAATATTTTAGCCTTAATATTTGTTTTTGTAGATATGGACAAATATTTGATTAAACCATCTACTCAAGCACCATCAAATGTTGGTCCAAATGTTGGTAGACCAAGGCGGAAAGGTGAGCAAATTTCCAATCTACATCATTATCAAGTTGATTTATTTTATCAAGTCATTGATATGCAACTTCATGAGCTTAATAATCGATTTGATGAGAGGAATAACGAATTACTCCTTTGTGTGGCATGCTTAAATCCAAGAGACTCCTTTGTTGCTTTCAATAAGGAGAAATTGCTTCAATTGACTCAATTTTATCAAGTTATCTAAATATTTGTTATTTAGTGACGGATACAAATACTCTTAAGCATTTTTTCAATTTTTCGTTCAGCTCGTTTGGTTTCCCTTTAAAATACCCAAAAAAAAAATTTCGGGGGCGCTGCCCCCGAACCCCCACCCCCCCTAAAAATCATTCCTAAATCCGTCCCTGCCAGCGAAATTTGGGAAGTGCAAGGGGACACAATAGACATCCCCCCGCAAATACAGGGGGAATCCGTACATCCATATTCCTCTATCCATTCCTCCATCCATTTCTTTTATTGTTTTCTAAAATATCCATAATCCAATTTTTTTCCTTCCCTCCAGTGCATTGGTACCCTTATGGACGATGATTTGAAATCGAATGTTTTGAATTTTATCAGGTTCCTAACAAATAGTGACTATCTTAATACGATTTTTACCACTTTTTATTCGAGACGTTAATTAGAAGGGAACAAATCATCCAATTTATCCATTTTTTTTATTATTTTTATATTTATTAGTTAGTCGATTTTTTTTTAACTATTACTATATTTTATGTTTCCTGTTCTCTCTTCTTCTCATGCCAAGTAGTAGTAACTTTTATTTTATTTTATTTATTTAATCATCTAATGACAAGCTACTAGTACAGGCTACAAGCAAAAGCGGGTCATTTAAAAAGGAAAAGATATCTTTTTGTTCAATTCTTTTTTGTTTCTCTCTCTCTCTCCCCTTTGTTACTCTGCCACACACATCGCATCCCCTGCTGCAGTCACAGCATTGCAGCAGTGCCTGCTGCTGCAACTGCATCTCAGTTTTTGCAGAGATGAGCAAGAAAAAGAAAGACTGAGAATTGAAAAAAGAAAAATCCAAGAAAAACCCAAGAAATATGAAAAAGAAAACACCTCTTTCCTTTCTTTTCCTTTCCTTCCCTTTAATTAATAATTATTAATACTTGCTACTACTACTATCATTTATATCCTTCCCCTCTCTTGAAAAAAAAAGCTTTGATTTGATGTCTTAAACAAAAAGTGGTAAACACTAAACAACCAACATTAGAGAGAGTGAGAGAAAGAGATGGAGAGAGAGAGAGAGCAAAAGGGTCTCTTCCCCACACCCCACATCTCCTTTTAGGCAATGCCAAAGTTGCACTAATGCTTCCATGTAATCTCCTTGTTCATTAAAGCACCCACTCACCTTCAAGCTCTGTTCTTTTTGGTTGTTTTTGTTGGTGGAATCGTCCGAAAATAGGGTTGAGTCCTAATTAGAAATGGTGGGTATGATAGATCTTAATACCATGGAGGAGGTAGAGGAGGATGAAACAACCCAACCATCTTCAGGGTCTTTATCATCTCCATCTCCGTCTTCTTCCTCTGCTTCTGCTTTAAGTGCTTCTAACCACAACAACAGCAATTCAACTCCTTTTGGCTCTGCTTCTGTGTGTTTGGAGCTGTGGCATGCTTGCGCTGGCCCACTTATTTCTCTGCCGAAGAGAGGGAGTGTTGTTGTCTACTTTCCTCAAGGCCACTTGGAGCAGCAGCAGCAGCAGCTTCCTGATTCACCATTACCTGCTTCAGCCTATCATCTTCCTCCCCATATCTTCTGTCGGGTTCTTGACGTCAAGCTCCATGTAAGTCCATTCGTGCCATTTTCTTTTTGTGGGTGTTTTCTGTTGTTTGATTCTCTGCAATTTTGTACACAATTCGACTTGTTGTTAGCTTTGTAGTTTGGGAATTTCTATATTTGGATATGTTTTGGGTTCTATTTTTGAGTTTTCTTTGGTGGGTTTATGGTAAAGTTTGCGCCTTTCCTTTTTTCTTCTTCTTGTTAAATTGGTTGCAGGCTGAGACAACAAACGATGAGGTTTATGCACAGGTGTCCCTGGTTCCTGAGAGTGAGGTGGGCTTCCTTCTAATCTCATGATGTCTTCTTTAATTATTCATGAAATGTGGAAGGAGCATAAACGATTTGGACTTCTGAAATGATAAATTTTCTGTTATTCCAGACCCTCCAAGGGATAATTTTTACTTAGCCTAGTGATTGGAAAACTTCAATAGATGGCTCTTTGGAGTTAAACCTTGTTTCTCTAACTTTGTGGTGACATTTGCTAATGATTGTTCTTGAGATGAGCTTGATTTTTTCCCTCGAAATATTTTGTGCAGCAAATTGAGCAGAAGTTGAGGGAAGGAAAAATTGAGGGGGATGGTGAAGAGGATTATGTTGAAGCTGCAATGAAGTCTACAACACCCCACATGTTCTGTAAGACCCTCACTGCCTCTGACACTAGCACCCATGGAGGCTTCTCTGTCCCTCGCCGAGCTGCTGAGGACTGCTTCCCACCCTTGGTAAGAACATTGATTTGCATTCATAATGTGTACGCAATTTGCATGTTTTCATTCACTTTGGACGGTAATGTTAAGTTGTTTCGGTTGTTGCTCTAGGATTATGCTCAACAGAGGCCTTCTCAAGAGCTTGTAGCGAAGGATCTGCATGGTTTTCAGTGGAGGTTTCGGCATATCTACAGGGGTAGGCAGGATGCATTGCAGTTAGATCATTAAGCATCAATTCTTCACTCTTTCACCAGATGGTATTTGTTTTCTCGGGTTTACTTTCTTCTTTTGGTATGAGTAGGGCAGCCACGCAGGCATTTGCTTACAACTGGATGGAGCGCTTTTGTTAATAAGAAGAAACTTGTCTCTGGAGATGCTGTGCTCTTTCTTAGGTATGTTGAATGTTGTTTAACAATTTCTTTTAAGCAATTTCTCTATGATTTCTTAAGTGGTATTTAATTTCAGGGGTGAGGATGGGGAATTGAGATTGGGTATTCGGAGAGCTACACAAGTCAAAACCAGTGCTATTTTGCCTGTTCTGTGTAGTCAGCAGTTGAATCAAGGCACTTTTGCAGATGTTGCAGATGCTATTTCTACGAGAAGCGCTTTCAATATTTACTACAATCCAAGGTAGTTTTTCTTGCTTCTTCACACGTAGGAAGGAAATGTACATACAGTGTACACACATTCATATACATTTGAACACAAGGGAGGCTTTATTACTTTGAAGTTTGTGCTTGCATTGTATCACAACCATTCTGGTTCTGGAAGCTTAGAATAAAGTGTGCGTAATGAGCTTCGACTAAGCAGCGATTATGTTTTGCATTTTCCCTTCTATTTCCTCTGCCTCCACCAAAATCTTATCGTGGTTATATTTGTCCTTGTTACTTAAGAATGCACTACACTCGTTTGGCATTTGAACTTGCTGCATGGATACGTTAATAAAATATGGTTATTGTAGCATGGGTTTTCAGCCTAGAACTAGATAATAGGCATTACCGATAAAAACTCGCTCTTGCTAGATACCTGAATGTTGCTTTGCCTATAACACTCCTACGCTTTCATCAATAAACAAAATGTGTATCAGTATACTTGAAAGCAATCATTTCCTCACCAAAACTCCGTTTCACTTTCTTAGAGGGGGAAAAGAAAACTGTATTCTGCTTCATAAAATACTTGGGTTTTGTTAAATTTTTTGCCATGCTATTTTGCATTCAATGCATGTCAATCTCCCTCTCTATCCCTCTTGTTTGTAGTTGGTTGGCGGTGTTTGCTGGTCATTTTCATTCGTAATTCCTGAAATATTCAAGTGCACTTGTAGGGCAAGTTCGTCAGAGTTCATAACTCCATTCCGTAAATTCCTGAAAAGTACTGATCATTCCTTTGCTGTTGGGATGAGGTTCCGAATGCGCTTTGAATCAGAAGAGGCAGCAGAGAGAAGGTTTGACACTGTTGGCTTGTATGATTTCAATGAAACAACTGTATCCAAATATTCACCTTCCCTTTTTATGCAGATGTACTGGAATAGTAACAGGAATAAGTGACCTTGATCCTCTTCGATGGCCTGGTTCCAAGTGGAGATGCCTGGTGGTATATTTTCCATTCAAACATTGTAGAAAGTAAAAAATAATGAATATTTTGCAGATTTCTAACACTTCATTCACCATATAAGATGTTTGCGCTGAGACATTGGGAGTTTTCTTCAACTTTATAGAATTGAATTGCTTGTCTTCATTCTTGTATTTTTCTTTTGCTTCTGTCCATGTTTTGTCTTCACCACTGATTGTTTTCATCTCATCTTCTCAGGTAAGATGGGATGATAGGGAGGTTAGCAGGCACAGTAGGGTTTCTCCTTGGGAAATTGAGCCATCTGGTTCTGTTACCAATTCCAACAACTTTATTGTTCATGGTTTTAAGAGGAGCAGGTCTGGATTGCCCTCCTCAAAACCAGAATTTCCAATTCCTGGTAGGTTCAGCATTCTAAATAAACTTTGTAATATCCAAATATTTTTCTATGCTCCATAGTCCATTCTATATCATCTGTATGTTTTCTGAAAAAAAGGTTACTGTCTTTATATCAGATGGGATTGGAGCAGCAGACTTCGGGGAATCTTTAAGGTTCCAGAAGGTCTTGCAAGGTCAAGAAATTATGGGTTTTAACGCTCTTTATGATGGTCAAAACGCGCATCCATCTGAAATAAGGAGTCGTTTCCCAGGTTCACATGGTTCCGGGGTTACAGCAATAGGAAATGGTATCAGAGATTTGAATGCTGATGTTTCCTACAAAGGCATAGGCTTTAGTGAATCTTTTAGATTCCACAAGGTCTTGCAAGGTCAAGAAATTTTGCCAAGCTCGCCATATAGAAGAGCCTCTAACACCAATGAGGCTTGTGAAAATGGTTACCTTGGAATCTCCGATGGTGTTCAAATACCAAGTATGAGAAACGGATGGTCTGCAATGACACAAAACTATAGTACTCACATTCGTCCTCCTGCACAAGTATCTTCACCATCTTCTGTGTTAATGTTCCAGCAAGCAAACAATCCAGCTTTAAACCCGAACCCCATTTATAATCTTGGCGATCATGAGGAACAGCCAGTTAACACTCAAAGCTGGTTTCGCGGTCCTGGGACATGTGGGGAAAAGTTTTTGTCGAGTGAGCATATTCAGCATGGTGTGCCGCAACCTTTCATGACGCAGTCAAACTTTAAAGGTAGCAATTTGGTGTCCTCGTGCAAAAACAGCTGCAGGCTCTTTGGTTTCTCTTTGGTGGAGGATATGCAGCCCGCAAATAAGGAGGACAATGCAACTCCAATAATATCTCCACTGAATCCGGGATCTTCTTTTCCGCCACACGTAGGGGAGCAGTTCAATCCAAAACCTCCAGCTATTGTCAATCCGGTCGGCAGCAATTTTACCAATGTAAGTGCCGTTTATTTATTATTATTATTTATGTTTTTGATAGGTGGAGATAGGATTGGAACCTGAGTCCGAATCCCATTATGCTTTAAGAAATATCTTTCTTGTAATGGAATGAGGTTGTGAATTCATTTTCATCCGATGCTCTGTTTCACAGGGAATTCTGCAACACCATCCGGAAAATTATCGCATATACTGAAGAGGGTGCGAAAAGATCGATCCTGAGGCAGCAGAAATGAATGCCTACTGTTGCTTGGTTTATATGCATTGGTGTATGAGAGAAACAAGATTGTAATTATTCAGCTAAGGTAAAATTGGCTTTATCCTAACTTCCTGGTACTGCAAATGTGCAGTCTGTGGTAATCTATTTGAGGTTTCTCATGACAATTGTTGTTTAAGAATATTTGTATTCATGCTTTAATGGCTCAACCAACCCAGTTTGGAATTGTTGTAATTTCTATCATAAGACACTGTACTAAGTTGTATGCTGTAAGATCTTTGAACATCCCTCGCTCCTTTTGAGCTGATGATGTGCGCAATTATTTTGTTTCTTCTGTGAATTTTTTTTACTGCTGTCATTCAAGATATTGCTTTTATCATTGTCATTGGGACCAAATTAATAATTAGGTACCCCCAATAAGAGCACCATCCTATTCCTATGGGGGTAAGGTGCTGTGATATCTATGCTTAGGCATGAGAACCATTAATCATACCTTGGCTTAACTACTTGTCTCACCTTTTTTGTTATGCATCTTTGCAAAAAACTTGTGGTTGAAAAGGTTAGAGTTACCTAGGTTGATGCGAGTTGTTCGGTAGTTTTTATCCCTTTAAGTAAAAGATCGAGAGTATAATATTTATAAGTAAAGTAATTATGTTCCGGGAGCTATTTATTCTTTAATGGGCTTTCTGGTAGGAAGAAAATTAGTTCTAACCCAATGAAATTAGGCCAATAGTTATAAAAGTGCATAAAATGTAACTATAGAGAATGAATAAATATGGAGCATGTGTTATTCTGGATCTTTTAAAAAGGAGAGAAAAAGAAGAAAGAAATTCTTCCAATGTTTTAACTTTTAAGTGAGATTTTATATTTAAAGTAAACTCTTGCTCTCTTTTTATTTGTTTGCTCCTTTCCTCCTTTTTTGATGATGAAGAGATACAAAAATGTAGCAAACATCAAGAACATGACGAAGATGAGTAGTAGCTGTCCACTGTATAATCTACCCGCACTGAATTGTTGTGGGAATAGTTGTAGTTGTAAATGGTCCTTTCTCCCTATTGTATACTGTGTAGGCAAATGTGGTACACTTAAAAGACCGATTGTGATTTGTGCATCACATGGATGATAGGAACTAGCAAATACTTTTTTGTTTAAAAAATATAGAAAATCAATCTTACAAGTAAATACGAACTTTTTTTTTACGATTTGAACCACATTTATTTCTAGACATATTACTGTTTTGAAACTAATTTTATTCGCACAAAATTAACTCATTGAATGGTATAATTTCTTCTAGCCCATTATAATGATCTTGACCTTTATTTATTATTTCTAGCCAAAACTCAACTGCGCGAAAGCAATGAAAGGGTAGATATTTTTGACAAGTACACACAAAGTAGCGTAATGAGAAATGTGGGAGACAGGAAGAGTTGACAATGTAAGGATTTGGTAGATAGAAGGATACAATAATATGGTTCCACATGCCACCTAGTCACATCCCTCGATCGTGTCTGGAAGTTGATAATTGCTTGCTTCTAGTGTAAGTGTAGTAGTGGTACGATAGAATGCAATGGTCCCTCTCCTCTCCTCTCCTCTCTGAGCCCAAAAATCTAACAGTACCAACATCCACCAATTTATGTCAAGCAGTTTTCGGCTTTCAATCTGAAAACTTCCAAAGTACGTACTCTTTCTTTTGGGGACCAAATAAATGAGTAAAAGTTTACTCCTCATTGGTCCCGGATTGGCATACTTGCTACTTGCTACTATATACTAAAAACAATGGACGACCCATTTTCTTCTACTACTATCAACACTATCGACCTTTCTTTTACTCTTTAGGTTACAAATTAAAAGTACTTTTCTAAATTGACTTACCGTTTTGGCCGGGTAAATTATAGTCAAAATGATTATAAAAGCTCTCCTAGTCCCACAGTATTTCATCCAAAAGTACTAAAAATAACGAGTTCATGTGCCACGATGACATACCTAACAACATTACCTCTCCTATAGTTGGTGATAGAGTTGACTTAACCTTCTCTCGTTTTGTAAAATCATAAGTCTCTCTATATTCTTAATACTTCTTACCAAAACACCTCATTTTTACGTTGAAAATGACCGCAGAAATGGGTTCAGCGACAAAATAATTTTATCATGTTATTTTTTGTTTCAATTTGATACTCTTATACATTAATTCATTCGATCTATATATTCTTAAAAGTTTTCCATTTAAACCCCTACGTGATTAATTTAGTCCCATTTTTATATAAAATTTTCATTCAAACCCCTACATAATTAATTTAGTGTCTATGCTAATAAAAATGTTTCAATCAAATCCCTACATTTATGGGATCTCATATTTATTCTCGTGTTTTTAAATTTGGTTAAACGAAAACCTACACAGTTACTCCTTATAATATTTTTTATAGAATCCAAAATTGAACTTACCTCGATTACTATTTTTGGATTCGCTTTCTTTTCATCTCTAAAACTTTCACTTAATAATTAATTTGAATTGTCAAACCCAAACCCGCAACTATGTATATATACAAGATATTGGTCCGCGCTTTGAATAGATAATTACAAATTTTGTTTTTTATTTTATTATATTTTGATTTGCAAATGGATTGATAAATCAAATTAAATTTTATTTTTGTAACTATAAATACTGAATGACAAGTTGAGACAGCAATTACTGCCCATTATGTGAAGGACAAGTTGAGACCGTTCACCACCTTTTCCTTCACTGTGAACCGATTGACGAAATGTGGGGAGCAATATTCAGGTGGATTGGAATTAGGTGGATCAGACCTCAGCGAGTAGAAGAGCTATGGCGCAGCTGGACCGACATCCTCCCCACCACGCAACGGGAAACAAAAGACATGTGGAAGACGCTCTTAACTGCCATACTATGGACTGTTTGGAAGCATCGAAACTCCACAGTGTTTCGTCAGACCACGTTCAAACCGCACATCCTATTTCACGACATATTTACCACGTGGCACTACTGGATTCGAAACAAAGATCGGAGCTTTCCATACACTACTACTCAGATGATCTTCTCTCCCACTTGGCTGCAAGTTTGGGGTCGCCCTCCGGAGAGTAGGTGATCTCCTGCGTTTCAGTTTTCTTTCAGTTCCTTCTTGTAAGCATGTTATGTCTGGGGTATGAGTAGTTTTAGGATGCTGCTCTTTTCTGTTTGATCTAGCTTTGTAGGCTGTTCTAGCAGCCCCCCTGTCTGTCATGAGCTTCATGACAGTTATCATTCTAATAAAATATCTGCATATTTAAAAAAAATAATAATAATAAAAAAAAAACTATAAATACTGAATTTGTATTTTTTTATAATTAGGTAAAATAAATTATTTTTTAGATCAATTAAATGAATTGAGTGAGTTTCTTCTCATCTCTTGTATGTTTTTTTTCTTTTCCTAATTCTTTAATTATTCACTCTCTTTTTCTTTTACCTACTATTTATACACATAACTAAGTTATATTAAAAAAAATCAATAACTTCAATTAGAAAAATTAAATATTTAACCTTTTAGATATTCATAACCATTTGTAGCTCGGTGGTACTTCTTACAAAGTAGGGAGGGCAAAGCTTTGAATTCGAGTCTCCTTGTGGGCGAGCAAAGTTATTTAGATCTGACCGATCTGATTTGAATCAGAATTATTTTATCTTATTCAATTCGAATCCAGTCAGTTATTGTTCGGTTAGAGTCAGTGAGATTTGATACCTAATCGAAAAACAGAGCAATCCAAAATTTGGACAAAATAGTTCAATTTTCATGTATAATCTAAACCGAAGTCTTGAAACGTTTGAATCTTCTAGTGTAAAAATGAAATCCGAATCGAAATTGTCAAATTTAGCGGTTACTAATTGAATTTATCTTAATCTGAATCCAACGAGACTATTTTGGTTGTAGTTTACTTGGAGATAAGGAATATCCGGTCCAATCTGAAACCAACTTAGATTGAACCGAACCGGATCCATTCCGATCCATGTTCACCCCTAGTCAACATTCCTATCTGTGTGGGAAAAAAAACCATTTATCGAACTCTTTATTTCTTTAAAAGATGTATAAATTATTCTTAGAGCATGACTTTACAATTACTATATATTTTTCCCCATAGAAACTATTCTAACTCTTTAAACAACACTATCTATTTCTATAATTTTTATTTTTTTATTTTTTTTACAATATTTAGTAGTAATATATACTTTTACTAGTTAAACTAAATTGGTTCTACCAATATTGCGTGAACCAGTTCCCCTATTTATTCTCTCATCTTCATTGTTCATTTATTATCAATTTTTCTATCATCTTTCTCATCTCTTATTTATTTTTCTATTTCTTCCATTTGTCACTTTCTCTTTTATTTTCTATTTATACACAGTTATATAATCTTCAAAAGTATTTCGTTACCTGAATTATAAAAAAATAGCTATCTAACCGTTTAAATATCTTTAGCCATTTATATGACTATTCAAGTTTAAAAAATAAAAATTGTTCTTGCATCATGACTTTAATAATATTTTTTTCTCCTATATTTTTTTTATTTCTTTGATAATTATTCTTCTCTATGTTTTAATTTTTAAGTGATATTTTTACTTTTTAATTTATTATATTCTATATTTTAATATTATAATTCTTTAATGTTTTCAATATGAAAAAGACTACGTGGGCTTGGGCTAGGTGAGGTTTCTGGTTGAATTTTTGTTTTGGTTAGAGATGATGGGCTTGCTGAATTTGGATCCAAGGTGCGGCTTACATAAATCAGATTTGGGGGGTAGTGTGTTTTTTTGTCATAGAGCAGGGGACATTTCTTTTTTTTTCAACTCTTTTATAACGATGGGATGATATCTTAGGGTTTTCATTTGTTACTTTGAGCTGACTTGTCGTTCTAGAAACTACACTAGCAATTCTGACCCGTTATGTGAGTTCGAAAAATATAGTTAATTTTGTTTATTTTATTAGTATATTTCTTCTGATCGATATTGTTACTATATTATTGAAATAATTTCAATACGGTGTTACGGTATAACGAATACCGAATTACAATGAACGATAGAATTCAAAAACTGGTAGTAGCTAAGGAAGGCAGACGGGTCAAGCATTCTTCTTTTTACTAGATTTTTTGCGCTCCACTTTTTTATGCATAATAATTAAGCATCTATGATACATTTTCAAATTAATTTTCTTGTCTTAGGTCATGTTTTAAACTTGATCATTCTATTTCACTGCATACTTATTACTGAAATTTAAGATGAAATATTGTTATTTCCTTCAAAACCCAAAAACCTCATGAGTATATTAAAAGTAAAATAGTATTACGGTAATATCGTACTGTATAAATTATTTACTGTGCCATACTGATTAAAGTTCGGTAAGTATTCTGTAATACCATACTAGAAAAAAATTGGAAAAAAATACGAACCAAATTGAGCAAAGTTTTGTTAGGTATTTCAGTAGTTTCGGTATGCTAGTTCGGTGCACAACCCTATGTATATGAATGAGATAAAATGAAGAAAAAAAGGCAGGTAAAGTTGGGCGGGTATGGGGAGGGTGAGCACCCTCCATAACCACACCCACACTTTTACGAGGATACTCACACCCGCACCCACACCTACGTGGGACGAGTAAATGGTGAGAGTTATCCCTGCGGGTATACATGTGGGTACCCACAGCTACCCACATTTTCTTACATTTAATAAATATTAAAATTAAATGTGTATTTTTCTGCTAACTAAAATATGAACAATTTTTTATCTTAATTACACAATATTCCCTTCGTTTTCATGAACAAGAATATGCCAAATTATAAAAAAAAAGTTTTAAAAAAAAGAAAATAATTAAGTTATTATTTGCCTTATATATTAATATATGTAAAATAGTGAATGAGTATAAAGGCGAGTCTTGGGTACCCGCTCTCTCAGGTATAATTGCGGGTTGTAGGGCAGGGGAAGCACCTTCGTCCCAACCTACACCTACAAAATACCCACATTGTGCAGGTATTTCCCGCCCACATCTTGTGGGGTTAGGCGAATACCCATACCCGCGGGTAGAATTGACAACCCTAATTAGAGACTTGGTCGCTCTTAAGTAAGATCTTTGGTTAAGTCTTAGAAATGAAGAAAATCATGCTAAGAGAGTTACCATTTTTTACGCTTTGAAATTCTCCAATTGGATTAGTCTCAATCGAGAGGACAATAGAGTTAACTCTATAATCCTAACTCTTTGTATTTATATTTGGTCGTACTATTCTATTGAGTACTTTTTCCGTTCAATCACACATAATCGAATGACCCGATAGAAACCATAAATTTACTGGTACCATTTTTATTCAAAATTAAATATCTTTTTTTCTTCATATTTTACCTTTTTTATTATTTTTGGGTCATTCTATAACGTAAGATTTAACGAAAAAATAAATCCTTAGGAAATATAAGGGATTGTCATTTTAACAAATTTGTTAAACTTTAAAAAAAAAAAAGTTACGGTTGAAACGAAGAATAGGACAAAATTATCACTATTCCCTTATCCATTTTATCATATAAGTATTGATAATTGATAATTTCCATCACACTCGTGATTTTGTAATAAATTATTTGTTTCTAAAATAAAAACTCTTTAAATTATAGTTATGTTTAATTGTTTATTCTAAACTCAAATTTATCTTACTATATAACCTTTGTCGATTTTTCAGCTTATATTTAGCTTTAATTTGTTTTTTTTATACATATGGCTGAGGTATTTCAACAAAAATTCAAATCATTTCATTTTAATTAAATTAATTATTCAACTCTTTATAATATCATTTGAGAATTTATTTAAGTATTTTTTTACAAATTATTCTTGCAATAAAACTTTAGTTGTAATATACATATTTTACTTATTAAAGTAAATTGTTTTTATTGCGTGGTGGAGCCCCTTCCTGCCATCTATTTCCCATGCTAATTTATTTTATCATTTTCTCATCTTTTTTTGTTCTTCTTATATCACTTTACTTTTACCTATTATTTATACACATAGATAAATTAAATTAAAATTATTTACTTACATTTTTTTAACATTATCTATTTATATAACAATTTTTTCACAATTTTTTCTTATAACATGAATTTTCACTAGCAACTATATTTTTTTCTCATTTAAATATTTTTTCCAACCGTATAGAGCGCAAGAGTCACTTCCTTGCATTTATTTTTTCATCTTCATTGTTTACTTATTATTATATTTTCTAATATTTTTTTATTTCTTGTTTTATAATTCTTCACTTCCATCTTATTTTACCAATTATTATGACAGCAATATTAAAAAATTACTTTAATTATAAAAAAAAATTACCTAACTTTTTAAATATTACTAAATACTCCCTCTGTCCTCAATTGTTTGTCGTTTAAGCAAAAACGACCGTGCCTCCCTTTAATTGTCGTTCTCATATTTCGAGAGCTTCTTCACGCTATTCTGACCAAAACACCCTCGCTCCCTTTGCAAAGCCAATACGAACATCTGCTCCCATCGCTGCTGAAGCTCAAATCTCTTTTCAAAATTCACCAAAATTTGAGAGGGAAATTGAAAATCAAACTGGGTGGGAAATGGGAAATTTGGGGTCTGTTCACTGTGTTCAATATATGTTCTCGCAATTGCATAAATTTTTGTCTCCTCTACTCCGTCCACATCTTCCTCCTTCATTCCAGAGAATAGTTATGCGAAACATGGTTGTTGAATTGGATTATGGAAACCATCGAGTTCAGGGAAGATTCTCAGTACGAATCCATGATTGAATTTGACGATTCAATGAACATGGTGGTCCGAGATTCAATCGGAATCGGGGCAGAGGCCGCGGATGCGGGGAATGAGGCTTCAGGCGACCAAATCGAGGCTATCGTTGAGGATTCCAGCGAGGGTGTCATCGAGGTAACCGTGGAGGATTCCGGCGACGAAATGACGTTGATCGTGGAGGATAGCTTCTGCAATGATGGGGATATGCCTTCGGGTCGCGACAAGAAATTGGAGCCACTTGTGAATTTCAGGAAAGTGAAGACCAGGGTATCCGATTCACGGCCGAAAGTTATCCTCGATTTCGACTTGAATGAACCCTCGTCTGAGGAGAAACTGTTGGCCGCCAAGGACAAGGGAGAGAGAGATTTCGACCTCAACAAACTCCCAATTGCAGGTATGTTTGAATTCGAGGACCCAAGTTATGAACCAGACTTTATTGAGATGTTGCGTCTCTTGCTTCCATCCTACTACTGATGACCAAAATGTTTATCTTCTAGTTTTTTGTTGATCAACATAATGGTGTTGTTGATGTATGTGGAATTGGTTGTATTTTGTATGTAAGGAAATGGGTAGTTTTTGGTTATGTTAGGCAATCTGCAAGCTGTAAGTATGTAGAAAAGCTGTATGATGTAAAAATCAAACCAAAATATCAATGTTATTCAACTTTTAGTATCGTTTGAGCAATGATCTTTATTCAGTTTTTTTCCACTCTTCTTGTTGATCAGCTTCTCTACTTTGCATTGTGGTTTGTGGATAGAATCTTGACTGGAAACATGGAACTTGTAAAAATGTATTGTTTCAAGTTTATTCCATATTGCTCTCTGTTTTTAGTTTATTTCTAGATTGCTATGTGTTTTTAGGTGGAATTGGTTGGAATTTGAGTGGAAAACTTGGAATAAAAATAAAATCAGTTTGTGTTTCAAGTCTTCTTCCAGATTCATCTCTATTTTCAGTTTATTTGTAGCTTTTTTGTTCACCAATTAATCTACTTTGGAGCATTGTGGTTTGTGGTTGGATTTTGACTGGATAAGTTGGACTAAAAAATTCTGTTTGTGTTTCAAGTCTTTCTCGAGATTCATATCTATTTTCAGTTTACTTCCTGTCTTTTGCCAAAGCAATTAATCTAGTCTGCATTGTGGTTTGTGGTTGGCATTTTCATCCAGAAAATATCGGATTTGGATTAATGGTTTGTGGATTGTTTGAGCAATGACTTCAATTTCAGTTAGGATTTGGATGTATGGTTTGTGGTTTTTTCCACAATTGATCAGTCATTACTGTCCATATGGTTTGGAATATCTCTATTTTTTAACCAAATGATCTATACTATTGTGAAAATGCTTCTTACTTCAGATTTGTGGTTTGTTTGAGCAATGATTTCAATATCAGTTTAGAGTTGGGTTGGATTGGTATTGGTATGTGCTTAATGTACATTTGCATTGTGGTTAATGTACATCTTCTTGTCTGAATTATTGGAGTGGGACAACATGGAACATAGCTTTTGTTTTAAACTATTCATTTGGTTGATTACTGTTAGGAAAATGCTGTTTAGAATCTGGGTGGTTTCCTTTGTGGTTGGTTGCAAGTTTTCCTACAAAACATGCAACCCAAATCGAGTATTTTCTTTCTAATTTTTGGTCTATATTTCTCCCTGATTTACAAACCGTGTGCAAATGCTGTGCCTATCATATTGAAACAGAGACAGAGATTAGAGGAAGGAAAACATAATTTATTATTCATACTCCATCACAAAACACATGTCACAGAGAGCTTAGGGAAAGAAAAACACAAATTCTTATTCAAACTCCATCACAACACACACGTGACAGAGAGATTAGGTAAAGGAAAACAAGATACATTAATGTTAAACTAATCAGTGGTTGGAATGCCTGGCATGGCATTCGCAAACCTGTTCAGCTCAACATCAGCAGCCCTCGCATTGTTGGCTCATAGATTCAGCACATCTCTCTTATGCTCCAGATGAGCAATCCCAGTAGAGAGATTTGTGATACACTTAGCCATACAATCAACAGCTGGAATGGTCATGTCCCCAAAGTCCTCTTCAAAAATATCATCCTTCCTCTGGGTCAGCTCCTCCACCCTTTGGTTCAGCAGCCCGATGTGAAGATTGGTTCGAAGCGCCAAGTGCTCTTGCTGCACTATCTCCTCTTGGAGCTGCCTGCTCAGTTCTTGGACCTCATTCAGGATTTCAGCTTTGGTCTGGCGTTCCATGGTGAATGACCTGCACAGAGATTCAAAGAGGTGGAAGATAAGAAGGAGGATTAGTAGATGAAAAATTGTGGCCGTTTAGGGTTGTGGTGAAACAAGGGAAAAGAAAGCATTTATAGTGGCTGCTTAGGGTTAGAAACGCCTGTGTGAAGAGGTGTAAACCAAGTGGTCAAACGGTGTGGTGTTTGGGAAGGTAAAAGGCTGCCTAAAAATCAGGAATCTAATTTCTGCAATACACTCCTTTTCTGCTTAGATACATGATAAAAGCATGCAACCTACTTCCATTCTAGCACACAGTAGCTTTATCACATGATCAATTTCAACTAAAATTGGACACGAAACAGGGCAAGTTGATCTAAATCCAACTTCATCGATCAAGGCAAAGCAATTCAACAAATCATTGTAACCAAACAACAACCCAATCTCTCATTTAAACCAAACATCTCATCCAAACCAGCAACCAAACATCTCATCCAAACCAGCGACCAAGCATCTCATCCAAACCAGCAACCAAACATCTCATCCAAACCAAACATCTCATCCAAACCAAAAATTCAACATCTCATTCAAATCATTATAACCATAGCAATTTATGCAGACACAAATTGAACATAGAAGTTGCTTCCAAACACAATCCACTTGTACTTATATTGCAGCATCAAATTAGTATTAACATTTCTGCAGACACAAATCCTACGAACAAGAGCACACTATGTTTGCTCCACATACAATAACTAACAGTAGCAAACAGAGAATGATCTTCTCCCTTGGACAGTGCATATCCTAACCAGAACTCCACCCAAAAGGTACAACCTAATGACTATAATAGCCAATATATTTGCACTATTTGCTATATCTACACAAAATACTCCACTCCTTGCACATCTTCTGCCAAAAAAATCCATTAATAAACTGGAACTTGTAACAAAAAATGGCAAATCAAACTCCAGTTGGATCTTCACATCTGCATGCTAAAAAATAGGCACAAGTACAATGTCAATACATATTAGTGAATCCCAACACAGTTAAAATATGACATGTACCAGCAACATCAAGCCTTACATTGAACAGCAGGAAGATGAGCAAGAGCAGTGGCAATGAGAAGTGGATCACACGACAGCATGGAAGGTAGCAATCCTTGCCTAGCTAATTGTGCCTTCTTCATGTGAGGAATTTTGTACACATTAGAACCTCTAATTTTCAAGATCTCAATCATGCATGATTGGATAGTTAGGAAAATGCTGTTAGCCTTAAAAGCAGGAAACTCAAAGAAAGCTTTGTTAACTGCTTCCACTAACTGATCCATATTTCTTGCACACCTCTTTGATTGCAGTGATTGAATTGCTCTAAAAAACCCTAGATCAAGCACATTCAAATCAGGCGAATTAGGGGGTTGACTCAAAAGTGTAATCTTCAAACCCACATCATCTACTGCTGCCAAAAAATCTACATCATCACTATGTATATGTGTTTTTGCATTGTCCTGTTGGATGAATATTTCATCCATGACACTATCCCCCGGCCATTTGTCCTTAATGGCTGGTAGTATTTTCTCAATCATGAATTGTCTAATAACAGCCCTATCTACCTTAGTAATTGGCTTAACTTCTAGAGTCCCAGCTTTCCTATTTGCACTAGACCTCACCGCAGCCACCTTTGTTACCAATGGGAACACCCCTATCTTACCATCAAATGTACATTCTACATGAGAATCAAATCTAGGCTTAGCAACAGCTGCAAGAAACATAATTTTAGGTATAAAATGAGAACTTTTAATGTTCCTTACAGGATCATCTTCATCGGCAAGAAGATAGTAAGTTTGCACCTTCCTTGTCATTTGGAACCATTTTTCATCTATGTGCACCACATTTTCCATGTCGTAAAACTGGTTGGAGGTTGGATCAATGGAGGACAGACAATGACGAACCCTTTGCACACGGTTTCCCTCTGTCAATGTTGGTTTCACCGTATTACTGTGCCGCTTCAATTCTCCACTTCTCAATTTTGTTTGTAAAAATGACTTGGAAACACCCAAAACTGAAGCGAGAGACCTTAGAGTTGTCCTATCTCGTAATGGAACATCTCTAATCTTCTGGAGATCAAATTGGATACGCTTTCTGCCACAATTTCTAACTCTGGACTGCGAAACCTCGTTATTTTCAGACTCCCTTCCCCTCTTCCAAAGCCGTTGGATTGAACGAATATGCACATTGAAGAATTGGGCAACTTCGGTTGTCATTGTCCTCTTGAGCTTTCCATTAACACTTTTTGTTAGGAGCATCGCGTAAGCAGCGTGTCTGTCCTCGTTACAAAGCTCTCTTCTTCCTCCATTTTGACCTACCATCAACAAAATACAAACGCAAGCAAGATCAGGAGAGGAAACCATTAATAAATTATACCATAATCACGATTAAATGAAATAATTTGACCTTGAACACCTCCGCCATGTTCTGGGTCCGCAACATCTTCATGGATTGCGTCCAAAATCGGCGAATTTGGGGTCTGTTCTTCATCTTCTAAAATAATCCCGACACCTGAGGATGGTAATGGGTTGTTTTCAAACAGAGTGAGAGGGTCAATTTGGTTGGTATCCATTGTTTGGCCGCAAGACTTGGTTATGCGAGTAGAGGGTGAGATTTGAGACTTCTGGAGTCTCGCAAAAATGAATGGGGAGCTGAATATGTTGGAGTGAGACCATTGTGCCCAAATATATTCGAATTTGGGCGGTCAGAGTTCAAATTTTGGGTTTGAATTGAACTCGAATTTTGGAGGGATTGTGCGAAAAATTTGGAAGAAATCCCGCGGCCAAAGATGAGGGAAATACAGAGGTGAGGGAAGAGGAGGGGCAGGTTGGTCGTTTCACCAACGCGCACAGTGGCGCCTTAAACTCTGTGCCCACTGCTTAAACGACAAACAATGGAGGACAGAGGGAGTATTAGGGATGGTAACTGGGCAGGTAACACAGTATTTTGCTCTACCCAGCCCCAAAACTCAAAATTCATCTCGTCTCCGCGCTGGTGGTTATTGGGCGGGTATGAGAATTACCCGTCGCGCAAGCATTTTCACATTAGAGGAATAACTTGAAGCCCACCTGCAGTTTACCCACCCGAACTTTTTGATTCCAACAACTATAGATTAAGTTTAAAAGAAGAGAAAAAAGGTAGCTAATTCTAATCGGTTTCAAACCCATGACCTTAAAGAAGAAAGTCATACTTTCTACACATAAAAACCAAGGATGATTATTATATAAGAATATATATAATGGGATTTTCTTACTATATATTATGAGCGGGTAAGAGTGTCGGTAACATTAATTACAGTTTAACAATTATATTGCATTAATGAGGTTTTTTAAATGATGATATGACATCACCAAAATTGTACATTCTCTAAATTTTAACTTTTATGTATATTAGGGGTGTTTACGATCGCATAACTATCTCCGTCGGTTATTTTCACCGTGTGCCACCCACAAGAAATCTCATTGCGCAGGTCCAGCCGAACCTTTGATTTTGCTACCATTTGTTGAAAAAATAAAAATCACTCGGTCTCTTTTAATGGAATGATACTGTCCGTTTTGGATCTAAACCCGCACGGTTTTTATAAAAGGATTCATTCTATTTTTTTTTTCGGTATAAAATTTTGGTTCGCACACTTCAATAAAATTTCCATTATGGTTAAGAAGTATAAAAAAAAGCTGATGAAAAAGTGGAAAGTTTCAATAGAAAATATACGGCCCATGATACTGAAAATTTGAAAAAATAGAGAGAAACATAATAAAAGTATTTAGAAACGAAAACTAAAAAGAAATTGTAATTTAAATAACTTTTTATTATTGTAGGCCCTCCAAGTATTTTTCTACTTGCCATGATTTTATAATTTTTTTCTCATTTTTCAATGAATTTTTTAACCACCTAAAATGTCGAAATTGTAACTTTTAAAAATCTATATAGACTCGGTACTATAAATTTTAAAAATATAGAGGTTTAAGTGGAAAAAATTTAAACTATAATTTTTTTATTGTATATTTTACCCGAATTTATGTTTAAAATCTCTAAAATAAAGTAAAATATCACTTTAATGTATAAAAATAAAATAGTTACTAACAAAACCTCTGTTTGAATTTGAAATTTTCTTTTCTTTTCTTGGTTGTAGTTAGGAGGGAAATTATATATTGGAAAGGAAGGCAACACCGACTTCTTCCCAAATGATAAAAATAAGCATTTAGGCCCCGTTTAATTCGGAGGTTTTTTCAGAAAAAAATTCTAATTTTTAGAAAAATAGACGAAAAAATAGAGAACGCGTTTACTTGGCGTATTTTTCCATTCTCGAATGAAAATGAAAAACCTCCACACTATTCATGCATGAGTAAATTTGGAGAGGGCACAAATTGAGTTCTCCATTTTTCCACTCCAAATGGAAACACGCGTTTCCAATTAATGGTACAGTACCATTAAATGATTTTTTCTAAAACCCAATTTTGCCCTTTCTTCTTCTTTTCACGATGCCTCTCTCATTTCTTCTCATCTGCTAACCTCTGCTAACATCTGCCGTTCTTCTTCTTCTCCTAGCATTTTCTCACGCCGGCGTTCTTCTTCCCTAGCATTTTCTCACGCCACCCTTCTTCTTCTCTTCTGCTCATTAACCTGGCCATTTCTCACTCCGACGGCGACTCACTCGTAACCTGGTATTCTTCTTTCCGTTTCTCGTTGGTTACTTAGTGATTGAGGAGAGTGGTTCGTTTACCTGTTGTGATACATGACAGCCGCGCCGCCGTCGGAGGGAGTTGCGCCGCCGATTTCGCTGACGGAGGATGCGTGGAAGCATCTGAACAGGATGAGGAGTGAGCGGAACGAGGATTTGTGCTTGAGGATTGGGGTTAAGCAAGGGGGGTGCTCCGGTATGTCATACACCATGGACTTTGAGAACAGAGCCAACGCTAGACCCGATGATTCCATCATCGAGTACAACGGTTTCGTTATCGGTAAGCATTTTCCTATTTGTTTGTTTTATTTTTATTTATTTTTGGGATGCATACACAATAAGGATTGAAATTGAAATCGGAGTTGGCATAAAGAATTCAGTTAGGATTGATATCATCGAACACATGTTTAATTTGTATCCATGGGCTTTCTTGTGGTTGCTGTTTATGTGTGCAAACATTAGTTTGGATGGATGAACATTGGTTATTCTGTACTTTTGTACAGTGTGTTATAAATTAGGAGCATGCTAGATATCTAGTCGATGTATGGGCAGTAACTGTGTGGAGTTTTTATCATGGTCATTTTCTTTTCACTTATGGTTCATCAAAGAGCATGTTGCTGGGTAATCTCCTTTAATCTATGTTGTTTCGTCCAATATCGTTATAATTTATTTATTTATGTTCTGAAATTGAACAAAATTCAAGATTTTATTTTAGCGGAGTTCATTTTTGGCTCCTTAGAATTCAGTCGAAGTCTCTCTAGCTTACTTGCGATAGGGTTGTTTGGGCCTTAGGATAACCGATCTGATTGCGGTTTTCTATCGCCCCCAGATCATAACATTCAAAATGAGAATGGACGTTCTCATTCATTATCATGGTGAATGGTTCGGTTCTATATAAATTTGAAAGTTTAAATAGAGGGTTTGTTTTGTTGTTGAGGGAATGACTGGAATTTTTGAACTTTGGTGTTTCTTCCACTGTCTGGTGGGGTTCCTCTAGGTAGTGCAAAAACGATAGGAACTTGATTTGCATTGATACAGACAACTGTGTTAGCGGAATTGATGTATGCAACTTCCAGTCTTGTTGTTCTCAAGTTTTTGTGAAACAAATTTGTGATGACCTTGATGATTTTTCTGATGAGGGGAAATTAATTGTTTGAAGTTCTTGTTGTGTGAGGTAAAGAGAAAACAATAGGGGCTGGTGAGCAAATATGATGAAGGAGTTCGACGATAACATTCCTGCTAGAGAGTTTGATAATTTTCAGGTAGGTGTTTGAGATAATTACTGAATATCATTCCTAGTTTCTCATACAGTTGCTTTTAATAAGGTTTTGTAAATGCTGAGTTGCTTTTAATGGGTAATTTTGTTTTGTAGTTTGTTAATTTCACGGAAATCATGTCGAAGAATGTTGACATATCACGTAAGGAGACAGAGTTTGCGCTTGCTGCTCTGATGGAAATTCCACCCCAGTATAAAGCAACAATAGAACTTAATCTGCTGGGGTAATAAAACCTTCCAGTCACTTGCTTGTTTTTATAGGTTGTTAATTACTTCAACCAGTTCATTTTTAAATCATTATCATTGATCTTATTTCACAGTCATCGGAAGGGTAATGTTCCTGAGAGGATTCCCCTCCCTCCACCTGTATATGGTGCAACATCTTTCGCTAGCTCTAAGCCTTCTCGATCTACTAGTTTCAGTCCAAGTGTTCCTTCTTACCAGCCAAGAGGACTTTGAGGCTTTATACATGTTTTTCAAATACTGCATTGGTTTGTTGGTGAGAAATGCAATTCCGAAACATAACTCTCTGGTTGTTGTACAGCTTTGCTGCATCTGTCTCAGCAACACAAAGAACATGGCTTTTGGTTGTGGGCACCAGGTAGATTCATTGTGTATCTGGTATATATGTTTAGGGGGTAATATTAAGAGAGTACATTTTGATTTGGTATATGCTCTGCTTCTGTCCTGCAGACATGTTGTGAATGTGGAGAAAGTCTTCAGAGTTGTCCCATCTGTTGAAGTCCGATCCAAACGAGAATCAAACTCTACTAATCAACATTTTAATTTGATTAATTTCTTTGTTCTTTATTTCTTTTGGTTATTCTCTCCAATTTGTTGTTGAAATTCTGCAACTTTAGATGCCTTATGTGGATATAAAGAAATGAAATATTTTCCGTTTGTATATTCGAAAAGTTATAGGAGCTTGGTTCAATTGCAGCCTTGTATATTTGCACTGTAGACAATTTTCTTCAAGTTTACTCAAGGAAATGTCATTTGTCAGCTTGAAAAGCTTTGCAAACCAGAAAATGGAGGCTACTCCTTGATTTTGCTTTCTGTAATAATGCATATAGTACCTTGGTAATGAATTCTCATCCAATGGTTTGTTTAGAACATTTAATAACATGTTAATAGCATTGAATATTGTTTATGCACTGTAGAATTGTAGCATTTATATTGTGATGACATTTATATTAAGGAATATTGTTTATGCATATTTGTTTAGTTAGAAATAAATTTATCATGCATGTTCTTGCATTTGTTCATTGTTTTGATCATTGAGGCAAATGGATTGGAAGTGATTTAATTTGGAACATACAAAAGTGATTTATGTGATATCACTTTAGCAAATTTTTTGGAATATTAATTAGAAGTTTTCGGAAGTCAAATTGGATGAAACCTTTTTTTGGACTATTTTTCCGACGATTTTTATAGTGTCATGACGCCCCAAACAGAAGTGATGGGTTCTTGTGAAAATATCCCAGCGTCATGACGCCCAATATCAAGCGTCATGATGTCCAGGATCAAGCGTCATGATGTCCAGGATCGTTTTCCAGTTTTTTAAATTTGGAAAATTTTAGAAAAATGCGAAGTAAACACGTTTTCCAGTTTTCGGATGGAAATGAAAAAGTTCAAAATTCAGAAAAATAGCACTTTTTTGGAAACGAGATTTCTCCGAAGTAAACGGGGCCTTAGCAATTGATGTGCTCGCTTTATTCATCTACACAAGTATTCAGACAACTCTTCGATTAAAATTGATGAATTGCATTTTTTTATTGGCTTCTCTTCAATTGAAGTTAAATTATTCATCTTAATTTTTCTAAATTATGATTAAACTATCACTATATTATTGTATTTTCATTATTTATTTATTCATAAAGAAAGAGAAAAAAAACTCACTACTATATCATATTTTTATCAATTATTTAATCCTTACTTTATTCAAAATTAATAATAAAAAAATTAAAAATAAATATTTAGTTAAATTTTACTAATTATAGTGTATTTATTGATTAGTTATTAATTCTTACTATTGTTATAATTATTTTTATAAAATTAAGATTATACTGCATAAATTTATTAAAAATGATTAACAATGTACTATTCAATTTTAATAAACTAAAACCTTTTAATATATCATACAAATAAAGTATTTTAATTTTTTAATGTCTTATATTATAAATTCCATAATATAAAATAAAATAATAATATACCCGTGTATCGCGCGGGCATGAGACTAGTGTGAAGCACTCGCTAGGGGTGTTCAACCTTTATTTCGGTAGAAAACCTAAATTCTAAAATTCGGTTTTGTTCATTCTGAAATTTTCTAAGTCTCTTCCGTTTCGTAATTGACTAAATCATTATTCGTAATTTTTTTTCGGAAATTATTTCGGAACGGAAATTCGGTTTAAAACTCACTATGAAACAACATTCAAACTCAACAACCAAATAGACCAACCCAATTCGGTCCACAACCCTTACTAACCTCACCAAACCAAGAACAAGACCCAACTTTTGATGGGCCTAAGCAACCCAAACGACCCAACCTCCTAAAAATCACACCCAATAGCCAAATTAACCAACAAACCCTAAAACACTCAAACTCATCTTCTTCCTCTAAACATCCAGGGCGACCAGCCACCAAATTCCAATTACCATAAAATCTCGACCAAATTAGACTACCCGAACGCAAATCAAAACTAATCCAACCACAAAACGCCATGAAATTTTCTTATTTCACCCTAAAACCTTCAACCAAAAACAAATTAAGATATTAATAAATCCTAACAATACCCACAATGATTGGACCAAAAGCTTGTACCAAACAAGGAAAGAAAAACCTGCACGAGCATGACTAACCCCGACGAAAAAATCACCACCATGAGCAGGACAAACACGATCGAGGGAGCGCCGATAGGAGAGGAACTTTACTGGAGGAGAGGAGAGTCCGGAGGGGAGAGGAGTTGGCCAAAGGAGAGAAAGGAGAGAGGACGGCGGAGGATTGGATTTGGAGGAGGCGGTGGTGGAGCAAGAGGGAGAGAGAGAGGAGAAGAAAGAAGTTCTGCCTCTGTCTAAAAATGAAGAAAGAAAAGAATGACTGAAAAAAAAAACGCTTATATATTAGGTCACAAAAATTCGGTTAGAATGGTTAACCAAAATTTTCATTATCACTTCCGTTCCGATTAAAATTTCAGATAATTATTTTTCGAAACCGAACTTTTAAAGTTCGGTTAATTACTAACCGAACAAGGCTAAAGTCGGTTTTGAAAAATTGAAAGTTCAGTTTTGTAAAACCGTTGAACACTCCTAGCACTCGCACAAAAAGCTCACTATCTTCCAAATTGCCGCTGCTTTAATTCACACGCTACTTTCCATGACCACACTCTCTACCCACTTGTTGTAAGTAAACCATTGAGTCAAATCTCGCAAGAGTCTTTAGTGAAAGAACTCGCACGAAAGAGGTCCCGGACTTAGAAAAAGGAGCACAAGATTTAGAAAAAGATCACCCAGTCTTAACTCTATTCTCCTTTACATACGAAACGGAACGGCAATTCAAAACAACAACAACAATAATAATAATAATAATAATAATAATAATAATAACAGTGAATAAGATGGAAAAGAAAGAAGGAAATAAGGTAGTAATAACAACAACAATAATAATAATAATAATAATAATAATAATAATAATAAATGAAAAAGATGGCAACAGTAGAAATATGAAAAAAATGAAGGAAATAAGTTAGCAAGGTACGACACTTCTGATTTATGACAAAAAATAAAATTATAATGAAGATTGCGAATGAGTTTATTTATTAAAATTTATTTGAGAAACATACTAAAAAAACTAAATAAAAGTTAAGGTATTTTAAGACAATATTTGAAGGAGAACCATTATCAGGACGAAGTTAGAAATTTTATCCAGTGGGGTCAATATATGACCTTATTTTAGTAAAGAAATAATAAAAGAAAACTGAAAAGTAAATACGAAAAATATATACAATATCCTATATTTTTCATAGGTTGATTTGAATCTTGATATATTATGAGATCCTTTAACAGCTCGTCACTAAACTAACGTTAACAACTTATTTTAACTATATTTAAACAATAAAACTTATCATATATAATGTTTTGAATTTTTTGAATTTTTAAGCAAAATTAAAACTAAAGGTAGATATCAATGTAATGTGAATTTTATTATATTTATGTAAATGAAAATTATTTTAGGAGAATCAAATTTTAAATAAATACTCGGTGATAAATAAGGAGATGTGTATATGTATTACATTAAGCTTAAAATAAAGGAACATATTAAAATTGTAGCATAATAAAATATGTGAATAGCATTTAGCTTAGTGGTTATTTTGGTGGTGGTAAAAGTACCTGATCGGTTATCGAGACCGTAAAAAATAATTGCAACTTATTTACTGCAACAAAAGGGCTTGTAAATAGTGGTAAAGAGGCTCGATCCACCGAGAATGAGTAGTCTAAAAATAAGATAAAGACTAGATGCAAACAAGAAGGTAAAATAAATAATGAGGGGTTTGAGTTTAAGATTTATAGACTAATAAAATAAGAAAATAAAATAAAAGATTGAGATAAAACAGAGAAAAACATATTCCTAGCAAGGTTATGATTCTATTCATTTGATCATTGATACAAAGATAATTATTTCTATATTCATAGAACAACTATAAAATCCAAGTCCGTTTAGGATTCCTACTCTCCTTCTATATGAAATTACCTGAAGCTACGCTTATTAGGGAATCTTAACCTCTCTAGCAACCATAAGGTACACTTATAGGATTTAACTAAAGTGATTGATGAAGATTAGGGAAAGACTGTTCTAGGGCAGGATCTAGGACGCCCAACTCTTTAACCAAAATCCATTGATCTTTAACCCTAGGCAAACCGGGTACTTGTCTATACTCGATTCACACATGATTATTGATGCACTACTCAAGTTGACTGCAATTATCCAGGCTTAATCAAGACTGATTAGATCATAAACAAAACAAGAATAATATTAACAATAAAATAAAGATCAACATAATATGAACAAAGAAAATATGAAGAACAAATTAGATCTCACAAAAGAAATAAATCATAAACCTTTATTGTCTTTGCTAGGAATGGAAGAAACTAGCTAGAAAGAAAAGATATAATAAAAAGAGTAAAAGATGAACTCCTCCTCTCTGTCTTCCCAAGGAGGAAGACGAAGAGAGGAGAGAAAAACCAGCAAAAATAACTATAGAATTCGAAACCCTAAAAGAATTCTAAACTGGGTGTGAAAGAATTATCAGTTTCTAAAGTGAGGAAGAGATTAAATAGAATTTTTCTTCCTTCTAAAAATCCTTAAAATCAATCTTGCGATCATATCTTATCTCTTGGGTAAATGATAGAGTAAATCCCAAGATTATAGCCTTCCTTAGCTATCAAAACTTGTCCTTCCTTCTCTCCAGAAATCTGTCCGTCAACTTAGTTCTTGGCCTAGAACTAGAATTCTGCTCCAAAACTGCTTCTTATAGCTTCTTTTATCCAAATGCTTCTCAAATCCCCTTTTATGCAAAAAAGGAATAAAATAGGTTCTTTTTAGTAGAATCATCGTTTAAAATATAAACAAATAGATAATGTTTAACATCAAATTATGCGCTCAATTAGTACTAGTAGAGACTCGGACCCACGTTCGAATCCCACCTCCACCAATAATAAAATAATAATAAAATATGTATGTAAGAGTTAATTTTGAAATTCAATTTCTTTATTAACTATTTTTTTTACGAAATACTAAACTATTAAGAGAGTTTTTAATTTTGTTTATGATGTGATGCATTTTGTGCGTATTTTCCCTTCCTTTCCTAGCCCTTTTTAGATCTTGATGCTACTAATTTACCCTTGTTTCCTTACTATTTGCAGATCTTGGCTTTTGGAGAGGAAATACCAAAAAGATGCATTATTCACCAGATTCTGATGGATTTTGAGCGTCTAGGCCTTGCTGCTCATCTCAGACGGAGCCAGCAACAGAAAATGGAAACTTTCGAAAGAGGAAAATCAGAGATCTGTGCTTTATTCCCACGATTCCCCCAGCTTAGCAAGAGATCTGTTTCCATATTTTGCAAATCCCTTAGATTTAGGATTTCCTTTTTATTATTTTCTATTTTTAGAATTTCCTTCTTGATAATTTCCCCCATAAGACTTTTTAAATTTAGGGTTTTGAGGATCATCTTTGGAAGAGGTTCTCTCTTCCGCCCTCTTTCCTTCTTCTTCTTCCTCCCCTTCTCTCTTTTTCCAGCAGCTTTGTAATAAAGCTCCGACCAGTAATATTCAAGAGTTTTCTTATTCTCTTCTTCTTTCAATTATGCACTTTAATTATTTTAATTATTTCTCTTTTAATATGAGTAGCTAAATCTCTTGTTCTTGGTAGGATCATCGATGGTTGCTTAGGAAAGCTGTGAGGTCTAATTGAAGTTTAATATACTGTTGGTTTATATTTATTTACTTAACAAATTCTTGTCAATTCTGCTAGGACTGTTACAAGCCTGATCAACTAGTAGCTAGGCCTAGACGATTAAAGTCATCTCTGTGTTAATAACTAACGTGAGGATGCAGGGTAAAGTAGACAACCAGATCAGAGTCATCAGGTCGCTGGTCCAATCTGACTGGGTTAAGTAAGTAATTAGGGTAGAGCCTCAAACACACTGAGTGTCTCGCCCCAGGTGTGTCTTTCTTCAGCTTTATGTGCCTTTGAGTATTGCCCCCATAAACGTACCTTGGGGGACGACAAAGCGCCAGGACTACTCCATAAACGTACCTTGGGGTAGTTTCTCATACGAAAGAAAGCAAGGAATCTAAATGTACCTGGCCCCCATAACACATCTATCAGGTAGGGGTAGAAGATCACTGCACCAATGACCAGTTAACCATAAATGCAACCGGAGATAGATTCCTACTGAGAACTCCTCTCTATCGATTTCTTATTTGTTTTATTACTGCCTGTCATTACTTTCCTAGTTTACATTAGATTAATCAACAACTTTCAAACCCCCCATTTGTTACTGTTTTGGTTTGTTTGCCCTAGTCGCACACACAAGTTAGTGTTTACCCTAGTCCCTATAGATCGACCCTGTTGCCACTACACACAATTTATTGTGCGCATTGTTAGTAGGTTTTTATTATTATTTTTGACGGCTTCGACAACCGGTTCAGTTTATTTAATGCTGAAATAATTATTTTTTGTCTAGTAAATAAAAGTGACACTCTTTATAAAATTTGAGAGATTCTAGTGGATTAAGTATCTATAATATGCTCTCAGAAGTGAGTAACTCAGGGAGTATTCATGGGATCAAGGTCAGTCGCTTAGTGTCTACTATTAGCCATCTCTTTTATGCGGACTATTGTCTCATCTTCACAAGAGCGACATTAGAGGAAGCTGAGTTTATGACAAAAATTCTGAGGGATTATGAGGAGGCTTCGGGGCAAAATGTCAATCTGGAAAAATCAGAAGTTACGTTCAGTCGAAATGTGTCTAGGGTGGCTAAAAGTACAGTGCAACGCGTTCTTGGGGTGCAAATGGTGAGCTGACACAAGAAATATCTTGGTTTACCAGTGGCATTTGGACGTTCAAAGAAGCAAATATTTATCGAACTAAGGGATCGTGTATGTAAAAAATTGACGGGTTGGAAGGAGAAAAATATATCCCAAGCTGGGAAAGAGGTCCTTCTAAAATTAGTTGCGCAAGCGGTCCCGACATATCTTATGAGTTGTTTTGAGCTGCCCATTAGAATTTGCGATGAGATGGAAAAGGCAATGAGGCGATATTGGTTGGGGTGCAGAAATGAGGAGAGTAAAGTATACTGGATCTCATGGAATGTCCTTTGCAAGCTAAAAAAAGGAGGGAGGGGTGAGGTTTCGTAAACTCAGAGAGTTTAACTTAGCCTTGCTTGCGAAACAAGGTCGGAGGATTATTCAGAAACCAGATTCTCTACTTGCTCAAGTCCTGAAGGCTAGGTATTTTCCTAATGGTGATTTCATGGATGCTAATTTGAGGAATAATCCTAGTTATATGTGGCGTAGTTTTTTGGCAAGTAGAGTAGCTCCATGGGATGGGTCTCGGTGGCGGATTGGTAATAGGGAAAGGGTGCACATTTAGAATGATCCATGAATTCTGTCGAACCAGAATGGGGTTCCGCTTACTCATAATTTAAACCTTCATAGTGAGGCCAGAGTAAGTTCCCTGATCGACAAAGACAATGGATGCTGGCATGAGGCTTTGATTAGTGAATATTTTGGAGATGCAAATAACAAGGCAATATTATCAATCCCGATTAGTCTATTTCTACCTCCGGGCTGTTTGTTCTGGAAATATACACCCAATGGTATGTATTCATTTAGGAGTGGATACCACGCTCTTTTGTTGAGGGATGTTTCTGCTGACGTGGCTCCATCAGGCGGGATGACAACATGGTGGACTTTCTTGTGGGGGCTATAAATGCCTCTAAAGTTTAATTTTTTTATGTGGAAGACAACTCACAATGGACTACCAACCAAATCAAATTTGGTTCACCGCAATATTCTGGAGGACTCGTCGTGTCCATGTTGTCTGCATGAGGAGGAGACAATTCACCATCTGTTACTTTCCTGTTTGTTTGCTCAGCAAGTATGGGGGTTGTCACCCTTAGCATCACGTCTAACATTCTACCCTAACGAGCCACTTTCTTTGTAGATTCCTCGGATTAGGAATTGTTTGACGGCTTTGGAAGTAGAAGAATGTTGTTATATCTTATGGGCTTTGTGAAATTCCAGAAATGATCGAGTCTTTGAACAAAAATGGGATGGTCCAGCAATGTTGCTTACTAGGGGGGCAAGATTATTGGTAGATTATAGGAATGTCAATAGCACAAACGCTCATAAGGGATCAAGCTATGAACAAATTGTAGTCTCTAGGTGGACTCCCCCCTACGTAATAGAATTTGTTTAAATACTGATGCGGCAATTGATCCATCTTCGACAGACCTTGGTATTGTCGCCCGAGACTATATGGAGAATTGCCTTTTCTGCGCTTCTTGGTGTATTCTGGTTACATATGGGGTTCCAGTTGCGGAGGGGTTGGCGGTACGGAAAGCTCTTCAAATGGCGATATCTAACAATCTGGATGATATTGAGGTTCAGTCAGACTGCCTTGATATTATTAATGCGATTCAAGCATCAAGTCATTCTCTGTTAGAGGTGGCCTTAATAGCACAAGACATCCAAGTTCAGTCCAATACCTTTTCACATTGTTCATTTACATATATTCGTAGAGTATGTAACCATATTGCTCATTCTCTTGCTAAAAGAGTTTTAACTTCCGGATTGAAAGAATTGAGGTTTGGGGAATACCCCATTTTTATTCAGTCTTATAAAATTGCTGATTTGGCTAATAAATGAATGTTCACATTGATTTAAAAAAAAGAAAGTATCTAGAATATATTTTAATTCACTTAATTTTTACTAAAAATAAAACAAAAATATATATCTCAACATTTGAGTGAGGTCATGTGACC
This sequence comes from Viola odorata, assembly GCA_963691705.1. NCBI lineage: Eukaryota > Viridiplantae > Streptophyta > Magnoliopsida > Malpighiales > Violaceae > Viola > Viola odorata. Next base: position 64,084,852 of record OY829538.1, on the reverse strand, counting down.
CCACTCACCTCCATTTCCTTTCGTCCATGAACATTATGGTTATACGACACTAATCTATGTACAGAGTTATAAAAAGCCATTTGGGCTGTGTTTGTAGTCACAGAAAGAGCCAGCTTGTTTTGATGGTTGGCTAGTAACTTTATCCCTAGCCAGTCGCAAAGGGCCATTTGGAAAGAAATCGATATCGGAAACTTAAGAAAGCAATTGCCTAAATTCCTTTGTTTTTTGGCCAAACTGCCAGTGTGTGTTGAAACTAACAACTATAGCTAACCGTCGTCTTCTGTGATTCCGTGGCAAAGGTCGCACCACGTCCGCTCAGACGACGATCTGTCACACATCTTTATCAAAGTTGTTTAGTTTGTGTATATGTAGTGTTACATTTATATGCATCTTTGACTTTTGAAATTGACGCAAATGTAAAACATAAGACGACCTTGTCAAATTTTCAGACTAGATATTATAATTACTTGGTCAATCAGCTATTCTTTTTGTTGTCTTTTTCATACTTTTCTCATCAACGGTCTTGAAAAAATGCCACAAACGGAAGAGGGAATTAATATCATTTATTATTATTATTATTATTATTATATGTATGCGTGAACTAAAAGAAATTAAATTAAATTTATATATCGAGACTTTCTCCTACATTTGTCTCTAATTATTGAAACATATATATATAACCAGAGTTTTGTAGAGGCCGAAGAAAATTGAGAGAGATTATTAGAGAGTACAATGGCTGAAGAAGAAACGTCAAGCCTTGAAGCAACACCAACATGGGCCGTGGCATCTGTTTGCTTCTTTTTGATCTTAGTATCAATCTTCATCGAGCATCTGTTCCATCTCTTAGCTAAGGTATATATGTAGATACGAATTCATTATTCATCCGATGAATAGTCGTTGATGGTAAAGTATCGATAGATATATCTCGGTTTAAGTCTAATTTATAATTAGCATATGTAAAGAAACGATGACAATTATGGTCATATATTCTCAACTTTCCCCTCCATTTTTGCTTCTTTCGTAGTACTTCAACAAGAAAAAGAGAAAATCGCTCATTCAGGCTCTAGACAAGATCAAAATAGGTACTTACTTTATGATATTTATACAATTTTTTTCTCCCGATAAGTTGAGTATTATTACGGTTCTATAAGTTAATTTTTTGTGTTCGTGGTTGCAGAATTGATGCTTTTAGGCTTCATTTCATTGTTGCTCACCGTATGCGAGAAGTCAATTTCCAACATTTGTATTCCGAAGAGCGTTGGTCAAACGTTTCTTCCTTGTGGCGATTATTCAAGTTCGATTGAAAATGAAGAAGAAGAAGAATCCAAATGCGCAGACCAGGTTTGATATAGATCGAAAAATACTTATTAACTTATGGATTTAATGAATGAGTTTATGTATGATTAAGGATTAATTAATTAATTAATTAGATTCTTGAACAAAATTAACTGCAGGGGAAGGATTCTCTGCTGTCGAGGACAGCTGTAAGGGAACTAAATTACTTGATATTTGTGTTGGCTTCTTTTCACACCTTATCATGCATCCTCACATTTGCTTTAGGCGTGGCCAAGGTAATTAATTAATGTAAATATTTCTCATAATTATTTGACCTAATTATCAATAACCATCTAATGTGAAATATTATGCTCCCTCCGGTCTTGAAAAAATAAATGACGTTTTAAAAAATATATACTTTACTTTTGCATAATTGTTCTATTTTTATAGTAATTTTTTTTAGATAACTAAATTAAAATTGAAAAAAAATACTTTAGAATATTAATTCTATTAAATTAGAAACTAGACTTGCGTTTTGACGCTGACAAAGATGGCTTTTACTCATCTAGATGCGAACGTGGGAATCGTGGGAGGCAGAGACAAAAACATTAGAATATCAATATTCGAAAGGTAAATTTAAATATTATTTATGGACTGTTATATTTTCTACTCTCTCCATTCGATTTCTTGATCATTTTTAATATATTGGAGAATCAAAATTAGTGTTGATTTGACGTAGTTAATAAAACGATAGAAAATAATTAATTATTATTTTAATTGTTGTCAAAATGGGTTGGAAATCATTTTTTAAAGAACGAAGTGCGGAGCTATTTGGTTGGATAAAATATAAAACCTGTGTTGGAAGTTGGAACCAACGTTTAATTTTAGTTGTTAATTTTTTTTTATAAAGTTAATTGCCACGGTCTATTCATATGACGTGAGGGTATTAAACAGGAAGAGTTAGGAGAATTGTCAATATTATGCACCTCCTAATTATTTTTAAAGTGTTGTTTTGTAGAATTTAATTGAAAGTAACAGGACTGGACCAAAAAAGTCAAGAGTCTCGGATTAATAATGTTCGGAAATAATAAATTTATAGTTCAATAACATTTTTCGTAAAGTAAATAGATTAAAAATTCGAGTTCGAATCATCTTATTTGTATACATATTTATGTTTAAAAAAATGGCCAACTATGAGACGCACTTAATGTTTGATTTGAATTTCTTGGTTGCAAACATGACTGACTATATACAGACCCAAGAAGATTTCAGCTCACCCATCAAACATCATTTGGGAAGCGCCATTTGAGATGGAGTCAGCGCAGAATTCTCCGTTGGCTGGTAGTGGCATAAATAAAATTATAAAATTATAAAATATAATTTTTTGCGTTCAATAATAGTTAATAAATTGCTTCTTTGTTTGCAGGTATTTTTTCTTAGGCAGTTCTGTGGGTCTGTCTACAAAGTGGATTATCTCACCCTAAGACATGGATTCATTACGGTATTTATATTTATTCTAATTAGATTGTATCTCATATTGATATTTTTTACAAAATAGAGAGTGTAAAATCTCGAACATCAATCATTTAATTTCTTAATTGGTTGTGTGTCCAGGCCCATTTTGAAGAGGGAAGCAACTTTGATTTTCAAGAATACATAAAAAGGGCTTTAGAGAAAGATTTCAAGGTCGTAGTAGGAATAAGGTAATTATAGAAGTTTTATGTTGCTTTCCTAATTAAATTAATCTAAAATTTGATGTAAAATATATAATTTTTTTTTGTTACAGCTTCTGGATTTGGGTCCTCTCTGTATTTTTCATATTCTTCAATGCACACTGTAAGATGAAAACCATACTTCATCAATTATGAAATTATACTAGAGAATTTAGATTAAAGAATCTTGTAATTCTAACTCTTTTTTTCAATGTGCAGTATTTTACAGCTACCTTTGGCTTCCATTTATTCCGTTGGTGGTAAGTGAGTGATCTAAATTCATAACATTAATATATATAAAAATTATTTATTTCAAATGGAGTTTTATTTTTTTATTTTTGTGTGGCTGTAGATGTTGTTATTGGTCGGGACAAAACTGCAAGCCATTATAACCTCAATGGGCTTAGAAAGCCATGATAAGTCTCAGGTTGTTAGGGGAACGCTGCTTGTTAGGCCCAGTGACGAGCTTTTCTGGTTCGGCTGGCCCAAATTGCTTCTCCATCTTATGCACTTCATTTTGTTTCAGGTAATTATCATAATTAAGTCCTTAATTAATCATTTTTAAATTAAGACAATTAACTTCTTCGACTGTCTAATTATATATCTCTGGTTTTGGGTTTTCAGAACTCCTTTCAACTAGCATACTTCACATGGACTTGGGTAAGCAACACTTATAAATTCAGTTTTTAAAATGGACTCGTAATCTTTTGACACAAAGTGTTCACATTCGATTTATGCTCGATTATGATCCAACGCTGATGATTTTGATTATGTTCCAAAATTCAGTACACGTTCGGTTTCAGGTCATGCTTCCACCGGAAAACACTGGATATTGTCATACGAATTGTGATGGGAGTGTTGGTCCATTTCCTTTGCGGCTATGTCACACTACCTCTCTACGCATTGGTGACACAGGTAACTACTGCTTTTTTATGATCATAATATTATCGAAACTCTATCTAATAGTAGCTAATGAGGTTGTTGTTTCTTCGTGTTTGTTTCCTATAACATAGATGGGTACGGCGATGAGGGGAGAGATTTTTTCAGACGATGTGGTGATGGGGCTAAGAAGATGGAGAGCTAAAGCCAAGAAAAATGCAGCCAAAAACTCCCATGACATGTCGCCCAATGCTTCACCAACTTCGCTTGACATGTCACCTTCTCTTAGCGTCCATGCTTCTCCCTATGCTTTTCACACAGAAATTGTTGCTATTCAAGTGGAGGATGAAAGCGGCAGTAGTACTACTAATAATGAATACAATACAAGAGTGGGTTCTTTTGAAGGCTTTAAATTAGACAAGGAGAGTGTATAGTTTCATTTCATAGGCCTTTGGCTCCAACTTTGTATTTATAGTGGATAGTGATTTTTTTTAGACAAGGAGAGTATGTATTGTTTTTTTTTGTATTTTTTGTATTTTTAGTAAATAAATAAATCTAAAGGAGCTTCAATTCTAGTCACTTGCAATTATGATTTGGTTGAATCCCAACGCTTTAATAACCGGTCTCACACACTAATTTTTGGATCCGGCTCCTCTAATTTTTCCTTGAACATGACCAGTCATGTTAGAAGAATCTGAACCGTTCAATAAAATTGGACGGATGAGATTAAAAATTCAAGTAATTAATGAGTTGACCACTTGTTGAATTTTATTGACTGGTCAACTCATTAATGACTTGAATTTTTAATCTCATCCGTCCAATTTTATTGAACAGTTTAGATTTCTCTAACATGACTGGTCATGTTCAAGAGAAAATTAGAAGAGCTCAATCCCTAAATCTAAAAGAGCTTCAATTCTAGTCACTTGCAATTATGATTTGGTTGAATCCCAACGCTTTAATAACCGGTCTCACACACTAATTTTTATACATAGTCATTAAGTCAAATTTATATAGACTTCAACCCTTCAATACTGTCAGCTTGACAAGGAAATCAACTAAGAGTTTGTCAAATTCCAATTATTAAGAATTTATGATGTAATTTGACTAAAAACGCACTTCAATTCTTCTTCCTCCCATTGAATGAGAAATGGGGTTTTCGGTCTGTGTAGATCCACAAAGAAAGGATGTTGCTTGGATTGTGGTCACGTAATTCTCTTGATGTTTCTTTGTTAACGTTTGCTTTGAGTTGTAATGATATATATCATCGTGTTTCTGATTGTTGGCATTTTACTAATAATTATGAAATGCTTAATACCCCGATGAAAAAAATACATGGATTGTAATGAGAAGTTTAAACAATAAGTACTCTCTTATATAGCTGTATTCATTAAATGGGTTTATTCATTTTGCACTTAGACTATTTTACTAGCCATTTAATCTTACTAATATTATAATTTATTATTTTTTAATTAAAATTATATTACATACATATACTAACAAAAATTGAGAACACACTAAAAAATTTAATATATTTTAATACAGGTCAAGTCGACAATTAATGAATTTGACAGGTGGGGTGCGACTTTTACCTCCTGGATGATCTAGAGAATGGATAAAATATTTCCGATAGCGAACGGTCGCGTTGGACAAATCTTTGATGGAAATCTTGCAAGGGACTGGAGATGTGTTTCTAGCGTTAGCACTCTAACGATAAAGTTAGTACGTTGGAAGCGATGATAGATATATAAGTTATAAACAGATTAAACATGTAAATAGCAAGGGTATAAGGTTGCGTTGTAGAGTGGGTAATGAATTCAAGGGTACCAGGTTGTTGAGTATGTCTTAAATGTGTACTTTTGCCCTTTATAAAGATTTATAGGATTATAGGTGGGGGGTACAGATAATGATTAAAGGTAGACTTTCTCACATGAGTAGGTTTATGTGGCAGAGGATTAGTCATTTAGTTTATATAATCAAATAGGAGGGATTTAATACAGATCAAGTCGACAATTAATAAATTTGACAAATGGGGCGCGATTTTTACCTCCCGATAGAATACATCTACTCATTGCTTGATCCTTCCAGCGAAATTATACCAACTCGTACCTAGCATTGTCCTTGTGGAGTGTGTTATGTCAATATTGCCCTTATCGATGGAGAGTATTCAAAATAATGTTATCACCAATTGTATTTTTTTTTATACAGTATATTTTAATTACATAAAGTTTTACATTTTTAACTTAATAAATTATAATTTCGCGGATTGTTATGATCCAGAGTAGATCACAACAACAAAACCACTCCTTAGCTTAGCAATACTACTAATCAAGGAGGAAACTACCACTCTTCTACAATTAGCAAGAGGAGAACAATATCCGGTGTTGTATTTCACTTTTTATCAATAAAATGCTTAACCGTATTTTGCAGCTACAATCTAGTTTTAATATTGTTGCTGTAACTACCCTTTCCCTGCTAATCTGCTTGCCTACGTGGCTTAAGCTGAGCCAAACGTTTCTAACAGAGCTGTAACAACTTTCTAACCAGCTAGTTACTCGAACGACAAATCAGCGGACCACTCGTCTCTTATATAATCCTACTAACATAACTAATGGGCTTTAACCCCGGCCTTAACACGCGGCCCACTTAGCAATGTTATTGCTTAATAGAACAGAATTAAGAGAGGAAAGAATGCAGTATGACAATCTGTGAATCCTTGTGGTATCATGAAACGCATAGCGATAATAAAACGCATAGCGATAATAAAACGCATAGCGATAATACGAGACTAGTTATAAGTAATATCGATAACATAAAATTGTTCTCCCGTAATAGGGGTGTTCATCGGAATTTCAGAATCTGTATTCCGAAATTCCGTTCCGTTCCAAAATAAATTTCGGAAGTAAAAGTTCGGAATTTCGAGAAATTTCGAAATGTCCATAATATATATATATATATGTTAGTTTTTTGGATTAACATGTATTTGAAATTTATGAAGCAAACATGTACTGTAATTGTAATTTTTTCAGTTTTGGATTGATAACCGATAGGTTTTGGAAGTTTTTAATTAAAAAAAAAATAAAGTTCGAAAGTTTAGAATTCCGAACTTTTGTTCCGTAATAATTTCGGAATCGAAATTTTAGAATCTATAAAATTACGGAACAGAACAGAATGAATTTTAGAAATTTCGGAATTCCGAAAAATTCCGATGAGCAGCCCTATCCGGTAATGTATGTAATGAGATGGAAACGACAATGTGATTAAATTATATGCCCCAAAACATTAGCCCAAGACAGCATTTGGTATTTCGCAAAACTTGAAAGGACAGTATGGGTATTTTGCTCTCCCTGAAGATAAAAATAAAAAATAAATAAAAATAAAAATAAAAATAAATAAATGCAAAAAGCAGCTGTTAAACCCAAAACCTTGGCCAGTAATAACCTCCTCTCTTTGTTCTCGCTTTGCAGGAATTGAAGCATTTTTGTTGAGAGAAAAAAAAACAAGAAGCAGAAAGGTGCGCCCATCTTCTTGGCATTTCTATATTTTCTGTAAATTTCCATTTTCAAGCTTAATTAATTAGCACAATATATACGTACCTGGATGGCAATTGGGCGGGTATGGGTATCTTAAAACGGGTATGGACGGGTATGGGTAAATATCAAACTCATACCCGCAACTAAATATTCATTATTATCCATACCCAATATGCACAATACCCAATTGGGTATGTAATGGATATCCAATTACACTTACTTATTTATTATTTAACTTGATAAAATTATTTCACCAATTTTTATTTTTTTATAATTAAGTAAAATTTTACTATAATTTTATTTTATTTATATTATTTTCTTATAGCATCATATTCCGTAAAACCCATTTATAAAAAATTTAAGAAAAATATGAAAAGTGGATGTCTAATTACTCATCTTGAGATAAAGATTATGTTTTTATAATTTTTAATTTATTTTGTTCAAAGTATTAAGTAAGAATGTTGATTTTTTATTACGAAAGAAAAATTAAAAAGATGAGAGAGAGGAAATAGGAGAGAGACAAAACCAAAGATTTTTTTTTTCAAGGAAATTGAAAAAAATGCGGGTATTTTGCGGGTACCATACCCAATTATACCCGCAATTATAAATGCAGGTATTATCCATACCCAAACCATATCCGCAATTACCCGCTCAAGCAGGTAATTGCGGGTATGGTTATGGGCGGGTATGCGGGTATGGGTACCCATTGCCATCCCTACGTACCTCATCGCGTAACCAAGTGTGTTTATTTTAATTTTTAATCTTGAATCCCATGTAAGAGAAGGCTTAGAAAGAAGTGATGTTTAGTGCATTTTGCCGATTTCTTTTTTGGGTTACACAAATTGGGTGATTTTTTTTACAACACATGGAAGGGAAATAATTTAAGAAAATGACCCAGCTGGTATTTTTTGAATGAGGATCTATTGATGATCAGGGTTTGTTTTTGCGGAGTGGAAAGAAATTAGTGGGTAGCAATCTTTCTGTTTCTTCAATTTTACTGTACTTGTCTATTAGTTAACTCTTCTAGATTCTTGTCAGCAACCGTTAATTGATCTAATTTGTGGTAATTCTTTTGGGTTTATTATGCAACCTTTGATTCTCTTTGTTGTATATACTTAGTGGTATGGCTCAGTGGTGCTGCTACCTTTGATCCTTAATTTGTTTTCAAGTTTTGGTCATTGTCTGATCAGTCAGTTCCATCCAGTATCAAGGAAACAACAAAATGATGAATATTGGTAAAATCAAAAACTTGCCACAGTTTCCTAAGAGTGCTAAGATTTACAATGTGAAGGGTGGGTATAGAGCTGTTGTGTTTAACCGCCTTACTAGGATCAAAGAAAAGGCACGTCTCTACGGTCCAAGAGAATCAACACTTGTATAAAACAAGCACATTCGGTTGCTTGAAGTCTGTAAATATTGTTCTGTTGTTTTTTTTTCCACCTTAAGGACTTAATGATAAAAGGGTCCATATGTGTTCTTTGTTTGTGGTGTACTGCTGTGGGAGTAGGATATTAAAGTCAGCATTTAGCTAAACAATGAAGCACCTTACTTTCTTTCCTGAGATGATTTGGAATTCCATTCTGCACCCAATTTTTTTGCCTCAGACATAACCTCCCTGATGAGAAAAAATGATTATAAGTGCACATTTATGCTATGAGCTCTGACTGCCATACATTTGAGTTTTTTTATCCTTATCAATTATATGCAGGTATTGATTGGATGCTTATTTGGTACAAATCTTAGAATTGATAAGTGGACGTAGCACAGATCCTCTAACTAATAAGTCCGATGAAGACCATGGTTACTTGGACTTAATCTTGATCTTGATTTTCGTTTACTAGGATTTAGTGAGTTGGGATATAGACTTGGAATTTGGATTTCTAGTCTTCAGATTTGCACTTTCCAATTTGGACTTTGGATGCTTGTTGTAGTGTTTCACTTGATTTTTGCTTCGAGCAAAGTCAACATGAGAAGTTAGAGGAAGTTATCTTAAGAATACTTCTAATAACTTCTCACTAATTAATTAATTTAATATTTAGACTTGCGTTAAAATTTAGGGTTAGAATTTAAGGTTGAGGACTTATGTTTATGGCTTGAGGGTTTATTTTTGCTCTTTAGGGATTTAGACTTGATTTAATTTAATCTTGGACTTTATGAATTAATTTAATTTTAGATTTGAAATTGTGGACCTTAGGCTCGCATCGTTCTCTCCTATCGAAAGATATTTTCGATGACCTTTTCCGTTGAAATAGATATAAATTCCACCGAAAAAATATTTTTTGCACAAAAAAATTAGGACGAGAATTTTATCGGTAAATCTCGGAATATTCCCTTTCTTTTGGTAGGGACATAATACAAGTCCTCTTTACTAGCCCTGAAGGACAAGTCTCTAAATTTAACACCCATTGTTCATAATAAATCTAGTTTTGATTAATTATATAAGAGAGTAGGTGGAATAAAGACTCTCACATATCTTAAAGTTTAGGTTTATAATAAAGTAAATAGTTATTCTTATCCGCTTAAAACACAAATCTAAATTAATTACCCTATGTATTGGATTACTCACTAGAGATACGATGATTAAGCTAATCATGAAATAAACGGATCATACCAATTTCCTCAAATCAGATGAGAAAGTGACATATTATCCATTCGATAAAAGTGTGTGTATCAGTGTATATATAACTAAGGGGTTTCCGTACTTTCTTTTTCTATAAGTGATAAAAATAAAATAAAATAAAATAAAATAATAGATCCAGGAATTATTTCCGGGGGGTCGGGGTTCGGGGTTCGGGGGCAGCGGCCCCAATTTTCTTTTTTAATATTTTAAAGGGAAAGCAAGCGAGCTGAACGAAAAATTGAAAAAATGCTTAAGAGTATTTGTATTCGTCACTAAATAACAAATATTTACATAAACTTAACAAAAAGATAAATAAGAAGACAATATAGAAAAAATTTAATTATACATTAGAATTCATACAATATACGTACTTCTTACAATTGTTCTCTACGAATTTTCATTTTTTGAAATTCTTATATGATTCTCTCATTCTCTACACTTAAGGGTGGGCGGTAGAAATTTTTTAGGGCTAGGAATATTTGAGGCTAGGGATTTGGGTTTGGTAGGAAAAAAAATTTGATTGAGCCAGGGTGGGCGGTTGCCCACCCTCTCCCTCAAGTGGATCCGTCATATCATACTCAAAATAATTTTTTCCTTATGCGCATTGCGCAGTTATAAATCTAGTTTTGATAATTATAACGTGGTCTTTTTTATTTAATACACTATTTAGTTCTTAGCATTTGTCAAAATATTTTATTTAATCTCTAACTTATGTTCTAGTTATTATAGTCCCAAATATTATGTCTATTTGTTCGATTAAGCCTTGTCATGACAAAATTCACTAAGGGAGACAAACTTGATAACTTTAAATTTTATTAGTTTTTTCTGACATGTGAAACCCACACTATTAGAAAAATAATTAAACATTTATTTAATAATCATAAAAATTTCAAAAAAATAAAAAATAGTTGATTAAACTTATTTTGTGATTAATCCAATTTAGATAGTGATACTACTAATTAGAGTTGAATTTCTCCACATTTTGCAGAAAATAATATTGGAACAATAAAGATAAAAAAGGAGCAGAAAAGAGTGAAAAATGGACAAAGTTGCGGTGAAACTTTTCTTGGTCGGTGTCTTGACCTAGAAGATCATTCTTGGCTACCTCGAGGCAAAGAGTCCTAATTTTCATGCACTATTTAAGACGGAGATTTTAGAAGACACGTGGGTTGGACTAGCTGGACTGTCTCCTGAAGTGATAGAACTTCGACTTTCTCTCAACCTCAGCTATTAGAAGTTTTATCGGACACAAAGAGTGATTAAGATACAATAAGTAATTAATTTAGGATTTATTTTATTTCTTTTTCCTTGGAGATACTATCGGGGGGAAACTATATAAGTCTCCTTAGGGTTTTTGAGAGGGGACGTCTAGCCTCTCTTCTTTCTTTTCTTAACTTTCTTCTCTTTGGTTTTGAACTCGTTTTCTCCTGTCATCTTCAACCTTAAAGGCGCGAGATTTTATATTTAATCAATTTATAGTCTCCTTTAATTTTGTTGTCTATCTCTAGCTAAACTTTCTTATTCTTGGTAAAAATAATTAAAGTCATGATTCTAAGTATTTGTGAGATATAATTGCTCTTTTTAGTTTCTATGTTTGCATATATGTGTTCTCTAATCACTTGTCATCACTTTTCATATTAGGTTTATATCCAATCAACCTAGATTCTAATATGAATAGTAATAGTCATTCCTTGAGGTTACGACAACTCATTTACGGGCCACTTACGGACCAAAATAATTAAAATATACAACTACTCCTGATAATCCAGAGAGAATAATATTTAGGTTCAATCACCGATTGACAACCAAGGTGTCTTGACTTAGAATTATTTCCCCCTAGTCAACAATCAATCAATTTAGTAAATCATTTAACCAGTAAGGTGTTAATTGATTAGGAATCATCTCTAAGCGTACCTGAGATGGTTTTGAAATAGGAGGGAAGCAGAAATCCTAAGCACACCTGAATTCTATAGCAATTCTATACACTAGAAAGAAATATTTGTACATCAATGATCGAATACTTATGAACTGTAACTTATTTTAGCTTTTACTAAGAACTTTTTACTTGATTGTTTGTTCTTGACCAAGAATAATATTTCTAGTCTGGACTTTACACTTGCTTAAATTGCCTTTTCAATTCTTACATTTTTTTTAGAAAAAACTCTCTTTCTATTAAAATTTTTAAATCTAATTTTTATCTTATTTTAGGACTACTCATTTTTTGTGGATTGAACATTCCTTTCATCATTTAGATTGTATCAGTACCACAAGCGCTAATTAATGATGGTGCAATTGGTAATGGAGCTCGTGATGAAGCTCATTTTCGGTATAAGAATTCTATGGTTGCTCTTCGTGAGGTCCTCGTTTCTGAAATTTTCTTGGAGGTCAAAATTTTAATTAGAAAAGAAAAGGTTAGGTTCTTAATTTTTATGTTGGTGTCTTATTGGAATCTTGATTTTGTGTTTGCAAAAATGATGAGTTTTTTTTTTTTTTTTGGGTAAGAAAACGATGAGTTCTTAATTCCTTTTGTTCTTTTCGAATTGTTATATGAAGCTTTCAAAGTTTTTGTATTTTTATGAATTTAATTTGTTGGTAATAAGTCTTCAAAATGTATCATTTCGTTTGAAAAAAATTCTTATTTTCATCGATTTTTTAAACATTTTTGTTCATTTTTTTTTTTTTGAATTTCTCACATAGACATCTAGTTACTTGTTTGGATATATTAGTCTACTTACCATTTTCATTCATTTATACTATGAGAGAAAGCAAGGGATAAATGCTTTTTTATCCGCTATCTTCAAATTCAGTTTTTTTGAATTTTTATAGTTGTCAATTTTAGTCAAAAAAAATATTTGTAATTAGTTGTCTGTATTTATAATTTATATAAAATTAATTGGAGTAAAATTTAATTCAATCAATTTAAAATACGTTAATTTAAAATAAAGTAATTAATATGGTGAAAATAGATAATCCATTGAGTGTATTTATAATTAAAATTAATTACTATTATTTTAGCGAACCGGGTTGAAAGAAAACGATGGAGAAGACTGATCGGTTCCAATGTGCTAAACGTGAACAAAAAAAGAAGCCACGGGGCATCTGATATTAGAGTAGGCGTGGCGCATGACGACAACATAATGGAGTATGGGGATGACGGCGTGCCTGATGTCATTGGAGATTAGACGACAGCCCACCGTCCTAGAGCGGCTTTTGTACTCTATTCTCAAGTTGGGATTTTTGGCTCTCTCCAATGGGCATCTTTTTCAAAGCTTTGTTAGTGGCAGGCACTTAATTCACTGCGTTGTTTTAATGGAATATTGATTAGATATGATGATAGAACGGTTTTTTTATAAAAATAAATAAATTACGAGACTCGAATTTAAAATTTAATTTATTTTTTAATTAAAAAATATCTTTAGGTTATAATTTCTTCTTACATAAATAGGATCGAAAATAAAAAAAAATTCAAATTCAAAACCTTACTCTCTTTATTTCGTAGGAAGTTCATTTGTGAAAGTAACCATATTAACATTTGAAGATTAATGCATATATGTAAGCTCATCATATTGTTCAGAAATCACTAATAAGTTCTCCTTTATTAATGACATTTTAGATCATTTACTCACCTAAAATAAATTTATTGGAATTCTTTTTCACTTTTTTTCCCACTTTGGATCAGAAAAATGAGATATTAGACTCTTTATAGTGATGTAGTATATTTTTTCAATAAAGGTTTAATGATATTTTTTGTTCTTGTGGTAAGTAATTATATATTAATTTGATTTTTGTGATATAAAATTATTTAATGTGGTTCATAGCAGATGGTAAAGTTAGTTAATGAGATCCTTCAGAACATGCAACCGGCTTTGTGTTTAGTGTTTACATATTAGTTTTAATACGGAAAAAGAATATTAAATAAAGGGAACAAATTAAACAAGTTTAACCTATGATAGAGATTAAATTAAACAAGTTTAACCTATGTAGTTATGACATGTCGTTTTTTTTTTTTTTTTTATAAATGAAGGTGGGATTTTGAACCTGGATTTAACTTTCTACTAATATTTTTACTATTAACTAAATCAATTTTTAAAGTATACACGGTCTAAAAATATGATGACGCCCTTCTACGTTAAAAATATAATATTTTCTTTGCCGCTTTTTAAAGTCTTGTCCAACTTGAATTTAAGTTAATTAGTATTTAATATAGTTTTAAAAGAAGAAATAAAAAAAATTAATAATATAAACATGGCGTGTTTTCGTCGGAAAATTTTGGTTGTAGTTTGGTGGCAAGAAAGCCCTTTTCCCCATCATTCAAAATTATGACTTGAAAAATATTTTGTTTTCATATTATTTTATGAATTTTTTACATTGCCGCCAACAATGCTGACTGGTCACTTATCATCAAGATGATGTTGAACTTGAATGTGAACCATTTCTTGTTATAATTTCCTAAAATCAGCAGGTTAATTTGTCCATGCAGTCGACTGATTTAACAAGGCAATTCTAAACTGATCTCTATATATTATTCTTTTATTAGAAGTTTTCATAGGGCATTTATTTGCTCCCGACTTAGCGCATGCAATACAACGGAATTTTTTTGGATATACGATGATGTATGATGATAACACGTGCTCCTAATAATATTCTCCAAATAGTGCTAGAATACTATTATTTTTAACACTTTTGGACAAATATCATCATCCATCATGATGTAGGTACATATCATGATGTACCCAAATTTTACTCCAATTGAACACCTCGGATGAAAGAAAGAAAAACTCTGGAAAAGTATAATTAATTTGGATTTGTCCTTCTCTTCCAAAGATGCATCCAATTTTCAAATTAAATTGTGTCATTTTTTATGTTCCTTTCAATTATGTTTATTCTAAATAATTTAAAACATAATTCATATTCATATTCTTCAATTTATTAGAGCTTGCCTATCAAATGACGTTTTACTCACTATTTTCTCGAAAACAAACCTTTTGCCAAATGTTACAACAGTAGCTAGTGAATTATGAAGACATAAAATGATTAATTTTTTGTGTGGGTACCTCAAGTGTTCGTGTATATGTTTTACAATCCACAAAACTAATTTCTTATTTACACGTACAAATCCATGGCTAGATTGGATAAGAACTAGATATAGGAATTAGAAAAAAAGGTCATAATCATGGTGAGTTGAAGCATTGAGAAGTAGTAATTAGGAATCCGTCTACTATGCGATGACGTAGCGCCACAACAGCTACATGCCCAATGACGTAAAAGAATGCCTCATTGCCGTTGACGTTAGTGTCTTCCTTTCTCTCATTAAATTCCCCCCCTTCCAATATCTTTCCTTGCAACTTCCAACAGATTACCAGGACACAAATTTATTTTTAACTCTCTTTTAATTACAACATTGTTTCCATACATTACTGATCATTAAATTCCTCATATGCAAGAAGCAATTCCATTTCGAGCATACATCCCCGGTGTCACAGCGGGCAACCGGAGGTTACCGGCTCGTGACCCGCACGAAGATACAGCAAGTAATGGTGCGCATGTGCAAGTATCAATAAGCAACGGAAGAAGTGATAATAATTATGTAAGAAAGTTGGTGTCGGAGAATTCGATTATAGTGTTTGGGAAACAAGGGTGTTGCATGTGTCATGTTGTGAAGAGGTTGTTGTTAGAGCTAGGGGTCAATCCGGCAGTGATTGATGTGGATGAGAAAGACGAGGATTATGTGATCAAAGAGTTATCCGTGATTAATTTGGATTACGGGAAAGATATTGACGAGGTTGGGAGTTTAAATATTCAGTTTCCGGTGGTTTTCGTCGGAGGGAAGTTGTTTGGTGGATTGGAGAGAGTCATGGCTACTCATATTTCCGGTGAGTTGGTGCCTATCTTAAAAAATGCCGGAGCTTTGTGGCTATGACTCCTTTTCTTTTTTTCCTTTCTTTATTTTTATCGTTCCGGATCTCCTTACTATCTTTTTAGCCTTTCTTTAGTATGAGAATAATTTTATTTAAGCCTTGTTGTTAGATTCTAAAAAGATTATTCTCTAAGTAAAATTTAGTTATTTCATTCTCAAAATTTGAACTAAAATTAGAAGATTTTAGTTCTGAATAAATCTCTTAACTATAATCAATGTTGATTTCTTCTCTTCCTTTTAATTTTTAGTTTTAGTTGTTGTCTATCTCATAGGTTTGATGATGTAAACCTCTTTATCTATATCAGAATATTTGGAAATTAATTTGTAAATATTATCTTTTTACTTTGAGCTAAATAATGTTTTTTGTCCAATAAAAATAGTTGATAATATTTAAGGGTTAATGAGATTTTTGGCACCTGTATTCATTTTTTGTTTTAAATGACACTCGCACTCGAATGATCGTTCTCATTTGGCCCCTCAGACTGACGTCGTCCAACGTGTTCCGTTAAGTGACCGACGTGGCATGCCATGTTAGATTCCACTTGTACTTTTGCTAACGTGTCATTCCACGTCATCAAAATTGATCCGAACTTAACGAAAAATGGGTATGGGCAAACTGGTACCCAAATGGAAGAAACAACGCCATTTTGGGGATTGGGGCAGAGTTGGTAAAACGACGTCGTTTTAGGGATTGGGTACCCGTTTGCCCAGACCCATTTTTTTGTTGGGTTCGGATCAATTTTGATAACATGGTATGACATGTCAGCAAAGTACAAGTGGAATCTGACGTGGCATGCCACATCGGCCACTTAACGGAACACGTTGGACGACGTCAGTCTGAGGGACCAAATGAGAACGATTATTCGAGTGTGAGTGTCATTTAAAAGCAAAAATGAGTGCAGGTGCCAAATCAATACACTAAAGTGAGTGCATATGCTAAAAATCTCATTAACCCAATATTCAACCGGCCAAATCCGATACTTAGACCTAAATAATTAGACCAACGGATCTCCCCTGTATTATTTCATCAAAGCGGCAAAAATGTAGAAGTTGTAGCCCCAAAATAGGAGATGATAAATAATGCAGCCTGAAACACGAGTCATATTTTGATTAATTAGAATTGACGAGTGAACATTAATTGTGAATTAATCATGGTAGGGTAGTATTCATGGTAGGGCAGTAGACCTTAAGATCTAAAGGCAACTGTATTAGATCGCCGACGGCCGCGAGTATGCAAACAGAACCTTGTTTCTTTGTTTGAAAAATTTTATTTTCAGAACTAACTTTTTTTCTTAATTTTTAAATCAGACTCTAATTTTAACTCATTGCTGAATTGACCCTAATTTTATGTTCTCTCACTCACGTTTGACCCCATATTTTTTTATTAGTCATTTAGACTCTTGTACTCCCAACTTTCCAACTATCTCCACTAACACCTTAAAAAAGTTGCCATTAGTCTATTTTGTCGCGAAATTATCACTCGCGTTTGAGTCCAATTTTATGTAAAGGAACGAAAATGGTGGGTGGTGGAGAACAGATCTAGGGTTTGTGATGATCTGAATCTTAATCGGTGAACAAGAAAGATGGCGGTTGTGAGAGGGGTAGTGATGCCAGAGTGAGGATATAAAAGTATGGACAGATCGGCAACGAAGAGAAGAGATGTTTTGTGTGGTGGTTGGTGGTGGTCATCACTCGTCGGAGAGAAGAAGATGAAGTGGTGGTGGAGAGGATTTGTGTGTTTGTTTGTTGCGGTGTGGTTTTGGAAATTTAGAATTTTGGAGAGAAGAAGAGAACAGAAACGAAGAAGAAGAGAGGAGATGGCATGTATGGTATTTAATGTACCTAATAATTCAGTAGGGTGGGTTCGGAAATACCGAATTTGACAATTAATACCATATTGTATCAGAAAAAAATTCGATACTGTACCGAATTATTGAACAGTAAAATCTATACTATATAAAAAGCACGAAGGGGCTTATTTCTTTAAATTACTATGATATCCTTAAATTATAAAAAAATTTAAGGGTGTAGTAGTCTTTTAATTTGTAAAATTACCTACCTATTAAAATTGAATAAATCTATTATTCAACTACTTATTTAATTAATTAACTTACCTATTAAAATTGAATAAATCTATTACTCAATCACTTATTTAATTAATTAACCTTATTAAACCCTAAACTTCACGACTTTCTTCTTCTTCCACCTTCCAATTGTAGCCCCAAAAAAACAAAAAGGTACGAACTTTAATACTTGCTGGTAATTGGTTTTATCTTTATTTCTTCATTAAGATCAATGATGGTTTAATTAGCGGGATTGAACTGCCAATATTTCGAGTATTCTCAAATCTGCTAGCCCCCCTTATTAATTTAGTCGCTGATATATATCAACACACTTAACTTTCTTGCTTCTGGTTAAATAATTAGTTTCTTCAATTGAAATAAATTTATATGTCATGAATAGCTTTTTAGTAATATATTTAACATGCTAATTGTGTTTTTGTCTTCACAGATTGGAAAAACAAAGAAGCGAACTATTGTCTTTGTCCAGCAATTTATTTCCAAACATTTCCAGAAATCAGAAAAACGAAGGAAACTAGCTCTAACCAGAAATTGGAAAAATGAAGTGAACTATTATCTTTGTCCAGCAATTAATTTAAGCGTGATTTTTCTGGTATCGCCCCTAACCTTCGATTTTGTATATTTATATTTAACTCCAATGTATTTATTGTAGTATGAATTATATATTTATTATATAAATCTTATATTTAATTAATTTGAGTCATATATATATATATATATGATTGTCGAAATTGTTTGAACCATCATCATTATTTTTTTCTGATTTACCTTATAACAAAGGTGGAACCTGCCATCTAACTTAAATTAGTTATTTGCTATTTTCTTGCTTTGAACATCTTTCGTTAAATGATAACATCATTCCACTAGATTTTATATTTTCGTGCTATTTCAACCTTTTCCTTTAAGCACAATAGATCAATGTTGTATTTATTTAGTTCGATCTATATATGTATATTTATACAATTTCATACACTATTTAATAAATTACTTAAATTACCACTTACTTGCATATTCATATTTTAAATTTATTTCAATTATAGAAAAATGTCTACAAATAAAAGAAAAGCGACCAATGGTTTGATGGTGTCATATGTTAAAAGAAGAGAACGAAATTGGTTGCTTAAAACTCAATCATTTCTTTATGAATATCAAGGTATGTGATTATTTAATATTTTAAAATTAATAATTTGATTCAATGTTTGATTTGATGGTGTCAAATGTTAAAAGAAGAGAACGAAATTGGTTGCTTAAAGCTTATGTGATTAATTAATAATTTAATTAATAATTTGATTCAATGTTTAAAATTATTCAGAGTGACTAATACTAGACTATATAATAAATCTTTTATTTATTTTAATTCGGAGTGACTAATACTAAACTATATAATAAATCTTTTATTTGTTTTAATATGTAAGACATATAGAAGTTGAACCATCTATTTCACCTCTACATACCTTAAAGGATATTCCCAGTTGTAACTATTGTGGTGCAAAAAGATTTCAGTTCGAGCCACCAACATTTTGTTGTCAAAATGGACAAGTTTTTTTTCAATAAGCTAAAATGGACAAGTTAAATTGGCACATACACATTATGATGATGATTTGCTAGAACTTTATACGTCACAATCTGAAGAAGCGAAAGAGTTTCGTAGAAAGATTAGAAAATATAATAGTATATTTGGGTTTACATAATTTGGTGTAAAGTATGACAAAGAACTTGCTTCATCGAGAAAAAGAGTTTATACTTTTAAAGCTCAAGGTGAGGCATACCACAACCTTCCCGGATTGGTGCCCGCAGAGAATAATCTAGTGTATTTTCAACTTTATTTTTATGATACTGATAATGAGCTACACAATAGGATGAGAATTATGGAGAATGCTAACTTGGATGAAAGCATTATGAAGAAATTGATGAAGATTTTGGAAAACAACCTATATGCTAAATTTTTGAAAGGCTTCAAAGATATTTCCTCACTTGACGATTTACAAATTCATATCAACACAAGTGTTAATATTGATCAAAGAGTTTATAACTCGCCTTCTGTTGATCAAGTTGCTGCTATATGGATTGAAGAAAATAATTCTAATGTTCCATTTGAAAGAAATATAGTTGTTCATGCATATTAGGGACAGAGCTACAGAATTAAACATTACTTTAGCTGTTATGATCCTCTCCAATACCCACTTTTATGCTCTAAAAGAGAAGTTGGTTGACATCAGAATATTTACAAACAATGCAGAAGGTCTTCAAATACTAATACAACAACTACAGAAGACTTTTCAACTATTCTGACATTTTAAATTAATATTAATTAATTTAGAATTGATAAAGAATTGAGCTAAGAACTATTTAAGTATCTTAATCTTGTATCTTAATCTTAATAAAGATTAAGATATAAAGTTAGCAAAAATAAATTATATTTGTATAAACTATATTTTTTAAAACATAAGATTTAATATTAAAGTTATGAATATTGAGTGTATATTAAATTAATTCTTTAGACTTTAAATTTATATTAAATATTTTTTTATAGTATAAAAAAATGAAAGAATATGATTTTCTATTATGAAATATTCACATCATAATATTAAATTATAATTAACAAAAAAAATTAAATAATTAAATAATTGAAATGCTAAAATACAAAAGAGAAAGATAATTTATTGAAGAACCAAAATATGTTAAATACCGAAATTATCTTCCTATGAAATTATTCTTGACAATTTTCTTCGTGAGTAAAATAGACGAATGACAATTTTGACAGTCGTCTATACAAATACTTTTCATTTTCTCAAACATTCGCTGACTCTGTAATTAAAATTGATGTATTATTTTTTTATAATTGACTTTTTGTGCGTTTGATGTTAATTTTTCCTATTAATATTTTAAATTTTGCATTCTTATAGTATTTATTTAATTAAGGGGTAATAGTTATTAGGACCCATGTACTAAAGTTTTAAACAGAAACCTCCCCCCAATTAAAAAAATTCAAATCGGGGTACCTGTACTATTGGTCAACGACGTCCACCTCCCTTGCCGTTAGTCAACTTTAACATTCTGTTAGGGTTACCTGCTACAACAAATTTTTTTTTTAAAACTTGTTGCAGCAGGTAATTATGTAAAAAAAAATTAAAATTTTAAAATTTCTTTCTTTCTTATTTTATTATGGGTTAAAAACAAATTTGCAAAATTAAAAGAAACCTGCAACCCCATTTTCAAATTAATTACTACTTTTGCAAGCCCCAAAACCAAATCCCGATTCCAACTCTTATTCATAGGGGTGGGCACCGAATTACCGTACCGAAATTACGCAAATTCGGTCGGTATTTTTTTACACATTCACTGTTTAGTATTTCGGTACGGTACCGAAATAAATTTCGATACGGTACGGTATTAAATTTGATAGGTTCGGTATTACCGAACCTACCGTACCGAAATGTCGTGTACTTATACAAAATAATTACCGAGTTCTATTTTCTTTTTGGTTCTTCACAATTACCAAGTACATGGTGTGGACTGTTTCTGTAATTTTTTATGTTGGTAAAATGCCTTGAGTCGTTTGTGGCTTGGCTGTGCCGTGCTATATATAATGCATACTCCACTGTTGCATTACTGTTGCTACATTAATGAGGTCATTGTATGCATACTCCACTGTTGCATTATTAAGGAGTATGCATTACTCCACTGTTTCTTTTTATTGTTGCAATATATATATGCTGATTTTATTTTTTATAAATTCTTTTGCATTTATTAACTCATGAAGAATTAAGTTTGGTATTTCGGTATACCGAAATACCGTACCGAACAAAATTAAATACTATAAGAATTGATCTATTGTTGTGGAGTGATGAATGTTAATGGGAAGCAGTAGACCAACGGTGGTGGGAGAAAAGGGGCCGTTGATTTTCCCTCCCTAGATTCAGTTTCAAGATAACATTTCTGCACCTGGTTTGATTTTTGTTATAATTGAAATATATGTAGTTCGATTAGTGGTTTAATTTTGAGAAATGATTGGGAATTGAAATTGGTTCTTGGTATTTGTTTAAGTGGAAATGTGTTAATTTGGTAGATGATGGTGGGATTGAGATGGAGAAGAAGAAGATTAAAATATTTCTGGATTTTTTTCTGCGTTATTTTTTTGGATTTTGTACATTAAATTAATTACATTATTTTTTTGGTTTCTAATCGAATTACGGAGGTTGCTCCTCCATCTTCTTCTTCAAGTTTTTTCTGCAAATAAAAAAAAGAAATTGAATAAAACAAAAGATAGGAAATTGCGGATGGAATTTTATGGATTGGGAAAGAAGAAAGAATATGCATTTAATGCAGGATTTGAGAATTTTGGAAAATGAGGTTGCAGGTTTCTTTAATTTTGGAAATTAATAAACAAATTCTGGAAAGGGAAGGCGGGGCGGCGGGGGATTCGCCCTAAAGCTGCAGCCGTACTTTGACGAGATATGGAGGATGAGTTGAGCAACCAGAAGAAGAAGAAAGAAGAAAGAAAAAAATGCATTAGTTCTGGAACAAATTGTTCTTGTATTTATTTGTTTTTTTTTTTAAGGTTGTATTTATTTGTAGATAAAATACATTTTCTCCTGCAATTAGAAATTGATTTTACAAATGAAGAAATGAAAAGAAAAAAATACATTTTAAAATGAGCATGAGGAAAAAGAA
Source organism: Viola odorata (assembly GCA_963691705.1). Taxonomy (NCBI): domain Eukaryota; kingdom Viridiplantae; phylum Streptophyta; class Magnoliopsida; order Malpighiales; family Violaceae; genus Viola; species Viola odorata. The sequence goes on along the minus strand of OY829538.1, from coordinate 64,062,164 downwards.
GAAAAGAAAAAACAGAAAAGAAAAAGAAAACGAAAGAGAAAGAAATTAAGGTTTTAAATTTTTTCTGTTCTTTTAAATTAATATAATATTTTTCTTAATTTTACATTATTTTACTTATCTTTTAAATTTTTATATATTTTTTGGAATTTTAATTTTTTCTGATTTTTAAAATTAATTATATTATTTTTTCTAGATTTTTAAATTAATTATATTATTTAATGGATAATGGCATTATGGTAAATAAGTAGTAATCGGTAACAATAGGTAGAAAGTAACAGAATGTTAGGTTGACTAACGACAAGGGAGGTGGACGTCGTTAACCAATAGTTCAGGTATCCCGATTTGAATTTTTTTAGTTGGGGGGAGGTTTTTATTTAAAACTTTAATACAGGGGTCTAATAACTATTACCCCTTTAATTAAATATGCAGAATTTTCACTATTGGGAAAAAGTATTTTTTGTGTTGCGGTCGCACTAAATATTGACATCTTAATACCATAGAGTTTTTTTTTATGGTAAAATTTTATTAGTTTTTATTGTTTCATGCTCATATAAAACTTGGGAGTAATTGAACAATATGAATTAATTAATTTGTATTTGACAATATATTTAATTTTATTTAATTAATTTTTAATTTATTTAAGAATAATAATTAATTGATAATTGATAAAAAAAAAGTAGTAGTTTTCGTTTTTCAAAAAAAAAAGAAAAAAAGAAAAAAAAGCTCTCAACTGCAAAAATAGGATACCTTAGCCACCGTTAGGTAGACCACCGCTGCCAGCCCCACCCCCTCTGGCCAGCCCACTGCTGCCGGAGTCCTCAAAATACCAGCTGCCCACTGCAGTTGGCGTAAAATATCCACCTGTCCGCATCATTTAGTCGGTAATGGCGCCAGGTAGGGAGCCGTTGGGCACGAAGAGGGAGTCGCCGTCGGCAGTGACATATTACGTGGAGAATCCTCCGTTGCACGTGGATCATCGGGCTCTTCGATACTTAGGCTCGCAACGGTGGAGATTGCCTCCATGTGGTAGGGTTATGGACGTGTTCATCCCGCCAAGGAAAAATAGAAGTGGGAAACGGTTTGGGTTCATTCGTTTCGACCGGGTAGTGAATAGAATTGACATGGAATTGGCGCTGGATCATCAATGTATAGGTGCTTCAGCCATCAGGGCAAACATAGCTAGGCCAGCCTCACAAGTTTTGAGGTCGGAGGTAGGGAGGACAACGCGTCGCAGCCAGGAAGACCCTGGGAAGCGCCGACAGTTCAAACGGGACACGGACGGTCAAGCTCGACCGAAAGTTGGTCAGGTACCAAGTCGGGATCAAGTGCAGGAGACAGTAGAGAAGGTAGAGAAGGTCCAACCGCTAGCACAGGACGTGGAAGTCGACGCTCAGGAAGGGGAATTGATTGAGATTTCGGTTCCGGCAGAAAATAGAGATTGGTTAGCGAGGAGCGTGGTTGGAGTTCTTCGTAAGATAGAGGATATCCCAGATGTTAGGAACGTTTGCTTGAGTTGGGATGGTTTTGTGAGACCAGAATCCTAGGGAGGGGATTGATCTGGGTAGAGTTTGAAAAACAGGAGGACGTGGAGAAAGCACTCGCGAACACTTCAGAGGAATTTAGCCGTGTGTTTTCCAAGGTGGTTCCTTGGACCGAGGGTCTATCTAAAGTGGGCAGATTGTGCTGGGTTCAATGCTCGGGGATCCCGGTACAAAGTTGGGGCCTAGAGACCTTTGAGAAGTTAGGAGCGCAGTGGGGGAAAGTAGTGGCAGTGGACGATTGCACTCTAGCTCGGAAGAGGTTTGACGTGGCAAGGATCCTCATATCGACGGATCAGCCACATATAAAAGGTACGATTCGGGCAAGATTGGAGAACAGAGTCAATTTAATTGATTGTCATGAGGAACCAATGCAGGGGATGATCTCCAATGTTGATTGGAAACTAGGAGTGGAGTCAGCGGAGGAGGACTCGGATGAGGAAATGTACGCCGAGGGCTTTGAGGAGAAGGAGGGGGCTGATTCGAGGGAAAAAGACCAGCAGAGTGAGGCTAAGGAAACGCCTCTAACGGAGATGGAATCTCAGGCGCCGGTTGAGAGAGAATTGGGTGTTTTTCCTTTGGTTACAACGAGAAAAAAAGAGAGGAAGACCAAGCAGATTATGGCAGAGACGGGCAACCTACATTCGGCCAACACATCGGGGAACTCGGACACAGGAGTATTTCAGGTAGAGGATAGTGAGGTTCTTAGTATGAACAGGTTGCGCGAGGCGATTATGGTGGAAACAGATACATGGGGAATTGGACGCATTATGTCAATCACTAATCAGGTAAATGAGGACGCTCTACGTATTTTTGATCGAGAGAGGGTTGGAGAGGAAGTGGGAAATGTTCGAAGTTAGGTTGTGAGAGGGGCGGGTTCTACAGTAGTCCAATGGTGCACATCTTTTCGTGGAACTGTAAGGGTCTTTTATCTAGTAGGAAGTAACGATTCATCAAAAATATGTTTCGGGGTGATCAGGTGCCGTTTTGCCTCCTGCAGGAGAGTAAAAGGGACGTGGTGGATGACTTCCTTATACATGGGTTAGGGGGGACAATGATACTAAATGGGCTTCTGCGCCAGCGGTAGGTAGATCAGGGGGGTTGATTTCGATGTGGGATTCTAAAGCTTTTCAGTTGGATCATTCGGAGGTGGGGAACATGTATATCTGGCTTGAGGGAGAGCTCACTGAGAATCATTTGAGGTGTGTTGTTTTGAATGTATATGCTCCTAATACTGTTGCGCTTCGTGAGCAGCTGTGGGAGTCGTTGGGTTCAAAAATAGAGAGTTCGAGTCACCCTGTGTTGGTTACAGGTGACTTTAATGAGATCTTGACCCCGTCCGACCGCTTACATGGAGGAGGTTACTCGAAGGGTATGATGGATTTCCAGAGTTGGGTAGACCGTTGTAAGCTGCAAGACATACCGCTGGTTGGTAGGCGGTTTACTTGGTCGAATACCATTAGCAGGAGCAAGATAGATAGAGTGTTCGTGCAGGCTGGTTGGCTCGGCTGTATTCAGCATTGCAAGCTTTCGGCCCTTGACAAGAATGGGTCAGATCATGCGCCTCTGATCCTTCGTCGGGATAAGATAGATTGGGGGCCGAAGCCGTTCCGAGACCAAGCGGTCTGGTGGGAAGACAATGAGTTCAGAAAATTGGTAGAGGGATGGTGGTTGGAGGCAGGAGCTGAATTTCCTGGGAATTTCAGTGTGGTCCGTAAAATGCGATTTTTGAATAAGAGAATTCGCTTTTGAAATAGGGAAATGTTTGGCAACGTTGAGACTAGCCTAAGAGATCTTCAGGCGAGTTATGAGGCAATGGATCGCAGGGCGGATGACCACCCCATGAATCAGGCGGAGCAGGAAGAGTTTTCCACCATTCGTAGTAAGTTATGGGAACAACAGGATCGGGTGGATAGATTCTGGCAGCAAAAGAATAGAGTTAAATGGAATGTCCACGGGGATAGGAATACAGGATACTTTCATAGGATAGCAAAGATAGATATGAGGAGAAATGCCATTAGAGAGATTGTGACTCCTACCTCTACTCTTAAGACCCCGGCGGAGATCAAGAGTGCAGCTTCGCAGTACTACGAGGCTTTTTTCCGGTCAGTTAGCTGGGACAGGCCTAGGATCCAAGATTTGGGGTTCTCCAAGTTAAGTGAGGAGCAAGCAACAGGGTTGGAAAAGGAGGTCACGCCGGCTGAAATTTGGGAGGCGGTTAAAGGGTGTGACGGGCGGAAATCCCCAAGACCGGATGGATTCTCCTTGCGCTTTCTGCAAAAGACGTGGGGAATCATTGGAGGAGATTACTGCAGGTTGATTCAGGAATTCTTCAGAATAGGGAAGCTTCCGGCCGGGGCAAACTCATCGTTTTTGACCCTCATTCTGAAGATACCTGAAGCTAAACAGTTCTGTGAGTTCAGGCCGATCAGTCTGGTTAGCAGCTACTACAAGATTGTCTCCAAGATTATGGCTAAGCGGCTCAGTGAGATCATTACATCAGTCGTCAGCGAGGTTCAACACGGCTTCATTAAAGGGCGCCAAACCTTGGATTGTGTCATGACAGCAAGTGAGGTGGTCCATCATTTGCAGGTGACCAAGCAGCAGGGGTTGCTTTTCAAGCTAGACTTCGAAAAGGCTTATGACTCCGTTGAATGGGAGAACATGGAGGATGTGATGAGACACATGGGGTTTGGAGAGAAGTGGAGGGGTTGGGTTCGGCAGTGTATTAGCACTAACAGGGTCTCTGTGCTAGTGAATGGATCACCGTCGGGCCAATTTGGGGTGGCGAGAGGTCTTCGGCAGGGGTGTTCTATGTCCCCATTTCTCTTTAACATTGCGGCTGAGGGGTTACATCGGTTATTCGTTAGAGCAGAGGAAGTGGGGATTCTGCGTGGGGTAGGTAATGTAGAGGCTGGGTGGCAGCTGAGCCACCTTCAGTTTGCTGATGACACCTTGGTTTTCGTGAATAATAGTGAGACCAAAATTCAGGGGGTGAAAGGAACATTGAGGTGGTTTGATGCTTTTTCTGGCCTTCGGGTTAATTTTCACAAAAGCACCCTGGTGGGGGTGAATTTGAGTGATTAAATTGGTGGGATTCTAGCTTCGCGGGCAGGATGTAAGTATGAAGCCCTCCCTTTCAAGTACTTGGGTTCTTTGGTTGGCTTTAAGCCGCGTAGGATAGCAGGGTGACAGTTCTTGGTTCAGAAGCTTAGGAAAAATTTGTCCACTTGGAAGGGTCATCTTCTGTCTGTGGGGGGGTGACTTTGATCAAATCAGCGTTAACTAGCATTCCCATCTATAACATGTCGATCTATAGGATGCCTAGAGCGGTGGTCAAGCAATGTGAGGGTGTGATGCGGCGATTTTTATGGAGTGGGAAGGACGATAAGAGAGGGTTTAGCAAGGTGAAGTGAGAGGAAGTGACGAGATCTACGACACACGGGGGGCTGCGAATAGGGAGATTGCAAGACAGGAACGTGACCTTACTCTTTAAATGGGCTTGGGAGGTGGTGCAGGGCAACGGTAAGTTATGGACCGAGATAGTTCGCAAGCAATATAATTTGAGGTCTATTGGCGACCTATGGAAGGAGCGTGAGAAGCATATGTCTCCTATTTGGAGCGATATCATTCAACTATGTGGGCGGGGTAGTGATTTTTTTAACCTATGGACTAAACACTTGACGCTTAAGCTTGGAGAGGGCAAAGACACGAGCTTTTGGTGGGATCCGTGGGCTGCTAAACAGTCGTTGGCCTTGCTTCATCTGAGGTTGTACCATTTATCGAAAGCTCAGCAGGGGACTGTCAAGGATTTCGGCCATTGGGAAGGGACGGTCTGGGAGTGGCATAGAGAGTGGAGGCGCGGGCTGTTTGAGTGGGAGAATGAGGAGTGGGCGAGCTTACGTGATCGGTTGCCGGCTCCGCGTAGGGGGGGTCACCAGGATGTGCTCCGTTGGGATCTCGAACAAACCGGGAAATACTCGGTGCATTCGGGGTATAAGAAATGGGAGGCAACAAGGTACGATTCCATACCTCTGCTTCGGTCCTGTTGGACGGGGCTGGTTCCGTTTCAGGTTGAGTTTTTCTTGTGGCTATCTTTGAGGGGAAGAATAGTGACCAGGACGTTCTTAGAGAGACGTAACATGATCACGGAAGATCAGAATAGTTGTCCAATGTGTAATAACAGCTCGGAAGATGCTACTCATCTCTTCCTAGGATGTGCGGTGGCTAGAAGGGTTTGGGAGTTGATCATGCGTTGGCTTTGGGTGGTGTGGTGCCAACCTCGCGATCTCGCGGGACTTTGGAGATCTTGGGGATATTATCTTCCAAGCCACGACAAGCTCTCTGGCAGGCAATGGGCAACTCTGTTCTACGCGGTGATTTGGTCACTGTGGAAACGCCGGAATGCGAAGGTCTTTAGACAGAAAGAGGTAACGGAATGGCAGTGTGTGAATATGATATTCTCCTTATGGCATTGGTGGCTAAAGAGTAAGGATCATTCATTTGCTTTCAGTCTAGCTGATATGATGCAGACTCCGACTTGGCTTTTTAGTAGTCAGGTTGTTGTTTCCTGAGCCCGGAGGTTTATCTTTCTTGCTTTCTTAGTTTGTTGGTTTCGTTTTCTGCTTGTGCTGCCTAGCTTGGACAGCTGACTTTTGTTATGTTCGTCATGATCTTCATGACAGGTTTCTAATATAATCTCTGCTTATTAAAAAAAAATTGATAATTGATAAATAATTGAACTAAGAATTATTTAAGTATCTTAATCTTAATAAAGATTAAGATACAAAGTTAGCAAAAATAAATTACATTTGTATAAACTATATTTTTTAAAATAAAATGATTTAATATTAACGTTATAAATATTGAGTGTATATTAAATTAATTCTTTAGACTTTAAATTTATATTAAATATTTTTTTGATAGTATGAAAAATGAAAGAAGGTGATTTTATATTATGAAATATTCACATCATAATATTAAATTATAATTAAAAAAATTATTTAAATAATTTAATAATTGAAATGCTAAAATACAAAAGAAAAAGATAATTTATTGAAGAACCAAAATATGTTAAATACCGAAATTATTTTCCTATGAAATTATTCTTCACAATTTTTTTCGTGAGTAAAATACACGAATGATAATTTTGACAGCCGTCTATACAAATACTTTTCATTTTCTCAAACATTCGCTGACTCTGTAATTAAAATTGATGTATTGTTTTTTTATAATTGGATTTTTGTGTGTTTGATGTTAATTTTTCCTATTAATATTTTAATTTTTGCATTCTTATAGTATTTATTTAATTAAACATGCAAAATTTTCACTATTTGGAATAAAATATTTTTTGTGTTGCGGTCACACTAAATATTGACATCTTATACCATATTGGGTTTTTTATTTATTTTGAAAAATATATATTTATGGTAAAATTTTATTAGTTTTTATTGTTTCATGCTCATATAAAAGTTGGGAGAAATTCAACAATATGAATTAATTAATTTGTATTTAACAATATATTTAATTTAATTCTTGAATTTTTATTTAAAAATATTAATTAATATTATTAAATTATTTATTCTTAAATTAATATTAATTAATTAAGATTTGATAAAGAATTGAACTAATAATTATTTAAGTATCTTAATCTTAATAAAGATTACGATAGAAAGTAAGCAAAAATAAATTATATTTGTATAAACTATATTTTTTAAACAAAATGAGTTAATATTAAAGTTATGAATATTGAGTGTATATTAAATTAATTCTTTAGACTTTAAATTTATATTAAATAATTTTTTGTTAGTATGAAAAATGAAAGAAAGTGTTTCTCCATAACTAGCTTCAACAAGAAGATACTCAGAAGATAATCAAATCACCTTCAAAGAGAATAGACAATGCAAACAAAGCAACTGTAGAACAAATTGCTAACAAAATTGCATCATCAAAACAACAAGTTCCAACCATAAAGCAAAATAATTAGTTATGAGCATAAATGAAAAAAACTAACATTAATTCTTATTATTACTTTGCAATCTTTCTATGTCCTAACAGCAACTATTATAGAAGTGATCAATAAAAGACAAACATGGTATGAATCATGTAAAAAGTGCGGAAAAAAGTATCTGACATAGGTGAGGGTCAAGCGGGTCAAGCAACCCGTGACAAGTGTGAAAGTTGCTTTAAGACAATTGCAAAGTAATTCCTAACAACTTAAAAATTTAATTATTTTATTTTAAACATAAAAATATCTATCGACAAATTCACATACAATTTCAGGTACATGCTGAGGTTACAAGTTAATGATAGTGAGAATGAAGCAACAATTGTTCGTTTTGATGAGTCAGAAATACTAATAGGTTGTGACATCAAGAAATACAAAGAATCAGTTGACAACAAAGTAATTGTTTTACAATAGTGGTACTAGATTAATTTTAATACAGAAAAAATACTAATATTATTCGCAATGTAACAGGAAAAAGAGAAGTCGCCACACTATAAAAAAATGATAGCTTGCAAGGACAAGGAATTTGATTTCTTAGTCAAGATCACCGAAAAAATGAGAGCAAACGACAGAGGAATGCATTTATCGCTTAAGAGGTTCATGCAACTAAAAAGAGGACACAATCTGAAGAATAAAATAATGAAGATGAGGAGTTATTATCGGTAGTTTTGAAAAGGAGCCAACAGAATAAACTTCGAATGAATAATGCAACTGGAAAAAAATATGAACAATACGACAAGGATAAAAGCAAGAACAACAAGATGAAAAAACGCAGACGAATGAATCAAGAAAATCAAAGAAGAAGATGATCAAGAGCAAGCTAAAAAATCAACCAAGATGAAAAAGAAAAGAGACAAAAACCAAGATGAGGAAAGAATTATTTTACCCACACCGATACTCATTGACGAAGACATTGAAGAGGAGCAGAAAACACAAACGATGAGGGATATAATTGATGAACATAAAACTAAATTAAATCTATGGTATTCAATTGAATAACGGCCGAAATGGATTTTGGGTCCCTGTAGTCCAATTGATTGACTTTTTTCACCCCTCTGACGAATTTTTGAGTTATCTCCTCCCTCAACTTAAGCTCAACAATTTATTTCATCCCTCCTCCTGACGCCATCCAAATTTTCCGTTTGTTTGCCCACGTCAACGCCACGTCAGCAAACAGAACCGGGTTGAGCTCAAAACGGGTCGAAAAATCGGGCTGCCCGATTTTTAAGTGAAACGACGTCGTTTTTCCTTTTCTTTCTTTTTCTTCCTTTTCTTTTTCTCCCTTTTCACTCTGCTCTCAATTATTTCTTCCTATCATCTCTTTCTCTTCTTTTCTTTTCTTTCTTCTTCATTTTCTTTTTTTGTGAAACGACACCTTCTTTTTTTTCTTTTTCATTTTTTTTCTTTCTTTTTTCTTTGGCCTTTCTTTCTTTCTTTCTCTTCATCGTCCTCTCTTCTTCAATCACCAGATTAAAACCCAATTCTAAATATTAAATCAAATCAAAATGCAAAAAAATTGAGAAACACACAACACGACCCATAAACCGAGCGAGTAAGTTTATACGATACCCAATTCCAAATGTCAAGACAAAGCACTCATCACAAACCTAAAAATTGAAAAACAGTGCACGACCTAGAAATCAAGTTTTTTATTTGATTTAACATTTAGAATTGGGTTTTAATCTGGTGATTGATTATTTTTTTAATTCCGGCATCAAGGCAAGCAATTCCTATCGTGATGAACGGATCCGGGTCGTGATGAACGAATCCGGGTCGTGATGAACGGATCCGGATCCGGATCAGGATCACCATCTCCCACTCCCGAATTCAATTTCAATTCCTCTCTACAAAATCAATTTCAATCCCACTGCAAATTAATTACCCTATCCGTAGAACCAATTTCAATCTCAATCTACAAAAAAACCAATTACCCAATCCATAAAAAATCAAAACAACCATCCCTGCACCTCCGCCTCGCCGCATCTCACTGCATCTCAATCAATCTCACCAATCACTCATCACTAAATTAAAACATGAAACAACTTGTGCAATTAATTTACAATTATTATGTTTTGAACAGAATTAATTTACAAAATTGTGTACGAATTAAGAAGTGAAATCGGAAGAATATAAAGAAAAAAAGCTTCATCAAGCGGTCACCTGCTTAACCGGAAAATCAGCACCGCAAGCGACAACACCAGCAAGAATTGTACGCAACCCCCGGTCTAAATCCACCGTCTTCTGTCAGAGCCAACATACACCAAGCGGAACAGATCCGAACAGAGAAACACCACCACACCAGTCGCCAACCCATCAGCTCCAACGCACCCCTCCAAACCAGACGTCTTGCTTCCCTGGAGACTAGATCTAGCCCAAACCACTAGAAAAAGAATGATGTTGTCGTAAAAGAAAAGAAAAAAGAAAAGATGATGTCGTAGATAGATAGAATCATAGAAGAAAGAAAGAAAAGTAGCGGAAAAGAAAGGAATGAAATGGCGTCGTTTCATGCAAATGGTGAAACGACGTTGTTTCACTTAAAAATGGAGCAGCCTAATTTTTGACCCGTTTTGAGCTCGACCTGGTTCTGTTTGCTGACGTGAGCAATCGTTGACGTGGCAATTGATGTGGCCCGCCACGTCAACAAACAGACGGAAAATGTGGATGGCGTCAGGAGGAGGGATGAAATAAATTGTTGGGCTTAAGTTGAGGGAGGAGATAACTCAAAAATTCGTCAGAGGGGTGAAAAAAGTCAATCAATTGGACTGCAGGGACCCAAAATCCATTTCGGCCATTGAATAACCACAGTGAAAAAGTGTTTACAACCCAGAAGTTGGAAGAAGGAAGATGTCGTGATTGACAGCCTTCCCTAACCTTTTAACAAGGTTAGAGTCCCCGCCCCTCACGTTTCTTTCCAAATTTCAAACTTCAAAAAGATAAAGATAACATTATTCAAATTCGAAATAAAATAAAATACAACTAGAAATAGATTTGTTTGTTCAAATAGAGGATAATCCTTAAAAGGATGCAATCTTGGATCACGACTGATCTTCTCTATCTGTCTCCAGCTGTTAAATCCACTATTTTAGCTCAAAATCCCGTGACTCCTATCTCGTCATGTTTCTTGGCAATCTTGTTAATCTTAGCTAAGATTGGTTTGTCTTAGATAAAATTGGTCGCTTGTCTGATTTTCGCTCCGGAGATAGTTTTTCTCTTATTTCCTCCGGCACAAATCAAGTTGGCATCCACACTCCAACAATAGCGTTCCAAGACTCCTAACTCTACACGTCTTTAGATCGGCAGTCTTAGCCAAGACTGCGCCCAAGATTGCTAGTTTGTGCTAAAAGCTAACATTTCCTCCATTTCCTTATGTGCCCAAGATTTCTTACAAAAAAAGACAGATTGACGTGAAATAGACTGTTTTCACCATAACCAAGGTGGTTTAAGATGGTAAAAATGCATGGAAATAAATGTCAATCAAACCTCACCACACTTAAACAATGCTTGCCCCCAAGCATACTGGGCTCTTAACTAAGAAAACAAAAAGAAAGACTCAAAACAAAAGAAGGCAAACAATGGCAAATTTCTAGACAGACTACCCTTAACTAGTCCCTTTATACCTTCATACCTATGACAGTCAGCATACTTCTCAATGGATCCCAACCCTTATGAACACGGTCTATTCAACACCCCAAACATCTAAATTCCACATGGCCATAACATCTTTGCATTCCACAACAGACTCAACAAGACAAGACATCCACCTACTTGGGTTTTCTCCCCTTAATTCAAACTGTCTAACATCATCATTCATTGACCTTTTCTGAAAATTTTCTATGCCAGCATAAATAAACATATTTTTTTTTCTTTTTGCTCTTTTTCAAAGTTTCTTGAATATTTCCACTTAGCAGGGCAGAAATATCAAGACATTTTATTACTTTTTTTTTTTATGAGCACACAATTACTGGGCATAAAAGTAGTTCTCTACATTAGAGCAAATTCAGCACAACACAAGGTAACAAACTCCATTAACCACTTAGCAGTTTTCCTTAAGGGGATATTAAATTTTTTGGTGGAAGCTTATCTATTTGTCAAGTCTATTACACAATGCTAGACCTCATGATCATGTACAAGAAGGATGCTTAATGGGTACCAGGACCCGTACCCTACTGGTGTTGAATATGTTAACCCATTGAAATGCCTTATTCAAAAGTTATGGGGTCACAGGGTGAAGGATGCTAAAGGTCAAGGTTAAGGCATTAAGAAAAAAGGCCTCATGCATAGTCTAGACTTTTGCCGACACTCAAACAAAACATGAAACATACATGCCTAAAAATACTCATAAAAAGGACAACAAAAATCATGCATTAGACTCAATCTAGGCCACCTAACTTAGCCTAGATTCACACAAAAATTCATGCAACAAAAGAAAATCACACATGAAAGACATGTATATACAGACAAATAACCTAAAAACACCCTCACCACACTTAAAGAACACATTGTCCTCAATGTGTTAATGAGAGTAAAAAGAAAAAGAAAAAGACACAATAAATGGAAAAAATAAAAGAAAGAAAAAGACACGACCTGGGGGCATTTACTGAGTTGCAGGAGGTCTTGGAGGACAGAGGTCCATGCTGGAGCAGAGGTAGTTGCTAAAGGGGTTGTTTGTTCTAGTTTTGGAAAAATGTCTTAGCTAAGACACTAACTAAGGCAGCCGTCGAAGTTATGATTTTTCCTTAGATTTTGAATGCACTCCTTATGCTACAGCAACTCTGGAAACAAGTATAAAAGATGTGGATCAACGAAATAGCTCTTGAACTTATTCACACAAAAAATCAAAAGAAAAATGGAAGAAAATAAAATAAAATAAAAACATGGGTTGCCTCCAATGCAGCGCCCTTATTTATCATCTTGGGCTCGACATTGCCATGGATTTCTCATCAAGAAACTTTTCCAAACTTACACCATGCACTGAGCTTGTCAGGATCTTTGGGTGACACCTCTTTGACAACCTCTAAAGGTATAAATTGGAATGAATCGCGCGGCTAGTCAAGGTCAAAGTTTGGTTGTTCCTACATCACAAATGGTGAGTTATGGCTACTGTGAACAGTAGGAAATAACTTGCGAAAACGGTCAGTCCATTCCATGACTTTGGGTGGACTAGTCGGCATAACTGAATCTTGGCCAAGATTGTGGCCAAGACAGCTTTTAAGCTCAATTTCTGGTGCCTGCACACTTGAGGCTAGAATGTTAGGATGGTCTTTTGGTAATTCATGGCTATTAAAAATATCAGTATTTGGTTCAAAAAAATTAAGATCAAAAATATTGTCTTGCAAACCATCATTAGCCATAAATTCTTCTTCCTTCAATTTTCCATCCGAAATTCCCCTACTAAGAACACCATCAAGAGGGTTAGTTGCATTTGATTCATAACCCTTATCAATATCATATCCAAGGTTGTCCACAAAGCTGACACTATGCATTTTATTAGGATTTTTAATGACATTATGCATGTTAAACTCTATTGTTTCATCACCAAATTCCTTAGCCTCATCTAATTTCTTTTGTTTTGAAGATCTGGGAGGAAAAGGGGGTGGAATCTCTATTGTTTCCTCTTGTACTGCAACCTTCTCATCTATCTTGGCCACCTTCGTTGTGGTAAAAAATAATCTCTTTCACGTCAATTTGTGATCTTTTGAAGGAAGTCTTGGGCAAGAGAAGAAATGAAGGAAACATATGTCGTGAGCGATAAAGTGGCAATCTTGGGCGAGTGACGCAAGTAGGTAGCTAGTCTCGCGGGGGTTAGTGGACTTGGATTGATATAGGCCTAACCAGACTGACAATCTAGGGCTCCAAGATGGGAGTAGCTTGGCCTAGACTCTGTCTTTCCCTACTCCATTGAGAAAATGCATGTGCCTCAAGCCAGCAGCCAATTGGATAAACCCTTTAACCAGCAAGGTGTCCACTGGTTAGGATCACTAGGAAAGGGAGTTCCCGCCAAGTGGTTTCAAGAGGAGGAAAGCAGGATTGGAAAGGAGTTCCTCCCAATCTATAGCAGAGTTGTGAAAGAGAAGGAGAAAACCTAAGGTCGATGATCGATTAAAGCAAGGGAAGAGCTCACGGATTCGCCCTTACCAGGAATCTATCCCATTTCATTTCACAACCAACCCCCATCGCCAATCTTAGCTAAGATTAGTGTGCTTAATGATTTATATGTTCGGTTATACTCCCTCCGTCCCATATTAATTGACACTTTCCTACGGATTTCTTGGACCACTTTAATTGTCATTTTACCTTTTCCAATACACATGTTTTTGCAACATTACGAAAAGGGCCTCTTGCTTCCACTCTATTTACAAACTGCTACCCCTTACAATCTGCGACTCACTTTCTCGTATTAAACACTTCCTCACCTCTGTTCAAATTTACCCAAATTAGGGTTTATTGATTTCAAAAATTGGAAATGGAAAGCGTCGATTACAAGCCAGATTTGTTTTCCATCTTCTCTCTTCATTTTCCTTCCTCAACAAGCAGAGGCTGCAGTTACAGGGGAGTCCGTACAGAGGAGTGGTCGATTGTGTGAGGAAGGTGTTGATGGAAGAAGGGATTGGGGCGGTCTACGCGTCGTATGCTGGCAGTGCCCTGGTGGCAAGAGCGTTGATAAGGAATACAAATGGTTGAAATTGTGGTCACTGGTGCTAAAGGCATTTTCTGGCCTTATCGCTCTGATATGCGGGAATGGCTATATAGTTGGCATCAATCAAATTTTTGATATTAGAGTAGACAAGTAAGCAGCAGTTTTGTCAATTGGTTTTGTAGTGCTCTTGTTAATGGTGTTGGAATTTCAATTGCAAGTCACGAGCAGAGACTAATTCCTGTTTTATGTGGTCTGAGGCCAAACACAACTTTTATGCTTGTCAAGAAAGTGCCAAAACTGTACATTGTCATTTGTAATTTAAATTTATCATGGTAATTGAAGATTTGGGGAGTATCCTAGAAGTGATTTTCACTTTGCTATAGACTGCATGGTTGTTGGTGATATTTTTTGCAGTTACTGGCATTCTGATTGTTGGACTACATTTTGGTTCATTCATCACTTCCCTCTACTGCCTTGGCCTTTTCTTGGGAACCATTTATTCTGTTCCTCCATTCAGAATGAAGAGATTTCTTGTGGTGTCTACTCCTCTTTAGTGGCACTTCATGTGAATGCAAAAAATGTATGAGTTAACTTGTAGAAGTAACTCTGGTCTGTATGATGGAAATATTGCAGTAGGTTTCTTTGAAGATGACTTTACTGTTGAGCTTATGTACGCATAATCCACCTACTTGTTGGATGAGTTTGTGAGCATTTTTTAGTCAATTGCTTGTTTTTGTATCAGTTGGAATCGAGTAACTAATTTGAACCTTGTGTAAACTGGAATGGAGAACAATTTTCGCCTTTTCTCGAGCAGTCCTAATTTAAAGAAATTCATTTAAGTGATTAAGAATTTATGGTTTGAGATGGTACTCTTGCTCAGTAACAATTGGCATGTGAGGCCTTCCAGGAACCGGGCGTATTAACACAGAAGTATTTTTTGGAATTAACATTGCTTCATCAGGATACTCTGAAATTGCAACAGAGAGAACAAGAAGCCTATAAACAAGAAAATCAAGCATAAAGCTAAATAAATCAACAACTGAGCTTGCATAAATATTGAATGAAGAATGAACTGAAACAGAAAAGTAAATCAGGATGCAATCCCAGGAGTCATAAGTATGAGCAACAAAGCTTGTTTTACTATTTTTTTGGCTAAATTTCAATCAAAATATATAACACAACCAACCAAGCATCAGATGAAGTCTCAATTTATTGAAAATAAGAAATTTGCATTACTAACATCAGATCAAGTCTCAATTTGTTGAAAATAAGAAATTTGCATTGCTAACTGAATGACTGACTGATAACAGAGATCGTAACTACATCAATTATTGGGGATGCCTGCAACCCCATTCTCAAAGTGGTTGAGATCTTCACCAGCAGCGCTGACATTCCTCAAAGCCAACTCAATAAGAGCCCTCTTCTGCTCCATGTGAGCCAACGCAGAACCGAGGTGGGTGAGGCAATCACCAATTGATTTAATGGTTGCAACAGCCTCATCCCCTTCTTCTTCTGCATAGATCCGCTCCTGCACCAGCCTCAGCTCATCGACTCTCGCATGCAAAATTTGAATACCATTCTCAGTTTGCAGGATCTTTTCTTCAAACAAAGTTGTGTCATCATGGAGCTGAGCACTGACAATCCTAGCACCATTGAGGAGGGCTTCTTTTTCAGTTGGATTCATGCTCTTAATTCTGAATAAATTGAGAGTAAAATAAGTTGATACAAGGAGAATTTTTGTGAATGAGGAAAACAGGCCTTGTGATCACTTTAAATAGGGAAGGAGTTTACAAAATGAGTCTGTGTACAAGGATAATGTCTGAAACGGTGCATGGCAAGTTCATTTCCACACGGAGACACTAAGCATTTCCACACTCAACCATTGTTGAATAAATTTTGCAGACAACAAGACTTGCCAGAACAACAAACAGTACCAATTACCACAACCAAAATATACACAAAAGAGTAATGGTTCAACTGTGCATACGACTGACTACACACACACAAAACAGTAGATGATTAAAGATTATAGACAACAAGACAAGACACAACAGTTCATGCCATTGACTAAAGAAAAAACCATGCAGAAAATAGTACAAAGTGACGTTATGAACTCTTACTATGTTTGAATTAAGCACCATGTTGCAGAGTTCTGAACACAAACATGAGAATATTATATGCTATAAATATACTAGAAGAAGAGCAAATTCTGTCTACTATCTACCCAAAATATCAGACAGAGTTTGATCAACGCATCCAAAATTATAAGGAAACTATACTTCCACAAAATCAGACTAATCTATTTCTACCAATCCACATTAGATCATATCATCATATAACCCATAACTTGTAGCAGATTTACCACTTCTAAACAAAAATGGCATAAAATGATTGGCAATGGCTCTGGCGCAAAATAACCTTCATTCATAACTTTAAGCATTAATAATCTCCTTTATGACAACCTGAGAAACATTAACAATCAAGTAATCAATAACATGAAACAATATAAAACATAACAGTATAGAATACTAATGCAATAACTAAAACTTACAATGAATCTTGAGGAAGATGAGCAATTGCAGCATCAATGACAACTGAATCGCATTGAAGTCTTGATGGTAGAATGCCTAGCCTTTCCAACTGATCTTTTTTCATGTGAGGGATTTTGTATGTATTGGAACCTAGGCTGCTAAGTACTTCAATCATGCAAGACTGAAGAGTGATGAAAATGTTGTTTGATTTCTTATCTGAAAACTCATAAAATGACTTCTCAACAGCTGCAATCAATTGCACAACTGAGTTTGCACACTCTTTCTCTTGCAAAGATTGAATTGCTCTAAAAAACCCCAAATCTAACACGTTTAGATCAGGGGAATTAGGTGGTTGACACAATATACTGACATTCAATCCAGAATTTTGTACTGCTAGTAAGAAATCAACATCATTCCCATATATATGGGTCTTAGCATTATCCTGCTGAATTAGAATTGGCGTTGTTATGCTATCCCTAGGCCATTTATCTTTAATTGCAGGCAGAATTTTAGAAATCATGATAGCTCTAATCACATCTCTACTAATCCTTCCTACTGGTTTCACTTCTAAGGTGCCAGCAACTCTATTCACACTAGACCTAAGTGCAGCAACCTCCTCAACTATTGGAAACACACCTATTTTACCATCAAATGTGCAATTTCCTTGAGAGTCATACCTGGGTCTAGCAACAGCTGTCATGAACATGATTTTTGGAATGAAGTTGGCGCTTCTGCATGTTCGCACTGGTTCTTCTTCATCTGCCAAGAGGTAGTATGTCTGAATCTTCTTCGACATGCTGAACCATTTCTCATCTATATGAACTACATTCTCCATTTCAAGGAAGGTGGGATTCGTTGGAACAGTCGCTGAGTCTATCATGGATAGACAATGTTCTATCCTTCCAAATCGATTACCCTCGGTCAGAGATGGATGAATGTAATTAGTGTGCCGTTTCAGTTCACCAGACTTCAGTTTCCTTTGCAAACATGTCTTCGCCACACCCAAAGCTTGAGCTAAACACCTCAATGTTTTCCTCTTCTTTAAAGGAATGTCTCTCACCTTCTCTAAATCATATAGAATCCTCTTTCTCCCACAATTTCTCACTCTCCCTTTTAAAATATTGTGGCTACCAGAATCCTTTCCTCGTTTCCACAAACGCTGAATTGATCGGATGGAGACATTAAAGAGTAGAGCTACCTCTGTTGTCAGAAACCTGTTAAGCTTGCCATGGTTGCTTTGTTGAAGGAGAATGGAATAAGCAAGAAGGCGTTCGTCATTGCTCAGCTCCTTCCGGTTAACGGTGACTAGTGGTTGAATTTCATCTTGCATATAAAGAGTGAAAGACGATTAGAACAGAGTTTAGAAATTTGTGGGAACTGTTGTTATTCCTCACATGAAAATAGACTGACCTTCATAGTTTCCTTCCTCCTCATCATCATGTAAGTCTAGAAATTCGGTGAGGACTTCTTCATCTTCATTAGTGAAGTTAGGAATTGGAGGTGATGGAGTATTGAGTGAATTTTGAGGGAAGAAATGATCACTCTCAGAACCGTCCATTCTTTCTGTGAGAAAAGAAAGAAAGAAGAAGGGAAATTGTTTTTGTGAAATGAAGGGGAATGATTTCACCAAATTAGGGCACCGGATTTGGGAACCTTGCGGGAAAATGAAAATTTCTATTTGAATTTCAAATAATGGAACTTGAAATTTGGGCGAAAATTGGGTTGGCTTGTGAAAACCCATTTGGGATTCCCGCTCAGTTTTTTCACTGGAAAGCATTGCCGCCGCGGAGTTTTCAGTGGAAATCATTGCTTTCAATGATGAAGGAGAGAATGGGTTGGCTTGTGAAAACAACAAAAACTAAGGGTAGTTTCGAAACATGAAACAATAAAATAACAAAAAAAATGCAACCCTTCCCATTGTGCACTATTCCAGAACGTC
Source organism: Viola odorata (assembly GCA_963691705.1). Lineage (NCBI taxonomy): Eukaryota > Viridiplantae > Streptophyta > Magnoliopsida > Malpighiales > Violaceae > Viola > Viola odorata. The sequence goes on along the minus strand of OY829538.1, from coordinate 64,043,512 downwards.
AGATATAATGGTCCAGAGGGAGTATTATTTTAGAACAATATTTAAATAGTGACATTATCTATTTCAAATGACCAAAATTAATTTATAAATAATATCTAAATTAAATAGTTTAATTTTATATAAAAAATTGTCGCACGTGCGTTGCACGTGCCCAAACTACCTACTCACCTAAAAAATACCGACCGAATTTACATAATTACAGTATAATAATTCGGTAATTACGGTACAATATTTCAATGGAAACTTCTAGGTGATTTCAGAAGAATTGAAAGGATTAAGTCTTCCCCTCAACTTTCTTGAAAGAGTGGGGTGTCATCGGTCAATCCCTAGGGCACTAGCGAGTCCGTTCTTAAAAGCCCTAAATTGGGTCCATGATATGATGCCTTGGATACTCCAAGCTTCAATCTCAATTGTCCGACATCTTTGTTAGTTAATTGGGTTAAACCAAAAATTGGTATCTGTCAAATAATTGTTTGACTGATTTAACACCTCCTCTGTTTTTTGTTTTTAAAAGGTACTCATACAAAAACGAAATGTCACATTTGGTACCTCCGACTAACACCGTCCACTTTTCACCATTAGTCGGAGGTACCAAATGTGACATTTCATTTTTGTACGAGTACCTTTTAAAAGCAAAAATAAAGGAGGTGTTAAATCAGTCATAATTATTTGACAGGTACCAATTTTTGGTTTAACCCTTAGTTAATTAGGCTGTCCTCTCATCATTCTTAAATACTCCCTCCAGCTGAAATTACTTGTCGTTTATTGTTCATGCACGCCTCCCTAGGAGGCCCGGATGACTCACTATTTGACCCCAAAAAATTTCGTATTTTTTTTCTAACGTACGTTAACAAAAAAGTACGAATTTTTTTGAGGTCAAATAGTGAGTCATTCGGCCTCCTCGAAACACGTATATGAACAGTAAAACGACAAGTATTAAAAGGCGGAATGAGTATAATAATAACATCGGTTGCAACAACTGGTGCTATTATTTATCAAATAATTTATAGCAACTAGTGGGATTTAGACTTTAAATAAATGAATAATGGTGCTTTACGATGAGGCGATTCCATCACTGACGTGAATAAAGATATAGTATTCCTGGAATAATGTAGAATTTTCCCATCTCAGTCTCTGAAAGCACAAATTATATTTCTAGTACTCCTCATTTGAAGTTATCATCCATCCAGAAATTCTCAGCTCACTCTCAAAAATCTTTCGCTTAGCAAAATCTAATCTACTCAGTCTTTCATTCTTCATCAAAACTCTCATACAACCAGGAAAATAAACTTGGTTTTTTCCCTCTCCAATCATGGGTAATCCTCTCAGCATCTTGCTCAACTCACCCTTAGCTACCAAGGTATGCGATGGCTTACAAACCTTTGCTTGGGAGTTTGGTGTTAGACATGCAGCTCATGTCTACCAGCTCGAAGATAATCTGGAGGCTTTGTTGAAAGCTGCTGAAGACTTGAAAGTGATGAAGAAAATGGTGGTGCGAAAGATTCGAGACGAGAAACGAAATGGAATGCAGACGTCAGAGGATGTTGAACTGTGGTTGTCAAGAGTGGAGGCTGCAATAGTCAAAGCTGTTCGGTTGAAAAAAGAAGGCGAACAAGCAGTCCAGAGATTGTGCCTTGGAGGAATCTTCTCTACTGACTATTTCTCAACCTCCGTGTTTGGCGGATCGGTCACCAAATGCATCAAAGATCTGCAAGATCTTAAGGTCACGGGAGAAAACTTTGGAGAAGTTGTTGTGGAGGTGCCTGCAGAACCAGAGTCCGGGACCGAAAAGCCTTGTGGTCCTACTGTGGGCTTGGAAACAAAGTTGGATGAGGTCCTCAGCTACCTTGAACAAGAAAGAGCTGGGATTGTCGGTGTGTACGGGCAAGGTGGTGTAGGCAAAACTACTCTCTTGAAGAAAATCAACAACCATTTTACTCGTAAATCTGATTTTCTTGTGATCTGGATTGATGTGCCTAAAGATCTGAACCTGGAGTCAATCCAACGAGCTTTGGGGGAAAAGATTGGCCTTCCTGAAGAATCAACAGACAAAAGTCAGGACCAGAAAGCTGCCTATATCTACAAACAATTGCAGAGAAAGAAAATTATTCTGCTGTTAGATGACTTAAAAGGGGCAGTTGACCTCACAAAGATTGGGGTTCCACCAGCAGAAAGTCTAAACGAGACGAGAGTAGTATTCACAACACGGATAGAGCAGGTGTGCAAACAAATGGAGCCACAGCCCAACAAGAACTTTAGCGTTGAGACTTTGGAAGAGGAACCATCCTGGCAACTATTTCTGATGAAAGCTGGGCAGGATACCATCAACAGCCATCCAGAAATTCCACACCTTGCTAAAACAGTGGTGAAGAAGTGTGGAGGTTTGCCATTAGCATTAACTATAATTGGTAAAAGCATGTCTTGCATTAGAGAACCCAAAGCATGGGAGCGTGCTATCAAGACTTTTGAAAGTCCAATCCATAAACATTCACAAGATAGGAAGCATGAGCACGCTATGAGTGAGTTATTTTCACTTTTGAGATATAGCTATGATAATCTGCCAAATGACATTGTTAGATCATGTTTTTCATACTGTGCTTTATTTCCTGAGGGAGATGAAATTCTTAAACGTGAACTGGTAGAGTTTTTAATTTTTGAAGATTTTTGGATTGACATGGATGATGACGATGAAATTGACTCTCATTATGAGGAGGCATACTGTATGTTGAGTACTCTTGATCGCGCGTGTCTAATAGAAGATACAGGTGATTGGGTAAAGATGCATGATGTGATTAGGAGCATGGCTTTGTGGATATCAAAAGGAGATACTTTTGTGATGGCCGATAAGCAATTGAAACAAGCACCAAGAGTTGGGATATGGAAAGCAATGAAAAGGGTGTCTTTGATAGGAAACGAGATTGAAGAACTAACTCAGGTACCTGAATGTCCTAATCTTGTAACTCTGTTACTCAAAGATAATACAGAGTTGCGTGAGATCAGTCCCGAGTTCTTTCAATCTATGATTAATTTGACTATTCTTGATCTATCAAGTACTAAGGTTAAGGAGTTGCCAGGAAGCATATCAAGGTTGGTTTCATTAACTTTTCTTGATATATCAGATACAAAGATAAAGAGGCTACCCATTGAGTTGACAGAGCTAAGAAAATTAAAACACTTGGACCTCCTTAATCTTCATCTCACTTTCCAGAGATCAAAGCGAGTGATCAGAAATTTGTCATCTTTGCAAGTTTTGAAAATGTTGTGTTTTTATTCTTATGATGACGAAGTAGGATGGGAAGGAGAAGGAGCAAACAGTATGTTATCAGATGAGGAGATGCTTCTGGAGGAATTGCAATGTTTGGAACATATGAATGTATTAGAGATTACGGTACAATCTTTATCTGGTCTTGAGAAATTGTTCAACACACACAGATTGTTGGAAAACACTCGAAAACTAGCACTTGGGTATTTGAAAGGTCAAACATGCATCGATGTTTCTTTCTTAGCAAGCGCAAACCGCTTGACATCGTTTCAGATTGCTTACTGTGATGATATGGAGGAGTTAGGCGTTGATGCTACTGGCACTAGCGCCCTACGTAGCTCACCCACCTTGACAGACACAAGCTTTAACAACATTACTCATGTGAGTGTATGCTGGTGTGTTCACTTGAGGGACTTGACATGTCTCGTTCTAATTGTAAATTTGAGAACGCTTTATGTTCAAAATTGCAAGGCATTGAGAGAAATAATCGACGAACAGAAACTAGATGAAGTTGTTGGAGAAGACCAAACTCTACAACCATTCTCAAATCTTACTGCAATTGGTTTTCTCTATTTGCCAAAACTGGAGAGCATTTACACGAGAGGTACCCTGCCTCTGCGGTTCCTAAGACATTTAGCTGTAATTGGCTGCCCAAACCTTAAGAAGCTTCCAGTTACCGCTAATAGCATCCCAAGGTGTCCCCAAATTCAGTTACATGCTCACGAAGATTGGTGGAATGCAATTGAATGGGAGGATGATGCTACTAGAGATGCGTTGTTATCTCGTTTCAAACTTAACTTTCTCAACCCAGATGACTAGAGAAGAATGCTTGGTTTCAGAAAAAATGGAGGTGATGATACATACTTTTCATATTGATTTTGCATTAATAATTTTTTAGACAGTGAATTAGAAGATGATTGATATGTTAAAATTTTACCTTTTCTATTGTTGTTCTCTATAGGATTTCCAGCTATTGAGGATGGGAAGTGTATTAATAGAAGAGCATGCTCCAAGGATGATAGAAGAAACGGCTGGGAGTTTACTTCTTTTCTTTTTAACTATAAGATTGTTGTGTGAAGTGTTAAATGCTTCTCGGTGGTAGTATTGAACTACAAAAAGTATGTTTATCTTTTCATGTAATGGCTTGAACCTACAGCATCACGTAAAAGAATATATGCATTTATGTTCCACTAAGATTTCTTTCAAACATATTTCAGTTTACGACGCCTACAAAGTATTGAAGTTTGAGGGTTTACCTTCAACTGCAGGTAAGCTTTGCTAAAAATGTTACCCACTGTAAGTGGTGTTGCCATCAATATCCGCCAAATGCATGGTTTGTCCAGAATCTACCAATCCAATGATAGGATTAGTTGGAAGCAGCCTTGCACAGAGTCAAAATTGTGCCAGGAGGTCTTCCAGCATCTACTGTCAAATAAAATCACTAATTAGGACAAGCAATGCTTCCAATTAATATAAAAGGAATAGAAATGGATTCACATAATGTTCTTCTCTTCGACCTGGAAATGATGGAGCCCAACAGAACTGGAAAGTAGTTCGGGGTAATGGAGTTTGGTGCAATGGTAGTTTTCCAAGAAAGCATGTAGAGGTAGATGGCATTGTTGAAATATTTACATATTATTACACATGATTTCCTCTAATTAGAATCCTTTTAATTATGTTAACCGTTGTTAACTTATAGCTAGTCATTTATACTCTTTCTTATGTATACATACTATTATATTATTAATACCTCAATAGTTATATAATTATATTCATTAAATAACATATAATTATTCGTTATTTTGTCGTTTTTAACGGGCATTATGGTTACGAAGTGATTGTGAATGTGTCTGAATTTGAGAGTTTGTGATGAGATCTTCTTAAATTTGGATGGAGAAATAAAGCCAAAGATATAACAAACAATAGCACATTTATCAAACGTAAAACATTTCATTTGCTATCTCAACCTAGTACAAGACTCTCATCCACATAACAACAATGACAAGGAAAGCCAATGGAGCCCCAATTCATTTCTAATGCTTCATCTCCTAAGGACCGACAAGCGATTAAGGACACCCAATGTAGTGAGAATGGGACTTCCACTTCTACCCACTTAATAAGGTAAGACTGTTGGAGTCCAACTCATATTGGTTGAAAGAGAGATTTGTTGTGGACCTAGCCCAATTGGGGTCACATGTAATTGTTTAATTTAGGTTAAGAAAGAAAAAGAAAAAGAGAGTTATAGGCGGTTTAAGTTTCCTACACCTAGTGCATTTAGGTTTGCAATTGCAAACCAATATAAAAGGTGAGTGGTAGCTTAGATTGCGAGGCAAGAGAGACAAGAGAATTAATTAGGATTGTTGTTGAGCATCTTGAGAGATAGTGAGAGGGTTGTTGTTGAGCATCCTGTAAGAGAGGAGAGAAAAAATAGATTTTAGCCAAACTCTATGCAGCTGTGGAAGAATCATCGCAGCAACTTCGTTCACCGTTGGATTGGGGTGAAATTTGGACAGAAGGTGAGCAACTTCTAGTTCTTCAATCTGAATGTTTGGATCGGTAAGAAGTTGTCTGATGTGGTAGAAATCCTGTCCCGATTGAAGCAGTGAAAATCTAGTTTTGGTTCTCTATTCTCATATTTTTTGTTTTTCTCAAATTGATTGATTAGATTGTTTAATTGGTATTATTGGTGATAGTGGTGTATGTCAGATAATTCTTAGAGTTGAGAGAGAAATTTTTCGATTGTACACATTGATCATCATATAGTGGATTGTTACTGGCTTGGTCCCGTGGTTTTTTACCTGTTGAGGTTTTCCACGTTAAAAATCTTGGTGTTCTTTTCTTAATTGCTTTTGATTCGTTTGATAGCTAGGGGTTATTGATCCTTGGGATAAGATTATTAGCTACGCAAATTGATTGTCGATTGAAATTAACCTCAACAATTGATAGCGGAGCTTAAGGTTTAAAAAATGACCGACAACGTGAAGATTGAGCCTTTTGAGGGAGAGAATGATTCCGCAGTGTGGCAGACAACTGTGATGGATTTGTTGACTATGAAGGATCTCGACGCCGCTCTTGATGACAAGAAGCCAGAAGGAATGAAAGATAGTGATTGGGCAACTATCCTGAAAAAAGCGACGAGTCGGATCAGGCTAGCATTAGCTCCACATCAATAAAGTAAGCTATGATGGGGAGCAAACACCAAAAGGAATGTGGGATAAGTTAGAAAGTGTTTATGCTTCCAAGTCTGTGACAAACAAACTTAGTCTAAAGTTGGACTTGTATTCATTGAAGATGGATGAAGGTATGAGCATCCATAAGCACTTATTAGATTTCAATCGGGTGTTGACGAAAGTGCTTAATACAGGGGAGAAAGTAGAAGATGATGAGCAAGCAATACTTCTTCTTTCTTTATTGCCTGTGTCATACAAGTCACTGGTGCAGTCCCTTACAGGAGAGAAGACAAGTTTGAAGAAGGAGGATGTGACGACTTTCCTAATAGATAATGAGAAACTGTTAGGAGTGGAGAACAAGAATAGTAGTGACAAACTATTGATTTCAGAAGGGCCACCGAGTGGACGGGATCAACGTGATAGAAACAGAGGAAGAAGTGCTTCTTCCAGCTATGGACGAAACATATCCAGTTCAAGACCAAGGGCAGAGTACAGTGAGAAAGAGTGCTACTATTGCCACCAGAAGGGTCACATCAGAGCATACTATCAGAAGATGATGACTAATTTGAAAGAACTGCAAAAGGGTAAAGAAAAGATTGGTGATACTGCAACTATTAAGGATGATGATGCTGAATTGTTGGTAGTGTAGAAAAGTGAGGAACAGGTAAGGGATTCATGGATTTTATATTCTGCATGTTCTTTTCATATTTGTGCTAACAAAGAATTGTTTAGTACACTTGGTGATTGTGATGATAAATCTGTCACATTGGCCAATAACGAAAAACTAGAGGTTGAAGGCATTGGCAATGTGAAGATCAAGATGCATGATGGATTGGCGAGAACTCTCGGCAATGTGAGATATGTGCCGAAGTTGAAAAGAAATTTAATCTCTTTTGGAAGATTGGATTCTCGCGGTTATAGATACGCAGCGAGAGACAAATTGATGAGGGTAAGCAAAGAAGCAGCTGTAATCATGAAGGGGGAGCTTGCTTCCAACAATGTTTACCAATTGATTGGAACCGCGATTAAGAGTAAAGTACAAGGTACTTACAAAAGATTGAATGATTGTGATGGCCAGGTAGAGTTACCTAGGAGAAGTAGCTTTGCGGTATTGACCGATGAGAAAGCGAACTTGACTCATACTCAGATTGCATGAAGATTGGTGATTCCCCAATGATATGAGCTGGAGGGGGAGAATTGTTGGAGTTCAGCTCATATTGGCTGAAGGAGAGATTTGTTGTGGGCCTAGCCCAATTGGGGCCACATGTAATTGTTTAATTTAGGTTAAGAAAGAAAAAGAAAAAGAAAGAGTGTTAGAGGCGGTTTAGCTTTCCTACACCTAGTGCAATAAAGTTTGCAATTGCAAACCATTATAAAAGATAAGTGGTGGCTTAGGTTGTGAGGCAAGAGAGACAAGAGAATTAATTAGGGTTGCTATTGAGCATCCTGAGAGATTGTGAGAGGGTTGCTGTTGAGCATCCTGTGAGAGAAACAGATTTTCGCCAAACTCTGTGCAGCTGCGGGAGAATCGTCGCAGCAACTTCGTTCACCGTTGGATTGGGGTGAAATTTGGACAGCAGGTGAGCAACTTCTGGTTCTTCAATCTGAACGGTTAGATAGTTAAGAAGTTGTCTGATGTGATAGAAATTCTATCCCTATTGAAGCAGCGAAAATCTAGTTTTGGTTCTCTATTCTCATATTTTTTGTTTTCCTCGGATTGATTGATTAGATTGTTTGATTGGTACTATTGGTGATAGTGATATATGTCAGGTAATTCCTAAAGTTGAGAGGGATTTTTCGATTATACACATTGATTATCATATAGTGGATTGTTACTGGCTTGGTCCCAGAGTTTTTTACCTGTTGAGGTTTTCCACGTTAAAAATCTCGATGTTCTTTTCTTGATTGCTTTTGATTCGTTTGATAGCTAGGGGTTATTGATTCTTGGGATAAGATTATTGGCTGCGCAAATTGATTGTCGATTGAAATTAACCCCATTAAAAACTCCAGATAATCCATAGCTATTCCTCATGGAAAGAGCATTTACTTCCTTTTCAACGAAAGATTTCCAATAAAAATTCTCCATTTTGCAACCATTTTCTGATATATCTTTTTAGGTTGTTGGAAATCAAAATTAAGTGAGGATTAATTTGCACAGCTAGTACATGAATTTTGTGTGATGATCCAGAAAAGAAACAGGGACCGAGTTTATAAGCCAACAGTTAGAAACCATTCCAAATAGCCAAACAACAAACACAAAAGGAAGATAAAATAAAGAACGGAAGTAATGCGATAGCTTACCTCGACCTCCGGGCCAGCTTAATCCTGAGCACCTGGTGGTGGTGGTAACGGCGGCCGCGGCGATGGGATGGGGAGAATAATGATGCCATGGGAAGCGAAATCACTAAAATTCAGGCATATCGGTGTCAGAAAAGAAGTCACCGGAAAGCAAACAAGTAGTTGAAGAACTTCACGCTCTCTTGGCCTCAATCTCCTTTGGGCGCCGGAGGTTCGCTTCGGTTTTTCCTTCGCGCGCGTGAATTGGATTTTTGGATTTATGTTTGTTTCTGACTAGGAAAACGCGAACCGGCGTGAATTGAAAATGGTGTTTTTATTCTTATTATTAAGAAGAAGGATGCGTAGGGGAAGGAGAAGGAGCAAATAATATGTTATCTGATGACGAGATGCTTTTGGAGGAACTCCAATGTTTGGAACACCTGAATGTATTGGAGATTACGATACTATCTTTATCTGGTCTAGAGAAATTGTTCAGCACACGCAAATTGTTGGAAAACACTCGAAGACTAGCCCCCCTCCAAGAAAACCTGTCGAGGTAGACAGTTATAGCACCCTCTAATAAGACCCAAGTGTTTGCCTGTTGTGCTACTGCCTGGTCAATTTGATGGATGGAAAAATAAAGGCAACGTATAACATCCAATTAAGAAAGCATTCTCAGAGGTAGGAAAGACCTGCCCCAATTCCTGTTTGCACTGCTAGTCGTAATGATATACTGTAGTCCATAAAGTCATTCCAAAAAGTAGCCTAGCTAGCTTACATTTGTGCCACTTTTAAGAGCAAAATCATATACCAGGTCACTCCAAGTACTGAATGGTCACTGTTACTTACACTTTTGCAAACAGGATTCGATTATGTTCTTAATTTTAAGAAGTTAGAAATCAAAATTAAGAGAGGATTTGCACAGCTAGTATATGAATCTTATCTGATAAGCCAGAAACAGAAGCAAGCAGAGTTATAGGCAGCTACATGATTCTCCATTAAAGATCATGTCTTTTAAAAGAGTATCCTGCCTCACTACTCTCTAACTTATTTCATTCAAACTCTTCTCTCTCCCACCCTACAAAACAAAACAAAATCTGTTCATCTCTAAACCTAATTTGCATGAATTGGCAACAAACAAGTTATAAAAAACAATATTCAGCAAGATATACATGTATAACTGTATGAGTAATGAAAGCGAAAACAATTGAGACTAAGGAAGAGGGACAAGCTTGGAGATTATTTCTTACAACAGTTGTTTGTTGGAAAGGATACCATTAGTAGTCATCCAAAAATTCTGAGCCTTTCTGAAATGGTTGCCAGAAAGTGTAGAGGCTAAACCCATCTAATTAGGCTTTCATTTTATTAAATATGATTATACCGTCAATCCATTTTTGCTATAAAAAAAAGGGGAAATAGTTTTTACCACCCCTGAACTATCGTCGAAAATCAAAAACCTCCCCTGAATTTCATTTTTTGAAATTCGCCTCCCTGAACTATTGTTTTTGGACAAAAAGCCCCTTCTGTCCATAATTAAATCATTTTTTTTGTGAATTTTTGGAATTTTTTACAATGTTTCTTGATTTTTAGGTTAATTACATTTTTTCGTGAATTTTTACATTTTTTTTAGATTTTTAAAAATTGTAAAAATGTGCATTGAAGGGGTTTTTTGCCCAAAAACAATAGTTCAGGGGGCGAATTTCAAAAAATGAAGTTCAGGGGATGTTTTTGATTTTCGACGATAGTTCAGGTGTGGTAAAAACCATTTCCCCTAAAAAAAAGTTATTAGTCTATAAAACTAGTTTAATTAATTAATTATCTATACTATATATAAGAGTTCGAACTCTTTATCATTTTTTTTACCCTTATGCTTTGTATGGAAACTAAAGTGCAGGAAGTAAAAGAGAGGAAGTTTAACTAGGAAAAGGAAAGGAAAAGAGAGGAAGGGAACTTGTAGAAAAATTTCTTTGTATGACTGCATCTTTTATACATAAGGGAAAAGAAAAGAAATTTCTTTTAAACCCCATGGCCCAAGTCCAAGCCCATGACTTTCTTTTCTAATTTAAGTTTAGTCTCTAATTTCCTTCTTTTTCCTTCCACTTTTGGGAGGAAAATTTTTGTGGGTCAGGAAGGAAATTTTTACAATTTATTTACTCCCTATTTCCTTCCTTTCCTTTTAATTCCCTTAATTTTTTCCCATATAAGGGAAAGTTTAAAATTTTCCTCTCCCTTTCTTTCCTTCCCCTCCTAATCCTTCATCCCATACAGAGGCTTAATGAATTTTTAAAAACACTATTTTGTCCCCCCAGTTGGTACTAATATTAGTTTTCTTCTCTTATTAGCTAGTATTAGAGTCCATAGTAATCTTCTAATTTTAATAGTATGTATTATATTAAATATATATAGTATATATATATAATAAAATACCTAAATACATTTCAAACACTTTTCAGTCCCTTTTTGTCAAAGATTATGTACCAAAGGTTGTTATTTCTTTTTAAAATTAATTTATCTCACCGTGTGTTTAGTAATTAATATCAATTGGTTTCTTTTCTTTTCCTTTAGGTAATTTCTTGATCATAAATTAAGATATATTCAACTTTTCCATTATATTTCTTAGCGGTAGTTAGATTTGGTATTACTTAATTTTAAATTTTTCTCCATAACTAGCCTAACCTAATTAGCATGTAGCTATGTACAACGTTTTATTCATTTTATTTTTGAAAGGCAGAGTATGTACAAGTCCCTGAGAGAATTCATATTCGGGTTAATTTTTATGAATTAATTTTGCATGTTTCGAATTGATTTTAAGGTTTTTTTCTCTGCGCGAGACATAGAGAACTTCCTTCATAAATCCATATATACGTTATTGAATTGAGTCAAAATTGGGAATATAAACTTAACAATCTTTTAAAAAATAATATTTTTAATCTATATGTCAATTTTTTTATAAGATATAGGTGGTAAGGAATCTCAAAGAGAGAAATGAAAAGTAAATAACAATTTGACTGAGCCAAGTAGAAAAAAACCCAAGTTATTTCGTTGTTCACGACTCTGAATGTTGTTCATGGACATTAAAGTTCTTATTTGCGAGAATTTGGAAGAAGGAGCCATCAATCTTTATAATTAATGTTTTGCACTTGTTTATACTTTTCCACCCAGTATCAATTAGTCCATGTATTTTTAATTAGCTCAAATCATCAATCACTATATTTATTTAGATGAACACAGTTATCCAAAATAATTTGAAGTTTATTTTCATGTTTATAACGTGGTATTAAATTATTTTGACATGTATTTTTTTCTTAAAAATAATAGAATAACACATAATCAATAATATCATTTACTATTGAATCTATTAATAAAATCAAATTCATGTTAGAATAATTTAAGCTCATGTTATTGACATACAAGAAAATTTTAGTTTATTTGATGATATAAATGACTTTGTTAGAATAGGAGATCAAATTTTTTAGAAAAAATAAGATCATATTTATGTAAAAAATTGGAGAAAGAAGAGACCAAATTGAATGTTTCGAATTTGTACTATAAATTAAATGTTTATAAATGTTTTGAAGGAGTCTAATTTGCAATTAAAGTCCTTATATTTTTAATTGGTTCAAATCCACATCAACCTTAACAAATTAATATATTTTACCATTTTTTTAATTAGTATATTTTAACAAATTAAAACAATTAGTGATTGATAAAATAATTAAATCAACTTAATAATATTTTTACCATTTTTTTAATTTTCTAACCATTAGAAAAAACCCAAAATTGTAACTTTATTGTAGGCTTATATTGCAAATTTCAAAGCTATTAGGTTCAAAGTGGAAGATTTTGTAAATTTTAGGGTTTGTTCTTATATAGTTTACCAAGAAATATATTTAATTTTTTAATCTATAAAGTTATTAATTTTTTTATAATTATTTAATTAATAAAGAAATGTTACCAAATAAATATTTTGAGTATATTTTTAATGAATATCTAAATTTATTTTCTTGAGACTTTTATATATATTTTTAGATAAAAACTATATAATGGTTTCTATTTCCACCTAAACAACAACAACAAAAAGTTTAAAATAAAATAAAATGATATCTTTCCTATATGAAAAAGAGGAAAGAAAATCGAATATGGTACATTCGTCAGCTTCTTAGAAATCATATGGGAGTACCTTATAGTAATATTTTGAAATAACACTAATAATATAAATTAGAAAGTGAAAAAAACTTATAACTTAATTTTTCAATTAAGTAATGCTTTTTTTTATTATTATAAATGAAAATTTATTTGGTTAATAAAGAATTATTATACACGTAACTTTTAGTAAGAATTTAAAATTAGTAAATAATTTATAATAGAAAAATATACTTAGCATTGTGAGTTAAGAAAGTTAGCAAAAATAAAATTTATTTTTATTAACTCTATATTTTATTTTATTTTAAATGATTCAATATTAATGTTATGAATTATGCGTGTACATTAAATTATATTTTTAGACTCTACAATTATATTCAATATTTTTCTGATAGTATGAAAAATGAAAGAAGGTTATTTTCTACTATGAAATATTCACATTATAAAATTAAATTATAATTAACATAAAGTTAAAAAAAGTATTTAAATAATTTAATAATTGAAATAAAAAATAATTTAGTGAAGAACCAAAATATATTAATTATAGTAACACTTACTTGTATATATTTTTAAAATTTATCATTCTTTGTGTCAATTGGCGAGGGTTATAAAATCATTTTCTTGGTTAATTATTAACAACAAGTTGCTAATTATGTTCAAAGCTGTTGTGGGAGATCAATCTATATAATGTAATGATGGATCATAGAATTGGGAAATGGTCATAATGAGTAAATCTTTCTAACAAACGCTTGGGTAGAATTATTTCACGTTTATAAGAAATTAAAACAAATTGTATTCTTACTAGATATAGAAGTATGATGTATGTACCTGATAAAAAACTGCAAAAAATAGGACATGAAAGCAAAAAGAAACGCTCTAACATTATTATTAGGCTATTATTTTCAGTCGTAAAGTATTAATTTTAATTATTTATTATAATTTAATTTTACTGATTGAGTGTTAAAATGTCTAATTATTCATCCTATTTCTCTACTATTTTGAATAATGATACTGTTAATTGTGGCTATTTTTTATTCCTTTTTGCAGATTACTCGAGGCAAAACCAAATAGAAGAAAAGGGAATGAAAAGTCATCATTTGAGCATGAATTTGGTGGAGATTGAAAAGAGCCACCAATGTGCTTCCCTGGACCAATTCATTTCCCGTTGGGCTGCTAAAAGACAAGAGATGGGCTTGGGCACATTAGAGAGGGACGTGCCTTGTTGCTGCTTTGTGCGGCGACTTCCTGCAGCTTCCTCCTTTTATTGAATTTAATTCCCATTAGAATTTTTTAATTAGGATATTCAAACAATTTCAATTAGTTTAATCCTATTTTGTAGGATTGTAGTTGTACTAGGATTTGATTACAAAAACCTAGTTGGAGGAGAGGTCGACTCTCTCTTCTTCCAGTACGCCACATTCTCCTACTGTTGGGATTTTATTCCATACTTTTCTTTCTTCCTTTCTTGATTTAATTAATTCATGCATAATAATTGTTTGATTTAATTATGTCTTGTTCTAGCTAATTTATTTATTCTTGGTAAAGGCTCTAGGGTTATGATTCGTATGTTGTGAGATCAAATTAAGCTTCATAAATTCCAAGTTTGTATTTCTATCCTTTTTAATTAAATGTCAATTTGTTCTTATTTGATTTAAGCCTGATCACCTTAGATTTTAATTCGAATAATTACAGCCTTTCTTAGAAACGTTGGGTGCTACATTGTTGACAGGAATCTGCAAGCAACTAATTAGTTTGTGAGCTAATTAGAAAAAGAGTAGAATCCGATCTATAGGAGTAGAAGAAATTATCTTCTAGATCGGGAAAGGTCTCTCCCCGTGTTTAATCAACCTTTCAGTTAAACTTTATTAGGAGTACCGCCTTAAAGTTATTGATTGGTTAGGGATCCTAGTAGGAGTACCGCCTTAGGAATCTTGGGTAGGAGGAGAGTAGGAGGCTCAGAGTACCGCTGGTCTCTATAGCCTTTCTATAAAATTTGGATTTGAAAATACTTGCATCAATAATCAACATGTATGAATCGTGACCAGAAACGAGTCTTTACCAGGAATTGCTTGTCATCTGAGTTCATCTAATCATCATTTGTTTGCTGTTTTTGTTTCCTTTATTTATTTAATTAATTGCAACATAAACTCTCATTATTGGTATTTACCACGGTTACTATTCTTGGTCATTTAATAAGAATTAATTTAGTCGTGAAATCTCTGTAGTTCGATCCTTTTACCACTTGCTATAGTTTTAATTAATTATGCATGGTGAATTGTATGATTTATTTTTGTTGGTTTCGGCAACCATCATATACCATTAATGAAACATATGTCAGATAATTTTTACTTAAAATATAAAAATATTATTAATTCAATATTACATCCTCAATATAAAACATATATGTTAATATATTTTTAAATTTAAATTATTTTAAATATTACTCCCTCCGTTCGGTATTAAGTGGCGAAAACCTACGGAAAGTTACTGTACACTTTACTTGACTTTTTAGTGTAAAACCTACTGAAAGTTACTATGCTAAAAAGACAGTTAATACCGGACGGAGGAAGTATTATATTATTAAAAATAATATTATTTATTCGAATTAATATTATTTATTGTATTTTATTATTTTAATTTAGTAGAGGAGTTGGTTTTAAGAGAACTAAAGAACCATGAACTAGATAAAAGTAAAAAATAAATGGTAATATTTATACTTTTTCTAAGATAAATTATATGGTAAAATAAAGAAAAAAATTTATGAAAATAATTGATGAGTTTATTTACATTATATTTTATAAGTGATAAGTATTGAAAATACTATCCTTATATTATCAAAATAAAGTACACAAATTTTATTTTTAAGAAAAATATTATATATTGTACATCAAATATTTTCTATACGGGTTAATATTATTTATTTTATTTTAAAATTTTAATAATAATTTATTTTTCAGAAAACAATTGCTTTTGAAGTTAAGAAAATCATAACATAAATACAAGTGACAAATAAAAAGAGCAAGTTTATAAGTTTTTCTAAAATTAATTTAGTGATAAAAGTTGATTAATGAGTTTGAACAATATAAAAAGATTATTATGTTAGAGAAATTAAAAAGAGGTAATAAAAATATATATTTTTATAATCTAATCATCAAATAGTTATGGTTATAAATTTTCCTCCAATATTTAACTTTTTTTTCAACTTTTTACCATTTATTTTTATTTTTTAATCACTTATAATATTTATATTAAAAAATTTAGGATATTATAGGGTCTATAATGTAAGTCTTAAAACTATAGTGTCCGAAGTGAAAGGTTTTTGAAACTATTAGAAAAATTATATAGTTTAACCTAAAATATGTGCTAAGTAAAAAAATAAGCTATTTTTTAAAAAATGGTTATATTATTAGTTATTATTAGTTATTATTATAATATCATGGATCGAGCACATGACCTACGTCATAAAGATGACATGCACTCATAAGTTTAATTACAACCTCATGTACAAATAACATACCAAGTTTAATTACAACTTCGTATGCAAATAATAGAAAATTTTGAAAAAATTAGTCTAAAAAAATAAAAAAATACATTTTATAATAAATTTAATTTTCGTAATATATAGCAATACGTTATGGGTTTTATTTTTTATTTTAACAAAAAAAATCATTAGTGTTTTGCTATACCAAGACTTCAATAGTTAAAAAATTGACAAGTTAAAAGTCATGATTATACATAAAATATATTAAATAAATATTGATTGTAAACATAAAATTCTTAGAACGTTAAAGTTAAATTAACTTTACAATATGATATCATTACACTGAGTAACTTTTTAAATGTTTAAATTTAAAAGTTTAAATTGAATGACCTAGGTTCGAATTTCACGTCCATCTATCAAATAAAAAAAGTGCAACTCAATATGCACGAGTTATATATAAAAAATAACAATAAAAGAAATCGATTAATACGTAATTACTTATTTATAAGTTATAATTATACCTAAAATAATTAAATAAATATTTATCGTAAGCTCAAAGTCTTTATATAATCAACACTATTAAGAAAATTGACAATAATGTTGACTAGCAAAAGTAATGGACAATGTCAATGTTGCTCTGCTATAATTATTTTTTATATTTAAATATAATTGATGGTATCCGATTATGTTATTAATCAATAATAATTGATATACTAATCCTCTTTTAAACTTAATATTACTGATTAGAAATATAAGCGACAATATTAATGTAAGTTGGATATAATCATTTTATACAATCAGGATTCTAACGAAAATTGACAATAATGATGATTAAAGAAATAATCAGCGTTACTCGAATATATAATTTTTAATTGCTATAACTAGTGTCTATGTTTCCTCTTTATTTTTTTTAATAATAATAAAACACGTGTCAACTTGATTACAAAGTCGTCATATCACTGTAGAATTTGCTCTATGTTCGGTTCCCTTTTACTAGCTTATTTTGAAATAAATGTGCATTTTTAAAATTATTAAGATGTAAATCCACTTACTTTCCATTCATGATTGATCTTTTTTATTTGTTTTCCATCAGAAGAATAAACTTAATTAAACATTAAATTTAAATTGAGGATTTAATTAATGAAATTTATTCCTCTTATAAATGCTATAAAATTATTCTCAATTCGGCAAAGAATACACGACTATCATAATGACTCTTAAACTATATATAATTTATCCATGTCAACTAAGGATGTGAAAAAAAAAGTGTTGATTTTATCTTGTGGAATTTATGTTTTAAAAAAAAGGGGTGAAGATGGTTCTTGTGGAATAATACACCTATCTTGTGGAATTTAAGTTAAACTCATTTAATTTTATCTTTTTTTTTTGAGGAATAAGTGATCGGTGTGAATTTAGGCATGTAAAAAAGTTAGTTTCTTATGCTATTTGTAGAAATTATTAAAAAAACACTGTCGCATTTCTTATTATCTTATACTTCGTTTGTTTCTTATTAAATGATTTTCTGAAACAGTAACATTAAGTAAAATAAATACTAAATAATTAATTAAAGTGTCCAGTAACATTCGGTAGGAAAATGACAGTTAATAGGAAACATAGGGAGTAGTATAAGACATTTATGGAAATTTATTTATTTATTAACCTTAGTATATATATATTTTAATATAGAACACCACTTTTGTGATTATCTTGAATGAAATCTTCTAATTATAAAAGAAAAGAAAAGAAAAGAATGGTCTTAAAATAAAATAGCCATTAAGCAAATAATCTAATACTAGAAATTAATTGATAACTCATAATAATAAAAACAAAACCTAAATCCATTGTCAGCGACTCAGCTTTATTTCCACGCTGTCGTTTTGATTTCATTACGGGCATCCGTAAAAATCACAAGAAAAGCTCTCCTCACTTTTTCTTTCCTCTTCTCCACTTTCCCTCTTCGTTTTTAAACCCCAACTTCAACAACAACAACAACAAACCATCCAGGTTTACACATTTGCAAAAAGCAAGACACAACAGATCAGCAAGCTACAATATGTTCAACTACTTTAAAGGCAGAGATTCCATCTCCGCCTCCTCTCCGCCGCTCTCCTCGCCACCCACTCCCTCCATGTCTCCCTCACCGTCGGCTCCTCCAGTGACCGGCCCAGCTCGACCCATCCGCCTTGTCTACTGCGACGAGAAAGGGAAGTTCCGGATGGATCCAGAGGCCGTCTCAACGCTTCAGCTCGTCAAAGGCCCAATCGGCGTCGTTTCCGTCTGCGGACGGGCTCGTCAAGGGAAATCCTACATTTTAAACCAGGTAGAATATCGATTATTCTTCTAGGGTTTCCCTAATTGAACGAGTTCATGCATTTTCTAGGTTCACGCCATTGTTATGCTGAATTTAATTGGAATTTTTTCATTTTCTTACATAATTATCCCTGTTGTTGTTGTAGCTGCTCGGCAGGAGCAGTGGGTTTCAAGTTGCGTCGACGCACCGGCCTTGTACCAAAGGGCTCTGGTTATGGAGTGCCCCGTTGAAAAGAACTGCACTTGATGGGACTGAGTATAATCTCTTACTGTTAGACAGTGAAGGAATTGATGCTTATGATCAAACTGTGAGTTTATGACCTAATTTACATACCTTTTTTATGTGTTCCCTCTGTGTCTAACGCTATTCTTCCGTTTCTATGACAGGGGACATACAGCACGCAGATATTCTCCTTGGCTGTCCTTTTATCTAGCATGTTCATTTACAATCAGGTTGCAGTTGTTTGTACACACTCTCATTGTCTCTCCATCCTTTTCTATTGTGTTACCTACTCACTCAATTACTTTTTCCTTCTATTTAGATGGGTGGCATAGACGAGGCTGCACTTGATAGGCTCTCTCTTGTTACTCAAATGACAAAGCATATTCGTGTGAGAGCTTCTGGGGGAAAGGTTTCGGCTTCTGAACTTGGGCAGTTTTCCCCGATATTTGTTTGGCTTCTAAGGGTACTTCAATCTAACATCTTAATGATTTTTTTTCATCTTGGCACACTTTGATGCATTTTCTAAAGCACTTAGAAATTTTTGGCCATGTCACTTGCAGGACTTTTATCTGGATTTAGTGGAAGATAATAGAAGAATAACACCCCGTGACTACTTAGAGCTAGCTTTAAGGCCTGTTCAAGGTAGTGGGAGAGATATAGCTGCAAAAAATGAGGTAATTTTGTGTCTGTTTCTTATATTTACCGTTGACATTTATGTTTCTGGCAATGCTGTAATTCTTTCATGTCTACATGTGTGTGGTTGGTTAGTCATGCACTTGTTAAAAGTTGCAGTAGACTTCCTTTGAAGGAGCTGTGGTTAACAGGATATTTGTTGCAATCCAGTCCTTTGGTTTTCGTTTTGCCACTATTTTAATCCTGATTGTAGTTTGTATTCTGAAGTTTGTTTCCCCGTCTGAGAGCTGCTAATATGAATGACAGATAAGGGACTCTATTCGCTCACTCTTTCCGGACAGAGAATGTTTCCCCCTTGTAAGGCCCTTGAATAACGAAAATGAACTCCAGCGGCTCGATCAAATACGAGTTAGTATCTTACTTCTCTCTCTTTCTCTTACTTTCTTACGCACACATCATGCTTAGGACATTTTCTTTTTCTTACTGGTATGTTCTGTAAACTGAAGTCTTTGATTTTGATGTAGGTGGACAAACTAAGGCCTGAATTTAGGTCTGGATTGGATGAGTTGACAAAGTTTGTTTTCGAGAGAACAAGACCTAAGCAAGTAGGAGCGACTACAATGACTGGTCCAATCCTTGTTGGTATCACACAGTCTTATCTGGAGGCTCTTAATAATGGTGCAGTGCCCACAATTTCTTCCTCATGGCAGGTTAGTATTCTTGCTTACGATAGGCGACGTTAATTTGATTGATGGTAGTTTCTTTTCCTATTTAAAAAATAAACATAGCATGGAAGATGCATGTTAACAAAATGTAGATAATGGGAAAGGGGCTATATAAAGTGTTTAGGTCTGAAGAAGCTTTTGAATTTGTTGTAAGACCAGTGCTGCAGGCATTGCTCTCATTCTGATAATATTTTGTGTATCAGAGCGTTGAAGAAGCTGAGTGTCGGAAGGCATATGATACTGCTACAGAAATTTATATGTCCAATTTTGATTGCTCAAAGCCACCTGAAGAAGTAAGTGCTACCAATATATTAGTTACTATTATTTGATTGTTTCAACTAGTTTATAATTTCATTACTTGTAGGGTGCTTTAAGGGAAGCACAAGAAGAAGCAGTTCGCAAGTCATTGGCTGCCTTTAGTGCTAATGCTGTTGGGATTGGTCCTGTAAGGAAGAAATATGAAGAGCAACTCCAGAAATTCTTCAGAAAAGCATATGAGGTGATGAATGTTTACAAAACATCTTCATACATATAATCAAAAGAAATTGTTTAAAACCTAAAATAGCAAGGATTCAAGCTAGAAAGCCATGTGATCCTTGTCGTATGTAATTAAAAAATGCCGTGCAATCTTTTATGGTTGGGAAACAAACTTTTCCAAACGCCCTGTAGCCTTGGATTTTTGTGTCTAATTTTGATTCTTAGTTATTGCAAACCCAATGCATTTTTTACTCCCCTATTGTTACAACTAAATGGGTATACTTTATTCTGAGCTACTCCTCTGATGCTAGGCATCATACATAATTGGTAAAATTGGCTTTTGTGGCTCTGGTGCAGGATTATAGGAAGAATGCTTTCATGGAGGCTGATTTACATTGTTCAAGTGCTATACAAAGCATGGAGAAGAGGCTAAGAGCAGCATGCCACACGTGTAGTGCGAATGTAGATAATGTTGTGAAGGTAACCGATGACATCTTGTGTGGTTTGCATGATGTTAAGGGCTTAAAAGAATTTCCCCAGATTCTTTTATTATAAATGCACTGATTACCACAAGTCTACGCAACTTGTTGGCAGCCAAAACTATGTGCAAGGCTTGTAGTTGATATCTGTAAAAGAAGCCTGGCACGTATAGATGTTGTT
This sequence comes from Viola odorata, assembly GCA_963691705.1. Lineage (NCBI taxonomy): Eukaryota > Viridiplantae > Streptophyta > Magnoliopsida > Malpighiales > Violaceae > Viola > Viola odorata. Next base: position 64,022,151 of record OY829538.1, on the reverse strand, counting down.
TGCTTAGTAGTCAGTGCAGCCTGTTGTTTGTTTAGAAGTCATTCTTCTTTTAAGCCATGTTTATGGCTTTTACCATATGATGGGACAGCTGCTTTCTTAAAAATACTATTGCATGAGGGATGCATTACGGTTGATCACCCCCTATTTTCACTGGGCTGTAATGACATAGCTTTATACATGCCGTATGCTCTATATCCTAGATTCTTCATGCCTTGTTTATTTAGTTTGTATGGCCAACCTGCATGTGAATGTGGTCAGGTTCTTGATGCCCTCCTGTCTGAGTATGAAACATCATGTCATGGCCCTGGGAAATGGCAGAAGTTAGCTACCTTCCTACAGCAAAGGTGCATCTACGTGCTCCTCTTCTTTAATTGTTATTAAATTTTGCCTAACAACTGTTTTTGTTCACAAAACTGCGCTAATGTTTCTGTAGTTTGGAGGGTCCAATACTTGACCTTGCCAAGAGGCTTACTGATCAACTTGGATCTGAGAAGAGTTCACTTGCCTTGAAATGCCGTTCAATTGAAGATAAGATGGCGTTGCTCAAGAGACAATTGGAAGCTAATGAGAACCATAAGTCTGAATACAAGAAGCGATATGAGGAAGCTATCAGTGAGAAGAATAAGCTTGCTGATGACTATATGAGGCGCATATCTGATTTGCAGAGTAGTCGCATTTCATTGGATGAGAGGTGTTCCAGCTTGGTGAAAGCATTGGAATCTGCCAAGCAAGAAACGACAGATTGGCAGAGAAAACATGACCTGGTGTTATCAAAGCAGAAAGCTGATGAATCTCAATCCAGTTCAGAGATTGGAATTCTCAAGCAGCGAACCAGTGCTGCTGAAGCAAGGCTTGCTGCTGCTCATGAACAAATAAGGTCCGCTCAAGAAGAGGCAGGAGAGTGGAAACGGAAGTATGATATAACTGTAAGAGAAACAAAAGGTGCCCTTGAGAAGGCAGCAAATGTGCAGGAGCGTGCAAATAAAGAAACACAGCTGAGGGAGGATGCTCTGCGGGAGGAATTTTCCAGGCGCTTGGCCGAAAAGGTATATCTGTTAAAGGACATGCACATGGAATTTTTTTTGTCCCTTGTATTATTTAGGCGTAAGTACGAGCTGTATATCTGATCTGTGTTGATGAATATGCAGGAAGAGGAAATCAAGGAGAAGAGTAGTAAGATAGAGTATGCTGAGCAGTGTCTGACAACATTGAACTTGGAGTTAAAGGTCTGTCCCTCAGATCACAGTACCACATAAATCTCTCCTCTCTATCTCACATACACACATGTGCAATCCATCTTACATTGACACCCACCCCACCGTTTCCTGTTCCATTGTGTGTGCGTTCTCTGTGGCATAATATTTTGTTCAAGTATGAACCACTGAATGAAAAAATATTGGGCTAGTTTCAATTGCTTGTATGCAAATATACATATATTGCTTTGACCTTGACAACTGCTTTACAGGCTGCTGAGTCAAAGATTAAGAGTTATGATGTTGAAATATCATCCCTCAAACGTGAAATCAAAGACTTGGGTGGTAGATTAGAGGCAGCAAATTCTAAAGCCCAATCTTATGAAAGGGAAGCTAGAATATTGGAGCAAGAGAAGATCCATCTGGAACAGAGATACCAATCTGAGTTTGAGAGATTCGCTGAAGTCCAGGAAAGGTGTAATATTGCTGAAAAAGAATCTAAGAGGGCTACTGAAATGGCTGATAGAGCTCGGGCTGACGCTGTATCTGCTCAAAGGGAGAAGAATGAGTTTCAGAAATTGGCAATGGAGAGATTAGCTCAAATTGAGAGGGCTCAGAGGCATATTGAAAATTTAGAGAGACAGAAAAATGACTTGGCAGATGATTTTGATAGACTACGTGAATCAGAGATGAATGCTGTCTCAAAAATTGCACTACTAGAGGAGAGAGTTGATGAAAGGGAGAAAGAGATAGAATCACTTTTGAAATCAAATAATGAGCAGAGGTCTAGTACAGTTAAGGCCCTTCAAGATCTTCTGGATGCTGAACGGAAAGCCCATAATGTTGCGAACAAAAGAGCAGAAGATTTCTCTCTTCAGTTGGAGGAGGCGCGGGCAAAACTTGATACACTGCAGCAGGAGTTGACCTCACTCAACCTTAAGAGTGGTAAACGTTCAAGAACTGATGATATTGAGATGGGCGTAGAGTCTATTCAAGATGACAAAAGCTATAGACTAAACAAAAGGTCCAGGACCACAACAAGCCCACTAAGGTTTCCGCAGCCTGAGGATGGTGGTTCAATCTACAGGGGTGATGAGGACAATCAGAGTCAGCAAACTGATCAGGGGGATTATACAAAGTTCACCATCTCTAAACTTAAGCAGGAGCTTACGAAACATAACTTTGGTGCTGAGCTCCTGCAGTTGAAAACCCCCATCAAGAAAGATAGTATCCTTGCATTGTATGAGAGGTGTATTCTCAAGAAGTCTTAAGGTTCGTGAAATTGGCATGTATAGGTTCTATTTATGTAATCTACTGAGAGTTTAGCTTATTAGATCAGTGTGGGTAAAAGATTAGGGTTTGGTGGTTCCTCTTAGTAGTAGTAGTAGGACTAAAAAGCAAATCATTTTGGTGTAAGAAAATGGGTTTGTCAATGGTGGGATGAAACTTATCTGGCTTTTTGTAGGAGGTGGTTTTGATTTGCCTGCGGAGGGCTGCTTGTTTGCTTGATCTGCGGTGGGGGTACATAACCCTTATCGCGCTATTAACTATTTAGAAGATTGTCGGTCGAACTTATTTGACCGATGATATTCTTCATTGTAGGAAAATGTGGCAGTTTGTGTTATAACTTGTATTATTTCATGCTTTATTGGATGGAAAAAATAAAAGATGTAAGCAGCAGTGCTTAAGTTTTGTGCACACAAGCAGAATTTTCTATTGGATAATTAGTAATGCACATAATGTTGTTAAGCACAGAAGTTCTTAAGTTTTGAAGATTCGTGCGGACTTTAACGAATTTGGAGCATTGAATTATGTTTTGAAATCTTCATAGTCTGACTTTTCAATGACTGCTTTGGGAAGTATTGAATTATGTTTTGAAATCTTCTAGAATTTTCCAGTACCAAGAGAGATCCGCAAGCAAAGCATGAAGCATGAGCTCAGGTTTGGTTTGGCTGACTATGTATTGCTGTGCAGTTAATTATTTGTTGAGTGTGTCCGAGCCCACCTTGCAAGATAATTATTCGTTGAATTTGAGTCCGACCCCACTTTTACCACCAGGAAGATAATCGTTTGTTTTTTTCCAGAGATTGAAATTTATACACGGTTAAAATATTTATTTAAATAATTAGACTAAAAAATGATTAAAAATTGTACAAGATGTTTTTTATTTACATGAGAAATTATAATATGCATTACTATAAGGTAGTTTATATCAAAAGCATTAATTCAGATAGTGAATACAAAAATTAAATGTATTTTAAAATTTAATAAATAAAAACTATTTATGTAAAAATATACTTTTTAAAATATTTTATCAATGAGTTTATTAAATAAATTAAAAACAAATGTTAGAAAAGTCTTGTATTTTGATGACTTTGGTGATAGATTCAGTCGTGACAGATAAATTCAGAAAAATGCTAGTATTGTATAACGTTAATTACAGTAGTGGTTTTAATAAAATACAAGGTTTGTTAACTGTGTTCCATAAAATGGCCATTCACATAGTTTTCTGAAACGCAATATGTAAACAAGATTACAAGACAACAATATAGCTTGATTAACCCAAAATGTAGGGGCAAACATAGTTTAATTTCCTTCTTTCTTCATATATATAAAAATAAGAAAGTAAATAAAATACAGTTAAACCTCGATAAATGAATGTCCGATAAACGAATAACCTCGCCAAATGAATAATTTTCTCCGGTCCCGACTTGGGCAAATGGGCTAAATGAATAACCTCGCTAAATGCATTAACGAATAATTTTTTTTGAATCCTTAAAGACCCCATGTAAATATAAATGAATAATCATTAAAATTCATAAGATATATATATATTTTTATTTATCCTAAAAACAAAAATATTTCTTCCAATCAACAATGTTCATACAAGAAGTCATTTCTTCACAAAAAAAACGTCTAAAGTTGTAGGTAGGTTAGGTACATTGTCTTAGTCTCTAAGTATTCCATACATAGAATATTATTATTAGTACATGTTGCATGTATTTAGACTCTAAGTATTCCATACATAGAATCTTATAAGTACATGATGCATGTACATAGTCTATATACGTATTTGTACATTAAATGTAAAATAAATAATCATACGAAAAAATAAAAATGTAAAAATACTATCTAAATGAATAAAAATTCATTTATCGATAAATGAATAATATATTCATTTATCGATAAGTAAATAAACTCACTAAACGAATATTTTTTGCTGGTCCCAAGAGCATTCATTTATCGAGGTTTAACTGTAGAGACCTTGATGCTCAAGTACTTGAAATTAATATATAGTATTTTGAAAAAAATAATAATAAACTAGTTCCTACCTAATAATAAATGTTTTAGAAGATCAATTACATTTCCAAAATAAATCCTCTCCTAAATAAGCACAAGACTATATTTATATATATATATCACCCCACCTTTCATGTTTTCCTAAAATAATAGCTATGAACAGATTAAGCTTCCAAAGAGTTTGGTTCCTCGTGTATATCCTTCACCATAGTCTCAATTTCTAATAAGTTGATTATATGAACGTTACACCGCAACAGCAAACAGCAACACAGTCGCAAGTCACAACAACAACCAAACAAGTAGCAGTCCTTGTCACTTCTGCTCTACCAGAACCAAAACTAAAAATCACCTGATATCCATCTTCTACCTTCTGTTAATCTTTGCTTTGTTGCTTGCATCCGCAGCTAACCGAATAAACGATGCCGACCCATCACCTTGAACAACCAAATTTGGGATCAACTGAGGTGGGCTTTCTCTGTTATGATCATAGTTACCATCAAAAGATGGATTGTAGTAATCAACATAGCCTGTGTTCTTCGCTATAGGATTAATGTGTAGATGATCGTGCACCCCAGTTTGGCTTTTCGAGATTTGATGATGATGATGAACAAGATCATGATCCTTAATAACAATGCTTGAAGTACTATTACCACATTGTCTAGGCTGAGTTTGGTAGAAGACCTTGGAAGCAACTAACTCTCCATCTTTCTCTTCCTCGTTGTCGCCTAGATGGTATTGGTGCATTACCCAGTTAGTCTTTTCGGGTTTTCTTTGCCTTCCATAGTTAGTGTAGAGCACCAAGATCTTCTTGAACCCTTTCACTGTCCCACCAGCAAGAACTGGCCTAGTCTTGCCTGTTTTGTGCCATCTCGTTTCGCTCCCATTGTCCTGATCAGTGTGGACCTTTCTCCGTTTCCTCGTTCCGGTTGTGTATGCCTTTGAAGGTCGATGGAAGAAATGGCGAACTTGACCGTCGTTGCTTACTCCTGGAAAAAGAAATGTCAGTCATTTCCCATTAATATCATGGAAAATTCTACTGTGATATACTTATAATATCCTATAACTAACTATAGGAGATTAATATGTGTGAATCTTACACTTATAAGATCTATACTATTGAATAGATTTTATGATTAATTAATGTTTGGCATTTGATTTAAAATGTCGTTATGCCATTATAGAAAACATCTAATGTGAATTATAGATTAATAAATGGTAGAGGGAAAACTAATTAAGAATAATTGGGTGACTAGCAAGTCTTAGCTTGCAATAACATAATTATCTATTGGAATTGACCGAGACAATGATCCACACACAATGACCTCAAAAAAATAATCCTCAAATCTCAAATGGAATTATATTGAGGAAGTTTTGTTTAATTTATCACTTCGATATAGCTATATATTCTCTCCGTTTTTTAATAACTGACTTTTTAAAATATTAACAAAATTAAAAACATGATTTTTATCTTATTTTATTCCATATTGTTTCATTTTTTTTTTCTAATTTCCACTCAAATTACCACACCATCATAAAATTGGGTTTGATATATAAAAAAAAATTATCATTTTTACAAAATATATGCTTCGAAATTTTTTTATAAAAAAAAATCAATTAATAAAAGACATAAGAAAGCGTCAGTTATTAAAAGAGAAAGACGGAGGGAGTAGTTAGCAATTCACATAAGCTTAATTGTTCACATTCTCCGCATGGCTATTTTATCACGAAGTAACGAAACTTGAACTGGAGAACTAGCCCTCGCCATCTTGCAGAAAGTATACCACGAAGTTAATTACTAGTTAATTGGTGTAGCTAACTAGGGAAATTGGTTACATTTTTTCCCGTGTTTTTTTACGTCAAATGCACCACATTACATCAAACATTAAGAGCAAGAAAATGTTCTACAATAATAACAAAATTAGTGATGAAATTAAGTTAAGATGTATGTGATGTTGTCAATTAATTGTTAGCTAAAATCTAAGTATAAATTAGGTAATTATAACAAGATTTGAAATTAGAGGAGGAAAGAGATGAAATATGGTAGTACCTGGTAGCTTCTCTGGATGGGTGTAGCAGATTCCATTCTCGCCTTCGAGTGTAGGTATGAATTCATCAATCAAAGGATGAAGCTTCTTACTCGAATCGGATACCGCCTTTGCCTCCAGATGTTCAAGAATTTCTTGATCACTCGGATCAAACTTCACCCCTGCTGGCAGCCCCGGCAAATCATGCATCACTATTCCACTCTGCGCAATTCATTTATTATTTTAAACAACTAAAAAAAATGATACAAAATGAATAATTACACAATTAAACAAAATTACCTGATCTTGGAATTCCATGTTGTGGCCGCATGAAGGGCATGTTGTGCTCCGAATCGAATCGTTGTTTTTCGCATCTTCTTTGGGTTTTTTGGTGATCAATTCAATGCCTCCTCCTTCACCAGCTGAGCTACTACTATTGCACCATGTCATCTCTCTACCTATACTTTCTTTTAGCTCAAGCTCATCAATTTTGCGATTGGTCTTTGCTTTATTCTCCAAAAGAAAGAACTGTAGCAAACAAAGAAACAAACAGAAGAAAAATAAGAGAGAGAAGTAAAGAAAATGAAAAAGGAGATAAAGCAAAACTAATTGTCTCTTTTAGAACACGTTTTGTGTGCTAACCCCACCGGATTTGTAATTATATATGTATCTTGAAGTTAGGCAAGGAATTCAATTCCTCCAAACAGTCTTCTTCTTTTCTTTTCTTGATTCTGCTTCTGCTACTGTTTGATTGATTTCTTGCAAGCCGGAAAGAATGAGAGAGAGAGAAGGGAATTTGATAAAGGTGAGCTATAAACAAGAAGGGACGAGGAGAGAGATGGGTATTGCGAGAGAATTTTTTTTAATTTATTTTGTCTAAAAATAATATGGTTTGCTTGCAAGTCAAGTTTGGTTTTTATAGTGTATATACGGTTGCATCGCCGCATAAATACAATCTTCTTGTCAACTGTAAAAGACGACCTACGGGCTACGGCTCATATCATATGTGTCCATGTCCTTGCTTCCTTTCGTTTATTACTAAAACGATGTCGTAAAGAAAAACATTGAATAGGCTAATTTATTACCCATAACACCTTGTATAGAAAAGTCTACTTTAACGAACAAATCTTTGATTGGTTTTTCTTTTAATTTGTCTCCAGTGAAATATTTAATATATAATTCATAAAAACTCATTTTTTGTTTTTTCTACTAAAAGATTTATAGTAATTCGTTTTATTTCACTAATTTAACGTTTTTTCTTTGCAATAAACCTAGTAGCTAATTGAAGAAAAGAGCAAAATGACCTAAATTTTAAAGGGAGGTGAGGTTGAGTATAACGTGGTTTGGAGTGGGGATGGGGCAACCGGCCTGATACTAGTGTTGGACATTTTACCTGTGTGATGGAGAGCCACGGAGAGGACTTAGCTCTAGTGTCACCCTAGAGTGCGGTTAAAGCCATGTGTGTACATGGGAGTTACCGTACCTCCTCATTTTTTGTAATACCAAGTACATAGTATATGCATATTAGACCCACTCGAGTTATAAAGAGGCACGGGTACAAACTTATGGAAATTCTCAATTCAGAGAATAAAGACGAAGTCGATCTATAATTGATAATAACAAGTCAGAAATCCTAAAATAACAGAAATAGAGATTTAAATTGTCTCAAATCCGGAAATAACAAAAAATTCTGAAATATGGAATACCAAAAACTCTAAAAGTCTGTTTTATAGTCTTTTGTGGCCAAATTTGGTATTTGGACTATACGGGCCTCAAAATCAATCCTTCACCGTGGGTCTTCAGATCAAGAACTACGCTCCTTTTACGGTTGCCTCCGGAGATGCACGGTGAATTTTCCCCTTTTTGAATGGGCTTCGTGTTTGTTAAATTTAAATCTAATCCAATGGTCGAATTAAAAGTTACGCTCTTTTTATGGTAGGCTCAGCCAAGTCTTGCTTCCTCGCCTGTTTCTTCCTTTTTAGCCAATTCAAAAACTCATACGCTATCTGTTCTACGTCATAATATGCTGAAAAAATTCTCATGTGTAGCAAAAACTTGTACATTTTTAATTGATCAGGTTTTAGGTTCGAATTCAAAAAATGAAAAAAACTATACTGAGAGAATCATCCCTTTTAAGACCTGACTATATATGCTTAAATGAGATCAATCTATTACCGAAATGGAAGAAAGGATACCTTAGAAACCGAAAAATGTTTAATTCAGTATGGTCGTTTACTTATATATATGTATATGAGCCAACAAAATATGAAAATAACATTTGGGTATAATATACGTATGGTACACCACCAACCTGTATCTTTCTTCCCATAAATCCATTCCTTCACGTAGACTTCTAGTCTTGTGTGACGCAACTCAAAGTCATCTCTCTTTCCGTTTCATTTTTGGAATGTTTTGTGTTTCTTTTAGTTTGAGTTTTTACCGGTATTTTTATCACTAATAAAAGTACTTATGAATTATAAACTTATTGGCTATTTTTATCCTCTAACGAACATTTAGACTCCAAAAAGTATGACTCTTCTACCGTATTTGATTTTATACATTTTTAAAACTTAAACCTAAAATTTAGGGTGAATAAGTCTCTTACACTGTAACCATCAATAACGTATTTTGTCACTCAATTCGTATAATAAATAGTTTCCATCTTCAAAATTTGTATTGCATCTATAAATCGCAACAAGGGTCAGTGTTAATCATTCTCAATACACTAATTAATATATTATATTTTTTTGTAAAACACTGACGCTTTTATTTCTTATTTTTTCCTTTGTCTGAAAAAGAAGATACCGATTAGAATGATGAAAAATATACCCGAGAACCAAATATTGGAAAATTACAGGAGAACCCGTGATTGATTCAAATATATATTGGAAAATACTTTTTATGTAGTTTTTACAATAATGTGTAGTTTTTACAATAATGTAACGTCATTTTAAATTAAATATCGTATCATTAACTAATTATTAGATTTATTTAATAATATAAATTTTATAATTATAAAATTATCAATTAGTCATTAAAATTATTACTACAATTTAACTAAACCTTAAGAGTAGTACCAAGGAAGCCAAGAGCTGTGTTAGAAAAAGAGAAGGAAAGGAATTAATTAGCCAGCTAGGATGGATGTGATTGGCCAAAGTGGCAGCTGTAAGAAAGAGAAAAGCAGAGGATTGATGCTCACGTGATCTAATGCTAATTTTTGGTTGGAAATTTATTTTGATGACTAGCCGACATTTTATGGAAACGTAGATGGCGAACGGAGGCTTATTTATGGTGTACTCATTAATAAAAAAATACAAAATTTATTATAATTTATTTTTAAAAGTTAAGTGTGAATCCGTATAATTAAATTTACGATATCTGCTTAACACGCTAAATGGTTTAGGGATAAATGGTTTACGGATTGCGTAATACTCCCTCCCAGTTTAATTAAACGTCGTTTTGATTTTGGAAATGTATATTAAAGAAGCCGAACTATTTGAGATAATTTTATCCCTTACTTTTTTTCGAACGCACGTTAAGAATACTCGTATGTTCGAGAAAAAATAAAGGGCAAAATTGTCTCAAATAGTGAATCATCTGGTTTTTTAATATGCGTACCCAAAATCAAAGCGACAGTTAATAAAATTACGAGGGAGTAATTTCTAGGTTGGATGAGATTGTGGAAGTGGAAGTGGAAGAAGGTCTTTCCAACTTCTCAAAGAAGCAACTTAGAATGAGAAACTTAAGGGATAAGCTAGCTGCGGTGTGATCTTTTCTTTTGGTTGGCGTTTAAACTTAATTTAACTTATAATTAAATAATACTATAAATTGAAAAGAGCTTTACTACCACTTGCTCAAGTTGTTTCCCTTAATGGGTAGGATAGCAAGAAGATAGTGATATATATATACACCTATTTGTTTTGGAAAAACATTCTTACACAATCATGAGTACATGGTGGTGTAATCCCCTCATTCGTGAGTACAATATAAAAAATATAATAGTTGAACACGAGAAATGTAATTTTCTCTTGAGCTTCAAAGAAATATATAATAATTTGTGTGAGAACATAATAATGCAGAGAGTGAGTGTCTGCATGCAACAGAAGAATGCAGAGAACGCAGCTTCTTATTTGTAAGTAAATAACAAAATAATCATTTGGTGAGCAATGATGGAGTCTGAAAATATTTTTGGAGGGGGGTAATTAAATATATATATTTTAGTAGATATGAAGAATTAAATTAAAAAATTAGAACTTAAATTACTATTACGGGAGAATTCAAAACTTTTAATTAGAAGCAAATATAAAGTAAAATGAATAAAACTTTAATAACTATTATGGGAGGATTCGAAGTTAAATTTTAGGAAGCAAATATGAAGAATTAAAATAAAATATAATAAATTTTTAAGGACTATTATGAAAGAATTTAAATTTTTAGGAATCAAGTATGAAGGAGTAAAGTAAAAAGAATAGATCTTTAAAGATTGTTAAAGGAGAATTTAAAATTTCGGGCGACTATTATCGGAGAATTTTAAAAAATAATGCATAAATACTAACAATAATTTGTTAGTTTAGTTTTAGGCACCAAATCAAGAAAAAGTAAAAGTAGATGATAATTGTTTACTCGATAAAGAAAGAATATGATAAGGAGAAGACAAGAATAATGGAACTAATATTGTGTTCTTTTCTTTTTCTTTTTCTAAGAAAAAAATTAAAAAAATGATGAATATTTTTTTTTCCAATTTATAAAATTACTCGTGAGCCCACACGAGCCTAGTTTGGCCCGTCCTGGCTTGGGCTTGGGCTTAAGGATTTGTTACTTAGGCCCGATCACAACATGAGAAACAATTGGCCATTCACAACCATAGTTACTAGCATAATCAAAATATATATAACAAAAAAATCACCATCACATTTACCGCACCGAATTGCTTTCCATTTCACCTGCTAACCAACAATTGATACTATTGTACACCCCAAAGGATATTTAAGGGCACGATGTATAACAATTAATACAGCAGTATAAATAACCAAAGGATATTTAAGGGCACGATGTATAACAATTAATATAGCAGCATAAATAATCTACTCACCTCGACAACGACAAGAAACATAACTACCGTGCCTAGGACTCGTACAAACACCTGAAAATTCTAATCAGCCAGTACACAAGAGTATTACAAAATAGTTCACAAACACATTAGTTCAAAGCAACACACCACATCACATCATGTTCCACATAAATCACTTGATGTGTTTCAATTAATAAACCATCCATGAGTACAATCATATCTATCAAATGTGATTTCATCATTTATCAACACTTATAATTAAGTAAAAACATCATGGTGGTTCAATGGTATGACACAATATGTCATTAACAAAATCATAAAAAACAGCAATTAAAGTAAATAATTAAAAGGAAGAGTTCATGGGTGACTTCATGAGTAAATTTAGTAAATCATGATGCATACCATGAAAAGCTTACAAAAATACTCTCAATCATTGTCATCTTCTCCACCTCTAAAACAAGGCAAAGAACACAGCAACTTGCACTTCAAACACCCAAACTATCCATTTTTCTACACTAATCATCATTAACTCATTTTATTGCCATTTTTTTCCAAAATTTAACCGTTACTTGGAAATCAAACAAATAATTCAAGGAATTCAAGTTCTCAATTTACCAATTCAAAATATGCATGTGATGGTCAAGCTTAAAACATCATTCCCATGGAGAATCAAATTTTATGCATCATTTTCTTTGAGAATCTATCAATCTAACCATAATTAGTTTGAATCATGCCATCAATTTCACCATCAATCATCATTTAAGCATTTCTCCTAATTTAATTTGAACATCAAGAAGCAATCAACACAAGACAAGAATACTGGAAGGAGAATTGGACAATTAGAATAATATTAGGGAGTTTCTAATCTTGATTATGCTTAGAAGCAAACAGTGTAAGAATAAATAAATTGCTTAATTTCAAAAAAAAGAAAAGAAAAGAAGAGGTCATGTTTGTATTTTGTTTTTGGGGTTGACATGAAGAGTAGGAGGCCAGGCCTAACTCCAAAGCCCAATAAAATAAAATAAAAACAAAATCACGGATAGTAGGCCCGCATATACACGAATGAAGTCAGTTACGAGAGTTAGTTACGAAATTAGTTACACTTCTCAGACTGAGTTTTAAATAAATACTGGAGAAGAGAGAAGAGAAGTCTCAACTCTCAAGAAACTCTCATTTCGTTTCTTGTTTCAAAATTTTCTCTTCTTTTCTTTTTCTTTTGTTTTCGCTCTCTCAATTCCCTCTGTTTCCAAACTGCATTTTCTCATTCTGAAATTTTGAAGCATGGATCTGTACAAAACACTTAAGCCACTCCCACCACTTAAACCTGGGCAACCGGACATTTTCACGTACTTGAGCTTGGAAGCTGGTTTCGTATCTGCTAAGGGCTACAAAGATGTGGAGGAGAATCTCTATCTTCGGCAGTATGTTCTCAAATTTCTCCAAATTGTAAGACCCTTTTCTTTCTTTCTCTTCTGCTTAGTAATTACTATAGAAATCGTAACTGAAAACAAAATGGGTACTGTTATTCCATGTCAATTTCGTATAGAGTTGTGTTTCGTTGGTGAGAAAATGCAAGAAAGAAAACGTTGCTGCCTTTTTCTTCAGATTTTGTCCCTTTGAGTTGCATCTCCTTCTTGTTTTCCTTTTCTTTAATGCACGAAAGTTTAGAGTTCTCTTACGTTGGTGAGAAGAAGCAATTTCTGGAAAGAATGGCTTCTCTTTTATCACAATTTCTTGTATTCCTGTTCTTGAATGTCAATTTCTTGTATGTGCTTCTGTTTTGTTACAGTTTCTGGTATTCCAGTTCTTTAATGTCATTTTCTTTTTCTTTTTTCTGCTTCTGTTTCAGCATTCAAAACAGCTGCCTGTGGAACCTGAGAAATTTGATGCATTCACTCCTTATCTTGCACTGAATTACTTTGATAACTTCATATCAAGGAATGTATGTATGATACCTTTTTTCTAGTTCTTGATTCCATTCTCATCTGTATAGACACATTTACTGATTTGATGAACTTGGTTTGGCTTAAATTAATTAGAGAATCCGGAAAGGTATGGGAATGAACTCGGTGGATCTTCTTGCTACCTGCTGCCTTTTAAAGGCTGGAAAGACCATGAATCCGCACTTAAGTGATGATCAATTTATGGTATGAATACTGATGCACATATGTTAATTAGTTGAAGTTGTGAAGTAATTCTGTAACCATGTCACATTCATAATGCTGGTTGACTGGTCTGAGCAACAGAAAAGAATTCGACAGGGAGGCCTGCGTTTTACACAGAGAAAGATAGCGAAGATGGAGCAAAAGATTAAAGATGCATTCATGCTAATCTTTCCCATAACTGCTTTTGGCTTTCTGGAATACTTCTTCTCTAAATTCCCTTCCTGCTTCTACCATACTGCAAATATTAATCAACTCATCATCCAATCACATGCTGGTATGTATGAAAACTACCTTTCTGCATAATTTACATGTTTTGCTCCTAATCTATCAACTGTTGTGTTTACATTTGACTATTGCTTGCAGACATTTATTTGGCGGAACTCAAACCTTCAGTGATTGCAGCATCTTCTCTTCTTGTTGGTGTCCGGGAGTCCCTGGGTGCCGCAGAACATGATGTGATAAGAAACACGTTTATCCGCGACTTTCAAATGGTAATTTGTTTAATGATTCATCAGTAAATTACTTGATAATTTGTTTGGTTAGAAATTAATCAAGTACTTTGTTTGGATACAGAAAGAAGAGCAACTCGATTTGTGCAGCGCCAAAATGAAGGAGCATTGTGATAAGAGACAAATTCCAATAGAAGTGGTTTGTTGGGATAGCACTCGTGCGCCAGTTTCTGCTCAACCCTATTCATCTCAGATCATTGTTGGGAAAGAGAAGCAGAAGCTGAAGAGGAAAGAAGTTGTTGATTGGGTGCAGGAGTTTGGTTTTGCAATCAATTGGGTGGATGAGAGTGAGAAAGTGGCATTTGAGTCTATACTGAAACGCGGGTTCTTTTATTTGACGAGAGGGTGGAGTAAATGGTATACTAAGAAGACAACCGTACCTGACCAGTAGGTTGAAGCGAAGATGATTGCCGAGTGCGAAGATTCTGTGGAAAGCAAGGATAATTGTTAGGAGCTGTGTTTTTCTAGGATATATGACTACAAATCTACAATCTGCCTGTGGTACTACTGTGCATTCTACGTAGGGAAATGTAAACTGATCGATTACTGCCTTGTTAGCGAAGTACATTTCTTACAGAGAAGTGACTGTTAACACTGATTAGTGTCAAAGTGTCAAAGTTCTGCAGTATATGAATGTTAACACTGATTAGTGCATTCTATAGCTAAGTAATTGGGAAATTAATGTAAACTGATCGATCGATTACTGCATTGTATAGCGAAGTAAACGGGAAATGCGTATAAGTTTCGTGTACATTTCTTACAAAGAACCTATGAATGTTATAATGTCTCCCTCTTTCATCTGTTTGTAATGCTCATATGTTCTGATATATGGATGCAGACAATACAGTAGCTTCTTTTTTCTAATTGAAGTCCTGTTTTGCATGTCTTCTTGTTCTACTCATCACTTCTGCTATTATGATCAGATATGCTTCCATATTATGAAAACTTCTTAAATATATTTTTATAATTTTTATAATTTTCTAAAATATGGTTCATAAATATCTATATATGCCATTTTTTCATAATAAAGAAAAAAAATGTAAGAAATAAATAATTTAGAGTATTATGTGATTTTCCAAAAAAAATTGTTTAACTTCGTTTTAGACTTCGCCCCCTAATTTTTTTTCTATCTTCGCTCCTATGTAATATCCCCAGCAGCATATATAGCTATTTTTTTATATTTACTTGCAAATAAAGATAATTAAATAAAACTTTAAAAGGTGATTAAAAAAAATATAATGTTAATGTTAGTACATTTTCTAAATTATGGGTCAAATTCAAAAATCCCTCTTAAACTATATATACATAAAAAATGATTTACCTCCTATTTTTTTCCATCATAAGTAAGTTTTACAACTATTGAATTCAAATTTGCACCCAAAAAAATAAAAAAATAATGGACCCAGAGTGTAAGACTTTATGTAGTTCACCCATTATTTTATTCTTAATTTGTAGGTTGACTCGGGCAATTATTTTTCCTGGAAAAGTAGTTGCTAACATGTCGCGATCCAATTAGTTGGACAAAATTATTGCAAATTTTAGACTCCAGGCGCGGGCACTGTAGTCTCAAGACTCTCAACTAAAGTAGAGGCGTTGAATTTCTTATTCGGCATTCCATGGCGGCGTCTTCGAAGCTACAAACTCTGTGGAACCACCCTGCCGGACCTAAAACCAGTTGAGTTTTTATATGATTTTATTTTATTTTTTAATTGTTATTAATCATCTTTGTTTAGATATGTAGATACTAGATCTTATTGAGTTTAATTTTAGGAAATATGAGTTCCGATTTCCCCAGCTAGCTTAGATGATCGTTGATAATCGTTAGTAACTGAGTACGGTTGAGTTTTTAAAGAGTAGCGAATTATATAATTAGTTATGTTACCAAGTACTCCCTCTGGTACGAATTATATGACTTCCTCACATCTCAATATTCAGTAGGGAACGCATATCGAGGAGGCCAGATGAGGTACTATTTGACCCCCAAAAATTCCGTACTTTTTTTCGAACGTACGTTAATCCTTAACGTACTTCCGAGAAAAAATTCGGGGCAAAATTATCTCAAATAGTGACTGTTCCGGTCGTCTTAAGATACGTTCCGAAACAGTAAAAACAAATGCTAAAGCGTCATATAAAACCTACCGGAGGGAGTACTTTGGAGCCATGCCAGTAAATTTATTTTCCCTTTTGTTGCAGTTCATTTCTGGGCTCCGACATTCAAATGGGGTATCACTGTAGCAAACATTGCTGATTCTTCTAAACCGCCAGAGAAGCTTTCCTACCCGCAGCAAATAGGTGAGCAGTAAATTTTTCTAGTGATTAATCATTTTTAATCTGTTCTCCTGTCAAATGTTTCATTCTACTTGTAATCAATTTTTTTATAATTTAGATTATCATGATTGATATCGGCTAACTACTTTTATCCATGTTTGATTACATATGAAGCACAAACATTTACACAGACAATTGACATTTCAACACGTGAAAAATAAAATTTGCAGAACACAATAATGTAATTATATCTTTAACCATAATGCAAATTAAATCAATTTCAAATTAAGTTTAGTTTTATAAACTAATGTAACAATTATATTTTGCACCATTAATTATTCAGAAATATGACAAAAAGACAAAACATGGGTGATGAGTCCGACATGGTACTTTTGTAGCGGCTGACTTTTGTTGTATGGGTTACAGCGGTTGCTTGCAGTGGGCTGATATGGTCCCGCTACAGCACTGTAATTACACCAGTGAGTTCTATTAGTACTTCACTAAAATATGCGTGCTGTTCTGTGCATATATCATCGATCTTGGTGTCAATGGATTGTTGGTTTTCGTTTGATTCCAAATTGCAGAAGAACTGGAATTTATTTAGTGTAAGTGCTACAATGGCTGGGACAGGCATCTACCAACTTTCTCGCAAAATACAGTAAGCTTTTTTCCTGTGTTACAGTTTCTGTCTGTAGCTTTTTCATGCTTCTTTATCTGTTTCCTTGCTAAATTCGCCATCGTTTTGCACGTTCATGTTTAAGAAACTTCTTAATTTGATTTTCGTGCTTTCGTTGTACAGGCATGATTATTTCTCTGGAGCAGAAGCTGTTGTTGCACAGGAGTGATGTTGAATAAAGAAACAAGCTTGTCTTGTTAAAACAATCACTAGACTATCATTTAGAAAAAATTGTGATTTTCCGAAACGATCGCTAATGAGCAACTACTACTCTGCCTAGCGTATTATATACCAGATTCAAGATATTTAAATTCAAGCAAGATTCAGCAAACTACATGATCAGTTTCTTTCTTCATTTTCTTTACAAATTCAACTGCGAAGTTGATTGACTATTCGACAATATTTCCTTTTCTTTACAAATTCAATCTGTTTATCCAGCATAAATGACGAACAACCAGAATACAAAATGAACAGTGAACGATAATTTGCAAACCCACAATACTCAAACCTCTGCGAAGTTTGAAGCCGACTCTTGATCCATGATTATAGCCCTAGGTACTGCAACTCCTCTTTGCTTACTCAATGGCCAAGATCAAGGATAAGCCTGACATAGAAGCAGCCATTTTTCGAAAGTCTGAATAATCCAGAATAAACGAGAGAAAGTACCAGAAGCACGCTACCTTAAACTCGCAGGTAATGCAAGTTTGTTGAAGAAACGGCTCACCAGCTTCAAACAATACTGTTTTGTCATCCATTCCATGTCACGAAAGTAGGTATCTGTGCAAAAGTCCAGATGCTTAGAAACGAAAAAATCCCATGAAATCAGAGGAAACACAGAGCCATTTAAGACGAGTCATTTACATAAAACAGCCTGCCAGGAAACACATAAAGCAGTGGGTTATGGAGACCAATTCGCAAATCATTGGAAAGCTGCGATAAGGTACAAAACCAGCTGTAGAGACATGCTGATCATCCTCCTCTTACGCTCACATGCTTGCACAAACATATATCCAGATGTATATGCTAGTCAGTGTTTAGTTATTCACCATGCATGGATCTAATCGAATCTAGAAACCTGGAGCTAAAACTGTGCATAAAATAGGGAGGCCTGAAGCAATCATTGACAAGAATAGCAGATTAATAATTCAACAGACTAGATTCACAGCAGGAACAAGTCAAGCTGAGTTAAAATAAATATTCTAGCGAGTTGGGATTACTTGAATTGAATAATCCATGAACCTCAAGTACCAACTAGAACTGCATTACACACTAGAAATCTACAATGTCGGTAGGAAATATTACAATTAAAATAGGAAGAGCATGTGCAACCAATCGACATCAGCTCAAATTACACCAAAAGGCAAAATTACCTCACAACACAACCTAACAAATCTCCCCGGTTGTTGATCTTTCATAACGTGCTAACAATTTTGTTCCGAAACCAACAAATCTAGAAACCACATTTTCATATATAACAGACCTAGTGATGTTGCAGACAGATATGACTTCAAACAACAGTATGATATTCCTCAACAGTTTGTTTCATTACTTCCAGCTGGGAAACTATGTACTCCAGTTTCTTGGAACATATTTCATTTGCTATTCTAGAACTATAATCACACTTCTCAAATGGCCGGTACTCGCACGCGCTTTTTATCTCGTTCCGCAATGTAAACTGAATATCCTGCTCACATTATCATCACCCAAAAACCAATCAGACACCATAAGTATCCAAAAACCAATCAGACGCCATAAATATCCATAATTAGTGAAGATCATGTCACCTTAATCATTTGCATGAACTCACGGCAATGATTGTTGATGAATTCCTTCCGAGGACCAGTAGGGTTTGCCAGTTCATCCATTACCCCTCCCGCCAACTCCAAAACCCTAACAATCGTCTGTTATGCAACAATTCAAACCAAAAATTGACGTTAATCAATCGTTCAAATTATTGAATTCATGAAAGATAAATGCAAAACATTACCTTCTCCACATTCTGAAGCCGCTGCAGCGAGGTGTTTTGTGTCTGCGAATCCATTTCAGTACCCTCAAGATGGAGCCAAGTGACGGATGTTTGTAGAAAGGCAAGGCAAGGCAAGGCAAGTTGAATGAAACGACGACGTAGCGGTTTAGTGCCAGATCCGTAATTCTTATTTTTTTTAAATTCATCTCTCAGAAAATGCAGGTGGGCCCATGCTTGCTGACATGGCTAGTGAACCCATTTGCACACACTGATTTGCAGCTAGTTCGGCTGGAGCTTTAGCCATAGAATCTTCTTTTTTCACCTATCTAGACTCCACGCGCGCGCACTCACTCACCTAACCAGACGCAGCTCATCGGATTCGAGAGGCCGTTGAATTCCTTCATCTTCCATGGCGTCGTCGAAACTACAGGCTATATGGAACCATCCTGCCGGTCCCAAAACCAGTTGAGTTGTTACCACTTTTTTTTTCTTTCCCTGTTGAATCGCTGTTAATCATCTTGTTTTAGATCTGTTGCTACTTGATTTATCCTGATTCATTTTCGGCAATTTGTATTCCGTTTTCCTGGCTCCGTGGAGCAATCGGAGATCTTATGTTTTGGATTCCGATTTCTGGAATTGAGATAATTAGTGGTGCTGTGTTGAGCGAGGTCATTTGATTTCTTTTTTGCAGTTCATTTCTGGGCACCGACGTTTAAATGGGGTATCAGTATAGCAAACATTGCTGATTTTGCTAAACCGCCAGAGAAGCTTTCATACCCTCAGCAAATAGGTGTGCGCGCAGTAGTTTTTCTTGTTATCTTGTTGTTTGTGATTGTTATTCTTACAATGCAGCTTTAATCTAATGATTTGTTTGCCTTTACCCTATGAAATTTATAGTATGTATGACACTGGTGACTGGTGTGAAATAGTTGTCAGATATGTTTGTTCACTAGAGATGGTCCTTTTGTATCGTTTTTGTGTGTTTTTACCTTAATCTATCTAAATTCTAACCCTTAGCCAAGCATATCCATGGACACATGCATTACATATGATGTCATTATGCTGGCTGACTTTTGCTGTATCGTTCCAGCGGTTACTTGTACTGGAATCGTATGGTCGCGCTACAGCACTGTAATTACACCGGTGAGTTTTATCATTCATGAAATGCTCATGTGTTCTGATCATACAATGAACTGCCAGTGGCACTCCAGTGTCGAGTTATTATTTTTCCTTTCCAAAACTGTCCTATAATACTGAAGCTTTTTCCTATTTCATTTCCTGCATATATGCCTAGATCTCTTATTGTAGGATTGTTAATTCCTTGCTGCTATCTATCATTATACCTATCATAACCCTGTCTTACATGGTTGTGATGTACGCTCAGGCACTTTTTTGATAATAGCTTAGCTCCTAATATTTCGAATGGGTGATTTGATGAGTTTGAGTCATAAAGTCTGGGGTCTGCATTTTGAGATAAAAGTCAAAGACATGAATGCGGTAATAATCAGCAATTACAGTACCTCTAACCGTTTGTTTATTTACCCACCCGCCATTTCCTGGCAGAAAGCTTGATGAACACCAAAGCATCTGATCACTTGTTTTTTGCTCCTACAGTATCTCTTGTTTGCCATGTGTGTGATAAAATTCATAGAGAACTTCCTGTGAAAATCTTAGGTCTCATCTGACCTTCCGGTCAGGGTCTTCTTTCAGAAATGGTGAATAGACCACATTTACGTTAGCGTATAAGACGAGAAGTTTCTCATTTGAATAGCATAGGAAATTTTCCTAAAGAAGCTAAAGATTACTTCTCATTATATTTCTTCCTTAGAAAGCAAGAAGGGACTTGCATGTGGTCATTCCTGGCAGCATGTAATTTCTGATTTGAATTTGCTACAAACGCTTGCATTGTCAATGTGGCCAATTGATGAAATTTGGTGGACACTATGTTGCACACTCTTGTTGTATGCGTAAGCTTGGATGGCAATTTCACTTACTTGGACTGTTGCTTTTCCTTTGATTCAAAATTGCAGAAAAACTGGAATTTATTTAGTGTAAATGTTGCAATGGCTGGGACGGGCCTCTACCAACTCTCGAGAAAATTCAAGTAAGCGTTTTTCTACTGCTTGTTCTCAGTTTCTTTTAGCTTGTGGTGGTCTCTGTAGCCTTGTTAGTCATTGGTACAGAAAGGTTGGAATATCGTACCCATTTCTCTGTTCCCTTGCTCAAATTCACCACAAGTTTTTCGTGTTTTCTTGCTCTAATTTACAACCAGATGTTACTTTTGGGAGGCTTTTCAATTGATTTTCTCTCTTTTATTGTGCAGGCATGACTACTTTTCTGAGGCAGAAGCTGCTGTCGCAAAGGAGTGATGTTGAATATTTGCTGAACTTCCGTCGTGTCCTACCGCAATTTAGGTTTTTGCGCCATTCCCTGAGGCTTTTGTAGTCTTGTTATGTTATATTCTGAGTTCTTCTGAGATCTGTAATTGGATGGTGGTTGTACTTTGAGAGGGCCTGTAAAGAGTTCTCTTATTGAATAATAAAATTGTGGCTGTTCCTCTTGTTCAAAGCGATTACCTAATTCTACATGCTGGTTGGTTTTTCCCCAAAGCTATGAGATTCAAACATGAACTAATTTGCAAGAATTACCACTAAACTACAAGCTCACTAGTATCGGAAGTACGAGTTTATTTCTCCGATATCATAAAAGCAATTGTTCAATGTTTTTGTTTAATTTTAAAAAAAAATTAGATGTATTCGTTACAAATTGGAGTAAGCTCAATCAAGAGAGCATCAAATGAAAAAAACAAAGTACATACATTTTCCAGCCACACAAATCAATCAGTGTGTGACAAACAAATGGATTCTTCTTGTGTTTTCTATGAGTCAAAATATCTGAAGAGAGTTCCAGTTATGTCCCAAACGCTATCTCAGTTCACTCATTCCAACTGCCCTTTCGACTTATCTGGTTTTGAATCAGACTCACCATCACGGGAGTTCAAACCCAAGCTCAAATCGAGAGTGCTTTCATTTAGATCTTGTCGAACACCTTGCTCATCATCCTGAGAGTGCAAACATTGATCAAAAGCTGCTACAGACAGAGCCATATGGGAAAAAAACATGGAAGATAATGCCTACTAACAAATATCCACTTTTTGTTAATTAACGGTTTAACTGATAAGCCTTAAATGCATAAAACTGTCAGCTAGCTTCAGCTTTATATACTTGAAATGTGAATGTTTAATAGAGGAGCAGAACAACTTTCAGGTTCTGTCGCATGTCCAACACAAACAGAGCGAAACGACAAAGGCATGTAAAAATACGAATAGCCACTCACCTGGATTTCTTCCATTGGAGTGTCATTAATGTCAGGTTTCTCATCGAGGTCCTCAGCCTTGTGAACTGTCTCCTCTGCAGTGGGGTCAACTTCAATCAATTTAGCCTCATCATCAGCCTTTTCTGCAGCTTCTTTTGCTGCAGCCTCTTCTTTTTGTTTCTCTAGCAAATCGACCTAAATTCTCAAACAGCAAAAATGAAGATAATTTAGCTAAAAAAACACTCAAAAGTAAACAGCAAGAGTCTTCATGCAATCACATAACGAAAGCAGCATGTTATCTAACAGACAGTAATAACACTACAGTGGGTCCATCTTTTTATCAAAAGGTGCACACATCTATACTACATTACCATAAGCTATCGTGGAAACAGATTGTTTTTTGCCAATTATGTAGTAGAATTGGAACACACTCTTGCATTCATGATCCACAAGTTACTACTCACGTTTGTTTCAAACAACACCAACATAAAAACAGGGACAAACTTCTGAAAAAAATTTCACCATCTCCCAGCCTCCATCACACAATCATCTGTAATAAGGAAAAATAGAAAGGTAAAACACACTAACTTAGAGGGAAGCACAGTTCTCCACAACTTTGAGATAACTAAATTAAAAAGTTGGCAAGGTCTTCATTAATGATCTTCAGCAGGAAAGAGATCAGAATGACTGGCAGTAAATATCACTCCAACATCTTAGGGACACTAGAACTAGTGCATATACTACAAACTAGTACATCTAAAATTGCTTTAATTCCTTTGAAAAGTTCCAATAGCTTTCCTATTATGAAGCGCATGATGTCCTAGATTCAAATCAGCCCAATTTCCATGAACCAAAATTGCTAGAATACTATTTTCGATCAGTCCTATTCTGCCAGCCACTCTTTCAGAAACAATGCCACCATCTCCTCTAGTTTATTTAACACAAATAGAGCATGCTTCAGTTTTCTCTATGCAGCTAAGTGCATAAACATGGATGAGTAAAAACGACAAGTTTGGAGTTTCATTCCCACAAAAGTAATTTCTAAAAGCATGCAACTTCAAGGACGCATCCCGAAACTAGCATAGAGTTTATTATGCCAGCCTCATAAAGTATTAGTATACATTATCAAAATCAATCCAGCAGTGTCAGTTAGAAGAATGTTACTTCCATGGTACTTGATGCATAAAAGGCTAGATGGGGTTTAACATCATCAAAGCAAAAGGGAGAATCACAAAAAGGTGATGTTACTCGTTAGTGGCTAATCTTACACAGTAAAACATTTTCACATATGCTGGATTTTATTTATCAGTTCCATAACCCATGAACTGCACATAATACTTTGGATAATATCAACTCTCCTGGCATGTGCATTACACATGGTTCACTCACTCTATATGATTGATTGAAATAATTTGCGCCTATAAAAAATACTTCAACCAATCAGGGGAGGTCAAATGTACTCTTGGTGTATCTAATAGAGCTTCCAAATCCACATGATTCAGTTCTATCTTGCCAAAGAATGATGACAAAATAGCATAAGAATCACATCTCACCTAAAACCAATCACAGATAAGCTTCAAAATAATGTCCATTCTCAAACAGTATAATCATCATTACTAAAGCAGAGAAGAAACGCCACCAAACCTTCAATCTAACCATCAGCTAATCTATCCAGTCCTAATACCTCCAGAACAAAAACCCTAAACCACTGTCCATTCAGAACAATTCAGATCCCAAGCAAAACCGCTTATCTAACAAGAAAAACCCAATTCATGAAAACCTTCAAACAACACAAAAGCAACCCATACTCGAAATCATAAAAAAGAAACAAAAAGAAAACTCCAGAAGTCAATACCGGAACGTATTTGAATTTCCTTCTGGGCGGCTCATGCGGATCCGAATCATCATCCTTCCCGGAATTATTGTCCCCATTACTATGATCGGCCGGGCTACCATGATTACTGTTGTTGTTGTTGTTACAATTGGCCTGGGACAATGCGGTCCACTTATAGAGCAAGAGATGCGAGCTGCTGTTATTACCGTTAGAAGAAGTAGTACCATTGGCAGTAGTACCGTTTCTGTTGATGTGTGAAGAAGAAGAAGGATTGTGATTATTGATGGAGCCATTGCTGATGTTGTGGTGGTTAGACGGCGAGACGGGGACCCATCTCTTCTTCCATTTCCTGACTGGTCCACTGAAAACAGTCGCCGGTCCGTACCGACTGGAGGTCCGACCCGACCGAGACACTACTCCCTCCATTCTTATAAATTCCCTCCAGTCGGAGTTGGAGCCGGATCGGTACTTGTTTGCTTGTACTTTTGCTTCCTTTTAAAAACACCCAGAATCGGATACAATGTGCCGCAATTTTTTCTTTCTTCCCTCTTTTCTTTCTTCTTTTTCATTTAATAATACTTTTTTTTATGGTGTAATTGTAAATTACTTTTTTACTTGGGAGGTTTTAGTTTTTACGAGAGGAGTAAGGGGGTGTTTTGGTAATCTCAGCTGGAATTCTCACTAATCGATGACGCCGTTCGGCCGGTTTGTTTGTTGTTGGAGTGATCTGCGATTGGTGGAAGAGGATTAGTGCGGCGGTTTGTTTTTCCTTTTGTTCCTCGGAGACTAATAATAACAATAGTTGATATTGTCAATAGATTCAAATGTTTCTATCAGTTTAATTTTATTTTTTTATATAGGCATTAATTTTCTATTTAATTAAGTGCAAATTAAACATCTACATTTTTCTCTTAAAATTTCAGAAATTTGGTCTTAATTGAGTAGAAGAATCAAAATGAAATATGTAATTTGAATCTATTGAACAAACAAAAGGAACAATCATGGCTATAAAAATCGAGTCGGATTGGTCGGTTTGATCGAAAAATCGAAAATTAAAAAAAATCGGGTCAATTAGATCTAATGGACCGGAAAAGAAAAAAAATCATATTCTTTTATCGAACCGGCCGATTTTTATGTAGATTTTTTTTATAAAAAATTCACCAAAATGACATCATTTTTGTGTATTAGTTTGAAGAAGAAAAAAAAAACACATAACATAACATATTTGTTCTTACTCAACATTTCTAATGCCCTAAATGATTAAAATAAAATTTTGAAGTAATTGGTCGTCGTCGCCACTTATCCCATCACCGATTCAACCTCACCAACTCATTCTCGCAGTAGTCAATTTGCCATTTTTTGTTATTGTTTCAACTTATTTGAGTTACTTTCATTTCATGGTTAGATTCACAGCCTACAAAAGCAAAACATAAAGTTATTTATAACACATGTTATTAATTATTATATATCTATGTTTTTTTACACAACCTTACTAAATTATACTCCCTCCGGTCCGAAATGTATGACGTTTTAGCATTTGCTTTTACTGTTCTGGAACGTATCTTAAGACAGCCGGAACAGTCACTATTTGAGATAATTTTGCCCCGAATTTTTTCTCGGAAGTACGTTAAGGATTAACGTACGTTCGAAAAAAAGTACGGAATTTTTTGGGGTCAAATAGTGCCTCATCCGGCCTCCTCGATATGCGTTCCCTACTGAATATTGAGATGCGAGGAAGTCATACATTTCGGACTAGAGGGAGTATTATTTATTATAATTAAAAATGTGTATAACGTTGTATATATATGATATCTTTAATAAATTAAATGGTTTAATTCGATTCAATTTTGTTGAATTAGTAAATTAGTGATTTATAAGCTTAGCTGTTCGATGTATGAATGATTCTGAGATACGATCCGGTTCAATTAGATTAAACCAGATTTAACCAAAAAAATAGTGAATCACGAGCTATCCGATTCGTTTTCCGGTTTTGTTCTAATAACTCTGGGAACAATGTAGACTTTTATTATCGTGGGTACAGAGTGATCGTCTTCAAACAATCTTGAAAGATTTGTGTAGGTTGTGTAAGCCTGATTTTATTTTTATGGAGTATAAGACTAGTGATCACGAGGCGAGGCGGACAAGGTTATTAAAAGTGAAATCTGAATATTGTTGTCAGGGTCAAAACAGGTTTCTTTAGAGGAATTTGAACGGTAACTTAGTCTGCAATAGAGTTTTTGCATGCCTGTAAAGTACAGTAATAATTAGAGAAATATACAAAAACTCTTCACATTCCAATCTAAGTAGAACAAGCACTCAACGATAAAATTAACAATGATCATCCGACAATGGAGGATGATGAAAAGATACTTACATTTGAGTGATAAACATTAGCCTCGTAGTTTATTTGGGCTAATGATATTAGTAACCCCGTACTCGAATGAGTTTTTTATCAAAATATAGTATTTAAAAATCTTTATTCTCAAAATATGGTAGTTTTAAACTTAATTATTAAAATAATGTAGTTTATGACATGTACGATCCATATTACGGTTATTACCATTATATTAATACATGTCATCAATTTCTTTTAAATTTACTAATTAATTAATTGTTTACATAAAACAAAATATTTAAAAGGATCAAACAATTGCAAAAAAAAAAAAACCCTCCTCCTTCGCCATTACCCATAATCTCCATCTCCACCTCCACTCTCGAGTGGCTCCTCTCCTTGGCATTTCTTTTCAATGCGAGTCCAATAAAGAAAAATTAGATAATACCCAGATCGAGTACAGAACAAACAACAACAAACTGATGTTTAGTTGAAAATAAAATTTGTTAGAAATTTAGCAACCACTTAACGGATAAATCATTTGTTCATAGGTAACAATCGAGTGGGAAAAGTTACAATTTCGACCTTTCTTATCCCTTAGTTGTTCATGGGTGGCTGTTATATTGAACGATTTTAGCTCATCACCTTACTGTACTGTATCCAATTAACTGCAAACAAAATGCTGCACACAACCACTTTTTCTCGCCGCGGTACCGTCGCCATGGCTGCGCATAAGCCACGCAAGGCAGAGAAAGCTAAGAAGAAGTCCAACAACGTAGGCTTCACTGCGAAGAGGCCAGAGGAGGAATGGTCATGCGTGGAAAGCTGTGACACGTGCTGCAAACTCGACAAGGGGCCTTCTTTCTCTACCCCCTGAAGAAATCTTCACTAACCCAGCTGATATTGAGGTTGGTTTTTAACTTTTCCTTTATGGGCACAAACTGCTCGATAAAATGACTGACTGATCAATATCCATCCATGGTAACAAATAAAGATGTTCACTTGCTTACAGTTGGTTGCGACATGTTTCAAGATTTCCTCATACATTACTGGATGTTTGCTGAAATTTTCTCAACTTCTTTGTTACTATCCAAATTGGTTTGAATTTGTTAATGTGAAATTGTCAGCTCTATAATAGCTTAATAGGCCCAGATGGGTGGTGTATAAATTATGAGAAAGCAACACGCAAGTGTTCCATTTACCCTGGTGAGTGGTGCTATCTATTTGGTTTCTGTCTCCTTCAAATTCTAAGTTTCTAAACTCTCTGAAGATTGGGATTTGATTTTACTCATTTCCTAGATCGTCCATATTTTTGTCGTATGGAGCCTGATGTATTTGAAACTCTGTTTGATGTTAAGAAGAAGAAATTCAACAAGGTGGCTTGCAGGTTCTCTGTTATTCCCACTTTCTTGCATCTTCTCAAGAATTTCATCTGTTTATGGGGATTCTTTTATTACATTGCTTCAATTCTTCTTCTCTTATGCAGTAGTTGTAGAGATACTATTAAAGCAATCTATGGTCCCCATTCTAAGGAGTTGGATAACTTCAAACGGGTTGTGAGTAGTAGCAGCTCTTGTTCTTAAATTGGCCCGGCTTTTCTAGCTAATGGTGCTCGAGCTTATTTTACCATCATCCCTCCCGTTTATTAGTTCTTCAATGAATTGGCACGCAATTGGACTTGTATATTGAACATCCTCCATTATTACTGGATTGGTAAATGGTTAAGACATTTCTTCCTGAGAGAAAAAAACAATTAGAACCATAGAGAATGAAAATCATGAAAAAGGAAAAAAAGATGCAGATAACGTGTTGGAAATATTAAAAAAATAATTTAATGAATAAATAAACTCTAAATATGCTGAGGTGGAGGTGACATGGACAAAATAACTATTAGTTAATAATTATGTTTAAAAGTACTAGATAATGAGAAATAAGTTTATAAAATACAAGTTTTTGGGAAAAAAATCTACTCGAATTGCCTTATTGATTTAGGTTTTCGTACGTTTTTTTGTCCAGATTTGATCTTTATACCGTTTGAATAATATTGATTTAGTATTTCCACCTAATATCGTATTTACGTGTCTCCCAAATTAACACGTGACTTTTTTTATATTAAATATATTGATGTGACATATCAACTGTCACGTTATTAATTAAAAAAATTGTTTACCAGTAAAATATTTAAAACTATAATTTATTTAGAAATAATAAATATGAAAGGGTAAAAATATGATAAAAAGAGATCAAGGCACATCATTTGTAGCTCTATTCCGAGATATGTTCTTGAAACACATAATCTTAGATTTGTTTAAACTGATTTTCTGACCAGACAACTCACAAAAAAGATTAAGGTAGTTAAATTATTCCCAAATGAGACAATAATCAAACCAAACCTCTAAAAAAAACCTAATTTTTACCATTCATTCACAAATTTAAATTCACGCACAAAGTTATCTTCCTCTCTAACTACGTTACGTAAACTCTAATTTTGCTCCACTATTTATATTTTTAGACTTTTTTTATTAGAAAATATCACATCAATTTTTTTTATAAAATAAATTCAATTAATTTTAAATTTGGGATTAATTTAATTTACTAACACAGTAACACTTGAGAAAATACAAAATTTATAGAACATAAAGACTTATTTGAAAGAAAGAAAAAATTAGAAACGTAGGATATTAAATGAACAAAAAAAAATTGTTCCATTTTTTTATATTTGGTAGGAAAGCCCAGCCAAAGGTTTGTACCCTAAAAGGCCCAAGCTATATTACCAAGATGTGTGGCTGAGATCTTCCCTTGCAAAACCCAACCCTCCAATGACATTCTATAAAGACAAGCTGCGCCCCTTCTTCAATTCCAATTCTAGGGTTAGCTGGACCAGCCGTTCTTCCTCTGCTAACATGAATCTGCAATTTTTTTCCTTTTATTTTTCTCCATCTCTCAATCAACCATGGATACTATCAATCTCGTATTCCAGAAATATCTCTTTCGTTCTATTATCTGTTTCTTTTAAAACCATAGAAATCTTATTGATATTTTATGAAAGCTATATTGTACCAAGAGCGGGCCAGAAACATGGATTGCCCTGTTCTTGAAATTGCCAAAAATGGCTGTAGCTAAATCAAATCAAACGGATGAGGAGTTTACTGGCCGGTTGTTGTCATCAGTCGATTAATCTGCTTACCGAACTTCTCACATCTTTATCTTTTCTTCAATTTTTTCCTGTAAATCTAGATAGATTAGAGTAGATTAGATTACATGCTGGTCCTTTTAATTCAAATCAATTTGTGGGTTTTAGAAAAAAATATTTTGTTTTGATTTGGCAGTGATGATTGATACTACAGCTTTAAACGCCAGTTCTGCTTCAGAAAATTCTTGATTGATAAGCTGTTATTACACTGAGCCTTAAAAAAAGTGACCTTTATATTTTGTTGTTTTAAGCCTTTTTTTACCCTAAAAGAAATTGATTTGTCTGGTTAATTGAAGATTGTAGAGCAGGGATGAATATGTTCATGCACCACTCTGATATATATTATTATTATCTGTGCTGAGAAATCTCTCAAACCCAATTTGATTCTGAGCTCTACTCTTTATTTTCCCTTTTCCTTTTTTACAAAAGAAAACGCATATCTGATCTGATCTGTTCCATAAAAGTTGTTTAAAATTTCTTTTTTTGTTGTAATAAACAAGGAACCATATGATGGGTCGATTGGCCAAAACCATGATGCGGACCGCACAGCAATTTATTTGCTAATGGTGAGAACCAAAGGTTTCTGATGGATCCTCCTTTTTCTTTTTCAGTGTAATAGTATTTTCCAAACTTACGAGAATTATTTTAAATTAATTCGGGTTTTTTTCCACAATACTTGGAAAATGTTGGATCCAGTTTCCAGACTCCATAACTGAAGGACTAAAATGTAAACTATTAGAAAATGAAGAAAGAAAATGGTTATTTACGACTTTTTTGAGGACTAAAAACCACTTGTTCGAGGTTAATAATTAAAATGTTGATAAAAACAATAAAATTTAAGAATCACTATAAAGATTTTAAAACTCTTACCCCACCCTTTTGCACCAGTCTCAGCCGCTCTTTGTCGGGCGATCACCAAGACCCAATTTTCAACGCAAACTAAGTATTGTAGATCGTCATCGGAGCTCTAGAAGAGACCTCCAATACCGCAGAAGGTTTTGAGGAGGCTAGTATTGAAGGTCACTAGTAAACGACGTCGCACAAGTGTGACGTAACACGTCAAGAGTTCTCGAACCCAACTCTGACTTCTGACCTCTGAACGACGACCTCCTACTCAAGCAAGCAACGAGGCATACCTAGAGAACAAGAACCCGCTAACGATAACCTACAAAATCATAAATCCTCCTCTGTCAAAACCACAAGCAGAACCTGCTTGGGGAGCAGATCTGACCTGCAATAATCTAGAGAACCTTACACCACCAGTACCAACCTCAGCCCAGAAAATCACCCTAAAAAAAGAACCCCACCCGTGCACCATAAGCACCCAATCAATTAGCCTGACTAGATCTGCCATAATCCACCCGAAACCTACACCCTTAAGCACTCAAGATCTCAGATATGACGTTCCCTAACCACATTCATCCAACCCGAGGCATCAAACCGGCCAGACACCCACCTAACACAAACACCGGAGCAAAAACCAAAGACAACCGCAAGCCACCAGCCTACAAACTATGAGGAAAACTTCTACCACCAATGTAGAAACTCTCAGCCCCTCAAGATACATCTTCACTCACACCCGAAACCTACCCGGATTAGATCTGCCATAATTCAAATTGACATTATTTTAATTCTAAAAATATTTTTTCTCCTACCTAGAAATTTTAAAAAATGCAGAAAATAAAAAGAGGGCCCCGCATCACATCTTTTATAATTAAAAAAATTAAAAAAATTTGGACATAACGAGTCCATCACCACTCATCATCACCATCAACAACGCCGGTCATCCTCACCATCCTCACCACCACCATCTCCTCCTCCTCTCCTTAAATTACCACCACAAAATCCACAAACCACCACCAACAAACACAACCGACGCATGTCCTCCTTTCCTCCACCACTATAAAATCCACAAACCCACAAACCACCACACCACCAGCAACACCGCCGGCCATCCTAACCACCAACATAACCACCATCTCTTCCTCTGCTCCACCAATTACCACCACAACCTACAAACCACCACCAGGAAACACAAAACTGGCACCATTTCCTCCTCCACCACACCACAAAACTCACAAACCTGCAAATCGCCTCCCAACTGCCATCTTCTCCTCTCCACCACGACAAAATCCACAAACTCGCAAATCGCCTTCCCAACTTTCCGGTGATGAGTAGATCCAAACACAAAACACTCAAAGATGGGCACTAACTCTAAAACTTCAGACCCATTTCTCTCACTCTCATCTCCTTGGCAACACAACGAGCGACACGCCGTAAGGCTCCGCCTTGCATTCGAGGCAGTTGTCGCAGTCTCCGGTGGCACAGATGAACTTTCTGTTAGCGTGGTAGCAGCTGGTGCGGGCCCAAATCCGGCCAAATTCTGGTTTTATTAAGAAAAAATAAAGAAAATGACGTTGCTAATAGGTTTTGAACCGATGACGTGAAGGCAAAAATTATTGTACCCCTATTACCACCTAGGAAAAAAATTATTTTTTTAGAATAAAAAATTGACCAATTTGAATTGAAAAGATATACTTAAAAACAGTACCCAATATCGTTGGTATATATGTACAATTTTAATTAAAATGATATTTTTTAAAAGAATGTTGGGAGTAACAAACTCAGGCCTAGACCAATAATGCTCATTATTATTATCAGACATACCAACCACTATCATTAAGATATATCCTCCGGCGGAGCAGTCGGACGACTCCGGCGGCTGCAGAGGGCGCGTCGGTTTCCAGAAAGGGACGCTTCCACTTGCTCCAGGACCGGTGTTTTGCTCTTCGGGACATTCCGATCAGGTTGGTGGGGTTGGATTCCAGTTTCGACGACGTTCACTATTTATCAATTTTTTATCCGTATTTTTGCTGGAATTTTGATTTAATTCATCCGAGCGGCTTCTTGTTGCTTGTTGCTGGTTGCTGCGCCATGGCGCCGTCCGCGGATGCGGATCCTAGTCCTATTTCCCCTGTACCGGTCGTTCCTCCATCGTTGTCACATGTAGCCCAGTCAACGGATTTTTCACCGGTGTTTCAATTTGCAGCTCCTACTGAAAATCAAGAACATCATGGAGAAACCAAGGCTCATTTATCTGCACCCCTTGGTTCTTTCAAAGATGTCTTATTGGCTAGGAAGGGAGCGAATCTTCATATGGATTGTGATTCTGAGGAAGAGGTTGAGTCTGATGAGTCCGGTAAGGAAGATGATAATTTAGAACAAGTTGGGATTGCATTTATTGATAAAGATGATACGTTTGAGCTTCAAATTTCAGATCCGTTCGAACGAAAAATTTCTAAACCGTGGAAAAAAGCTGTTATCGCAAAACTCATGGGTCGACCAATTGGGTACAAGAGTTTTTGTGAGCGCATTAATTCTTTGTGGAGGCCAGAAGGGAGTCTCAAAGTGGTTGATTTAGAGCGCAATTACTTCCTTGTATCCTTCGACCTACAATCGGATGCGTCCCATGCTCTTTTGGATGGACCATGGATGTTGTTTGGCAGGTATCTGGTGGTGCAGCCTTGGTCCCCAGAGTTTACTCCCGAGAATGACCGCATTAATAAAGTTGCAGCATGGATCCGCTTTCCTGGTCTAGCCATGCACCTTTACCACAAGCAAGTCCTTCGTGCTATTGGTAACAAGATCGGGAAATTGATTCGCGTTGACTTCAATACCTCCAATTCGGACAGAGGCAAGTTCGCCAGAATAGCAGTAGAATTGGACTTGACTAGACCTTTACTCCCATACTTCTTCTTTCGAGGTAAGATGCAAACTATTGTGTATGAAGGGCTGCCAGCGATTTGCTATCACTGTGGCATGGCGGGGCATGCAGTTGAGTTATGTGGTCAGAAAGGGCCTACAGGGGGTTCAGAGCAAGCTCCTAAGCCGACACCAGTTTCAGTCCCCAACGACACTCAAAAGAATGGTCCTAGCATGGACCATAAGTATGGCCCTTGGATGGTCCCACAGAGACGAGGGAGGAAACCCGCTCCCAATGGATCTTCTCCTTCTACTCAAGCCACGAAAAGTATTCCTCAGGTCAGCACCAAGTCTACATTTGCTACTCTAAGTACAGAGGTTGAGGAGTGTGAAGTGGACTTCCATGACAAGGCTCAACCGACCGCAGTTACTGTCCCGTTCGTTAAGGCTAAATTAAGGAATGTTCTAGCTGATAGTCCCAGTACTAGTAGTGGGTTTGTGGAATGTTTACCAGAGAAGTGTTTGGTCGTGCAGGAATCTAATAAAAGAAAGATCGACGATAGTCGTGTTCCTCCCGCAGCCAGTGGGGAAGAGCATGATCAGGGGGATGGAAAAATCGAGGACATGCATTTGGCTATGGTTGTTGTGGAAAAGCCTAAGGGAGTCCGCTTGATGCGGGGAGATGAGCCAAACCTAGTCTCAAAGGCTTTGGACAACACGCATCATAGGGCTGTCTACGCGCCCCGCCCAGCTGATAGGGGCAAGATGACAGGCCGTGGTAATGTGAAGGATAAGGGGGTCTCCATCGGTGTTAAGATTGGAAATATGCGTGGGAATGGGGGTCGTCCGCCAGATGGGAGGAATAAGAAAGCGAAAGGATACGCGATCTCTTCGGACAAGCTGATGATTGGGAGCTCAGAATCGCTCTCCACGGTTGTGCCCCTGTCTGGGACGAGTGCTCAGGATATGGTGGTGGATAACTCTTCTTGAGAGCTTGCTGGTGTCTTCTGACTTCAGGTTTGTTTCCTTATCCTCTTTATTTTTTATGGATTGTAAAATATTTTCTTGGAATTGTCAGGGTTGCAGGTCCGCTGATGTAATCAGGTATTTGAAGGATATGCGTCGTATTCATGATTATAAGATCCTCTGTCTGTTTGAAACTCGGATTAGCAAAGATACGGCTGACAGAACTGTGAAGAATCTGGGGTTTGATGGCTCATTTCGGGTTGAGGCAGAAGGGTTCTCCGGGGGAATTTGGGTGTTATGGCATTCTACGGTGAAAGTCAGCATTTCCTGCTTCTCTTACCAGATGGTTAGTATGACAGTATCAGGGGCGGGTTTCTCAGCCTTTACTCTTGCGGCGGTTTATGGTGACCCTATTGCTGGTTACCGGAAAGCCCTATGGGAGCAAATCTCTTACTTGGCTTCTGTCGCATCTACGCCCTTTTGTGCCATAGGGGATTTTAATGCTTTCTTATTCTCCTTTGAAAAGATTGGAGGGTCTATACAGGGTAGCCGCGCGTGTCCTTTATTTCAACAGTGCATTCAAGATAAAGGCTTAATCGATTTGGGGTTTCAAGGCCCTCGTTGGACTTGGCAGAGGGGGATGGTCCAGGAGAGACTTGATCGGGCCATTTGTTCTCTTGAGTGGAGGGTTCAGTTTTCTCGTGCCTCGGTCCTGCATCTTCCCAGATTGTTATCTGATCATCGTCCTATTTTGCTATGCTTGAATGATGGTCAACGTGTTCCGACTTCTGCTCCTTTCCGTATTCTTGCTCCTTGGTTAATTCATAAGGACTTTGGTACGTTTGTTCAAAACTCGTGGAATGGTGATGCGGGGGTGGAAGTTGCTATGAAGGAGTTCACTGTAAAGGCCAAGATTTGGAACAAGGAAGTGTTCGGTAATTTATTCCAACAAAAGCGCCACATCTTTGCCCGTCTTGCAGGGGTGGAAAGGAAATTGGATCGTTACCGTACGCCTTTCCTAACTGAACTTGAGATCAATCTGAGGAAGGAATATGAAGAGATCTTGAATCAGGAGGAACTGTATTGGAAACAAAAATCCAACGCGGATTGGATGCAACATGGGGATCGCAATACATCCTTTTTTCATGCTAAAGTTATGGTGAGATGTAAGAAGAATTTCATCTCTACTCTTCAGCTTGAGGATGGGTCCTGGTGTACTGATGGTACTAATCTTCGGAACAATGCAAGACAGTTCTACCGGAGGTTATTTTCAGCAGATACGACTAGTCTCCCTCCGTACCCTATTCGAGGATACTTCACTCGCTTACCCCAGGCTGGTGTTGAGGATCTTCCTAGACCTTCTACAGAGGAGGAGGTCAGGGCGGCCGTGTTTGATATGAAGCCTTTCAAGGCCCCTGGGGAGGATGGTTTCACACCCGCCTTCTTTCAGCAAAATTGGGCTATGGTGAAGCATTCTATTTGTACTTTTGTCAATGAGTCTCTTGCTGGCAAAGAGTTTGATCCCTCCATTTGTGCTGCTCTGATTACGTTGATCCCCAAGAAAGATAATCCTACTTGCATGGCAAACTTCCGTCCCATCAGCCTGCTTCCTGTGGTGTTTAAAATCTTAATGAAGGTTTGTGTTAATAGGTTGAAAGAGTGGATGCCTGGCTTGATTGGGGGTCACCAAGTGAGTTTTGTTCCTGGCAGGCAAATTATTGACAATATCGTTATTGTGCAAGAGGTGCTCCATTCTATGAGGCGTAAGCATGGAAATTGTGGGTGGATTATGATCAAGGTTGACCTCGAGAAAGCTTACGATCGCCTTCGGTGGGAGTTCATCCAAGATACTCTAGAAGATGCAGGTTTTCCTGATGCATTCATTCAGATGTTGGTTCGCTCTTGGCAGGCTAGTACGGCGAAGGTGGTGTGGAATGGGCAGGTGTCTGAGAGTTTTCATCCCACGAGAGGGGTTCGTCAGGGTGATCCCATGTCTCCATACCTCTTTGTCCTGTGCATGGAAAGGCTGGCCCATGGGATTCAGAAGGCGGTTTCGGAGGGGGTCTGGAGGCCAATTCGTATGGGCAGACAGGGCATTCCGATCTCCCATCTTTTCTTCGCAGATGACCTTGTCCTTTTTTGCGAGGCTTCAGTCGATCAAATTCAAATAGTTCTTAATGTTCTTGCTGATTTCTGTGCTTGCTCAGGAGGAAAAATTAATGTGGACAAAACTTATTTCACAACTTCCAACAATGTCTCCCATCAGGTGATTTCTGACATTGAAAACCTGACTGGATTTCACTATACGAAAGATTTAGGGCACTATTTGGGCGTTCCCCTTCTGCATGGTCGCAATAAGAGCAAGTTTTATGACTATTTAGTGGATAAGGTTCGTAAGAGGCTGAGTGGTTGGAAGGCCAAAACCCTTTCCCTTGCTGGGAGGATTACTTTGGTTAACTCTACTGTGCTGTCTATTCCTACTTACGCACTCCAGGCATGTGTGATCCCGGTTAGCATCTGTGAAAAGATCGAGCGGCTCAGTAGGGATTTCATTTGGGGGGGTGGTAATGGAGAGAGAAAGGTCCACCTCATCGACTGGGAGACAGCTTGCAAACCAAAAACAGAAGGGGGGCTAGGAATAAAACGCCTTAAAACGTTCAACAGGGCATTTATTGCAAAACTTGCTTGGCATTTTATAACTGAACCGCACAGTCTTTGGGCTTCTGTGTTGGGCGGCAAGTACAGTGTTAACTTGGGGGAGATGCCGATCCACCTAAGGGCTTGCAACGGTTCAACTATTTGGCGCGAGATTTGCCAAATGTGGGATTTAGTTCGGAATTATTCAAGCTGGTCCATTGGAAATGGGCATGACATATCCTTTTGGTATGATAACTGGGCAGGAGACACTCCTCTGTGTGATTTGTTGAATGTTGAGATCCCGTTCAACATCAGAGACTGGCGTTTGTCTACAGTTGTTCTACCGGATGGTAGGTGGAACTTATCTCTGTTGCGCTTTCATCTTGATGAGGAGCTTGTTTCCCACATCTTCAGCTGTTGTCCCCCTGCTCAGTTCTTGGGTAACGATCAACGGTATTGGCGCCTATCGTCAAGTGGGGACTTCACCATAGCTTCGGCGTATACCCTTCTAGCTGGTGTTAAGGATGGCCCGCTTGATCGTATGTGGATCATGCCATGGAAATGGGCTGGACCTCAGAGGGTTCGCTTGTTCTTATGGTTGGTGTGCCATAAACGTTTGATGACAAACCAAGAGCGTTGTCGGCGACATTTGAGTGATAATGCTTTGTGCCCATGTTGCGGGTTGGAGGAGGAGTCGGTTGAGCATATCCTTCGGGATTGCCCTTCTGCTAAGTCCTTCTGGCGCCAGTTGGGTACTCCGGTGGTTTGGGATAGGCTTCAACATGGGTCTCTGCGGGACTGGTTGGCGGATAATTTGAATGGGAGAAGATCGAGCGGTCCTTACAATAATTGGAGCCTTATCTTTGGACTTGCCTGCTGGTGGTTATGGAAGTGGCGTAACGAACTTGTGTTCAATGACATTCACGTGCCGGTTATGACTAAAGTTGCTACAGTCAAAGCTGCAGCCACTGCTGTTTTGGCTTCTTCAACGGTTGGGGCTAGCAATGGAGGAGGATGCATTGACAGGACCTCGTCGGGACGTTGGATTGCGGCTCAAGATGGTAAAATCACTATTAATACAGATGGTGCGTATCGTCAGTCTTCGCAACGTTCTGCGGGTGGAGGCTGCTTTAGGGACAAGGATGGCCTTTGGCTAGGCGGTTTTTCTGTTGATTTGGGCCAATGTTCTGCTCATCGAGCAGAACTATGGGCCATGGTTCATGGTGTTCAGATGGCGTTTCAGCGAGGATGGACCAACCTGGAAATCCAATGTGACAATGCTGGTGTTGTGCATGCGATCAATAGAGATCGTTCTTTTCCGATAGCGAACATGGATTTGGTTCGTCAGATCAAGGACCTTCTCCGCACTACTGGTTGTGCGTATCGAGTTATACATGTCTTCCGCGAAGCTAATTGGGTAGCGGATGGGCTAGCCAATTTAGTGTTTGCGCAAGATTTAGATTTTCAATGGTTTGATTTCGTTCCTCCGAGTTTAACCATGATGTACAATGGTGACAAAGGGGGTTCTATCCATGATGTAATATAAGGCTTCTTAGCCTTTTCTCTTTTATAAAAAAAAAAAAAAAAAAAAAAAAAAAAACAAACTCAGGCCTCATTTGCATTTATCATTTCCTGTTTTAACATGAACTTATTCCTACTTGCTTTTGGACTTGGTTCAACAGTTCCTAAAGAAAAGTACAAAAATCCAAAACTTGGAATGATAAATAATTCAAACATGTCTTTAAAGTTTAATCTCATAGAAATTCTTACCATCTTTGTGTCAAAACGAAATGTACGTTCCCAACATGTACTGTGTAGCAAGCAACTTGAATTTGCTATTAATCCATTAAAATAGTACTCAATGACAACATAATGAGCCTTACTGTTGCCACTATATGGGGACACAAAAGTAACACAACCAAGAAAAACTCTCTTACAAAATGTACATGGCAACATCTCCCAATGCAGCCTATAGCTAGACTCAATCCAATTCTCAAACTCAAATGGGTAATCAAAAATTTTGAACAACAAATTGGAATTACAAGAAAAGAAAAGAAAAACTAATGCTGCTATGTACATTTTCTGCAGCAATCCAATAATCTTCTTCTTCTTCCTCTTCTATGCCATTTCATTGAAAGCAGCACTCAAATAGCCAACTTTAAAGCCAACTCTGCCAGCAAAATCATCTCTGCAATTGTAAACTCTCCCTGCAGCCATAGCCATTGCTTGATCAAAACCAACAGAT
This sequence comes from Viola odorata, assembly GCA_963691705.1. Lineage (NCBI taxonomy): Eukaryota > Viridiplantae > Streptophyta > Magnoliopsida > Malpighiales > Violaceae > Viola > Viola odorata. The sequence continues at coordinate 63,982,755 of OY829538.1, read as the reverse complement.
CTTTTAGCAGCAGAAGCAATATTCTCATCATCAGATTTCTTAGTTGGGATTTCATTGGTTGTCCTCTTGTAATGACCAAACCATTTGGCCTGCATATACCCATTCCTCCTCCAAGGAGCCACATGCATCTCGATCGCTTTCATCGATTCCCTTATAGCATTGCACATCACTCTCACAATCTGCTTCAGCTCCTCTGGCCTTCCTACGAACACTCGTGGGAAAACTTCAATCAATTCCGCGAATTGGGTTGTTGGCCGAGCGATTTCAAACTCTCCTGCTAGAAAAGCCTCAACAATGTAACGTTTCCCTCCAACATTCACGTCTACATACTCGTATTCCCCAGATGGATGCCTACCAAACTTCTCCCACTTTGACTTGCAAAGACCTAAATAATTATCAAGAACAAGAATAATAAGCATCAATTGAGCAAAACTAGCACGACCCACATCATTTTTTATTCAAAAATCATAAATTAGTGACAAAGATGATAACTTTTAATGAATCCAAGACACCAAAATGCAAAATTTTAAAAATAGTTACCAGCATCGAAGCCTTTCTCGCGTAGAAATGTCATCAATCCACGCTTAGACCTTCCTTTTATAATTCCACAAGCAATCTCTGTCTCCTCAAGAATCCTATGCCTAACTTCATCGCCATTACTACTCCTGAATAGATTCTGCAACCTATCTTTGGCCTCAGAATAAGAAAAGTAATTATTCTCCGAATATTCTAATTCCGTCATCGTCGACGACGACCCATTTTCATTTTGTTGATTATTGCTAAACCCTTTTCTTTCCTTCTCCCTTTTATTAACCTTGTACTCTCTTTCCATGAAAGAATTGACAAGGTCAGAAAGATCAGCAGAGTCTTCATCAGGAGAGTAGTGCTCACTCCCACTACTACTGCTCCCGCCGCATGGCCTCACCCTTGCCGCCTCATTGAACGCCATAGCCACCCTCTTAAATCTCACTGGAATTCTCGACATCTAATATCAAAAAAATAAACAAAAACCCTTTTCTTGAATCAATTTTGGTGGCTTTCTTGAATCCCTACTCTCTCTCTCTTTTTCTGTTTTCTGCAATTTCTGGGGATATATGTAGGGAAAGGAAGTGACCTGTAAGGATGTGACCATATGTCGAGAAGATGAGGAAAGAGGAATTGTTAATGGAACACAGATGTTTATGGAAGATGACGAAATAATGGAGTTATTATGCAGATATATATAGACATGCTTATCTTGCGTTAATTTCTTCTTTTTTTTGTTTTTATTTTTAATAATAATCACTTCTACTACTTAATAGTATCTGTTCTTATGTATACAGGCGACATTGCGTTATGCTGTAATGTATCTGACTCTTTTAGTGTCTAGATGCACCGTCCTTGAAGATACAAAAGAACTATGCCCTTCATCTTTCAAATTTGATCTGTAATTTAGGTGTTTGATAGGTAGTCATAAATGCGGTAACAAAAGACATTTCTTTCTTCCGGTTTTTTTAATTTTTCCTGAAATATGACTCATGTTAGAGAAATTTGAACTATTTAATAAAATTGGACGAATGAAATTAAAAATTTAAGTTATTAATGAATTAAAATTTTAATTTCATCCGTTCAATTTTAGTAAATGGTTCAGATTTCTCTAATATAACTGGTTATGTTATAGAAAAAATTAGAAAAGATAAATCAATTACTAATTTTTTTTTTCTTCTTCTTCTTGAGTCTAGAATATACGTTGACTGTACTGTACGTACATCCAACTTGTATTGTATGAATCAATTGCATTGGCTAATTAATTACATCAAATCTTAAAATCTTAAAATTGAATATATATTTTCAAGAGTTTCAATGTAGTCCCTAAAGTTTTAAATTTTTTAAAGAATTCTATTTTATTTACCAAAAAAATTATATTTTTCCTCTAATTGTTAAAAGTTCTTAATATTGTTTTTCTACTTTTAGATTTTATAACTAATTATATTTTATTTATGCAAAAAAATTATATTTATTCCGTAAAATCTAGTTAGTTTTTAGTAGTGATTTAAAATTTAAATTAACTCTTTAATACTTATGGCGAAAAAATAGCATTTGTCTTACTATATATGAACCAAAGTATATATGTCACGTGTGGTCAATGAGCCCATGCACTAACGCAATCTTCCCATTTAAGGATCACACGTGCCAAATGACGCATGACACACTCTTGCCGCATGGTAATTTCATTAGTACACGGTTGGCCGCCTTCTTTGCAGCTTTTGCTTCCCGTCAGCGTACGTGCCTGATCACTAATTTTGCCTCAGTGACGAGATTAGTTATTTTGGAAGCGGTTTGTATTTTTCCAATTTTAACGTACTTCAGGAGGAAAGTAGGCATTTTTAGGCATATATTTTTGTGTTGTTGTTCTAATAAAAAAAGAAAGAGAAACTACGTAAATAAAATATTATAAAATTTAATAATTGTTTCACTTTACTTCTTTATCATTTAAAAATTTAGAATATTATTTTTATAGTTTCATGAAAGTTGCAATCTTTATTTTTATAATAGTTTTAAAATTATAAAAAAAAATTATGAAATTTCATAAAATGTAACAAATATAGTGGGACAAGACCAAAAAAATTTTTTTTTTACATTTTTTAAAAATTGTTCTTCTTTAATACTTTTAAAAATATTCCTCATTTGTTTTTTCAATTTTTAATCGTGGAGTGAACTCTTTTATAGTTTATTATTTTTTTTAGCATTTTTTGAATTTTTTAACTATATATATAGTAGAAAGGTTAAAATTACAATTTTTACCAAATTATAGGTTAAGTTTTTATAACTACTAGAAAGGTTAAACTTACAAGTTCTTAAACTAGGTGCTAAACGGAACATTTTATAAACAATATATAATTTTTTTTCTTTTACTAATAAAAAAAACTTGATTAAATGCATATTTCATGTATATTCATCATCTATTTTAATTATTTTTTAGATGATGATATTACTAATTTGGACATATTTCTTTTATTTTTATAGAAATGAGTCGAAGGAATCAATCAAGAAAAAAAGGAACAAAAGAGTCTAGAAAAGAGAGTTAAATGAACTAGTTGTGGTCAAAACCTAATTTTGCAGAACCATGTTTCTTCCCTAGGCTTATAAGAGACTACTTCACACTAGGGAGATGACAACGAAAATCAGCAGGCCAGCGAGATGGGTCTGGGCCTCAAGGAGAAGGCAAAGCGCGCCCACTGGCTCTTTTTGAAAAAAAATATCAAAAGGAATTTCAAAGCTGTAAAATATTTCAATGGGATAAGAACTAATCAATTTAAATTAGTCTTTGAATTATTTTGTTTGGAGATAAACAAGGAAAGAAAGACTATTTAATCTTTCCTTGTTTCAGTTTAGGATTATCTCTTCTTTTTATCTTTTCTCTTAGCTTTCGTTTTTAGTCTTTGAAATTTGTATTCAAAACGTTGCTCTTTTCCTCTTGCTCTCCTCGTCTTCTTCTTTGAAACGAGGAGATTTTATTTATATAATTGAATTTGATGTTTTCTTTTACTATGTCGATGTCTAGCTAAATAATTTATTCCTAGTAAAAACTTTGAGGTTCATGATTACTTATTGTGAGATCTAATCATTTTTAATAAAATCTATTTTTTGTATTTTTTCTTTTTTTGATTTTAAGTCCATTTTGTTCTTATTGAATTTAAGATTGATCAACTTAGGTTTTAACATTAAAGAATGCAGTTATTTCTAATAACTTTGGGTTTACATTGTTAGAAGGATACAATAAACAATTAGATCTAAATCATTTTAGGATTTGTTCTAGAGAAAGAGAAGAGTTAGGTTTAAAGGGACGAGTGGACTGTTCACTTGACCTATGGTTAAGTCTCTCCCTGTTTTTATCAATCAACTGATTAAATCCTATAAACTTTAGGATTGCTAGGCGATTAGGGTTCTTAGTAAAAAGATTTTTTTAAGGAACTTGATTAGGAGGAGAGTAAGAAGTTAAAGTGAATCAAATTTTAATAATTTTCCTACAAAATTTAATTTTAAACATTTATGCATCAATAATCAATATTTGTTAATCATCTTATTCCAATTTGTTATTTGTAAATGATTTCAATTTCAGTTCTATTAGTTTTGAACCAAAAAACTCATTTTTGTTACTTATTTCTTTGTACTTGGTTATTGAAAAATTTGAATCTTGCTATTTTTTTAGAATTGAACCTTTTATCACTATTTATAAGTTGTTTTGTTATTTGGTATTAAGTTGTAATCACATTTATTTTTGACAGTTTCGGCACTCATCAAAACTATAATTTTTTTTATATAGTTTAAAAAAAATTCGATGCAAAATTAAGTGATTAGAAAAACCTTTAATCAAAATCCTATAATTGAAAAACGAAGAAGATAAACTAACTCATGATTAAAAAATTAACATTTATTTTGATCACATTAAAGTTTTTCATTTCTTCCTCCGGCTTGATTTCAACTCTCACCAGACACGATCTCATGCCCGTGAAAAATAGACGCCGTGATCAAAAGAACCAAAACAAACAATGGTCCCGTATAGAATGTCTAAGTTCATGGAATCTAGTATTTGTCTAGATACATTCAACATATTTTACTCCCCACAATGTGTTCCCTCATTTGTACCACAAAGTTAGAATAAATCATTACTATATTTGAAATTAAGTCAAATAAATCATTATATTTATCCATTCGGTAAATCATTATATTTATCCATTCGGTCAACATTGACCATTATCGTCTAAAAATAGTAATGTCTTGCTTGACAACTTGTACAAGAAAGAAAAGACTCGATTTTTTTCTTCTAAATTAGTCCCCAAATTATTTTTACTTTTAAATAACAATTATCAGTCCAATAAATTAATTCTAATGCTAAACAAAATCTGTCTGATTCCGACGGCAAAGCCGGTTGAAAAAGACAGACTTTCTGTCGGAAATGAGCCTTTTCGATGGCACGTTGTCGTCGCCAAATAACTCATCGAACGCTCTATGTTTCTACCGAAAATATTGAAGCAAAAAGATTTCGAGGGACTTGCGACGACAAAACCGTCGAAATAACGTTCTGTCGAAAATTAGAGGTTGACGGAGCACCTATTTTCAATGAAGATGTCCGTCGAAAATTGAAATCAATTTCGACCGAATGTTCGGTCGCAAACATCTTTCGACGGACCTCTACCGAAAATGGAGGTTTTATTATTCTCCTCTTTTGCAAGTTTTTGACCGAATGACCGTCGATAGTTTTGTCTCATAGGTTATCAACGGAGGTCTGTCGAAACATGCAAGTTTTATTATTTTTAAGTTTGGTTACATACTCAAGTGAACCGTGGTCTTGCCCAAGAGTAGTCTTTTCCAATCTTCATCAAATAATTAAATCCTCTTTTGACCTTTTGTTGTCGTTGGAAGAAATATGAAAGTTGTATTCTACGTTTTATGGTCATTTCCATGTTGTGCAAAGAATTCGTAATGTTACTTCGAAGTTGAAATTACCGACTGAGTTGAAAAAAGTGTGATGTTTTTCATGTTTCTATTATAAAAATAAAAATAAAAAGTGATTGGACCGGGCTTCCGTTCAATTGGACAACAGCTTTGGGCTTTTTCAGGGTGTAATTATAATAGGCCCATGAAAATTGCTGTCGACATCTTGATGGGGGAACTGATGAGTGATGACTGAACAAGGGCTGACACATAACAGCCAATCAGAACACAGAGACACTCACAAAGTCACTAATTGACCTATCAGTAAAAGGAAAACAATATAATATAATTAAAAAAAACAAAGAGTGAACATTTTAATAATTACTAATATTAAGAATAATAACTGAAATTAATAATAATAATAAAAAAATAAAAAAAATAGAGGAGGAAAAGAGCTGGGCTGTTTCTCTCTTGCCTCGAAATGCAGAAAAGAGATTTCCGTGCCATTCCGCTCTCCCTAAAAATAACAACAATACCCTTTTGATTGCAAGGAAACAGACAGTGCTGCAGAGGGATATTATTAAAACCAGCGAAGCAATGGGATCTTTCTGTTAACCAGAAAAAGGTTGGTTCTTTCCTTTTTTGCTTATCTGTGTATGCGCGTGTTTTGAGTTTTCTTTTGTTGTTGTACAAGTACGAATTTTGTTGATTTAGATCTTGTTCATCTTTTGCAAGATGCGATCTTTGTATTAGATAGCACGATGGTATCCCTGTATGCTCAATTGGGTTGCTTAAGAAGTTAGTTTTCTTTTAATTTTGCAGAAACGTGATGTTCTTTTTTTTCTGGAAATAGTTATTGGGTTCTGAAGTATGCTCTGGGTTGCTTAAAATAGGCTAGAAAAGTTCTGCAGCTCATGTTATATGTCTGCAATTGCTGAATCGTGTAGTTTTCGTTAGTTTATTTTGGGATTTTGACTATGTTTTTGGGTTTGAGTTGATTTTGTGAGTTGCTGAATCTACTGCAGGCCTCTGGTTGATTGTCTTAAGAAAACTCGGATAGCTGGCTGAATCGATGTTCTAAGGTTGGTGGCAGGTTGTTAAGGACAATGGCTGATCAAATATCGAGCTTTTGGGGTCCTGTCACGTCAACCACCGACTGCTGTGAGAAGAATTATGCACATTCTTTGTATATTGCGGAATTCTACAACACCATTTCTAATGTACCATCCATTCTCCTGGCACTTATTGGCCTTATCAATGCATTAAGGCAACGATTCGAGAAGAGATTTACTGTTCTCCACATTTCTAATATCATACTTGCTATTGGAAGCATGTCTTTCCACGCCACATTGCAACATGTGTAAGTACTCTTCAACTGTCTGAGATTCAGCTCAACACTTGGTTTTTATTTGCAATTTTGATTTAATATTCGTTGCTTGTGGTTAAAACTTGAAATGGTTTAAAGTGTGAAGATGAATCAGACCTTACCAGTTTAGTAATTTTTAGCTTTATTCTATACACATTTATGCCATATACCTATTCTCAAATTATTTAAGCAGCAAAAACGTGTTCATGACTGGACTACCAGCATCATCATTATCCTTGTTTTGTTAGTTGCATTTTCTGTTCCATTGCTTGATTTCATTTGATTTTGTTTCCCTCTAGTGTCTATTGTATTCATTGTAAGCATCATTTATCTTTCCTTTGGTTTTCACAAAGAACGAATGTGATAGGGAGCAAATGATGTATGAGCTCTATAGTAACTTCTGACTACACGAGTATCCGTTATGCGTAAGCGGGCAGTATGTGTTCAAATGTATTACTTGTTATCAAAAGATAATTATGATCTGGATTGCACCATTATATACATGGTCCTGGCACTCAACCCCATGACCTTTTGTGGCATTCAAGGTATTCAATGAGCTTACTTGGAGTGATGCCCAGTCAATTCCTATGCTCTTTGTGTTTTGGTACTTTGTGCCTTCTAGAAATGTTTGGTCTAATTGCCTGTTTTGATATGAAATCCCCACCTGTGAATCATTGTAACCACAACTCCTTTGCACCCTTACACTTTCATCATTCATGTGCTTGTCTATGATGTATGACACACTAACAGAAAAAGTGCCTGGTATACTATTTTTTTTCCCTTGTTATTTTTATTATCTAAAATCACCCCTGACAATGATTGGAATTTTCCAGGCAGCAGCAGAGTGATGAAACCCCTGTGGTATGGGAGATGCTCCTGTATATGTACATCCTCTTTTCGCCACACTGGCATTATCGCAGCACAATGCCGACGTTTCTCTTCCTCTATGCAGCTGTCTTCGGCATTGTCCATTCAGTAGTACGTTTTGAAGTTGGCTACAAGGTTCATTATGTGATCCTTTGCCTACTCTGCATCCCTCGTATGTACAAGTACTACATTCACACGCAGGACACCTCTGCCAAGCGGATTGCAAAGCTGTATGTTGCTACCATTCTTGTGGGTAGTTTGTGTTGGCTTCTTGATCGCTTTTTCTGCGAGGATATATCACGTTGGCCAATCCAGCCCCAGGGACATGCCTTGTGGCATGTGTTAATTGGTTTTGGTGCATACTTTGCAAACACATTCTTGATGTTTTGCCGTGCTCAGCAGCGGGAATGGGCCCCAAAAATTGTCTATTTTATGGGGATGCTCCCATACGTGAAGATTGAGAAGCCAAAAGCTCAGTGAAAGTGATGGAAGTACAGTCGGAGGTATGCTAGAAGTTTCGGCTGATGAAGAAATAGCATCAGTCTAATATTTTTGTTCAACTAAATGGATCTTAAGGGCAAAAAACTAGAGTTCACAATTTTCTTTGTAAAAGTACAAAATGTACTATATTTATATGTTTTGATGGAAGTGCCAGACTAGAATGCAGTGTTTTTAGATAGTGTTCTTTCCTTGACCTAGAAACCTATGATGCCTTCTTTTTGTTATTTAACTTGTGAGAAAGATATTCACATGGGTTTTGTTTTGTCATCTTTAAGTAAATTTTGGTATCTAGATCTTCATTTTTATTTATTTATTTTCGGCTCTTTGATTGATATGAAATGTCATTTGCTGATTTATTCTTTCATCTGGCGCGCTGAATGATACAAGTTCAATCTGTAAGAGTTTGACGCCGAGGGCAAGAATGATGTTCAGCTGAGTTTGTCGATTCGTTGCAGTAGAATGCAACGGACGAAAACTCGTACAAATTAAGACAAACTATCGGGTATAAAAAAGTCAAGCTGAGAATATAAGCAATGCTTCTTCTCTATTTTAATATTCATGTGTGCTGGTGGTATGTTTTGGCCTAGTGATTCAGCAACAGACTAATTTTAAGCCTTGTAAAGTCAAAGAAAATGTAATATAATTTTAATGGAAGTACAAAACTAAAATTGAGTTTTAACTAAATAATAAACGAAAGAATGATAAATTTGTAACATGGGAAACTTCAGGAACATTAAAAATGGAGTTCCCTGGAGTCATACAAACTTGTAAAATTGGAAACCAAAATTTCCAATTTTCAACTAAAATAATTAGATTTTGAACAAATAAATTTGTTTTTCACCCTCTATGGAGATAATTTTCCAGGAGATGGAGATGATTTCACTTAGCTGAACAACCATAATTTTCCAGATCTAACTGAATGCGAGTGACAGATTCAACACTAAGAAGCCAAATCATAAATTGTCAGTAGCTATAGATCTCTTGGTTATAAGGATGGTTTCTGGATGCCAGTGCCTCTTTTGAGTCTTTTCCATCCTTTTAGTTCGCAAGCCAATTGATAGAAGAACGGAAGACGAACTATCAATTAAGGGGTAACATAAATTAATCGGCTATGAATGAATATACAGTGGACATGCACTGGAGAATGCCTCTGCGTAGAGATACTTGAATCGGAAATCTGGAAGACAACACCATGTACAAACACGTCCTTGCTTTCATTTGCTTGGCCGCCATGATAGACATGCCGGCAGGAGTAACTATACTACTATGATCCCTGCCATGCAGAATCTATGATCTTCCGAGGATCCTTTCCTGCAGCATTTCCCCAAGCTTAACATACAAAGCTTGTTGTTCCTCAAATGTAAGGTTTGCTAATATCTACAAAACAGATGCACGTTCAATTGATTACTTAGTCTCTGGAACACTAGAATATGAAACGAGATAACATGCCATGGCTTTACTAGTTTTACCTGATCCAAGATCATTTCAACCGAGATGCTTTGAGGTATGACAAATGATTGATGATAGATGTATGCAAACACGGCCATCACCATCTACATCAGATAACCCATTGGATGAGATCAGAAAATATACATGGTTGCAACCCATCTACAGCTATACTTGCAATTCTCTTTTCATGTACACTTTTTCAAATTCAACCATGCATTAATTAATGAATAAAAAGGGTGAAACGTAATGCTATGCATCAGATACTATAAGAACAACGTTGCCATTTGGAAATGAAACCACTCCATGTTGTCTAGTAACTACGACACAGGAAAAAACATATGATTGTACATGATACTACATTCCCTCCAGTGATCAGACGACATTGAGAAATATGCTATTAACTCACTTGTCCTCTACCATGGTATACTTTTAAGGAAATCAGCCACTAGCCTGTTTTTTTTTTCAAGAGACAAACTACCAGTTGTGTAGCTTCAAATGCTATAATGTCTTACCTGGCAATCCATTCTATCTGTAATCCCACCATGACCAGGAATGCTATCACCAAAATCCTGTTGTAGAAAAAGGGAAAAGAAACACAGTTAGTAGGTAGAGTCAAGCACCAACACCAGAATAGCATACCTGAGTCCGCCACAATTTCTCCACTCTTTTCCTGAACGCAAAATCCACAAGCACGCACCTTGACTTTGAAAGCTCTCTTGAAACCACTTGCAAAAAAACCTCCAAAAGGCGCTATTATCGAAGCAAACAAACCAAGACATAATGCATGCCACTGAACTGCTAGGATGGAGATCTCTTTCCAAGGAAACTGCAAAGAAAAAAATAGTTTTATAACTGTTAAAAACAAGAAAACTAAACTATAAGACTACAGCACAATTTGCCAAAAAACAAAAGACTATATAGCGCAATCCTCATATAAACAATGAAGATCAAGTTTCAAGCCACCAAAATTAAAATAGATCAAGAGATGGGGAAAAACTAAAAGGAAAAACTAATTCTGCATGAAAATCATATACAAGGCCCAAGTTCTACCTATAGATCTCTACATGAATATTTTAAGAGAGTATGCACAAAAATTTAAAGTATCCCCCAAAACAAGTTATGGCAGATTACCTATGTTGTGTACTCATTCAGAGCTGAAAACAACTATTAATTGAACTACCAGACTATGGTTCCTTACAAGAAAATAACTGAGATAAAGTTTACAGGTTGGGCATGACCGACTATTTTATCCACCACAATCATTCCAGCCAGTTCATGAACAAAGATGAGTCTGAAGCAGGCTCGGCATTGGCAGCATCCTTTTTATATTTATACATTTATTATCATTATTTTATTGATAAGTGGTAGCACGCATCCTGAGTCGTCCAAATCCATCCACCTTATATCAAACAAGTAGTTCATAACAAAGAACGACAAGATCATAGTTGGAAAGAGTTCCCAAATATTCAAACGCAGCATTAGTAGGATGCAAGGCCCTTGCACGAAAGAGCAAAAAACTAATCTATATATAAAATATATGAAAAGTGAAAGCAAAGAGAAAGTAAGCTACATGGTAATAATGCCACATCATATATGATGAGTTTAAGTTTTGACATGTAGAATTCTATAAATAGTTTCAAAATTCTATGTGAGCTAATAAGTAAATGACTTATACCAATAGAAGTAGAAAATTAATGGTCCACAAAATAGATCTTATTTTCTAAGAGATCATTTGTACCTCAATATTAACGGTTGTTGCATGATCACATCAACATGTTTTTATCAATGAATTTATGACAGGGATGTGGACAGTTAGAATATGAAAACTTTTAAGACGGAACGTGAACAATTAGAAAAAAGAAAGTTGTGTAGAATGTGAAAAGTCATAACATTTAAGCATTGAGATATAAACAGTTGGTGGAAAAAGGTATATAAACAACGCATATAGCTTGTATAAGATCGTTTTTCTTGCAATTACATTAGAGGGTGGATCAAACATTTTATCAAGTGTTCAAATCATATTATGTTTTGTTTGAATATAACTATATTATATGCAAATTGGTGTTTCTAATGCCCAAATGACTGAGAAAGTGAGCTATTCCTTGAAATTTGCTAAACTTGCTTCAGTTTTTCTTCAAAGAAAAAAGATTGTCATCTTTTCATAGTTTTTTTTTTTTTTACTTTTTATTATAACTATATTGTTAGTTTTGTGGTTGAGAGGAGAAACTAAAACTTGAATTCCATGACCTTAGTTCTTTCTAAGCAAAACATATTCTGCCCAAAAAAATTGGTTGAGGGGAATTTAGGCTTGATTTATCAGTTTAGCTCTTTTTTAGACTCAATAAAGGTAAATAATCTGCACAATGCATGGGCCAAAACCTAGTTATTACTGGAACTGCAGGATGCAAACAGTGATTCTTATGTGTTATGCAAGCAAATGCAAAAAGAGCACAAACTATATAGACGAGTGTAGTGGCATCAGATGCAACAGAGGACAAACTCTGGGTATATTAATAGCTAACATATTAATCAAGAAGAGCATATGACATGCACATAAAACAAAACCAATTAGAAGTAAGAAAAGGTAGAAATCACCACAAAATTTGAGGCATTGAAATCGAGTATGTTTAAACTGCAAAAAAGCACAAAACTAGAGCAACCATTTTCACTATTCCATGGAAAATACAGAGCACAGAACAATATCTGCTCACTCACCCACTCAGCAAACCATCCAGGCAAAGTAAAGTTCTCTGGCTTATACAAAGGCCCAGGATCACAATGAAGCCAACCGGTTGATAAGTCCTGCGAGAACAATTTGTCTATCATAGTGAAGTTGCATGCCTATTTAGCATAAACAAATTACAGTTACACAAATAAATTACCTTCCTTGGACATGTTAACCACTGAAAACGCCCCATGATATTTGCAAGCTACATAAACAAGCACAATGTCAGTTGAAAAATCTACCTGCCATGATCTTCAGTCCAAAAGTTGATATGATGAAGCCGTTGTAACAGTAGAAAATAACAACTATTATACTGAAGAAAGCCAAAATGCTTGATAGCTCAATAAGATGTAGAAACTTCAGAAGAAATGGATGCACCTCACTTCTCACGGTTCAGATTAAATAAAAGTACAAAATTGATGATAAAAGCTTAAAAAGTCATGTCCAACTAGACCCCACTTCGCTTATTCTCACTGAGAAATGCTGAGAAAATATCATTCGCCATTGCAAACCAATTTGTTATATTTGTCAGCAAATAAAGAAGAGGCTCACCACAAAGGCAGAGATCATAGTCGCAATCATTGCTCCAATAAATCCCTCCCAAGTTTTCTTCGGAGATAACTTGATCAATGGGGTTCTTCCAAAGAAGAAACCACAGATGTAAGCAAAAATGTCATTGATCACAATAAGTGTTGCTGGAAGAAGAAACCTGCATACCACATAGAGAAACATCGATAAGCAAGTAGCAAGAGTAAAGGGCAATTTTTAATGAAACTAGATAGGTAACATAAGAAACACAGGTATAGTGACAAGAAACTGCACCAAAGACACAAGAGAGTACCATGTAAACCACAGTTTGTTAGCACGCACGCACAACAAAGGGAACATAAAAGATATTCCAGTAAGAGTTTAAGAGTTACCAGAAAATTCCTTCAAAAATATTGGCTACAGTGAAAGAAGACTGTGTGAACACCACAATTAAAATCATATGCGTCCATGCGTACTGGCCAAATTGATATTTGTACATCTTCTTCTTTAGCGTAACAATGAACCATATAAAGCCTGAAAGATTATACAAATAGTAATGCTGACATCAGAACTCTACACATTTGTGCAAGAACAAACTTTTTCAAAAGCTATATTGATTTCCTGAGAACCAAGGCATATGTAATAAACCTGCAAGATACAGGGAATAGCAGATGGCCATATGATACTTGAAAAGACTGCTCACAAGCTGAAACAAGAATTTGTCAGGAGTTACAGTGTTGACAAGCCGTTGACTGAGAATGCGACCATACACAAATAGCATTGCAGTGAAGAAGAAGTGCCTGAAACAGAAAAATAGAAAATGGATCACTTCAAAGGGATGTAATGATAATATGTGATATACAATTTGAATGTAATCAGTCACAAACAATTAACAGAAAAGAAACACAAGAATTTACCAATTTAATAGCCTAAACCCTGGGAGGTGACTGTCTTCATGTGTTTTCCTAAGTAGATTAAATAGTTCTTTTGCCATATATATTTGAATGACAACAATCATTGCTGTGATGTAGAGGTGGCCCATGTAAACAATTAATGCGAAGCCCCCAATCATCCATAGGGTAGAGTGTGCACGTATCCACATTGACTTGTATTTGTCACGATCATTGACCAATAAGCGCCCTCCATTTTCCTTAGAAGCATCCGGAACAACCTAATGACAAAACAAAAGATGCTTTAGAAAGTTAATCCTTTTCTTTTTCTGGTTCCTAAGGGAAAACTTGTATTATCTAACGTTAAACAAAATCAGAAATCAGCACAGAGGAGTGATTGAGCGGTGAAAAGGAACTTAACAATAACATCAAAATTAGAATTATCAACCTCAGTGGAGCGTTTCCGATGCCGAAGCCGACCACTAGGTGTTGATGGGGCACCTGTGTTATTATCCTTTTGCATGCTGTCTCAGTTTTAGTCAATGGAAAAGTCAGACAACTGCATGCATATGCAGTGAGCAGGTAACAGCAACCTAGTTTTAAGCATCACAGGATTAGAAATGTCTACTGAGAGAAAACATATCTAAAGTAAGGTACCAAATTCTACAAAGAAAATTTGCCAACTAACAAGGACTAATAGACGTGTGAAAACTACAAGCGATATTTTTTTAGCTAGACAACGATTGCTTTTACAACTGTATGCAGAAAATCACAGTCAAACTGAATGGAGCTGAAATATGTAATTACATCTCTAAAATCATGTTCACACAGGGAAAAAACTCATTTCATCAAGCCTTCTCTGCTGCGTTTAACCTTTGTCACTTACGATCAGCTTCTACAGGAAGATATTATTGATTGCCCTATCCCCATCCCTCATCAAAATTGCATGACTAAATGATTCAGAAAAGATGCGGTCTCTAGTGTTTCGTCAAGCAGTTTCTCTTACAAATGCATAACAGTACACTATAACAAATTCGTTATCACAGTCTTCCACTATGGACACAAACAAACACAATTTTGGACTTTTTCCTACCTAGCATTTGAAACGTCGGCAGATTCAAATTTCACAATTTCAAGCAAAACTTAACCAACAATCTGTACTTGAATTTTCCATCAAAACAACCAAATGTCCATCCCTAAAGCCAAAGAAGACACACTTAAACACGCCCATCAGCCCACACACAAACTCCACTATAGACTCACTCAACACACACACCAGACTAATAACACCGTCCTAGTCCATTGCAAAAGCAACCATAAAAGTGGGGTTGCAAAGGATGCACCAATCAAAATGCTGTCCTACACTCAGGCTCAACCATAGAAACCGGCGGGCAAAACCAAGTTGGAGGACTAACCGATTTCCGAACCTTAACATGATAAAACGTTAAGTACTTAACCAGATAGAAAATCCAATGATTAGCTAACAAACTCCAAAATCCCCAAAAGGGGCCCAACAGAGAAAAGCATTTGCACTTGGCAGATAAATCCGAAATTAGAAGACCTAAAGATCCACAGGATGAAGCAAAACAATCAAGCATATGAGATAAGAAATAGAAAGAAGTTGAAAAGAGAGCGACAGGATTGAAACCTGTTGTTAACTGGTATGGCTTGGTTGTCTTGGTGGTTTAGCAGTCGGAGTTAAAGAGTGAGATAGAGAGCGCGAGATACACCCAAATAGACAGGAAAAGGAATGATGAGAGAATAATAGACACCTGCGTAGAGAAGCAACAAGCAAAGCACCCTTCCTAAATTAATGTTCGGTATCAAATCATTAATAGACTTCAATTCATTTCATAGTTCAATTATAATTCTATTAATGAATGAACTCTAGTAATTGGTATAATAATGTAAAATTAAAAAAATTCAATTGAATTGAAATAATCACATTATTTGGTATAATCAAGAGTTGATTTCATTTTAATTATTTGATCATTATACCCCTGGATTAAAATTTAGCCATAAAATAAAAGATTTTTTTTTTCATAAAATTGATAATCATACACAATTGTTATAGTAAGCTCAAACATTAATTTTATATTTATCTTCATCTTAAAATGCCAAAAACATTTTTTTCCACCTATATTTTTATTACTTTATTTTATTTATTTTAAAAACAGTAGTTAGGCAAGACAAAAGTTGGGCCCAGAATGAGTACCCAGCCCATTCTCTATTTCCCTTTACTCTAAGAACCCTAGGGTTCACTGCACCCATTACCACCCATAAATTCGAAAAATTCTTGGGTGTTCCGAGGATGCTAACTCAAAAGTAAAAATTAGCATATCCACCCAATAATAAATAGACATATGTATATTTTTTTACATGTCAGATAAAAATTAAAATTAATTAACAGGCCAGTTCCACTATTAATTATTTGTGACATTAACAATTCAACCAAAACACTAACCCTAACCTCCTTCCTCCGGCAACTCCTTCGTATGACCTAGCCGTCGCCAGAGCTAGAAGTTGTGGTGGGGTTTTGAATCATGGGTTTGTTGATTCTGGGCATTTAAGATATTATGTGGCGTCGACGAGGTGTGGGGAAAAGAAAGAGAAGATTTTGGATATGAAAACAGAGAAACAAAGGTTGAATTTGATTAAAAGGTTGTCCAAAGATTTATCCGTGTTCTCTTCTGGTGTCGGTTGCGACGAGAAGATTAAGATCGGTGATGGCAAAGGGAAATTAATCTCGATGAGTTCAACTAGAATTTAATAATGAATTTAAGATTCTTGTTTGGGGTTTGGCTTGATCTCGATATTTATTTGTTGAATTCGTTAATCATAGTTTCGATTGTTTTGATTGTGCACTTTTCTGTAATTTTTCGAAGTCATGTGAGCTTGAATTTCTTTTTTAGAACCTGATGTTCTTGAACTTTGAAACATGACTCTCCAAAACTAAGATCCAGTCTTTCAAGTTGATTTACAACTCACCAAATGTCTTTCCTTATTCTAGTTTTCTTTTCCTTGACAGTTTGTAGCTTACAGTACACATGGTAGCAGCTTTTTACGAAATATGATTCGCGTTTCAGCAGCTCGCCCGTACTGGTGGCCAGCCACGGTATCTATGAAACTTTGGAAATTTTGGAAGGCCATTGGGTAGGAGAGAAAAGGAATGTATGTGCTCGTATAAAATCGTAATCACATTTCTGTAAACCTTTGACTAATGTAAGCTAACTAACCAGTTTTTCTGGTGCGTTGCTGTAGCATGCTGTGAAATGCAAGTTAATCTTTTAATCATCAGAAATTTCATTCCATTGTTATAATATCAATTCCAGCATGAAAAGAACTTTATACATAAGTTTTCTCTATTTAGGCGCTTAGGCCTTAAACTTCAGCACCTACGCCCTTGCCCAGCTTAAGCTTACATAAATAAATACGAAGTATAATTTACAAATTGATCAATCCACATAATACCATACAACAAATTACACTCAAGAAACCACACTCAAGAAGGTGCCATCAGGTAACCACCATTCCTGTCTTTGCCGAGGAGATTTGCGACAATGACAGATACATCTTCCAAGCCAACAGCAATGCAGAGAGGATTGGTTATCACAGAACCTTCGGCACTAATTTCTTGATCTTCTTCTGAACAATTCAAAACCTTGACATTAGGAGCAGTCTTCTGTTGGACTTTCACCTATTTTCTTATTCTTTTCTGCTCCTTCTGCTCTGATTTCAATTGCTGCAATTCCGCAAGCAAAACCTCCGCTGCTTCCTGCATCCAAGAAATAATCACATGAGATCAAGCAAAACTGGAAAACCCAGATGGGAAAATTTACAGAAAAGTGCACAATCAAAACAATCGAAACTATGATTAACGAATTCAACAAATAAATATCGAGATAAAGCAAAACCCCAAACAAGAATCTTAAATTCATTATTTAAATTATAGTTGAACTCACCGAGATTAATTTCCCTTTGTCATTACTGATCTCAATCTTCTCGTCGCAACCGACACCAGAAGAGAACACGGATAAGTCTTTGGACAACCTTTTAATCAACTTCAACCTCTGTTTCTCTATTTTCATATCCAAAATCTTCTCTTTCTTTTCCCCACACCTCGTCGACACCACACAATATCTTAAATACCCAGAATCAACAAACCCATGATTCAAAACCCCACCACAACTTCTAGCTCTGAATGAAACCCGTGATGTTTCTCTACCGACAAACAATTTTGAAGAAAAAAATTGGACTTTGCGTCGGAGTAGGGACAAACAGGCCTCGAAATCACATGGGCTGCCTCCATAGCTCCAGATTTTGGAGAAGAAATAAAAAAAAAAAGGTGCAAAATCTGGACTCGTTTGGCTCGTGTTGTTTACGCAGAGAAAGAATAGATGAAGAAAACAGAGATAATAGTAAAGAAAGGACAACAGTTTTTGGAATTTGATGACACTGGCGGCGGCTAGGTTATACAAAGGAGTCGCCGGAGGAAGGAGGTTAGGGTTAGTGTTTTGGTTGAATTATTAATGTCACAAATAATTAAAAGTGGAACTGGTCTGTTAATTAATTTTAATTTTTATCTGACATGTAAAAAAATAGACATATCTTTATTTATTATTGGGTGGGTATGCCAACTTTCACTTTTGAGTTGACATTCCTAGAACACCCAAGAATTTCTCTATAAATTGCAGCCGTTTGTACTCCATCTCATTCTTGGCTGCCGAATCAAACACAAAAACCGCCATCACAGCTCAGGCGCTAAACGATCACACCACTCCCCGTCACCACCACCACCACCACACCACTCACGGTAACCCACCACTGGCCGAACCGCTCGATCTCCGTCAAACCCACCACCAGCACCGCAACTCACCCCAGCCGAATCCTCTCGATCTCCCTCATCACTACTGCAGCACCAACACAAACCACCGCCGCAGACACCCAATCCCTCCTCTCGGCAGCCGCACGAAGCACAGAAGCAATGCAATTTTAGACAGGGCTTTTAAGTAATTAACTAATTCATTATTAAAAAACTAAATGAATTCTTCAACAATCACATCTATTTTGACATGAATTCTATCTTTTGTTAATTGTGATGGTTCAATTCTATAAGAATTTAATTTAATTAATAAAGTGTATAACAAACACTAAATTTGGGAAGATTTCAGTTTAAATGAACTAAACTCTTCTTAGATTTTGATACCAAACATCCTCAAAAGAAAAAAAAAAGTTTTTTAAAATAATAATTTTAGTAGTAATAATAACGATAATAATTGAACAATGAGTTTGGAGTTTGGATGTAAAAAAATCGAATTTTATTTATTTATAATTCTTATATATGTCAAAAAGAAAGTATAATAATTGTAGTGAAATATTAGTAAATGTTTTTATTACTAGTCTTTATTTTCTTATAATAATAATATAATAATTTTTATCAAACTATCGATAGATATATAATAAAAAAAATATATATAAAATTCACCGTTGCATTTGTATCATATGTTAGGATAAACTACTATATTTATAATTAACTCAAATAAATTACTGCATTATTCACTTGACCTACATTAATCACTTTTTAAAAAAATAGATATATCTCGTTTGGAAACGGCATAAAGTTATACTTTTATAGATTTTTTTTGTTTGAAAAAGTGACATGGCAAAAAAAATCCACGCTCCACACTCATTTTATAACTGAAAATAAAAATAAGGATCAAATTATCCAAAAATAAAAAGTCAAGTGGGATCAAAATAATATTCCAATTTTCGAACATTAATACATTGAGCGTGATCAAAATAATATGTCACTATATTTTCCCCCTCAATTTTATTTATTTATTTGATTTATTTGTCATGTCAATTTTTATTTTATTTTTAAATCAGTATGGTTTTATGCTGGTATTTTAGATGTCAAATGAAGTATAGCTATTTTTAAAAAATAGTGGCTAACGTTGACTGAGTGACAAATTCAATAGTTTATTTAGCTCAATTATAAATATATTAATTTATTCTTTATTCTTGTCGCACCGTCGCGAGCGAAATTCGGGACGCAAATGTGAAAACACATAACAATGAAGTCGCCACCCTATTTTTCTAAGGTTTAGGGAAACCTAAAAGTCTGAAAAAGAAGAAAATAAAACAAAAACTAAGGCACAAATAAAAAGGGTCTAAACCCGAGAACAACGGTTCGGGGTCGTTTTATGGACTCGGGAAGGTGTTAGGCACCCGAGTCTCATCCTTAAAAAGGTTACCGGTTCTAAAAAAAGGTGTTTAAAAATCATGTTGAAAACAAGTAATTTGGCCCTCAGAGGGGGTATCGTCGCTTTAGTTCTTAAGTTTGTGAGATTGATTTTATCCTAACTGTTGTCGAGTTGTTTAATAACATTTTTTTTATCCTCTAAAAGATAAAAAGGTTGGTTGTATACCTATTCCGGTTATATTTAGCCGAGTTCAAAATTAGTCCGATTACATGCAAAATTGGTGAGATTACTACCGTTTTATTAATCTTTACCAAAGCAACGCCAGTATCGTCATTGGGCCATTGCACGTGATTAATCCTATTTACTAGGTGATTCTAAGCATGCATAGACTAGCAAAGTACCGTTTTATATGAATGCGAGAAAAAAAACACATTGAAAAGAGAAAAACCGGGAAGTGGGGTCGAAGCCGCGCACATAAACACATTCGTCAAGATAGCATAAATTAAAATACAATCGTGGGGTCGAAGCCGCACACGAAACACATTCATCAAAATAAAGCGTAAATTCGTGGGGACGAAGCCGCACACGAAACAAGCATAAAATAAAGCACATTCAATGGTATAAGCATCATGCAAACTGATTAATTCGAATTCTAACAATCACGCATTAAAATACGTTTATCCAAAATAAAGAGGGGAAAAAGGAAAACATACCTGGAGAGCTTTACCTGCAGATCAAAGATTAGTGGCAACAATTAATAATAAAATAGATAAATACTGCAAATAAATATTATAAATTAATTACAAATTCCCAAATAAATAAATACAACAATTAAATTCTCCATTCGAGCTCCGCAATTGGGAATGAACATCGAACTCCTCGTCGAACTCCATCAAGCTCGTCGAGCATCATCATGCAAACAAAACATACGAACAACATAGACAAATAAACGCGTATAAGTAAGGGACTCACAAATAAATTTCAAATGATTAAATATTAATAAAAATGGAATTCCTTACCCATTAAAATTGGCGTAGCATCCGATCGAGATGATAATCGTGAATTCGGTACCTTCAAAAGTGAAGAACGAGTTAATACACGATTTTAATTAAAAGGGCTTGGGCCGTAGCCCATTCTTTTTATTTTTTTCTTTCATGGGCCGCAACCCATTTTCTCCTTTTTTGCTCTTTAGGCCGCAGCCCATGCTATCTTTTCTCTCTTTTGTTGGGCCGAAGCCCAACCCTCTCTTTTTCCTTGTCAAAACGACAAGGCTCTCCTCTTCTCCTCTATTTCTTTCTTTTTTCATTTTTAGGGCTGCACGCAGCCCTCTTCTCTTCTTCCTTATTCTTTATTTTTCTTCTTTCTTTTCTTCTGTTATCTCCGGTCAGGAAGCGAGCAGTGGTGGTTTGGTGACGTGGCGCGGCTACAAGCGACGACAGCGACGGTGGCGAGGTGAGGCGGTGGGCGGAGGCTCCGGTTGGCAGTGGCGGCGAGGGAGGAGCGGCCGTGAGCCGCAGCGACGGTGAGGTGAGTTTGCTTGGTTCTGGTCAGAATTTGAGGCTGATTTTGGTGGTTGATTTGGGCAGATTTGGGGCTGGGTTTCGGCAGATTTTTTGGGTGATATTGGGGCTGTTTTTGGTTGCTTGGGAGCTGGCTTTTGGAGGTGGATTTAGGCTATTTTTGTAGGTGATTTTGGGAGTTTTGGGGCTGTTTGGGTGGCTGTTTCGGGTCAGTTTGGGAGGCTGTTTCGGGGTTGTTTTTGGGCTGTTTGGGTGTGGTTTTGGTGCAGATTTTTGGGTGATTTTGGGGTTGTTTTTGGTTGTTTGGGAGCTGGCTTTTGGAGCTGATTTTATGGCTGTTTTGAAGTGGTTGCGGGGCTGATTTGATTTTGGTTTTTTTTGCAGGTGGCTAATTAATTTGGCTGAATTTAATTTAATTGTATGGCATGGGAATTGGATTTAATTGAATTTGCAGGGATTGAATTTGGATTTTTAGGGGATGATTGTTTGGATTTGTGATTTGGGCAGAGATTGGATTATTGATGGCTGAGGTCGTGATTGAAGAGGAATTGAAATGAGGGAGAGGATTTGGATTTGGCCGAGAGCTCTCTTTTTTCGTTGATTTTCGTTGGCCTTTAAGGAAAAATGGGGAGGATCTGTTCGTATCAAATCTTTGAAAAAAACAAAAGATTGTATCTTTTAAAAACAGAGAGGGGGAGCAGTGTGCGGGCTAGTGTGTAGGTTTCTTTGAAAAATGGAGGGGGTAGGATTGTGTATCCGATTTCTTTTGACAATTGGAGAGTTGAGGTAAGAAAAAGGAATCCAATGTTGGTATGGTCGTGGGAGAGAAAAAAATGGAAAAGGGAGAGATGATGATGTTCGGATGGTGGAGAGGAAAAAATGAGTAAAGTAATGTAAAGTAAAGTGAAAGTGAAAAATGGGTATGATTGGTTTTTTTGTGGTTCGATCCAATGATACGAGAAATTTTATTTAAAATCGATAAAAGTTCGAACGAAAAATACATACAATAAAATAAATAACATGAAACAAAAGAAAACAAGATAATAAATAGTAAATAAACGGAAATAATAATAATACAAAATAAGATCAAGAATGTGCGAAAAAATGAACGACTTAAGTTAATCGTGTCAAAATTCGGGTATCAACAGTTGCCCCCTCTTTACTGTCTTATCAAAAATAAAGTGTAACTGAAATTTTTGATGAGCGGTAAAGACGGTTGCCCCAGTACCACGAATGTTCAAAATGCAGAATGTCATTTGAGGGGCAGAAATCTTATAAGCGGAAAAAGAAAGTGTAGTACCACGAATGTTCAAAATGCAGAATGTCATTTGAGGGGTAGATATCTTATAAGCGGAAAAAGAAAATGGTTCCACTTGGACACCATGATGATGCGCAAAAATGTGTGCTTACCTCTGCTCTGACGTTGATGTGGAAATTTAAATTGCTTAAATTGCAAGAAAATAAATTCAGCTCCACTTGGATGCTGATGAACAACGGCTCTACTCAGATGCCGACAACTCCACTCGAACGTTGATAAATTCAGCTCCACTCGGACGCTGATGGTTCCATTTGGATATTGCGATACAGAAACATCGGTTCTACTCAGATACGGATGTTATGAAAGGACATAAATCTGAAAGCAGAGAAAGAAACGGCTCCATACGGAAACCATGTTGTTGAAAAATAAGTTACAGAAATGTAAACTTAGTCTTATTTGATGTTGATGGCTCCATTTGTAAATCCAGCTCCATTCGGACGCTGATGGCTCCAATCGGATGCCTCACAGGATATGTGGATAAGGTATGGGGACGAAGCCGCTCAAAAGAATAAGGTTGTAGGGACGCAGCCGTTCACGAAAATAAGGTTGTGGGGACTAAGCCGCTCACGAGAACAAGATGTGTGGACTAAGCCGCTCACGAGACAAGGTTGTAGCTTTACTCGGACATTGATGTCCTTAGGATTCAGATGACTTCCAGTGATCAGGCAACGTTTTGAGCTTTAAGTCTGGTGCCTGCAAAATTGAAGGTTGGAGTTTAGTAATTTGATATGATAATTTCAAGGCTTTCGAGATACCTGAGGGGGTCAGAAGTGCATCCAACTCATTGATTAGGTTTTGGATTTCTGATGTGACTATGAGCTCATCCTTTAGTTCTTCCACATCGTCTTCGGACCAACCTCCTTGACGCTGACGTCCTTAGGATGTGAGATACTTTGCAGAAATGTAAATTCAGCTCCATTCGGACACTGTGGCATAAATTTATATAGCAGAAAAGGAAACTGACGTTCATGTCCAACATGATGTTTTGCAGAAATGTAAATTCAACTCCTCTTGGACGCTGATGTGGGAATTTAAATTGTTGAGAAGGAAATTGATCCGCTCGGACACTGATGCCCACCGGGATATGTTGCAGAAAAGGAAATTCAGCTCCACTCGACGCTAATGGCTCCACTCGGATACCTTGCAGAAAAATATAAATTGCGGCTACACTCGGACGTCTCCACTCGAATTCCGCGATGCATAAATATAAATTCAGCTCTACTCAGACGCTGATGGCTCCACTCGGATGCCTTGCGAATTCAGTTCCACTCGGACACTGATGACTCTACTCGAATGTCTTGAAAAATATAAATTCAGCTTCACTCGGACGCTGATGAATAAAGACTCTACTCAGATGCCGACAACTCCACTCGGACGTTGATAAATTCAGCTCCACTCGGACGCTGATGGTTCCACTCGGATACCTTACAGAAATATAAAATGCGACTTCACTCGGACGTCTCCCCTCGAATGTCGCGATGCAGAAAATATAAATTCAGCTCTACTCAGACGCTGATCAATAATGGCTCTACTCAGATGCTGATAACTCCACTCGGACATTGATGAATTCAGCTCCACTCGGACGCTGATAATCATGACTGATTCTGCAAAACAAACGTTAAATGGTTTTTGCAAGGTGGGGTTTGAACCGCCACACGATTTCTTGAAAGGTGGGGTTTGAGCCGCCACACGATTTTCGCAAGGTGGGGCTTGAACCGCCACATAATCTTTGAAAGGTGGGGTTTAAACCGCCACACGATTTTTGAGAGGTGGGGTTTGAACCGCCACACGATTTCTTGAAAGGTGGAGTTTTTTTTTGAACCTCCACACGATTTTTTTGAAATGCGGGCTTTGAACCGCCACACGATTTTTGAAAGGTTGGGTTAGAACCGCCACATGATTTTTTGAGAGGTGGGGTTTGAACCGCCACACGATCTTTTTGAGATGTGGGGTTTTTGAACCTCCACACGATTTTTTTTTGAAAGGTGGGGTTTGAACCACCATACGATTTTTTTAGAGATGGTGTTTGAACCGTCACATGAATTTTACAAGGTGGGGTTGAACCGCCACACGATTTTTTTTTGAAAGGTGGGGTTTTTAAGTCTCCCCACATAATTTTATTTATTTATTTTTTTTGTTATTTTTTTGAAAGGTGGGGTTTGAACCTCCACACGATTTTTTGAGATGTGGGGTTAGAACCGCCACATGATTTTTTGAGAATGGGGTTTGAACCTCCATACGTTTTTTTGAAAGGTGGGGTTTTTGAACCTCCACACATAATTTTTTTTTTTTTTGTTTGTTTTTTTTTTGAAAGGTGGGGTTTGAACCGCCACACGATTTTTTTTGAGATGTGGGGTCTGAACCTCCACATGACTTTTTTGAGAGTGGGGTCTGAACCTACATACGTTTTTTTTTTTTTTTTTTATGGGTGGGGTCTGAACCTCCATACGATTTTTGAAAGGTGGGGTTTGAACCGCCACACGATTTTTGCAAGGTGGGGCTTGAACCGCCACATGATTTTTGAGAGGTGGGGTTTTTGAACCTCCACACGATTTTTTTTTTAAAATGTGGGGTTTGAACCGCCACACAATTTTTTGAAATGTGGGGTTTGAACCGCCACACGATTTTTTTTAAATGTGGGGTCTGAACCTCCACATGACTTTTTTGAGAGTGGGGTCTGAACCTCCATACGTTTTTTTTTTATGGGTGGGGTCTGAACCTCCATACGATTTTTGAAAGGTGGGGTTTGAACCGCCACACGATTTTTGCAAGGTGGGGCTTGAACCGCCACATGATTTTTGAGAGGTGGGGTTTTTGAACCTCCACACGATTTTTTTTAAAAATGTGGGGTTTGAACCGCCACACAATTTTTTGAAATGTGGGGTTTGAACCGCCACACGATTTTTTTAAAATGTGGGGTTTGAACCGCCACATGATTTTAGAAGGTGGGGTTTTTGAACCGCCACATGATTTTTTGAAATGTGGGGCTTGAACCGCCACACGATTTTTGAAATGTGGGGTTTGAACCTCCACACGATTTTTTGAAATGTGGGGTTTGAACCGCCATACGATTGTGTTTGAAAGGTGGGGTTTCTGAACCTCCACACGATTTTTGAAAGGTGGGGTTTAAACCGCCACACGATTTTTAGAAGGTGGAGTGGTAACGTATCTCCATTCGGATGTCGATAATGGTGGGGAAGATGGGCCGCCGCACGAAGTTGATTGAGGAGTGGCAACGTACTCCGTTCAGGTGTTTATTGGATGGATTTATTGGAGGGATTTTGATCATAGTGTGAGATTCCCCTGACGTATATATGTATCCTGCAAATAAGGAGGAAACAAACACGAAGCAGCAGTGGATGGAAAAAAGTAGAGCAAATGATAAATGGAAACAATGAAATCAAATCATATATGTTGTATATGAAAGGATTCCCACACTACCCAAAGGTTTGCCCCCAGTATTTTATAAAAGCAACTTCCCTATCAAGAGAATGTTCAACAAGTTTATGCATTTCTGGAGAACATGTCATCTATTTTCTATCATATAAGCACGCTTGATACAAGTCTAGAAAAGCATCCGCATCTTGCCCAGGAGATAACAACCTCAAGGACAAGACTTTCCCACAACATGTAGACATAAGCAATCCTCACCAGATATTAGTGTTTGCGCTCACACTCAGGAATAAGGCTATGTGTTTACACTCATAGAAATGCAGCAACATAGCACACAGTCAGATTTGCAATGTCAATCCGAGTGAATAAACTTCAGATAAAGATGCACATGCATGGGCATTCTAATAATCGAAAGGACTTTGCGGGGAGAAGAAGTGAATATATTTTCTTTAATGAACAGGGCCTGCTGATTGGCCACAGTGAGGGCAAAGTGCACAAGTCCTTCAGTCTTGCTGGGGATGCTTCTTCCCACCATCACTTTGAGGGCATAGTGCTTAGATGCTGGATATGCTCCTCCTTGGTCGTTTTGAGGGCAAAACGCCCAGGTTCTTTGATCTTCGCCGGGAACGCTCTTTGATTACTTTGGTGAAGCCCTGAAACTTTCCCTTGAGAGGTCCACAATTTATTGTTTGAATACAACTGGGTTCTAAGTCCTTGAATCTCGGTGAACCCTAGACGATGAGGTTTTTCATGGGTCTGAGACTGGTCGGACTAATTGCCACTGCTGTGTACCACCCCTGCCTTGGTTGTTATGGGGAAATAGGCTTCACTTTTCTCCTTTTGGAAAATTGACCTGGAGCCAATTTTTCGTACTTGCTTCTGCTTTTCTTTCCTATCTTTTTTCTTTTTTCTTTCTTTTTTTCTTTTTTTTTTTGTTTTTTTTTTCTCTTTTTATTCTAACACAAAATACATAGAGCAAGTACCGTTTTCGTGCTGGCTTTCCTTGGTCTTGGTTTAAGGCAGAGGCCTTCATTTCTTGCTCTTCTCGGCGTCCTTCCAGTGTCGACCATCAATATTTAAGGATTTCTTCTTTCTTCTTTTGCAAACCTCACTCACTGTGCACCTTGCCCCCGGTTAGCAATCTCAGTCTGGCACTGTTCATTGTCTTATATATAAAAAAAGAAAATGGAAGAAAGAGCAAAGTCCAATGTCATTTTACTGCTATCCCATGGCTAATGGTGCATGTACCCTGGATATTATGCAAATCTAACTAGCACTTTAGTTTAGCATTTGCACTCATGAAAGAAGTATGGCATAAAGGCCCAAAATACTCACAGGGATGTATTTGTGACTGCTTACGTCTAAACATGCCGCGGATATAAGAGCTAGCAGGCGAGATCATGTATGTCACATAATTTCAAATGGATGCACAAGTTATCCATGATGTAGAAACATGTTGAACATGCTCAATTTAGGGAAGGTTTGACAATTTTGGGGGTAGTGTGGATTTTATTTAGCAAAAAAATTGATTTCACAAAAATCTCAATAGTTTTAGCAATTCTATAGACAGAATGTGAGGACGTGGTCGCTCGCAAATTTTTTTTGAACAATTAAAAAAGTTGCCCCCAATATGGGAATGAATGCATACTATTTGTACAAAATTTAAAGAGGCAGAGAGGTAGATGGACTTCTCTGAACATGTGCAACAGAGCAGAAATGACAGTCATTTCAAAGTCAGCAGGAGGAGGATTCCTCTACACTCACTGAGTAGCGTTGGGCTAAAGCCAAGGTAAAATGGACGCAAAGAGCTCATTGTTGCGAGCTATCATTCTGTATGTTTACCCCCCTGCAAAAATAATATCCCAACTATGGATGAAATGTCCCTTAATGTAGAAACGAGACTACACTAAAAGGAAAAGGCATAAAAAGAAAGGGACTACCCGGGGTTTGCGAAGCAGAAGCAGCAAGGGTAGAAATGACGATTATTCAAGAGTTGGTAGGAGGATTCCTCTGTCCCGCTGGGTAGCGATGGAATTCTTCTAGTCGTCATTTTGTTGCTTGCCCAAGCTAATGATTGATGTGCTCCTTTCGTCCACCTGAAATAAAGGGATTTAAATAGAAAGTTCAAAGGAAAAGATATCCTCAAATCTTAACGAGCAAAAAATACTGGTGAGGAACACGTGGGTTGCCTCCCACGAAGCGCCCTTGTTTATAGCCGTAGGCTCGACTATCCAAACTTCACGTTGTCAATCAATTCTATTAGATGTTTTCCATGCATTTAGTTTGATGTGAGTTATCACATGAAGTGAATGGTCTTCTAGCAAATTATTATGCAGGTAGCCATGACAGGATAGGTTCCATTTCTAGCGAGGCATTATGCAGGTAACCACGGCCTGATTCAAACTCTAACTCGGGTTCCTGCAAAATAAAGAAGAAATGGTTAGAATGAAGGGTGGTTTAAGAAAATGATCAATATAATCAATAGGTTCTAGAATCTCCCTTTTCTAGCAAGGCTTTATGCAGATAACCACGACATGATTCAAATTCAGACTCGGGTTCATGACGATGTTGGAATCAAATCCTAATTATCTCCTTCTCAATCTCCCATGGATCATCACCTATCAAGATACAAAATTCAATCCATTAGTAGCATCAAATTCATGCATGTGTTAAAAGATTAACGATATTGATATGGTATGAGGAACATCCATTGGGTATGGTGTCGGGATGTTGGAGTGTTAGGGTGATCTGAGCAAAGCGAAGTAGTTGGACACGCTTTAATTTCATCTTTTCTAGCGGTTCTGTGTCTTGGGCAAGACGAATTATGACTAATCAAGGGAGACCACGCCTTAATTTCACCTTGTTCTTCTTTTTGGTGGTTCTGTGTCTTGGGCAAGACAAATTATGACTAATAAAAATGAGAGTTTTTGGACCCCGAGGATCTAGTTTATCTTCTTCAAGCCTGGTTATAAACAAAAAGTGTAAATAAGTATAATATAAATCATACAGTAATAATAATAAAAAAACACATGGATTTCGTTCTGATAAATAATTCTCCGACAACGGTGTAAAAAATAATTACAACTTATCACTAGCTACAAAAAAACATATTAAACTAGATATGTAATTAATGCTCCTTGATGAGTAGATATGTGAGAGGAAAGCAATTCCACCGAACTCCCTTTTGTCCTTTTATTCTGCAAGTACGCAGAAAAATGAACGCTAATCAGTAGTATCTGAACGGAGAATGTATATAAAGGTGAGTAATAATGAATAAAAATAGGATATAATAACAATAACAATACGGACGAAATTCAATAAGACGAAAGTAAAATCATAGCATCGCGAGAAAAATAGTGAATCATTGCATCGCAACAAGAATTATCATGGCATCATGGTAAAAGAAATGGAGAATAATGGCAATGATGAGGCACGTTGGAAATAGACATACGATCATGATGCATATGTCGGGTAATTTCAACTATTTCTAACTGGCTGAAAGGCTCCCGGACGATATCATAAAAGTGGTCCCTCAGTAAATGGATACGTGATTGCTGACCGAAACATAAAGGAATCGGGGCGCTCACCCATTTAGGGGTTCTAGTCCGAGTTAGGGTTCATGAAAGCTGACTGGGACCCAAGTCCTCAGGGCTTCACTAATACCAACCTAATCCTATTTGGGAAGGCCCGGCGAAAGGGCATTATGCATGATGCGAATGAGAAGACAACAGTTGATATCAAAGCGAATAAATAAATAATAACAATAAACACCTCAAGCAAATAATTCCGGCTTCGACCCTAAAGTCTCCAGCGGAGTCGCCAAACTGTCGCACCGTCGCGAGCGAAATTCGGGACGCAAATGTGAAAACACATAACAATGAAGTCGCCACCCTATTTTTCTAAGGTTTAGGGAAACCTAAAAGTCTGAAAAAGAAGAAAATAAAACAAAAACTAAGGCACAAATAAAAAGGGTCTAAACCCGAGAACAACGGTTCGGGGTCGTTTTATGGACTCGGGAAGGTGTTAGGCACCCGAGTCTCATCCTTAAAAAGGTTACCGGTTCTAAAAAAAGGTGTTTAAAAATCATGTTGAAAACAAGTAATTTGGCCCTCAGAGGGGGTATCGTCGCTTTAGTTCTTAAGTTTGTGAGATTGATTTTATCCTAACTGTTGTCGAGTTGTTTAATAACATTTTTTTTATCCTCTAAAAGATAAAAAGGTTGGTTGTATACCTATTCCGGTTATATTTAGCCGAGTTCAAAATTAGTCCGATTACATGCAAAATTGGTGAGATTACTACCGTTTTATTAATCTTTACCAAAGCAACGCCAGTATCGTCATTGGGCCATTGCACGTGATTAATCCTATTTACTAGGTGATTCTAAGCATGCATAGACTAGCAAAGTACCGTTTTATATGAATGCGAGAAAAAAAACACATTGAAAAGAGAAAAACCGGGAAGTGGGGTCGAAGCCGCGCACATAAACACATTCGTCAAGATAGCATAAATTAAAATACAATCGTGGGGTCGAAGCCGCACACGAAACACATTCATCAAAATAAAGCGTAAATTCGTGGGGACGAAGCCGCACACGAAACAAGCATAAAATAAAGCACATTCAATGGTATAAGCATCATGCAAACTGATTAATTCGAATTCTAACAATCACGCATTAAAATACGTTTATCCAAAATAAAGAGGGGAAAAAGGAAAACATACCTGGAGAGCTTTACCTGCAGATCAAAGATTAGTGGCAACAATTAATAATAAAATAGATAAATACTGCAAATAAATATTATAAATTAATTACAAATTCCCAAATAAATAAATACAACAATTAAATTCTCCATTCGAGCTCCGCAATTGGGAATGAACATCGAACTCCTCGTCGAACTCCATCAAGCTCGTCGAGCATCATCATGCAAACAAAACATACGAACAACATAGACAAATAAACGCGTATAAGTAAGGGACTCACAAATAAATTTCAAATGATTAAATATTAATAAAAATGGAATTCCTTACCCATTAAAATTGGCGTAGCATCCGATCGAGATGATAATCGTGAATTCGGTACCTGCAAAAGTGAAGAACGAGTTAATACACGATTTTAATTAAAAGGGCTTGGGCCGTAGCCCATTCTTTTTATTTTTTTCTTTCATGGGCCGCAACCCATTTTCTCCTTTTTTGCTCTTTAGGCCGCAGCCCATGCTATCTTTTCTCTCTTTTGTTGGGCCGAAGCCCAACCCTCTCTTTTTCCTTGTCAAAACGACAAGGCTCTCCTCTTCTCCTCTATTTCTTTCTTTTTTCATTTTTAGGGCTGCACGCAGCCCTCTTCTCTTCTTCCTTATTCTTTATTTTTCTTCTTTCTTTTCTTCTGTTATCTCCGGTCAGGAAGCGAGTAGTGGTGGTTTGGTGACGTGGCGCGGCTACAAGCGACGACAGCGACGGTGGCGAGGTGAGGCGGTGGGCGGAGGCTCCGGTTGGCAGTGGCGGCGAGGGAGGAGCGGCCGTGAGCCGCTCGCGACGGTGCGACAATTCTTATATATGATACAAATATAGGAGTGAATTTTACACACTTTTTATATATAATAATAATGACCAAATGTATAATAATATAGCGTGTTGTAGTAAAATACACTCTAGGAAGCTAAAACTACATTTGTTGAATGATATAAGAATATGCTAATTAATAATAATTAACAATAAAAAATTCTTTGTGTTTTTTTAC
This sequence comes from Viola odorata, assembly GCA_963691705.1. NCBI lineage: Eukaryota > Viridiplantae > Streptophyta > Magnoliopsida > Malpighiales > Violaceae > Viola > Viola odorata. Next base: position 63,950,846 of record OY829538.1, on the reverse strand, counting down.
TCATTTTAATAATTAATTTACTATACACATTTTTGGTATTAATTTAAAACATATACTCACTAGTTTATATTAAATTTGTACCTTTCCAATACGTGTGACTTAAAAATACACAAATAATGTAACTTAACAAGGAGAGATCTGCAAATAAAAAAAGATGACAAATTAACACAAATTAGCGAGGGCAAATGATAAATTAATGTATAAACAATTATTTATAAAATAAAACACCAATAGATAAATACAGTGAATATTATATATCATTTGAGAACCAAAAGACACAACGAAGTAAGTTTAAAATTCACGCTAAAATCTCGTATTTAAACTTTAGTATATAGTAGCTGTTTTAAAAAAATTAAGGTACTATTTAAGTCGATTTTCGAATTCTAACGTAATAGAGTATGGAAAAGAAATTCGGGGCATCAAATTATATATACTTGCAGTTTATGTTTTACCTTGTGGTGTGCAGGGAGGTGAATAGGTGATGTGGTGGTCAATTTGATGAAGGGCGTTTGATTTATTCCTTGTTTGTTAGGAAATAATTTTCTCTTATTTTTTAATATTTGTTAGTGAAAAATGTGTGGGATCCAAGAAAATAAATTATTTTATATGAAAAATGAGTAGGCAAAATGAGGGAAATAAATTTCCCCTTTTAACTTTAAGTGAGCGGAAGACATTTTCCTCAACTCTTACTCTTTTCTTCTTCTTCTTTCTCCCAATTCAAAATTTTCTTTCCAAACAAATTTGATTTTACTTGTTTATGTATTTAACAGAATAAATTAAAAATTACAAAGATATAATCTTCAATCTCTCCACTTTTTTTATTTTTTTTAATCTTTTATAAATGAGTTTATATTATCCATGAGTTACTCATGGTTTGTTTTTTCAAAGCAACAATATATCATTCACCATTCAAAATTGTCTAAACATATTTAACTCCATATAGTTTAAAAGCTTGTAATGTCAATCTTATAGTTGTATAAAAAATTGCAATTTAAACTTTTATAATAGCTAAAAATCTCAAAAAATATATCTAAAAAATTCAGAAAAATATTCAAATTTGAGAGAAAAAACACAAGAGAGCTCACTTCACAGAAAAATTGAAAAAAAATATTGTAAATAAAAGTGAAACTATATTTTCCAATTACTTTATGTTCTACTATATTTGTTACATTTTTTACCAAATTTTATAATTTTTTACTATGTGTTACTATTTTATTTGATTTTTTAAATTATTATAAAGGTTAAAATTGAAACTTTTAAGAAAATTATAAAGTTGACATTGTAATCTTTAAAACTATGACGAATTAAGTAGAAATTTTGTAAATTATAAAATTTATTATTTATGCAATCATAAATATATGCTCGATTTAAATATTTGTTTGAAATGTACATAATTTTTTATTTCATAAATTACCTAAAAAAAATATACTATATATTTTTAGGAAAATAACTTTTCAAGAAATTATTTTCTATTGCATCCAAACACTAGAAAATATTTTCCAGCTAAACAACCAAACAATAGAAAATAATCTATTTCCATGAAAACGGATTCAAAAAAAATATTTTCCTCAGATAAATTATTTTTCCAAAACAAACGGTCTAAAACTTTGAAGATTTGGGGCTACACGTGGGTGAATCTCCACCCTCCAGATGTTCACTTATTTTTTCTTTTTTCTTTTCGCTTATCCCCCACATTTATTGAACCTTACTTGAAGTGTGTAGCATAATTAATGATTTATCCAAATAAGAAAACCAAATTGAATAAAGTGTCAAGATGTTAAAGGAAACTCATCATTATTGTCGATCATAAATAAATAGTCCTTAATTCACGTTTCTAGATAATTATTGTTTTTTTATGGAAAAAAAAATTATTAATTTGTAGAAATTTCTTTTTGAACGGAAAAATTATTCTTTTATCGGTGAGGTAATATTCTTTTCTTTTTATTGCTTTGCCGGAAGAAAAAATATGATTTTTTTAACATTAGATACGAAATAAATTGAAAATGTAAATAAGGTGAATCAAACCTAATATAATTAGTGATTTAAAAGAACTCTAATGGGTTTGGTTTTCTTGATGAAATGAAAAAATATGATTGTTTAAATACATGGTAAATTAATCTTAATTACTGAAACGCTTATCTATTTGACTAAATTTAAGTTGCAAATTGGATAAATGTAAAGGTTAACTAGCATGCAAGAAATTGTTAATATTAAACAAGAACTAATTATGGAAATTGAATAATAAAATTTAAATTTTGAATAATTATAAAAAAATAATTTAGCTTCAGATTTTGATAAAAGAAATTGAGGAATAAATAATATTTTATTACGTGTTACTATTTTATTTGATTTTTTAAACTATTATAAAGGTTAAAGTTGAAACTTTTAGGAAAACTATATATTTGATATTGCAATCTTTTAAACTATGACAAATTATGTAGAAATTTTGTAAACTATAAGGTTTATTATTTATGCAGTCATAATTTTAAATATATGTTTGATTTAAAAATTTGTTTGAAATGTGCGTAACTTTTTATCTCATAAATTACTCAAAAAAAATATACTATATAAAATACAGGAAAATAAGTTTTTGTTGCATCCAAACACTAGAAAATAGTTTCCCGCTAAACAACCAAACAACAACAAAATAATCTACTTTTCAGGAAAACAGATTCTAAAAAAAATATTTTCCTCACATAATTTATTTTACCAAAACAAGCGGGGCCTAAACGTTCTTTGCACTAGATTGTTGAATTACTCAAAAAAAAGACCAGTGGGGGGAGGTTGGAACCCACGAGACTTTCCAAATACGGATCAGCTCACCATCCCCTACCTACCAAAGGCAACCTCTAGTAAGAGCGTCACGACCAGCCAAGAAACTCCTCCAAATGAAGCTAGGACGGGACCCAAACGCGGCATCAAGGAAGTGGCCAGCAGGGAAGTATTTGGCTTTTAACACTCTGGCGAGAAGAGAGGTAGGGTGCTGAATAATGCGCCACCCTTGTTTAGCCAGAAGCGTAAGATTGAACTCTCGCAGCTTGCGAAAACCCAAACCACCCTCCCGTTTAGGCTTGCAGAGCACATTCCATGAGATCCAACTGGTCTTTCGTCTACTGTCACAACCTCCCCACCAAAATTGTCTCATAGCACGATCTAACTCCTCACAAACCCCGAGGGGCATCTCAAAATAACTCATTAAATAGGTGGGGATAGCTTGCGCAATAGACTTAATCAGAACTTCCTTCCCAGCTTGAGATAATGTCTTCTCTTTCCACCCGCTCAAACGTTTACATAAGCGATCACGAATCGAGCTAAAAGCAGCTTTTTTTTAACGACTAAAGCCTACCGGAAGACCAAGGTATTTAGAGTGATGGGACACCACTCTGATACCAAGACGACGTTGAATGGTGGATCTCAAAGCTCCACAGACATTTCTATTGAACACTATCTCCGACTTCTCCAAATTGATCATTTGGCCCGACGCAGCCCCATAGGTAGATAGAATTCCCGCAATAACATCCGCTTCACTAGGAGAGGCTCTAGCAAAAATAAGGCTGTCATTTGCATAGAAAAGATGACTAACACAGGGACCCCCCTGGCTTGCCGAAATACCATGAAGCAGGCGAGACTGATTCGCCTCACGCAACATCGCCGAGAGACCTTCAGTGCAAAGAATAAAGAGATAGGGGGATAGGGGGTCTCCCTGCCTAAGACCTCTCATAGGTTTGAAAGTCGGACCAGGGTTACCTTCCACCAGAATAGAGTATGAGACTGTGGAGACACAACGCATAACGAGGTCCACCCACCCGGTATGAAACCCAAGCTTGAGCAAGATTTGGCGCAGATATTGCCACTCCACCCTGTCGTAAGCTTTACTGATATCAAGCTTAAGACTCATCAAGCCACGACCCGTCCGCCTATTCTGCATAGTATGAAAAATCTCTTGGGCAACACAAGCATTATTAGTAATAAGCCTGTTAGGGACAAACGCACTTTGATTTTCAGAAATGATATCAGGGAGGAAAAGTTTCAGTTTGTTCTCACTTTAGACCTATTAGCCTCTGCAATGTTATCGTGCCACACCCCAAGCTCATCACTGATCCTCTCAATGCGATTCTTCTTAAGTCGATGGCTAGCATGCCTGTGGAAAAAACTTGTATTCTTATCCCCAGCTTCCAACCACAAGGCGCGAGATCGTTGCTGCCACATAATTTCCTCCCTGTGAATAAGTTCTGCCAGTTCCCTCGACGGCCACTGAATCTCATCTTGGTTCTGATCCAACACTGGCAGCTGTTGTAACTGACCTAATCTGTCCCTACCCAATTTGATTTTCCTCAGCAAAGAGCCAAAGGACACTCTACTCTACTTAGTAAGGGACTCCCCACAGTGACGCAATCTATCCATAATAGAGGAGTGACTCCCCCATGAACCATTAGATTGCCAAGCTGCTTCCACAACATCCGGACAACTCTCATCCCTAAGCCAAGCAGCTTCAAACCGATACAACATACCTCTTCGACACTCTGATTTCTTATGTCTAAACTGAAGAAGCAACAGACAATGATCCGAACCAAAGCGAGGGAGATGGTACAAACAACTGTTAGGAAAGAGATCCTTCCAGTCCTGTGTCGCAACCCCTCTATCAATCCTTTCCAGAATAAGACCAGAACCCCGTTGATTATTACACCATGTAAAAGGAGCTCCCTTAAAACCCAAATCCTGTAAATCGTAGTCGTCCAAGGCTTGTCGGAAATCTAACATGGCCGATAAATGTCTATCACGACCACCATGCTTCTCAGCCGCCCAAAGGATCTCGTTGAAATCCCCCAAACAAACCCAAGGCAGTTGATTGTTGCCCTAAAGAGAGCGAAGTAAGTCCCAAGTTTTATGCTTATCTACACCTGAAGGCCAACCATACAAACCAGAAAACCGCCAATAGACTAAAGGATTATTTATTTCATTTATTTTGACATCAATACAATGCAAACTTAAAAAAAGAATAGAAACATGTAGCGAATTGTTCCACATAAAGGCCAAACTACCACTCCTAGAGGGACCAACAGAATCCACCCCGATGACATGGTTGAAACCCCAACCTTTATTCAAAGTCCTAACCTCTAACACTGTCAACTTCGTTTCACATTAGAAAACCAAAGAGGGAGCTTCAGGCTTCAAAAGCTTAGATAGAATCGAAACTGTCGATTGGTTCCCAAGCCCTCGACAGTTCCAAGACAAAGCAATCATATCTATAGGCGGGACTGCTCAGCAGCCTCCGCCTCTGGTCCATGAGGGGAAATAGGTCCTCGAAGTTTCTTTGGTGTAACAGAAGTTCCATACTCCACAGCCACATCAGTCAAGCCATCCGGAGTCCTTTTCATATCTGCTCGCTGCGGAATCGCACATTTCTTCTTCCTTGACCGATACATGTTGGGTCCCAAGTTAACATACGAATAAATCCTCTTCCTATCTTTCTCCGAAATTTCACCATCTATCATCCCAAAATTTCTCATGACCACTATCTTGTCCTCAGCATTCAGAGCATTTCAAAGCGCTTCATTTTTGGCAACTGTCCTCTTCAAAATAGCCAATTGCTCCTTAGTCTCTGCAGGTCCTTTGGAGGGACCATCCAAACTCTGAACCTAAATAGCTGGAGAAAAAAAATCAGAGTCAAGGCTGAAACTAGTGTCCAGAGTCGGCGGAATATCCGAGAGGAGAGGGCGTAGGGGAATACTGGACCAACTTATTGTTGGAAATAGGAGAAAAAGGCCCAAGGCATGAAAGAGGCCTAGGACCAACCAAGGAGAGAGCCGGCCCAACCAAGGAGGACGCTGGACAGGAACACGGGCCTGGAGGAGGGAGGCGCGGCCCAGCAGCAACAACAGACTCCGGCCCAGCGGCAATGAGCAGCCCGTTATTTTGGGCAGCTGCCTCCAAGGCCGGCTCTAGAGTTGGGCTTAGAGGAGATAAAGCCGGCTCTAGAGTTGGGCTTAGAGGAGATAAAGCCGGCCCAAAAGGCTTAGGCAGCCCACTCTTATTAAACCCGGTAGCACCATCAACATCCAAAGAATTATTACCAGCCTCCTTCACGTCTGCCACGTCATTAATTAGAAGCCCTTTCTTCTAAACTTCCTCAGCAACCGATTCAACCAATTTTTGAACAACCAAATTATTTCCATTAAATACACCATTCACCCTCCCATACTTCCCTGCAATAATTAGGGACTTAATACTGCTCATCAACTGGTCAAAAATAGCTATATCCTTACCCCCATTAACTTCCTGCAATTCAGCCTCATTAATGTCATTAACCCCCTGCATAAATGCCTCATTATTACGTCGATCAGCTCTAGCAACCAAGGGAGATACCTCTGTATCAGAAAAGACACCAACCGAATGAATCCGATGACCGAAAAAATCAAGCCGCTTAGGACGCAACGGAGAAGAAAACTAATCCAACGGACTGGAATCACCCCGATTCTTACGACCAGAACTACCACGACTATCAAACTGATAGTGAACCAAATGCTCCGAAGAGACCCATAAATTCACATCAAAAGGCAAAAGGACAGAATCACTAGCCCCTGCCGAATTCCAGCCAAAATAATTCTTATGAATGTGACCAATCAGACCACAAAAATAACAGTACATAGGAAGCTTCTCATACTGAAAAGACAGTAGTATGGCTGGACCAATATCAACCTTAAATTCCAAGGAACTAACTAGAGGAGAATCAATACGTAGCCTAGCCCGAAATTTCACAAAATTCCAACAACCCCGCAAATTCGAATCACTCACAGACACAAAACCAGCCCCCATCATTGATGCAATACCCATAATATTATCCTCATTACGCAAATTGAAAGGGAGATAAAAAATACGGATCCAAAAACATACCTCATTCAGATTGACCTTCGAAAATTGAACACCACCATCCACAGTTTGCAACACCACCAACTTGTTATCGAACAGCCACGGGGAACCCTCCATCACTTTCGAATGATCCTGAGTGGACGAGAACTTAAACAAGAAGAGATTTCTTTCAATTTGCGTCTGCTCAAATTTGGCAAAAGGCTGCCAAATAGACTTCATGACCGCAAAAAAAGAAGGGACATGAATGGGCTTCTCAGTCACCACCCTCCCCAAACCCAGCAGCTCAGCCTCAGCCGACGACGATGAGCGCAAGACAAAAGGGACCACATCCCCAACAACCATGACCACCTCTTTTCCTTTCCCAGCCCGAGACGAAGAAGAAGCCGAAGCGTCCATAATCACAGAATATTTCAAGACGTGAAAACAAAAAAACCAGCCCTGTAAGAGATAACAAACAGAAAGCAGGAAATCAACAAAAAAGGAATTACTTGTAGACACAAGACAAAAGCCTAAAGAGGAAATAATAGCCCTGAAAGGAAAGAAAAGGAAATTGTGGCAGGAATGAAGGCGGGGAAGAAAAGACGGGATCAGGGAAGATTTGCTCCTAGGCACCATAATTTAGGGAATCGGAATCCCACCATAATAGAAAGTCACTCTCAGACAATCAATAGGATCCCAACATCCAAGGGATCCACAAAGGAAAAAGAACAGATCAGGAAAGAAAAACACAGTAATCGCCATGGTGAGGGATCACCGGCGCATAAAAAGTAATCGCCATGGTGATTAAAACCATCTGTAATGATTTATCTTGACTTGTAGTTTAATTAATAATTAGTAATTGTTCTTGAATTCTTGGTAAATATTGGGGTACAAAGATTAAAACGTTATACTTAAATTGAAAAAAAAAATTGATGGGAACTTGATGTATGATGATTCAGTTGAGTGGTAATGAATGTGGTGTGAAATTGCTATGATGAAATTATATTGGTCAAATGGATGTTTAAATTAATAGTAGTTTTTTTGTCATTCGTAAATAGTAGAGTGAGGGTAAAAAAGAAAGCACATTGTAGTAAAGTGCTAAAAGATAAAATGAGGGACATCCTTGTCTGTTGTATACAGTTTTTAATATATTGTTGTGAAGTATCTTAATGTTAGTGAAAATTGGTAAATTATGGTGAGATCGATGTCATGAAAGTTGATTTTTAAAACAATGCAACTGATATGTTGATCAAAACTGTGGTTGCGGATAAATTCAGGCATTACCTAGACTAGGTTATTGTGAAAAAGAAGTACTAGACCCTTAGGGGTATTGGCAAGGTAGTGTGACCATGTGTGTTTAGGGAGATGATGGAAGAAATTTCAAATCAAGATGAAAATTGTTAAATATTGGCTACAAATTTTAAATAAACCCAAGGTAATCACAAGGCCCGTATTGAGAAGGACTCTGGTCAAAGCACATGGCTGATAGGGTACGGTTCTAATATTGATATTAGGGTTCATGTACAATAGTTTTTTTTTTTGGAAAACGCCACAAAAGGCACCTGTACGTTGGCTTTGAACTTTATTTGGCACCTCAACCTTTTTTCGTCTTTAAATGGTACTCGTACGTTAGTGTTTGATCACATTTGGTACCTGCGACCATTTCCGTCCACAATTTGCCGTTATGTAGCCTACGTGGCGAGCCACGTCAGCAGTGACCTCTGACATTGCTGACGTGGCGTGCCACGTAAGTGTTTCCGACCTGAATTGTTCCTCCATGGGTCGGGTCGGGCTGCTGGTTTCAAACGACGAACGATGTGTCTCTCAGCTGGACATGATTGAACGACGTGTCTCTCAGCTGGACATGATTGAACGACTGTCGCCCAAGTTGGACGACACGACGAACATCTCCCCTTAAGTGAACGGCGAGTCGTTCACTATACACCTCTCCTTCATCTCCATCGTCGCGAACATCTCCCCTCATTTCTCCATTTTCCCTTTTTCCCTCTTCTCAAACCAGCCCTAACCCTAGATTTCCCAAATTCCCAAATTAAACCTCTTGCAATTTTCCCTAATGCTAACCATATGAAAGCCCAAGGTTGACGTCGTCTGCTGTCTGCTATGAAGAGGTTTTGATTTATTTCGAATGCAATTTGTTTTTCCCGTTTATATACATTTTTGTTCAGTTTTTGTTTTGTTTGCATTTCCAAATAGAGTGTTTGGTTTTGTGAAATTTGAATTGCATTTCATTTTTATGTTTAAATTGCGGCTTGTTAGTAAGCAAAGGAATACAATGTTCATCCTGACATACTAAGCACTGGGTTAGAAATCAATGCCCTTGTCTTTTCTTATTTGGCTTGTTCTATAATTGCTTGTTTGCTTTGCCATCATGAACTACTGCCTTTTTTCAAGTGGGTAAAAATCTAGTAGAAATCTATAACGACTCGTTTATTTAGTTTAATTAAATAAGATAATTTAATTTTGTTAAGTTAGTTTAATTAAGAATGGCAATTAAAATTATTTAGTTTAAGTTTGTTTATTTAGTTTAATTAAATAAGATAATTTAATTTTGTTAAGCTAATTTCATTTATTTTGTGAAGATAATTTCATTTAGGTAATTTTAATTAATTTCTTGGAAAATGGAAGGAAAATTTAAAAATTACATAAAATCTGACGAGATGGGGCCATTGTGCCGATAATTTTTTGACATTCTAAATAATTCCGATAAGTATTTTAACACAATACTAAGCAATACAAACTTCAATAATTTCGATAAGTATTTATATTTATTTTAATAAATACAACTACTAAAAAACTGGTTAGCGAAACACTGATCTTTGCCATTGTGCCGATAATTTCTTGAAACACATTCTATTTTAACATAATACTAAGCAATACAAACTTCAATAATTCTTAAACACATTCTATTTTGTAGAAGTTGCAGCTGCACCACCAGACGCTTGACGTTTGCTCTTTCTATTTGGGACATCAATGACCCGTTGTCGAGGGGTATTAGGCTGCAAAATATCAACACAAAGCAAAGAAATCAGACTACATGTACGTTATACTAAATTAGAATTTGCAACATCATAGCAGCTCACATCAAAGCAGGTCCATCCCGATTCTGCAACAAAACATCCCAAACCGCTTGGTAGCTTACCCTTCCTTTTATCAGACTTCTTCTTGCTCCCTGTAGAAGTGCCACACGTCTGTCGTAGTTCTTGCAACAGAACTTGAGTTCTATCAGTCACTTGTGTAGCAGGTACCTGAACAGGTGCTGGTTGTGAACCTGACACTTGTGAGTTTGATGGTGTAATGAACCTGACACAGAGATGTGGAACTGTTTTTGGCAAGTGTGTGGTCCTACATATGTTTTCACCATCCATTGCCTACTCCTACCATCAATTGAACACAATATTCTCCACTCACATTCACTCTGTATACAAACAGCCCTGCACCTTTTCTTCTCATTCTGAATGAATCTCACATCTCTCCTATAGTGTATTGCATGGCTAATCACAGCTTTCATAAACACTTTCTTATTAAAAGTATGGAATTAGCTCACCTTTTTTGAACCGAGGCCGGGTATGTGGAATTCTCACGGCATGTTCAGCCTCACTCTACTACTGGATGTCAAGAAACTGTCGTCTGACCCGTTATCGAAAGACGCATCATTGATCTCCTCGGCAGCTTCAGTTGTGTTAGAATGGACATGCTCTTCTTCCCATTTCCCTCCTTAATTCTTCCACAAACTCTTCATTCCCGCGAACATTTCCCTCCTCTCTCCCTACCCGGGGACCACCTAGATCCACTTTCTTCTTTTCTCTCCTACTTTTCAGTTTCTTTTTCTTCTCCCGATGCAACAAAAACTCTTCGTCCTCATTAACCGAAAAATAGGGACAATCTTCCCAATATTCATTTCCGACATCATCATCATCATCACACTCATAGTCACTATCCCGATATTGAGACTCATATCCATCATATTCATCACATTCATCAACCACATCTTTTCACTTATTAGACCCCAAACCTGTCCCACTAGTCCCACCAAGTCTAACTCCATGGTCTGATATCCCTAGATTATCACACAAGGTCTTGGATTTTGTTCATCCAAATAGGGATGTGTTACATCACTTTGCTCAACATATATATGCACTACGTTATTCTCAAGAGCATATCTAAGGAACCGAACAAATGTATTATCACCACATAAACTAATCAAAGTTTCTCTTAATCCTAGACCATCACAATATTCATCATACCATACCTTACCTATTTCCTTATATCCAAATGCAGCACATCTTTCTAATATAGTAAAAAAAGATACCTTATCCAGATCAACCGTATCTTCAATAATAGTCCCCCCAATGTAGAACCACTCACGCAATGTTCGTACAAATTTTCCACCAATATGGAATTTAAGAGTTGTCATTTTATCCTGCACATACCAACAGACAGAAAAACACAAGTCAATGGTCATTTAAAAACCTACTAATGAGTACAGGTACCATTTAATAAAGCTATAAACAAATACAGGTGCCATTTAAAAAAACAAAGCGTAGAAGGACCAAACAATTAAATAATTAAATAACACCAGCAAGAATCAAACAAATACAGCATGGATCACTAATTTTGGTGAACACCAGGACCAGGACAACAATTAAATAATACATGACCATGGACCACTATTCGGCTTCATCTTAACAGACAACAAGAAGCACGAAAATGAATTAATAAAACATGGTGGACACTTTTGTCTCCATATATATAGCAAAAGGAACTATTCAGCCAGAAGTGTAATTGAAAAAATATTACTTTTAATTAAATAAAAAAAAGACTTTCCCTTTACATCCACTTTTAAAATGAATTTTTCCCTTTCCCTTTACATCAACTTCAACACAGACAGCAGCACGACAAATTGAAAAAAAACAACATCTACAGAAGTATTACTGTCGGTACAACCACAGTACAACCACATGCGACATAAAAAATAAATTGCCAATTGGTAGAAAATGGGAAAAACAAATTGCATTCGAAATAAATCCAAACCTCTTCAAAGCAGACAGCAGACGACGTCAACCTTGGGCTTTCATATGGTTAGCATTAGGGAAAATTGCAAGAGGTTTAATTTGGGAATTTGGGAAATCTAGGGTTAGGGCTGGTTTGAGAAGAGGGAAAAAGGGGAAATGGAGAAATGAGGGAAGATGTTCGCGACGATGGAGATGAAGGAGAGGTGTACAGTGAACTACTCGTCGTTCACTTAAGGGGAGATGTTCGCCGTGTAGTCGTTCAATCATGTCCAGCTGAGAGACACGTCGTTCGTCGTTTGAAACCAGCAGCCCGACCTGACCCACGGAGGAACAATTCGGGTCGGAAATGCTTACGTGGCACCCCACGTCAGCAATGTCAAAGGTCACTGTTGACGTGGCTCGCCACATAGGCTACATAACGGCAAATTGTGGACGGAAACCGTCGCAGGTACCAAATGTGATCAAACACTAACGTACGAGTACCATTTAAAGACGAAAAAAGGTTGAGGTGCCAAATAAAGTTCAAAGCCAACGTACAAGTGCCTTTTGTGGCGTTTTCCCTTTTTTTTTTTCTAAGTTGTACTTTGTACTATTTATCATTATAACGAAATATTCTTTATCTTTCTCTTAAAATATGCACATCGCTGAACCACGTAAAATAAATTGTCTTTCTTTTTTCTTTTCTTTTTTACTTTCTCTTTGCATTTTCTATACATAGTGTATGTTGATTCAAAGATAAATGAAGTATTAATTTACAACAAAAATAACACAATCTAAAAATCACCTAGAAAATATTAAACATCATTTAAATTTTAAATTGAAAAAAACTGTTGTTACGACGTGGTTCAAAAAGGAACACAAGGTAAATATTTTGTTTTATTTTATTTATATGTGCTAGCAAATATGGGTCCTCCTCCCAAACCTTTAATTTTCTAGGAGGCCAGTACCAACATTATGATTAATATGATAAAGTAATGGTCCATATGCATTTGATGAGCAAGCGAGGACCGACGGCCGGTACAAATATATACTTCCTCAGTATTTAGTATTTCTTTAGTTGTTCAGTTTTGTCATTTTTTTTAATTGTTTATTTTTTATTTCTAATATTATTAGTTGATATTTTTTAATATTTTTTAATCTTTTTAATAGATTATAAAGTTCAACCAATCAATTTAAAGCGGGTTAATTTTAAATTGGTCAATTTAAAGTAGAGTAATTATTAAAGTGTAATTGTAATTGAAATCACTAATTATCTTGGCACGTGTGATTATAGTTAAATGAATAACTAAAAGAATACGGAGGAAGTAGCACTAAAATATATGCATTACATTGATTCCTCTAAAAAAAAATATACTTCCTCCGTACTCTGAAAAATGAGTCTCAATCCACTTTTATAACAGTTAAGATAATAATTGATTATTATTTTTAATGTATTTTTAATCGGTCAATTCTTTTCAATCGTTTTATTAATTACTTCTAACCAACATTAATTTTGATTTTTTGATACATTTATAATGATGAAAACTATAATTTTTCAAAGAGAAAAAAAGTGATAAGAACCTCATTTTTCTTAAAATGGAGGGAATATATGCATTACATATACATTAATAAATTTCGTTTAATACAAATCACAAATATTAAGGTGATGATTAGTTCTCATTGATGCTTATTAGCGGATACTCCCACAGTTAGATGCAATAGAAGCTCAAGCAAGTAAGTAGGGGACAAGTTTGGCACTTGAGGCTCGTTGTTGAGGGCTTGGATGACCAGCAAATAAATCCAAGCTCAAGCAAATATCAGATTCCTATTTCGGTTTCTTGATATTTGACATCAAAGATATGAGCACGAAATCCAGAAGTTTCAACCAATCCCATGTAAAGCGAAAAACAAATCAACCTGCTCATTTCCTTGCTACCTTGTTAATTCAGCTTTTTATTATATGGAAGAATTTATCACTATGGCTGGTTTTGCTTGTAATCTAGTCTGATTTTGATAGCCGATGAAAAGTAGAAATCTTCTGTTTTTTTACAATTTGATGCAGATGATAATATTTTTTTCGTGGTTATATTCGTGAGGAGGGACAAGTTAGATAATTAGCTTTATGCAGAATCAGTTGTTAATTTTTTATTAATTTTTTTCAATTTACTATGTGTTCTGAACCTTTGAGACTTTTGGTCATGTTTTTATAACGCCTAGTAATATATATTCTGCATCTTATAAATATATTTTTTATTTTATAAAATTCTATATCACCTTTAAAAAAAAAGGTGATGATTAGTTCCATTAATAAAAGGAATTGTTTACAAAAATAACCCTGAAGAATCAATAATTTAAACACCCTACTTATTCCCTAAGTTTAATTGTGTGAGTAGTTATCGAGATTGGGCTAATTATTCCGGTCAATTACCAAAATTGAAAACTAACAAGCATAGGAAAAGAAGTTAATCCCTTCCGTCCTCAAATAAATAACTCTCAAGTTATTTTTCTTTGTTCTTAAATAATTGTCATTTTCATCATTCTCAATGTATTAATTAGTATTGATTGACTATATTTACTAAAATTATTGAGAATAATTAACTAAATATACATCGGAAATATAAATTATTCATTTTTTTAATTCCCGTGAAAATAATTCGGACATCATTTATTTGAGAATGGAGAAAATACTAAATAGAAGAATAAGGATACTCAAAGTTTTAAAGATAGAAACTTATATTTAATATACACGACACTCTTTTCTTATTTTTTAAAATGATATTAAAAATTAGATAGAGGGAGTATTTTTTTTTTGTCATTCCTCTTAGCAAGCTGAAAAGAATCTAAAATTTAAAAAGTTCAAAAAGAAAAAGAAGAAGAAGAGAATCTTTATACAAGTGTAACGTTACGCATGTTCTATTTTCTCATGGACTCCATAGATCCAAGAAAGCACTATAACCTTATATTATAATCCAAGAATGGGATTTTTGTGCGCCCATTCTTCTCCATGTGCTTACCCGTATTCCTCTTTTCTTTTCTTCTTCATTTTTTATTCAGACATTTTTTGTCATTGTTTTAATTCAATTATTCCTCTCAACCACGAATACTTTAAACATGGTTAAGTATTCGTAACGGACAAGAGGGCTAAATACGTACAAGATACAGCGGAATACTTGAAACTACTAATAATAAAATATTAAATTTAAATTGAATACGTTTAGAACACGCTGAAATATTCCATAAATACTAACGAAAACATATAGAATACTTATGGAATACTTTTGAGTCAAATGTGTAATTTATTTTCTTCAAATGGAGTCTCGGTGTAATTTTTAAAACTTAATATAGTAAATGAAAAATTATATGATACTTATTAGATATTTTTAGGCTAAATGTAAAATTTATTTTCTTTATCAGTGGGGTCTCAAATGTAATTTTAAAAACTTGATATAATCCTATGATTTTTCATCCACTCTCCAATTTTGTAAATCTAAAAAGTATTTTCTTGATTTTAATATCCTCATATTTTGTAATACCTATAGTGGAACTATGACCATATTAGATAAAATATAAACATGTTAGTATCTCAAAATTAAAATTAATTTTAGTAATATATATTACAATATCTTAAGAAATGAGAAATATAATTATATATTTTACGATCAAATTTTTATATATTATAAAAATAATATATAAAAATGGCGTATTTTCCAACATATCGGATTCTAAATTTTAAAATTCATGGTATCAAAATATTGTATAGTGTTATGTCCATATCATATATAGGTTCATCCAGAAAAGTTGAAATACACAATCCTTCTCTATTTTTAACCCAAAAAAAGAGACAGGAAACCGACAGATGTTGTCGGTGTTTATAGGAATGGGGTTGTAAATTTCTTCCAAGATAGCAAGTTGTTAAGAAATATAATTTCCTGCTTTCAATATATAATTATAAAATTTTCTAATTATTTTTAAAAACTTAAACGACATGTATCTGTGTACCCACTAGATTATGACTAATAATGTTCGTAAGAAATTGATTTATTAAAGGATAAAATACTCAATACTGATAATTTTTCATATACAATTATCGTACATGCAAGTTCTTTCTCAGATGTAGGTTGTTGAGGAGTCAGGTCCAATAGTGGGCTAGGGAGTCAGTCATTTGCCCTTTCTTTGGGGCTTCGTCAGAGCGTCTGTTGCACCGCTTCTGAAGCGGTGTTTTGTAAACTTCAGTCATGTTCTTCATGACAATTAAATTCAATATAACTTTCTGCTGATTAAAAAAAAATACATGCAAGTTCTTACTTAAAAAGATACGAGTCTGAAATTACTCATACCAATTGTTAGTTTGTTAATTACCGGAACTCTAAATGTTCGGGCACGTCAAGGATTTAATGTCCTCTAACAGGGATGCACATTATTGGATGGGGTGGAGCCATTTATAATACTGTTGGATAGTTGATGTCGTCCATCGTACTTAACTTCTCTACTGCTTTCCCCCTTTTTCTTTTCTTAATTTATCTATTTTGCAGGTAAATTCAAACTCAAATTTATTAGATTTGATGAGTTCGAAACTTATGGAACAAGTTAATTTACGTGTTGTATAATTTATGTTTCTAGTTCTCTATTTATTCTTTTGAAAAAAAGGCATATTTGATAAAGCTGTTTTCTGTATATTTTTTTCCATATATCTAAAATAAAAATGTTTCACATACTAATAAAACTTATAAAATTTCATACTAACTGAAATATCAATATCTAAATAATATACTTTAAATGGTGTGACTTTCAAGTAGATTAAAATTTACCACTTATATTTTACCACAGCTAATATTATTTTTTTGTAAAATTTATTAACATGGATATCAATACTCTTTTGAAAACAAAAACATAAGTTTGCAAACCAGAAAAAACTTGTTTCTCATTTTACATTTTTTATTTTCAAAACTTTCATATTGTCTTAATTACTAAAATCAAAACTGATACCACAATTTTGTTATTATTATTATCTTCATTACTAATATCATAAATTTTTAGTATTGCTATATCTATTTCTATTTGTTGAAGAAATAAAATCTCACAATCTCTCTACATTGAATAATATTGTTTATTTTGGATCTGAGCCCTCACGATTTTCCTAAAAAGACTCATTCCATTAGAAGATCAACTTTTATTATATTTACTTTTTATTCGCATACCTCAACAATCTCCACTCAAACTAAGTACCATAAAACCCATAATGTGAGTTAACTAAATCTTCTTTCAAATAAAATACCACAAAGCCCAATTAGGATGTAAAATCTCTCCCTCAATCTATGTATCGTAGTAGAGGTAAGCGTACTGTTTTGTATTACCACAAAGCCCACAATTAAGGCAAGCCCATAACGAGCCCAACAATCTCTTTTTTCAAACTATGTACCATGGTGTCAAACGAGTGGAGATCAATGCACTGATTTTGTTCGGTGGAGCATCGTACTTTAAACTGTTCGCTTTAGAGATAAATTGTGTGCCACCCACAACTAAGCCTAATTCACAAGTCCATTGAACTAGTGACTCCACTACCAATTTCTTGGAGAAATAAAAGTTCACAGTCTCTCTACATGGAATGATATTGTCCGCTTTGAGCCTGAACTTGAGCCTGAACTTGAACCTTCACGGTTTATCCAAAAGACCTCATTCTATAAGAAGATCAACTGCTCTTATATTTACTTTTTATTTCTCTTATCTTTTCGATGTAGTATTTTGGTTCGCATATCTCAAAAATACCATTGCTATTATAATATCATTGCATCTTATTA
The DNA here is from genome assembly GCA_963691705.1 of Viola odorata. Classification (NCBI taxonomy): domain Eukaryota; kingdom Viridiplantae; phylum Streptophyta; class Magnoliopsida; order Malpighiales; family Violaceae; genus Viola; species Viola odorata. The sequence continues at coordinate 63,933,187 of OY829538.1, read as the reverse complement.
TCACTATGTGATTTTATTACAAATACTATCAATGTGTCAATGGGCATAAAGCTGGCTGGTTGTTTTACTAATGATAAATATACCAGTAGGGAGCTCAACCTAAATTCAAATCTCACCTCTGTCTATAAAAAAACCACTACTATTAATGTCACAATCATTATTACTATTGTGTCATTAATACTTTTAGTATCAATACTGTCAATAATAAATTAGAGTGTTTTTATTTATTAGATTAAGGAGATTATAATATAGTAATCTCCATAATTTTTATTCGCACACCTCAACAATCCCCACTCAAACTAAGTACCATAAAACCCATAACGAGAGTTAACTAAATCTTCTTTCGAATAAAATACCACAAAGCCCAATTAGGACGTAGAATCTCTCCCTCAATCTATGTATCGTAGTAGAGGTAAGCGTACTGTTTTGTATTACCACAAAGCCCACAATTAAGGCAAGCCCATAACGAGCCCAACAATCTCTTTTTTCAAACTATGTACCATAGTGTCAAATGAGTGGAGATCAATGTACTGATTTTGTTCGGCGGAGCATCGTACTTTAAACTGTTCGCTTTAGAGATAAATTGTAAAATGTAAAATGAGTATGAAATGAGAACAATAATTATATTAGGAAAATGATCGTCTGTCGAGAGCATAAAAAATAGTTGTAAAATGAGTATGAAATGAGAATGAAATGAGAATGAGTTACAACTTATCACGACCCACAAAGGGCTTGTAGATGGTGGTAAGAGGATCGTCCACAGAAACTCCACGGGTGTGTAGTTTTTGGGTTGATTTCCTCGTCACTAAGCTAGTTCGTTTGATTCTGAAACTGAAAATAAAAGAACAACAATTTAAACAATAAAATGGGCTTGGTCAGGGGCTTGGCCAAGACAAAATAGCTGGGTTGGAAATTCAGAGGATGAAAATTCCTAGTAAGGGCATTTTGAAAGCTGCTTCAATGCTTTGATCACTGATTCAATGATGTTCATCTTCGTCTCTATAGCGCTGTTATGGAATGCAAAGACTCTTGTACCCTCTTACTTCCCTCCTTTATCAAATTCCCTAGCGGGTACTCCCTACTAGATAATCCTAACCAAATAACACCTTGCTGGTTAAAGGGTTTACTACCTTGGCTGATGGTTTGATTAGATTGAAAGGTAGCACAATCGTCATCAATGACATAGGGGAAGACAACACCTAACTCAAGTTTACCTCGCACTTAAGGCCCTCGGTTGTCAATCAAGTCTGAGTTATATTATTCATTTTCTCTAGCCTATCTTGAGGTCTAGTTGTTCACTTGGCCTATCTGGTTTCGCTCGTCCCCTTCTAGGTTGACTACAACTTCCCAGCTAAAATCTAAGAGTGATCAATTCTAAACTTTAAGAAGAAAGCGATTTGTTAAACCATAAAATAAATAATTACAGAGATAAAGATTATTAAGAATACTCAGATCTCACGAAGCATAAGAAACTTGGCTCAACAACCCTTACTAAGAACGGGTATTTAGACAGACATATTCATGAAGGAAATGAATTTATTGATTGCATAAAAGAAATAAATCTGTAAATCCCAAACTGGAAAGTTACAGAGCAAAATTTGAATGGTTGTCTGCGTGAGAGAGATAAGAAGCCCCCTTCCACAAGGGCTTTTAACAGTTTTTCACATAAGTTGTTTCCTAGTCCTACTCTATCTCAAACTCTTAAAATAAAATGATAAGGATAAAAGAAAAATAAAGATAAAGATAATTGTTTGAGAAAGATCAAATATTGTTCAAAGGGGAGTATTCTAGTCGTGATCGCAAATCTCTCAAATTTTGCAGCCACTGTAACTGCCACCTCGCGTCCTCAAGTCTCCTACTGCAGTTTATCTCTATCGCGATTGTCTTAGCTAAGCCCGCGGCCAAGACAAATTTGAATGCCAAATTTCATCTCCTGCTGTTGTTGTCCTTCAATTGTTGCGCTTCCAAGTAATTCTGCCAAAGTGGGGAGAATTCATAGAAATCAATAGCTTTACTGCCAAATTTACAAGTAACTAGACAGTAAAAGTATGAGAAATTAATGCTCAATCAGAAAATAAAATATTAAATATATTATTACTTGCAATATGCTAATTTTTTTTGTTTTACACAAATATAAATTTTTTATATTATTTAGTGCAACTTTTTAGAAGTTAAACTACAATTTGGAGTAAGTGTGAGTCACCCAAACTTTATCCTTATTTTAATTTCAATTTTTTTTTTATTTCACAAAAACTATTTTGACATCACACTCAACTTTACTATTACTTCACAAAAACTATATAAGTATTTTGTTACATTTTAAAATATATGTAGAAAATAATTTTTAGATATAGTTTCCAAATTATTGATATTTTTTGACGTAATTGCATTTATACTCGGTATTATATACGTAATTTATCACTTCAAAAACTAATATTAGCCTATAAAAAAAACTAATATTACTACAAAATCGCATCGGGATTACATTACTAACAGATCCGACTCCTCTAATTTTTCCTTGAACACGACCAGTCATGTTAAAAGAATCTGAACCGTTCAATAAAATTAGACGGATAAGATTAAAAATTCAAGTCATTAATGAGTTGACGAGTTAATAAAATTCAACAAGTGGTCAACTCATTAATTACTTGAATTTTTAATCTCATCCGTCCAATTTTATTGAACGGTTCAGATTTCTCTAACATGACTGATCATGTTCAAAAGAAAATTAGAGGAGCTCAATCTCATTGGATAGATTGAAGAAATACTACTCTAATAGAAAAGAAAAGAAAAGAAAAAGAAATACTACTGGGTTGATATTTTATGTGGCAATTTGTACGACAAACATCATCCTTTCAAAAACTAATACTAGTATATTTTTTGTTGAGTATATTTAACTGGCCTTTTATGCTTTCTTCAATGTTTTTGTATAAAATAAAACTGTGCAAAACCTTCACAACACATTGATTTCATAAAAAAAGGATCTAATAAATAAAACCAAGACTGTTTTTTCTTGGTGGCTAGCTAAAACTAAAAGGAGCATTGCTGTTTAAAAATTGGTAGATGCCAGATGGCATATAAACTCTTGGACTAATTTCATTAATATTGGTCAAACTGTGGCGGAAACATTGCTGCAAATTGTGTTGTAAATTTAAATTCGTGTTCTTCCCATCTTACACATCCTACATGCTCATGTCATGTGCCATTCGTCCTACACACCTCCACTCCACCACACAATAACACCAACATTAAAACCATTGTGCATATAATTACCATAAACCCACATAACACAACCCCTTCCTTTCTTGTCAGTCACCATCTCCACTGTCACTCTCTGCCGACTCCAAAATCTTGGAGTCTTTACAATCTTGAATCCCTTTCCCCCTCAAGTATTCCTCCAATCCCATTTCCTCCTATTGACAGCACACACAAACAACCATGGCCGCCGCCGCCGCCACCACCACTACCCTTCTCCTCTCCCTTCTATTCCTCCTCCTCCTCCTCCCAACTCACCAACTCACCACCCAAAACAGCAAGATGATCAGCACCGTTGATCTTGCAGCCCTCTACTCCATCAAAAACTCCCTCACCGACCTGCCCCGCTCTTCCTTCTTCTCCTCCTGGGATTTCTCTTCTCCAGATCCCTGCTCCACTTTCTCCGGTGTCACTTGCTCCTTCAACCGAGTCACCATCCTCTCACTCGGCAGTACCAACTCACCGGCCGCCTCCCTCTCCGGCACCCTCCCTCCTTCCCTCTCCAACCTCACTCAACTCACCCAACTCATCCTCTCCCCCGGCCTCGTCACCGGCCCCATCCCTCCCCAACTCGGTTCACTCACCAACCTCCGCGTCATCTCCTTACCCAACAACCGCCTCACCGGCCCCATCCCATCCGCCGCATTCTCCTCCCTCCCTAACCTCCACACTCTCGACCTCAGCTTCAACCAGCTCACCGGCTCAATCCCGCCCGTTCTCTTCACCGACTTGACTCAGTTAAAAGTCTTAGTCCTGAGCTCCAACCAACTTTCCGGTACGTTGCCGCCAACCGTCTTAACCGACGTCCTGCATTTGGACTTGAAGAGCAACCTTCTCACCGGGGAGCTGCCGTTACATTTGCCGTCCACGCTCCGTTACCTGTCGGTGTCGAATAACATGATGTGGGGCCCACTCAACGGCTTGCAATCACTCTCCGAGTTAGTGTACCTCGATTTGAGCATGAACAAGTTCAGTGGGCCCATCCCTCCTTCTCTCCTCTTCAACACCCAAGCAACACTGTCCTCTCTCTTCCTCCAACGGAACAATTTATCCGGTGGGCTCCCCTTCCCTCCCTCGAGGAGGCCCACCCCACCCGTATCGTACGGCGAGGGATCGATCGTGGATTTGAGCCATAACTCCCTGAGTGGGGGATTATCACCGGTGTTGGCTGACGTGGAGACCTTGTTCTTGAACAACAACCGTCTGATGGGTGTGGTCCCGGTGGAGTACGTGGACAGCGTGTACCGAGGTAGGACAAAAACGTTGTACCTCCAACATAATTACCTGTCTGGGTTTCCGTTGGAGCTTGGCTTGGCATTGCCTGATACGGTGTCGTTATGTCTGTCGTATAATTGCATGGTTCCTCCTCCTGTTGGATTACGAGAATGCCCTTCCAGTGCCGGCGAGCAGCTATCAAGGCCCCATTCGCAGTGCGGAGCTACTATACATTGATTGATTGATTACCATATTAGTAATTTCCACTTTTTATTTTCCTAATTAAACAAATTATGAAACAATTATAAATATGTTGGTATAATCGGTAAATAGGGGGATATTAAAATTAAGGGGAAAGAGTGATAGATTTCTTTTTTTAATTTCTTTTACACAGCATAGAGAGTGGTTTTTGTATGGAGGGATATATTAATTTGTGCTGGTGGATTTTTATTTTTGTTATTATAATTTTATTGTTTTGTTTTGATAAAAGTTTTTTGTACAATCAATAAATGTAGAGGTGAAGTGTGTGTGAGCCAAAATAATAGCAGCAGAAGTGGATATGTACGTATGAGTGAATGAGAATTGAATTATTATGGATTTTGTCACGCTGCAAACAGTGATATGATGTGATGACAGAGTGGTCCTTTGGCGTGTTCATGATCTTCTTTTGCCTGCGCATGCATGCGGCTCATTTTCTATTGCTAACTTCCTAATATTTTTCTGTTGCTAATAGTAATATGAAGTGTTGTAATGCCCGGTTTACTTGCTTGATTAGTGTAATTATAATTGTTTTGGTCTAGATATTTTATAGAGGTTAAATCGCAATTTAATTCACGGTTGGGGAAATTGTTCGAGTCGTATATTTGAGAATTATTAGAATCTTGATTAGAAGAACTTATCCAATTCTTGATTATAAAAGAAAGCCCAGTCATCTATTTGTTCTCTTTCTTTCTTTCTTCTTCTTCCTCTCTTCCTCTCTTCCTCTCGCTCTGTGTTAGAGTTTAGGTTGAGGTGTTTAACTGTAAAAAACTAAATTTGATTTAAGTTGAAAGAATAGGGAGTTAAAGTAACAAGGCTTTTAATTATTTAGTAAGGGATAATACTGTTGTAGTTCTTGGCATTTTGGACACACTTCACCAATTGACCAATCACCACGCCTACACCACCGCCACTAACTACTATAGAATTCCCTACAACTTTTTTACAAGTATGTCGGTTAACAATCACTGAACATATGTAGGATTTTAACTAGATTTTTGTTTTGTTAACTGACCTAGACACTTCCTAGAGTAGACTTAAGTTATTCTAGAATTATCTATAGAGGAGCATTAACTTTAACACTTCTCTTTAATGCTCATCGGCCTTACTCCAAGCATGTCTCGTAACTACTCAAATTTGATGTTAAATAGTGTCTCGTAACACTATTAAATTACCAGCAAAACATAACAAACTTCTACCTTCAAGCAGGCACCAAATTTGAAACTGAAAACCTTACCAGACCACCTAAAGTACTCTTTCCTAGGTCCAGGGAAGAGTCTGCCGGTGATAATTTCTAGTAAGCTGACTGAACTAAAGGAAGAAAGGCTTGTGAGGATACTAAAGGAATTCAAAGATGCTATTGGCTGGACGATAGCCGACATTAAGGGAATCTCCCATTCCATCTGCACACATAAGATTCATCTTAAGGAGGATAGTAAGACAGTAAATCTAGTGAGAAAGGATTGGAGTCAAAGACTAGATGATGCCTTGTGGGCATACAGAACATCATTCAAAACTCCAATAGGAATGTCCCTTTACAAACCTTGTTTATGAAAAATCCTACCACTTGCCAGTGGAGATGGAACACAAGGCCTACTAGGCGATCATGCAATGCAACTTGAACATAAAGAGAGCTGGTATCAAAGGAAATTGGAGGAGTTGAGGAATGATGCGTATGAGAATTCAGCAATCATAAAGCCTAAGGCTAAAGCTTACCATGACAAAATTATTAAACATAAAGACTTCTTTGTTGGACAAAAAGTTTTAATGTTCAATTCTGAATTTAGAATTCTTTCTGGAAAACTTAAGTCTAGATGGACTGGGCCTTATGTTATTTCTAACATTTATCTTCATGGTGCTATTGATATTCAGGATTTGCAGACCAAGAGAATTTTCAAGGTGAATTGGTAGAGACTGAAACTATTTTATGAGGGATTCAAAGAACACACTGTGGAGCAATTCATAGTACATCGGCCACCTAAAAATTGATCAAGAAATGTCGAGTCCAAGACAATGAAAAGGGACGTGACATGGAGGCAACCCATGCATTTTGTTTTCAATTTTTAGGTAGTTTCCTTTCAATAAAACTGATACTTCTTTGAAATAAAACTGATGAATGTCTTGATTTTTCATTGTCAGGAACAAGTGAGAATTGCAGAGGCAAAAAGAAGAAACTAGTGCAGTGGAAACGAAAAAATGAATTTCTAATTGGGAGAGAGAAAAGAAAGTTTTGCCACGTCATTAAATCGAAGAGTATATAAACGCAACAATTACTCTCCCACTATACCTCTTCAATTTCCCACTCAAAACACAACTCTTCATCTTTCCCTCTCTCTTGAAAACTGAACTGTCTCCTTCAACCTTCCATCTTCAAGAAACCCATCCCTGCAACTCAAAATGCCGAGAATCAAGAACATTGCTCGTCGAGGCCTCCTCTACCCACCACTACTAGAGGACACCGCTCAAGCACCCTTTTTTTCGAGCAATCCGCCGGTCTTGGGATTTTGAAGGACGTAACAACAGTGGCGGATCCAGCCCAGGGCCAGGGTGGGCTGCCGCCTACCCTGGCCCAATAAAAAAAATTTATTTAATTAAATGAACATATTAATTTACTAAGCAACGTTAAACATCAATCTCAAGATGGCTGAGTGGTCTAAGGCGTGGGTTCAAATCCAATGTGGAATCATTAACTTGATATTCAAGTAAAAGAAAAATGACATAATTTGTCCTCAAATGATTTATAACGTCTCACTACACAATAATTCTCTCAAGTATGTAAACTTTGAACCACAAGAGCAATATCCTCTTAACTACCTCGTTTCTTCCATAACTATTACCAGACAATTTTTTTTTTAAATTATTATTATCATATTTCTCTTACTTTTCCTCTTTTTTTGTCATGTTTATTTATTAAAAATAATCACATAATTTTATTTTTTCTCTTTAAATAAGAGAAGCAATACCAATTATGCTAACATGACAATGCCTATTTCAGTGGGTCATCAAACAATAAAAAAATCTTAGTGTTTAAAAAAATAATTCATAATCGCTTCATTGCAAGAAGAATTTATGAAAATACGTACACATGCAGATGCAGGTGTATTATATAAGAAAAATCCATAGTAATCGTTGTATAATCAATATATTGTCTTTTTATTTATCTTTTTGTTAAGTTTATTTGAATATTTGTTATTTAATGACGGATATAAATACTTTTAAGCATTTTTTCAATTTTTTGTTCAGCTCGCTTGCCTTCCCTTTAAAATACTCAAAAAAAAAATTCACCCCTCTGAATAAAATTCCTGCATCCACCACTGCGCAACAAGCAATTTTAATATTCATGTGTGTGTCAATATCATAACAACAATTATTATATAAGATTTTTTATTGCATGTTAAGTAAACCAAAACACTACTCAATCATATTTCTTGCAACTTAGGGCTCGGTATCATTTATATTTTTTCCCCTGACTTTTAAACACACAAACACAGAAAATAAGAAACCACTTTTTCTAGTTTTAAAAATTGTGTTTATATTTTTGTAAATTGTTCACTTAAAAGAATAAATAAAAAATTATTTTACCAAACACGTCTAGAAAACAAAACCGATAACGAAGCTTGTTCGGTATCATTTCTATTTCTGATTTTCTTTTTTTTTCCCGACTTGTAAAACACAAAACAGAAAATAAGAAACTACTTTTTATGGTTTTTAAAATTGTGTTTCTATTTTCATAGATTGTTCACTTAAAATAATAAATAAAAAATAAAAAATTATTTTACCAAACACGTTTTATATTTTTCTTTTAGAAAAAAAAAACCAGAAACAAAAATAATAACGAACAAGCCTTAATGTTTCATTTTAAAAAACTCATCGCGTGTATTTCTTGCAGTCGATCTAAGTATAATTTTCTAGTGGTTTAAGGTGTATATCACTCCACTCCATGTGATGTCGTTGCCAATAGCTTCTCCAACCTCTTATTTCTTCTTGTTGAAGCCCCTAGAAATTGGATTATCATAGTTATAAAAACCAAGTAAGACCAGCCGGTCTGATGGAAAAAACCAAAAACTAAAAAAAAAAATTGGATCAATTTGACCTAATGGATCAGAAATGCAAAAAAAATCAAGTCCTACTATAAAACCGGCCAGTTTTTATGTGATGAATAGATTTGTTACCAGCCCACTCCATGTGATGCAAATCGTACGATCATGCAGATTTTAAAAAAAAAAAAATCTCACTAAAACGACGTCGTTTTGGTGTATTAGTTTGGAAAAAATAAAAATACATACAACATAACATATCTGTTCTTATTCAACATTTCGACTATTTAGAGTTTGCCTCGATTTGGTACTGTATCCTAAACATTTCATTTCAATTGGAATTTGATTTCCTGTCATAAATGACTAAAATAAAAACTTGAAGCAATTGGTTGTCGTCACCACTAATCCCCGCCACCGATTCAATCTCACGAACTCATTCTCACAATCACCAATTTCACCATTTTTTGTTATTTTTTTTTGATAAAAATAAATAAATAAATAACACTTGTTATTTTGAGTTATTGTCGCACCGTCGCGAGCGAAATTCGGGACGTGAATGAAATTCACATAACAATGAAGTCGCCACCCTATTTTCTAAGGTTTAGGGAAACCTAAAAAGTTTGAAAAAAGAAGAAAATAAAATAAAAACTAAGGCACAAAATAAAAAGGGTCTAAACCCGAGAACGATGGTTCGGGGTCGTATTATGGACTCGGGAAGATGTTAGGCACCCAAGTCTCATCCTAAAAAGGTTACCGGTTCTAAAAAGAGGTGTTTAAAATCATGTTGAAAACAATTAATTTGGCCCTCAGGGGGGAATCGTCGCTTTAGTTTTTTAGTTGATTGGATTGATTTTATCCTAATTATTGTCGAGTTGTTAAGAGAAAATAAACATTTTAATCTTCTAAAAGATAAATAAGGTCGGTTGTATACCTATTCTGGTTATATTTAGCCAAGTTCAAGATTAGTCCGATTACATGTAAAATTGGTGAGATTACTACCATTTTATTAATCTTTACCAAAGCGACGATCCTAGTGAGCAACAATGGATCACTATCATCATCGGGCCGATGCACGTGATTAACCCTATTTACTAAGTTGTCCTAGCATGCATAAACTAGCAAAGTACCATTTTCATGAATGCGAGCAAAACACGTTGAAAAGAGAAAAACCGGGGAGTGGGGTCGAAGCCGCGCACATAACACGTTCATCAAGATAACACAAATTAAAATAAAATCGTGGGGTCGGAGCCGCACACGAAACGCATAAATTAAAAAAGATACGTAGGGACAAAGCCGCACACGAAACAAGCATAATTAATCAATTACTAAATTCAAATGATCATACAACATTAAAGATTAACACATTTTAAAAGGGGATCTCTAAAAAGAGGGATTAAATATGGAAGTATTTTCTAAGAGTTGGGCTTAAGGCCCATTTTACTATCTTTCCACTTTCAAGTGATTGTTTTCTTTGGTGATTTACTATCCTACAGATTTAGAAGAGCTTAAGTTATTGGAAAGATTTAAATCCTATGTTGGATTACTACTTTGTTTGGTTTTCTTGGATTGATTTTATTCGTGTTGATTTTAATGGATTAAAAGATTTTAAGAATTTAGTAATTAATAATCATGCAATTAAATTAAAGCGTGATGTTTAAAACTAATCCTATTCAAATTTCATGCATTTAAGGAAAATAAAAGTTGAGTATTTACTAAACCTAATTCATTCAAGCAAGGGTCCATTTGAGTGAAATTATTAAAGGGAGTTATGATTAAAAATGATTCTCATGCGAAAGGTTAATTAAATTCTAGCAATTCTAAATAATCATGCATTCGAACAAATAACAAATAGAATAACTAATGAAAAACTCCTCGAGCGGATACCTGCATCACAGATCGGTTAGTAGCACAGAATAGATAAATATACAAACAGAAAAAAAAAAATTACAAGCGTACACAAAAACTACGAACAAATAAATAAAACCCTCTAACGGGCCAGCCTAACACACATCAACCCACCCTCTCTTCCTTCTTCTTTGCTAGCCGGCCCAAGCCCACAACCAACACACACAAAACAAACATACACAAAAAAAAAAAAAAACCTAACCCACACATCTTTCTTCTTCTCTTCTGCCGCCAGCGGCTCCAACCTCACTCCTTCTTCTTTGCTTCAGCCGCCGGCGGCTGACCCATTCCCTCTCCTCAAACCGAAATCCCCTGCAAAACAAGCACAAGCACAACGGCAAAGCAAGCAAAAAACAACCAACAAACTAGAGAAATAAGAAACAAGTAATTACAGCGGTGCTGCTGGTCCGAACGTGGTGGAGCAGCGGCAGGTGGCGGCGGGGATGAATCGGACGGCTGCTGGGCTGAAGCGTGGTGGCCGGAGCAGTGGGTGGCTAGGAATCAGCAGGGATAGATCGGGATGGAGTGGGAGAATGAAAGGTGATGTATGATTTTGTTTTGTGCGTTTATGTGTATTGATTTTGAGATTGTTTGGAGGTTTGATGATGGGTAATGGCAGCGGCTGTTGGGTTTGGTTTTGTGCAGGTTTGACTGATTTCGGGATGGGCAGTGGTGGTTTGAGTTGATTCGGCTGGGCAGCGGTGATTTTGGTTTGGTTTGGGTGGCGGTTTGGGTTGAGAGATTGAGAGGGCAGTGGTGGTTTGATGATTGGGTGGTTGATGGTGATCGGCGTGGGCAGTGTTGACTGATTTTGGGTAATTGATTTTGGTTGGATTGGTTAATTGATTTGGTTTATTGATGGTGATCGGTTAATTGGATGAAGGAGAGGGATTGATTTCGGTAGTTGGTTTCGGAAGAGGGAGAGGGATTGATTTCGGGAGAGGGAGCAGGATCGATTAATCAGCCTCCCGTTTGAATGGGGCAATTACTCATTTTAATTAGGGAGGTAGCATGGGTTGATTGATTGTAAAATCAGGTGATGGGAAAGGAGCGGGTTTGGTCGGACGTGGGAATAAAACAAGGGTGCAGACACGAGGAAGTGGCTTGACCGTGCGTGAGAATAAAGAAAAGAGAGTGGAAATGACACATCCGTACGAACTAAATAAAATAACAATGCTAACAAATAAACAATATCAGGTAAACAAAAATGAAATTGATGGTAAAATGACTCGAACAAATAACGATAAAAGAGTCAAATAAAGCGAAATAAATTTAAACAATTAAATGGTTGTGGTCAGAAATCGAGTAGCAACAGTTATTATTTCAACTTATTTGAGTTATTTTGACTTTATGCAAAGGTTCATGACCTACAAAAATAAATCATGAAGTTAAATATGATACTTGTTATTAATTATTATATATTTAAGATTTTTTTAACACAATGTAGGCTATATTGCTTATTATAATTAAAAAATATGCATAAAGTTGTATGTATATTATATTTTTAATAAATTAAACGGTTCAATCTGGTTGAACTATTAAATCAGTAACTTATTTTTTTTAATAGGTAAATCAGTAACTTATGAGCTAAGCGGTTCGATATTTTGTAAGACCCGATTTGGTTTAACTTAATTAAATCCGGTTGAACTAAAGAATCAATGAATCATAAGCTATCCGGTTTGTGTCCAGTTCGGTTCTGATAGTCTGTGGTGCTTTTGGTCTCGAAGTTTTTAGGGTTGACGAGTGGTAGCTAATGGTAGATCCGACGACAAGGAGCGGCTCCTCTGACCACTTGAATAGCGGCGACGCTTGTTTGTTTGGGGTTAGGGATTCAGCTGGTTGTCTTTTTTTGCTCAAAAAAGAAAGTTGGTTCTCTTTGGATCTCCCTGCTTGGGCCTTCCTTGGTGTTTTTCTTGTGTTTGACTTTCCTGAACGGACCTGGGCCTGGGCCTGGTCCTGGGCCTATTGTTTTTTCTCTTTATGTGCTTGGTTATTGTATTTCTGACCCATTAGATATTTTAAGCAGATAACTAATCAAACTGGTCAGTTGACTAAGTTTTTATTTAATGGTTTCTTTGAATCGAGCTGAAATTCTAACTAATAAGTTTTCAGTTAACTAGGTAGAATTAGCTGATCCAGACAATAATTAGGCTTTTTTTTTTAAATGAGGACAAAATAATTTGGATGGATGAGTAAAGTTAATTAAGTGAAATGGACAACAAAAGAGAATATGTTCCTTACCAAGATTTATTGTTTCGGCCATAAAGCTTAGGAAAAAGATAGCAATCTTGCTTGAAACCTAAGCTAGCATTCCCTTTTAGACCAAAACTATAAGATTCTATTTTTCTTATTTTTGTATGAAATACTGTAAATTATTTGTTCCACTTTAACTACTCGATCATACATGTCAAATAATATCATCGTTTGTTTAATTATTTTCTTTCTATCAAGAAAATTCAAATTCGAGTTCAAAATCTTACCATTAAATTCCAAATTGATTGGTTATGCATGATATTATAATGAGTTGGTGATAATTGACATCAAAAAGAATTATAAGACAACCAACATGTCAATTTTTAAGAAATTTGTCTAGTTTTGAGTGTACAACAATACTTATTAGTTGTGAGCGATCGGATGATTAAAAAATTAGGTGATAAATTCATTTGATTGCGAGAAAAGTAAGCAATTGTTTGATGAAGGAGGATGAGGAGGTTAGTTGCATTTCCCTCTCAAATCTCCAAATATAGGCTATATACTCTATAGCTGCCAAAGATATGATAACTCCAAACACGGCTTTGCTTTGTGCTCTTCTTGTAATATCTCCCTTTCTAAAAGATGGGAAAGTAGGGACCCTTAAGTGTCCACAAATTGGATTCCAAACTTCTACTCTTCTGCATTAATTTAAAATAACTTCTATTTTCACCATGGTTTACAAACAAAATATCAAAACTCTTAATCATCAAATAGAACAATAAAATAAATGTAGCTACTTATAGTATTTTTTGTAGAGGCTGTTTGGTATCAATAAGAGTGATGATGTTCAACTCTCATTTAAGAGAATTCAATAAAAATAATAATTATAAAATGGGCACAACAGGAATTGGTGTAGGACTCACGTTAGGACTTGTGTTCGAGTCTTTAAAATCTCTAAGACACTACTTAAGTTAACCTTCATATTATAACACGATGAATTGTGAATTAAATTTTACTTGAAAAAGAATCCGAGATATTGGTGAGTGTATAATTGAGCTTTCAAAATTAACGAAGGATTAGAATTTTAATGGTGTGGTTGTGAGGAAATTCATTTTTAAAGCATACCAAATCATGTCAAATCATATGAATTCTTTCAACACTAATATTATTATAGTATCAATTCATTTATTAAATGTGATAAATAAATAAATCGTGGGGTAAAGTATACAGAACATTAAAGGTTCGAGGTTTAAATATGCAGTTGTGTGTTAAAATTTATGAAGGAAAATTTTACTATCTTTCAGAGTCCTAGCCGACTCAATTCTAAAATAATTGGCACCGGATAGTCTCACATTGAAGGTTATATATGTAATTTAAGTCACCTAATTGCATTCTTATGAGAATAAAATGTTAATTTCAGTATTGTCTTAGTTGATTTTTTATTTTAATTTTGAAGTGGATAAAGGCAAGCTGTAGAGACAACCTTCAATGCCACAAAAAGAAATATATACTGGTGCAGCACCATCCTCCTTATAACAAGCTTTACGAAAAGATGTATAGGTCCCCTCCGTTCCATTCCACGTGTTACAGAATCTGCTCTCTACTCATTTCCTTTTCCATTGTGGATTTCCTTATCTTCATTCGTATTTTTTTCCCTTTGAGCCCATGAATTTCAAGAAAAAGACGTCTAATTAATTCAATGAAGTATAAAATAAGATTGCACATTTGCTTACTAGCATATCCCTCCGTTTTTTTATAGTTGTCTAGTTAAAATAATTATTTATAATTAGTTGTCGTATTTATAATTTATAAGAGGTTAATTAATATTTTTTAATCATATTTTTTATTTTTTTTTATAAATTACAAAGTTTAACCCAATCAATTTAAAGTACATTAATTTTTATTGATCAATTTAAAATGAAGTAATTAATATAGTGAAAAGAGATAATTAGTGAAATGTATTTGTAACTGAAATCAATGATTACCTTGGTCTGTGTGATTATAGTTAAAAAGATAACTATTAAAAATCGGAGAGAGTACCCGAGTAATTCAAAAATAAATCGTCGTTGTTTGGGTGACTCTAGCGTTTATGTGCAATTTAACTTTCAAAAAGTTACACTTATATAATTTGTGTAAGTTTTCAGTTTTTTTATTGATTTTTTTACGGATACTGATATAAAATAAGTACAATAATCATGTTAGAAAATAAAACATTTACTACGTTGGCTTACGGACACTAATATAAAATGAGTACAATAATCATGTTAGAAAATAAAATATCTAATACGTTGGCTTGCAATATACTAAATTTGTATTTTTGACAAATAACAAATCTTTCTTATAATAAGAAGTTAATCTATATTTATTAAATACACAAACTTTATTCTTTCGATAATCACCATGCATCTTATATTAGTAATGACATATATCATAGAGAACTAGGGAACCCTAGCAAATAAAAATAGCAAACTTTATCCAAAAATCAGCATATGATAATGGTGGTGATCACCTAAATAAGCCAAGTGTAGACTTTCCAAAAACTTGGAACAAACAGCAAAATAATGCACTTTTTGTTTATGATTTGAAGGGCAATTACTAGTAAGGTAGGTGGGTCTCCATCAAGAGGAGAGATAGCATTAGCATTTTAGCAAAGCATAGGATAGCAGTTTTTCAAAGGCAGTTTTCGATATATAAGCAAGACAATCCATAAGGAGAAACCCTTTAGAGAAAGGTGGCATGACTAGTCGGTGGCTTTTTTTTTCCTTGTCGCGTAGACAATGACTTACATTTACAGATTTCCCATTAGAGACTACCTAATTAAACCAATCTCTTTTGGCACACTGGCAAGAGTCTATTCCTATATATATATATATATAAGTGCTGCTTTTGGTCTCGAATCTCCTTTGCTCATCAGTGAAACAAGAGCTCATATCGGCTGCAGTAGCTACCATGAACGCACATGAGCAGAGGTCACTGTGTGAGCAAGGCGATTGCGGCCTCGTTCTCACGACTGACCCGAAGCCTCGTCTCCGATGGACCGCGGAACTTCACGAACGTTTCGTGGATGCTGTGACCCAGCTTGGAGGACCAGATAGTAATACTATATATCCTACTTTAGTTACATGCTAATTACACATACACATGTAACAAAACATGAGTTATGTTGGATGATAATTGTTGGTTTTCCTGTCAAAATTTGCAGAGGCAACACCCAAGTCGATCATGAGAATTATGGGGGTAAAAGGTTTAACCCTTTATCATCTCAAGAGCCACCTGCAGGTATATTTGCTTACTCTTTTAGGGTCGAATGGTAGTTCTCTTCATATTTATTCTTTTCGGATTCGCTCATTTCTCGATCTCTAATTCTCATCGATGATTCAGAAATTTAGGCTTGGAAAGCAATCCCATAGGGACATGAATGACCAAACAATGAGAGAAGGTAGGGGAAATTATTCTTCCATGTTTCAAATCCTCTTCCAAAATGATGCTCTACTGTTCTGCAGAGAACTAAACAAGTGTTGTTTTTTTTGCAGCAAAAGGGTTAGATTTTCAAAGGAGTGGTGCTGCTGCAACATCAGGATTCAAGAGTCGCGGCTTGAGCGAGTAATGTCACTTCTCTTCTTCTTCCTGTGTTGGTGCATAAAGATTCATGTGTGCATTTTGACCATATTATACATACAGAAATTAAGAGACTCATTCAGGGTGCATGTAATTAGCCTAATAATACCTCCAATGTGTATGGGAAAAGGCGTAATCTTCCGAGAAAAGACTAATCTCATTCGAGCATAATGATGTCTAATTTTCTCTCTTCTAACATGATTTCTTTCATTCACTAGACTCGAATCTAAAACCTAAGTTAAGAGTGAAAAGGGAAAATCTGGGTTTAGATGAATGAAACTAGTTTCATTTCAGTGGTTTTCATAAGCTGTGTGTTAAGCCTGCATTTGTTTGATCAGGAACATGTACCAAAATGAAGCACTTAGGATGCAAATGGAAGTAAGAAGAAGACTGGATGAGCAACTGGAGGTAAATTCAAAGCAACCAAAAAAAACACCAACATGAAATTCCCCCTTCTGCAAATGAAAAATCCTAGAGTCCATAAAATAGGTGGTGATCACTGATCGGTTTCGTTCTTATCGTGTGGTCATAACAGGTACAGCGGCACCTGCAAATGAGGATTGATGCCCATGGGAAATATGTGCAAACAATATTAGAGAAAGCTTGCCTAACAGCATCAACAGAAGATGCAGACTGTCAGGGTTCCAAACTTTCTGGGAATCAAACATTATACAGGGACATGTGCAACATCAAAGACTTAGGCGGAACCGCGATAAATATTCCATCTGCACAACATTTCCAAATATGTGGGGATTATTATTCACATGACAGCTTTATGCCATCTGATGATAACCTGTGTATTGGTATAGGGAGGCCTGACTCGTACGACGCTAACAGCTGCAAGAACTTGATGTTGTCTGATATTGATAATAATAATATACAGCTACAAGGGATAGAAACAACAGATCAACAGGATGCTTTCAATGGCGACCAACTTCAAATGGCTACACTAACACTAGATGGCCGCAGCATAATTACTAATTCTTCCATGTCCAGAACATGACAAAAACTATATACACACATATAGATACATACACAGTACCTACCTATAATGGGGAAAGAGATGAGGCTCCGCGGAGGGCTTCACACAGCTAAACTCAATGGATCAGTGTTTGTTAGAGATCTTTCCTTAACATATAGTTTGATAATGTTGTCTTCAAATGACTTAACTATTGGTGTTATCATTTTGTCTTGTACTTGGAAAGTTATCAATAAGTTTGTAGCTTAGTGGTATTCCCTGCAAAGCAAGGAGGCTTAGGTCTCCAAGTAGGGTTTGCTGGTCATTATATGTTCTGAATTACTTATGCCAGTGGCATAATGGACATGCATAATGCTTTCTTTCTCAGGAAAAAAAAGCCACAAATGTTTGAAGGTTGATTCCAAGTCCACCTGAGAACCTATCCTATTCGCTGTGCCTTGTCCCATTACTGCATGATGAGTTTCAGGGACTAATGCGATGCAAGAAATTCAAAGATATATAGACTAAAACTAAAATGACTCAAGAAAAATAATGAATTATAAATCAACTTTTGCAAACTATAAAAAAAAAGTGAAATCATAAAAACGGCATGTTCATTTGTTGCTTTATAGTACTGGGAGACAGGAGTAATACAAGAAAAACTAACTGGATTTGTTGTAGAAGGCACATGCATTTTTCTTGAATCAGTACTTGTAAACGCAATGGAGCCACAAGGCATGTACATTGTTTTCTAGAAACAGTAGTTCTAAGGAAAATTGAGCACCAAGGGATAAAAAGAAAGAACATAGTGTAATTACTAATTACAACAAATGATTACAAGTACCTGTGCGTTTGAGACATCAGCATTTTTTCAACCATGGATGGCCGTCTCCAAGAGTTTTGTGAAATGAATAGAATAACTACTGCTCAGCAACAGAGATGTGAAGATTGATTGGTAAAAGGATTTCATACAATCCGCAGAGTAGAATCTTCAAGTGGGCAACATTAGCATTCAGTTCCTATATACCGAGGAAAAGTCTGGCTATGTTGCCTAACATCCTTGCACTAGCTTCATCCTCAGATTTGTATACTTAAAATTTTAACCCATTGAAGCTAATTAGAAAGTTTTATCCTAGTCCATCAAATCTATGCAGGGAAGTTCCACGACCAACTTCAAGAACTTCACCTCAAAACAAGGCACATGGCATGAGATGCACCAAGTGCAACGGACACCACATTGTGGGATCCCAATCCATCATCCTCCATTAAAAAGTTGACTTCAATAGGACATGATTGTACATCTGGCAAGCCCGGAACTCCCAACTGAGAATCTTGAGCATTCCCCCACATGTACAGCTTCCCTTCATCTGCTCAAAACCACCAAGGAATCACTAAATATTCAAATCTGGCGCATGGCTATAACTATCCATTCAAATACAATACAGAATAGGAACGATCCAAAGTAAAGTATCACCAGCTAATGAAACACGAAACAAAATGGAAGATTCTGATACCTATAGTACCTAGCTCAAAGTTAAGCGACTCAACAGGTGACAGGTTCTAATACAAATGTTCATATGCAAGTCAATAAGGCATTGCACACATTTGTAGAGTATAGTGAATAGTAGGATTTTAAGATACTTAAAGGTGAACAAGAAGCTATACAATCATATAACTCAAATTACCCGTAATAGCTGCTGAAGATGCACCTCCACAGGCAATATAGGTGACATGCTTATCAGTCAAGGCATCAATTACCATCGGTATGCTCTGACTCTGAACTGAAGAGTGACCCAGCTGGCCATGTCCACCAAATCCCCATGAAAGCACTTTACCTTCATCTGAAATTACAATGAAAAATGAATCAATAGTAACCAAGTAATGGTATACAATTCAGATGGAGAAAGGAGAAACTGAAGAGTAAATGGAAAAGCAAAGAAGAGGACAGAAAGTATTGCAGTTTCTCTATACTATCAGATTTAACTAAGGTCTTTCTCATATTACCAGTTAATGCAAGAGAGTGATATCCACCACTTGCTATCTGAACAATGCGAAGATCTTCAAGGCTAGGAATGGGTTTTGGTTTCCAGCCGCCAACCTTATCACCTCTTCCAAGCTCGTAGTTGGAGTTTGCTAAGAAAAAAGATCAAGACATATTTGCTTAAATTACACTAACAAGAACAAATGGAATGACAACCAAATTCAAAACATTTACGAAAAAAACCATCAACTGTCATGCAAGTTAACAAAAAAAAGAATTCTCTAGAAATTTGGATCTTTTCTTCACCTGAATGTGAATGGTTGAACTTTATGAATAACCTGAGCTGTTTATTCATCATAACCACATAAGCATTGACCTCAATCTTATATTAAAATAGTGACCTAAGTGAAGTAATTTTTTCTTTTTCAGTAATTGGGAGAAAATGGACTTGGTGACTACTGGCTTCAGAATGACCTAACTAACAAGCTCATAAAGACCATAGATTCAACCTATAAAATGGAACAGTTTAAACTGCATTTACCACAAGAAAAACATCTTCACTCTACTTGACCCACCTGCATAATCTACTTAGCAAGAATTGACATCATTGAGACAAGTAGAATTCACCCATAAAATGGAAGCGTAAACTGCATTTGCCATAACAAAAAGATCTCCAATCAATTCAATACACCAGCATAATCTACTTACCAAGAACTGACATAACTAAGAGACAACAACCAAGATTCTTGGGCACCAATACCATCCAAATCAAAAGACCAAAACATTGTAAAATAAAGTTTATGAAAAAGATGTAACGTGCTCACCTCCCCAATTCCAAACTTTCCCTTCCTTGGTCAGTACTGTTGTGAAAAAACCACCACAACAGACAGCAGCCGCAGGCACTGGTAATGCTTTTACTTTGGAGGGGACACTCATCCCACCTCCTTCATTTGGGCCGGGGCTGGGTCCAAGACCCAATCTGCCATCCCCTTCATCTCGACCCCATGTATAAACTTCCCCTGTATTCCAAAATAGGAACAGAAACAGGAAAAAGACACAAACATTAATTATATACTATCTGCCCTTTTGGATGAATTAGATGGCAACAAGCCACTATAACAAGCACATCATGAAATTTCAAGCCTTGTTGAGTTCTGTATACAATATGTCTTAACGCATGCAGACAGAGTCAGAGATAGATCATAGTGGTATTGCTTTATTTTTTTTATAATAACATCGGCCTTGAGATGTATTGTGTTCATGTGTAATCCAAACCTAGAATTTTTTAAGAGAAACACAATGTATAATAAGAAAACAGGATCTGTGTTTCCAACCAAATTAAGTACATGTGTGCTTTAGACTTGAAATTGTTATAACTGCAGAATCCAGTATCTGTATCTAATCATAATTAAATTGTTCAATGTCCTTATTGCACATCTAGAATCAAAATCATTGAGAATCAATTGATCTAGACAACTTTGCAGTCCCAGCCGTATATTGCTTGATTGAACATACAGCAATTTTACATTAACACAAGACTCTTTTGCAATACTTTTTTGGAGCATAAACAAACCTGATAGTGTGATAGCTGCGGTAAGTGTCCCACTAGTGGAAATATGACAAATTTGGCCAGTCCAACTACCTTCCACCAATCTAGGCAAAAGTTCTCTGTGATAAACACGATGTCCCAGTGCACCAAAACCTCCATAACCCCTGCAAAAACATTTTCTTATTTTGGCATTGTCATTGTTTAACCTAACAATAAGAGACTCGCACCATAAGCTAACTTTTTGGTGAAATTCATAACAAACAAAGCAATCTTATATGTCCAAACAAACTCCCTGATCAAAGACATGATTTTCAGTGACATAAAACAACATTATCTCACTGATACAGCACCAAAAATACCATGCCTTGCCCCTACTTATCGCAATGTAATTGTTTGGCACAATGCGTAAAGATCAATGCTTCCAGTACAAACAAATTAGACAATTAGGGACTACCTATTTTGCAGCTATCTCACTCAAGTTCCTAGCTTTAAATAAAGAATGAAGGGAAAGATAGAGATATAGTAGTAGTAGTAGTGACCATGTAAAAACCTCGCCTTGGTTCGAGAGAGCGACGGAGTGAATCCCACCCAAAGCAATGGCACGAACCCGATCCAAATGAGGGTTCAAAGTAGGAACAAATACGGAAGTCTCATGACCAAACCCAAGTCGACCGCCATCGCCTTTGCCCCATATCCAAACATTACCATTGACAAGCAAGGCAGAATGGAACAAGCCGCAAGAAATGCCCACTTCAATCAACTTCTCGTCAAGATGGGTTTTGTTAATTAGCTGGCCTGGGGATGGAGAGAGTGAGAAAGAGGTGGGAGATACTCGGAGGTTGGCTACAGGAGATGGGTATAAGCGTTTTTCTTCGACACCGCCGCCAAGTTGGCCAGAAGCGCCTCTGCCCCAAGAAATGAGCTGAAGTGTTGCAGCGCCGTCGGAGGAGAGCTCTGGGGATTCGTAGATAGTAGGGACCTTGGTTCTGGCGGCGGCGGTGGCGGAGGCGGAGGTAGAGGCGGAGGAGAAGATGTCGCGTGCAACGAGAGGGGTTTTGATGGTGAAGCGGTGGCGAAGGAAAGACGACATTGTCACTCTCCTGTATTCATTCAGCTGCTTCTCTTCTCCTTGACCACTGCTGCTATTCGGCGGGCTTTTAAATGTAACGCTTCGCAATAAGGCAACCTCTGCATTTTGTGCCTGTTTGAACGACATGTCATAGATGTTGGTGCCTGCATTTTGTAGTGACTTGAGGTAAGTATGGATTTTTAACTAGTTTTTTTTTTCTTTTGATAAATAAATATAGGATTAGGTTGCCAAAAAAAACCCTTTGCTCAAATTTACTCTCTACGTAAATAAAGAAGTACTCCTTTCGATTTTTAATAATTATTTTTTTAATTATAATTATATATTAAGATAGTTATTAATTTCAGTTACAAATACATTTTATTAATTATCTTTTTTTTTATATTAATTACTTCATTTTAAGACTAATTAAAATTTAACGTTAATTAAGTTAAATTTTGTAACTTATAGAAAAGATAAAAATTATAATTAAAAAATATCAACTAATCTTCTAAAAAATATATATTCGATAACTACTTATAAACTCTTTTTTTGGTAAAAATGGACAACAGTACTTTTTAAGGGAAAAAAATTATAATGACAAATGAGTCCAGCACTGCAATTTTTAATTCACGTTAAATCAAATGGAGTATTGACGGTGAGGTAATTTTGAAATTTTACAAAAATAAGTAACCTATAAAAACCAAAAAAATTATCGTAATGTGTAAAGATTGTCTAGAGAAATATCTTCCTTTTGAAAACTTAATAAACTTAATTGGTGACTTAATAGTTGCCCAAATATTTATGATTATTTTGTTTGCTTTCCAAAAGTAGTAAATGTTTATGGTTATTTCTTTACATTTTGTAAGTTTTCTATGCCAGTAGAGGTGATTTGAGTGGAGACAAAAAGTAGTCCGGGTTGTGTTGTCACGAGTAAGGTTGTAAAACCCGAATCCATTAAAAATTTGGTTTAAGAAAAAGATTAAGAGTCAGATGGTTGATCCGAAAAAACCTTTAAAAAATTGAAAAAGTCAAATTTATTCGTAATTTTAATCATATATAATAAATTATTATATTTATTATCACAACGTAGCTTGAGAATTTTGTTATGTGAATTTTAAAAGTAATATATGTATTTTTGATCTTTAATTTTTTGTTGAAAATGTGTAAGAGGAAAATATGAGTCATCAATTTTAATAACCAATATTATACGACTAATGTTATACTCCCTTTAATCCGAAATGTATGACGTTTTAGCATTTGTTTTTACTGTTTCGGAACGTATCTTAAGACGGCCGAAACAGTCACTATTTGAGATAATTTTGCCCCGAATTTTTTCTCGGAAGTACGTTAAGGATTAACGTACGTTCGAAAAAAAGTACGAAATTTTTTGGGGTCAAATAGTGCCTCATCCGGCCTCCTAGATATGCGTTCCCTACTGAATATTGGGATGCGAGGAAGTCATACATTTCGGACTAGAGGGAGTACAACTTATGATGTGCATGTATTCAAAATGAAAATAATTGATGAAAGTTAATAAAGAAAATAGAAATAAAGCCACATAAATGACATAAGGAACTATAGGAAAGAAAAAGAAGAAAAATGCATGATATAAAAGAATATCAAAATACAACTACACCTCTCCTCGCAAGCCTATAAAATTGGCACTAGTGATAGATCATTGATTCATTGTACATATGGAGCTGCACTTATATTTTCGTTAGGCCCGCAAACAATATAATTTAGTCAAACAAATTATTTTTGACCAAACTAGTTAGGTTGAGTACAGTTTCATGATGTTGAATAGATTTTTTAAAAAAAAAAATTGAATCAACCCAAAAAAAAATCGTGGATTGGGTTTCTGGAGGAGCCAGTTAATAATTATATTTAAAAAATAATTTAAAAACTAGATTTTTTATTATAATTAAAAATTAAAATATACAATTGTCCTTTGAAGTTATTAAATGATCAACTCTTTGTAAAAGTATTGTTGCTACCCGATTTTTGACTTTGATACAATCTCGACGCATTTTTTACGCTTATCACATTTAAATAGCTTGTCTAGGTCAAATTTCTGTTGATTTTTGATCGTAGGCTATTTGTTTAATATTTCGCGTCATTTTGAGTCTTTTTAGTTTTTCGTACAAACAACTGTCTTTACGCGAACTTCTATCGGTCCCGAGTAAGTTTCCCGGGACCGTGGGTCGAACGCGTAATTTCGTTGTTTGATAATTACATACTATTTTTCTCTTTCACGCCACCTCGTTCAGTTCCGTTCAATTTTTGTCGTAAGGGCATTTATTTTACGTCCGAACGTTTGACATTTTTAAATGAGAAAATAAATGCGTTAAATCAAACTTTTTATTTATTCACTGTATATTAGTTATCGTGTCTTATTTTTCCACACCTCTTGTTCTCCTCGATTTTTGCATTAAGGGAATTTTCTCGCACCCCAGTTCGAGTCAAAATATCCCGTTCCTGTGGGAATTAATGCATTAATGCACCAATAATGCATGTTTGCCTACAAATTGCCTCACTTTTCTTCCCAGTAGCCTGGGCCGACTTGAATCATCATCATTTCCCTTGATATTATTTTCAAAACCTACTCACCACTCAGCCACATGATCAAAGCTCGGCTCTCCTTCGTCGTCACACTGTAGTATCGCACTGTAGCACCGCCTCCAAACCGCCTCAATCTTTCTCTATAGATACAGGAGCTCAAGCAACAAGAAAGAGGGGGGACCAATTCAGGCTCTAGTCCCCTCCTTTTATTCATACTCCCTCCCTAGTTTACTGTTAATTGCTTGGCTCTTATTTATTTAATTACCTCTGTGATAATCCGTGGACCGGAGTGGGGGGTTTTTCGGTAAAGTAGCTCGCTGGAAGGTGGTGATCAGATCTTCGTGAAGGACCTGCACAGTGCCGGAAGTGTTTTCCGGCGTAAGAGCTCCAATGCCAAAGTCAGTAATTTTGTTATGTGTGTAGAAAGTGTGTGTGTATTTTTTCGTGTCCTTGAGTAAAGGAGAAAACTTCCCTTATATACCACCCTCTAGTCCTTAGGCTGGACTAGAGTGGTTAGATCTCTGACATCCCCTCTCCTTTTTCCTTAGCAGGTGGTCTAGGGGCAGGGATTCATCATTGTAACGTGGGGTGCAGACCTTATTTCAGGGGAATAGGGTCGTCCCTTTGTCCGGTTGTCAGGTGACGATGTGATGGGAGCAGGTTATCCTCCCTGCCAACCTTGACTAAATGTATACTGACTATGGAGTACTATACCAATAATATCTATGAGGGGAGATTTATATCTGGGCCCCATCAGTACGATGCCGTTTGTGGAGAATCGGCAAGGAGCCGTTTGTGGAGAATCGGCAAGGAGCCGTTTGTGGAGAATCGGCCGAGTGTCGTTGTCTTCGCCTTTATTGACAAATCGGCTCTGTGCCGTTTTGGTGATAACGGGCTGGGCTTGTCCTTTAGTTACTTATTCCCGTTGACCTGGTCAATCGATCACGATGCCTTTTATATCGTTGACTTGGTCAAACCGGCCATGTGCCGTTTTGACCGGTCAACGGTACTTTGTGAAGGCGCAAAGTCCATTGTGCCCTTCTGATAATTTTATGTATTATCAGAGGCCCAACAACAAAGGAGCCCGAGTGTTTACCAAGGGCTTGCCGTTTCCCTCTTGACGTCTGACAATCGGCATGTTGCCGTTTTGATCTACTTCCGCGTATTTGAAAAGTTCTTTTTCATTCCTGCAAATAAAACTTAGTTTGCAATAAAGTCAAATTTTTAACTTAAAGTAAACCTGTGACGTGGCTCCGTAATGGCCAAGTGTTTGTAACTGCTCGCTGCTTTTGAGGCGAGACGTCTCTTCGTCTGTCCAGTTTTTTGAATTTCGAAATTCAAAAAACCCTTTGAGAAAACGCGTGCGCTGCTCCTCTTTAAATGCGCCGCTCAGCTTTATTGACAAATTACTGCCTTTTCAGAACAGATGAGCCACGTGTCAGCGACCGATTGGGTTTGCTGACGGTTAGGGATCCATTTCTTTTAAAAGCATTCTCCTTTGGAAAACCTAAATCACTTTTCATTTCTAAACGCCGCTCTCATCTTCTTCCTCAAAAATCCTCTCTCTTCCTCGCTCAAGCAACCTTCTTCTGCCATCTCCGAGTTTGGGCTCTGTTCTCCGGGAATTTCTGCAAACGCCTGGTATTTCTTAACCTTATCTTTCCTTTTTGTGTTGTTTGAGACTGAGAAAATGGCTCCTAGACGCCCTGTTGTTACCACTGGTGAGTTGCTTGAGAACACTGCTACCAAAATTAGGACTGAGGATGACTTAAATCTGGAAATAGAGAGGTACGATATTGAGTTGCCGATAGGATGCAAAGCCCTGGTAGCTCCTCCTAATGTTAGGTTAAATAGTGACTTGCTAGATAACCGCAGGGTTCTGTATTCTAAGATGTTTGCTTATGGGTTTCGTTTTCCTCTGAAAACCATGGTGAAAAATCTGCTAGTGCAGCATGCTCTTAACCCTGCCCAGATCACTCCCAATTCCTGGGCTTCGATCTATGCTTTTATCAACGTCTGTGCTCACCTCCAAATCAAGGAACCTCCACTCCAGCTGTTTACGTACTTCTTCCATTTAAGCACTCGCAGTAGTTTGGTTACCCTTCGCCCTCGCAAGGATGAGAATCTTCAGCCGTTTCTGAAAAACTTTGACAGATACGAATCTTCTATTAAGGGATGGAGGGAGCACTTCTTCCTGATCTCCAGCACAAACAAACCCCTATGGATCTCTGGGTTCAATCCAGCGATCAATGAGCTTCAATGGGTAAGAACAGAGGAACCTTCTAGCAGGTTGCAGGCCCAGATCGACATCTTGCTAACTTTTGACACGAGGTTCCATGTGCAGAAGATGGCGCTGGGCTTGCCGTTATTGGACTGCGCCATTGATGGTGAGTTACCAGATTTTCTAAAGGTTGCCCGAATCTTTTTGTGAAATTCTGACTTGACTTTTATGCAGGAGAAGGACGGCCAATTAGAGCGGCCGTTGCTGCAGGACCGTCCTTGGTCCGTTCTCGCATTGTCGATTCCGATGAGGAAGAAGATGCCGATAATGCGGATCGCTCTGAGGACCCAGAGGTTGATCAGCCTGCTGACGGTGAGGATTTCTCGGCCCCGTCAGTTTTTAGACGAAAGAAGGTCGGTCGAGATACCTTCGAGTCGTTTCCCTTGGAAAATCCTGACCCGCAGATTATTGAGGCGGCCAAACGGGTTCTTTTGAAGAGGAAACGAGCTAAGGAAAGAAAGGGGAAAGCTGCAACGGCAAAACGGGCTGCCGCCGTTTTGGCAGAAAATGCGGGAGATCGGCCTGGAGCCGTTTCAGAGGAGGCCGATCCATCTGCTGCCGATCCTCCTCAGCCCGATCAAATCAGTCGGCCAGACACCGTTTCTGAGCCGACTGACCTCCATCGTACTGATGCCGACTTAGGGAGCCCTGACGCCGATCTGTCGAATGCTGCCGCTGAGCCGAATGCCGGCTTAGGAAATCCTGACGCCGATCTGCCAAATGCTGCTACTGAGCCGATTATTGGCGAGGGCCCGTCGGTTCCTTGTCCGGAAGGGCAGGCAACCACATCAGCGGATGCTCCTTTTGCCGCTTCTTCCAGTTCTGATCCTGCCGTGCTTTACTGGGTTGCCGGTCCTCGTATGCCCAATGATCCATTTATTTCGGATGATCATGCAGTTCCTCCCCCTTCTGATTTCAAAGGCTATTTTTCCAGCAAAGGCCCTGACGGGGAGGTTACTCACGTCACCCGTTTGAATAACCTAGGAGAGAGCTGCGGCCGTTCCCTTGGCTTGAAAATGCCGGCTTGCAATGACTATCGGACCGGTCACCTGGTGGGCGAAATTTTTGCCAATCAAGCCGACAGGGAACGCTACGGCCGCCTGGAACTTAGTTCTCACTTCGCCAACCTGCAAAGCATTATGTACAGCGGCTTATGCGCTTCCCGATATGCTGCAGAAGTTGTGGATTCGAAGCTTGAAAAGTCCAGGGAGGCACTTCGGCGATCAACCGCTGAGAATGCTACCCTTAAGAAAGAAAAGGAGAGTCTGATGGCCGCCCATGAATCGGATAAGAAAGCTGTCATTGACGCCCGCAAGAAGCTGGCCGACAGTCTTCACGAAAGGGATGGCCTTTCGGCTAAGATCAGGGAAGAGCAGGTGCGGATCGGGGACCTGATGTCAGACAAATCGGCCCTGTGTGATTCCGTCACTAAACTCAGTGAAGATAAAGCCGTCCTGATTAATAATGTGGCCAAGCTTACTGCCGAGCTGGAGGCGGCCCGCGCCGATTTGGAGACCAGAACGGCGGAGTTAGAGACGGCTAGGAGCAGCATCGCCGAGAAGGACGCTGAGTTGGAGAAGGTTCCGAGTAAGATCGGTTGGTGGCGACAGAAGACAAAGGACATCATGATCGACAGTTATATGGAGTTCTATGGGGAGGCTAACTTTGATGCCACCAAGATTAGCGAATATGTTTACTCCTTGGAAAGAGAGGCTGAGGCAAAGGAGTATCAATCCTCTTTAGAAGACGAACCATAGAGCTGTCTTTTGCTTAGACTTGTCTTTTCTGTTTTTAGATTATTGCCGATCTTAACATATTTTGTAAAGAATAATACTATTTATTCGGAATATATATAATTTTGCAATTTTAAGTTATTGCAAATGCTTAATCATTTCTGCTATATATATATTACTCCCGAAAAAAAATAAAAATAAAAAAGATAAAACAATTGTAACTTGAACTTATCTTTATCTAGCAAATCGGCAAGTTGCCGTTTGAGGGATCTGTTTCCGTTTGCTCGAGGTGGCCGTTTCGACCTTTCGGCACCGGGCCGTTTTGGAGACATTGTTTTTGCGTTGTCGTTTCTCTATCTGGTTTACTAAGACACAGATAGGTTTGAGTCTTTATTACCTGGTTTACGAAGACACAGGTACTTCTATCTGGTTTACTAAGACACAGATAGGTTTGAGTCTTTATTACCTGGTTTACGAAGACACAGGTACTTCTATTTGGTTTACTAAGACGCAGATAGGTTTGAGTCTTTATTACCTGGTTTACGAAGACACAGGTACTTCTATCTGGTTTACTAAGACGCAGATAGGTTTGAGTCTTTCTCCATTTTGTCGCCGTCTGATCAGCAGGACCGAAATGGTCTTATGACGATATGATGACGATATGCGTCTTCATGGCGACATATGCCTCAATAACGATATATGCCTCAATAACGATATATGCCTCAATAGCGATATATGTCTTGGCGACAATATATGTATCGTTGGCGATATATGTATCATTGGCGATATGTATTGTTGGCGATATATGCCCTGGCAGTGTTTTGAATTACTCGGGCTGCTGCCGATTTGGTTGTCGGCATCCCCAGGCAGTGCCTTAGGTAGCCTTGGCCCTTGGTAGAGATAACATCGCCATTTTTTTTTTGGGTTTTGGTAGCGTGGTTCGATTTAAAATAACCTACATCCACGATTCTTTTACATCTGCAACCATACGATAAGCACAATACGGGCAAATATATACTTTAAGCATTATTAGTTGCAAATGATTTGTCCTTACAATATTATTATCATTTATTCGGCCAGTGAAAACAACATATTTACTCTGGAGTGATATAGCTTTAAATTGCAAATATTCCAAGAGTTGGATATCGGAGTACCGTTCATTGTTTCCAGGTGATATGCACCTTTGCCGATGACTCTGGTAACGCGATATGGTCCTTCCCAATTCGGCGTGAGCTTTTTCTTCTCTTGGCCCGTTGCTGTTACCTTGCGCAGGACTAAATCTCCTGCCTTGAGTAGCCGTTCTTTGACACGCCGATTATGGTATTTCGCCATTTTGCGCTTGTAGTGCAATGTTTTGAGGATGGCTTCTTCTCTCATCTCTGGCAAAAGATCCAGCTGCTCCCTTAATCTTTCTTCATTTTGCTCTTCGTTGAAGTACTCAACTCGAAGGCTGATTGCGCCGATCTCTACTGGAGAAACAGCTTCGACCCCGTACGCCATGGCAAACGGTGTCATGCCGGTGCTGGTTTTAGTGGTCATTCGATAGGCCCACATGACAAACGGCAACTCCTCTGGCCATTTTGCCGGCTTGCCCTCAAGGTTTTTCTTAATCCCGTTAAGGATTGCTCTGTTGGTGACTTCGGTTTACCCGTTTGTTTGTGGATGCGCAACGGAAGAGAACCGTTGTTCAATTGAGTATTCTGAGCATTTCTTTTTGAAGTAAGCACTGGTGAACTGGGTGCCGTTGTCGCTCACGAGAATTCTTGGGAACCCGAATCTCATGATGACGTTGTTCATGAAAAACCTCCAAGTGTTGTCTGCCGTTATCTTCGCCACAACTTCTGCCTCGGCCCACTTTGTGAAATAATCGACAGCAACAATAACATACTGAAGCTGACTTTTGGCGATTGGGAAGGGTCCCAAGATGTCAATTCCCCACTTCGCAAATGGGCATGGACTCACCATACTTGACAATTCAGCTGCTGGCCGTTGTGGTTCCCTTGCAAATTCCTGGCATTTATGACAAGATTTCACAAAGTTATCCGAATCTCTTCTAATTGTTGGCCAATAAAACCCTGTTCGGAGAACTTGGGCAGCCATGGTGTTTCCTGAGGCGTGCATTCCGCATATTCCCTCGTGGATCTCCCTGAGCGTATACAGGCCTTCTTCTTCCGTTATACATTTTGCCGCCGGGTAAGTAAGACAACGGCGAAGAAGTATCCCGTCGTGGTAAGTGCATCTAGCCGCTCTCTTGAGGATCTTCAGCTTCTCACTCGCATTTTCTGGCAGCTTGCCATGCTTGAGATAGTCAATCACTGGAATGCGCCAATCGTTGGCTGCCTCTAACACACATAGCACTTGCTGCTCTTCCATAAAAGAAGGAATGGAAATTTCCTCAACAGTCACATCGGGTGGCATCATTGCCTCGGATTTTACTGCCAGCTTGGCAATCTCATCGGCCTCTGCATTTTCCTCTCTTGGGATATGGCTGATTTCAGCATGAATTCCCCTATTTTTAATTTCGGCTAGCTCCTTCTGTACTTTCTTCAAGTACTGAATCATAATCGGCTCTCTAGCCTGAGAATCACCGTTGGCTTGATCAATAATCAATTTTGAGTCTCCGTAGATGACCAAACGGACGTCGGCCGATTGTGCATTACCGATCAGATTCCCTCCGATGCGCAATCCGGCCAATAGAGCTTCGTATTCGGCCGCATTATTTGATAACGGCCTTGAGATTTTTAAGGCGTACCTCATTTTTATCCCTTCTGGACCTAAAATGATGACGCCGGCTCCTGCTTCGGTTTGATTTTTGGCGCCATCCACGAAGATTGTCCACCGATCCCCGTTCACCTCGGGAAGCGGTAAGCAGGCTTCTTTTTGGCTTTCTGGCGAAGGAATTTGCTTCTGGACAAACGTGCACTCTGCAATAAAATCGGCCAGCGCCTGGCCTTTGATGGCGGGTCTGGACTGATATTGCAACCCATATTGCTCCAATTCGATGGCCCAAATGACCATTCGGCCGGACGACTCAGGTCTTTTGAAAACCCTTCTTAGAGGCTGGTCTGTCAGTACGACCACCGGATGAGCTTGGAAGTACCGGGCCATCTTTCTGCCGGCTTGCAACAGGGCAAAAGCGATTTTTTCGATTTGAGAATACCTCAGCTCAGCATCCTTCAAGATTCGGCTGATAAAATGAATCGGTCGATGTATGCCGTTTTCATCCCGAACCAAGACGGCACTAACCACCTCATCGGCCGCCCCCAGATAAAGAAAAAGGGTGTCCCCTTCTTCGGGTCGAGTTAGCAGCAATTCGGAAGACAGGTACTGCTTCAAGTCGTGAAAAGCCTTTTCACAATCGCCATCCCATCCGAATTGTGCCTTCTTCCGAATGACTTTGAAAAACGGGAGGCATTTCTCGCCCTGCTTGGAGATGAATCGGCTCAAAGCAATTACTCTTCCTGTGAGTCGCTGCACCTCCTTCACACTCTTTGGCGAAACCATGTCCTTGATCGCCTTCAGCTTTGCGGGATTGGGCTGAATTCCTTTTCTGCTGACCACATAACCAAGGAATTTCCCCGTTTGGAATGCAAACATGCATTTTTTGGGATTTAGCTTCATTCCAAATTTTCGCATTATCCCAAATACCTCCTCAAGGTCTCGCAGATGCGCTTCAAAATTTCTGCTTTTCACCAGCATATCATCAACGTACACCTCCAGATTTTTCCCGATTAACGGCTCGAAAATCTTATTGGCCGTTCTCTGAAATGTTGCTCCAGCATTCTTCAGACCAAACGGCATAGCCCGATAGCAGTAGGTGGCCCTCGGCGTGATGAAAGCCATTTTCTCCTCGTCTTCGATCGCCATCGGTATCTGGTGATACCCCGAATTGGCATCAAGCGAACTTAGATACCCATAACCAGCCGTTTGATCCACCAATTGCTCTATCCGTGGCAGCGGATAACAGTCCTTGGGGCATGCCTCGTTCAGGTCAGTGAAATCAATGCACATCCTCCACTCCCCGCCTGGCTTTCTCACTACCACTGGATTAGCTAACCATGGCGGATACTGAACCTCTCGGATAAAGTTGGCCTTTAAGAGCTTGTCCACTTCTTTCTCAATTGCATCTGCTTTTTCTTTGGAGAAGGCTCGCCGTTTCTGTTGCACTGGCCTAGCATTCGGGTACACGTTCAATCGGTGCTCTGCCGTTTCCCTCGAAAGGCCTGGTATGTCCGCCGGGACCCAGGCGAATTCTCCTCTGCACTTGTTTAACAGAAACGCAAGCTGGTCACAATCTCCCTTGCTCAACTTCTCGCTTATTAAAAAATGCTCAGCGGGCAGATCAGCCACCGACACTTGGACCATTCTCTCCAATGGCTGGGTACGCTGCTCCTCATCATCTTCTAGTGAATCGTCCGCTACGCAGACATAGCGGTCGCAGCAACCATCAACCATTGTGATGTAGCATTCAGCAGCTACCTTCTGATCTCCTCGGATCGTAACCACGCCGTCCCAGGAAGGGTATTTCATCTTCAAATGCCTTTGCGATATTACCACACCGAAAGCATTTAAAAACGGACGCCCCAAGATCACATTGTATGGCAGGTTTAAGTCCACCACCAGAAATAGCTGCTGCTCCTTTCTGCGGGAGCTGTCTTCCACAAAAAAGATTGACAGAAAAGTTAAGCCTACAACAGGAATGGGAATGCCGTTTACCCCAATGATCGGCCGTCGGCAAGGCTTCAGGTCCGGTCTAGGTCCTTGCAAACGGTTAAAGGCGTTGGCAGAAATGAGGTTCACAGCACTTCCGTTGTCCACCAGCGTACGCCTGACCCCGCACTCGGCAATGATGGTTGTCACTACCAATGCTTCATTCTGAGGATATGTCACTCCGATCTCATCCTCCTCTGAAAATGTTATGGCCATTCGGTCCAGCTCCGATAGACCTGCTTTTTCCCCTACGGGATCATTCCGCTTTCTCTTTTCCCCAATCGGTACATCCTCCGATTCCTCCTGCTGGGCTCCTCCCGCTATCAAATTGATCATGAAGAACTCATCGAGAGAGGTTGTCAACACCTGCTGCTTTCCTTTGTCTCTCTGGTTACTGGTTCCGGCTGCATTGGGATCGGCTTCCGCTTCTCTCCTGTTGCCGTCAGTTCGATCCTCCCTGGCTCTATTTCGAGCCTTGGCCGCAAACTCGCCCAAATAGCCCTCTTCAATCAACTTTTCAATAGCCTTTTTCAGAGAGAAACAATCCTCAGTGTCATGCCCTTTTGCCTTATGGAAACGGCAGTAAGAATCCTTATGCGGTCCCATAACGGCGCCAGGTTTGCGCTTTGGATACTGAATCGGCAATCTCCGTTCTTCTATGATGGCAAAGATCTCCGCCACCGGCTTAGTTAGCTGCAACGTGGAGAAATCCGCAAGGCGATCCGTCTGCCGGCCTCCAGCCGCTTGCTTCTTTTCTCCCTGCTTGCGGACGACCGTTTCTTTCTTGGGAAGATCGGGTCCTCCCGTTTCTTCCGCTGGAAATCTGCTTCTTCCATCCTCGCAAACTTGTCCACCTCGATCCGCAAGAGGTCCAGGGTCTTCGGCGTGCTCGCAATCAGAGCATTTTCCAACTCCCGATACCTGCAGTTCCTCTTCAAAGCCTCAGCGGCAAAGTTAGGCGCAACATCGGGCAGAGTGGCCAACTCAGCATTGAATCTGGCAACATACACCGTTAAGGATTCCCCCGACTTTCGCACCATATCAAATAGAACCGCAGGAGACTTTTTCACAGGAATACAAGAGCTAAATCGGCTTGTGAAAACTTTCGCCAACTGCTCAAAACTGTCCACAGATCCGGCTGGCAATTTTTCAAACCAGGTGTTGGCGATTCCCTTCAGAGTCATCACAAATATTTGGCACAGCGCCTCATCCTTTCTAGTAAAAAACTTAACATGTTTTTTTACTAAGCTCACATGAACTGTCGGATCCGTCGTCCCCATGTAAGAATCGGTTGGCAATTTGACGTGTCTGCTCACCCGATGCTTCCTAACCCGAAAGGTTAAAGGATTCTTGGGATCATCATCTTGCTCTTCCCGAGCTCGTAGGGAGGCAGAGCCTCTTGAAGCATTCCGATCAGCCTTCTCGCGATCCCTTCCCGATTGGGGCTGATCCATTGACCTCTCCCGAACTCTTCCTCTTTCGGATCTTCCTTCTACTGACTGCTTCTGGCTCCTTCTCGGGCTACGCTGGACTGCTCGGCTATTAGCCTCTTCCATGTTGTCCAGGTACCCTTCCCCTCTGATCGGATTTTCACTGCGACGGGGCAGCCAGAGCTCATTCGAAAGATTTTCCCGTTGAGCTGGCTGACTGACGTGCTGTTGTACAGATCTGACTGGCTGGAATGCCATGGGCGGGGGCACTAAAGATGGTGTCGCTGCAGGTTGGTCAGGGATCTGCTGAGGAATGATCTGTTGGGAGTGAATCTGCTGGGGGAGGATCTGCTGGTGAACGGGCGGAGGGATCCCTCCCATAAACGTTTGCATCATCAGATCCATCCGTCGATGCAAGGCAGCGAACTCATGCATGACTGCTGGTGGGATGACTGCTGGTTGTGGGGTGCTGGGGAGTAGCACCTCTAGAATTTCTGGAAAATTAAGCCGGCGGGCTGCGGCGTTCATGTCCACACGGGAAGATGAGGCGTGAGGAGGTGGCGTTTCATACTGACCAGCAGCACCACTGGTAGGTTGATTTGATTGAAAGTTTGGGTCGGATGCCATTTTTGGAAATGAAAAAACCCCAATAAGATTGAAGAAAAGGAAGAGCTTTGAATTTCAAGGCTGCTCACTCAAAACTCAAGAGCTCTCAATGAAAGCACCAAATGATAATCCGTGGACCGGAGTGGGGGGTTTTTCGGTAAAGTAGCTCGCTGGAAGGTGGTGATCAGATCTTCGTGAAGGACCTGCACAGTGCCGGAAGTGTTTTCCGGCGTAAGAGCTCCAATGCCAAAGTCAGTAATTTTGTTATGTGTGTAGAAAGTGTGTGTGTATTTTTTTCGTGTCCTTGAGTAAAGGAGAAAACTTCCCTTATATACCACCCTTTAGTCCTTAGGCTGGACTAGAGTGGTTAGATCTCTGACATCCCCTCTCCTTTTTCCTTAGCAGGTGGTCTAGGGGCAGGGATTCATCATTGTAACGTGGGGTGCAGACCTTATTTCAGGGGAATAGGGTCGTCCCTTTGTCCGGTTGTCAGGTGACGATGTGATGGGAGCAGGTTATCCTCCCTGCCAACCTTGACTAAATGTATACTGACTATGGAGTACTATACCAATAATATCTATGAGGGGAGATTTATATCTGGGCCCCATCAGTACGATGCCGTTTGTGGAGAATCGGCAAGGAGCCGTTTGTGGAGAATCGGCAAGGAGCCGTTTGTGGAGAATCGGCCGAGTGTCGTTGTCTTCGCCTTTATTGACAAATCGGCTCTGTGCCGTTTTGGTGATAACGGGTTGGGCTTGTCCTTTAGTTACTTATTCCCGTTGACCTGGTCAATCGATCACGATGCCTTTTATATCGTTGACTTGGTCAAACCGGCCATGTGCCGTTTTGACCGGTCAACGGTACTTTGTGAAGGCGCAAAGTCCATTGTGCCCTTCTGATAATTTTATGTATTATCACTCTGATTCAAATTAATTAAATTGTTGCACTTGCCTCCAATTAATTATTAGCTGCTCTAACCTGTTTATTTGTTTATTTTGCATATTTATTTCCTGCTCGCGGCTACCGTCAAACGCCGCTGGTCCGAGTTGCTGCGCCGTCGAACGGTTGCATGGTTGCTGCGCCGCTGTCGAGCTGCTGCGCCACTGCCGCTGCCATGCTGCCGCCGCCACGCTGCTCCTCTGCTGCCGCGCTCCATGGTGGCTGTGGCGTTATCTTGCCTTGATCAGAGGAGGGAGATGATGCGGCTGGAGGAAGGGATGATGAACAGTGAAAGAGGGAAAAGAAATAAAGATGACTGGGTGGGTTGGTTAAAATTTTGGTTGATGGGCTGAGCATTTTGCTCAAGCCCACACGGAGAAGGAGAAATGAGAGTTGAGCGTCCTTGGCTGGCCCAAGCAGAAAAGAAAGAAGAAGGTGGGCTGCTGGCTTGGCCCATGCGGGAAAGAAAGAAGAAGGAAAAGCTGGGCCGCGCCTGGCCCAGCGTGAGGAGAAAGGAGTGGGCTGCTGGCCCACTCGGGAAAGAAAAGAAGAAACTGGGCTGCGCCTTGCGCAAGCCCAGGCGTGAAAGGGAAAAAAGGGCTTGGCTGGGCTGGTCCTGGCCCAACTGTGGGGCCCGGTCATCGAGGCCCGTCGATTTATTTTTGTCAAGCGATCGTTGTAATAATTATTTTAATTATCGTTGTAATAATTATTTTAAGTAATTATTTTAATTGTGGTTTGTAATAATTATTTTAATTGTGGTTTGTAATAATTAATTAGATGATTAGTTAAAAATCATGTATGTTTGTTTATACCTATTTTATTATGAATTGTTGTTGACTTCGGTTTTGAAGGGACGGATCGATCGGGGTTCGTCAAATTGGGTAAGTTTATCTTAAACCCTTTTTTATTTTTATGCTTTGAATGGATGTTTATTAGAAATATAAAAACCTCGATCACATCGTATGCATGTCCACTTAGGAAACGCTAGAACCACCAAATCGTATACATGACATATAGAATTGTTAGCAATTAAAATCAACCCACATGCCTACATGTTTACGTCACTCGCATTTAATTACCATGAGATTAATTGTTTTCTTGTTAAGTGATACGCATGATGGCTCCAAAGGCCATACCAACCTATGTGCATTCATAAAAATGTACTTTGCTAGTTTCAACCATGATAGATCACGTAGTAACTAAGTCATGCATGGCTCGATGAAAAGGGGAAAACGTCCGCTCTAGCATAGAGACAAAACGGTAACCCTGTTCCTCTGACCCAAACGGAAATAACAAGTCCCAAATGCTAAGATGTAACGTCACCTTAGAGGGCCCAAATTACATGTTTAAAACATATTTTTCTCAAAACACCTCGTATACCGGTAACCTTTTTAAGGATGTGACTTGGGTGCCTAACACCTTCCCAAGT
Source organism: Viola odorata (assembly GCA_963691705.1). NCBI lineage: Eukaryota > Viridiplantae > Streptophyta > Magnoliopsida > Malpighiales > Violaceae > Viola > Viola odorata. Next base: position 63,895,459 of record OY829538.1, on the reverse strand, counting down.
CCATAAATACTACCTCGAACCATTGTTCTTTGGTTTAGACCACTGTGCCTTAGTTTTATTTTTATGCCATGACGATTAAGGTTCCCTAAACCTTAGAAAATTAGGGTGACGACTTCATTTTGCATGATGTTAAGACAAGTCCAATGCTTGTCTCGTATTGTGGCCCGTCCCAAACCTTTACTCGTTTTCAACGAAAAATGGGGTGCGACAGTTTGGCGACTTCACTGGGGACTAGTAGGGTCGAAGTCGGTTTTATGGTGTTTACTTTTTTTATTATTTACTTGCTTTAAATAAATTATTTTCGTGATTGTTATATGTATTGGCTTTAATAAATTGTTCATACGCATCTCATGCATAAATGCGTATCGCCGGCCATGATACCAAATAGGGTTAGGATTGGTAGTAGTGAAGTCTTGGGGCCCACGCCTTGGTAAGCTTTCATGAACCCTAACTCGGATGTTGAACCCTTAAATGGATTGAGCGCACAGAATTCTTTTTATGATTCGGTCAACGCTCTCGTATCCGTTTAAAGGGGACCCCTTTTAGGGTAACATCCGGGAACTTTTCAGCCAGCTAGTTTTAGTCGACGTCAAAAGCCTAGCACGTGCATCATGTTTGTGCATTTTTTTCCTTTAATGCCATGTATTTATATACTACGATTTTTGTGGCGGTTTAAACCCCACTTTTCAAACAATCGTGTGGCGGTTTAATCCCCACCTTTCAAAAAGTCATGTGGCGGTTCAAGCCCCACATTTCAAAAAATCATGTGGTGGTTTAAACCCCACTTTTCAAAAAATCATGTGGCGGTTTAATCCCCACTTTTCAAAATCGTGTGGCGGTTTAACCCCCACTTTTCAAAAAATCATGTGGCGGTTCACGCCCCACATTTCAAAATAAAATCAATCAAAATCATGTGGCGGTTTAAACCCCACATTTCAAAAAATCATGTGGCGGTTTAAACCCCACTTTTCAAAAATCGTGTGGCGGTTTAATCCCCACCTTTCAAAAAATCATGTGGCGGTTTAATCCCCACCTTTCAAAAAATCATGTGGCGGTTCAAGCCTCACATTTCAAAAATCATGTGGTGGTTTAAACCCCACTTTTCAAAAAAAATCGTGTGTGGCGGTTTAATCCCCACTTTTCAAAATCTTGTGGCGGTTTAAACCCCACCTTTCAACAAATCGTGTGGCGGTTTAATCCCCACCTGTGAAAAATCATGTGACGGTTCAAGCCCCACATTTCAAAAAAAATCAATCAAATCAAAATCATGTGGCGGTTTAAACCCCACTTTTCAAAAATCATGTGGCGATTTAAACCCCACATTTCAAAAATCATGTGGCGGTTCACGCCCCACATTTCAAAAAAACACTTGTGACGGTTTAAACCCCACCTTTCAAGAATCGAGTGGCGGTTTAAACCCCACCTTTCAAAAAATCATGCAGCGATTCCCCCCACTTCAATGTTAATTACATAACAGAGGCATGGAAGGGAGCTCCCCCATAGTCGAGCCTCCGACTTTAAACAAAGGCGCTTCGTGGGAGGCAGCCCACGTGTTCTTTTCGATATTTCTATTTTTTGTTAATTTTAAAATTCAACATCTTGGGATACTCTTTCCCTAATGAATTTACTATTTAATTGTCTCTTCAATTCAGGTGCAACGAGGCTTGTAAACTCGGGGGCAAGTGAATGAAGTAACGACCAAAGGAAGGCGTTGAAAAATGTCAAAGCTCATTTTTCAAGGGAGTTGTCCTTTGTGTTTACAATTTCCCCCTTTCGTAATTTGCGCTTCTGTGATTTATGTTTTCACAATTTTCATTTTCGCAATTTTACATTTCAGGTGCAACGAGACTTGTAAATTTGGGGGCAAGCGAATGAAGTGACGACCGAAGGAAGGCGTTGAAAAATGTCAAAGCTCATTGTTCGAGGGAGTTGTCCTTTACATTTACAAATTCCCCTTTTGCAATCTATGTTTTTACAATTTACGTTTCTGCAATTTTGCATTTCAGGTACAACAAGACTTGTGAACTTGGGGGCAAGCAGGTGAAGTGACGACCAAAAGGTGTCAAAAAAAAAATGTCCAAGCTCATTTTTCAGGGAAGTTATCCTTCTACATTTTTGCAATTTCCATTTCCGTAATTTATGTTTTCGCAATTTACATTTCCGCAATTTACATTGTCCGTAATTATAGAAATTTCTACGATTGACATTGTTACAAATATGCACGTGTAACGCGTAGGTTTCTCAAAAGAAATTCTCTTAGTACATGTACTACTTGGGCTAAAAAGAAGGAAAACAAAAAGATCCCACGTTTTCTGAACGTTTTAAGTCAAAGCATTCATCATTTTGCGTCCATTGGAAATTATATAAGCATACATGATCTTGTCTGTTAGCTCTTATATCCATGCAATGTTTAGATGTAAACAGTCACAAAACATATCCCTGTGAGTACTTTGGGCCTTCACGCCTTATTTCTTTCATGAGTGCAAATGCTAAACTAGGTGCTAGTTAGTTTTGCATAATATCCAGGGTACATGAACTGTCAGACATGGGATAACGGTAAGATAACATGGGACTTTGCTTTTGCTCTTCTACCACATTTTTCATTTTTAACATTTTTTCCCTCAAAACACATATTTTGTACACCATGTACAACTCTATCAAACACCCAAAAGCCTCCTAACCAAGTGAGTAGTGCTTGACTGGGACCGCTAAATTGGAGTTACACATCAAGCAAGGAGGTAACAAAGGAACCTTTAGAGGATCTCTGGCAAAACAACGTCAGAAGAAAGCCAAAATAAATCAAGACTTCGAGGCTTCTGCCGAAGACAATAGACCAAACAAAAATTGCACTTGCTTCACTTGCTATCAGTACTCACAAAAAAAAAAAGAGGGAAAAGAAAGAGAGAGAAGAAAAAAAGAAAAGAAGAAAAAAGGAAAAAAGAAAAAAAGAAAAAAAAGAGAAGAAAAGAAAAAATAAAATTTAAATGAAAAAAAAGAAATACAAAGAAAATGTGCCTCAAGAACCACCAAACCAATAAAAACGGAAGCAAGTGAAAAAAAAAAGAAGAAGAGAGAAGTCAATCAAGATCGCAAGGATGACCATGAAGAAGAACGCCTCAACAAAAGAAGAAAAATTCATGTACTTTGCTCTGCCATAATAAAATCGCCGAGCATCGTTCACCACAATTTGACCTCGTCACAATCAGTCGTCGAGCACAAACTCATTAAAACCTCATCACAAAATAAAAACAACACTTTCTTTTACAAATTCCTCTTTCTTTTCCCCTCGCAAAGTCCTCTTGATTATTAGTAGACCCATGCATGTGCATCTTCATTTGAAGTCTATTCACTCGGATTGACATTGCAAATTTAATTTTTGTGCTATGTTTATTGCATTTTTAGGAGTGTAAAGACATAGCCTTGTTTTCTGAGCGTGAGCGCAAACACTAATATCTGGTGAGGATTGCTTACAGCTGCATGTCGTGGGAAAGTCTTGTTCTTGAGGTCGTTATTTCTTGAACAAGACGTAGACGTTATCTAGACTTGTGTCGATCAAGTTTGTATAACGAAAATTGAATGCATTTTTCAAAAAAATAACACTTGAATTTATTTCCTCTTAAACAAAGAGGTCATTTTCAGTATTTAGATAGACAAGGTGTATGTGGGGGGCGTGACCTATCACAACACTAAACAGACAAGATGTGGGGACGTGACCTGAACACAACTTTTTAAATGACAATGTGGGGACGTGACCTGAACACAACTTTTTAAATGACAAGGTGTATGCGGGGGGCGTGACCTATCACAACACTAAACAGATGGTGTAAAGGAAAAGTAAGTCACGCTCCCTCCTTTTCTGAACGTTTTAAGTCAAGACATTCATCATTTTGTGTTCATTGGAAATTATATAAGCATACATGATCTTGTCTGTTAGCTCTTATATCCATGACATGTTTAGATGTAAGCAGTCACAAAACGTATCCCTGTGAGTACTTTGGGCTTTCACGCCTTATTTCTTTCATGAGTGTAAATGCTAAGCTAGGTGCTAGTTAGATTTGCATAATATTCAGGGTACATGAACCATCAGACATGGGATAACGGTAAGATGACATTGGACTTTGCTTTTGCTCTTCTTCCACATTTTCATTTTAACTTTTTTTCCCTCAAAATACATATTTTGTACACCATGTACAAGTCTACCAAACACCCAAAAGTTTCCCAACCAAGGGAGTAGTGCTCGACTGGGACCGCTAGACTGGAGTACACGTCTAACAAGGGAATGACAAGAAATAACCTTTAGAGGATCGCTGACAAAACAACGTCAGAAGAAGGCCAAAATAAATCAAGACCGGGAGGTTTCTGCCAATGACGGAAAGGATGATAGACTAAATAAGAGTTTGAACTTGCTTTGCTTGCAAAAAAAAACAGAGAAAAAAAAGGAGAAAAGAAAAGAAAAGAAAAGAAAAAGAAAAAGAGAGAGAACAAAAAAAAAAAGATCAAAAGAATCAAAATCAAAAAGAGAGTGTTCGAAGAACACAAAACAACAGAAAAAGCAAGCACATACCAAAAAACTATCAAAACATCAACGACAAAATGATCTCAAAAGGAAAGGAGATCATTCCCTGCAAATATCACAGGACTTGGGCATGGTGCCCTCAAAACAATCCAGAAGAAACATCTCCAACAAAGATTCAAGGATTTGTGCACTTTGCTCTCACCACGATCAAATCGTCGAGCATCGTTCGCCACAATTTATCTTCATCACAATCAGTCATCGAGCACGAACTTCTTGTGAAAAAGGGAGCAAAAACAAAACACAATACCTTTCTACAAATTCCTCTTTTTTTCTCTCCCTTGCAAAGTCCTTTTGATTATCAGCAGGCCCATGCATGTGCATCTTCAGTAGAAGTTTATTCACTCAGATTGACATTGCAAATTTAACTTTTGTGCTATGTTTATTGCATTTTTAGGAGTGTAAACACATAGCCTTATTTTCTGAGCGTGAGCGCAAACACTAATGTCTGGTGAGGATTGCTTACAGCTGCATGTCATGGGAAAGTCTTGTTCTTGAGGTCGTTATTTCCTGAACAAGACGCAGACGTTATCCAGACTTGAATCAATCATGTTTATATGACGAAATTTGAACGCATTTTTTCTCTCAAAAAAATAAAACTTGAATTGATTTTCTCTTAAACAAAGAGGTCATTTTCGTTCCCAAAAGAGACTTGGGGGCAAGCCGTGGGTTAAATGTAGGAATATTTGATGTTACTCACATAGGTCATTTGCTTTCTCTTTTTCTATCTGTTGCTGCTTTGTATTTGCTTCCTTCCTATTTTGCAAGATACAGATACGCTTTGATGGAATCACTCCTCGCCATGGGTCTTCGATAAAGAAATCGTTGTAAAGCCCTCATCTTGGATTTCCACCAAAAATCCAATCAACAATGAATGGAGAACGTTACCACTCCTCAACCATGGGTCTTCGATCACAACATCGTTGTAAAGCCCTCGCCGCCTTGGATTTTCATCAAAATCCACTCAAAACATCGAATGGAGAACGCTACCACTCCTTCAACCATGGGTCTTTGATCACAACATCGTTGTAATACCCTCATCTTGGATTTTCATCAAAATCCAATCAATAATTCGAATGGAGTACGTTACCACTCCCAAATCAAATTCATGTGGCGGATCACGCTCCCTCACGTTCAAATCAATTTCAATCCATACGGTAAGTTCAAGGTAAGACTTGCTTTCCCCACACTTTGTCATTTAAATTCATTGTCTATCTACTACTATATCTTTCAATTCATGTCATTTACATTCAAAATGTCCGAGGTGACTATCTTCCTCAAAATGTCCGAGGTGACTATCTTCCTCAAATGTCCGAGGTGACTATCTTCCTCAAATGTCCGAGGTGACTATCTTACTCAAAGGTCCGAGGTGACTATCTTCCTCAACGTTCAAAGTGTCCGAGAAATTACATCTATCAAAATGCGGTGGCTTCCAACCACTCAACAAATGCGGTGGCTTCCAACCACTCACAACGCGGTGGCTTCCAACCACTCACAACGCGGTGGCTTCCAACCACTCAACAAGTGCGGTGGCTTCCAACCACTCACAATGCGGTGGCTTCCAACCACTCACAACGCGGTGGCTTCCAACCACTCAACAATGCGGTGGCTTCCAACCACTCACAATGCGGTGGCTTCCAACCACTCACAACGCGGTGGCTTCCCACCACTCAACCAATGCGGTGGCTTCCAACCACTCGACAAACGCGGTGGCTTCCAACCACCCGACAACATCAATCCTCAATATCAGAGAAGATCGACTTTCCTCATTATCAGAGAAGAGAAGATCACCATCATCCTCATTATCAGAGAAGACCAGATTAACTTTCCTCATTATCAGAGAAGTTGTCATTTACATTTCTGCATTTCTGCATTCTCCCTCAATATCAGAGTAGTCTGCATTTATTTTCCCGCAATTGGCATTGTTTCTGAAATTCCCAACTACATTCTACAATTCTACATATCTAACTACTCCTCCTTGAGCGACTACTTTCCTGCCTTAAATTCCTGTCTATCTAAAATACTCCTCCTTGAGCGACTACTTTTCTGCATACTATATCTAAACTACTCCTCCTTGAGCGACTACTTTCCTGCCTTAAATTCCTGTCTATCTAAAATACTCCTCCTTGAGCGACTACTTTTCTGCATACTATATCTAAACTACTCCTCCTTGAGCGACTACTTTCCTGTCATTTAAATTCCTGTCTATCTAAATACTCCTCCTTGAGCGACTACTTTCCTGCATACTATATCTAAAATACTCCTCCTTGAGCGACTACTTTTCTGCATATCTATATAACTCCTCCTTGAGCGACTATATTTTCAGCACCAGCATTCGGAGAGCGATAGCCTCGCACGAATCTACATCAACGTTTTCCACAACGTCCGCGACTGCGATAGCCTCGCCCGGATATCTTTACCTTTCAGCAACGTCCGTGACTGCGATAGCCTCGCCCGGATATCTTTACCTTTCAGCATCGTCCGCGACTGCGATAGCCTCGCCCGGATATCTTTACCTTTCAGCATCGTCCGCGACTGCGATAGCCTCGCCCGGATATCTTTACCTTTCAGCATCATCCGCGACTGCGATAGCCTCGCTCGGATATCTTTACCTTTCAGCAGCGTCTGCGACTGCGATAGCCTCGCTCGGATATCTTTACCTTTCAGCATCGTCCGCGACTGCGATAGCCTCGCCCGGATATCTTTACCTTTCAGCATCGTCCGCGACTGCGATAGCCTCGCTCGGATATCTTTACCTTTCAGCAGCGTCCGCGACTGCGATAGCCTCGCCCGGATATCTTTACCTTTCAACATCGTCCGAAGAGCGATAGCCTCGCACAGACACACATTTACATTTTCCGCGACAACGTCCGGAGAGCGATAGCCTCGCATGGACCTGCAGTCTCATTTTTTCATGCCATCATCTGGCAATGTGATAGCCTCACCCAGACCAGAATCTAAAGCTCACCCCACTCTCAGGTAAGTCTTCATCATTTCCAAACGTGGTAAATACTTGGGGCAACCGTCTTTACTGCTAATCAAAAATCTCAGTTACACTGAATTTTTGATCAGATAGTAAAGAGGGGGCAACTGTTGCTACCCGATTTTTGACTTTGATACAATCTCTACGCATTTTTTACGCTTATCACATTTAAATAGCTTGTCTAGGTCAAATTTCTGTCGATTTTTGATCGTAGGCTATTTGTTTAATATTTCGCGTCATTTTGAGTCTTTTTAGTTTTTCGTACAAACAACTGTCTTTACGCGAACTTCTATCGGTCCCGAGTAAGTTTCCCGGGACCGTGGGTCGAACGCGTAATTTCGTTGTTTGATAATTACATACTATTTTTCTCTTTCACACCACCTCGTTCAGTTCCGTTCAATTTTTGTCGTAAGGGCATTTATTTTACGTCCGAACGTTTGACATTTTTAAACGAGAAAATAAATGCGTTAAATCAAACTTTTTATTTATTCACTGTATATTAGTTATCGTATCTTATTTTTCCACACCTCTTGTTCCCCTCGATTTTTGCATTAAGGGAATTTTCTCGCACCACAGTTCGAGTCAAAATATCCCATTCGTGTGGGAATTAATGCATTAATGCACCATTAATGCATGTTTGCCTACAAATTGCCTCACTTTTCTTCCCAGTTGCCTGGGACGACTTGAATCATCATCATTTCCCTTGATATTATTTTCAAAACCTACTCACCACTCAGCCACATGATCAAAGCTTGGCTCTCCTTCGTCGTCGCACTGTAGCATCGCACTGTAGCACCGCCTCCAAACTGCCTCAATCTTTCTCTATAAATACAGGAGCTCAAGCAACAAGAAAGAGGGGGGACCAATTCAGGCTCTAGTCCCCTCCTTTTATTCATACTCCCTCCCTAGTTTACTGTTAATTGCTTGGCTCTTATTTATTTAATTACCTCTGATTCAAATTAATTAAATTGTTGCACTTGCCTCTAATTAATTATTAGTTGCTCTAACCTGTTTATTTATTTATTTTGCATATTTATTTCCTGCTCGCGGCTACCGTCAAACGCCGCTGGTCCTAGTTGCTGCGCCGTCGAACGGTTGCATGGTTGCTGCGCCGCTGTCGAGCTGTTGCGCCACTGCCGCTGCCATGCTGCCGCCGCCATGCTGCTCCTCTGCTGCCGCGCTCCATGGTGGCTGTGGCGTTATCTTGCCTTGATCAGAGGAGGGAGATGATGCGGCTGGAGGAAGGGGATGATGAACAGTGAAAGAGGGAAAAGAAATAAAGATGACTGGGTGGGTTGGTTAAAATTTTGGTTGATGGGCTGAGCATTTTGCTCAAGCCCACACGGAGAAGGAGAAATGAGAGTTGAGCGTCCTTGGCTGGCCCAAGCAGAAAAGAAAGAAGAAGGTGGGCTGCTGGCTTGGCCCATGCGGGAAAGAAAGAAGAAGGAAAAGCTGGGCCGCGCCTGGCCCAGCGTGAGGAGAAAGGAGTGGGCTGCTGGCCCACTCGGGAAAGAAAAGAAGAAACTGGGCTGCGCCTTGCGCAAGCCCAGGCGTGAAAGGGAAAAAAGGGCTTGGCTGGGCTGGTCCTGGCCCAACTGTGGGGCCCGGTCATCGAGGCCCGTCGATTTATTTTTGTCAAGCGATCGTTGTAATAATTATTTTAAGTAATTATTTTAATTGTGGTTTGTAATAATTATTTTAATTGTGGTTTGTAATAATTAATTAGATGATTAGTTAAAAATCATGTATGTTTGTTTATACCTATTTTATTATGAATTGTCGTTGACTTCGGTTTTGAAGGGACGGATCGATCGGGGTTCGTCAAATTGGGTAAGTTTATCTTAAACCATTTTTTTATTTTTATGCTTTGAATGGATGTTTATTAGAAATATAAAAACCTCGATCACATCGTATGCATGTCCACTTAGGAAATGCTAGAACCACCAAATCGTATGCATGACATATAGAATTGTTAGCAATTAAAATCAACCCACATGCCTACATGTTTACGTCACTCGCATTTAATTACCATGAGATTAATTGTTTTCTTGTTAAGTGATACGCATGATGGCTCCAAAGGCCATACCAACCTATGTGCATTCATAAAAATGTACTTTGCTAGTTTCAACCATGATAGATCATGTAGTAACTAAGTCATGCATGGCTCGATGAAAAGGGGGAAACGTCCGCTCTAGCATAGAGACAAAACGGTAACCCCGTTCCTCTGACCCAAACGGAAATAACAAGTCCCAAATGCTAAGATGTAACGTCACCTTAGAGGGCCCAAATTACATGTTTAAAATATATTTTTCTCAAAACACCTCGTATATCGGTAACCTTTTTAAGGATGTGACTTGGGTGCCTAACACCTTCCCAAGTCCATAAATACGACCTCGAACCATTGTTCTTTGGTTTAGACCACTGTGCCTTAGTTTTATTTTTATGCCATGACGATTAAGGTTCCCTAAACCTTAGAAAATTAGGGTGGCGACTTCATTTTGCATGATGTTAAGACAAGTCCAACGCTTGTCTCGCATTGGGGCCCGTCCCAAACCTTTACTCGTTTTCAACGAAAAATGGGGTGCGACAATTATCAAATACATCTTTTTTCTATATAAGTTGACAAAAAGAAATAAAATTATTCAAAAAATAAATCAATTTACCTTATTTTGTCTTCTGAACAATACACTTGTGACCTCTAATTCTTTTCACTTCAATTGAAATCCACTTTATTTATTTTTCGGCCTTCAAAATTTATAATTTTGTTGTCTCTAGGTTCGTAAAAATGGAAGAAATGAGAGTGTGAGAAGAGAGAAGAAAGATGAACGATTCCCTTTAAAAAAATTATATATTTTATTAATTTAGTATTAAATATTTATTTATTTTTATCCCATGATTTAATAAATTGAAAAATTAAAGTAACAGAGGGTGCACCACAAAATTTCATGGGTCCTTATATGTAAAAAAATAAAATAATTAAAAATAAAACATACTAGCAAAGATAAAAAGAATCCAGGGGAGCCTAGGCTCTTGTCGGCCCTATGTAGGGTTGGGTGAAAAAACCGAATACCTGAATTGATTCTCCGAATTAAACGGAACAGAGACGATTTGGTTCGGATTTTATGTCGAAAAAGAGTGGAACTAGAATCGAACCGAACCGTTAAGAAATAAATGGTTTGGTTCTGGTTTTATATATTATGCAATTCGATTTACCCAAAATATTATATAATAATATATATTTATATTTATAATATATATTTTGACGCTTCGATTTATATTGTGAACTTGTATTTTGGCAAGATAATGTTAATTTATGTGATGCGAGACATGGGCTCAGCTCATTTGAGTTTTTATTAGTATTTTTTCCTTTTCTTGTTAAATTATGGAATTACGAGACTAATTAGAAACTTTCAGAAATTTCACCGAAATAATCCAAAATCGAATCAAAATCAGATAGTTCTGATGCGGTTTAATTCTAGCTTTAAAAATATAATTACCTGGAATCGAACCGAATCGATTTTAAACTCTAATTTTGATTCTAACTCTGTCCAAACTCGAACTGAAACACACCGTGCCCAACGCTAGCCCAATGTGACTTTTCCCCTGATTATAATACCCTTTTTGTACCAAAAACAAATGGTGCAATCATTGTATGTTTTACTAGGATGGTGAAATAGTGGACGAATGGTAATAAAAGATTGCCTCAGATAATGGGAGAGCCACGTTGTGCTAAGAGGTGTACTCTCTAATATTTTAGTTTATCTACTATAAATATTGAGTTTTTTTTTGTATGGGTTATTATTGCCCTATTTTATATGTTTAAATAAATAAGTCTAATCTTTAAACTCGTTTATAAACTTGATAAACTCGAGTATTTTTATATCAAACTCGAATTAATAAAATATAAGAATTTAACTTTCTTCTCTCTATACACACGTTATTATTATTATTATTTTTCAATAAGCTGATATTTTATTAAATATGAAAGTCACGGGGAACATGACTGCTACTGATGCAGAAGCAACAGCAGCACAAATAGAGGACACAAACAGAAGCAAGGCAAACCAGCACAAAAACAAACGTTATCTCATCACCTCTATTTAATTTTGGGTCAATAGTGTTTTGACCCCCTGAACTATCGCGAAAAACAAGACACCTCCCTGGACTAAAAAAATTCAAAAAGAGGTCCCTTAACTAAAGGTCAATGAAATGCAGGCCCCTACCGTCAGTCAAACTAACTTTCCGTTAGTTTTGACTGTCTCCAGCCAGTTTCTTGCAACCGGCTAGCAAGACCATTTTCATTTTCTTTCTTTTCTTTATTTTTTTTCCAACTTCTGACAACCTATTCTTTCTTTCATTTGCTTTTTCAACCTTTGATTTTTCCTTCCGGTTACCTTTTTTTATTTTCCTTTTCCATTTTTTTCCTTCCCTTCATCATCATCCTCTCTTCTTTTCTTTCGTTTTTCTTTCTTTCTTTTTACATCTGCATCAACAACCACCTCCATTTCTTTCTCCTCTACTCCATCCAACATCTTCATCATCCTCCCTTAAAAAAAAAACATCTTCATCATCTTTTTACCTTGTTTTAGATCTAGATCTAAATATATGGATCGATCTCGCCTGCCACCACGCTCATCATCTTCGTCACCTTCTCCACCTCAGCGTCCGCTTGAAAGACACCTTCTCCGCCCGTACTCTCGCCGCCGCCGGTGCTGACGTGTCTTTGCAAAACGCTGCCGGCTGGAATCCCCTCCAGGAAGCATTATGCCGCCGCACCTCCGAAATCGCGCTAATCCTTCTTTCTTTCTTTTCTTTTTTCTTTTTGAGTTATTTCCTTTTTCTCTTTATCTTTTTTCATTTTTCTTTTTCATTTTTTATACGAATATTTTTTACTGATAGTTGAGAATATACTGATGATGGATGGGTTTTGAAATTCTGGTTGGAACCCATATATTGTTTGTGTTATTGTAATTTTCAATTTGGAGTTATGGAAAATTGTGTTTTGCTGCTGCATTTTGTTGTTTTTTTTTTTTGAAAAGGCTGCATTTTGTTGTTGTTTGAATTGAATTTGTTGTTGTCTGGGCTTTTTAAACATGTGGTGGGTTTTCTAGAGAATTGCAGGCAAAAATTGCAGGAGACTAAATCAAGAAAAAAAAATTAAAAAATTAAAAAATAAGAAATGAAAATGCTGGAAATGAAAGAAATTAAGGATAAAAAAATAAGAAATAAGAAAGAAAAACGAAAGAAAGAAATTGAAAGAAAGAAGAGGTTGTCAGAAGTTGAAAAAAGAAAGAAAGAAAAGAAAGAAAAGAAAGAAAATGAAAATGCTGAAAGTAAAAAATTAAATCATCTTGCTAGCCGGTTGCAAGAAACTGGCAACAGTCAGTTAAAATTAACAGAAAGTTAGTTTGACTGACGGTAGGGGCCTACATTTCATTGACTTTTAGTTCAGGGACCTCCTTTTGAATTTTTTTAGTCCAGGGAGGTGTCTTGTTTTTCGTGATAGTTCAGGGGTCAAAACACTATTGACCCTTTAATTTTCTTTCTACGCGCACACATTATCTCACCATCTTCATCATCATCATGTTTCGTTTACTTTTTTTTTCTTCGATGATTATGTTTCGTTTATTCCAGCAAAGTTTGTTGCGGAAGAGGCATGAACTCATGCAGCAATAGTGCATATATCTGACAAGATCTCTATACCCAGAACACCAAGCAACAGGGATGAGACTGAAGGAACAGATAGTGCTAGAGTAGGGACAGGACTAACTATGATTTTTAGTGTACGCTAGTGTAGCACGATAGAAGGAGATAAGATGATATCTCCCTATTTTCAAAAGATTTATGATGCTAGTCATGTAAATACTAAGATTTTGACTGAAAGTAAATGAATCAGGCGTACCAGCACCCTTGCATGATTTGCATCCCCTTGTCAATTCGGCAAAGAACAGTACAGTAAAGTTGAAGTGAAAAAAGGAAACAGGGTCGCGGGCTGGAACATGAATTCTGGTTATATAAAATATAAAACACAAAACCAAAAACATTCTCTTTTTAGAGTCAGGAAGTAACTCCTCAACTTGTTATTAGTAAACTCTAGTTTTATTTATTTATTCAATTACGTTTTTAATGTGTCAGTTGTATAGGATCCCACAATTACATGAACATAAATAGTTAAGTGGTAGTAGATTAGTTAATCTAAAAATCAACTAGATTAGTAACAAACTGATTAGCATTTCCAGGAAAAATAACTATTTTATCTATGGTATCCCGCTAGACATGGGAAAGATATATGAATATTTGGTTGAAAAGGTAGTGAGTTTTTGCCACGTTTGTATGAGGAGGGAATATCAATCCTACTGGTACATGAAGTATATCATAGGAAAAAAAGCATAAAGTTACAGGGTTGATTTTTATATCGAAAAAAAAATATAAAACAACCCTAAATTTTAATGTATTGATTAATCTCAATCCTTAATTTTTTTTTGTTTAATTACCTTCTGATCGTCGCGGTTATTGTTCAATCACCTCTTACCATTATAGAAATTTGACATGACATCGACGACGCTCATTATGTGCCATGTCATCTCCTACCGTTGCCACGTCCACTCACCACGTGTGGCAGCTTGCTATGTGGCAAGTCACTTTCCCTCCTTATCTGCTTCTTCAAGCCAAAGACAACACTTGCTTTTCCAAAAAAAAACCCTAACTTTTTTCAATTCTTCACACCCAGCCTTACTCTCATCTTATAAAACAGACAAAAAACAAATTCCAAATATCAAGAATACCTACAAAATTCCCTCTTTGCAGCATGATTATTCTTATTAGCATCTGGATGGTATTTTTTGGCAAGCTGCATAACAAGACATCATTCTTATTGGCATACGGTTGGTACTCCACATTGTGCACACTATGATGCGCAATCAAAACTTGACTGAACGAAATTAATGGGAAATATAGAGAAAAAACAGAAAAAACTTACCACCAAACTAATCAAATTACACATATTTATTTATATAAACTGAAATTAATTGACTAAATGAATAAATAAAACAAAATTAATTGAAAGAATAGAGAAGGAAAAAAAGAAAAACTAACCAACCAATCGAAAAACGCAGAGATTTGACGAAATTTTGACTCCGATCTATGAAACAAACCGAACAAAATTAATTTCGTTTGGGAGAGGTTGCTAGTGACGGAGATTGATTGAGATGGCTAGGGGTTGGGTGTGACGCCGGTGTGTCGTCGCTGTTAAGTAGGGAGTCGGGCTACTGGGCAGGAGCAGCCGCAGAGAAGGAAGGAAGGAATGAAAGAAAGAAGAAAGGAGATCAATCATGCTGCAAAGAGCCCCCCTCCCCCCCAAACTTGCCACGTGGTAGACTGACGTAGTGAGCGGACGTGGCAACGGTGGGGGATGACGTGACACATAACGGACGTCGTCGATGCCATGTCAGATTTCTGTAATGGTAGGAGGGATTGAACAATAACCGCGATGATCAGGGAGTAATTAAAAAAAGAGCTAAAGGTTGCGATTAATCAATACATTAAAATCCAGGGTTGTTTTATGTCTTTTTCTCTTTTTATATCAGTTGTCATCACCTAATAGGGGAAAGATCTGGATAACATGAGAAAACAAAACACATATCACTAATAAATAATACTTGAGATATTAACTATTTTACTATTAAAGTTATACTAACTGATGTGTCAAGATAAACTTGTGGTAGATTTAAACTTGAGTTTTGATAAAAAGATTGGTTGAGTTTCTGACGAGCCTTGGTAAAATTAGTTCTAAAGGTTGTTAGCTTGAGCTTTGGGAAAATGCTAGATTTTGGGTGAACCATAACATAGTGAAGGTTAGAAATTTTAGAGATTAGTATCTCTAAATAGTCGATGTACTTTGTCGATCGTAGGAAAATCACTATAAATCTCTTTGCAACTTTCTCTTACTCTTTACCTTGATATTATTACATTTGGCATATAGTGTATACCAAGTGTTTGTGAAATTGCGTGAGAAACGAATCTATATACTCGGTAGTTTATTTATCTTCCTCATCATTCTTCACAAATACTCCTTTCGTCCTTCAAAAAATGACGTCCTCATAAATTTTTTTTTTAAAAAAAAAATATCATTTTCATCCTTTCGAATGTATTGGAGAATTAAAATTAGTGTTGATCATTGAGTGTAGTTAATAAAATGATCGAGAATAATTGGCTAAAAACGCATAAAAAATAGTAATTAATTATTACATTAATTGTTGTGAAAATGAGTTAGGGAGTTATTTTATTTTTGTTAGGAGGAAAGTATGGATAACCCATGGTGAAGGATTGAAGGAGGAGGACTATAACGATGGATGGTGTAAGGTAAATCGGCATATGTTCTTTAATGTAGCCATTTATTCTTGGCAATATGTTTCACCTAAATAAACAGAAAAGAAAGAGGAATTAATTCTCATACTACTATCAATACTAATGATCGATATATTTACTTCATATAATTCAACGTTTAACATGATTTATCAAAGATTACTAAAACGCTACTGCAATCGTATTGGAGAAAACACCAGAAAATAAAATACCCTTGGGCCAGTGTGCCATTGTTTGTTTTGCTCGTCGTGTTTAAGCCTCTTCATATTCTAGCCTTAATTCTGTCATACATTCTATTATCATATCGTCAACTTGTTCTTGTAGGTTGGTTTCTGTAAATTTTTTATTACTAACTATTTGTTCAAATGTTTTTGAACTTCTTCTGTTTTATATTATACATATATTACACTCTCCTTTTTCCCACTATAAGAGGTGGAGGTGGACGTGGAAGAACAGGCAGACGAGACGACTGGAAAACTGAAAAGTGAGGAAACCTCTCGTGATTATCCAAAAATTATATATCCATACATTCTTCGCCGCAGGAGATGGAAATGGAACAGCTACTCTGTATGGGTTTTTCCTGCGAATTGGCCTCTCAGGCTCTCTCCGCCACCGGCGGCAAATCCATCCTCAAAGCCACCGAATGGATCCTCTCCCAGCGATCCCCCGCCTCGGCATCCACCGCCACCGCCACCGCCACCGCCACAGCCACTCCGCCTCCCTCCGCCTCAAACCCAAACCCCTCTCCTGTCCAGCCTAAGCTCGACCGCTTCTTCCACTTCAACTCCAAACAAAACTCCCCTCCCACTCCCACTCCCACTCCCACTCCCACTCCCACTCCCCATCATCATCAGCATCACCAAGCCGCGAAAGACAAAAACCCTCTTGAAAATACCCAACAACAACAGCCACCCTCCAAGCGACAGAAATTAGTGTCGCAACCGACCCGCCATGAGCTTCTCCTGCCTTTATCAGAACGCATGCGTCCTCAAACCATCGACGATGTCATTGGGCAAGAGTCCCTGTTGGGTCCCACCTCTATCCTTCGCTCCGCAATTCATTCTAATCTGTTACCTTCCATCATCCTCTGGGGACCACCTGGGTGTGGTAAGACTTCCATTGCCAGAGCTATTGTCAACTCGTTTAGTACTTCTTCGTTTCGGTTTGTGTGTTTGTCTGCTGTGACTTGTGGGGTTAAGGATGTTCGAGACTGTGTTGAGGAAGCAAAGAGGTTGAGAGATAGTAGCAAGAATAATTATAATTACAATGTTAGTGGGAAGAGAACTGCTCTGTTTGTCGATGAGGTTCATAGGTTTAACAAAGCACAACAAGATTCTTTCTTGCCTGTTATTGAAGACGGCAGCATTGTGTTTATGGGTGCTACCACTGAGAACCCTTCTTTTCATTTAATTACGCCATTGTTGTCGCGTTGTAGAGTCCTTAATCTTAGTCCTCTGAAGCCTGACCATTTGCAAACTATTCTGATGCGAGCCATTGATGATTGCGATAAGGGTTTGGGGAAGAGTGTAGGCATGGGGGTTGAGGTGAGTGATGATGTTGTTCAGTTCTTGTGTGCAAATTGTGATGGGGATGCTCGTGTGGCACTGAATGCCTTGGAAATATCTGCAACCACTGCTCTTGCAAGGAGAAACCCGGGTGGAGATTCAAGTTCACTTACTATTAGCTTGGATGATGCGAAGGAGGCACTTCAGTGCAAGCACCTTGCTTATGATAGGGATGGAGAAGAGCACTACAATTTAATTAGCGCTCTTCACAAGTCGATGCGAGGAAGTGATGCGGATGCGTCTATTTACTGGTTGGCAAGAATGTTGGAAGGAGGGGAACAACCTCTGTACATTGCAAGGCGTTTGATAAGGTTTGCAAGTGAGGATGTTGGGTTAGCCGACCCATTAGCCCTTAACCAGGCTGTTGCTTGCTATCAAGCTTGCCATTTCTTGGGCATGCCGGAGTGCAACGTGATTCTTGCACAGTGTGTGGCATACTTGGCTTTGGCTCCAAAATCCATTGCTGTATATAGAGCAATGAAGGCTGCACAAAATGTTGTTAGGGAATCGGTTGGACAAAATGAAGGTGTGCCACTTCATTTGAGAAATGCTCCTACCAAACTAATGAAAGAAATTGGATATGGGAAGGGCTACATCTACACTCCTGACGATCCCTTGTCAACACAGAGCTATCTGCCACCTTCAATTCAGGGTTACAAGTTCCTTGATTGGCCAAATGATAATGGCAAAATGGGTGACGAAACAATACATCAGCAGAACAGGTGTAACCAATAGATAATGCGGTTAGGATCAGAGTCTTGCGCGTTTTTGCTTTCTTGGTAGAAATCACCAGTCTATTTTGGGTTATTATATAGGGTTAATATTCCAATAGCATGCAAGTTTGAGGTCTGGTTTGGCTTACAGGTTAGTTTTCTGTTTTTTTTGCTTTTGGCATGTGCTTGTTAGTTTCATATGTAGTAGAAAACATTAGTTCCTTCTGGTTATAGGTTAGTATCTTGTAGCAACGTGCCCTTCGGTCGGTATCTGCTTTAAGATACAACTACAAAGAAGTAGAATGAGATACAACTTGTCTTGTTTTGTTCTGCTTAATGATTCTTTCAATATCTAAAATATTTCACTTTCAAGAATAGTTGTGCCTGTGTACATAAGCCATGAATGTATAAAATACAAATCACTGCAGATATGCTGTAGAAGCATCTGTAGTGGAGGTTCTGAGTCATTTCTCGCGCTTAAGCCATCATTTCCACTAAGTTTGCACTTTGCAGTTGATTTTTCATTGGAGTGGAAAGGGTTGAAGAACATTGCAGATGAGGAACATACAACGTTAGGAAATGAAACATGTAAAATGCTAATTTACAGACAACCAATCTTCCATAATCTTTCACCCCTGTTAGATTCATTCATGATGCTAACTATTGTCTTCCAGCTACAAAAACGCATACAAATAAGGAAAACTGCTCAAACACTACACTTGTTTACAAGAAAATTAGATCCATTCTTTAGGATTCATGCATGCATCTAGTAGCTTCCACTCCTCACTCCCTTCTTCAGGTTTCTGCATGTCAAACATGAAAATGTTTGTAACTTTTACTCCCATAAACACATGAATCAAGCAACTCGTTCATGAAAACTTACATGATCATATTCCCATCGTGCAGTTAGGGGCAGAGAAACAAGAATACTTTCAATTCGACCTCCTGTCTTCAGTCCAAATGTAGTACCACGATCATAAACCTACGGGTGACAAAAAATCAAGTGCACGAGCATTCTTAGGCTTAGTTCAGGATTTATGTTAAAAACTCAGCTTAGATTCTCATCTAGCGATCTTACCAAATTGAATTCTACGTAGCGCCCTCTTCGCAACTGTTGCCATGCTTTATTTTGATCTGTAAATGGGGTGTCCTTCCTTTTCTCTACGATTGGAATATAGGCAGGAATAACAGAATTTGCACACTCTACAATTCAAATAAGGTGCCATTTAGATAGACACAATTGCAGCTCAAAGGTGCCTTTAGGTAGACACAATAACAGAACTTTGATAAAACTGCATAAACATCAACAGTCTCATGGTGCAAATCATTTACCAGTGGCGAACGAAAGAAGCATCTCTTGATCATAGTCATTTAGATCATCAAAAAATATTCCTCCAAGTCCTCGCCTCTCTCCTCGATGCTACATGTGTAACAATTCCACTAAACATTAGTCCCAATCAGGACATTTTTAAACAAACATCTCACACTTTGACCTTGACAGGTCCAACAACACCACGGTACCAGAAACAATTTTGGAAAACACCCAAGTTGGCAAACACAATCAAACAGCAACAATCAAGAGCCTTTGTTACTCAATAAATAAGAAGCCATATTGCTTAATGAAGTATGGAAATTTACTTGTAGAAAAAAAAATCAGCTATATTGAGCCAAACCCTCTATGAATGGATCAAAAGACTACTCAGTCAGAATCTCCAATTTCACTTCAAACCTCAATGGAATCCACATCAGAGGCTCAAAATAACCTTATGATGTAATCTAAATATCACTAACAGGAATTGGGGTAGCATCATTTAACTCAGATATTAAGAATGCAGGTGTTTACTTGGTCCATAAATTAATAGGAAATAGTAAGTGAGACACAAAAGAATAAGCAGTCCCAAGCGGCACGCAAAATCCTCCTCTTTTTTCTTCTTCTGGTGCAGGTGGAAGGGTTAATGATGGCACTACAGTCTAATTTCTATAATTGAGACGACGAACAAAAAGATAAACTTCAGAATACAGCATAACTATCTAACAAGACACATACCTTGATGTAGAAATAGTCATCACACCATTTTTTGAACCGGGGATAAAAGCTGGGATCAAACTTGTCACAGGCTTGCTTTTGAACCTAGTACACAAAATAAATTTTAGCTTACAAGTAACATGTAGCAACTGAAAAAATGATTTAGTTGCACAACAACTTATATAAGGGTTTGAACCAAAATAGTGCAGAACGGAGGAACATGATCCATAAACTAACTCCTAATACATTGAGATGGTACCTTGGCAATGCACAACCATGTATATAGTCAGTTAAAATTCATGATCCTAATCCCGTTCAGATGTCATTTTCTTTTTCTATTATCAAAAGGTACGCATGAGGAGCACAAAATGAAGATTCTTACTATGAATAAATACCAGTAGAATTAAATTTGAGAATTTACCGAATGAAAATGCTTCACATCCTCGTCGAAGATATAAGCAGGAGTCAAATCAGTCCCCCCACCAAACCACCATTGCCTAGGTGCTCCAGGAACATCTGCACATCATAACAACAAGACGATGAAATTCTTGGCAACTGTAACAGTAGTGAAGGTTTGGTTCTCAAATGATTTTGCTCAAGACGACTACTGTCTAAGTAGCACACGTAAGGTCATCCCACAACCAGATGATCCACTTGAACTTAAGATATGATTTTGTAGTACACGTGCACAATTCTATTGGAAGTTATCATATACCAACCAATAAGAGTACTGAACAAAACAAGTGCTACCACGCAAGAAACGTAATTGTTTTGAAATGGAGAACTAATAACAAAACTGATTCCCGTTACCTTTAGGAGCATCAGTCTCGAAGTAACGATAATTAAAATGCAATGTGGGTGCAAAAGGATTCTTTGGATGCAAGACCTGAAAAGGAAAAAGAGAACATAGACAAGCAATATAGAAAGCTGAAGTGGAAAATGAGAACTAAAAGAAGGTTTGAATGTGGAATTGAATGGGTTTACCGAGCTGATCCCAGCAGCAAAAAATGGTACAGGCCCAGGCTTTTGATCAGAAGCCACACCTTTGGCAGCTCTATAAGCTTCAGGAGGCATAACTCCATAGACAACAGAGACATTGACCCCAGCTTTTTCCCACACATCGCCGTCCTGCAAGCACCTGCTGATTCCACCGCCACCGCCAGGTCTGGTCCACACATCTTCCTTAAACTTGGCGCCACTATCAGTGGCCTGAAGGGCGTCGCAGACGGTGTCTTGAGCGTCCCTGATCATCTTCTCGAAGCGGGACCTGACATTTGCGCCATCCGATTCCTTCAAGAAAGTGGGGGGTCGCTCAGTTTGAAGGATTTCTTTCTCGATGGAGACAGCAGATGCGACGACCGAGGTGGGTCTTGGACGGGAGCGAAGAGGAAAGGCTAATTTGGCGGGAGGAGGGAAATGGGGTCTAATCGGAGATGGAGAAGTGATGGTTGAGATAGCTAAAGAAGGTGAAGGAAGGCGGTGGAGAGAATTGAAAGAACATGGTGCGGCGGCGATGGTGGTGGGCAAGGGAGGCATTGGTGGAAGTTATGGATCAGTATTTTGCTTCTTCTATTGAGGTTGTTGTGAGTTGAAATGGCGACTGCTCATATATATATATACTGTATATATATATATATATATAAAGAATGTCCTGGTTGCAGACGGGGAGACGGAAGGGAATGAAGAATTTGGTAATGATACCATCCGTGTACTGGAAATGGGGATAAGGCTTTTCTTGTAAGTTGTACCCATTGGTCAATTTTCTGGATACTGGTTTAGGGTCTGTTTGTAGGGGTGTACACGGGCCGGTCCGGACACTTTCGGTCCGAGCCGAGCCGGTTCTGAATTTTCCGGGTCGGTTCCGGATCTGACCAGGATTTTTTTTTTTTTTTTTGTATTTATGAGGAGGAGTTAAGTTTAGAAGGAAAAAAGAAAGTGGGAGCCAAGAGGATTTGAACCTCTCCCCTTTAATATAGTAGATGAGGTGTTAACCATTAAACCAAATGGAAACTTTGATATCATTGTGCATATATATATAAATATATATATGTATGTATGTATGTATGTATGTATGTATTTCCGGTTCTATCGGTTCCCGGATTTTAAAGGTTGGAGAATTGGAACCTTAATTATTTATTGATAATAATTAATAGCTATATTATTAATAATTAATGGTCTTATCTTATACATATTAACTATATAAATGGCTATTACAATTTACAACTATATATTACTAGTATGTGTCATCTTAACTATATAAATGGCTATTAAAATTTTATTTCTTAGGTCATATAACATCCTTAATAAAATTTTATATTTAAAATAACAAATAAAAAGAAAAAAATGAGGACTTTTAATTGAGTTTAAAAGAAAAAAAGAAAAAATGCATAATACATTAGTAATTTAAACATTAACACAATTTAAATTAAAAGCATAAAACTCTAAACAATTAGTAAATTTTAATTTTATGACAATTGATAATAATTAATAATTATATTATTAATAATTAAAGGTCTTACTTTATACATATTAACTATATAAATGGCTATTATAATTTACAATAATATATTATTAGTATGTGTCATCTTAACTATATAAATGGCTATTAAATTATTTTTTCTTAGTTCATATAACATCTTTAATAAAATTTTATATTTAAAATAACAAATAAAAAGAAAAAAATGAGGACTTTTAATTGAGTTTAAAAGAAAAAAAGAAAAAATGTATAATACATTAGTAATTTAAACATTAACACAATTTAAATTAAAAGCATAAAACTCTAAACAATTAGTAAATTTTAATTTTATGACAATTGATAATAATTAATAATTATATTATTAATAATTAATGGTCTTACTTTATACATATTAACTATATGTGCCTATTACAATTTACAATAATATATTACTAGTATGTGTCATCTTAGCTATATAAATGGCTATTAAAATTTTATTTCTTAGTTCATATAACATCCTTAATACATTTTTGTATTTAAAATAATAAATAAAAATAAAAAAAATGAGGATTTTTAATTGAGTTTACAATTATATTACTAGAAAAAAATATATATATACATGAGAAATTTTAATATAGTTTAGAAGGAAAAAAGAAAGAGAATGAGTTAAGTTTAGAAAGAAAAAAAAAGTGAGACCCAAGAGGATTTGAATCTCTCCCCTTTAATACAATAGGTGATCAGTTAACCATTGAACCAAATGGAAACTTTGATATTATTGTATATAAAACGTCAATCTTGGGCGTTTTGTAGAACAACTATTTATACACCACAGGCATATGGATACTATGATAAAAAGAAGAAATTCCTTAGGTAGATTAATGCATGAAGAATGGAACAGAGATTGTGGTCACATAGTAGACTTAGGAATAGGACCTGGCGACCACAAAAAAAAAAAAAAAAAAAAAAAATTCTGTTATAATTTTTATAAATCTATATATACATATATATATATATGTATATATATATATATACATACATATATATACTTCCGGTTCTACCGGTTCTCCGGGCCGGTTCCCGGATTTAGAGGGGTGGAGAACCGGACCGAACCGGAAGTTTCGGTCCGGTACGAATCAAAAAAAAAAAAACCCGGGCCGGGCTGGTCCGGGCCAAAAAAAGGTCGGTTCCGGGTCGGTTCCCGATCCGGTCCGGTTCTTGTACACCCCTATCTGTTTGGCGTTCCAGTTCAACCTGAAAATGGTCAGTGGGAAAAAATTCAGTAGGAAAATGACTTTTGGGAAACAGAGTGTGTTGTTTGGTAAAAAAATTTAAAAGAGCTGTGAGATACTTGAGGTGTTTGGTAAACAGTTTTTCAAAACTATGGTTTGGATGTAAAATGACTATAAAGGGTATAAAACCCATTTTTAAAAAATTAATAAAAATAGGAAAAGTGAATCTAGAATTACTTATCTTGAGATAGAGATTATATTGTGATAGTTTTTAATTTATTTTGTTCATTATATAGAGTAAGAAAATTGAATTAAATTGAAAAGAAAAAAAAAAATATGAGAGAGAGAGCCAAATTGGCTCTCCATTTGGCTGTTGGAGCAAAATGCTCCAGCCTCAAAATGGGCCAAATGAGGAGAAATCTACTCCTCCATTTTGGCTCCAGCCTCAAGAAGCCCATTGAGTAGGTGTTACCAAACACCTACTCCTCCATTTTGGGTTGGGGAATGGCCTATTGACCACTGAACCTCAACCCCAAACACCACTTTAATGGTTTTACAAAAACAAATTGCGGTGGACTGCTAATTTCTTTGTTAATTGTTGTGATAAATTATGATAAATTAAACATTATCTACTTAGTTTCATATACTTATATCAGATACCGGTTACACTCATTTTAAAATTTTATTTTTATTTTTATATAAACTCATTTTTTATCGGTTAAAAAGATCACAAAAAATAAAATAAAATTAAATTAAAAATAATAAAATATATGATGAAATCATATTATAAAAAGAGGATAAAAATAACATAAAATTACCATAAAATAAAAAACTTGAAGATAGTAGTATGCTAAACGGAATTAAGTGTGAGAGCGAGAAGAGACTAAAATAAAATAAAAAATGATCATGTGACAAGCTTTGTGACATAACAATACTTATATAGGATTTAAGTGTCATTTTAAATTACTCCTTTTGGTGCAAATTAAATGTTTTTCTCGCATCTTAATATTCAGTAGGTTTAACACTAAAAATACAAGTAAAAGTTACAGTAAAAGCAAATCCTAAAACGACGTTTAATTCACACCGGAGGGAGTATGTAACTTACCAACTTATTGGTATGCTTAATTT
Organism: Viola odorata; assembly: GCA_963691705.1. Classification (NCBI taxonomy): domain Eukaryota; kingdom Viridiplantae; phylum Streptophyta; class Magnoliopsida; order Malpighiales; family Violaceae; genus Viola; species Viola odorata. The sequence continues at coordinate 63,870,423 of OY829538.1, read as the reverse complement.
AATAAAATTTATAATAAATAAATTAACATAAATGTAATATGTAATAATGTTATTAAATAAGATTAGTGGTAAGAAAGTAAAGTCACATGGCATGCTTAGAATGAATTAAAAATTCGATTAAAATCATTCCAAAAAATCTCTATATATCAATTTACATTATGTATAAATTTCAACAATAAAATGAAATACAGTTCGTTTGATGTTTCGATATACAAACCAATAAATTATTAAATATCACACTCTAAAAATACCATTTTCCCCCCTATTAGCCAACATCTTCTTCCCTTATTTAGAACTACAACTTTTTTGGAAAATAGACATTAATATTTTTTTAAAATTCTAAAAGTAACAATTATTTTAAAATTCAAACAAAAGCTAAAACGACATGTATTATGAATTAAAAATTGTATATGTCTCCGCATTATAAGATAGGACAAGATTTTTTCTTTACATGGAAAAAGTTAATTTCATTGATAATAATACAAAAATACATCAAAAATCTAGTCTAATTTTATTGTACAAATCACTCCTAAGCGGTTAAGATCGACCTCGAAGGATAAATTTTAAAGAGTTGTCACCTCACTCCAAAAGAAGCAAACAAATAGTAAACGTTTAAGGTTATTTCAGATAAACCAATTAATTATTGAGTATTCTAACTTTCGGTTAAAAATGTAGTCTCTTCCCAAAGATACTAATTTCTCTTCTTTTTTTTTGGTATTTCATTTTTCTCTCCCTAAAGATATACTTCCTCTACTAGGCAAATAATTGGACTCTATTTTTTATGGTCATTTCAATTATTTTTCACGTTACCAAAGTGGGGAGTTGGTGAATAATTATCTCCTACTAAGTAGACTTTAAGTACAACCGCAAGTGGTCAGCTCCGCTACCAGCACACCAAGGCTAGAAACGCAGCCATACCTCCTGCATCGTGTCGCAAGAAAGAAACAAATGATCTGCCAACTCCAAGGTAGAGTTGCAGAGAGGGAAGCTTGCTTGAGAGATGTTCAACAAGCCTCTATGGTGAAGGAAGTCCCTAGTACTCACCTTGCCTTGGAGAGCCAACCACATAAAAATTTGGAGTTTAATAGGAACAATTTTGTTCCATACCAACCTAAGATTAGAGTAAATATCTTCTCTACCAACGATCCGTCTCGTTTCGAGGAGCACTGAGGCCGATTTGACGGTGTATATACCCTTGGAATCTCCCCTCCAATGGATCCTATCTTCACTTTCAGCATGAAGCTGAACATGAGAGATCAACTCGTTCAACTCGGCATCATCATCCAACTCGCTGCTGGACAGCAGACGATTCCAGACCAGCAGCCAACACCAACCAGTCTCTCCCCAACAGCCCATGTTGACCACAACATAGCTTGATTGTAGGCAATGGTGTTGGTTGAAGGCAAACTAAATACCACATCGGAAAGAAAAGAGGCTTGTGAAAGCCTTATAAATGTGGTGGCTCCCTTGTGAAGTGATGAGGTTTTTTGGGCTTGGGCTTGGGTTTGGGCCTGGGCCTCGTCATCTTGTTGTGTTGTCGATCTTTAAGGAGGCCTAAAAAAATAGAAAAAAGAGCGCTCGCTATTGTCGGAAATCTAACATGGTAGCTGAGCTGGTATATACACCGTCATCTTGTGGTTCTACTTGGCAAAGTCATTTCCCAAGTAGGAAATCAACTACAAGGTGTAGAAATTACCTACACTTGTGTCTGTATCCATGTTATCAGAATCGGACCGGACCGGCCGGTCCGTCCGGTTCAACCGGTGTTTTTCAAGTTTTCGGTCCGATTCAGCTATCGGACCGGATAAGGATGTGAACCGGGTTCAACCGGTGAACCAGATTGAACCGGCCGGTTTGATGAGCCAAACCAAAACGACGTCGTTTTGGTTTGGTTTTTTTTTTTTTTTTTTGAAAAATTGATGGGCCGGCCCATTACAGGCATGGGCCAGCCCATCAGAGAGGCAACCAAAACGACGTCGTTTTTGAACTTTTTCAATTTTAATAATATTTTTTGATATATTATAAAATGCTACAGTAAAAACCAGCCGGTTCAATCCGGTTTAATCCGGTTTTATCGTCTAAGATTTACCGGTTTAATGTGTAAACGGTTCCGGACGGACCAGCATCTACAATCCGGTCGAACCCGGTTCAACCCGGTTGAACCACCAAATTGGCGAAAACGGTTGGCTGTCCGGTCCAGTTCTGATAACTATGGTCTGTATAGAATACTCATTTCATCTTCTAGTGTAATAGGTATTGTAGTAGAATGGTGTTGTAGATTTGTTAATGAATTCATTCTTTCCTCATTTTCCTCAATAAAAAATAGTACTAGCTTCATCATTCTTCCAAGCACATCAAAATCTCCACTCCTGCATTTTCCAAGGAAGAAAAATACATCAAAATATAATAATTTTTCAGAATATTAAAAAAATATTTATATATAATAATTTTTTTTAAATACAAGCAGAAAAAATTAATAAATGTGTCAACTAATATTTAACTATGTTACTTTCATTGTATAAAGAAATAGCTTAATTTAAATAGTCTATATACATAATAAAATTATTTTCATTCAAACATTACCGAGATATTATAAAATGTTCTAATTTATCTATTTTTTATGTTCGAATTTAAAATGATATGGGTGAAGGAAGTATTCAAAGTGATGGAAATAATAGTGAAATGTTACCTACGAATGTAGTTTGTAACTCAATAGCTAATAGCTAATAGTTTAATGATGAATATGTAAAACTTTCAAAAAGTGCTAAATATTTAACTTTTTTTTGTTCTTCTAATGAAGTTTTAATTCTTGGTATAAATAAAATGTTAATTATTTGTTTAAAGAAATAGATTGATTTGGTAAATAATATATATATATGTAAAAAACATTAATTATAATGCTTGAAATGAATATATATTTTCATGACAATTTAAAATGACAAAGAGGATCGAAAAATCGTGTAATAAATTGAAATGTAGTGAAAAATGAAGGAATTTTATTTTTTCATGACGCCTCGCCCTGGCGTGAAAAATGAAATTCCTTCATTTTTCACTACATTTCAATTTATTACACGATTTTTCTTTACATTTTATAATACAAAATATATAAAGATTAAAATGACTATATATTAATTTAAAATGTTATTCATATAATTTAATGTTGAATATGTAATTGTGATTTATATATGTAAAACTGTAAATTTTATAATAACTGTAACTTTTTCGCAACAAATATATTTATTAGTTTATTAGTCTTTGCAAATCGAAGAAAATAATCACATTAATTTTTTTCATTAAAAAAAAGTGTTGTTGGAACAAAATTGTAGCATAATTTTTTATTATAAATAAAATGTTAATTATTTGTTTACAGAAATATATTGATTAAAAATATTTATATAGAGTTTGCAAAAAAATTAATATAATGCTTTAAACCATGGTATTAATAATTTATATTTTTTATGGTATTAATAAGTTTAATTTATTCATGATATTAGATAAATATTAGGTGGTAAATGTTAGATTATAAATAAATTGATTAAAAACATATATAAAGATACTAAAAAAATTAATTCTAACACTTGAAATGAATTATGCCCTTTATGGTCATTTTATATTCCAACCATAGTTTTAAAAGTTATTTCACCAAACAACATAAACAACTTCTGATTTCTCCACAGAACTTTTAACAAATATTTACCAAACAGTTTACTCCTTTTCCAGCAAGTCATTTTCAAACAGAACTACTTCCCACAAAACTTTTCCAGCTAGAACCGGAATGCCAAACAGACCCACATCGGAAAGAAAAGTGGTGTGAAAATCACATATAAGAGTGGTGACCCCCCTTGTGAAGTGATGAGACCTTTTGGGCTTGGGCTTGGGTCTCGTCATCTTGTTGTGTTGTCAATCGTTAAGGAGGCCTAAAAAATCGCGAGGGCTATGTGGTGAGGCCCAAAACGGATAATATCATCACGTGTGGGGAGAGCGATGTGGTATATGAAAATACCACATCGGAAAAATCAGCAAATGGCGAAGAAGTTTGGGAATAAATCTGCAAGGGCGCACGGAGGAGCCCATATGGAATGCCAGAAAGAGGGTCGAGACCCCTTACCCACTTGAGTTGCTGTTTACTTGTCCCAAAAAAATGCCAGATGCATACACTTGGTAGATATCAAGCCAAGTTCGAGACATACTACGATATGTCGAGCTGGGAATGAACAACGCGTCATAGTCATATTCCTTGGTGATTATATTTCCCCATAAACCTCATTTCCCAATTCTGATATTCCAGCACCACTTGAATAATAACGCGAGATTTTTGTCAAGAATGAAACCCAAACCAAGCCCTCCCCAAGTGCGGTTCCTCAACAAACATTGCCATCTAATTTTGGCCATGTATCGCCCTTCGACATTACCCTTCCAAAAGAAGTTTCGAAATATTTTCTCAAACATATGCACCACCCCTAATGGCATCCTGTACATAGATAAATAGTACATAGGAAGAGCATTCAAAATAGACTTTATAAGCACATACCGGTCGCCCGTTGACAGTATTCGACCCTTCCAATTGGCAAGGCGATGACGAACACGATCTAGCAAAGGATTCCAAGTACTTAATCTACATGGGTTCGCGCCAAGAGGAACACCTAAATACTTAATTGGCAGAGATTCAATTTTACAGCAAAGACGAGCCGCCGATTGAGCAACTACCTCTTCCTCCAAATTGATACCAATCAACGAGCTTTTGTGAAAATTGACTCTTAACCTTGAGAACGCGTTGAACCATCCAAGGATCCTTTTGATGTTTAATAGACCTTCAACCGAGTCCTCCGCGAAGATCAATGTATCATCAGGAAACTGAATATGAGTGAGACACCATCCCCTTCTTGCATTCCCCAAACCCGCGAAACTACCTTCATGCACAACTTTTTCCATCCTGATCCAAACCCCATCAAGTAAAGGATTCTATCAAGGTACAACCACTCAATAGAATCGTAGGCCTTTTGAAAGTCGAGTTTTACCATATAACCCTTCTTTTTCCTTCTTTTCATAGAATGGATTGATAAACGGCCTAGAGGGGGGGTGAATAGGCAAATAAAATCTTAACACAAAGAGTAAGGAATTAAGAGTGCGGAAATAGAAAGTAAAAACACAAGGAGTTATAGTGGTTCCAATTCCTCAATGAATTGTACTCCACTACCTAAGAGTTTCACCCTTAGGATTTTGAATAACGAACACTTCGTTATTTACCTTGAGTTTTTACGGGTTCAACTCAAACCTTACACCTTGGTTTTTGCGGGCTCAACCAATAAACCTTACACCTTGGTTTTTGCGGGCTCAACCAATAAACCTTACAAGTGATTTTTTCGGGCTCAATCACAACCTATCACAATCAATAAACTTGACAAGAGAATTGTGAAATGGCAACACAAATTGGTGTACAAATAAACTATGTATGATTTAATAATCAACACCAATAAATGAACAATATTACCTCAAGAAGAAAGCGATCCAAACTCGAATTGAAAGACGCAAGAATGGTTGAAAACCGATATGTGAAGCTTACGTTGTAAAACTTTGATTAAGAGAGTTTGTAAATGAAATTTGTATATGTGTAACTTGTAAAATGCTTTCTTATCTTCATATAACTCATCTTAGATGAGTATTTATAGTGTCAAAAGATTTGTGACCGTTTATAGCCGTTGGAGCCAAAAACTATCTGTTTGCTACAGTGAAAAACTATTCATTGCTACAGTGAAAACTATCAGTTGCTACAGTGAATCTATCCGTTGCTACAGTGAACCTATCCGTTGCTACGGTGAAACTATTCATTCCCGTTGCTACAGTAGACTTCCCGTTGCTACAGTGAGTTCATCCGTTGCTACAGTGAAACTCTCCGTTGCTACAGTGAAATCAAAAACTCTTTTTCCAAAATTTATTTTTCGTGTAAAAAATCTTTTGACACTCTCCTTGAGGTATTATCGAACATAAATCAAGTGCTAATTAGAATCATACTTACACGTTTAAAGTCCTAATGTACACTTGATCTTCTAGCTTGCGATATCTTGATTTGTTGCCTCTTATTTGTTCCATCGCAAACTACACACATTTTAACTTCAAATTGCATTAGTATTATTAATTAGTTTGTGTGTCTAAAATCATCAAAACAAGAGTAAGTTGCCCTTGGGCTAACAATCTCCCCCTTTTTGATGATGACAACCACAAACTAATATCAAAACATTTTTAAACTAGCAATTTGAAATTGAAGTTAAATGGAGAAAACTTACATCTCCTATCTTTGCCAAATAAATGCTCCCCCTACATAAACCATTAGTGCACATAGAGCATAGCAAAGATTTCAAAGATTTGCTCCCCCTTAATCTTACCTTTCTCCCCATTCTATAAGCTTCATTACCAATCTCCCCCTTAACTTATTCTCCCCCTTTGTCATTAGCAAAAAGGGTTAATAAAATAAGGAAAGTCAATTAAGATCATATGAGGAGTAATAAAGGAGCAAGCAAAGATCAAATCCAAAAATACTTTAACAAGTATTAAGATCAAACAATTATCCAATCCAAAAGTCAAAATACAAATATGAATAGTAAGATTATAAAGATGGATAATCTAAAAATGCATAATTAAAACAGAATTTTTATTCAACAAACATGTCACGTTACACGAAACGTAGAGAACATTTAGAACATTGAAAATACTCAAGAACCAAACCTAATTAAAATTCCTTCATAATGGAATATTACAACTCTTATTCAACCTAAAAGACCATTACAAAGTATAAGAACAAATACATTTAAAATATAAAATACACGATACAAAGATGTGATCAAAGATGGCATTGAGGTGAAGGGCAATCACATGGAGGGCAATGACACTTCGGACACATGAACAAGTCGACATTTCTTGGACAATTTTTGAGCATGAGAAGGGGAAAAGCAATGAAAGAAATCATCAATGCCAAAATGGCCAATATCATCCTCATCTCAAACGAAAGCATTTTGAAGATTCGAAGGAATTGAAGGTAAAGCTTTCCGTTTTGGATATCTAGAGAGGTGTAATCTTAGGCTATTTAAACACAAAAATGACAGCTTAAGGTCTAAGAATTACAACTCGAGGATATGAAATGTCGCTGACTTTTGTGCCCAACGCATGCGTACGAAGAATCAAATATATCACATCAATTTGATTTCCTCAATGATCAATCACATGAACAAAATCATACATGCATAGAAAAAATGATTCTCATTAAACACGTATATGCACAAACAAACAAAACAATTTACGGCAATTTATAGCACATATGATTATAAATATTATTTACTAATAATAATCATGTAAAAACATAGATATTCATCAATTTAATATAGGCATATAAATAAGAGTTCAAGAAATTTCGAATTCTTACTCAAATGGATTGCAAATACCAATTTCATGTCTTAGTTCCACAAAACGTTCTTTGGCAAGAGCTTTGGTGAAAATGTCTGCAAGCTGTTTGTTAGTACCAACAAATTCAAGCATAATGTCCCCTTTAGCCAAATGATCACGAATAAAATGATGTTTTATATCAATATGCTTGGTTCGTGAGTGGCAAATAGGATTCTTGGTCAATTGAATAGCACTTAGATTATCACAAAAGATAGGAATTTTACAAAACTTAAGATCAAAATCTTCTAAGGTTTGTTTCATCCATAAAATTTGAGAAACACAAGATCCGGCAGCAATATATTCAGCTTCCGTGGTAGAAATAGCTACAGTGAAATCAAAAACTCTTTTTCCAAAATTTATTTTTCGTGTAAAAAATCTTTTGACACTCTCCTTGAGGTATTATCGAACATAAATCAAGTGCTAATTAGAATCATACTTACACGTTTAAAGTCCTAATGTACACTTGATCTTCTAGCTTGCGATATCTTGATTTGTTGCCTCTTATTTGTTCCATCGCAAACTACACACATTTTAACTTCAAATTGCATTAGTATTATTAATTAGTTTGTGTGTCTAAAATCATCAAAACAAGAGTAAGTTGCCCTTGGGCTAACATGGATCACCTCAGAAGCGATCAGAGCACAATCCAGAGTCTGCTTCCCTCCAACAAAGCCACGTTGTTCGTCGCTAACAACCGATCTCATGACCAACCGAATTCTTATAGCCATAACTTTTGCAATAATCTTGTACAAGCTACCAACAAGAGAGATCGGGCAGAGGTCTTTTAATTGATTTGCTCCTTGGATTTTAGGGATGAGAACCATGAAAGCATTCACCACACCCTTAGGCATAATACCAAATATAAAAAAATTGCGCACAAAAGTCATAATCACGGTACCAATAATGCTCTAAGTCTCATTTATAAACTTAAAGTTTAAATCATCCGGACCCGGGAATCGATCACTCCCACAAGCCCAAAACGCCTCTTTAATTTCATCAAAATTTAGGATTTCATCCAAGAAATGAATTGAATATCAGAGAGCTTGGCAAAGCCCAAGTCTTGGAGAGTGGGGTGATTCCAAGAGTCTGCTGCAAAAGAAGCTTGAAAGTGGTCGATTACTCATTTTTTCACCATAATTGGGTCAGGATGTTGAAAAATGAAAAACTAAAAAAAAGATTTAAAAAGAACACATGAACAAAAACAAGGACGGATCCAGGGGGGGCCACCGTGGGCTGATGCCCACCCTGGGCTAATGGGAATTTTTTTTTTAGTATACAACCCATCCCAAATCTCTAATCTAACTCACCCCAAATTAATTGCCTTATTGAGTAAATTGATACCCAATCTGTTGTTAAATAATTAGTGCTACATCTCTAGATTAATTACATATCCTCAATTTCACAAATCGATTAACGGTTTGCTCCAATCTTGCATTTTAAATTAATTAGCCAAAGTTTCGTATTTTTAAAATTAAATTTTGGTCGTCCATCAATCGAATATTTCGTACGAATTGGTGAATCGGCGATTGATTTTAAAATATTTTAGTCGACTCCGTTTTTTATTTTGTGGTTGTTGGTCGGGATCAAATATTTTAGCCTTAATATTTGTTTTTGTAGATATGGACAAATATTTGATTAAACCATCTACTCAAGCACCATCAAATGTTGGTCCAAATGTTGGTAGACCAAGGCGGAAAGGTGAGCAAATTTCCAATCTACATCATTATCAAGTTGATTTATTTTATCAAGTCATTGATATGCAACTTCATGAGCTTAATAATCGATTTGATGAGAGGAATAGCGAATTACTCCTTTGTGTGGCATGCTTAAATCCAAGAGACTCCTTTGTTGATTTCAATAAGGAGAAATTGCTTCAATTGACTCAATTTTATCAAGTTATCTAAATATTTGTTATTTAGTGACGGATACAAATACTCTTAAGCATTTGTTCAATTTTTCGTTCAGCTCGTTTGGTTTCCCTTTAAAATACCCCAAAAAAAAATTTCGGGGGCGCTGCCCCCGAACCCCCGCCCCCCCTAAAAATCATTCCTGGATCCGTCCCTGAACAAAAAGATGAAGATGAGAAAATATTATAGATGATGAGTATTTTACAGACACGACACAAACTTTCTTGTTCCTCATCACATAGAACAAGAACCAAGCTTTCTTTCTATTGTTCTACACCATGGTAGAACCACACAAAGATTTCTTTCTTATGATGATGAGAGTGGTGTGATGCAGGACTCTGCTCTTCACACTTTAGTCAGTGAGTGGTGTGCCAATACTGTGCACACTCTTCTCCTCTCATTCTCACCCTGATGATGATGGTGTTTCTTTCTTTTTTGATGACAACTGACAACGAGAGTGGTGCACAGTGTGCACAATTCTCACTCTCTGACACTCTGTTTTGGGTGGGAACAAGGTTCTGACCGACCTTTCTGCAGTGTAGTGGATGCCTATATATAGGCATTCCACCGACATACCTTTTTTCTACACACTTCTATTAACTACACGTACAATATTCTAGATTTTTACAGCTGTGCACACCATAAAATTACAAGTGGCAAAATGTAACTGATGTTAACTCTTGATGCCGCAGACGCTGCCGTGCTAGATAATGCTGCTGTGATGATGCTGCCGCTGAAGATGCCGCTTGATGGTTAACGCCACTGTTGACACCCTCTTTTATTTGCTTGTTATCATGCCTTTGCATGATAACGCTCCCATTAACGCCAAGGTTGGTGTTGATTCCAACAGAAGATAAGTTCCTGTCAATGGTCATCTCTACTAGAGATCGTTCTGCCTCTCAGCCTGCAAACTATATGGAAAAACTTGGTATTTTGATCCCCTTCCGCGCACCATTTAATATGGCATTTTTTACGCCATAATGCCTCAACCAGGTTGTGATGATGTTCCACTTCAGATGTCCACCACCTATATCTATCCTTCTCAGGATCAGACCATAGCCGTGTCACAAGGATCAAATCTAAGCTCTCCATCTCAGTCTTTAGTGTTTTTAACGCGTGATCCACACGTCCAAAATGCTTGATATTCCACTCTTTTAACTTTAGATGAAACAAGCGAAACTTTTTTAATAAAACACCTGAGCCGCAACCCAATTCATCGCTAGCAATCTTCCAAATATCAGCCACTACATTCTTGAAATCTCCTCTCAACCACCAGACATCCAACACAAAAGGTTTTGGCCCCCAATTGATTTTTACTACCGCGCACGCCATAGCGAAATGGTCAAACTGGCCTCGCTCAAGAGACTTCCAAGTTAGGTTAGGGAATTTTTCAAGCCATTCCTCATGAATAAAACATCTGTCAATATAACTCATAGCCACTAAGTTGCGCCAACTGAATTTTGTTCCTTGCACCGACAGCTTGAGGAAGGAGCAATCATTCACAAAACCACACAAGGTACCCATGCTATCCGTGACTGCTGTACAACCTGCTCTCTCAGACGGTTGCCGGACTTCATTGGTATCCCCTACTAACATCCATGGACACTCGTCATGGTTGATCACAAAATCAGCCAGCCTCCTCAATAACAAACCTCGATTGGTCTCATCGTTGTACGCATAAATATTAATCATGTCACATCTGAAGCCATCAATCCTACCTCTAATCGCAATGAATCTGTCATGACAATCCGCAAAATCAACATAAAAAAGATTCGGAGTCCCACAACGTAACAAGACCCCCAGATCGTCCCTGAGCCGGAATAGTTGCCCACCTAACACCTGCAATGTTCCATAACTGGCTAGCAAAATCATTGTTATCTGCCACCGTTTTTGTCTCCTGAAGACACCACAATTGCACCAATTTCTCTACACCACCTGTTAATATTATGTTTTTTCATGGCTGATTTAGATCCGCGCATATTCCACGAGAGTAAACCAAACATGGGAAAAAGAGAATCAAACACTAGAAACCAATTGGCCATTCGCATGGTCATCGATAACTCTAGTCTTTGTAAACTTATCCATGTTGTCTTTATCTGCCAATGCATTGAAACTGTGACGATCCCCCAAAGCCCAAAAGTCAGTTACCTCTTTAATCCACTTTGGATTATGCTGCTCAACTGGCCTTGACAACCCCTACGTCTGGGTGTCATGTTGACACAAGAAAGATCCCTTTGGCTAAAATTCAATACAGGCGAGGTCTCTCCATTGACATTAACCTCATTATTAGTCACCAAAATCTCCTCTTCACCCCCTTCATTCGAGCTATTGTCACTATCGTCACGGATAGTAGGGAGATCAACTAACAAAGGTTCTTCAATGTGAAAGGGGGAGAATGAAGGGTCCAGCTCATGATGAAATGAGTTGTTCACGTTTTTTGTTAAGAAAAAGATGAAGAAAAAAGAAAAGTGAAAAGTGTATGATTTGGTGTGATGAGTTTTCTTGTTTGGTGGCCATGATGACTGATGAGTATGTTGGAATAAAGAAAAGTTGTGCTGGAAAGTGAAAAAGAGGAGTGGAAAATGGAATTGACTATGCAGCCAATTTGGACTCCTCATGATCATGTGTGATCATGTTCTCTTTCGGGGTTGGCAATGCAAATAAATAGCATGCCTTAGGAATGAATTGGGTGGTATCAATTGAGAGCAATTGCAGCAGAGAGAGCAATTGAGAGAATTGAGAGAGGGATCACGGTTGAGTATCCCGTGAGAGAAAAATAGAGAGTATTTTTCTTATGTGATTGAGAGAAAAATAAATCAGTGAGGGTATTTATTTTTCTAGATTGTGTCTCCTCGATCTAAATGAGAGATTGAGTTGAGAGAGATTGTAAAAGGGATGTTGTTGAACATCCTGAGAGATTGTGAAAGGGATGCTGTTGAGCATCCTGATGTGATTGTAAGACTAATAATTTATTATTAGTGAAGATTGTTCGGAGTTGGTCCCGTGGTTTTTCCTCATTGGAGGTTTTCCACGTAAATCCTCGGTGGTGTATTTGTTTGCTGCTTGCTGTGTTTGATTGTGTTCGATCCTGGGCGGGGAAAATGTGATTTTTTCCCAACAACTGGTAGCGGAGCTGATGGTTCGATTGGGCATGCGGAGCTGAAGATCCGGTTGGGCCTATGAGATGGGCTTTGATCGGAATCGAAGGTTCGATTGGGCATGTAGAGCTGAAGGTCCGGTTGGGCCTATGAGATGGGCTTTGATCGGAACCGAAGGTTCGATGAGCTTGCGGAGTAGATCCGATGGATTGATGGGGAGTATGTTGATGATGGCACAGACCTAGTGCACGAGGTCTGGTGCAGTGGCGGCACACAACGAATCTCCAAACTGATGAGCTAAAACGGTGGGCCAATAGATTGAGCCCGAAGTATGATGGGTGAATTCCATATTTCGTGCAAGTTGATGGGCCAAATTGATAGGCTTACTCAGTTTGATGGTGAATTTTAAAGTACGGTGAATCTCCGAAAGGAACTTGAAGTCGGTGGGTCCTGTTGAGGACTGTGTAGAGCTTCGTTCGAAAGGGAGATCGTCGGGCTCAGATGGTGGGCCTGGTGGTACTTTAATTGAGGGGGAGATCGTTGTAGTGTAGATGTATGAAGATTGGTATTTTCTCATGATACGAGCTGGAGGGGGAGAATTGTTGGTATCCAGCTCGAATGAGAAAAGTGAAAAATGATGGCAAGGAAAGTGGCAGTAGCAAAGATTGAATAAAGAAGAAAAAGAAAAAAAGAAAGAAAAGAAAAGGTGTAAGGAAGGTGTGTGCGTGGAAATGGTCAACCATGGAAAGGAAAAAGTTGGAATTATGATGGGAGACAAATTGAAGTGTCATGCCATGTTTTGTGGCATGTTTCACGGCAATCCTTATAGAAAAGCAAGAGTTGCTTTTCTATCTATATACATACCATTCCATTGCTGCAATGGAGCAGAGAACGGAAGCAGAGAGAGGCAGCAGAGCAGAGAGCAAGCTTGCAACAATGTAGAGAGAGAGAGATCAGTTGCAATGAAGAGCAACTGATCTGTGATTGAGAGGGATATTCTTGAATATCCGAGAGAGAGAAAAATAGAGAGTATTTTTCTTGTTTGTGATTGAGAGAAAAATAAACCAGTGAGGGTATTTATTTTTCTAGATTGTGTCTCCTCGATCTAGATGAGAGATTGAGTTGAGAGAGATTGTAAAAGGGATGTTGTTGAACATCCTGAGAGATTGTGAAAGGGATGCTGTTGAGCATCCTGATGTGATTGTAAGACTAATAATTTATTATTAGTGAAGATTGTTCGGAGTTGGTCCCGTGGTTTTTCCTCATTGGAGGTTTTCCACGTAAATCCTCGGTGGTGTATTTGTTTGCTGCTTGCTGTGTTTGATTGTGTTCGATCCTGGGCGGGGAAAATGTGATTTTTTCCCAACAATTGTCACTATCGTCACGGATAGTAGGGAGATCAACTAACAAAGGTTCTTCAATACAGTGGATCAACAAGTCTTTCTTATCCCATTTCACCTTTACCTTATCATCGATAATGTCTTTCCAATCCGACATTACTAAAATTCTAGCGAAGTTGAGACGATTTTTGGACGCAGTATCTTCATCCTCTGACACGTGATTGCCGAAAAACTGTCTTATTTTGTCAAACATTTTTGAACCCCAAGCCAGTAAAGGTACGCCATAACAACGTAGTCAAATCAGCCAACTAGTTGAGTGAAACTCCTCTGACCATGGCACCACCTTGACAAACAAATCAGTAAGAATAGTTGCAAAGTTTTTCAATGCAAATTATTTTTTTTCTAAATAGAAGAGAAATCAAGCAACACGTTCAAACCACCCAACGGACGAGCCTGACACGGAATGCTTGCTGCCTCTAGCATTTCCCCAATAGCCAACACCGAATCTAGAGTTTTAGTAGTTCCCACCGTACAAGATCCTAGCCAGGAGCGATTACCCTCCGCTTCTTCCAATTCAATCACAGGATCCTCGAACAATATTGTCCCAACGTCCATGGGTGTAGGATCCTTTGCCATATCAACAAGAATGGTGTTTTCTTTCTCAATGGGAGGGGAATCTGTCACGGAAGGAAGGGTCAAAGTGGATCTGTTGTCAGCTGCTTTACCCCCATTTTCTTCCACTTCGGATGGCGTAATGGTTTTAGATTGAGGGTCATTTACATAATGAGCAAAATGGCTTGAGATTGAGCTTGCTCCTACCGACATACCACAAATTGCCCTCCCCATCTCCTCAATGTCAATGACATTTGCAAATCAAACAAAATCGAAGCGCAAGTTTTGCCAATTCATGCGCTTAGGGTTAGTCCGGTATTGGTTTTTTGGGATTTTTAATTTTCCAATAATAAAAATTTATAAAGGAGATTAACATAGTTTCCCAATTCGTTAAAATCGATTAGAAGCAACTAGTGACAATTGCTCATGTTATTCTTCATTTCCAGCTGGTATTTGAAATTTAAAGTTCCAAACATTGACATGGTTAAACCGGGACCGGAATGTGATGTATAAAGACCTTTTCTGTTGCCCATTTGTTTATTTTTTTGGATTAACAAATTTACATCTCTTTTTCAATAAGCTGGGATTATCACAATATCATCTTTTTTTCTTACACATGTTGCCCAGGTTTCCAATCTAAGCTTTGGGTGTTTTCTCCGGTGTACAAGTGGAAGGAGCAAACCCTAACTTGGCAGCACCAAGATCAAACTCCCATAGATGATTTTGCTGCATAATATTGCCAATTACTGAGGAGCCTGGCCATGGTACAGACACAAATCCTAGACACTTCACCCCATCATCTGCATCCAGAACATAGCTCTTTACCGGTGGCACGAACTTGGCCCCGTTCGCAAAGTGAATCGCTAAGCGTGGTACCATTCTCTCGTTGTATCCTTTATCGTTGAAGCAAAACTCCATCGGAGGCACATCTATGTTTGCCTTATCGAGTTTTCCCAAAGGAGACTGCAAAGCATCCATCACAGCAACATATGCAGGATCTACTAGATATGTCAGGCTGGAACCCGAATCTAAGAGAACACCTCCTTGTCCTTGGTCGTTAATGACCCACATCTGCGGTGGAATTTCCAGCATTTTACCTCCGACTGAGATCCCAGAGACATTGATGGCGTAGAATGGATTCAAGTAACCGAGGAGCAGATCTGTGTACTGCATAGCTTCCATTGTTAACTTGGTAGCAGGACCGAAATTGAGCGAGTTCTTGACATCGCTTGGGGCTAAGTGATCGACCAAGCAATAAGAGAACTTGTTGTCAAACTTCTCAGCTATCTTTACAGCAAATGAATATGGGCTGTAACCCAACCCCATCACACCGTCCGCATCAGGAAGTTTTAGTTTCTGTGTTCCAGTACAACCAATCATAACATTGCGGAGTTTAATCTTTTTCCCAGAATTCATCCGTACAGAAACAGTCTCGTTTGCGAAGACACCTAAAACCCTTGTCCCATCTGCATATCTACCACAAATTAATATTAGGATGAGTGACGTCCTGACAATAAAGTATATACAAGAACCACACAATGATGTTAAGCAGTAATTCATTTTTCTTCGGACCCTTTCGAGCATTTTTAATTAATAGGAAATAAACTTGATAAAACACTTACCTATAATCATAGCGGCAGGGCGCCTTCTCACTAGGACATTTGACCAAAGAGAAAGAATCTGCAAGATCAACCGTGCAGACATCGGTAGAGCATGGGATTGGCTTAAATGTAGGAGAGAGGTTTGCATTAAAAATTCTCCCGGAAGGACCCGAAACAAGTTCATCTTTTGGACAATCTGGGCATCGGTACTTGCAATTCATCCAGGTGAGATCACTTCCTGTATCGGCTACGAGCACGAATCTTTCAGGGTGAGGGCTCCCAATTCGTATCGAGACGAAGTATTGTCCTAACCCACGATCAGCAGCAGAGCGCATTGGGATATCAACCAGCTCAAAAGCTTTCCTTCTCTGGCCCAGTCGGAGGTATGAGATGGTTCCCTGTCTGGCATTGTCGCTGCTGATGAGCTGTTTTACGCGCTCCAATGTGCTATTTGGAGGCCCGAGGTCGTTGTAGATGAAGCCGTGAAGCTGTCGGGAATGCCTGTGGATCAACTCAAAGCTGGCAACCTCCTCATGGTTCCGTCGGCTTGCAGCCGAAAATACCCCTTTAGCTACATTGTTGCTATGACATCGAAAAAACAGAAAGGCTAGGAAGACTATGGGCCAGGACATTTCAATGTGTCAAAAGAACACAAAAAAATTGATGGGAAGAATTCTGGTGGATTTATTCAGAAAAGACCACGGCGACAAAGATAGTTGCTAATTTAACAAATGGCAACCTTAAAATGCGCAAGCTAACTACTTATAACTAATTATTGGTTAAACAGAACACCATTACAACTTTTAGAAGCAATGCGGCTTTTAATGGAAAATTGGTGTCCGAATAACAAGCTAAAACGCCTAAATCTTAATTATGCAAACAATTTCTTTCATATCTTCTCTCTTTTTTCCCTTTCCCTCACTGCAACTTCTCCTACCTCTTCTTTATATCAAAGAGAATACCAGAATTTGAGGTTACTACAGATTGGAATTTACGCTGTATTGTTTTCACACATCACATTAGTTGTAAACACAGCAACTTATTCCTCTACAGTATAAGGACATCCCTGTAAGTCTGTAACTATTACAACATTATAGATTAAGACAATCTGACAAGTTGACAACTACAGTATATGCACAATACCTGAGGATAAAGTCAATTTTTAGCATCAACGTATGTTCTCTTCAAAACAAGTTTCTTAACGATCAAATCCCCTAAATTTGTCATCCTCAAAATATTTTTTTCCGAATACATTATGAATTCTACCTTATTTATAGAGATTATAAGTCTTATTTTGTAGTCATTTTAAATAGCAGAGGAAAATAAACGAACCATGCAGCAAGTAAGGCACGTTTCCAAGAGATTAGATTAGGACTAAAAAAGGAAACTGACATACAAAGATGTTACATTACATGACCTCAACGGAGTTTTTAGGAACTAACAAATATCACACCTTTATGGGTACAATTATCAAGTCTTGAGTATCAAGATGTTGCAAATGCAACATTACACAAATCAGAGCTCTGCAAGAATGGCAGGAATGTAATGGGACAGCTCTGCAGTTAGTGACTGAAATCCGTTCACGAGCTGGGTGTGGAAATCCTGGTCTTCCTCTCCAATCAATCTAAAGTGTACACGTATGGCACGCTTACAAACAGCCATAAACTCCAGCAGTGCAGCAATCAGTTGCTGCAGTTCTTGCGACCGCAACCTTGTTGCGGGCTCACCAGAAAGAAAGGCCGTGCAGACGCTCAAAACTCCACTGTTTACCTGCACATAAGCAGAGCAAGGTATCAGACAAAAACACCCGATATGCTAGAACGGCAAATGCAATGACACAAGAAAGCAAATAGAATCCTATGTTTTAACAAGAACATGGGAGCAAGTAAAGAACAAGCTTAGAGAGCAACTCACTTGAACTGCAACACTGCCTTGGAGAATTCTCTGCAAACTCTGAAGACGCGGGAGCTGATCCCCTTCTGGACTGCGAGGCTCCTCAAGCTCATTTCGTAAGGCAGCTGTCCTAGTTTCTATCATGCCAATCGCATTCTCCACAGGAGAGAATTCAAGAGACTCAGATTTTATCACCAGCAGCCTATTAACCAAGGCTGGGAATGAGCCTTCAGTCTGAAGAACTGTCCGCCTCTTCCACTGGTCTTCCAGTCCACCTTGAGTCTTGCCATTCTTTGTAAATGGAGTGTCAAACAAGAAACGGTCAAAGACTCGTGCACGAACGGTTCCAGTGGAAAGAGAAAAGATCCTTTCCCGTCTACTTCCTAAATCTTCATCTTCCATCACTGCATCCACAGCAGTTATCTGCAAGTAGCAGACTCCAGGCTGCAACTCCACTGACTTGACTTGTCTAGAATCTGGGATTATATGCAACGTGTGGTTACCATCCATCCTAGATTCATAAATATGACTAAGCTTTTCCATTATGTCACCTAAACGTACATCACGGGGTTCCCGATACACATACTCCTTCCTGTCCAGTTTCCCAAACTTTTCACCATAGAAACCCACCCTATAGTATGTGGCATCAGTAAATGGTATTGGGCTTGATTCCTGCTCAAGAATTGATTCATAGATATTGGTGAGCATTGTGTGACATTTAGCCAGCTGCCCATATGCCCTTTTGCTTTTATAAACTGGAATTACGAGCTCCAAAATGCTTGCACAGAAGTGAAAGAGCTCAGCTTGAGAGAAAAGCTTATTTGCAAGTTGTAGATATTTTACAGCCGAGTCCACAGTGAGCTTTGAAGCGCCATATCCCTCTACCTCAGCTGCAGATGCCTCAGAAGATATCTCACTGCTGACGCTGACCATTGGGCAAATTTTACGCAGGGCAGTCACATGATCTTTACTCCACACCCCATCATTTCTAGTCACAAGAGCCTGCAAGGATGTAAATGGACAATTATGAACAATCAATATGTACACAATAAATTGCTTCCGGATTTATAGTCAACTATCCAGTCGTCCATGATTTAGCAGTAACAATTTCCACAGACTATACAGAACATGGATGTTAGTAGAACATGATAAGCTGTTTTCCCCCTTTTACTAGGCACTCAATAATTGGTCCACCTAAAACCAAATACCACCATGTGGCTAGTAAAGTGAGAATAAGTGAACAATTAAGGCAGTGTAGTTTTTGGTGCGAGTCATCTGATCAATCTACACGCAAACATCCTCCCATAGTCCAGTTGATTTATCATGAATAAACTCTCTAAAAGGTGAAAAATGTTGCACTGTGATGCTAAAACATTCACTATCAAATCATCTGAAGTCATTCCTATCACTTCACTATCTCCCACCACTTTAACTTGCATCAGAGCACTCTCATTATGAGGTCAAATATGGTCTAGCCATCTCTAGAGCCCCTCCTTAACTAACTGCACTAGATAACATCACCTACTTGGAAGTACTTATTTATATTGGTTTTTTTTCTTTCCATCTCTAATCTTTCCACTCACCCATCTTGACATTCTGAATCTGAAAGCTGCAGTTGTTTAATCATTGCAGAGAGTATAACTCTAGCTCATGCAAGATGCAAACAAACAGATCAGTTAATTACCTGCATTACAACACCTGCAACAGCCACAGCACATTGTGCAGCTTCTGCCCAAGACTGCATTTCCTGATGCGCATCACATAAATGCAGTAACCACATTATGTGAAGGTCAGGCACAGGGGCAAATGCCATAGCTAGTTTATAGAAGCCCTCCGCAGCAGCATATCTATCCGCAGTCATCAGAGAAGCCTGTCAGAGAAAAGCAAAATAGATATTCAGAGCACTAGTATTTACTCAACTTGATATTTTTAACAAGGTAAATAACTGCATCTTTCATTATGTAGATTGGGCCAGCAACAGGTGTCCTGTCCCTCCTCAATCAAACCTTGAGAAAATAACAAGAATGTGTAATGAAAACAATCAGTCTTGGTGATAAAGCAATGTAAAGACTGTTGAAACTTACCAACATGGCATGCTCCAGACTTGCATCAAGTGCCAGGATCAGATTGTCAGAGAGATGTTTCACCTCGGACCAGGACCACTGATTTTCTGCTGACCTTTCTGAAATTGCCACCAGTGCAGTTTCAGAAAGCCCACATTCTCTTAACAGGTCACGGCTCTTAGATTCATCTGCCATTTCCTCCAAAGACTTGCGAAGACGCCGAGCTTCACCACTCTCTTCTAGCGTCCCATCAGACTTCACCTGAGTTACTTGCACATCAGACATCAGCTCTGATAGGGTGATAGTCAACATGACCCTTAACCTTGCTGTGTGCATGAAGTGACAGAAAGAGCTCTGCAGAAATGGAGAAAAAAAGCTGTTGTAATTTTGAATATTAGAGCAAACACTCTGACACTCAGTATCACCCCAAAAAAAAATGAGGACGAAGGAAAGCATACCCTCACAAGTATCTGGAGTCCAATAACAGCTCTTTTCCTGATGCTTTCATTCCTGAAAACAGCAAGCCTAAGAAGATGAAAAGCAATCTGCTTTAGGAAACGATCATTCTCTCTTGCCATTAGTGTTGCCCCATGGAGATCAAAAACATTATTGAAGACGGGAAATAGAGCCTTCCAAAAGGCCAGTGGTTGATTTCGAGAGAAGAAGCTCATAAATATGGCTGTAATACAATCAAGTTTTCCATAATCGGTCGCGATGCTATGAGATGATGCCATGACAGAAAATTTCTCAGTTATTTCCAGAATCTGAAGGCTCACAGCTGCACTCAAGTTTTCTTCCCAAAGTTCCTAAAGTAAATGTGTGAAAGTTATCAAATGCATAAAATGTTTAAACATATGTACAAGACCATAAACTACTTTACAAACAAATAGGTTCCATAAAAAAGTTCTGAGCAAGCACAAAATTTTGCAGTGTATCAAAAAAAGTGCATGAAATTTCAACAGTAAGAATACCAGCTTTTGTCTCAGTATAGGATGTAAAGATTCTCTAAGCACTTGAGCTGAAGCCCCAATCCTAGAAGACTGAGCCTGAGCAAGAGCCTCTCTCAACGAATATGGCTGGCTTGGGGAGCTCAACTGGGAATTCACTCTCTGCCATAAATATACATTATCCGGTGTTCCCTGAGGCTGCATTAGTGAATACACAATTTGACAGGACAATCAGCACACTAAAGAAACTTAGAACATGCGAAAAATTGAAGCACAAGAATACCATTTCGTCCACATGAGCAAGACATTGCACTCAAGCATTAAATACAAGGACCGTGAGGAAAAAAATATGCAGAAGTTCAATGCTTCCAGCACCAAGAAAAACAGCAATTAACTCACCCGAACTTCTTGTCGAGATGCCTCAGACAGATAATTGTTGATTGCCGGAGAAAGCCTATCAGAGTATTTAGGCGAAGCAGGACCATCACCAACAGGGCTGCGTGAAGTAGAGCCCATAAGCATGCCATCAGCTGGTTTTTTGTGCTGTAGAATGCAACATGAAGAAATAAGTGTCATTGGCAAAAGCTTAAACTGGAAAGTGTTAAAAGATTTTGAGAGTAAGCACTAAAGTTAAATAACAATAAATATGCTTGATTGATGGGGATATAATAACATAACTGTGGATCTAATACCACATTAAAGCACCAAATCATGAACCACACACTATAAAAAGCAACGAATTCCATACTTATCTGATATTGGTTTACTAACTAAGATGCAGGAAAAAATTGCACTAGAAAGGCCAGGAAAAATCTAGCTAGATGAAAACCATTTCTGCTACGCAAGACTTCTCAACTAAATGTTATTAATTGCTTATCCAAAAAAATAAAACTAAACGTTTATTTCCAGGTTCTTTTTTTCAATATGGTTCATGTTGCCTTATTTCAATCTATAGAACCATTTTTTGCACTTGCAGTCATAGGTTGTTCAACTCTCCCAGATCACATCATAGAATACAAAAGGAGATTGAACTTAAGGAACAGATACCTCAAAAAGAATGAGGGATTCCTCCATCAGCTTGAAAAACAATCTAGTTCTGGCAATGCTTTGCTGCCATGCCTTGACAATTGATGCATCATCTAGATTGCGCATAATTTGCAAAATAACTATCAAGACTTCACGCTTTTCAACAGAATTCAGGTTGTAGAAGACAGGCATCTCATCTAGTATCTGCACATACCGTAAAACACTGAGTTCAGGAATTTATGACAGTTGGAAATCTTTAGTAGGCTTTATGGAGCAAATAGGACAGCCTATTAAAATGCCTCTATCCTAATTTATCTTCCTCAGGTCATTGACATATAAAAGATGGGACAGGCTCCTATTCCCCCATTATGCTAAAAAAAACCACAAACACAGGCATAATATACACGAAAATGACAAATAATATAAAAAGCATAAAACTGCTTCTTAATAGTCAATTTTTACGTCTTCAAGAAAACATGTTTTCCACAAAAACAACCTGGCCAACAAGTGGAAAATAAAGTTGAGCAATGTATAGTTTATCTTCGGGCTTCTGATATCGAGCATCAAACTCATGCTTGCAAAGAAGTGATACTAAGACTCTGGCTGCCTGCACACACGAAATGAATGTAACGAGTATGAACAACCCATTCAGACAGTAAAAGAAGTCCCAATTTACAAAGTGAAATAGAACAGTTAAAGGTAGTACTGAAGCTTGTGCCTACCACTCCAGAGTCCAAATACAGAACTTTTATTGAAGTAGAAGAAGATTTAGATTTATCTGTACTAAAACTCACCTTTGACCGATGTAATAGATCATCATGATCCCAAGTTAGAAAAAGCTCCTGGATTAAAACCGATGAAAGGTAGTTTCTACAATAAAAACAAAAACTTCATTAGGCAAACATACCTTAAAATATTTATCCCCACCTAGTAACGTACATGTCACTTGGTGGGGTGGGGTCGGGTGGGGAAAGGGGGAGCAAAAGGGCACACCTTAGATCATCCATATTTCAAGATAAGACTTATAAATATGTAAATAAGCATGCAATCTATTGATAGATGCTTTGATGGATTTAAGTGAAAGTCCATTGCCTAGTCACTCTCTTTGTTGAGATGGAGTTGATGGTAATTCTGTAAGAAATAACTGCTCTAAAGAATTGTGTCATCAAGGCAAGGATATTTAACATAGCACTAAAAAAGCATCTTAATAAACTAACATTTGTTTCTATGGCTTAGAATGGAGAGCTCAAATCCTATAGTGAAAACATTTGTTTCTACGGCTTAGAATGGAGAGCCCAAATCCTATAGTGAAGGTTAAGCTGCCTCAACATTAAGATAAACTTATCAAGCCAGCAGCTTGCTCTTTTACTATTTGCAAGAGTCAATGATCTTACAACAAATGAGGAAATTCTTCTTGCAGCATAATAATATTATAGTTTGATCCATAAGCAAAGCAACTGGACAAAAAGTTCGCGCAGAGTTATAAAGTGTATGGTTCAAAAGCAACAGTGCACTCTGTTGAAAGGAGTTTTGAAAAATTAAAATCACTTCTCGACCTGTAAAAGCCTTTTACCATCTAGTGTATATTCTTTTATACTGCAGCAACAACTTTAATTAACAATTTCCCTAAACCGTTAAAAGGGGAGCTACAGAACTCAACACTGTTAGCTTGAGATCATCCCAGAGGAAAGTTTTTCTAGATTCTGAACCATGTAATACTTCCCGAACTTATAAAGGACTTTCAAAAGCAATTATTCAGCAGTATAAGAGAATTGCATGATCTTCATTTCTGTTTCTCTAAAGACATGGGAGCTTGGCTTTTCCTCTCATTTCTACTTCCTTCGTGGTGCTCTTTCTAATAAAATTAACATGTATATATTCAAAATGTCACTATTCCCAGAACAGTGGCTCTGTTTTTTTTTTTGTTTTTTAAGTTCTCATTCACAGTATTTTTATCTTCTCCTTACCTATTCATACATCAGTCACACAATGTAATCTATACTCATAAATAATACAAGTAACAAATTACATGTTTATACTGTTCTTTTTCTTTTTTTTAATCCACCAATTTTAAAGTAGTGGCTTTTGCTTTGGTTATATTATGGTCTTCACATTTTATGCTTATCTTTTTTGGATGTGAAACTACAAATAGCATTTGAGTCCCGAAACAAGACTTTCAATTCAGTGGTTTAACTACTCCCTGCTAATCAAATTGGTCCCCCACTATCAACTCCATTACAAATTGTTCACAGTTTCCACTAAATACACTGAAGTGATAAATAGTTATTGTTAACCGTTTGAATTGAAAATTATGAAAATAAAGAATTAAAAGAGAAATTTTATGAAACTGCCATATATAATCAAAAAGGTTATAAATAAAACTTGAGGAACCCTAAGTATTTCTGTTAAAAAAAATTAATTACTTTCAACGTTTAAAAAATTTAAAACATGAGGGGAAGCACCAAAACTAAGTAAAAATATTTCAGAAAGTACAATAATATATAACAAAATTTTATACATAAGGTTATCGAAGACAAGTTAAACGGTTGTCATACACCAAAATTGGCTGTGCTTTTTCCCTATAGAAGTGCTTGCAACAAGGCACATTTGATGGAAAATGTAACAGTCGGAAAACCAATTTGACTAATGGAAAGTAGTTAAAAGACTCGATTAAAAGAAAGTTTTGTTTGGGGAGTCAACTGTGAAACCCAGTATAGATGGGGTGTTATTTGTATCTTTCCTGTTTTACTCTGA
This sequence comes from Viola odorata, assembly GCA_963691705.1. Classification (NCBI taxonomy): domain Eukaryota; kingdom Viridiplantae; phylum Streptophyta; class Magnoliopsida; order Malpighiales; family Violaceae; genus Viola; species Viola odorata. Next base: position 63,845,745 of record OY829538.1, on the reverse strand, counting down.
GATGTCTTTGCTTTTTTATTTCTAAACTTACTTCCTTAAATAATACATTAAATTGCAAAACAAACACCCACATGAACACTATTTTGAATCACATGCAATTGGTTATAAGATATTTGATGAAGTTTTTTTCTTTTTTTCTTAAAATGAGAGAAATACATTCTTATGCATGAACAATCCTACTTACTTCTCTTATGTTATTTTTCTTTGATTTTCTTTTAAATTTGTATTTCATAACTTTACGTTGACTTATAAATTTTATTGTAGTGAGAAATTAATGTACAAGATTATGATCATGCATTCACAGTTAAGTTGGTTTCTTATATTGAAAGAGAAGAAATAAAATAGTTTAACTGATAATGTACCTATCTGAAGGGTCTCTCCCAGGCATTTCCACAAAGAGATCATGATCACATAAAATTTGCAGAAATGTAAGCTTGCAGTCATGCAGAATAGATTGACACACACCAGAAAACTTGTCCAGATACAAGGATACCTGCAGCAGATCGAAGATGGTATGAGAAACTTACAAAAACTTGCAACTAATCTCTATGCAAACTCATTACTGATAGCTGAAAGCCTACCAGTTCAAAAACCTGGCGAGGTTCAATGATAGACAAAAGATCATAACAGAAGAAGGCCAAACTGCTATTCAATCGTTTGGCCAAGCTTAAACCCTTCTTACAACGCTCGTGAACCTCCGTTAGAAGACAATCATACAGCTGCGTTATGCATCTGAATACACCATCCTTCAATTGCATTGGGGGGACGTCTTCACCTGTAGCATGTCAAAACAGTATGACTAGCATATAAACTAATGCTAAAAGCACAACAACAAAAGAAAAATATGACAACTCTGCTTGAATGAAGTCAATGCTTGCACAAAATATTTTCATTGCATCTAAAGTCATATACCCAATGGAAGGCTATGGTAGAAGAGACGAGTTTGCTCCAGTGACATTGACTTGACAATAAGCTCAAGAAAAAACCATGCCATTGCTAGCACATCATCATATACTGGTCCAACGCGATAACCTTTAGCCTGCAAAAGTCATAGACTTGAAACTTCTACCAAGAAATAACAAAAAGAGCAAAGAGTTCTAAAAGAAAACACAACACATAAATGATTGCAGCAAATACACATCTGACAGTCATCACTTCTGCGATCATTGTAGCACCACAACTACCTCATCTGCTTGACTAAACTTCTACAGGAGTTGAATGTGATCTATAAGAATACCTACATTAAGCATGTGACATCACATCAAACAAGTCTTGTGCCATTGAAAATTTTGAGCCAAGTTTTCTGTCTGATTAGCTAATTTAGGAATTAGTCCTTGATCTGAATGACAATTCAGTGTCATGACTCAATGGCAACCCTCAAAGTATAAACTTGATAGGGATCTTGATTTTCCTTTATCGCTGGTTGATTGGAATCTTTTTTTCTTTTCTTTTTTCTCTCCTGAACAATGTGTGCCTAGATTAAGAAAAAAATAAGAAGTAACAAGGAAATAGACTGGCCAACCAAAACAGTTCAATACAACAAAAAAACAATTAGCATTCCTAGAAGTTAAGTCACTTGAAGACCAACGGCTCCTCCTTGTTAGAGTGCAACAAGTGTTTCTAAAATGGGGACATTATCCACCCTAAACTGTCTCTCTACTTCAAATCTCCCTATTCAGATTGGTAATGTACACAAGCATGACTCTGAACTATCAGAGGTGATAAACATTTTAAGAATACTATAATAGCAAACCTTACTACGTGCCAAGCTTCCCCACACAGTGGATAAGCCAGGGTAAACAGGTTGCTGACGACCGCCAAAGTCATCAAAAGCATAATCCACGTAGTTAACAAGGAAACGATTTCTTTCAGCATCATCAACTGATTCCTGCTGCACCCTACAAGAAGAAAGTCATACCACATGTAAAACCATGAAGGATCTTGTTTGTTGTAGCAAATTACAGTGTTCTCTCTCTGCAAAAGTTATAAAATTGTGTAGCATTCCTCATATATGTGCCCAAAGTTCTATCCAAGGCAAACCCAGAATTTTGCACTGTTTGTGCACCATGCAAGATAATTCCAATTGGGCTCCAGAGTAAAACTGAAGAACTTTATGAAGAAGTCATACCTAGTTAAGATATTAACCATGGCTCTGAATGCGGCAACCTAGAAGAATTCATAAACCAGTTGAGTAATAGCATAATGCACGAAGAGAAACTGAAGTACATTGATACAGAAACAAGTAATTCGTAGGCATCCGAGCAATAAATTAGGGTAATAAAAAAATAAAATTAGCAAAATGAACTGAGTTCAACAACAAGAAGACTTGGCAACATAGACTCCTGGTGAATATACTAAATTACCTGAAGGGTTTCTCCACCACTACCTATTAGATGGAGAAGCATGTTCAAAACAGGGTGAAGAAACTGAAGTAATGCAGTGGAATCAACGTTCTTCAAACTGTTAATGGCCTGTGAAATCAACGAACATTAATATTAGGCCTTGTGATACAACCCATCTTAGTAAATAGAAAAATACCAGGAGAGTTTCTCTATGGCACCTGTAGCTAAGAGGCATTAAAAGTTGAATTAACTAAAACAAGGAATCATCAGTAAGTTTAGTAAAAGGATTACCTCCAGTAGTTCAGAACCCCATGGTGGGCTTGTTCGAAGGCTGTGTCTATCATATTCAAGGAAAAAATCCCTGATGCGCTCATTAATGGGATACAAAGATGAACACAGTCTCAAGCGCATTTTAAAGACATTCTTTCCATCTTCCAAATAATCCAGCCTCTCCTATCAAAAGATTAAAAGTAAAAGACGAAATAAAAGATTAACTTCTAAGTCAGGTTCTAGAACAAAACAATAAGTTCAAAATGAGAACAAAATCTACTTCTTGTATAGATTTTAAGCCACTAGCAGACACTGGGGCAGAACACACAGCATCCAGAATGGTGAAATCAGAAAAGCATAATCCTTGATGATTCTCTGTTTCACTACTGTGGCTGCTGAGCAGTGCTCGCATAACGGCCCAAAATGGGCCTGTTAAGCTTGCCAAGTTTAGGCCCTAAATTTAGCTTAGGAGCTTAATTAGGGGTGATTTAGGTATATATGCTGGCCTAGGGGATGAGTTTAGCACCCAAAAGAAGAAGACGAACAGTTAACCAGCACTAGAATAATTAAAAAATGGGAAGAAAACATAGATAACTTATACAATGACTAATAGCATCAATGGCAAAGCTACCATGCCCACCCCCACCCCCACCCCCTCACCCAAATTTTTAAAATCCTCCATAATATCCCTTAGACTCTTTTATATCTTTTCAGAGATTTGTTATATTTGCCCCCATACTGCTTTGTTAAACCATACTACAGAAAGGAAAAAAAAACAAATTACATCTCCAACATTGCTGCATAAACATACCTTGCCCATGTCTTGGAGATAATATGGAACCAGTTCTCTCACAATTGGTAAAGAAATTTCAGATCTTAACCTGGTTAGAAACATAAAATGGCAGTTACTGGATACCCATAGGACCAAAATGAATGTGCGATAAAATTGACTAGAACTTCCAAGATTTTGTTCAATACATGGCAAGAAGATATGAAAATAGCCCTAAATAACATTGAATGAAGCTAAGATTTCTTCAAATATTGCTTGGAATGTCATAAACCCTAGTCCAACATGACACTGACTAGTAAGTGGAGCATTAAATTTACTTCTAACACTACCACGACTTCCATTTGACTCCTGGTTATGCTTCAAACAAGATAACATCTTTGCATAATTCAAGAATATCTACTTTTGGTTGAAACAAACCAGAGGCACTGATAACGAGGAGGTTGGTTTCGGATTGGGGTCAACACTCAGATGGATAGTTCATATATTGTATAATAAGCATACATTAAAAGCTTCTAAATGATATAATAAAGCAAAGATTCAACATCATCCAAAAGTACAAAAACCAAAAAAATGACAAATCAAAAAGCAAAGTTAGAGGCCATTTACATACTGAGCATGTGTAGATAATGGAAGCACTGCATATCCAATTATCACCTGGAAAGAGAATGGGCTGCATATCAGTAAAACAGGCTATATGCTGGAACAAACACAACCCCACGCAGATGCAAAAGAGTATAAATGAACAGCATCCGAAAGATAACATTAAAGTTAGGACAAAACATGAATTATATAAAGATCCATCCACTAAAACGGAATCAAGCTTTCAAGAGACTATAAGCATCTCATTGGATCAATGATTTCCCTTTCATATACACAAAATTCTCCATATTAAGAACTTCATTTCCAATTCCATTGATATTAGCAAGTGCACATCACAGGTTCAAAATATATTCACTACCTAAAGAGATTTCTTAAGGAACAAATCTACAAAGATTTTCATGTTCTTGTTTGGTCTTCTTTTAAAGCTTGAAAATACTCCCCTCAGTCACATTTTTAATTGATTTATCTTTCCTTTTCTGTCTGTCCCAAAATAAATGATCCAGTCAACTTTCCGCTTTGCGGTTTCAACATTCCCATCTTAAGACGGACTATTAATTGCTTTTGTTTGACTCGCTTAAATTAAAAAATATAATTGTTAAATTTTCCTTGAAATAAGATGAACACACTTAAATAAATAAAAAATATTAGAAAAAATTACATTTACTCAAATGTTTAAAATTGACCAATTTCATATGAAAAAAAGTGTAAAATTTTGTTTTTAATCTAAAGTAACACTCACTATACTAAATAATTTTGTTATAATGGACTACATATTTAATACAGTCAAAAGTATAAAGGCAAATTTCATTCAAAAAAATAGTTAACTTTACACAATGCATAACTCAAAACTATGATCTAATACCCATTACCTTAGAAGGTAACTCAGTTTAGCTTGAAGTTTAGTCTAAAAACTGGTTAATTATCCTATTTTATGTTTGAAGGTATAACTGGAAAGTTGAAACCAAAAACCAAGTTGTCAGCACAGTTATTACACTTTCTTAATAGGTGTGAAAAGCCAAATTGGACACTTAAAATGAGGCGGAGGGAATTACAAAGAGAGAATTCAGAAGGCTAAGGCATCAACTATCACAACTCTTTGTTGGTTGTCAGGAAAGGTATACATCCTACCAATAAAGGCTCCATGCACAGAAAATAAAATGATAATGTAAATGAACATAAGAATATCAGTTCAATATAGTCAATATTATGTGAGTTCTGTTAATTTCCAAGCCAGCAAATCTGTTCACAGCACAGAAAAGCTGGATTACGTATTTACACCATTGCCTTTAAATTGGCTGGCCATCGTCAAGCTTGGCTTCATTTCAACCATTTTTATGGCACCCCAATGTCTAGTTGCATGAAATAGACAGAATGGGGGAAGCATATTTTGGGATGGTTACTGTTCATTACCTTAAAAAGAAACTTAAATAAACCAGCTCATTATTCATTAAGAAAGGCAGCATCAACAAAAAAATCAAATATTGCACAGATATATTCTTATAGCCCACCAATGTAAACCCAAATCCACATCACTGCAGATCAAGTATATATTGCATGTCAACTGAAAATGGAAAATAGAACTTACTGGCTTCGGTGCTTCCAGTTTTGTTTGAAGATCAACATGGAAGAAAGTGAACAAGAGGTGATGTGATGGTGTCCAGATAGCAGGCAGGGAAAGTTTAACTTCATCATGATAGCAGGCCACTCTAGCCCCAACAGCAACTTGTGTGTGAGCCCACTTTTGAAATGATGCTCCTGGCTCCCTTGGATGCATTGCCTGGTTATCACACGCACATACATGGCCTGCTAAATAAACTTAGAAAGCTAACTGCATTTGTATTCAACAGTAAGCAGGTAGTTACCTCTAAGGGCTGTCTTCGAACATCTGAATCATCCTTTCTTAGTTCAACACGTATGAACAAATTCCTCTTCCGACTGAGACTAACAGTTAAAGGGTAAACATATAGACAGTGAAAAAGTTGCAAGAATGGTTCGTTCCGCATCGTTGTCCGGAAGTCAAAAGCTTGAAACTGAAAGTTAATCAAGATAGACGGCATAAGGGGATGGTATATTAAAAAGATAAAACCCTATTTGAAAATCAAATGAAAATTATTCCAAAGGCTTTTGTCTTCCTTTATTGAATTGAGCGATGTTATATGTATGATGTCATCAGCACGATCCACCATAAACAATATGCAGCAAACAACGTCTAACTATAGTAAAAGATACATGTAGAAAGAGTATAAATTATAAAATAAAAAAACAATAGACAAAACGACATCCACACTTCTTGTGGTCTTCTCCTTTCGTTTTTGGATGACAATACTTAAGCTATTGCTAACTTATGGAGAAATTACAAAGACAAGGATTCTGCAAGATGAGGAACTTCACTCAACTTCAAGAAAGAAAATCACAAACACGACGCTTCCTAGGTGGAATAATTAAAGTGATGTGGGATTCTTTCCAAATTGTCCCAACAAGGGCACCGCTTATATAGGACTACTTATAACCACAAGACATCAGTAACCACAAGAATAAGGTCATGACAAGAAAATTAAAAGTCCAATCACATGGGAAATAAACTACATTTCAACAATGTCCATGATGTAATATGTAAGTGCAACCCTTTTTCAAGTTACAATTTCCTGCATAATGATTAATGTGTGACAACGCACATTTCTATGAGGAACATATGACACACATTATCACCTCAAAAATACAAACACAAAGGTAGAGTCCAATTGGAAGAAATTAACATGTTCATGGGCCAATAAATGAGAATGACTACTTACATCATCAGCTGTGAAACCAGGATTTTCACGAGAACTTGAAGCATTGCCAGATATTTCTTTCCCATCAACAATATTCCACTTGGTACCGCTTGTTTGAGGCACATCAGAACCGTTGCTGGCATGTTTCACGAATGTGGAATCAACAACACGATCCCCTTCATCAATGGAATCATTTGTAACAGTACCACTTTCTGAAATATTGTCCAAATCAGTATGCACTGTCTGGTGCTTCTCAATTTCTAGTCTGAGAATCCCTTTGACAGGTTTATGAACCTTGCGCTTGGGATCCTGCACAATGGCAGGGTATAAACACCAATAAGACAGACATATATGAAACACTTTCACAATCCAAATGATGAGGCTTAGAATATATTCTGTGCTTATTAATCAATGGGCAGTTACTGATGAGCCTATCAAAAATATAGATTGAAGTTCAAATGCTTTGAATAATGCGAAGAAGTTTAAGAGGATTTATAAGAATTAGAGCCTAAGACAACATAAAAAATATAGAGCCGCTAAAGGAAAGACATGAAGACACCAAACAGAAATAGTATGCAATCACATACAAGATAGCTAAATTAGGGAAGAAAAGAAAAGGCTGCACTGCATCAGTGTTTGTAAGAATCTTGATAACAGGAGCTAAATACACATGAATGACGTCAGCCTCACCTGAAGTGAGTCTTCAGTATAGCTTTCTTTAACTTTATTCAAGTTTGATATTTCAACCACAACTGAGCTTCCACTTGAGTAACCTAATTTCCCATCTAGGGTGATCTTTGCAACAGGCTCAAACACACCATCATGGGAACTTGACCCAGATACACTTGGAGCAAGTGGGCTGCTTGGGGAAGCAGGTCCGCCAGAAGTTGCACTAATACTGTTATCAAATAATGGAACAATAGCCCAGGCAAAGGACTCTCTATAAGCCATGATTCGTGACCAGACCTGCAATTTCTGCTTCTCTCTCTCACTCAAGTGCACCTGTTAAAGTGGGAAACATAACATAGGATAAGGTACATGTTCTCAACAGTTACTTCAGTGCATTAAAAATAAATAAACAAGAAAGAAATGAAAAAAATATTAGTTTAAAGATGTACTTAGACATACAGGCTCTTTACGAGAATAAACAGAAGCAGTAATTCCACCTTCTTCCGTGGTAGGTTTCTCTAGCTGGATTAGAAGACAAACTGATGCTGATGGAGCATCTAAATAGAAAACACCACGAGGATCATAAGATTTTTTTGCCTGGCAACAACAAGAACAGAACCAGTAAATTTCTGCTTTATAATCTTAGAAAATCTACCTCCTAATAATTGCAACAGAACATAAACCAAATTGAGAAACTTTCCCAGTGTTTTGTAGCTTACATCCTGTGTGTCAGATGGAACCACCGAAAAGTAATAATCCTCAGACAACTTTTCTCTTCTCTCCTTATTATACAAACAAATAGTACCATAAAATGGCTCTGACAAAGGAAAAGAATGACCTTCAAGTTAGTGTATGGAAAAATAAAACAAAAATTATACGAAATTCAGACGCCAGTTGTTTCTACAGAGAGTATTTTATGATAAAAATGATATTCAATGCGGGACTATTTACATTGAAATTTTGGTTACATGGAATAAAATGGCAGGTAAAAACACGCAGATCGTCTGGCTGCAGATTAGTGTGGTAATAAATGGAAAACGAAATTAAAGTTAACGGACATTATTTCCTAATCTAACTGAATGACCGGTGCATACCATCTTACACAATATCATATTATATTATACAAGCAAACAAGAGAAAAAATCATATAAGGTTGAAGTCATTATTGGAGATGAAGTAAAGAATTCGATAGAGCTACTCCTGTGTAGCATCAAGAGCAAGCATTGATGACCTACCTACTAGTCCTGCTTTAAACGACAAAGATAGTACTTTCACAGAGATCTTCAATCCACTGGGACAAACACCGCCCCGATAGAAAGAATCAGAAAAAATTATAATCAATATCAGTAAGGAAACAATCTGGAATGCCCAGAGCCAAATTTCTACTCCAAAGAACAAATTTAAACCTTCCATTTTGTGCAATTGGAGTTTCTGGTATCCTTTGGCCAAATATCATCATCCTCTCATTTTCCCAATCAAAAGCTGGTTCGTAAGCAGGAAGAGGGGATTGGCCAAAATGCTGCTAGAACAGCAATATAATAAATACGAGCTAAAATATGAGAGATATAAAGAAGGAAAGCCTAGCATGCATGTAATGTAACGAAGCAAGGATCTCAATAAAACCAAGACTTGAACGAGTATGACCTCTGACACATTCGAATGTAACGCGCCATCAGTAAACTGCCTCCCGGAAGTGCTTGGGATGTCATCATCAGTAACGTCCTCAGCTTTGGTTCGTCTTGAATTGGCAAGATGCATTTCTGTTCATTAAAAAAAAAAAAAATTCAAAATAAACATAACAAACCATTAACATGGAGTGAGCACCATGATACTAAACTCAGGCATACCCACATATAAGCAAAAGCGAGAAAAAATCCCCTTATCTTTTCTTACAAGTAAATGCACAAAAGAAATGTCAGTTTACCAGTCTCAATATCAGTATCAGGCCCTTCAAAAACCTGGTTCTGAAAAGAAACAGGCGCAACACCTTCATAATGGCCATACTTATTATCATCCTTCACCCAATCAGTTTTATAACACTGAACAAGCTCATTAAGATGGGGCCAAAGTTCCAGATTATCATCCAGCTGAAAACAAAATACGAAATGTATAACAAATTCAGTCTCCTATTCAACCTCTATTATTAAACCACTTGCATGTAGAAGTGAGAAAACAAGAATGAGTTGATAGAATAATACCAAGGGGTCCAACTTGAGATGGGCGAGCGTGTGGCGGGGTAATCTCCGGAACCGCTGACCCACATTGCTGCTACTTCCATCCATCTGCAACAAAAGCTCAATTTCGTCAAACCAAAAGGACAAAAACAGCTAGATCTGAAACCAGAGAGAGAAGAGGGAATACCTTAGATGAGGGTGAGAATGCGAGATTAGAGAAACGGGAAAGGTAGAAATGGAGTCATGAGAAAGGAGAGAAATCTAAGAAAATGAGAATGTAGAAGCAATGGAGTAAGAAGTAAGGAAGAAGCGAGTAAAGATAGGCAACCCGACTAACCCTAGAGGCTAGTGGTAAGTAGTAGAGGGATAGAGACTGAGAGACAGTGGACTGAACAGAACAGAACAGAACGGAGGAGGAGGAGGAGGAAAACGGTGAGAGGGGTACAAGAGTCAAAACAGAGTCCAAAAAGTCTTTCAACGGACAGGAAAATCAAAAGAAAAAAAGTTCAACGGCGAAGTTGGCGAGGGAGTGAGTGAAAGTAGTTGTTGTTGACTTGTGCTGTCGTGCAGTGCTGGTGTGGTGGTGGAGGGAGAAGTTGTACTTGTACGCTGTTTATTTTATATATCGGTATCGGGGTGGCCACTGTCCCGGTGTCTCGGCTTGGCTGGAAAGATGTTGGCGTTAAGCGTCAACTTCCTTTCCGACTCTCCTTAGCTTCTACTGAAAGCACTTGCATATTAAAATTTATGTCATGCTCTTTTGTGCATTAGTTAGTTCGTTAGTTTTTAAAAGAAATAAAATTAATTGATTTCCAATAATTTCCTCTTTATTTCACGATTTTTCCTTAGGTTAGCACATATCATTTTTATAAAATAAGTTATGAGTTGAATCCCTTCAATAATTAATAGAAAAAAATATTATAATCAAATTATGACATCCCTAAAATTAATTAAAACATTACTTAAAACTAAGGCCGTCGCTCCACGGACAAAATCTTGTTTATTTATGAAAACATGACTACTAAGAGAACAAACAAATGCAGTGTCTAGTAGGAAACAAATGGCTATGGGAGGAATCTGTCAAATGAAATATTCTACTTTAGAAAACATTGTTACAAATAAAAGCAGCACCTAGTCCCAGAAGGTAATTAACTGCATGGACATGCCACCGGAGCACAATGACACATATATTCATGGCAACAATAAAAAACCTAGTAACAAACAAACTACCTATACTCTTCTTCCCCAACAATTTCACCTCACACTTAAGAGCTGTCTGAAAGTACAAATAGGGATCCATAACCAAGTTTCATGTTTATGCTCGGAAGTGAATGTTGACGGAGGGCTGCAAGTACAATGTCTGTTGAATGGAGAGCGCTAGGGGCAAAAATGGATGAAACAGAAACGACGAGACTTTTTTCGTTCGGCCATCTAGACTTCCAGCTTCAGGACCTAGTTGTAAAACCAGAGACAACTGTTATCCACCAGATATAAACCAGCAAATCACAAAAACGAGCTAACCGTCAAGAATGGAGCAAATGAAACAATTATGCAAACTATACACATTAATGTGATAACAGTCAAAACAAGAAAAAACTTTGCTGAAATGCTCAGATGAACATGCATACCTGGCTTAATCTTGAATTTGAGAGTAGACGGTTGCCTTCTAGAGATGAACTTGATGGGGTGGTCTGTTGAAGGCCTATGTCGCTCAGTTGCAGATATCAGCTACAACAGCATTAACCATACAAACACGAGGGTTACAGATGGCTCTAAGCCAGTAACAAAGGAACATACGCAAGAATGCCAACCCATTTGGATAAGAGAAAGCCCCCAACAAATGTAAGCATGAGATTTAAAAAAAAAATGAATAAAACCGTAACAGTGCAAGATAGCTACATAACATATTATTAAAAATCTCCTAAGGTCTTGCCATAGAAAAAGCTCTGAGGTGCAGTTCAAATGCTATTAGATAAACAAGTAGTAGGGATTCATTGAAGTAGTGTATATATGGATGGTGGTAGATTCAAACCTTTTCATCATATCGAAAGAGAGATTGGTCAAAGTAGGGAGAAGGACTCAGAGACTGACAACTGAAGGGTAAAGATGACAGCATCTTCTTTGCAAACTGCAGAATTCATTAGGTAATCAGATGAAGCTGTGGGACGAAAGAAAATGAAACGTAGGACTAAAATAGCGATGTGTAATCTTGCCAATGTGCCTTATACATAATCAAAAGGAAAAGAAAGGGAAAAAGACAATGACACCGTAGTTAACATATTTAACCTGCGAAAAGGAGTTGGCTTTGTTCTTAATAGACCGTAGCTGCTCAAGGGCATGGATGTTATTTGAGTGGGATGATATGAAATTCATATACAATGAATTTTTTGATGTTGCATAGAAGTGGTTGCAGAACTTCTCAAACAAGAGAGAAAGCTCATCCGCTGAATTCTACATGAATTAATAAACAGTATGAGGTCAGAAAGTACAACGAAGTATTGTGACAAACAAACGAAATTATGATTCACAAGCAACTACCTGGTAAAATGAAAGAATTTCAGTTGTCTCCATGTTATATACAGCAAAGAATGATGGATGGTTATCGGCACGTGATGCCGGAAGCTACAAAAAATACAATCACCATTATGAAGATGTACCACTATAAATTACAAGAACTTCTTTATTCAAAAAGTGAATTTCCAAAAACATTTATCCGTGTTACGAATTCTACAACTAAGTGATAATAAGCTAACCTATTGATCAGCTCTGGCACATTCTATAAAGGCTTCAAAAGCCACTATGATATAACTTGAACTAGCAATTTAGGTTAACAAAAGTAGGGTCGAGAACTACAAAAGCGGTCTGGGATTTTCTGGCTCAAGGCCCAACTTGACACCTTAACTTACAGAATTATGCAACCTTTTGATATTCAGTAGCATAAATTGGTACTGATGTAACCACATAAGAATGCAAAGTGGAAAACTGCGCTTATTAATTTGATGATTTCAACTTTCAACATGTACCAATTTTTCGGGTAGGCAAACCCTGTCTGATTCTTAATTCCTTCTTTCCAGCAAAATTTAGCGTAACGTAGACAATGTACAGGTTTCTTTTTTTTCCACTTGTGGGTGGTGACAATTGCATGCCCACATACAACATTCAATGGCTCTGATGAGTTCACATACTGTGGAATGCTAAAAAAGTAGAACGGAGAAAAAGAGCCTCACCCCTCCATCCACGCTACCAAACCTAATAAGTAGGTGATGTCTATCCAAGAATTGCACCTGCCAGAGGTAACATATAAATAAGTAACTGCATATAATGCTGATGAACGCTCTAAACTTGAAGAATAAACCAAGATATGCATAAGGCATTCATGTTCAGCTATCATTCCATAGGAAGAAGAGCTACAAAAGGAGATTAGGACAGCTATAAACATGAAAAAAGAGAAGTTATTTCCTTACCTTCCAAATAATTAAGTCAACATAATCTTGAAAATGGAAATAGAACTTCTTCTTCAGGCATTGAACCCTCTGGTAAAGCAAAGTAGTGTAGTAAAAGCAATCAATTTCTCTGTGTAAAAACATAACTTAACATACAGTTTTTTTTTGTTACCAGGACCACAAACAACTTAATTTGTTTAGATCCATCAGACATTCTTAAACAAAATTCATAATGAAATAATCAAGAACATAGTATATGACAAAAACACAGAATTCCATATTTGAAAAGTTTTTCCACAAGAATGCATATGTATGTGCAATAAGAGAATATTAGAACAAATAATAGCAGAAATGGTTTAGGCATTCTGGCACTAAAAGATAAGGTTAGATTAGAAACTGTAACAACAAACCGCAAGTTCATCTGTTTCTTCATTCCATATACTCTGGAAAATGAATGAAAGCAAACGTTGTTTGATGCCACTCAGAAAAGAATTATTGGAACCAGTCTGGTTATCAAGCACACCATTAGCACTTGACTGATTCGGTTTACTTTTGTCAGATATCGCCATGCCCTACAAGCCATAACTCAACAATCAGTTGCAGCGCCAAACCAGGAACAAAAAATTTAAGTTCTCATTTGTGATTTGTCATAAAAATGAAAACAGTATGTACTTATTAAACTATATGCAGACTCAAAGGGACTAAAATTGTTAAAACAAAAGGAACAATGGAAGTCAACAGCAATGTGCCTTATATGGTGTCACTAGATGGAATGGAGCAGAAATCTTTCCAAGGCAATAAAGTATCACAAATTTCAAGATCTTTGACAAACTGACTTTTGAAAGTTAAACCAAGAGTTTAAAGGTCAAGTCAAAAGCTAAAATATACATCTTACTTGCCTGAGTGCTAGAATTGAGAAAAAGCTCATCATCTTCGCGACAGAATGAACCTATTGCACGCACATGAACAAGATTACCAGAGTCCCTAATTTGGAGAATGTGTATTGTTTGATAGCGAAGGGACACAATTGCCAGTAAATCATCGTACAAGAAGACACCCATGTTATGGGCCAAATTAACAAAATCGTTCTGCAAGACTTTCTCATCCAGGATTGATCCATCTTCTAATCTACATCCAAACATTTAAAAAAAGAGGGTGGCTAATTTAGGCAGAAACTTGTGTTATTATCTGATTTATCGCAAATACATGTTGCATGATAAAATATAAAGCTACAGACCTTAAGAGGTGAAAGGTAATTTTTTCTATGGATGGAACCCCTTGAATAGCTCCTCCAATAGCTGGTGCATCTTGAGTTTGTGTCGTAGAGGTAGCAAACAATCCGAACTTGTTGCTCTCCATGTAAAGGAAGAAGTCTTTGCATATAACTTCATTGCTGGAAGCAAGTGATACACAGTACAGTTGGGTGAAGAAGCTCTCAAACCTGCTTGCTCTCGACGGAAGATGACAGTCTTCTTCTTTGCAGGAATATGACAGCCATGTTGGTCTATAAACAATCAAATCCTGATGATTTCTGCTAAAACTAATGAGGAACTGACCATCATCTGTGAATTTTCGGAATGAATGATCTGGGCACTCAATATCATATATGGTGAAACTTGGGACTAAATTCTCATAGAATCGCCTTGCACAATTAACCTGCAAGCCCACCATATGAAATGATTTAGGGAGAGCAGAAACATATAGAATAGTTTCAATGATTCTTAGCCAAGCAACTTAAGAACTAACTCGGTATGGATCTGCAAAGCATACAGGGTTCTTCCACTACCACCAAAAAAAACTTGGTAAATTTTAATGTAGGTAGCAGGTCGCAACCTCATCATCTTGTTGTTTAAAGTAACAAATGTTTCCCTTTAACTATAATTGCTCTTTCTTCTCACTATCTTAATTATACTAACATCTGCATACTATTGGCAACTGGGAACTGACACGGATTGTAAGGAAAAAACAGACTAGCAAACTCTGAAATGAAACTAAACAATCAAAATTTCGTCGACTGCATAAACATGACCAAGAAACATCTTCTCCTTTATTCAAAAACATGTGTAACTTTGTAATAAAAAAAAATTCCGCATCAAGTTAATGAGAAACTACTGATCAGTAATTCTGGGCATGACAGAAGCTTAAAAGGAAAAAAAAGAAAAAACTATGGTATTAACAGTAAAATAAGATTCCAAGAATAGGGTTGGTAGCGATACGCTTGTGCCAGGAGCAGGAGTGCGGATTTGGCGCTCAAAAATCCTGGCAGCAACATTGTTGCTCCTGAACATCACTGCAGTGGCACACCTTCAATTGGTACTCCTCCTGAGAGATCAAGAAAAGGGTATGTGTAGAACAATACCCTGAATAAGAAACAAGAACTACAAATAAGAAATGGGTCTCATAAATCTTTAGTTAAGGAGGAAACTTTGCTTAACAGTGACCAAAAAAGTATGGATAAGGTATATTTGAACTGAATTAACCTGGTGGCAATAGAGGGAGGATAGTTGCCGGAGCTAAGAAGGAAAGCGGAGGAAGAGGAAGTAGTGATGGGTGGAAGAGCAGCAGCAGCGGAATTGGATGGAAACGTTTCTGCGGATGCAGAGAGAAGCATGATTTCAGCAGGGAAGAAGACTCTTGTTTCATTCCCTTCTAAACAAGAGGATGAAACAAGAGGAGGAGACAAGAGGAATGACGTGGCACCGCCACGTCACTCTGCCACATTGTGCCACGTCACCTAATTATAAGTTTGCCATCATCTGAAATTTACGAAAATGCCACCCAACCTCCTTCTTCATCATCTCTTACGAAATCTAGGTTTTCATTCCTCTTCTCCTCCATAGCAGCCGCTGCTCCTCCTCCATTTTTCCCTTCTTTCGTTTCTTCGTTCTTCACTTCAGCGAGCAGCGCAGCCAGCCACACGACACACCACCTCTCTCTGACCTCCTCCTCCAGCAGCGCCGACGCCGTGCCACTGCCACACTATCACCGTCACCGTCCCTCCTCCTCGTCCAGCAGCAGCGCCGTGCCTTACCTCCTCCTCGTCACTCGTGGATTTCTACCTCTTCTTCAAGGTTACTACCCAAATACCCATCCTAACTTGATCATTAATCCATTATCTAATTGTTTGTTAATTAATCCGTCATCTAATTGCAATTAATTTAAATGCCGTGCCTGACCTAAATCATTAATCCGTTATCTAATTGTTTGTTAATTAATCCGTTATCTAATTGTCTTGATTTGTTTGTTAATTAATCCGTTATCTAATTGCAATCTTAGATGTCTGTTAGATTAGAGTTTTGATTTGTTTGGTTCCATCATCTAATTGCAGTGAAGTTTCGTTTTAGTTTATGCCAATTGTTCACTCTAATTTCTATCTTTTCCTGTTTTGATTACGTTTACCTAATGCATTTTACATATTTGTTAAAAGTGTTAACTCAGGTGTATCTCTTCACCGCGCCTTGTCTTTCCCGGTCTTCATTTGGCCACTTAACCATGTCGTAAAGTTGCAAGCCAAGTGAATGAAATATGCCTCCTTTGGCTTTCCTATTGATTTTGTGTCCTCTGTTTGATTTGATAATGAATGTGGTCTTGTCTTCCTTTGCTTGTGTGTTGATGTGGCTGGATAGGAAATACAAATAGAAATGTGATCCCAGAGCAGCAAGTCCTCATAAAATTATTTGTGTACACATTATTGGTAGCAAAATAGAAATTTTGACTGAAGAAAACATAGTATTATTTTGGCAGTTTATAGTTCCCCCTTTGTTTTCATTTTGTAACAAACAAATCAGCTTTTCTAGAAATCAGAAACTACTCAGCTGCGTCCAAACAGAAGCTGTTGTTATCCAAAGCAATTCAGTTTCTTTCTTTCTTTATTTTTATGGTTTGGACAAATCTTATTCCTCTTTACAGTTCAGCAAATCTTATTTTTCTGGTTTGGCTTCTCTGTTTTAGAGTGATGAAAAGAATTTGACCTTTTCTTTCTTGTTGCCTCTGTATATATATGGGTTCACGTTTTCTTGTTTATTGAACCTGTGATTCCTTTTCAGTTTTAAATTGGGTGCTTTTTAGAAAAACTCTTTACTTCAGAATTTTTGTTTTTTAGTCATCGTGTCAATTGAATGCAGTGCATTTCTTTGTTTTTCTTAAATGGGTTTTAGTTAAAACAATGTTATAAAGCTGAAAGCATGCTTCTTTCTTCGATTTGAAGGATTCAATCACACATCCATTTGTTGAATTCTTATGTCTCTGGGTTTGGTTTGGTCTGTTTCTGCTTGTTAGTAAGACACAACTATTACTATCTCTATTGAAGTGTTTCTAGTCAATTGCTATTAATCGTTTTATTAATTACGTTCAATCAATACTAATTTTAATTTCCAATACATTGGAAATATTAAAAACGACATATTTTAAAAAAAAATTGATTAGAAAGTTATTTATTTAAAGACAATAAAATATTAAATATCAGCACTAGTACGAGTTCTTTTCTTTTTTTCTCTATTGAGGAATAACATTACAAATCCACGCTTGTAGCGCGGCAACTCGACACGTTAGCATATTTATGCAATTCATACCAATGGGAGGAGATTACAACTTCACGCTAAGAAACATATGGGATCTAGTTTGGGAAAAGGAAGTCTTGTGCTGTGCCATGTCCTGTGGCTAAGAAACTTAGAGCTTAGTTCTGTCATTAGATAAGTTGTAGAAAGGTTCCACTTGGGATTTATGTGCTTAATTTTTCTTCTCCACTTTGTTGGGTGGGCAGGATTCACAATGAATTAATTAAACTGCTGATTTGAACAATCGCATACCTTTTATTTTAAAATTTATTTATCACTATCTTGTCTTACTTGCTTTTTGTTGTAGGGTGATTGGCCCTGAAATGCTATCAGCTGAGTTACTTGCTGCTGCAGTAAAACTAACAGAAGCACAAGCTGATCTTAGGTACTTTTTGGCAGCATTTTGGATTTAATGGTCACTTTAGTTACACTACTTTGTGTTAAAAAGGTGCATTCTGCTTCATTGTGATGCAGTATTTTCTTCTTGACCTGAAATTCCAGAGAACCTGAATTGGATGCGGTGCATTTCTTTGTTTTTCAGAATTTTTGTTTTTTAGTCATCGTGTCAATTGAATGCGGTGCATTTCTTTGTTTTTCTTAAATGGGTTTTAGTTAAAACAATGTTATAAAGCTGAAAGCATGCTTCTTTCTTCGATTTGAAGGATTCAATCACACATCCATTTGTTGAATTCTTATGTCTCTGGGTTTGGTTTGGTCTGTTTCTGCTTGTTTCTGTTATTAGATGACTGGATTTGCTAAGAGAAACTGGTCGGTATTTGGTTATGGTGAAGTCCATTTGTTGGATTTATTTGGTTATGGCAGTAGGTAGCGGTGTTAAAATAGAAAAAAATGGATTTTCGGTGATTTTTTGATGCATTGGGTCATGGGCCCATGAACCAGTTCTGGCCCGTACCCGATCCGTAAGGGTTCGAATAATTGGAACCGAACTGAACTGTACTGGGAAGTAACGGTTCAGTTCGGTTCTATGATAGTTAGAACCGATCATTTCTGGTTTGGTCCGGTTTTCTCCGAAAATCGGACCAAACCGGCCTGTGTACACCCCTACTTGCCCCTGATTGCGTCCTTGAAATTGTGATTGTGATTGAAATTGAAATTTTGTCTTTGCTTTCTTGATTGGAACTGATTCTAATTAGTGCGTCCCTATTTATTCCGATCTATTCCTTTAGACCAAAGAACTCTTGAAAACAGGGTGTTCTTTTCCACCTAATGTACTGTAGGTTTAATTTCTTGAATCGTATTCTTGTTATGCAATGAAAACTCAAATAAAATTTCAACTTTGTTACTGGAATCAAGGAAAAGGTAATCAAGGAAATCAATTGAAATCAAAATCAAAATTCCTTTTCGAAGAACCCTAAAACACAGCAGCTGAGCTCCTCGTCCGGTCGTCCTCGAATCGAAATCGCGGGCAACGCAGCTGTGCCGCTCTCTCCCCTTCTCGCCGGAGACACATCTGTGCAGCGGACCGGAGCCCTCTCCCCCTCATCTTCGTCGTAAATCTCTCAATTTCCCTCGCTTCGCAGTTCACTCCTCCTTTCAGCTTCTTCTAGCATTCCTCTCCAGCTCAACTCCCTACTGACCCACCATTGTTCCGATGAGAGAGCTCGCTACCGTTCAAGTTGGATCCTTCGCGAACTTCGTCGGCTCTCATTTCTGGAACTTCCAGGTAGTCCAAACCATGTAATCGCTTCAATATTTCTCATTCACATTTCAAGTGAAAATAAATAAACTCCGTATTTTTTCCTTTTTCTTTGTTTTGAAGGATGAGTTGCTCGGCTTGGCTGCGGATCCTAATGCTGATCCCATCTTCAAGAATCAACAGAACTACCTCAACATGGATACACTGTACCGCACCGGTGAGACGCAACAGGTAGGTCCTCCTGGTGCTGTTTTATATCAATCCGAACTTGGTTGAAGTGTTCTGACTTGTAATTCTCTTATTTGTTTGTTTGTAGGGTGTGCTTACTTATACACCGCGTGTAGTTACCATTGGCTCTCAAGGTAAGCCATTTTGTGGAATTTATGAGTGAAAGATGAATTAGGGTTTTAGCATGTTTGGTTGTGATCGAATTCTTTTGAATGACTGACAGGTTCTCTTGGATGTATGAGCTCACATGGTTCGTTGTATAATGAGCAACCATCAGCTTCGTCAAATGATGCCAATTGGTGAGGATTGTGCTTATTATTTTGGTTGTGAATGTGTTCTTTTGTTATATTTGTTGTGGTGAGTTACCGTAACTGAGTAAAGAAGTTTGGGATAGTGTGCAGGATGGGGAATGTGTCTATAGTTGCATCCGAGCCTAGGAGGAGGAATTTGTTCCTTCAAAGTTTGTACGCAGAAGAGGAAAATTTTACACTTGGAAGTGGTGTAAGCAACGGGCGAAGGGATAGTCATAAGGGAATACAGGATGAGGATATAGTTGAGTCTTTGGAAAATGAGGTTCAGTATTGGACAGATTTCTCTAAAGTTCATTACCATCCCCAAAGTGTCTATGAAGTGAGTGGATTGTGGGGTGATGAGGAATTGAATAGTTATGGAAATGGAAGGGATATGTTTTCTTGTGGTTTAAGAGGGGAAGAAATGAGTGAGAGGCTTCGTTTTTTTGTGGAAGAGTGTGACCACATTCAGGTATTTTGACATTTCGTAAATCTGTTTGGCTCTGATTTCATTGATAGACTTTGTTATGACAAGATTTGCATTTTACTACTGTAGTTAGATGATTACACTTATTCAAGCATGCAGTTATAGGAAACAAATCGTTACTATGAGAATTCTGTGAAAGAGTATATACGTCACTTTTCCTACGATACTGATGTATTGTTATTGTGACAGGGTATCCAATTCATTGTTGATGGCTCAGGAGGCTTTTCTGCTCTAGCTGCAGATTTCTTGGAGAATGTTGCTGATGAGTATACGAGTACACCAGTTTTGCTCTATTCTGTGAGGGGCCCTGGTTTTCCCATGAATGCAAGAAGCAAGAAGCAAACTGTTTCCCGGGGTATTCATGACGCGGTTTCTTTTTCAAGATTATCTTCCTTCTGTAAATTGATAGTGCCAGTTGGGCTACCCTTCTTGAGTACAAGTAAGTAGAGTTTTGTTCAAATTATCTCTAGAATTCCTGTTTCTCAAGGACAGTTTGCATCTTGAAATTTAAGCATCATCTGCAGATGAATTAGCTTTGCCATTTTGCATGTGTTTCACATACTTTTGTTCTCCTGTATGCATGATTAATAGGTAATTGCATCACTTTCCACAATCTCTTCCATTATTTTAATACTTTCATTTCCCCCCTATATTTAAGGTAAAGCTGCCTCATTCCTTAGCATTGAAGATGAGAAGCCTTACCACTGCAGCGCCGTTTATGCTGCTGCTCTACACTCTATTAGTCTTCCTTTCAGAATGGAATCTTTGGGACCAACTGCAGATTCATATTATGCCTC
Organism: Viola odorata; assembly: GCA_963691705.1. Classification (NCBI taxonomy): domain Eukaryota; kingdom Viridiplantae; phylum Streptophyta; class Magnoliopsida; order Malpighiales; family Violaceae; genus Viola; species Viola odorata. Next base: position 63,824,671 of record OY829538.1, on the reverse strand, counting down.
TGGTGCTGTTGATGTTCATGAAGTTATAGACATGTTAGCAGGGCAAGGTAGATCTAATATGGTGGCCACTCTAGATGTTGCAATGCCAGCACCCTCTATATTTGGTATTTGACAGATTGTCTTTTCCTTTTTTTCCCCATCTCAAGCCCTTTTGTTGTCATTGCATGCTGCTAATTACTCAGGATTGTAAATTCAGGGGAACAGTTTGAGCAATCTCTTGTGAGGAAATTGCAGCCGTTGACACCAGAGGTAGCAGAAGATGTAGACGATTTGCAGGCAACAGAATCTATGACTGTTCATGGAACCCTTGGATCAGGTACTCATTTTTATTTGTGCATATATTGGAGTAGATGTTTTTAACTTCTTGTTTCCTGAGACTGTGTTGCCTTTGCTTTCTAATATATACTTTTTTACCATCTTCAACACAACATTAGATGATTTATTTTTTTGGTTGATACAATATTAAATGATATGGGCAATATCCTACTTAAGTTATGTTTTATATTCAACTATGGTATTTCATATCACAGAATTGCCATAATATTGTAGTGGTGGAATGGCTTCTAGTTGTCGAAGAGCTTGATATATATGCACAAATTTCCTGAACCTATATTGGGTTAAGATTCCAGCGCAGAGAATAATTAAGAAAGTTTTGAAATGATTGTTAGCTTTCCTGTGCTTGTTTTTTAATAAGCTCTCAGAAAGTAATGTATGGACTTCTAGTGACTTACAGTGGTCGTACGCATGCATATTATGCTCCTAAAAGCTAAGCCTCTGTTTCCTTACTGTAGGAGGCCAAAATGCTTCAATTTCAGAAGTGAAGGATAGTATTAATGCTGCTTATGCACATACTGTCATGAAACCTAAGTTTTGCCATCTGTCAGTGTCTCTCTGCCCTCTGCCAATACCGTTACCATTTCCTAAAATATTTGGGAACTTAGTTGGCCAACATGGTGAGCTCTTGAACAGCCCAATTTCCGGTCTGTCATCAAGGGGATCACTTGACGTTCATTCTATTCCGATGGCAGCTAGACTGCGTTCCAGCAGTGCTATCTTGCCATTCTTGGAAACTAGACTGGGAAATCTCCGCAGGTTTGCTATTCAGAGAGGAGCATCGGGGACTGAATTAGTTAAAAGCTGGGGTTTTGGGAAGGAGGAACTAGAGGACATGGAAGAATCCCTATCAAAAATGGTTAGTGCAGTTGATGACCGTGCCCAACTTTCCTCCGACTCTGATTAAGTTTCAGAGAGTATAAAAATCGTTTTGTTTCACCGCTCTTTCCTTTTTACTTAATCCCCTCTAAAGTGGTTAGTGGGTTGTAATTCTGAAATTTTATTCATCAGCCTATGGTAACATCTTTTTTTGAAGTTGAGTTGGTAATGTCATACTGTTATTATGTTCTCTCATGCCGGATTGGAATCAAACTCTATTATGTTGAATTACGAACATCATATCTTTATAAACAGTTGGCAGCTAGGTTTCAAAACAATAATGGGATGCCTAGTCTCATAATTTGAGCCGTTATTGATTGTGAACTCCCTTGGTGATATGATCCGGCAAAATTTAATGAACCGAATAATATACGAAATGGAAAATCTAGCTAATGAGTTTATTAATTCAATCAACAACACAAACAAACACACATGGAAGGAAAAAGGAAGACTTGGATACGCAGGTTTGGGTGTGAAATTGGAGTATGATGGTAAGCCAAAGGAGATTGAGTTTTGATTATAGGTGCGTTTTCAGGGTTTTTTTTCTTTTTTATTTTGAGTATAATGGATACTCATAAATTTCTTCCTTATGATGAACGTGTTATTTTAATGATTATAAAATATTAATGTCTCTACTAATGCGTACGAGTTTTTAAATATTATTTATAGAACAAGCATTATAGTAAAAGAGAGTCGTTGAGATGAAAAGTGGAGCTCTCCTACTCATTATGAAATTATGGTAAAGAAGGAGCAAGTTTTTGAAGATCAATTCTTAATTTATGAAGATTATTTTTTGTATTATTGAGTTATGCGTTATTGGGTAAGTATAAACTTTAACAACTCTTTAAGGTTGGTGTGATTTAAAATTGATTTCATAATTTAATTTAGTTTCAAATTACTTTAAATATATTAAATAATAAAATCAAAGAAAAAAAGAAAAGGAAAGCAGGAAAGCCGTTGATTGTGCTTGGTTTTTAAGATGTTGACTTTTAGTTAGTCAAACTAATAGGCATATGCATGATACATATGGTGCGGTGTTTCCCTTAGTTAGTCAAACTCATGGAAATCATGGAATAATCATGGTGACTATTACATTAGCTAGCCTTTTTAATAGCAGATTTAAGAATCATCATGGAGGTAACTTTAGAAAGTTTAAAACTTTGGCTGAAAATTGGAGTAAAGATCAATTTTTGGCTTAATAATTTGCCTGTGCAAATTGGCAGAGACCTTTTCAATTTTAGAGAACTGAGATCGTTAAGACTTAAAGAGAGAGATGATGAACAATATTCTGCAGATGATGACAGAGATCGTTAAAATTTAAAGAGAGAATACGAGGTAACTAAAATTTTATATGTTCATCGGGAGGCTAACTTTTCTGCAGATTTCTTTTCCTATTTTGCATACCAATTCGAGTAAGGTGTTCATATTTTATCCACTCGGCCTAAGCAATTGGTTTTCTCACCATGTAATTGGATCTCATACACCAATTAGGGCTTATTACTTATGAGAAAAAAAGGAGAGATGATGGCATTCTAGTGCCCTTTTGGGGTTCAGGTTCTACTTGGAAAACCCTTTTCCAAAATCACTTTTCCTATCTAAGGTGTTTGGCAAACACCATTAGAACTGGGCTTCTCAAGGGACGGGCTGGAGCAAAAGCCGGCTGCACGGGCTGGAGCAAATTGCTCCAGTGCAGCTGCATTTGCACTTTTATGTATTTTTTTTTTTTTTTTTTGATTTTATTTTTTTACTTTATATAATAGAACAAAATAAATTAAAAACTACCACAATAAAATCTCCATCTCAAGATAAGTAATTCTATATCTACTTTTCCTATTTTTATTAATTTTTTAAAAATGAATTTTATGCCCTTTATGGTCATTGTACATTCCAACTATAGTTTTAACCGCAATTTTTACCAAACACCATAAAATAACTTCTCGTTTTCCACCGCACTTTTCCAGAAGTACTTTCCACACAGCACTTTTCCCATAACATTTTTCCAACTAGAACCGGAACGCCAAACAGACACAACTATTACTATCTCTATTGAAGTGTTTCTAGTCAATTGCTATTAATCATTTTATTAATTACGTTCAATCAATACTAATTTTAATTTCCAATATATTGGAAATATTAAAAACGACATATTTAAAAAAAAATGATTAGAAAGTTATTTATTTAAAGACGAATAAAATATTAAATATCAGCACTAGTACAAGTTCTTTTCTTTTTTTTCTCTATTGAGGAATAACATTACAAACCCACGCTTGTAACGCGACAACTCGACATGTTAGCATATTTATGCAATTCATACCAATGGGAGGAGATTACAGCTTCCCGCTAAGAAACATGGGATCTGGTTTGGGAAAAGGAAGTCTTGTGTTGTGTCATGTCCTGTGGCTAAGAAACTTAGGCCCTGTTTACTTAGGATACATGTTCAATTTGAAAATTTACTGTTTTTCTGAATTTTGAGAATTTTATTTTCATTCTGAAAACTGGAAAACGTGTTTACTTCACACAATTTTCCTGATCAGAAAAACTGGAAAACCTGTTTACTTCGCACGCTGGTTTTATTTTCCTGATTTGAAAAACTGAAAAACGCGTTTACTGTGCACTAATTTCCAAATTTTTGAAAAATAAAAATAATTGCTTATTATTCATGTTTCTACCTGAAAATAAAATACATATAAAATAGTCTTATTGTTCAATTGTTCATTGCTTAAATATTTTTAAAAAATGACACTAAGACTAATCATTACAAACAAACAAATAATTGACTAAACAAATAAGAGAAATTCTTGAATTTATTTTTGGAAGAAAATAATAATAATGCTTGTAAAAAAATATAGCAATCGGTTAAAAAGAATTCAAGTTGCAGGTTAGGAATATATATATATATATATTTGCAGCTAGAAGAATTAAGAAGTGCTCTGTAACAAGAACAAAGCTAAGATCAGCCATTAAGAAATGCAATACATTCCAACTTTTATAAATTTTCTGCCCCAAGTAGATGAAGAACAGCACAGGGAAAAATTAACTTTGATTTCATCAACAAAAGTTTGTGTACAGTTTGAAATACACTCACTACAGTAGAGTTCACTGGTGAAAAGTTGGAATGATCTTTGTATATGAAAGACTAGAACCAAAAGAAAAACTCTGAAGGGAAATGACATCAAGTAAAGTTGATGCCAGAATAAGTTCAAGGTCTTACATTTGATATTACATTAGTAGAGGAACATATATAACCCATCTGCATACAAAACAGAAGGAAAATGAATCGAAACGTCTAAGGTCCCTGGCACCAGCATAGGGATTCATTCAAGTACTAGACAAGCTCAGGACAGCTTTGATTGGCAGGCAATTAAACGGATAGGGAAAATGAATAAACTCGTTATCTTAGTTTTCAAGGGCAGCAATTAGTTAAGGCTCGGACTTGACAAGCTCTTCAACGGATTTCTTGTACTTGTTGATCAGGTCCCTGGCACCAGCATAGGGATTGATTCAAGTACTAAACCAACTGAGAAACACAACAAACAAATGTTCTGAACGATCAGGGTACCATACCTCCGTTGATTAAGCGATTGATCAAATTCTTCAAGCTTTCTCTTCTGTCCCTCAACTGTCTGCATGGAAAAATCTAAAATGATGACACAAGTCTAACAAAAGACCTCCAGGACGAATGAATGCAGTACATAATGCTAGGAAACAATGCTATCATGAACGTCCTAAGAACAGAAGTATGTATTCTTGTTGTTTGATGAATATTTCCATAACAACATACGAAAATGAAAAACTAAATTAAACAGCAACCTGTCACATCTGATTGCAAAGGCTCACACTAGGAATTCCATATATATTTTGGCATGTTCCAGGTTACAAGAAACTGTACCGTCTTCATTCAAATACAACTACTGCATACTATATTACTAAGGAAAATGAACAATGCAGCAGAAACATCAAAACACGTGTAATCCTGACCATATTGAAGACTAAAAGTTCAATATTTGATCCAACAAATGAACTATAAAAACAAAAGTAGAATTTACCATAGCTTTCTTGTTAATTGTGCTTGAAATTGAGTTCAACAGCTGCTGACATTTCTCAAAGTGACTGTTCAGCTCAGCAACCTTCACAAACAGGAAAAACATAAAACCTATAACATTGAACCGGGTCAAGAAAGCCATCTTCGGAAAGAGGAAAACATACAATCCCACAGCATGAGTCCAACTCCATATTACAAAAGAAAGTCATTCTAAATCACACCAAAGTGTCAGAATGTTGATCCCTCGTCCCATTTTCAATAGCATCAGATAAGTTCTCCACTAACTGCAAAAACATAAGAACACAAATTGACATCCAAAGTTCCTACTTTGCGATATGAAAAACCAAAAGTTTCCTACTTTACACCAGAAAACAGCCTGCTGTAAGATGCCTCATAGTAACCTAAGCAAAATTGTTCACTAGATCCTTGTAGGAAACAATCTCACAATGGGTACCTGAATTTCTCATCCATTGTCCACCCATATAGATCCTTGTAGGAAACAATCGTCAATGGAAGGCCATACTCAGTAGAACAGATAACAGAAACATGTTAATGAACCTCAATTTCAAATTGAATCAGAAATACTCTACTAATTATGCATAAAACAATAAAAGAGGAGGAGAAGTCATACATAAACAGTTAATTAATTCCATGGCATAAACAAAAAAAGAGGAGGAGAAGTTACCTTGGCGCCGCCGGCACTGGAGGTTGAAGATGAAGACGAAGCGATGCTGCCGCCGATGACGGAGGTGGATGAAGGCCGAGCAGTGACGATGGTTTTGGCGCCGTTGATGGTGGCGGAGCAATGACAATGGAGGAGGAACGGTGTGGGTATTGATTAACGATGATGGTGTTTTGGGTTTGTTGTACAACACTCTGCTCCTGCAGAGAAAGCGAGAAGAAGAACGTTGTTTTCTTTCTCCCGCCGTCGGCCACCACCAACACGACCATCTCTCACTCCCGATCTACCCACCACCAACAAGACCATCTCTCGGCGCTGGGAGGAAGAAGTGAAGAAGATAGCAGAGGAGGAAGAAGAAGCGCAGCGCAGCGTGAGGAGGAGAAGAAGAAGGGAAAAATTGGATTAATGAAAATTTCATTAATCACTCTGTTTGAAAACGCGTGTTTTCAAACAGAACCATCCAAGGCAAAAACATTTGGAAAAATGGAGTACTGGTTTTTTGTTGTTCTCAAAATTTGTTCATCGTTTTTCAAACAGAAAATTTTCGTTTTCATTTAGAAAATAAAAACAACACCAAGTAAACACGCTTTCTGAAAATTCTCCCAGTTTTTAAAAAACTGGAGAATTTTTGGGAAAATCCTGCAAAGTAAACGGGGGCTTAGAGTTTAGTTCTCTCATTAGATAAGTTGTAGAAAGGTTCCACTTGGGATTTATGTGCTTAATTTTTCTTCTCCACTTTGTTGGGTGGGCAGCAGTGACGGAGCTAGGAATCGAAGTTTGGGGGGGCGACAGTGATTGATTTAGGATTTGTATTCAAGGGGTGCTCCGAAATTTTTTTTTGAGTATTTTAAAGGGAAGTTAAGCGAGCTAAACGAAAAATTGAAAAAAATGCTTAAAAGTATTTGTACTTTACCTTGCAAGTTGCACTTTAAAACTGTAACACACTAACTCGGTACAAACATTCTAAACGAACTAACAGGTAAATTTTTTTCTCTAATCTCTCTCTAAAGAACAAAAAGGAAACGAGGGAGAAAGAGAAAGCAATACGAAAAGAACAGAAGGAAAGGAAAAAAGAGGATTTAAATTGGGGATTTCGAATTTTTAGAAAATTTGGGTATTTTTTTGAGTGAAATTGAAGGTTGGGTTTTGTTTAGAGAAGGATTAGGAGTTAAAGTTTCAATTTTGGGAGAATTTGGAAGTGATTAGAGTGGTTTAATGGAGGAAATTTGGTTGAGGGAGAGGGAGAGGACGGGTTGGAAATTTTGAGTGAACATATATATATATATATATTTTTTAATCACTAATATACTAATGACATATTAAAAAAAAATTAAAAAAGTTAGGGGTGGCTATAGCCTCCCCTGGTCATACGGTAGCTCCGTCCCTGGTGGGCAGGATTTAGAGTGAATTAATTAATCGACTGTCATCATCTATATCAAGCATATAAAAGAAATTAGGATTCTTTTTTTGCATGCATGCAAAATACATGCTAAGTGATGTTGCATCTCCAACTCCAAGCCTAATTTGTCTTACTTTCAGTAGATGATTTCTACAATCTTTCTCAGTAAATGTCAAATTCTCATACCCCCTGCTTCCACAGCCAAAGAATGAAAATTATTACTCACACGTATGCCTGCTTCATCATTTGTTTCAAGCCTCCTCTTCGCATACACATCCATGTATGTATTACACTTAAAGAAACGTGCTTTTTTGGGACTCAACAAATGATTATGGTCAAGAATAACATGAGAAATTGTGAACTCTCCTTCATCATTAATAATAGCGTTGATTTTAGCCTTACAATCAAAAAAAATTTTATGGCCTTGGATTAAAAGGATTTTTTTCCTTAGATTTCCATTTACCTCCTCTACTACACTCAACAGAATAATACCTCAGATTCCCATTATCATCTTTCTTGATACTTTTTCTCGTAATACCGAATCCCATTGCACGAGAATACTCAAGATAAAAATTGTAAACATCTTCTTCTGATTTGAAGACCATACCTGACATCGGAATCAAACCCTCATCAAGTTCTGACATCTAAGGCTCATCACTTTGAGGTAAAGACTCCCGTTGATGCTCATCACTTTGTGGAAAGAACTCCATTGTAGTATGCCGAATATCAGTGGGAAGAATGCCTGAAAAGGTAATAAGTTAAAAAATTTACACACCCAGATTGTAAAATACAGGCTCAATTGAACAGAATTCCACACACCCATATTGTACAGAATATTAATTAATATTACTTACGTGAGTTTTTTTACAATATGTAAGGATATTACATTATTCATGGTTATTCAGAAATAAAACCTATGAAGTAAATACAAATTAACAATAAGTAATAGTATAACTTAATGTATAAACAACTATAGACCATCTTAGTAGAATATTGGGATGTGCAACTACTCAAATTCTACAACTTGTAACATTATTTTTTTATCAACAATATACCATCAATTGCATAAAACTAATTAATTATACAAATAAAGTTGGTTTGATGTAATGTATTATTACATTAACCATTATTATTATTTGCTTATTAAAAACTAGAAGTTGTATATCTATAGCCGTGCTATGATGTTAATGCACCGAGTAATTGTTGTCTATTGCTACTGGAATTCTGTTCAATTGAGAAGCAGTGCCATCTTAATTTACAAACATATTAAATAAAATAAAAAATTCAAATAAATGCAAGGGTTTAATTGAATTTTTTTATAAACATTAGGATTAAATTATTCATTAAATAATAGAGTAAGACTAATAAGACAATTTTAAACATAAAACTTCATTCATAATTCAAAGAAAATTATATAAAAATCATTACAATAAGTTATTATATAAGATTTATAAGTTAGCCTAAATTTTTTTATGAACATATAGTCTAAATTAATTATTTATAAATTTTACTGGAAATATATTTGTATGTATAACAACAGAAGGGGAACAGCCTATTAAAAAAAAAACAGAAAGGGAACAGCTATTGCTAACACAAAACTGTAAAAATTTGAAAGCATGCCTAACTGATACAACCCTTCCCTTTTACAACTACAACTACAACTACAATGACAGAAAAATGGAGGAGGAGTAGCGGAACAGTGTTTCAAATAAAAACCCAAAATCAATTTACACACCCAGATCGGAGGAGGTCAGAGAGAGGTGGTGTGTCGTGTGGCTGGTTGCGCTACTCGCTGAAGTGAAAAACGAAGAGACGAATGGAGGAGGAGTAGTAGCTGCTGCTATGGAGGAGAAGAGGAAAATGAAAACCTAGCTCGTTAGATCGTGGAAGAGATGATGAAGAAGGATATTTTAATGGCATTTTCGTAAATAGAGGATAATGGCAAACTTGTAAATACGTGCCAAGTGGCACTACGTGGCAGAGTGACGTGGCGTGCCACGTCATTCCTCTTGTTTCCTCCCCTTGTTTAGCATTGCCCGAAGAGTAAACATGGAGTGAGGTGCTGCTCGTTTTGTTTTCAGGTTTTTAAAAGGTTTCTTTTGTTTGGAGTTTTCTGACTGGTCGGTCTTGTATTTGTATTTGTATTTGCTTAGTTTTCGGGTTTGGATAAAATTTGGAACTAAAAAGTTAGGAAGTCAATTACTCCATAAGTACTGGTCTTGTAGATTATGTACAATAAAAAGTTTGGGTTAATGTACAAAACACAAGCTTATCTTATGCATGATTTTATATTAATGAAGTAAAAAAAATACTCCCTTTGTCTTTTAATAACTGACGTTTTCCTACGTCTTTTATTAACTGACGTTTTTCTTTTTTATCTTTTTCGAACCATATATTTTATGCAAATGACCAAAAAAAAATTATGCATTAACCCAATTTGATGATGGTGTGATAATTTGAGTAAAAATTAAGAAAAAAATTAAACAATATGGAATAAAATAAGATTAAAAATTATGTTTTCAATTTTGCTACTATTTTAAAAATTCAGTTATTAAAAAAAAAAAGGAAGTAATAATTAAAATTTTAATTATATGAAATTAATTTTTTTTAGTAAACTAACCTTATTTTATACAAACAATCAATGACATAAATGGAAATCATTTATTTCGATCATACAAATTTATTTATATTTAATGGTTAAAAATAGATGCTTAAAATAAATAGCATTCTTTTGTAATATTCGTAGAGAATCAAAACTCATCTTTTGTTAACATTAGACATAGGCCACATGTTAATGTTTTAAAGATACAACAATGATGCGTGCTATCCTAAAATGGTTTTATGAAATGGATTTCATATAAAAGAAATTATCAAATGGCATAAAAATGAATACGTTTAAAGAAAAAACTATAATTTCAATAAGTAAAATAAAATAAGAAAGAATAGTTGAAGGAGAGTTTATTTTATCACAAGAGTACCGTCACATATTTTATACTAAGACTTAATTAATTTAATATAGTATAATATTATGATATTTATAAAATATTATACTATACATAATAGTATGTTTTATTTTTTATATTTTTATACAATAATAATATTTATTATGAATAAAATAATATTACAATACCAACATCAGTTCACCCTTAATTAAGATGTTAAGTTCGAGTTTTTAAGAATGGAGAAAATCATGTTGTGAGAATCACCACCTTCTAAAGACCCGACAGAATTGAGAGGACATTCTGAGAAAAAATAATATAACAATATAAAGGTAATATCATTGTAACAATTCTTCTTTCTTGTTTAGCAAATTGTGGTTGTCTGCGCATTTAGTATGAAGTCGCTCAATCCCTCCTCCTTTACCACCCTCACTTTTTCTACCACTTTCACCATATTTTTATTTCTTTTCATCCTCTTAGGCTTTCATTAATATGTTAAGTTGATTTTATCTTGAATAAATGTGCAAATTTTGATTTTGAGTTATATAGCATCCTTTATAGAATGAAAACTATTATTTTTCACTCAAAATTTAAATAACATTATGTGTTTGCAGATTTTGAGTGTCAATTGGCCTAACATGTCTCATTTTGTAGTTGTATAGTAATTATTCAGTCGTTTGATTCTAAAGATGTTGTAGTTTTAACTACTCCAATTATATGTATTTACTTATTAGTTGTTATAATTGTATTGTAGGAGTAGGGTACTCTTTTCTTGTACCATACCTTAAATTATGTTTGTTGCGCTAATAATATTTTTTCTTCTCGTGAGTTAATTAATAAATTTTTTATTTCACTCAAAAAAAAAAATATTGTACCATTATAGAGTACCACAAGCAAAAACAATGAACATTCGAATCGAAGAGTTCTCGAACATTTATCATGGTCAATAAGTTAAAATTACAAGAAAAATTATCGAAATAAAATAAAATAAAAAGATGACAACAAAGCACTCGTTTTCTTAGCAGTCTTGCTTTACAATTGTCATTACATCTATTATTAAATTGGACATTAGACTAGTAAATATAGCATATTTTACATTATAATCATACTCGAAGTCGATATGTCCTCAAAGTACATATATAGTAGAGGGTAATATTTAATATTGTTATTTCTTTTCTTTTCATGAATGCTTCCACCACGTAATCCTTCAATGGTCAATCCCTATAAATACCATTAGTTGCAACACCAATTTTATCATTCACCTTTAGTAACTTTTGCTCAACTCTCTTGAATCAATTTCGATTTTCCCATGTCATGACACCCTTTTTTTTCTTCTCCTCTCATCATGTTTATCATAATTACCTCGTTTGCTTTAGCATTATTGTTTTCATCGGTTGACTTAGCTTTGAATATATTACAACAACTACATAGATTAGTGTTACTGATTTTTTTGAGAACCCAAATGGATTATTACTTGGTACATTGATAATTGAACTTAAGTTAAACAATAAGGTTCATCCTTCCCTGATCAAGAACACAAAAAAATTCAATTTGAAACAACCAATTCGCATTTGTTAGAACATTATATTTTGTCAACAAAGATAGTTAAGATCTTGTATGGTGCAATAAATATGTCTATTGGAAGCTCATTAAGGTGAAGGTTGTAACACCCATTATTGATAGTCCTGGATCTAGAGTGAGGACTATTGTGTAATCTGGTTTGCTGATGTGGACTGTCTCGTCGCTCCTACGCCACCTGCAAAACGTCGGAGGGGGTCTCCAGCGTAGAAGCTCCGACGATCAAGTCAGTAAGCATGATGAAAGTAAATAGTGAGGGAGAACTATCGGGTGTAGGTAGGTGGTTGGGTAGAGCTTCAGTACGCATGTGTGTGTATGCCTGTCTGTGTATGAAGGGGTGATAGGAGAGTATTTATAACCTCACCTTGTAGGCCCCCCTGGACACATGTCGTTTGGGCTTGGTTAGCCATTACCGGTACCTGTCCCTTTACCCGATAGTTTCTCTAGCATGTACAGGTAATATACTTACCGAGTGAAGCTGGTATGTGTAGACTTGGCTACTGTTGAGGATATATATCAGGATGTACATATATCGGGACCCTCTCGTTGGTGATGAAAGGTCGTAACTACCCTTGAGGTGCCTTGCTTGTATTATCACCTAGGAGCCATGGTTACTGGTGTCGTCTGTATTTACCGGTAACTCCTTGATCATCCTGCTAGGAAGGTACGTGCTCGGTAACCCTCTCGGTCCGCTACGACCGCTCTTGGTAGGAGACAATGTTTGTATACCCTTCTGACCTATCCGCGAAAAGCAAAGACCTATTTTCTCCTTTTTTTTTAAAAAAAAATTAACTCCCCTTACCTCTCTTCATCAAACATGTACTCTTTCTATAAAGTTTTGGTTGTTAACGTATGTCGCACCGATTAAATGATGAGTGAATTTATTATCATATCTTATGTGAGAATTTTTTTGTTTTCCTTCCCTTTCCTCCTACTTATGGGAGAAAAGCTTTTTTAAATTATGTGGCAAAAAAATCATTTATTTCCCCTCTTTTACGTTCCTTTCCCATTATTTTCATTTCTCTTTTTTTTTCCATACAAGAGAAATTATAAAATCATCTCTCCGTTCCAAACCTTTCCTTCATGTCATACTAAACTGGTTGGACTTAATTTGTGGTAGTTTTACCATCTATTTTTATGCATTTGAATGGTGATTCTACTGATATGAGTATGATTTCCATGTTATTTGTAGAAAGTAGTATTGGAGAGCAAAGAGTGAAAAAGGGGGCAAAAAAGAGCTATTTTATGTAGAGTGGAGCAAACACCTTTCTTTGCTGGTCTCTTGACCAAGAGGACCATCTTGGTTGGCAAAGAGTCCAAGCCTCCGTGCAATACTTAAAATCAGAAGTCATGTACGACTATGGCTGTTGGTTTTATTCTCAGAAGAGTTGGAGCCGCGTCCTTCCTTTTTTATTCAGCTTTTAGACTTCTAATCAGAGAAGAAGAGTGATCGGATACAATTAAGTAATTTTAGGATTTATTATTTTCTTATTTTCTTTTTAGAGATATTATTGAGGGAGAAAACTATATATAGTCTCCCTAAGGTTTTGAAAAAGGATTTGAATCCCTTCCATATCGTTTCTACTTCTGTTCTTGAATTCTAAAACCTCGCTCCTTCGTTTCTTCACAGAAATAGAGGATTCATTTTATTCTATTTCTTCTTTTGTTTTCTTTAAACATAAGTATGAGTTGCTAAATACATCTTTTCTAGTAAAAGCGTTTAAAGCATGATTATGGATTTTGGATTAGATCTAATTGTTGTTAGTTAATCTTTGCATCTGCATTTAATTGATCTCCATTATAATTGTATTGCGCTTCCTTTTGATTTTAGATATGGCTAGTTTAGAGTTAATTTGATTCTCGCAAGTGTCATTCTTCTTGGTTACGGCAACCCTTTCTTGGGCCATTTACGGACTAAGAGGATCGAAGTAGATAGCTAGCACTGAGAAGTTAGTGGGAAAGGTTAATCTGATTTAATCCCGATTGACAACCGATGATCCTAAGTTTGGAGTTGTCTTCCCCTAATCGATCATCAATCAATTTTAGTAAACCTTTTAACCAGTAAAGTGCTAGTTGATTATGAATCATCTCTAAACGTACTTTATGTGGTTTTGATACAGAAGGGAAGCATGGGTCATAAGCGTACCTTGATCCTATAGCAACTCTGTAGACTGAAGATGAATACCCCTACATCGATGATTGTTGCTTATGTATCATAGTTTGTTAGCTTCTACTAGGGATTTCTCATATCTGATTGTTTCCTTCTTGATCCGTTTCTTGACCAACAAAATTATTCTTGGCCTGGATTATTTACTTGCTTTATTTTCTTTTCAGTTTTTAGTTTTAAACAAAATCCACTAATTTCACCTAAGTGTTACATCTGATTTTTACAAGCATTCGCAAAAAAATCATACATATACTCTTTGTCGATGAACCTGTTACTTGCTATTTACAATTAAACTTGTTCTTAATAATGAGTTGTATTTATTAATTATTTTTTATGGAGTCGACGCCCATCATAAACATTAATGGGAGGACTTTTTTTACGAGACCAAGAGAGTTTTACAAGTATTTCATTTTTATCCGATTCATTTGATTTCCTTCCACTAAATTTTTCTCATACAAAAACATTATTATTTTTTTTTTAAATTCTTTAAATTGTTCTTCAATTCATACATGGTATATAATGTCTAATCGGTTAAGTGGAGTATTAATTAAATAAACAATGGCATGTTTAGTCTCTAAATTATAACACTATGTTTAATTTGGTCTTTAAGGCATAGCATAAATTTGTTTAATTTTGTAGCCAAAGTATATTCACTTTTATTAAATTTGTCCCTTTTAAAGTTTTTCATCGGTTTAGAGTGTTAATGTTTAAGTTACATACGACGTGTCAACTGACCAAATTAAAAAAATAACTATACTTTAGAGATCATATTAAACAAGTGTTATAATTTAGGAACCAAATTAAACAAATTTGCACGTTAGTCATGCATATTAATTACACGCTAAGTAGCTCAAAACTAATGCATCATTAACCTCAGTTGGTTGCAAGTAATAAGGAAGCCAAATTAAACAAAGGGACCATACTTTAGAGACTAAATCAAATAAATTTATACTTTAGGAGATCTGACCTATTTCTTTTTTAAATCAAAGCATGATGATATATTGATATTAAGAAAATTGGCAATCAACAAATACAAGATGAATTTCTGGTGAGTAAAGAGTTCATCTAACACTTATTAGAATAAAAATTAAAAACTAGTTTGCTTCTTATAATGAGAAATTGAAAAAAAGACCGAAAATGATAGATGAAAGATCTCAGACGTCCGAAGGATCATTTAGTGTGTGTTTGGGGTTGGGAGTTGGGTACCCAACCCAACTTTTCCCAACCCAAAAGCCTTTGAAGGCGTTTGGTAACACCACTGCAGCCCAAAGCACTTTTAAAATTTTGCCTTGGCCCCCCCTCTTTTCCTCACTGGAGTAAATTGCTCCAGTGGCCCAACGCAGCCTGCGTTGGGCACCTTCTCTCTCCTTTTTTTTTTCATTTTAATTTTATTTTTTTACTTTATATAATGAACAAAATAAATTAAAAACTACCACACTAAATTCTCCATCTTAAGACAAGTAATTCTAGATCCACTTTTTCTATTTTTATTAATTTTTTTTAAATGGGTTTTATTCTCCAACTTTTTTATTTTTAAAGTTTTACCAAACATCAAAAACAACTTCTCGTTTCCCACAACACTTTTAAAAAATGTTTACCAAACAGCATACTACTTTGCGCAAAAGTGCTTTTCCCACAGCACTTTTGCCCACAGCACGTTTCGGACCAGAACCGGAACGCCAAACAGGCCCTTACACTTCTTCTGAGCAAATCAGAAGAGATTTAAACATGAAGGAAGTTAAGACCGATATTATCATCTTATAATTGGTAGATTTAATTATTATTTTTCTTAAAAAAACTGATTGTTCGAGTTAATTTCATGAAAGTGAACAATTATGTCTTAAAACAAAAAAATTACAAATGTGGGTCGGGAGTGTATCGAATCGAAGAGTCCATTAGCAAGCAATATTTTCAATATTTTTTTCTCCAATTCTACTCATTTTATGCCAGTTTTTATCATTTCCTTCCAAAATTTGAGTAATTGTAAAGAAAGAGGTGCATCAAGATTCTCTCTTTTCCCCCTCGTTTTGAGTGGCGATTGGCGAAGCGTAAGCTTTTTGGAACGCCTTTTCGCAATCTGGGCGGCTGGTTGCACACCACCTGTTTGATAAAACGAGCAAAAGAGAAATGGGTTTGAAGACAGCATTGAAATGGACGAGAAACATAACGCCTTCCCAAGTGGAGCGTTTGATGCGAGCAGAGAAGGACGTGCAGAAGTGTAAGCTTATTTTCGACTCCGCCACAGCTGAATACGGTAATGGGTTTAGGCATGACGCCACCACATTTGGCCTTATGATTGCTAAATTAGTTACCACTAATCAGTTTACGCCTGCAGAGGAGATGCTTAGCAGAATGAAGCAAGAAAATTGTGTTATTAGTGAAGATGTGTTTCTTATGATCTGTAGAGGGTATGGGCGGGTTCATAGGCCGCTGGATTCGGTGAGAGTTTTTAACAAGATGAATGATTTTGATTGCTTACCCACCGAGAAGGGTTATATCAGCGTGTTCGCTGTTCTAGTTGAAGAGAATCAGTTGAAGCTTGCAATGAGGTTTTATAGGCACATGAGGGAAATGGGTATTCCACCTAGTGTTGCCTCACTCAATGTGTTGATCAAAGCACTTTGTAAGAACGGCGGAACTATTGATTCTGCTCTTAAGATATTTCGCGAAATGCCTAATCGCGGGTGTCTGCCAGATTCTTATACCTATGGTACATTGATCAATGGTTTGTGTAAATGGGGGAAGGTTCTTGAAGCTAAGGAGTTGTTTAAAGAGATGGAGATTAAAGGTTGTTCGCCATCTGTTGTTACGTATACATGTTTGATGCATGGTTTGTGCCAGTCTGACAATATTGATGAAGCTATGGGATTGTTTGAAGAGATGAAAAGGAAAGCCGTTGAACCAAATGTATTTACCTACAGTTCTTTAATAGATGCTCTTTGCAAGGATGGTAATTGTTCACGAGCAATGGATCTTTTGGAGATGATGGTTAGTAAGCGCATTAAGCCTAATTTGATAACTTACAGTAGTTTGATAAATGGACTTTGTAAAGAAGGAAAAATTATAGAAGCTGTGGAGGTACTTGACCGAATGAAGCTCCAGGGAGTGAAGCCAGATGCAGGACTGTATGGGAAGATCACAAGTGCTTTCTGTGATATGAGCCAGTACCAGGAGGCTGCAAACTTCCTTGATGAGATGATCCTTGGGAGGATCTCACCAAACAGAGTAACATGGAGCCTTCATGTTAGGATTAATAATATGGTGGTCCGAGGCCTTTGTAGCTGCGCCAATCTAAATCGAGCGCTTCATTTGTATTTGGCTATGCGTACTCGAGGTATCTCAATTGATCCTGATACTTTTGATTCTCTCATAAAATGTTTTTGTAAGAAAGGAGACCTTCACAAAGCTGTTCACGTCATCGGTGAGATGGTGCTCGATGGATGTGTTCCGGAGAAGGAAACATGGGGTGCTGTCGTTGGTGGATTTTGGGATCATAGAGAGGGGCGGGAAGCATTTGAGTCAGTACTGGATGAGCTGATGTGAGAATTTGTTGAGCACACAATAGAAGATGGAAAGGAAGATGTTTGATATTTAAATGCATTCTGGATGGATTTTATTCTATGAGGGGAAAAGAAAGTGATGTATTCTTCCTTCGCCGACATCTCAGATCAATTTTTTTTCTTGAATGGGTGGAAGCGTAGATTTAATGTCGCCTCTGTGCATCTTAATTTTTGTACCACACGAGAGGTACCCTTCTAGTGGCATCATTATTGACTGCAAGGATACGGCAATTTATTTGTTGTATGGAACTTTTGTTCGTGTTTGATACGGTGTTCTTCATTTGTTCTAACTCTTTGACTTCTTGTTCATCAAACATCCAAGTAACCGAAACCATATCGGTGTTAGTGTCTTCCTCTCAAATGGTCATATTAGGAGGCCTTTGCAATGTTTATTTTTCAAGATCCATGTTAAAATGTTCAATGTTGAGTACAACTTGCTGACAACAATGATGTTTTGGTTGCAGGGAATGACTATTTTATTGCACTTGAAAAACAAAACAAGGAAAAACTATGGCGTACAAAAGGATAAGAAGAGTCATACAACTTTGTGCAGGAAGATTCAATTGGTTAAATTTTAATTAGTTGAGAGTGGGAAGCCTATTCCATGGCGCTGGGTTGGAAACACAATGAACAACATACTGCCCATAACTCCAATTCCAACTGGCAATGCTGTGAGTACCTCTTGCGCCTCAGTTGTTGGTGTCGGATAGAAGCAGTTTACAACATTTTGATCAAATAAGGCAATTGCTGCAAATACAAGTAGTGACATGAAAGCATGGATGAAATCTATAAACCGCAGCTTGTATTTTGGCGCGAGTTCAGGTGAAATAGTTGCTGACCCATCAATGACCCACAAGCCTCGTAATGTCGCGAACCCATAACAAACATTTCCATTCTTGTCCTTGAAGCTATCGGTGAAACTTGATAGGAAACATGAGGTTCCACACAGCACCACGAGTACAGCAGTCATTGATCTGCTGACTGCATCGCAATGACCTTGGTTTGAAAATACAGGCGACAGAAGTTGGAAGGCAAGAACTGTTCCGGTAGGTAAAAGATTGGCCAAATGTCCCGTGCTCTTGAATGTCTGACTTATCGCTTTCTGAATCAGGTTTCTCTCATCTGGATCAGGAAACGGCATATCCTGCAGGAGAGGAAGCTTTTCTTCGGAAGTATGGTGATGGTTATCTGCTTCTACCTTAATCTCCATTTTTTCAACAAACTCTCTCTGTTGTTTTGTATGATTATTGTTTTTGCAAGATTGTGTTTATTTATAAGCGCGCGCACACGTTTTGAGTGAATGGGAAGGGAGGGAATGGAAGTTAGTTATGACTTGCAAGAAACATGAACCCAAACTTGAGTTAAGTGTCTTGGAAAAGAGTTAGCTTTTACCAGAATTTCAGTTACATCACTTCAATGATCATTGCTTGTTTACATAATAAGTAGGGAGTTCTTTAACTTCTGTTGCAGTAAATTAGAATTATATTTTGATTTTCTAGGCTTTTAGATGTGCTTGCACATCATAGCTTTTTTATATTCAAATTAAAACTCTGGGTTTGCTGGTAAAGCTATATTTTAAAAAATATTATCGGTATTATCGATAATAATTAATTTGCTAATTACTATGCTTATCTTCCATTCCAATGTCCAATGTGACCAATGACATATCTTTAAGGCATCAAATTACGCTTTCTTTAGGCTAAAGCGAAACCGACCTACACCCCTTCCACGTTAGCTATTTGCCAGACAGACGCATTTTTTTTATCGTTACAATATGAAGGATCCATCGGGCATTCTATCATATGCACTCAAGTATAGAGGATCCGATCTTGAACTTTGAACTCCTTAGTCCTTAGGGTAATTTTTTGATTAGCTAATTAAAACACTAGTTTTATCTATTCTTATCCCTTCCTAGCCAACAAGTCTTCATCTATCAGGTTCAATATAGAATTCAATCTTAATATTTTAATCAATTTTTAGACACCAATGCATGTCTCTTTATATACCGTCACATATCTTGGTATTACACCACAAAAACCAATGACTACACCAATTTCTGAAGAAGCGAAGTCTGTGGTTAGACATTGAATTTTGTGGGTGTAAAATAATGTGTGTTTATTTATTCAATTTTTATCAAAATGTTTAACATAAGTGTCTTTTAAGGGACTCTTGTAGTTCTTTAATTAAAAAAAAATTATGTGTAATTTACTTAATTTTCTAATTAGGGTACGTATACTATAATGGAGTTTTGGACAAATGTAAGCGCCGACCTTGAATTTCAAGGGATCGATTTGGCTTTATGCTATATAATTCAAGTAATATATAATTGTAAACAGCAGCAACAAGGAAAAATGGATATGAATTTGTAAAGCTTGAATTGACCTATGAAAGTACTCAGATGAAATTGGAAGTTTTTGTTTAAAAACTAATAAATCGAAACAATGAAAATAAATAGAGGAATCAAGTAAATCACAAGTGAGGTTGAGAACGTATTCAAATGTGGAAACAATCCTAGTAGAAGTTAAGACAAACCATGATTCATAAGTATTCAATCATTGATGCGCGAATATTTATTTGTAATCCACATAATTGCTATATGATCTAGGTATGCTTAGGGTTTTTACTTCCCTCCTATTTTAAACCACCTAAAAAGGAAAACGCTCTAAAGAATGATCCTAATTAACTAGTACAATGTTCAATTGAAACAATATTTCAAGAAATTCGAACAGAGGATTGATATACGAAGAACATGAAAAATAAAACTAATTATGGAAATAAAGAATAAAACAAAGACCATAAAGAGCAGAAGTACCACACTGGAGGAGAAGGAGGAGGTAGCGGCGATAGTGGAGGCGGAAGCAGCGGCGTGCAGGTTAAAGGAGAAAGTTGTGCATTGTTTTGGAAGAACGGCCAGATCTATTGAAAAAGAAAAAGAGAAATGGATAATGGTTTGAAGAGAAAAGTGAGTGGTTGATAGTATTTTGGGTTGTTTTTTTCCCATTGTTTATTTTTGAAATTAACAAGATGGGTCGGTTGAGCAGAAAAAAATAAAATAAAATTAAAAAAATAGTTTAGAAAAATTGGAAAACTCCATTTTGCACGTTTCTAATTTTCGATGTTAATTTAATAAAAAAATCTGAAAAGGAGATTTTTTTGAGATTTTTCAATTTAAAAAAAAACAATTACTTGAAACACAATATCAGAAATATCTCAAGTTTTATGAAAATTAAAAAAAAATTCATAAAATTTTCCATTTGTAAACAACCGAAGTTCAAAATTCCAATTCGATGTGCAGACTGCAGAGGCTATCTTCGGGCCAAGCCGGCAACATATAATGATGGACTCATTATGCTGATCGGCTGAGGGCTCACACTTGAAAGCCCATAATAGAGAGCTTACAAATTTAGTGTTCTTTCTTATGTCCAATGTTTGGGGTTAATACTTAATACTATTAATGAAAATGTAGTTGAATTGAACTAAAATAAAATCATCTTTGTAGTCTGTAATTTGTAAAAATGCAATCTCAACCTTACACATTTAAATAATAATAAAACATAATAAAATGATAAGAAAACCATATTTTTATAAAAAAAGGAAGAGATGAATTGTTTTTTCCAAAGCAGAACATATTACTTAACTTAAGATTTGTCAAGGGAAGCATTTTTCTTTCTAAAACTAAAATAAATCCTGCAAACCAATCATCCATTCAAGCTTCAACTCACCTCCCGTCTCTCTCAACCTCATCAAGTTTTCTTCTAAAAAATTCTATTCATCAAGATTCCTTGCTTTACTGGGGAATTTTTTTATTTAACAAAAAGAATTGTTGACAGATTGTAGTAGAATATACACTATAGTATACAGTCTTTTGGTCCAATTTGTTAGGTGTGTGTCTTAAAATAGGGATATGAATTTTACTACTATAACTTATTTTATATAGCAATTGATTAAAGTAAGAGCCCTTCTAGGTCTACCCGGGCCATGAATCATGATGGAATCATTAATAAATCAAATTTTTTTTTTTTTTAGTATTTGGTTCTCAAAATGCTTTTTTTTGTTGGTAATATTTTGTTCTCGAAATGTAATTTTTCGAAAACGTGACTTTACCCGGAAAGTAGTTTCTAGGAGAATGATTCTTAGGAAAATTACATTCTTTTATTTGGTTGATGATTGTAAATTTTAAGAAATGTTCAATAACGAATGATAAATATATATTTTTAAAATTAAAAATGTATATAAAAAAGTAATACTATAATTGTCAAAATATAAAAAAATTCATTTTAAGTTTGGAAAAATTGGATTCGAGAGCTTTTTTTAGGAATCACTTTTCTTTTTTACTACTATATCTGGAGACTTAAGAATCTAAAATTTCGGAGAATATAACTCTCTTAGGCAAACCAAACACAGTAAAATTAAAAATCTTACATACGGGGACTACTTTCCTCCATATTTCAAGAACCAAACGGTCTCTTATTCATATTTGGCATTCTGCTTTCTCTTCCAAGCACACTACGCATTGTATGCATCATTATCATTCATCTAACTCAATTGATCTCTTCATGATTGCTGGACATGAAAGTAGCATGTTAGTGAGGGTGTGTACTTTTAGTCTCTTTGTTTTTTTTGTTTTTTTAAAGGAGATTATATATACGATCCTCTACTTTCTTGCTTTGCCAATTATGTGGATCAAATGATCATAAAACGTTTTTAATTGGCATCATATTTTATACAATAAATTGAAATTGCAAAGACACTTAGTTAACATGATTTATTTTGAAAATTTAAGTGAATGACTTGCTTTCTCAAAACACACCCTCTATCTATTAAAATGATGGTATAATTTTTGTGCATTCATTTGAGGTTCCTTTTATTCTAGCTAGAGAATTGGCTTGTAGCTCTCTTGAAGTTTTTAGTCGGTCGATTTTAGTTATCGATTCTCTTCAATTTATACCAATCAAAATATGGTTAGGCAACGTATTAAAACTTACAAATACTTGGTTCAATAAATGAACCTATTCAAAATAAATAACTATAATAGGATAAGAAATCGACAACAAAGTTACATCCACCGTAAACATAAGAAAAAGTAGAAGTATCAAAAGAATAATAATGTTATTAGAAATGTTTTAGTATTGATAAAAAATTAAAGAAATGAGAGGGAAAAGGAAAACTTGGTGTATCATTACAAGTACCAAGGGGGAAACTTTTTCCAATTCTAAACAAAGTTGGTGTGAAAACTGAAAAGTGTGAGGAATGGTGGCATGGGATGGGCTTGAGGCATAAGAGGACAATCATGATTGTGCTTGGCTTTCCTACCTCTTTTTGGTCTTTCAAATTTAGATAATTCCTTCTTTTTTATTAATCATAGTATATAAGTACTAAAAGAGTGCCTCAAAGTTTGTAAAAAAATTGATTTTGGTCCTACAAATCTTAAGTGTGGGTTCCATAAAAGTTGATCTCAATCTTTAAAAGATGGTGCCATGGTGGCCTAGTCTTCCACTATATCTTTGTTTCTTTGTATCATTCAATTAGGAAGTTCTGTTACTAATTAATTAGTGGTGTTTTTTTCTTCTTCATGTAATTTGGACCATCTTTTAGCCGCCACCACCACCATAGTGTGATGCTTAATCATCATTGACTTTGAAGGTGCTGGGTTTGTTTCTTTTATGGTTGGACCAGTAGTTCTTTATAGTATTTCTAACATATATTCTCATTGTTGCTTAGGATAAGAGTTCATCATCAATCCTAGCCTTTTTGGATGTAAAGACTAATTAAAGTTTGTTTTTTTTCTCTAAAAAAAACTAGAAAGCAAAGTTATTAAACTCTAAATTTTAACTAAAATTGAATCCAAACGTAAAATCATAAAAGTTTATAAACCATAATTAAACGCAATTTTATTAGACATCTAATCATCGATCAATCACGGTTTACAATTTTGTTATCCTTGGTGTTTCAAACCATAGCATTAGAAGAAATTAAAGAAAGAAAGAAAACTCACTCATCGTGATTGGCAGGCAGACATATTCGATTAGGTGATGTAATTATTAATTAACGAGGAGATAACGTAAAAACCATGCAAAAGGAAGAAAAAAACAAGAAGTAATTACTATGATTATAGCCAATAAATTCCCTTGGAGACCTTTATTCCACGCGGGGTGGCATCGCATCGCATCGCATGGCACTAACAGTGGCCACGCTCATTTCACTCGTCTCCCTCCTTCCACTAACGCTTCACTGTGCCATCACATTTGTTGTAGAAAACGTTTTTTTTTTCTTTCCTAAACAAGTAAATCTACCTTTGCGTTTATAATTTATTTTTAAATAGCAGTATGGTGTTTCTTAAATCACTTAACCTATTTTTTAATTTTAAAAATCTTTTATTATCCTACCTGTCGATACAAAATTACATAAGAAAAAAAGTAGATCCCACATCGCTTAGCTTAGGCAGCGATTTCAGGCACGCCACATCACATCCTTACACCTGTGTGGGCAGCATCATAAGTTTATTAGAATCAAAAGAAACAAATATACGTTTCTATCATAAACAGTTTTGATCATTAAACTATTATGGTTATACGTTAGCAATAGATAGGGGTGAGTGTCGATTTGGTTCAGTTCGGTTTAATTCGAATAGGTTTAATATGGTTGTCAGATTATCAAAAAAACATCTCTTTATCTAAACTAATCTAAATTATTTCGATTATCCATATTCGGTTCGATATTTAATTGGAACTTTTTTCTATTGGTAACGAGAAATATTTGTATAGTTGTGTTTTGTTAATAGTAAAAAATATGAGATTTTTTTTAAAAAAGTAAAAAATATTACTCCCTCCTAGTTTTTTACTATTTGAGCACGCATATTAAGAATATTGGATGACTCATTATTTAAGATAATTTTACCCCTTACTTTTTTTCGGACGTACGTTAAAGATTAACGTACGTTCGAAAAAAAGTAAGGATTTTTTTGGATCAAATAGTGAGTCATCCGGCCTCTTTAATATATGTGTTTAAACAGTAAACGACAGTTAATTGGGAGTAGAATGTTAGGTTTAGGGATCCATGCACGTTTTTTTAAAGTTTTTTAATATTGTCAATGTATTAAATTTTGTTTAGTTGAAGCTCATGAGGGAAAGAAAGGATGATAAGTGAGAATCATTTATAGTGTATACTTTAGAATTCACTCTCTTTGGTGAGATCCTTTTTTTATCACTTACCCGATCCTTCATGGATTTATGAGGACCTTGACCAATCAAAGGATTTTATTGCGAAGAATTCTGGCTGTTGGGTTGGGACGCATTGATTATCCAACGGTGCTAAATTAGTAGAGTTTTAATTGCATGCTTTCTGATTATTAGTAAATACTAATAAATATGACTGATAATCGGTTGGTAGTACTGAATCTTAAATCAATGACCACCAAACAACTTTTACTATCGCCATATAATTAGGGAACTAAGATGCGGATGCTTTCTGATTCTTAAATGCGAACGCACCGACATGATTTCAATGGTAGACTAGAAGTGGCACAGATTACTTATGTAGAGTCGTCCGCATTGGAACAAAGCTGTGTCTCCAACTCTTTCTGACCTTTCTGACCGGTTGACCATGCAGATATTGAAGCATCAATTTTTGGTGTGTGACTGTAGTTATATTATGTGTAATAGCAATAAATATTTAAATGGAAGGTAGGAGAACTAGCCCTGAGATTCTAGTTAGCAAATATATAGCACCTTTAACTTTGTTCACCAACCTCTGCAATTGAAATTTTGTGTAGCAAGCAGCCAATGGTGTTTCTGACTCAAAATTTGAGTTGGGTGGGACTCATAACAAATCTGTGCTATCAGCCGGGGATACATTTAAAAACCTGCCAGCAATTTGTACATTTTCTAGGAAAAAAACAAAAGAAACCAAATATCCTTACTTTAAAATTTGGAGTTCCCTCCACTATTCTTTAAAAAAAACACAAATTGTAATTTTTATAAAATAATACTATTTTTCGTCCCTCAATTCGTAAATTTTATGCATGTAATTCCTCTGTAAAAAAAACATTAAACTAAGTTCTATTATTCACCGTATATGTTAATTTAGTTCTTATTGTTAGTAACTCTATTAGATTTATTGGTAGATGGACGATATGTACCAAATTTGAAGAGGTCAAACGAACAAAATTTGGAAGGGGAGCCGCAATTTTCAAATTGGGTATGTATCGTTCTTCTACCAACGAGTTTGACGGTACAATTAACATAGTTAGATGATGAGTAATAGAGACTAACTTTGTATTTTTTTTTAATGGTAGAGGAACAACAAAGCACAAAATTTAAAGAGTTGAGGGACGGAAAAACATCTTTTTAAACCTAATTGTTACCTTTTCTTGATGCCCTGAGAAGAGGGCAACAAAGCTTTCAATTGAGAGGGACTCTACACTGATCACTGTGCCATATGTAGTAAATTGGCGAGAGATGCACATACCGCTATATATGTCCCTCTCCTCAACGTAATTCCAAATCCAATCGTGCGGGCGGACGAACTTTGGGGCACTACTTGAGCTTTAGATGGTTTTCGCTATTCCACTAAAAAAGTAATTATTTGGACCCATCCTTTTTTTTAAAAAAATTCATCCTTATAATAATAGCTCTGAAACTTATAGCTTATACCATAATGACGATATATAATAACTAATTGAACTACAAACTAATATGGGAGGACTCACATTAAATTATAGCACATTTAGTTAGAGTATGTCCTCTTTATGAGATAAGTTATGAGTTCGATCTGGTATTGTAACTACAATGATAAATAATAATAAATTATTTTAAGAAAAAAAAACAGTATTGCTTTATAAAACTATAAAAAAACAAAAATAAAATTATTTTAAAAAATGGTAAATTTTTTATTCTTTTTTCAAATGAAAAAATAGAAAAAAATAGTATTTTTTTAAACATTACTCTCCCCCTTCCACCTTTTTTTATTGGTTTATTATTATTATTTTAAATTTATTTTATTTTTTAGAAAAGAGTGGCAATGGAAAAAAACTAATTAAAAAGTTAAAACAAAAAAGATAAAAAGTGTAAATATATGCGGGATGAAATCGAACTAAATATAGGTAAAAAACAAACAGTAATAATTTAAATTCATGTTATATACTACTGAGAAAAAGAGAGTAAACAAATGATAATTGACATTTAGAAAAATGTAAATGCCGCATCATATGTACAAAGGCACCAATCCGATGAAATTGTTGCCAAATTGAAAAGAAGAAAAAAACAAAATAAACATTTATTTCTTTATCGGTAATCGCCATTTTTGTAAGTTTTCTTTTTATCTCAATTTATTTTTGTATTTACGACTCTTTTTAAGATGCTCATCGTATTTTTATCCCTAACTCATCCCACCTCACCATACTTCTCATTCTTCCGGTTTAATTCCATAAGAATTTAAGTGTGTATTGCTACAACAATCATTACGTACGTACATTAATTACAAAACTTCAGGTGTATACTATAGCTTTGATAAGAAATTGCATTAGATTTAAAATGATAGTGTTTTTTTATATTTTCCATTGCATTGAAAGAAGAAGGATGGGTTGGTGGAAGATGGCGAGCCACATCTCACATGGTAGGCGGTAGAATGCACTTAACTACTAGGCTACTAGGTGGGTAATGGAAAATAACAGCAGAAAGTAACAGTCGACGCAACAAAAAACCATCACCATATGCGATTGTCGGGTACTTTGTGTTTGTGGTAACTTGTTAGTCCCTAATAATTACCATAATCAAGGAATTGTTAGAAAAAAGAAAACACCAACGGTAATTATTAGGGATTTAAGAAAAGGACTATACAGATCCTTTCTTAAATCCCACTGGTTTTGTTTCCCCTTCCTATTCTCCAAGTCCTATGACTCCTGTATTTGTTTTTATTTCCCTACCGCTGCTGTCATTTTCTATAACTCACGTATTAACAATACTGTTTGGGGTAGCTTTCTAATAAATTCTGTTTTATCTCAAATTTGATCCGGTCAAAATAGTTTCTACTTTAAACATCAAGCTATTTTGGCTATTAGATCACTTTTGAGAAAAAATATAATTTGCTAGGAAGTTATTTCAAAAAGAGTCGTAATGATGGATCGAGTGCCTCTTGTAAAAGTTTAAAACCAGGGTTGTGAAACTCGGTTCAGTCATAAACTCGGTTAACGGAGATGATTAAGGGTCAGAGGTTCAACTGGGATCGAACTAGATTGACCCGTGATTTTAATAAATTAGAAAATAAACATTTAATATTTATGTAAAGTATAAAAAAATTTAAAGATAAATGAAAAAAATTATCTTATATTTATTTTTTAAGTTCTAATTTAGTACTCCCTCTCGTCAGTATTAACTAACGTTTTGAGGCTGAAATTTTAAACACAAATAATGTTGGTGTAGTGGTTAAAATTTTATTGACCAATATGCTGAATATGATGAGTTTGAATTCAAATCTTATGTTTAGCATTTTTTTCAAAATTTATTTTCTTGAGTCGAAAAGGTAAAGTTATTTTTAATGCAAAAAGAAATTACAAAATTTTCCACTTCAACTCTTAGATTCAAGTATCGGGGAAGCACTCTCCGCATGAACGGGATGGGGCCTTTAGAAGTCTTCAGGCTGTTGCGAGTGGTGTAGTGTGTGACTGGTGCGATAATTGGTTAGTCGGGTTCTCACCAACGCTTGGTGCTTTGCAATGAGTTTAAGGTTGAGTTTCAGGGTGTGTATTTGAGTCTTCGAGAAATGGGATCTCGTGGCTTTTGCAAGATCATTCTCCAAGTTAATAATTAGAGTGTGGTGGGGGATATTACAAGGTGCTCGCTTATTCCTCTAGCTTACAAGTCATCAGTGGATGTTATTTGAAACCCCCTTCGACTCAAGTAGGTAGTTAATGTGAATCATATCTACAGAGAAAGTGAACTCCGTTGCCGATGGCTTGACCGATTTGGCATTTGATCTTAACACTCAATATTCTTGGTTCTCTCATGTTCCTCCCTCTGTTCATCTTCTCCTCCAAGGAGATATTTTAGGAACCTCGTTACTACTTACTGTTATGGCATAAGTATTTTTTTTTTCTTTCGGAAATTAAAATAAAATTATTAGAAAGGTTACAATATATGGAGTAACTCCCAATATAGCAGTAAAAGCAAGACGTATAGGTGGATCGACTCATCAAATTTATTGGTTATTAGTAGTATCTCGAAAACGTCTGGATCGAAATATAATTTTCAAATTAAGTTCTGAATTAGTGGATATAATTGCATCTTTTAGGATATTATAAGATTTTTATTATGGGAGGCAAAATATATCTCCTGTTCTGTTTTTCTGATTTGATATGGGTTATATATATCTTAATTTTAGTCCTATACGTCATTATTCATCAGAATTGTAAAATCTCTCTGCTTCGACAAGATCCTGTCTAGAGTTCAACTCCACAAAATGATATTGTCTCCAGGAGCAAAGAAAAAGAAGAAGACCAATGTCGCAATTAATAATTAAATTTCTGCAAAATGTCGTTGAGGACCAATGAAATGTTATTATATCAACTTCCTGGGTGGTAAAAGACGTATTTATTTTTAATTTTTATCTCAAGTGTCAGAGATTTAAGAAATAAAAAAAATTCATACCGAAAATCATTCTTGATAATATTCGAACAAAAATAGTTTTCGGAAACTAAAAAAAAAGTGAGACATCAATAATGAACTTTTGCCGTTATTACGTTACTGTCTCTGTAAAAAAAGTGATAATATCTTCTCTTTGTCACATGATTTTCTTGCTTCGATTCCAATATTCTTGCGTCTGAAAATCATTTGCCCCGCCGTACAAAAAAATCAGACACTTTCTTTCTTGAACTACTATGAGTCTCTCATCTTTGAGGACGAATCCCTTCAATAGCGACTATCTAGAGGGAGAAAGGACTAATAAGGAGAAGAATTCAAAGTACAAGAAAAACAGATTCCTTTCATTCTGCTTAATTACTACTACTACTTCCAGTTCTATAGTACTTTTTCTCTTTTTTAGCAAATCAAATCATTTGAATCAAATGAATCCAGTTCTATAGGTCTATAGTTCTATAATTCAATTCTCATCATGCTGTTTCCAAGCATGTAGTAATCCATAATCAATACCAAAGACATTCCGGACATACACATGAATCCATACATTACTTACAAATTGCTTTTTACCAACAACATCTTAAGAAATCAAGATCTTAATTAGTTAAACTAATCCTTCTATTTCGTTCAAAACGTAAAGAAATGTTGATGAAATTTTACATTAAATGATAGCTTTTATTTAAGTTTTAATTTACTTTTAATTATTGAGTAAGGATAATCGGTGAG
Source organism: Viola odorata (assembly GCA_963691705.1). Taxonomy (NCBI): domain Eukaryota; kingdom Viridiplantae; phylum Streptophyta; class Magnoliopsida; order Malpighiales; family Violaceae; genus Viola; species Viola odorata. Next base: position 63,794,736 of record OY829538.1, on the reverse strand, counting down.
TGTAAGAAAATCAATTGTCTTCTTGGTATTTACGTAATTTTTAACTAAATCCGATACATAAAAGAAAATGTACGAAAAATGATTTAGTTTATGTAAATTTTAGTAAAATGTGTTTTTTAAAATGTAACAAAAATCGAATGAGATTAATTTTATACTCGAAAAAAAAACAGAAAAAAAAAAAGATTTTTTTGTTGTAAAAAAAAAAAAAAGATTGAAAAGGAACAAACAAACAAAATGAGAAGAAGAAAAAAGTATTATAAAAACAAAAAACAAAAACATAATAAGACTGAATAAGTGAGAAACAAACAAAGCATTTCTTTCTTACTATAAAACACCCTTCACTCTTATAGTAAAAATGAACCTTTTTTTGTGGGAGTTAGAAAGAAAAGGACATAACAGCACTCTCTCTCACTTCTCTTCCACTACACTCCTATTTCCAACCTTCTTCCATCTCCTCCCCCACCACCATGCTCCTCCTCCTCCTCCCTCTCCTCTCCCTCCTCCTCCACCCTTCCTTCGCCCTCAACCAAGAGGGCCTCTACCTCCTCCAAGCCAAGCTCTCCTTCTCCGACCCTGACTCCGCCCTCTCCTCCTGGTCCCCCCGGGGCTCCGCCACCCCTTGCTCCTGGTACGGCGTCCAATGCGACCCAACCTCCCGCTCCGTCACCGCCATCGACCTCTCCAACACCAACATCTCCGGCCCCCTCCCTTCCTCCATCCTCTGCCGCCTCCAAAATCTCACCTCCCTCTCCCTCTCCGACAACTACATCAACTCCACCCTCCCCTCTGATCTCTTCACGTGTCGCAATCTCATCCACCTCGACCTCTCCCAAAACCTCCTCACCGGTACTCTCCCCCACACCCTTTCCCTCCTCCCCAATTTGAAATACCTCGACCTCACCGGCAACAATTTCTCCGGACAAATCCCCGACACTTTCGGCTCTTTCCAAAACCTCGAAGTCCTGTCCCTCGTTTACAATCTCCTCGATGGAGTCATCCCGCCTTTTCTCGGCAACATCACAACCCTCAAAATGCTCAATTTGTCCTACAACCCGTTCCATCCGGGTCGGATCCCGGCGGAGCTTGGGAATTTGTCCAACTTGGAGATCTTGTGGCTCACTGAGTGCAACTTAGTGGGTGAAATCCCTGACTCGCTCGGTCGACTCACTAAACTCACTGATTTAGACCTAGCCATCAACAACCTCGTCGGGAACATCCCAAGTTCACTCACCGGCCTGCTCAGTGTTGTCCAAATTGAGCTCTACAACAACTCGTTAACCGGTCAGTTACCCTCCGGACTCGGCAGGTTGACTCAGTTGAGACTCCTTGACGCGTCCATGAACCAGCTGACCGGACCGATTCCAGACGAGCTGTGTTCGTTGCAGTTAGAAAGTCTCAATCTTTACGAAAATCGCTTCACCGGAACCTTACCGGCGAGTATAGCAAATTCGCCTGGGCTGTACGAGTTGAGGCTCTTCCAAAACCAGCTCACCGGCGAGCTGCCGCAGAACCTCGGCAAAAACTCGCCGCTTAAATGGCTGGACGTGTCCAATAACCATTTCACGGGGAAAATACCGGCGGGTTTATGCGAGATGGGTAAGTTGGAAGAAGTTATGTTGATATATAACTCGCTTGCGGGTGGAATACCGGAGAGTTTGGGTCAATGCCAGAGTTTGACCCGGGTTCGGCTCGGTCACAACAACCTATCAGGTGAGGTTCCGGTCGGGTTCTGGGGTCTGCCTCACGTCTATCTTGTGGATCTTGTTAACAATTCGTTATCTGGTCAAATTAGCAAGACTATAGCTAGTGCAGCAAATTTGTCAGTGCTGTTGCTTAGCAATAATGGTTTTAGTGGTAATATACCGGAGGAGGTAGGGTGGCTGGAAAATGTTCAAGAAATTTCTGCCAGAGGGAACAGGCTTACGGGTCCGTTGCCTGGAAGTATAGTGCATTTGAGGAATCTGGGTCGGTTAGATCTTCACGGGAATTTGTTGTCTGGTGAGCTGCCGAGTGGGATTGATGGGTGGAAGAGGTTGAATGAGCTTAATTTGGGGATTAATGCGTTGGAAGGGAGGATACCTGACGGAATTGGGAAGTTGCCGCTGCTTAATTATCTGGATTTGTCGAGTAACTGGTTTTCTGGGAGGATTCCTGCTAGTTTGCAGGATTTGAAGTTGAATCAGTTCAATTTGTCAAATAATAGGTTGTCTGGTGCTATTCCGCCCATGTATGCTAAGGAAATGTACAAGAGCAGTTTTGTCGGCAATCCGGGTTTGTGTGATGATATTGCAGGGTTGTGTGACGGGAGAGATGGGGAAGGCAGAGGGAGAGGCTATGTTTGGTTGCTCAGGTCTATTTTTGTGCTGGCTGGGTTGGTGTTTGTTGTTGGTATGGTTATGTTTTATGTCAAGTATAGGAACTTCAAGATGGCGAGAGCAGTTGATAAGTCTAAGTGGACATTGATGTCGTTTCATAAACTGAGTTTTAGTGAAGATGAGATTATGGATTATCTCGATGAGGATAATGTGATAGGGAGTGGATCGTCAGGTAAAGTGTACAAGGTCACGCTTGCTAATGGTGATGTTGTCGCTGTGAAGAAGTTATGGGGAGGAGTGAAGAAGGAGACCTTGGATGATAGTGATGTTGAGAAAGGTCCTGTTCAAGATGATGGGTTTGAAGCAGAGGTTGGAACTTTGGGCAAGATTAGGCACAAGAACATTGTTAAACTATGGTGCTGTTGTACCACTAGAGATTGCAAGCTTCTGGTATATGAGTACATGTCTAATGGTAGCTTGGGAGATTTGTTGCACGGTAGTAAGGGAGGGTCGTTAGATTGGCCAACAAGGTTTAAGATCATTTTGGATGCAGCCGAGGGGCTTTCTTATTTGCATCATGATTGTGTGCCTGCAATTGTCCACAGAGATGTCAAGTCCAACAATATTCTGTTGGATGAGGATTTTGGAGCTAGAATAGCCGATTTTGGTGTAGCCAAGGTGGTTGACTCGTCCGGAAAGCCTAAATCCATGTCCATCATTGCAGGGTCTTGTGGCTACATTGCTCCAGGTTAGCTACTGACCACATTCTCTCTTAAATTGTGTTTAGTCTTATATTTTTGATCTAAATGATGTGTAGTGTATGTAGATTTCCAAATGTTGTGTCTGCTGTGCTTGTACTGGACTAGTTTTAGCTGAATTTGCAATAATTTATTCTGGTATGCGATTATTGCAGAGTATGGATACACACTCCGAGTGAACGAGAAGAGTGATATTTACAGCTTTGGTGTGGTTATACTTGAGTTGGTTACAGGGAGACGAGCGGTTGATCCAGAGTTTGGTGAGAAGGACTTGGTGAAGTGGGTATGCACCACTTTTAGTCAGAAAGGAGTGGAGTATGTCATTGACTCCAAGCTAGACTCTTGTTTCAGTGAAGAGATATCCAAGGTACTCAACATTGGGCTGCATTGCACCACCCCCCTCCCGATCAACCGCCCATCCATGAGAAGGGTAGTAAAAATGCTTCAAGAAGTAGGGGCTGAGAACCAGCTGAAGTCTGCTGCTGCTAAAAAAGATGGGAAGTTGACGCCTTATTACTATGAAGATGCCTCGGATAACGGAAGTGTTTCCTGAGTATACCGCAACCGTTTTGTTGCGAGTGTGGGTGTGAAGGGAGGGAGCACGCGAGACGAGCGACTCCAGTTTTCTTTTGTTCAGCTAACTTCTCAACTCAACCCTTTTTATAGCCATTTTACTCGGGGCGTTTTGGGTTGCAAGTAAAGATGGGTGTAAGTGTAACCAGTTTGAGAAAAAGGTTGTGAATTTGTGGTAGTAGAGGAAGAAAGGATGGTTAAAGGAAAAGAAGGAGTGGTGTTATGAAGAGTTTTTGTGAAATGTGAAGTGATTGGCTTGTTAAAGTTTGTTTTTCACCTAATTTGATTTCTTATTCTCTCTAAGCTGTCTACCTGTGGTGGTTTGTCCTAATTTTATTTAGTTATTGAAATATGATACTATCCCAAAGAATGAAACTATCAAAAGTATTCCTCTGCTAATGCTATGATTGGTATTTCATGGTTAAATGCTGGAATTCAGGATTGGTGGTGGTGGTCATTGTTTTTAGGCCTGTTCATTGCGTTGCAAGGGGAGGAAATGCCCTGATATAAATTAAATTACTAGCAGTTAGGTGAGAATGACAGAGACTGGTCCTCCTCATCCATGGATGGGGCCCTTCTAATTTATGTGACCGGACTGCCACCTCCACCGCTGGCCGTCCGTACTGCCCTGGTGTGGTTTGCTCCTTTAAGTTGCAGCACTTGCACGGTTGCACACTGCAGGGCCTATTTTCCTTTTTTTTGTTTTTCTCCTCTGTTCATTTTGAGCTGTAGAACCTTACACAAGATCCTACCATTTCCCCAGGGCCAAGACTGATTTTCTCCATTTACCGTACTCGAATCTGCGGTACAGATTTGATTTAAGGGTGAATATGTTCGTCAATGGCCTAATTTGTTAATCATCAATAGAGGAAATAGAAAGGATAATGAAAAAGAAAAGGAGAAATTTCTTAATTTCTTAATTTGTTTTGGTTTGTGAGTTGTGGAGAATGTGCAGCGAAGTGGACTGCATTGGTTTTTAAGTTCTGGCATTATGGATGAGACTTCACATTCTCTAGTAAATGAGATGAGACGCGCCATTAGTCCCTTTCCAATTTACCACTTCAATAGCAACTAAAGTAATAGACACTTGGACTTAGCGCAAACACAACACAATTTCTTTTTGTTTTGGATGACGTTATTCCCATTCGCCTACTTTCAAGTTCTTCTTAAGATAACCTATTATTTTAAAGTAAATTTAAACCTTTAAAGTTAAATGGATGGTCAAGATAACTTTCATTTTATTAATTACTAAAATTAAGAGATTGTTTTTGTAAGTATACAAAATGAACAAATTTACTAATTAAACATTTCCTTAAAAGTGACGATATATTTTTCAGGCATGTAGATTTTTAGTTATCTGACTAGTACTAGAACTCAGATTTTGAATCTCATTTTCGCCTACAAAAAAAAAATTACTCCCTCCTTATTATAAAGAATGTCGTTTACTATTCCGGCACGTATTTTAAGACGGCCGGAATAGTAGCTATATGACCCTAAAAAATTCCGAATTTTTTTTTCAACGTACGTGAAGGATTAATATACGTTGTGTAAAAATTTCGGACTTTTTCGAGGTCATATAGCTACTATTTCGGCCGCCTTGAAATACGCGCCGGAATAATAAACGACGTTCTTTGTAATAAGGAGGGAGAAAAGACCATTTTTTGCTGAAATTTTAGAAAAGACTATGATACCAAAACAAATAACTTTTTTTCGTTGATTTTTAACATGAACTCTTATCCTTTTTTTATGAACTTTTAAGTTTAATCTCAACCAAATGAATTTTTTAGTTCGACTCATAGAACATCAAGTTTAATTATTTTGGAAAATTTAATGATAAAAAGCCTACATTAAAAACTCTTGATGTAATTTTTTTACTTTTTTCTGTAAAGTTTTATAATTTTAAAATTATTCCTATAATTGTTATAAAAATAAAATATTTTTTTCTAAGCTTTTTTTATTCTTTTTTGATTTCCTAATTTTTTATAATTTTTTTCCTATTTTTAATTTAAATTTTCTCTTTATTTTGATTTTGCTAAAAAATATAAAAATAGTCAACGCAAACAGACAATACGACTAAGTTGACATAGTTATGGACAATTTTGGAGTGAATTTGATAAGTTGTTGAGAACTTAAAAAATAAATACAACTTAACATTAGTTATAAATGATCCACAAAAAATAAGTAGTCTTACAATAAGATAAAACCTAAAATTTAATACTTACGTAAAATGAGGTTTTTTGTTTAAACCTGCAAAGCGGAGAGAGAGCATTAGTGATGGCGCCTCTGATTCTGGATAATTACAATTGAAACGGAGTTCTAATCCTCTTGTAAATCCTTTTGGATAGAAGATACAATTTAATCTAGTTTTAAATTTAGGATTTGAATTATTAGTTAGAGATAATTAAGGGAAGAAAACTATTTAACCTTACCTTGTATTATCGAAAAGTTGGTCATCTTTTAATCAAATTTTTCCGTTTTTAATTTCCAGTAAGTTTTCATTTTGAACGTCATCTTCTTCCTTGTTTCAAGGAATTCCTTAAATGCAATTCAATTCAGGCTTTTTATTCTCTACAATTATGTCTAGCTAATTTCTTCATTGATTCCCGTAAAGATCAATAGGAATATGATTTATTCCATTCGTGAGATCTAATTGATCTTCTTAATTTCGGAATTGCATTCATAAATTCTCTAATTGTGCGCTAATTTTAATAAATATCTCTATCTATTTATGTATTTTTAGATAAATATACTACTGATTATGGGTCATTTTCTCATCTTTATACAGAATTGAGGATTCAAAGAAGATAGAGAAGAAAGTTGCTGAAAATACTAGTTTTGCTGATGAAGAGCTTATTCCTACCGTAAAAGGAATTCTGGAGTTCAAGGCCTTAGTCTAGGCCTAGAAGAACGAAAGCAGCGAAGAATAAGGAAAAGAGTCAAAACGCAGCGATTTGGGGAAAAGCAAGGAAGACGCGTCCTGGACTCTTTTCAAATGTCTGGATAAGATCAGAAGAAGATGAGAGATATGGATCAGAACAACTTCTAATTTTGAATTTTAAGAGATAATTAAGGGAGAAAAATATTATTTAATCTCTCCCTTAATTCTCGGAATGATGATCTTTGGATCTTGGATTTTTGGGGATTTTATTTTCTTACAAGTTATGTTTCAAACTTGCTCCCGTCGTCTACTTCCATAGAAAATGGGATTTTTATGCAATTTCTTATTTTTCTATTTATCGTTAATCATGTTTAATTCTAGCTAAATTTCCCTTTCCTAGTGAAGACAATAAAAGTTAATGATTAAGTTTAATTGTTAGTAGATCTAATTGTTTATTATAGTTTCTATATTTATGTACATTCATTCATTGATTTAATGCTATATTATTCATGTTAGGTTTAAGTCTGGTCATCTTAATCTCTAATCTGAAACAGTAGTTCCTAAGGGTTACAGATTACAAAGTCCGAAAGATAAACAAACAATTAGATCGATCTCAGTTCAAGGCTCTTTGAGACTAGAGTGTATGCATGATTAGGTTTAAGATAGTGTTTGGGGTTAAGGGTTGGGTTGTGTTGGGTTGGGTTGGAAAAGTTGATGAAAAGTGTTTGGGGTTAAGGGTTGAATTGGGCTTTTTGGAAAGCTGAGTTGGAAAGCTATGCACAATCTTGTGCAAACCTCACTCCAAAAAAGGGCAGTGGCAAACGCAGCACTGCGTTTGCTCCCTCTCTCATATATATTTTTTCTTTCATTTTAATTTCCTTTATATAATATAACAAAATAAATTAAAAACTAACACAATAAAATCTCCATTTCAAAATAAGTAATTCTAGATCCACTTTTTCTATTTTTATTAATTTTTTAAAAATGGGTTTTATACTCCAACTATTTCATTTTTATAGTTTTACCAAACACCAAAAACAACTTCTCGTTTCCCACAGCACTTTTAAAAAATGTTTACCAAACAGCATACTAGCTTTTCCAGAATTACTTTTGCCACAGTACTTTTCGGACTAGAACTGAAATGCCAAACAGACCCTAAAAGCTATAACCAAGGTTGTAAAACCCGGCCCGGGACATTGACCCGGGCAGGTCAGAGGGCGAGAGGGTCAAAGGTTCAACCGGGTTCAACCGGGTTCAACCGGTAGTATCGACCCGGTCTATTTAATAATATTATTTATATATTTTTATAAATATAAAATTTAATTAATTACCTTATAAACTAAAAACACAAACAAAAAAATGAATTAATAAAATGGGATTAAAGGAAATGAGTGGCCAACCCGGTTTGACCCGGTTTGACCCGGCACCGGGTCACCGGGTCTCCGGTTGAACCACCGGGTCACCCGGGTTTTTGCCGGGTCAGCAAGAGTCCGGTTTTAGGGGGTTAACCGGACCGGTCAGGCCACTGGTCCCCGGTCGGACCGGTCGAACCGGCCGGGCCGGTCCGGTTTTTACAACAATGGCTATAACTATACCTTAGTCTTGGCCAAGAGTGAGTTTTTTCTCGATTTTATCAAATTTTCTAGTTAAATTTTATAAGTGTACTTTAAGGTAGATTAATTAGGGTCTCTTAATAAGTGTACCTTTAAGTGACTTGTTGCAGGTGGAAATGAGGGAACCTAAATTTGTTGATAATATGACATCACAACGGGAAAAGGCACCACGGGGTCCCTCCTCTTATTATTTTCATTTTTATCAGTCCTTAGGTCTAATATTTGTTCAATTGGCTCCCCTTCGTTATAGACGTTAGCACTACCAAGTCCCTATTGTTAAAAAATGGACGGATTGCGACAAACGGACGTTACTTTTGCTGATTAGACTAACACTTGATTATTTAATTATTAATTTTCTGACTGGACTGACATGTGTCATATTAATTATTAATTAGTTAAAATAATGTTGGAAACTTTTCAATAAGTTCTTATTTTTTAAAATAATTTTGATCCAAGTTAAAATTTTAGTAATGTTTTGAGTCATTTTTAGTCTAAATTAATATTAAAATTGGACAAAATACTCATTGCGTTTAATTTTTTTTAAAATTGATCAATAAATCGTCGTAAAAAAATAGTTGAATGACAAAATTATCTATAATTATTAAATTGGGTAGCAAAAGTGTCTTTTTTCCCTTATATCAGCCTCATCAAAAGACCAAGTGAAGCATAAGGTTGAATTGATAACTTTATCATAATTATACTTAGCCTACCCTCGCCCATTTTCTTGTTCTCTAAAATTGCCATGGGCCAACAAGGTCTCGATGGTCCGTCACAGGTATTGTTAACGAGCTTCTCTCCCCTATTGTTTTTTAGATTGTTTTCTCTAAAAAGTACAGGCAAAAATTCAGATCTAAATTTGAATTTCACCTCGACCGAAAAAAAAAAACTTCTACTAAATTACAAGCATAATTTTTTACAAAAACTACTTAACTCATTGTTTATTACTTTTTTCAGTCTCTTGGGAGTCCTCACTCTTTCTTTTTGATAGGAAACTTATCTTGAGTGCTGAGGGAGATCAATCTTGCTTCATTTTCAATACTTTGATTAAATTTTTTTTTTTTAATTTGTAAATCATTGTTTAAACTAATTAGTAATTCCTCCACCACTAATAAAATGACTTGCTAGCCAAAAAATGTTGTCGCTAATAAAATGTTATTTTTACATTTTCAATGCATAAATTCAATAAAGAATACTTTTTTTAATATGTGATTAGTGTTTATTGGTTTATTTTGAAGAATGAAAAAAAAGTAAAATTCAACCTTACGTTTGTATCATATATCAAGATAAGCCACTACATTTGTCCACTTGATCTACATTAGCCACTCTTTTCTAAAAATAGTTATACCTCGTTTAGATACAACATAAGATTATGCTTACATAATTATTTTTTTCCTTAAGTGATACTATGACATAAAAATCATGCCTACACTCATTTTGCAATTAAAAAATAAAAAGTTGGATCAAATTATCCAAAAATAAAAAATCGAGCAGAATCAAAATAATATTCTCTTCTCCAGCGATAAAACATCAAGCAAAATCAAAATAATAAATCACTATTTTTGTGCACTCAATTTTATTTATTTATTTAGTTTTTTTACATGTTGATTTTTTATATTTTTATTTAAATTTAATTTCTAAATCAGCATGACTACATGCTATTTTTTTTAAATGTCAAATAAGGTATAACTATTTTTAGGAAGAAGTGACTATTGTAAATCAAGTGGATAAATGCAGTGATTTATTTAGCTCAATTACAAATTTAGTGACTTATTCTTACATTTGATACAAATATAGAAGTGAATTTTACCAAATTTTTTCGAAGAATTAATAGAATTAAAATATAATTAATTATAAAAATACTCTAAAAAAATAACAACTAATTATTTCCTTCGTGTCTACTATTTTTACTAAAAAGTCATTTTATTAGTGACGAATGAAACATAAAATTACACTGGATAAACAACGTATGGCCACATCACAGTTGGGTGGGAATCCTGATGCGATTAATGCCATTTATAGTTCGATGCGAATTTTATATGCAAGTGTCAACTGTCAAGCCAAACTTGATTTGTTTCTCATGTCATTTGGGATGCTTGACTCAATCTATCAAGAGCCAGTGACGATTCAGCTTGAGTGGCGCGTAATGGATACACCAAAAGTCACTATCTGGGCTCTCCTAACCCATCTGAACATTAATTAATTAAGAAATGTTCTATTTTTTAATTTATCCGTCACTCTCAAAATTTAATTAATGTATATTTCCTCCAAATTTTTTTAGTTGTAAATAAAATGAGCGAATTAATAGTCAATTTTTAGTTTTTAAAAATAATTAAGAGTAATTATTCATGTAATTATTCCTAAACACCCTACTCTATAATTGACAAAATAACATTGCAATTTTATTGATCGAAAATTTAAGATATATTGCTGGTTTGTTTTTAATCATCACTTCATAATTAGTAACTAATGACTATGATTATCTTAATTCCTGAAAAAACTAAAAAAACGGTAATTAAAAAAGGTTAGAGAGAGTAGGAAGATAACTCTTTTGATAGGAATATAACTCGTTATGGGATTTGAAATTATGATTAGTAACTCGATTACTATAGTTTACAAGCAACAAGCCCCTCATGCTGTTATGATAATCAAAGCTTCGTCACTTGAGCAAAGTTAATAGATAATCGAGTTGGATATGGATAAAACGTAAGCAAAGTTAACGTCATCTTGTGTGATGATAATTACAGTTTGTATAGACATAAAAGAGAGAATGGCATATTTGATACGTTACTCAGATTATTTTTTGTTAATTTATTACTTATATCGCATTAATTTGTATTAATTTAATATTTATACTTACTAAATTATCGAGTATAAGTATTAAATTGACATAAACTAATAAAAATAGTAAATTAACATAAAAAAATTGAGTACAATTGTACATTTACATAATTTATACTCGCTGGTTATTTATTTAAATGAAAATAAAATATGAACTAATAAAAAATAGATTTCTATTTTTTTTGGTGTCAATTTTTAAAGTATATTATCTTTTAGTCGGTCAATCTGGTGCGATCTGACCTAATAATTTCAAAGAAGAAAAAAATGGTGAACCAAATCTCTCTTTGATTTTCCCATTTTCCCACTGAAAAGTACAACAAAATCAGCAGAGGGCGGCCAACCGTGAACCAACGCAACTAATGCAAAGGCCGCCAATTGAGAGATTTTTTTCCAAACTTTCCTACCAAATAAAAGATGCAATTTTTCAAAGCAATACACATCAGTTTTCCTTTCTTTGATGGATTCTGTTCTCTCCTTTCCTTTTTTTCTTCTTCTTCCTCCCGATTTCAATTCCAGTATATATTTACCACCACTGATCACACACCACAAACTAATTAATTAAACATGAATTCTGCCCAACAAATTGCTTATTATTTCACCATTTCTTTCATTGCAATCTCTCTGTCCATCCTCTGTATAGCCCTCATCTTTCTTTGCAGGAAAAAACCTGTACGATCCGACGACGACGACAAAGCTCATCTTCCTTCTCTCAAGGTTTCTGCACAAACATATTCCTTAGCGGAGATTTACTCCGCCACAGACAGCTTCAGCCATCGAAGACTCATGGGAAAAGGTCGTTTCGGCACGGTATACGCGGCGGTTTTCCCTGGATCAAATCCAGGAGATCAGAACCTGGTTGCTGTGAAAAGAATACACCCATCATTAGTCCTAAGCAATGCAGGATTTGGGTTCTCTTCAGTTCTCAAGACTCTTTCTTCAGCCCAACATCCCAACATAGTTCCAATTCTTGGATACTCTCAAGCGCCAGGGGAGAGGATTGTTGTGATGGAGTTTATTGGTATGGCAAGTTTGGATTTTCATTTGCATGGGCAGGGTTCGTTGCTGGATTGGAGCAGGCGGTTGAGGATTGCGGCCGGCGCGGCGAGGGGGATTGAGTACTTACATGAAGGGATGGCACCGGGTGTTGTACATGGGTGTGTGAAGCCATCCAATGTGTTGTTGGATGTGAGGTTTTGTGCTAGGGTTTGTGATTATGGAATGCCATTTTTGGGAGGGAAAGAGAGGAGATTAGGTGTGGTGGGGTACGTGGATGATGAGTATTGGACAAGAGGGGCTTGTAAGGAGAGTGATGTGTATGGGTTTGGTGTGGTTTTGTTGGAGATTTTGAGTGGGAGGAGAGCAGAAGGCGAGGAGGAAGGTAATTGGCTTGTCAAGTGGGCATTGCCTTTGATTAAAGAAATGAGGTTTGGTGAACTTTTGGATCATAGGCTTGTCTTGCCTTCTAATATGAAGCCAATTGCTAGATTGGCTAAGGTTGCTTCTGCTTGTGTTGGGAATTCTAGGAAGAGTAGGCCCAGTATTGGTCAAGTTGCGACAATTTTGAATAGTTTGGAGGTTGAGGTATGTTCTTGATTGATTCAAGATTCTTTCATTCATATCCAATACAATTTTGAATTGAAGATGTATACACACAGTCAATACAAAAGGAGCTTTTTCCTTATTATATTAAACTATTTTAGATTAAAAAAGAAGAAGATTAGAAGACTAATTGTCTAGTTAAATCAAATCAACCAATAAAAAAATTAATGACTATGGATTGTGAGTGAATAAAATATAAAATTTAAAAATATCATCCACTAAGATAGTGGCAGGATCCATCTATCAATCATTAACCTTGTGTTAAAATTTTAAAGCGGGCATATATTTAAGATTATGGTAACACTAATGATTTAATTTTATATATTTATTTCTACATTAATGAGTAAATATTAATTATAAAAATGGATAAAATTTATTTTTAAAAAATTAAAAAAAGGAAAAGTGGATATTAGTTGTAAAAGAAAACTTAAATTGAGAGAGAAGAAAGAAGTGGACCCTATAAAAAACACAAATCACCAAAATCATGGGATTGTGCTTTGACTGTTTCTTTTAACTATTTTTAGAGTATATTGACTTTCGTGCAAAAAGTAGAAATAGTTCTAACCAAACAAATTTTTTTCTTTGTTGGAGCCTAAGCACATTTCAGTTTTAAAAAAAAAAATCAAGATAGCTTCATATATTAACGCACGGATAAAATGTCATTACAAAATAGAGACTGAATATTAGTATGACTTACCTCGAGCCAATAGTGAGTGCAACGTAACTCTAGAGCTAGCTTACAAAGTGCATGTTCTATAACATTGGTTTCCCTTCGTTCAAACAAGAAAGTGCAGGAGGAGAGTGATTCAGCCAACAAACGGACAAATAGCGCTAGTTGATTGGGAGATGTCGAGGTCCAATTAAGTTCATTAACAACCATTAGGCAGTCGGAAGAGATCAGTACATCATGATATCGTAGTTGCGGTGCTAGCTGTATACCATATTTAATTCCCATGAGCTCGACAATGGCAACATCAAACTGTCCAAGTCAAAATTGAACAGCAGAAAATACATGATTATCGTGGTTATTGCGTAGAACACATCCCAGGCCTACACCGAATTCCAAGACTGAAACATCACAATTAAGTTTCAGCTTTCCAGGATTAGAAGGAATCCACCAGGCTTATTTTTTTGCAGCTAGTCGACGATCTGAAATAGTGTCCTTTGAATTGGCACACAAGTATTCCTATAGTATGTTCTTTGCTTGCATTGTGATATCAATAACAGAGAAGTACTTTTGTTAAAAAATGCACTGGTTGTGAACGTACCATAAGGACCAAACGTGTACTTCGCTAACAACGCAGTAATCGATCAGTTTACATTTCCCTACTTAGACTGGACAGTAGTACCACAGGCAGATTGAAGATTTGTAGTCATATATCCTAGAAAAGAAACACAGCTCCTAACATTATCCACAGAATCTTCACACTCGGCAGTCATCTTCGCTTCAACCTACTGGTCAGGTACGGTTGTCTTCTTAGTATACAATTTGCGCCCCCCTCTCTTCAAATAAAAGAACCCGCGTTTCAGTATAGACTCAAATGCCACTTTCTCATTCCCATCCACCCAATTGATTGCAAAACCAAACTCCTGCACCCAATCAACAACTTCTTTCCTCTTCAGCTTCTGCTTCTCTTTCCCAACAATGACCTGAGATGAATATGGTTGATCAGAAACTGGCGCACGAGTGCTATCCCAAAAAACCACTGCTATTGAAATTTGTCTCTTATCACAATGCTCCTTCATTTTGGCACTGCACAAATCGACTTGCTCTTCTTTTTGTATCCAAACACAGCAGCAGTACTTGATTAATTGCTAACCAAACAAATTAACAAGTAATTTACTGATGAATCATTAAACAAATTACCATTTGAAAGTCGCGGATAAATGTGTTTCTTATCACATCATGTTCTGCGGCACCCAGGTGCTCCCGGACACCAACAAGAAGAGCAGATGCTGCAATCACTGAAGGTTTGAGTTCTGCCAAATAAATGTCTGCACGCAATAGTCAAATGTAAACACAACAGTTGATAGATTAGGAGCAAAACATGTAAATTATGCAGAAACGTTTTCATACATACCAGCGTGTGATTGGATGATGAGTTGATTAATATTTGCAGTAGCAGAAAGGGAATTTAGAGAAGTATTCCAGAAAGCCAAAAGCAGTTATGGGAAAGATTAGCATGAATGCATCTTTAATCTTTTGCTCCATCTTCGCTATCTTTCTCTGTCGAATCCTTTTCTGTTGCTCAGACCAGTTAACCAGCATTATTAATGTGACATGGTTACAGAATTACTTCACAACTTCACCTAATTAACATATGTGTATCAGTATTCATACCATAAATTGATCATCACTTAAGTGCGGATTCATGGTCTTTCCAGCCTTTAAAAGGCAGCAGGTGGTAGCAAGAAGATCCACCGAGACCGAGTTCATTCCCATACCTTTCCGGATTTTCTAATTAATTTAAGCCGAGCCAAGTTCATCAAATCAGTAAATGTGTCTACATAGATGAGAATGGAATAAAGAACTAGAAAAAGGTATCATACATACATTCCTTGATATGAAGTTATCAAAGTAATTCAGTGCAAGATAAGGAGTGAATGAATCAAATCCCTCAGGTCCCACAGGCAGCTGCTTTGAATGCTGAAACAGAAGCAGAAAAAAGAAAAAGGAATGACATTCAAGAACTGTAACAAATCAGATACAAGAAATTGACATTCAAGAACAGGAATACAAGAAATTGTGATGAAAGAGAAGCCATTCTTTCCAGAAATTGCTTCTTCTCACCAACGAAGAGAGCTCTAAACTTTCGTGCATTAAAGAAAAGGAAAACAAGAAGGAGATGCAACTCAAAGGGACAAAATCTGAAGAAAAAGGCAGCAACGTTTTCTTTCTTGCATTTTCTCACCAACGAAACACAACTCTATACGAAAATGACATGGAATAACAGTACCCATTTTGTTCTCAGTTACAATTACTATAGTAATTACTAAGCAGAAGAGAAAGAAAGAAAAGGGTCTTACAATTTGGAGAAATTTGAGAACATACTGCCGAAGATGGAGATTTTCCTCCATATCTTTGTAGCCCTTAGCAGATACGAAACCGGCTTCCAAGCTCAAGTACGTGGCAATGTCTGCTTGCCCACTTTCAGGTGGTGGTGGCTTAAGTGGGTTGTATAGTAATACATCTATGCTTCCAAATCTCAGAATGAGAAAATGCAGTTTGGAAACAGAGAGAATTGAGAGAGGGAAAAACAAAAGAAAAAGAAAAGAAGAGAAAATTTGGGAAACAAGAAACGAAATGGGTAATTTCTTGAGAGTTGAGACTTCTCCTCTCTCCTCTCTTCTCCAGTATTTATTTAAACTCAGTCTGAGAAGTGTAACTAATTTCGTAACTAACTCTTGTAACTGATTTCACTCGTCTATGCGGGCCTACCATCCGTGATTTTGTTTTATTTTATTTTACTGGTAATCTATAGTTTTAATCTGCAGAGGGCGGCCAACCGTGATGCATAATTTAATGGTAATCTATGGTTTTTTTTATAAGTCATACAATTAAAAAAGAGTGAGGATTTGGAATCAGAAAAGAGTTGCATGCTTTGCTATCTAAGAATGATCATCCTACTGTTCTAATGATTATTTGCAAAAGTTAAGATTAGTTTCATATCATTTTTACTTATCTAATGTATACAAATGTTCATGATCAGCGATCATAATAATCTTAAATATTTTCCAAACCATATCCTAATTTTTGTCTTTAACAAGTCAAGCTTAGTTCTATGAATTTTTTATTTTAAAAAAATAAACACAGAAATGCTATTGATTAAAGGATTCAATCCATGACACTGTTCTTGTGCTAAGCTAAGACAGAGGACAAGCAGCTCCAAGAAGCTCAAGATCGCACTAGAAAAGAGTAGATAATGCAGCAAATACTATCAACAGCCAAGCTATAAGATCTTCCCGTCTATGAGCTCCATGTCTCCGCAAGCTTAGGTTTATGTTACCAGGAGATATACAACATCATTCTTCTGCAACTGCATTTTCTGCCCCAGAGAAATTATCATGCCTGCAGAATGAAAGAGTGAAAACAAATTAAAAGCATCTTAAACTTAATATGTAAGCATATCTGGTCAGAAAATAGCAAATGCGATGAGTAGAACAAGAAAACATGTACAATTGTTATTTCCGTTATATCACGTTCAAAAGAAACCAGTACAAGGTAAACCGAAACTGCGAACAAACAGATGAAGAAAGCTTACTGTAATTTGCGAAAGATTTGGTAGAAGCCCGTCACAGCCATTGAAAAATTTACACCAATCAGATTCCAGTTTTTCTGCAATTTGGAATCAAAGGAAAACCTATGTATGAGAAAACCATCCAAGTCAGTAAAATTTGCCATCCGTGCGGCATGCCTTATGCATAAAAGGAGAGCGCAATTAACTATGTGAGTGTTGGTAGCAAATATAAATCAGAAATTACATGCTACCGAGCAATGACCAGATGCAATTTCCCATCCATATGTTTATACGCTAATGTAATGGTGGTCTAGTCACCGTTCCAGAAAAAAAGACCTAACCTTTTCACAGGAAGTTCTGTACTACGTACTTTATTATTTACATGGCAAACAAGAGATTGTTGAAGAAAGACAAAGTGATCAGATCCTCTGATGTTTATCAAGCTCTCCAACAAAGAAGTGGCGGGTAGCTTGAAAAACATGTTAATTGCTGCTTAGTTCTATTGCATTCAATTCTTTGCCATTTTCCAGAAAAAGCAGAAGAACCGAGGATTTACCACCACTTTGAGTCGTCGGTCGTACCTCCCATTAATCAAAATATTAGGGACTACATTAAAAGTGATCGGGTAGTAAGTAACTTATCCATCCTTAACCACCCCTTTCAGGCCCACAATTCTTGAACAAGATCAGTCTCTTATCGGAAGGGCATAGAGAATACCCGTAGAGACCGGGAAAAAGAAGCAGGAACTAAGCTATCATCAAGGAGGTCCTTGAGTATACATCTCAACCATGTAAAGGCACGCTCATAATAAGCATAACAGCAGATAACAACAAGGAATCAACAATCGCAACTATAACAGATGCAGGTAGCTATCTATCCAGGACACAGGAGCATTTGATGAATGATAAAACTCACCGGTTTAATTACAGTGCTGTAGCGCGTCCATATGAGTCCACTGCCAGCAACCGCTGCGACCATAAGCAACAAAAGTCAGTCAGCAGTGTTATACACACTGTACCTTTCTACTCTAAATTTCAAATTCCAGAAATCAATGATTGATTGAAAAAAGCTACCAAACACACACCTATTTGATGAGGATAGGAAAGCTCTTGTGGCGGTTTAGCAGCATCAGCAATGTTGGCTATTATGATTCCCCACTTAAACGTCGGAGCCCAGAAATGAACTGAGAAAAAAATAATTAGATGACCTCAGCTAATTAGCACGAAATCCCTCGTTAATGATCTAATCGCCAGACATATATAAACCAAATTAAAGACTAAATCAGGATTAAGAAATTATCCATGATGGTAATTTTATGATCAAATGACTCCATTGAATCATCTACAGTCCACAGATCTAAAAAAATATGATAGATAGAAAGAAGAAAAGAAAAAAAACTCAACTGGTTTTTGGTCCGGCAGGGTGGTTCCACATAGCCTGTAGCTTCGATGACGCCATGGAAGATTGTGGATGACAGTCAACGGCTGCGCGGGCCTGGAGTCTAGAGAGAGTGTAGAAAGAAAAAAAAAAAGTTAAAAAAATCTGATGTCTAGCGGCACTAAATGGGTCATGCCATGTCAGCACTTGTGGTCCCAGGTACCAAAATAAAAGAGAATAACCGGTCACAAATCTTCCTATGCAATACGACGTCGTTTAACAATTCTCATACGCAAAACACCACCTTAATCGAGCAATCCTAATTAACTAGCAGTTTGCTGGTTAAAAAAATTATTAAATTGATTGATTTTACATAGCGAAAGACAACCTTTGACTAAAATACCTCATTTCTCCGGCGAGAGTTAATATCAAATTGAGATTGATTTAGGTGTGTACTATATTCTTCTAACCTGGTATGTTGTTTCCTAGCTTTCAAGATCGAGAATGATTATTCAAATGAAAATCTAAATTGGTCAAATTTAAATATGAGATAAACAATGTTGACAAGCAATTAGAGAGTTTATAAATGCAATGCAAAAACTAATAAGATCGGTTAGATCTCACAAACACATGGAGTCATACCTTTCGGCCTTCACCAGTAGGTGCGTACAAGAACCGGGCCGGCCCTGAAACCAGACCGGAACCGTCTTTTTTTTTATCCGGACCAGCCCGACCCTTTTTTTTTGTTGACCCGATCGGACCGGACCGGAAAGTTCCGGTTCGGTCCGGTTCTCCAACTCTTAAAATCCGAGAACCGGCCTGGAGAACCGGTAGAACCGGAAATATATATTTATATATTTATATATAAATATGTATATATATGCATAATAATATCAAAATTTTCATTTGGTTCAATGGTTAACTCATCACCTATTATATTAAAGGGGAGAGGTTCAAACCCTCTTGGCTCCCACTTTTTTTGTATTTGTGTGCAAGATTTGGTTTTAAGTAAAAAAAATTCCGGGCCAGAACCGAAACCGGCCCGGTCCGGACCCGAAGTATCCGGGCCGGGCCGGTTCTATCCTGGACAAGAACCGGTAAGTCCGGTCCGGTCTGATTCTAGCCCAAGAATCAGACCGAACCGGCCTGTGTACACCCCTATTCACTAGGAATTTAGAAACTTAGTTAGACCCACAAATGAAAATTAAAAGCATAAAAATAAATTGCACAAAATTTAAATCTTGCATTTTAAGGTTGAAGACGACAAGAGAAAAATTAAGTTCAGAACTCCAAAAGAAAAACCCTGAAAGGGAGAGACGCCCTCTCTCTCATTAACCCAAGGATATTAAATATCATTTTTTTCTTAATTATCTCTAATAAAACTAAAACATCCTAGGTGTTTTACTTCAAATCAGTTTATGATCCTCTCTTGATTGACGACTCCTATTAGAAGAGAGATTGAGAAGACTGAGTTTATCCGAAGGTTTAATCTAATCCAATCATGCGTTCTTCTAGAAGTCCTCTCGCGCCTTTAGTAAAGTGTGTATTGATCTGGCCCGAAAGCTCTTCTTGGTTTAGACTTTCGCTTGAGAGTCCTTTCTAGGTTAGACTCTTCCATTTTATTTCAAGTTGTTTGGCACTATGCGCGTGTTTTGATTTTGTGGGAGTATAAGAAGATTGGCTTATCATGATAAAAGGGTTTTGGAGCCATTAACCGACAATGTGAGGGTTATGAACCACATCTGTCCGAAGGGTGCCTAGCATCATATATTACTCATTTCATGAGCGATTTGTTATATGATATGTTATGAGCCTTAACCCTATTTGATTCTTTGCTTATATGATGATACTACTCATAAATATTTGATCTTACTACAATTATTTGAATATCTAAGCAATTCTATTTCCTAGTTCCCTCATATGAGCGTTGTTGATATTTTTTCAGGTAGTTTGATGTGTGAAGTCTCCCTGTTACATGTGCGAGTTCTGCCATTAGGATATTAATTTGGTGTATTTATTATTTGATAAATGAGTTAGCTTATGTAATTGGAATGATAAATGAATTATGTTAAGATTGACATTTAATGAAAGAAATCCGCATTGTTATCGTTAGTTAGTAACGTGAGTTGTGTTAATGAGAATTTTTTCATATGATTTAGTTTCGGGTTTTGCAATTTATAGTTTGGTTTTACGTTGTGAGAAATGTTTGTACTCGGCTAACCTAGTAGTTGAGTGTGAGTGTTTCAATTAATAGTAACACTATTGTTTATATGAAGAAAGTATAAAGTATGAAGTGACATTTTAAGAGTGTTAAATAATTCTCCACTGAGTATAGGCTTTCATGTGGAGTTGTCGTACTATCTCTGCTCCTTTTTAAATAAGTTAGTATGAAAGTATCAAGAGAATTTTTAAACATGTGTTAAGATTGCGGTATAATCCTACTTAGCCCAAACAGTTCTAAGCCCAACAAGGTTTAAGCTCATGTGACCCTCGAACGAACCTCAAGCTTGCACAACCCTTCTACTTTCATTGTAATTTCGCCAACATTTTATGACTTCGGAAGTATTCAGTGGCGGAGCCAGAATTTTATATTAGGCATGACACAATTCAAAAATTCAAAAATACAATTTCATTAAAAAGAAACAAAAAATGACAAAGGTTAACTAGTATTACCTGTTCCAAATTGACTCACAACTAACATCTACGTTTATCCATTTGTTGGAAGCGTCTCATGATAACTTCGTTCGCCAAAGCAGCAGATATGTCCTTTTCAATACAAACGACCAGACTCTCATTCAACCAATCATCATTCATTCGATTTTTCCAATCTCGAATAATTCTTCCAATCTCGGTTTTTTAACAAGATACTTCAACATTTTTAACCTTTAACAATTAAAACATAATACTACTATTAAAAAGATATACAAACAATATCAATCAACCAACCCTTATTATTAAGCGATTTCAGAATCAACCAACCCTTGTGTTATTATTAAGCCAAAGGAGAAAAACTTACTGTGTTGAGGTTTCTGGCTAGCCACCGCTGTCACTGTCGGTTGATGGTAGTGTTCTGCTGCGCCGTCCAACTGTCCAAAGCCACCGTCAGTTTGAAAGAGAGAGAGAAGTGAGGGAAAATAATAGACGACTGCGTTGAGTTTTTTTGGGAAAAACATATACAAATATGAGGGGCAGTCATTGTAAATACTAAATAACCCTAATAGTAATTAATAAATACTAATAGTAATTAGTAAATAAATTGAAACTTTATTGTAAATACTAATAGTAATTAGTAAATAACCCACACAGGGCACGTGCCCTGTGTGGTCCTTACTTGGCACCGCCCCTGGAAGTATTGGCGAACAAATCCTCAACAACAATTTTTTTTTGAAATAAGTCACCTAATAAATGACTAATTAATGGAGACTTCGGTTAAAACATAACTGAATAATTAAAAGTAAATTAGCAATGTTAAATTAGAAAATATCTACTAGAAAATGACTAAATTTCATATAGTTTAAGATTAAAATAAAAATAAAAACCTAAAATGAAATTTAATACTGCATTTTTTATTTGCTTTTGGAGTTGCGAGTTGGAGTGTTCAACGGTTATTTTGGTAGAAAATTAAAATTTTGAAGTTCGGTTTTGTTCATTTCAAAATTTTCTAAGTCCCTTCCGTTCCGTAATTGACTAAATCATTATTCGTAAATATTTTCCAAAATTATTTTAAAACTGAATTCCGAACCTTTAAAACTCATTATGAAACAATATTCAAATCCAACAATCAAATGGGTTAACCCAATTCGGCCCACAACCCTTACTAACCTATCAAAACCAAGAACAAGACCTAGCCTTTGATGGGCTTAAGCAAACCAAGCGGCCCAACCTCCCAAAAATCACGCCCAACAGGCAAATTAACCACAATGAATAATCAGAATGATGGGACCAAAAGCTTGTAACAAACAAGGAAAGAAAAACCTGCACGAGCATGACTGACCCCGACGAAAAAATCACCACCATGAGTAGGACAGACACGATCGAGGGAGTGCTGACAGGACAGGAACTTTACCGGAGGAGAGGAGAGTCCGGAGGGGAGAGGAATTGGCCAGAGGGTCTCGCCCGGAGGAGAGAGGTCGGAGGATAGAGGTCGAGGAGAGAAAGGAGAGAGGATAGCGGAGGATTGGATTTGGATAGCGGTGGTGGAGCAAGAGGGAGAGAGAGGAGAAGAAAGAAGTTCGGTTTCTGTCTAAAAATGAAGAAAAAAATGGCTGAAAAAAAATACTTATGTTAAAGTCCGAAATTTTCCTTATCACTTATGTTCTGTGATAAATTAGGTGACAAATTTGAATAGTTAACCGAAATTTTCATTATCACTTATGTTCTGTTTCGATTAAAATTTCAAATAATTAGTTTCTGAAACCGAACTTTAAAAGTTCAGTTAATTACTAACTTAATAAGGTTAAAGTCCGATTTCGGAAAATTGGAAATTCGGTTTTGTAAAACCGTTTAACAGCCCTAGTTGCGAGTCTTGCGACTCTGGAAATCGGAATTCACGATTTGTGAAAACATAAAAAAAAGCGCTGACAATGGAACGCGGAAGATGCAGGGTATGTTTGCAAAGCCAATTGCTGTTTTTGCTGTGACTCTTCTCAGCACCATCATTTTCATACTATTTTTCCATCCATCTCCTCCTCCCCCTGCTCGAAAACCAGCACCCATGGCTCGTACCTTTATTCTTTGGCTTCATGGGCTGGGTGATTCAGGCCCCGCCAATGAACCCATCAAGACTCTCTTCACTTCTCCTCACTTCAGAACAACCAAATGGTCCTTCCCTTCTGCTCCTAACAATCCTGTCACTTGCAACTGTAAGCCGCCATCAATTCTACTTCTGCATACCTAATCACCTTCCATTTATTCTTGTTTCTGTAAATTGTAAACATCTTATGGATTTCAGTGCGTGATTATGGGTTTTATGTTTCTGTTGTTGCGCTTGATTCTCTGTAGTTCTTTCAATTGATGATCCTAATGGTATTACTGCTTGTACAAGTGTTAATTTTACTGTCTAATTAAGGGTTTTAGACTTTAGTGTTGTCGAGTTTGAATTCTGTTTTTCGCATTTTGTATATGGAAATGCTTCATTCACAAATGAACTGGATCTAGATCTACTAGAGGTCAACTGGCAATCTGTCACACCACATTACATGATTCCATTTCAGTTCTGGCTTAAAGTAAATTATGGTGATAATAATCAGAATTTTGACAAAATCTTTAAGCAAGTAATGTAACAAATGATAATATGCTTCATGAGGAATATGATGTCATTTCATTAGCTGCATCTCCTTTTGTCAAAAAAATTGAGTGTTGAATGTTGGCATTTGTGAATTCTGATCAGCATTACGGAATCTTGGGTGGTGATTTGATGAGGCTGTTAAGCAAAAATCCTTTCCTTGCCCCTACAACTATAACAGCTACCATAATATGATCATTGTTTTTACATGACATGCATTCTCATGTCTTGTGTCAATTTGAAAATTCTCGGGTCAGTCACCTTTGCACTCTGAAGAGTGGGGATTGAGAACTAGGCACAAGGGGTCTTAATTAGCCACTCAAAAACAATAGTGGACTTGAGATTGATCTAATTTTTCTTTCCCCTAACATATTAGATTTCTTACTTGTTTCTCTTGTAGATGGTGCTGTAATGCCATCATGGTTTGACATCCATGAGATTCCCGTCACTGCTGTAAGTGAAGCTTCTCTCTTACATCAATTGAGGTTCTTCATTCAAGCATCTTTATATTAACTCATCATATGCTTTTAAACTATCAAAGTAATTTTTGTGGTTGGATATGTTTTATTTATTTTGTCGTGTGCCATTTACTTCTTTGGTTGGACCTATCCTTTACTATTTTGTTGTTATTATTAGTATTGTTTTTTCAAGGCGAGAGTCCTTTTTTATCATTAATTTTTGTAATAGGCTTTATGATGTTGTTGTCGGTGTTTATAAACAACAAATATCTTGGTCAGTAATCTATAGCAATCTATGTTACCAGATTTCTTAATCAATCTCTCATTCTTCTTTCTTTTTCTCTGGAACTGAGGATCTCTTATCATTTGCAAAGACTTCTGGTCTTGTAAACGACTTAACAAGTGCTGTTTGATTGAATTATTATCCTTTCATATAATCTCAACAAGAACACGTTTTTTTCTTCTAAGTTTCATGACTGCAAGTACTAAGTTAACATGTAAGCGATAGAGAGTCCATCATCATGCGGTTAAGTTATAACATGGCAAGTATTGTACGGTGTTGTCTGATATAGGAATGGCAGTTGCTTCTTTTATTTAAACTCTTAAATTTTTTTACTGCCTTCTCCATTATTTTGTTTTATCTCAGATTCTTAAACTGATGCCAGAAGAAATTCCTTGAAAATACTTTGATAGGCATCCAAGCTTTCTTTGATGAATGTTTATGGTTCTCTGTATTTTATTTGAGGTTGTTTTGCCTTTGCATTTCAGGACACTCCAAAAGATGAAACCAGTTTGCTCAAAGCAGTTCGAAATGTGCATGCAATGATAGATAAGGAAATAGCTTCTGGAATAGATCCTGCCAATGTATTCGTGTGTGGATTTAGTCAAGGAGGTGCTCTCTCATTGCAAATTGACTGGTTTCTTATCACTGGACCTTGCATATTCTAACTACTTTTTGCAGGTGCTTTGACCTTGGCAAGTGTTCTACTGCACCCAAAAACTCTTGGAGGCTGTGCAGTCTTCAGCGGATGGGTCCCATTTAATTCTTCTATAATCGAACAGATTTCACCAGATGCAAAGAGGGTACTAGTCTCCCTACCATGTTTCTTACTTTCTTCAGCATTCTAGTCTCCCTACCATGTCTTCATGTTTTAGTGAGAAACCCCTAGCATTCTTTTATCTGGAGCGTTTCTCCTCTAATTTCATGGCATTTTTTGTTTGTTCGTATGCATCTGGACTTTTGCACAGACACCTATACTTTGGTCACATGGAATGGATGACAGAACAGTATTGTTCGAAGCTGGACAAGCAGGCCCACCGTTTCTTCAACAAGCTGGCATGACCTGCGAGTTTAAGGTAGTATATCTGGTACGTCCTCTCGTTTTTCTGGACTTTTAAAAAATTGGCTGTATGTGCAATGTGCAGGCTTATCCTCGTCTTGGGCATTCAATAAGCAACGAGGAGTTGCAGTACCTGGAATCATGGATCAAGAGTCGGCTTCAAACTTCTTCATAGGGGTTTGAGTATCTGTCAGTTCAAAAATTATCATTCACTGTTCAATTTGTGTTCTGGTTGTTCATCATGCATGTTGGATAAACAGATTGCTAAAACCAAGTGAATTGCTAGTGAAATAGTCAACTTCGCAATCAATTTTTTAAAGAAAAAATGAAAAGAAACTGATTGTGAAGTTCTTTTTTTTTTGAAAGAACTGATTGTGAAGTTTGCTATGTCTTTGCTTGAATTTGATGTTAAACATTATGCAGAGTAGAAGTTAATTACTTGCTACCTTACATGGAAGCTAATCCATACCCAACCGTGTTAGAATCGCAAGCCCGGCCTAACTGAAAATGGTTAAAGGACTTGTAGTTTATAACGCTTCTGTGCTTGTTGGTTAGTGGTTAACTCATAGCTGGTTGGTGCACTCGTTAATTTATTATTGAAAAACTGGGCTGGGCTGGGCTGGGCTGGGCTGCGCTGCGCAGCGCAAATCCGCTAATGGTTAAGAGAACAAGTAATTCTTGCATTTTCCCCCTCAATATTCTCCAATAGCCTTCGTTTATTTTAAGATCATGTTTGATTGATTTCTGGACTTAGAGTCAGTTAATGTAACTGAGTACTAACATTCCAAAATCAAATCCCAAAAAAGAAAAGTTTTATTTTAGACAATTCAGAAAACAGTACTCTAGTATCTGTCTTTTAACAGTATATTAAAAATTGTTATAATTTGAGAATTTCAATAAGGCGTCTTTTTTTACTTTCCAATTTTAGTCGTATTTAATGTTTTTTTTTATCACTTTTTTTGGAAGGAAAACTTATTTTTTATAAAATAACTCACAATTGCACTAAAAAGTAGATTATTAATTAATAAATTATTAGTTCGTGTTCAGAAACCCTCTATTACTAACTATTATTATAAAATGAGAGAGTGCCCAATGAATATATAGTTTATTGGTTGTTTAACTGATGGTAAAATTACCGGTAGAGATTTGGATCAATTTTGAATCCACCCCTCGTGTGCGGGGACTATTTTGTAAGTCTAAGCCACAACAGTTATATAGGGTTGTTCAAATACGCAGACCCTTTTTATAAAAATAATAGAAATTTCTATATATTTAATTACAAAAGTGAGTAAAAAATTCATAAAAATCAATTCTAACAAGATGAACCCAATTTTTAGGATTAGGTCCTATATCAATTTGATTTGAATTTAGGTTTTCTCGGCGGATGTCATTCTGATAAAAATTAAAGATTTATTAATAAAGGAACAAAACGAAACAGATTCTTACTTTCACACCAACCATTGATTCCAGCAAGTATTTTATATTCATATAACAGCATTATTGAATTTGAATGTACTCAGCAGCAGTAGTAGCATGAAAATTGCATCAATAAACAGCCTTGCCTACTACTGCCCGTACCAGAACCCCACCCCTTCTCATTGCACCTCCCCAAAAATAAGTCACCATTCACCAACCCAAAACACACTCTCTCAACTCTCAATAACTGTAAATACCATAGACTATCTCCTCTTCCGTCTCTCACCTTCCTCTTCCTCTAACTACAAAAAAATAAAATAAATCTGCTCTGCTTCTTCTGATCATTTCATCATCGAATCGGTCATGAAGAAGCTGTACGGGCGCAGCAGCAAAGGTACGGTTCATCCATCATCACCACCACCGGGTCCAACCCTATCAGGCCACGTGTCGTCGCTGTCCTTCCTCCCTGCGGCGATCCTCACCCTAACCGCCGCCCTCTCTCCTGAAGACAGAGAAGTCCTCGCCTACCTCATCTCCTGCTCCTCCAATAACAACTCCAACTTCAAAACCACCACCAATCATTCCAATAATTACGGGAATGACCCTCACCCTCCTCTCTTCAGCTGCGGCTGTTTCCGGTGCTACATGAGCTACTGGGTCAGATGGGACACCTCACCCAACCGCCACCTCATACATGACATCATCGATGCTTTTGAGGATTCCTTGCTGGCAGCAAAGCAGCAGACCACCACCACCACCACCACCAAGGGGAGTGTTAGGAAGTGCAGCAGGAGGGAGAAGAGGAGGAAGGCCGGGCTCATCTCGTCAGCTGAGTTGAATCGGTCCGAGTTGAGCTTGAAGGGTGAGTACTCCAACTCGGCGGAGGAAAAAAGCAGCGACGGCGGACTCGATGAGGAAATAGGGTCTGTGAGGAGGTTGGTTAGTTTTATTGGGGAGAGGATCTGGGGTGTTTTGGGTTAAAATTAGTTTAATTAATAAAATAATAATGGAAAGTAGTTGTAATTTACTGCTACTTTGATGAACCCAATAAGAAGAACGAAAAATTAGTTTCTTTTTTTGTTGTAAATTATTACAATTATGTTGCTACTATCGTTTTAGTGAAATTTTGGTGGATGGACCTATTGCCAACCATCATCTGATCATCATCGTCTAAATTCACTTCTTAATCTTGGGTTTAATTTAATTCAAATATGTCGCATTAATCTGACTTTGTTTTATTTAATTTTATTTTTAAAAATAGAAAGTTGGGTTGGGTTGGGTTGGGTGTGCTAAAAAATGGTTGCCACAACAAGTTTGTCTGACTGCTGGAAATTCCGAAACAAAAGAGTAACTTGCATAGGCGCCAAATATGGGCGAGTGCCTCCAAAAGTAGCAGACAAAAAAAGAAGTCATGATTGAAAGGCAGATGTAGTGATTCAAGTCTTGGCCCAGCCCCAGATTAAGAAGTTCCATCCGTCGGCACACCCAAGTTTTTTATCGACCTTTTTTTAAAGTTTAACTACTAAAATAGCAAGACAAAAGCAATTAGATCAATCCACAAGAGTGTGTACATCAATTCGTATGAGTTGTTTTAATTTAATAAGAGATTTTGAGTTTAAATCTTGATCATTTGAAAGAGTTAACATTGAAATTGTGATTGGATATCAAATATTCTTTCAAAAAATACCAGTTCAATCGGATTTTTGAAAGTGTCAAAATGGATGTGGATGTCATGGCATTTGGGAGAAAAGCAATTTGGGTCCGTTTAAAGCAAAGGACTAGGAAAAGCAATTTGGCTATTTTTGTAAGTATCAAAATGGAAGGGTAGGACCGACGTAGGGGCAATGCGCTGAAAAGTAATTTGGCTCCGTCCGAAACAAAACTCCTTTCTCGTTGTTCCCTATAATACACCCCCATTTATTCTCCTCTAACACCTCAATCCACGTGTGTTATGTCATTTGAAGCACAAATATTTATTTTTTTATATCGTGTTTGTGACAGATTTATTTTCGATATCAACATTCGATAGCCAATTACATTTCAATTCTTTATTTCCCATGTTTTGTTTTTTTAGTCATAATTTTAAGCAATTGTTGATGTTAAAAAAATGTTAAGCATTAATCATAGTTGTTAAAAGTATGTATAAATTAACGTTTCAATTACATTATCTTTAAAAATATAATCTGTGTGCGATAAAATCACTAAACTAATGCTAAAAGTTTATCATTTGTGACATTATGAAGTATAAATTTTAATATTATTATTGATAATAATAAATTAAGGAGTTTTATCAACAACAACACCAACAAAAATGAAATGGAAAACAAGAGGCTATATGCACATTAAACTTTGGTAGAATCCTTTATAATTATATTGCAATCCTTGAGTTTTTACTACTCGAGGAAAGTATTGGTAAGAAGATATTAGTTTGAAGAAAATAAAGAGAAGATTTTTTATGGTAATTCTTTATCTTGGTTTTGTGGTAATTCTTTAGAAAAGAGTTGGGGTTGGTTACAAAGTTTGGACAAACTTAAAATGACGGTTCTGGATGGGTTGGTGAGTAATCCTTTCGTCACACAATAAATGTCTCCAAGATATATTTTATAAAAATTAAGAAAAATATTAATTATGGCAAATAAGTCAATAAATATAAAACATTAGGTATTATTAATGATAATTTTTTTTAATAATACAAACGCAACATTTTATATATGACAACCCAAATATATATAAGAGACTCATTTTTTGTGCGACAAAGGAGTAGTTAATGGTAATTAGTAACAAGGAAAGTACAACTTGTACAACTAGATCAATGTTTGAGAACAAATGGAGTTAATTAGTTGGGTGTCCATGTCATTCTAGTTCCAAACCTTTCTCCCTACGTTGAACAAACAAGTAAACATAAAACATCAGGAATGAAATGAATCGTTGATGACGATGATACGCAATAGCTTGGATTGATTGTAACTTTTTAACACCTTTCTGTGAAACTAAGCATACAGCACCAATCTCATTCTAGCTTGTTGGATGCTCTCTCTCCCACAAAATAATGACTAGCAGAGCAGGAAAATATTAAGGAAGAGGAAAATAAATCATTATCAAATTGCTAATATCTTTTTTTATTTATTATTGTGTTTGATTGGTACTAATCTTTTATTAAAAGTAGACAGATTATAAGGTTAGTACGTAGTATGACCTGCGGGATTATCACTGGGTTGTTGGATCATTATGGCTCCGCTATCATATTAAATTTCGATACGTTGAGGTTTGATGAATTCAAAAAATTTAAATTTTATAAAAAATTGTCCTCTCTCAATCTTATGTTTAATTATCAATTGAGATTTACTCAACAACGTTTAACCTGAATGCAACTCGTTCCGGCCAACACATTACCATCAAGCTAGTGGACGCTAATAACTTTTGTTTTTCATTTACAAAGGACTTTGAACTTAACCAGAATAAAGGTATTAAGTTGAATCTCCAAATAATTGACATAGAACAAGTAGCTAACGATTTTTTGCTAAGAAATCCAAAACTCGTAACAGAGCGTTAGATCAGGCCGAAACTTAATTAGCAAACATATAATTTGCATGAGCCTCGATTACCCCCTGAAATTCAAGAAGCTAGTTTTCATATTTTTGTCCATCTTCTTTTTCTTCGAAAGGTTACATTTTGTACGACTTAAGGTATTTAAACCTTATTTTTGATTGATATCCGGAGAAAATAATTCGAAAATATGGAACTTTTTGTTTTTGATTGATATCAGAAAAATTGGACTCATAAAAATCCAACTTTCGTTAACCCTTCATTTTTTTCTAAAATGATGTGAAGTGATTCCTCAAACAAGTGTGAAAAATCTCATCACTTTCTAAAATAAATTATACTATTTTATAAAATTACATATTTTTTTAAACTACATGTTTGAATTATTAATTAGGTGTCAAAACCGTAAAAAATAAATTTATTTTACCATTAACTACAAAGATTGCAAATGATGGTAAAAAGTTCGATTCACAGAAAATGAGTAGACTTAAAACAAGACGAAGATTAGATGAAAATAAATAAGTAAACGAACAAAAGAGGTTTTGATTTGAGATTTAAAACTAATTAAACTAATGAAAAGAAAACAGAAAAGAATGAGATAAAAAATAAATAAACTAGTTCTTAACAAATGTCAACTTCCAGTTATGATTCATAAAGTTTGATCATTAATTCAAGGGTTTTTATTTCTAACTTATAGAGAGTTCACTTAGACTTTCTACTTTCCTTATATACCAAGTTTTTTTAAAGAAATCTCTCTATTAAGAACCCTAATCGTCTAGCAATCCTAAAATTGACTGATAAGATTTAACTAATTGATTGATAAAAAATAGGGTGAAACATCCCTTGACCAAGGGAACGATTCACTTGCTCTTTCAAAACTAAATTGTTTTCTCTCTAGTCTCAAAGAACAAATCCTATTATGCTGATTTCGATCTAGTTGTTTATTGGATTCTTTTAACCACGTAGACCCGGAGTTATTAGGAATAACGTCAATCATTCAGGTTAAAAATCTAAGTTAATCAGACTTAAATCTAACATGAACAATATTGATAAAACATCAGAGAAATAAGAAATACAAGTTCAAAAAATATAAAAAATATTTAGATCTCACAAATGAAATGAAACATAACATTCAGTTGCCTTTACTAGGAGTAATGAAAAAACAAAAGACATAATTAAATTTAATGAAGATAAATTCCTCCTCCCTTGTCTTCCCAAAGAGGAAGACAAAGAGGAGAGAAAAATAAAGTTTTGAAATTAAAAATTAACATTATTCGAGATCCAGAAGTCTAAATGAATAAGAGAATAAAAGATTGATTAAAATATCAATTAAAAGATGGATCCTAAATGATAGAACAATAAAAGCTTAAGTAGTAAAACTTTTTTCTTGATTACCTCTAAAGATAAAATCCTAAATAACAAACAAGGAATTGTATCTTATCCTCTTGGGATTTTTCTAACTGAAAATAAAAGAGAATGTTTTCTAGGGTTTCAAAAATCTCTCTTTCAATTCGCATCCTAAGTCCACTCGTGACCCATTAGTTAAGATTTTCCACTTTGATAAATATATACAAAATAAGCACTCAATCAATTATTCATATTTTATTCAAAACATTTATGATTAATGCAATTTTGTTGTCTTGTTTTAATGATATTTATTTTTAAAATTTATTTACCCATACCAATAAATATTTAATGAGATTAGTTTTCGCTATTCTATTATGGGTAAAAGGTATTGGACACCGAAAGTGTAATAAACACTTTATAGTACTACAAATACGAATGAAACATGTTATACGAAAACATATATATGATAAATTATAAAATTAGTGTTACAAAGAAAATAAATTGTAGGATACAAAAATAGTGTTGCGATTAAGTATGAACAAATTACGAGAAAATGAATAAAAGATTACAAAAATACGAGTGTCTGGACATTTTGAGTGTCCAATAAATATATATATAGCTAACAAAAATTAGGATATATTTCATTGTTAATTATTCAACAAAGTACTTAACTTGACATTGTGTTTTGCAATTATTTTATTAATATTTTCAAAATAACAAAAAATAAAACAGTTTTTTATTTTTATCTTCTTCAACCATGTTAAAAAAAACACGAGAATGCTATTTTCGTGAAAATCTTAAATGTCATTTAAACATAAAGTAATTCTAACTTTTTTCGCAATCACTCTTCCGAAAAAAGTAGACATTATATCAACCAAACGCTACTTTATGTTATTGCTTCCTTCACGACACACTTATCAACATGACAACTTTTTATTTTTTTCATAATAGTTTTTAAATTTTTACTCTTATTTTATTAATCATTCATATTCTCCCCCAAAGTTTTTAATTATTGTATAAAAGTCCTTAAATTAAATTCTATTGACTGTGATTACATCAAAATTATTACAGGTCAAATTTTTTAGCCAGGCTCCGCCATTGACTGTGAGTTCTGGTTTCTCATCCATCTCCTCTCCCTAAACTCAGCTCTCCTTTTCCCTTTCGAGTGTTCTTTACTTCATAACATATATTTATAAGGTGCAACCTACATGCCCACACCCTCAAACTTGTCTCTTTCGGATTGAAACTAGTTTTTAACTCGATTGAAAAAAAAGGCAATAGTAGAGAAAAAACTGAAAAAAAGTTTGGTAAATTAATGTGGTTGATGTAGTGTAAAAATTATTATAATAATAAAATATTATATTTTAATGAAAATAATATTTGATAAATATTCAAATAGAAAATAATAAATAAATACAAAAATGAAAATAAGAGAATAATTTTTTTTTTGTCTTCAAGAAGTTAAAAGCTGAAATTGTTCAGTTATAATTACCGTGAAAACTGGAAAAAAAAGGTAATCAAACATAAAAATATCTTTTAATTCTAACACTAAACCTACAAGTCATTTGTAACTTAGTACCTAACATGTAACTCGTATTCGTTTCATAGGATAAGATAATTTTTGTAGGAAAAAATAAAAAGTCAAATTCTGGTAAAGGTAAATTTGTCATTTTGAATGGACTTTTCCAGCCTCACCCAAACGAAGAGAAACCACATTATTAGCAA
This sequence comes from Viola odorata, assembly GCA_963691705.1. Lineage (NCBI taxonomy): Eukaryota > Viridiplantae > Streptophyta > Magnoliopsida > Malpighiales > Violaceae > Viola > Viola odorata. The sequence goes on along the minus strand of OY829538.1, from coordinate 63,761,434 downwards.
ACTATTTATTTACAAGATTTGGCATTTGGAATCCGTCAATGGTCTTGAGTCTTCCTGTTGCTCCAAGTCCATGACCTTGCCCATAGGTCGTCAGATCAAGTCTACCTGACCGAGTGGATAGAACGATAGAAGAACGGATCGAGTGGACGTTGATTTTTTATATCATTCCACATCATATATGTTGGGTTGGGTCAAGACACTCAATACTATACTTTTTTTATTTTTGTTTCTTTAGATATTTCACTTTCTTTGCTCACATTGACTGGGATACGCGCTTGGACAAGCTCTTATAATGCCATGTTGACGCATCAAACAACATAGTGATATATCAATGAACATATAATTTATTAATTGTTTTATTAGTTTTGAATATTAAATATTATATCGGAAAAAAATCCTAATTAATAATTAAATATAAGGTTGAGGAAAGAAAACATTCCACGATATTTAAGTTTTTTTGGATTGTCTCAACTCAATCTATCTAAATTAATATAATAAAATACCGATAAAAATTCAAATTCAGATTTAAGTCTGCATACAATAAATGCGTTAGAAACACCAGTCCATGGCTTCATCATATCTAACTAACTATAAGACTTTCAGTATTAGACTATAGTATCACTTCTTCTTTGATGTAACTAAAGAACTTGTAACTAGTAAATCCCAAAACGAGGATCGAACGAGACCCGAATTCAAATCGGAACCAACTTTTATTGACATGCCTCCAGCAGAACATGACCTTATATGATTGAAAGAACAAACATGTACAAGTTAATTACTTCTTAAAGATTTTGAGGGATAGAAGATATACCTTTAGTGTATAGTTATAATTAAGCATGTACAGGTATAGATGAGCTCATCGATGCGCAGCCTGTCAATCGTTTGAGAAGAACATTTCGATTGACGAGCCCTGAATGTGAAGTTAGAGGAAGACCCTCTTTTACACATTCATCATACTTCTCTAAGACAGATACAATGTAGCTGAAATCGGGTCGCTTCGATGGGTTGGCTGCCCAGCAGCGCTTGATCAAGTGTGCCAGAGCTGGCTGACAACTAGCAGGCAGTGGAGGTCTCTCATTCTGCAAAACAAGAACATGAATGCAAAACAAAACTAGTATCAAGATTTCTCATTTATCCAAACAGAAACATAAAAAGCTTGTTTTTTAGTCCTTTCTTGAACATTTTAGGACCAAATGAGAAAGTTTGGCATTAAAGATTGTGGCTGTCACCTCCTCGTGTCAAAAACTCACGGTCCTGTGTAGGATACTTCCAGACATGTTTAAATTCCAAAAGAGTATTTTCTTGAATTATGGTTTTGTAACTAAGAAATGGGGCTATCTGACCTTTTCAGCAACAGCAAAAGCAGCTTGAACTGGAGTCATTCCTTGAAAGGGAAGCAAAGCTGTGGTGAGCTCCCACAACACAATTCCAAAGCTATACACATCAACTTTTCTAGTGTATGGTTTCTCCTTGATCATCTCGGGTGCCATCCATCGGTACGTTCCCTTGTTTCCTTTAGTTTCTTTGCACTGTGTTTCCAGACAGGATGTCCCAAAATCTGCAACTTTCACTCTCATCTCATCATTTAGAAGCAAATTATTCGATTTAAGGTCTTTGTGGATCACCCCTTGCGAGTGAAGATACTCCATTCCTCGCGATATGTCGAGGGCTAACCGCAATATTGTTTCTGTCGAAAGAGAATAAGGCTCTTTCTTGTTGAGATACATCCTCAAAGTTCCCTGCGACATGTATTCTGTGATGATGCAGTACACTGGTGGTTTCTTGCAAGCTGCAATGAACTGTAAAGAAGATGGTTCACACATCTACCAACAAAAATTGCCAACTCTGATAATCTAATAAATAAGTACTGTAGTTTTAAAATTTGAGGTATAGGATTCTTGTTCACACTTTTTTTTAAAGGTTTTAAGGCCACATACTAATCTTGTTCATGGGCCCAGTTTGATATCACATATGGTCACAGGTTTTCCTAATTGCATAAAAGACATGGTTAATGATGAAATTGTAGACATTTCAGGTCTTTTCCAATATTATGACATTGCCATTAAACATGTCATAATTTAGGAAGTTTTCAAATTCTGAAGAACAAAGTAATTGCTACATCCTTCTAAGCGACGATAGTGGAACAGAATTATTTCCCTGCCCAGAAAAGGCAAAGAAGACACGGAGGAGAAAACAAGAAGTAATTACAACATCTTACACTGAATGAGTCTAATCAATTAAGCAGAAAAAAATAAATGTTTAACTTATTTGGGAATGATAGATAAGGCTTGCCTGCAATATATTAGGATGAACCAGGCGCGAAAGGAAAGCTACTTCAGATTTGAACTGCTGCTCAAGCAAGGCTCTAGTCTCTTCTTTCTGGGTTGGAATCCTGACCATTTTCACAGCGACGGCCTTCTGCTTATAAATCCCACGATAAATCCTGCTGTGAGCACCAGACGCGAACTTGTTACCTATAAACAATTGAGAAAGGTCAGCTGTCCATTCCTCCTGGTCATCTTTCGATGCTTCCCAAGTCTCCACATTCTCTGAATCCAAGATCATCGACCATGACTCTAAGCTGTCAAACCTCTTCCTTTCCATGTTCTCCATGTCCGAATTCAACTGGGTCTTTAACGACGAAGAGATTGACAGTTGCTTGCTCTTTGATCTTTTGAGACGAAATGCAGGAAAGCAAGAACTCCCCATTTCTGCCGGGCCCTGTTTTTAATTGGTGAGCTTTTGGGTCAGAACAAACAATCAAAAGGAAACTTCCTCCGAAATGTGTGAATTGATTTCAGGAACTGCATGAACTGATTCAGAAACATGGGTTCTGAAGTACAATAAAAAGGAATGATTGGTTCTCATGAATTGATTGAAACAAGACCAACAGGTCATTGACCCCAAAGAAACAGAGGAAAGTTTTCTCATCGAAAACTGCTCGAAACAGAGCTTCCCATTTTCATTGGGTTTTGCAATAGAATCAACAAATTGCAGAGATGGGTTTTTGCAATAGAATCAGCATAACTCAGGAAAAGAAAATTAATAGATAACTCAAGAAAAGAAATGGTGGGTAGAGGGTATAGACAGCTGCTGCAGAAGGGAAGAGAAGAGGGAGTGTATAGATTTTCACGGCTTGTAAAGATAAAAATTCAGAGCAGAGAGGATGCAGGGGTGTCTCGTGAAACTTGTATTCAAAAGGTTAAGACTTTTTTGTTTTTGTTTTTTTTGTTTTTTTTTTATGAGAGGAAGGGAGCTGTTTTCTCGACCGAATCCAACTCCAAGAGTTTCTTCCGTTTCATCTGTTGCTTGTTTCTTTCCGCTATTAAATGCTTAGTGGTCACACAGACCCATAAAAGAAAAAGGGTGCATTAAGAGATACAGGATAGATAGATTAAGCCTCAAACTTAGGATATGCCAATGCCATCCTTTAACTGTGGTAATGCATATAAAAGGTCTATACAAGTGGCATGTCGAGGTGGAAACTTTTGGATAAGACACGTAGCAGAAAAGAGCATCCGATGTATGTTGAGATATTGTATGAACGGTAACAGTAGATTGTTGTGGTAATCGTATCAGTGACACATGGCGACTCACGATTGGTGCGAGTAGAATATAACCCTTTTGGTGAAGATGGATGTCGGGCGAAGTAATAATCCTATTCCTACCCTGGTTGATGTTCTACCTGCTTCGAGACATGCTCACAATGAACATAAAAACTGTTAATGGTTCTGAAGTCTTCTCCATGGGTCTCACTCTAATGTTCTCAAAATTTGCTGCATAATACACCTTCTCTTCTTTGATACATGACCTTAAAAAAATTATATAACATTCAGTCGAGAGAATTTTTTGTCAAGCTTTAAGATCTGCTATTTTAGTCAAGCTTTTCATCATTTTAATTATTTTTTAAAACAATTTCGAGTCCCTTTTTTATTTATTTTCTCATCATCCTCATTCCTCCTAGATTGCATAATGATGAACAATAGCAGAAAAGAGGAGCAACTTCGTTGTCGGATTAGAAGTGGTTAGCTGGTGTTTTTTGGGCTAAAATTGATATTTATTCTCATCTTTGGTTATGGTGATGATGATGATGTGGGTTGCTGCAACTGATGGCGGCGACAACAATGGTTGCGGTGGTATACCTCACGCGTCACCGTGTGCGGTGGCTCTCTAAACCTTATGTCTATTTAGTGATCTGGAGCTAAAGGCTTCCATGATTCAAATTTAGATTTGTAAGTTTTAGTTTCGAATAAATTTCAGAAAATTTATGGGTTTTAATTTCGAATCAGTTTATGAAAAGTTGAGTACGTAAAATAATTTGATTCAATTTTAGGTTTGTAATTTTCGATTTTTAATCAATTTCAGAAAAAATTATGGGTTAGAAAAAATTGGGTTCATCTTAGTTTGATTTTTTTAACCCTATTTCCATCTATAAATCTGAGTTTATAATATGATTTGAAACTTATTTCAGTGTTGTGTTGGTGGTGGCGCGGTGGTCAGAGCTGGTGGTACTAGTGGTCAGAGCTAGTTGCAGCGTTGGTGATGGTGTTTTTTTTTTCTATTCTGATTGACACTTTTTTTTGGGTACATTTTAAACTTTTTTTACTGTATTTGTTTCTCATCCAAAGTTTTTTTTTGGGGGGTTGTGTTCTGGTGCAGTTGTGATAAATAATGCGGTGCATGGGCTGTAGTGGTGGTGGAGTAGCGTGACAATGAAAATGAATGGTTTAGTTTAGGAGAATGAAAAGAGGATCTGAATCATGATGGACTTAGTGTTGGGTCGGAATTCGAGCGGCTGTAACAATAACAACGACAGTAGTTATAATGGTGGCGAAAGTTGTGGTAGTGGGTGGTGGTGATGGTAGTGTTGGTGGTAGTGATGACTTGTTCGCGGGCATACAACATACATCTCTAAATTTTTAAGTTCGGCACACAACAATTTGCATAACTATGTCTATATATATATGGAACAAACGCACACTCATAATCCTAAAACAATCTTCGTTTCTTGCTCAATGTCAATCACGATGACGAAGCATGAAATCAATCGTCACACCTCAATCTCAATCTTTGCTTCTCTTATCTTGTTTTCATTTAATTGTATAAAGGTATGAAATGCCAACCATCACATATTTATAAAACCCTTACAATCACGCCAACATGACCTTCCGTATTAGCGGGTACACATGGTACATCTCTAAACCTTTAAGTTAGACTCACAACAATTTGTATAACTATGTCTATATATATATGGAACAAAATCACACTCTTAACCGGATGCGGAAGCGTATCTAAATCCATAGCTTGAGATCCCTTGGTCTTGCGGCTATGGTCTTTCAAGTTAATATACACAACCAGGAGAGATCTAAAGAGAGCTTTTATCTTTGTACTGATGGAATAATATAGAAGATAATTGTGTGTATAACTTAGAGACCATAACCGTTTTATATCTAGGTTAAGCATTCTGTATTTCCAATTTAATCCATCATAAAATTAGAAATTACCTATAGGTCTCTACACATATAATCGCATACTTTAACTTAATTTAGATTCATTTTAATATAATCAAATTAGACCACTTTAATAATTGGGCAAGCTTTTTTATGATAATTATGATATACAAATATATATAAAAAGTCCATAAATCCTAACTCTTATCACCTACTAGTAGACCTGTCAATCCGGGTCTGTGGGTCGGACCCGACAGACCCGGGAAAAATCGGGTCGGGACTGGTCTCGACCCGGGAAAAATACGGGACCAATTTTTGGTCTCGGTCCCTGCCCGAAAAAATGGCTCGGGTCCGAGACTGGACCCGGCCCGACCCTTTTTTTTTTTTTTTAAAATCAATTTTATCCTTTTATTATACACTCTTCCCCTTTTCTCTTTTTTTCTTCTTTCCTCCTGCGCAGGCCTCTCTTCCCCTTTTCTTTCTTTTCTTTTTCTTCTTTCCTCCTGGCCGCAGCCCTCTCTTCCCCTTTTCTTTCTTTTCTTTTTTGCCCGGTTGATTGGTGATTTGGCAGATGGGTTGATGGGAGGTGAGGATTGGTGCAGATGGGTTGATTTTTTGGCAGGTGAGGATTGGATTTTGTGGTGCAGATGTGTTGATTTTGGCAGGTGAGGAGAGGGTGCAGATGGGTTGATTTTGTGTGGGTTTTGATTTGGTAAGTGAGGATTGGATTTGGCAGGAAAGGGCTTGGATTAATTTGGCAGGAGAGGGTGAGGATGAGGAAGAAGAGAAGAGATTAGAGAAAGATGTTGCGGGTTAGGGTGATGGTCGGGTCTCGGGTCAGACCCGTAGACCCGACGGGACCGACTCGACCGTCCCGAAAATTTTCGGGCCGGGTCCGAAAATTTTCGGGACTGTTTTTTGGACCCGACCCGGCCCGAATTTTCGAGTCTCGAGACGGGTCGCGGGTCTGCGGGTCTTTTTGACAGGTCTACCTACTAGCTTCTTCTTCTCTCCTGTCCTCTCTAACTTATTTTTAGTCTAAAAACCGATTAGATAAGATGTTGTAGTTCAGTTTCCTTTGATGTCAATCCTTAAATATCCATTTCAAGCTTATCTTGGCAAGTAGGAGGTGGCGAGCTCCTTGTGCCTAATTTCACATTCACCAATTGACTCTTTACAACTCCATACTCATCCTAACACCGAATGCTTGTATTATTTTTATTTATTTACTAAGTCCCTGAACTATTGCCTATTTATTATCCGGTCCTTCTAATCTAGACTTCATATTTTTAATTTGCTCTAATTGAGTCCCTATTAAATTATTTGTTTCAATTACACCGTTATAAAGTATTTTAGATTAGTTGCAGGGTTGGCAATTTCCACCCGCGGGTATGGATATCGGCCGGATACCCGCAATTGCGGGTGGGTATTACCCGCAGTTTGTGGGTATTTTGCGGGTATGGATAGTGCTTACCCGCACCCGCAAAGTCCAATACCCGCACTAAATACCCGCAAAATGCGGGTATGGATACCCGCAATAATACCCGCAAAATATATATACATATCATAAAATTTGTAAACCTTAGTAAATCCCTTAGTCAAACACAAACCATAAATTAAAGTTTACATATCCACTAAAGTAATTTTTCAACTATTTTCTAATCCAAAGTATAATACAAAGCATAAATTTAAATGACTTTAAAAGGGTGTTTGAAAACATTAAATATGAAAATTTAAATTTTAAGAAATTTGCGGGTATCCGCGGGTAATCCGCGGATACAATTTGTCTTCTCTTACCCGCTCCGCGCGGGTGCGGGTGCGGGTATGGATAGTGCCTTACTCGCTCCATTGCCAACCCTACTCAGTTGGCCTCGGCAAATTCCTTTCAGAATTCGTTTTGGTTTCAAGGCACCCAAATTTGGGCGGCCTAGGCTTGGCTCTGTCCCGGCGGTGCCTGGCCAGCGCCTGCACTGCGCGCTGGTTTCTCAACCTGGGTCTTGGTTTCAAGCCAAGCCTACTGCTGATCCTAGGGCATTACATTGCTTCCCTCCTTAAAAATATTTTGTCCCTGAAATCACCTTTACCTAATACGACATTACACACAACTACTCATGAATAACATTCATAATATTTTATGCATGATGATGCGCTTACCTTATGCAAATAAATGTGGAAACTCATTGTGCATTCTTTATTCACTCTCCTATGTCACCTTAATAAATCCCTAAGTACCCTATCAAACCCTCACCATTAGTATTGTCTTGTTCCGAAGCTTTTTCATTCGTTAATCCTTGACCTCCACTAAGTCCACTTCAAAACTAAGGTTCGGTTGTACATCCGCTGGTATGAGTGGAATAATTAACTCCTCATCACTCACACACTTCTTCAACAAAGAAACGTTGAAAACATTGTTCAAATTTGCCAATTCCTTCGTTAAAGCTAACTTGGACGCCACCAGACCTATCCTCTCTAGAAATTCGAACGGTATAATGTATCTTGGTGTAATTTTTCTAACCTCATTTTCCAAGGTGAAATCTTCAAAAATACCAAGGCCCCTACTTGAAACTCCAACGGTTTCATTTTTTTGTTCGCATGTCTTTTGTCGGTCCTTGCCTGCAAGTTACTTGGCTCGCGCCATTTTCACCTTATCAAATGTTTGCTTCACAGTTTCCGGCTCTAACAATTGTCTTGACCCCTCTTCATCCCAACAAACCGGTGATCTACATCTTCGCCCATATAAAATCTTATATGTATTCATCTCGGTGCTCATTTGTGGCGTATTGTTGTGTGCGAACTCGGCTTAAGCCCAATACTTGCTCCATGACCCTCTCTATTCCAAAATACAACCTCTTAAAATATCTTCCAATACTTGAATGAACCTTTCCGATTGCCCATCAGTTTGTGGATGGTACGCCATACTAAAACTCAGTTTCGTACCTAATGTCGCTTGCATGCTCCTCCAAAATTGCGATGTAAACTGTGGGTCTCTATAGAAACTATACTAATCGGAACCCCATGTAGCCTCACAATCTCTCTGATAAACAACTCAGCAAGCTTCTCCAATGAATATTCAAACTTAATTGGCAAGAAATGACATACCTTTGTTAAAAGATCAATGATTACCCAAATTGCATTATGGACTCGTCGTGTGTCGGTAAATTAGTAGCAAAATCCATTGTAATATGTTCTCATTTCCACTCCGAAACTGGTAAAGGATTAAGTAACCCTGACGGACATTGATGCTTTGCCTTAACTTGTTGACAAACCAAACACTTGGACACATAATCTACTACTCCTTGCTTCATCGCCGACCATCAATAATATTGCCTTAAGCTACGGGACATCCTTGTGCTACTCGGGTGCATAGGATATGGTGCATGATGCGCCTCCTCAAGAACTCATTCTTAAGCCCTTGATCATTAGGTACACACTCGACTTCCGATTCTCAAGACCCCCGACTTCCGATTCTCAAGACCCCGTTGTCATCAATATGGAAAAATTGATTCTTGCCTGATAAGACCTCGCGTAACTTGCACAATTGCTTATCCTTCGGTTGCCCTTGTTTAATTCTATCACCCAATTGTGGTCTCACTTGTGGTGTATCAAACATAATTCCTTCCCTGGTAAACTCTACCTTTACATTCAATTTCTACCATTCTTTCCACAGTTCCTCCAATCAGCACTCCAAGCCCTTAGCATCCTACTAAAGGCATCGGCCACCTCATTAACCTTACCCGGATGATAATTAATCTTACAATCAAAGTCCTAAAGTAGTTCCAGCTCTCTCAAGCTTTGTAAGTTCAAGTCTTTTTGCTCGAATAAATACTTAAGATTTTGATGATTGGTGAAAATTTGACCCCTCTCACCGTAAAGATAATGCCGCCAAATTTTCAATGCAAAAATAATGGCCGCTAGCTCAAGATCATGATCTAGATAATTCTTCTCATGACTTTTCAATTGCCTTGAAGCATAAGTGATCACCTTGTCTCTTTGCATAAGCACACATCCAAGTCCATTCATTGACGGCTCGTTATAAACCACAAAATTGCCTCTTCCCTTCAGCAATGATAAAATTGGTGTTGTTGTGAGCCTTTCCTTCAACTCTTTGAAGCTTCATTCACACGCCTCAGTCCACTCATAGCTCACCCCTTTTCGTTGCAACTTCGTCAAAGGACCCGTTATCTTGGAAAACCCTTCAATGCACCATCTATAATACTTGGCCAATTTGATAAAACTTCGAACCTCACCCATATTCTTTGCCCTTTCCAAATATTTTACTACCTCAATCTGGCTGCGTCAACTGATATACCTTCTCCCAAAACCACATGACCAAGAAGCACCACTCCATCCAACCAAAACTCACACTTACTCATCTTCCCATAGAGCTTGTTGTCGTGCAACACTTGAAGAACTTTTCTTAGGTGTTTCTCATGTAACTCCTTCGTAGCCGAATAAATTAGGATATCATCAATGAAGACAATCACAAAATCATCCACAAATAGCTTAAACACTCACTTTATCAAGTCCAAATGTTGGTGCATTAGTCAAATTGAATGATAGATTGCTGTTTTCTGTAATTTATCCACATTGATTGTATTCTTCATAACCCAAAATGTATATATGCTTACTTGGTGTCATGGTGTCCTTTGTAGGGAAGCTTTTGTAAAGACTTGCAATGGTGGGCAAGTGATTGACATTGAACGAAAAGGGTTTGAAAGATGGAGGAACATGTCAAACAAGGTTAAAAAAAATTGAATGATGCAAATGAATGAGTTAAGCCTGGGTTAATTAAACTAACACTTTGGTATCTTGCAACAACATGTTACCTACTATAACCTCCAAGCTTATTACCACATCCTTCTGTGTCATTGCAAAAACCCTAGCTTGCCTTAAGCCTAAATTTCTGGTATGTCATCTGCTTGCAGTCCCACTAGTGCTCGCCTGATTAGTCATGGGCTTGCCCGGTACTCCACGCCCACTAGCGCCTGATTGTTTCACCACCGACCTATTTGGTATTGGTGCAGTCAGTACCACAGCCGGTCTGGCACCTCTCATTTGAAGTTTTAGGACACATAAACCTCATGTGACCCTTATCTCCATAATAATAGCAACCTTGTACACCCAATAAACACAAATTCTGATGCATTTTCCCACATTTGTCGCACGGTCCTTATTTCTGAACTTGACCTCCATTTGGTCTTTTGGTTACAGTTGCCACCAAACTCTGCACCTAGATCGTTCGAGTAGCACTTGATCCACCAAAGCCTAAGTTCCTAGGGTAGAAATTTCCACCCCTTGGTGCTCCTCTACTAATCTGCCCCGAATTAGCACTCATGGAACCCCATTTCCTTTTATTATCCGCATTCATTTAAGCTCGGTCCTTATCCGCTTCTTTCATCCTATATGTTTCATCCCTCACCTCCATACATGTATTATAATCTCCCTCTTTAATTTCCTGCCTAATAGTCTATCTAAGTCCCTTTAGAAAGAGGTTACACTTAACTCGATCACTGGGCACGATGTTCGCAACAAATTCCAGCAATTCCTCGAACTTTGCTACATAGCTTACCACAGTCATCCCACCTTGAATCAAGTCCTGGAACTCCCTCAACTTCTGATCTCAGTAGACCTTTGAATAATAGGTCTCGAAGAGTCCTCCTTGAATTTTCCCCAAGTAGGTACCATGCCATAGTCTCTTAATTTCATCCTCCACCGTATACCACCTTTCTCGCCAAGAAAATACCTCACACATTGTACCTTTATCTGATCTAACAACCCCATCATTTCATACACTTCACTCATATTTTTAATCCAAGTGTGTGCCTCAGCGCCATTGCTATTGCCCTTGAAATCCTAAAGTCTGAGTTTCCTTACCCAAGCCACACCTGAATCCACCGCTCTCGGCAGTGGTCATGGCCTTTGTTCTAGAGCTTGCCCCAACCTATCCAACAGATTATTCTCATGTGACTCACCATGTTTAAGCACCACTCTTCCCTCGCTACTGTAATCATTTACATCACTTTCTTCTCCTTGCCCGTTATGCGCCATTTCGGCATGTTTTATCTAAATCTGAAATTATGCAATGGTTTTATACATATGAACTTATGTTTATGCCTCTTATATTAAGTTATTATTATCTCATTCACCACTCTATAATCCCATGATGCATGTTTTCAAATTTTAAGCACATTTTTTACTACAAAATTGTAGCATCACAACTAAAAATCCACAAAGAATTTAACTAAACTTTCTTCTCATGAGTTATAAGTACTATCTCAAGGTCTCAATAGGCACAAAAATTACTCAATTTGGACTTCATATGCATAATTTACAACAATTCCAATTTCCATCCATTTTAACACTTCATAATATCACATAATCGCAACCAAATTCACATAACACATTAAATCCACGAAACACATTATAGCATATATGAAATCACTACCTCTGATTTTCCGCTTGCCTCTTGAACGTCTAGGCTAATGGACACATAAGTTTTCCTAAAATGCATCTCGAAAATCACAAACGGTGAACGTTAATTACATCACTTTTCTAGACATTTCCCTATACTTTGGAGCACTTTTAGACACTTCTAGACATCATTTTCTACTAACCGTGCTACTTCTATACTCTATTTAATTTTAACCATGCTCCGCTACCAACCGATGTAGTACCTCGTCCTTGTTGCTTGCTAACTAGGCTTGAAATGCTACTATGTGTTACTAGTCTAAGCCTCGACTGCACCTACCCCATAGACTAGGCCATCTCTCATTATACCCGTGAAAATCAAGTTAAATTTGGACTCAAGTTACAACTGTTAAATTGAAAACTTATGCTTTTGGAATTATCCAATTCGCACACGTGGAACATAAAATGTTTCGGGGACATCTTTTCTGTCTATAAGAGCCTTTGGAGCAAGCTCCCGACCCTTGGACTAACTGATGGGACGTCAAACCCGTCAAAAATAAATAAGAGTAACAACTTTCCACTAGAACAAGTAAACTTGTAGATAGCAGTAAGAGGATCGATCCATAGGAAAAATATGGTACTAATCATAATAAGATCTTGCAATCGTCGGAATAGCACTTAGGTGTGGATTTGGGTGATCACGATGAAATTAAATACTAGTAAAGTAAATTAGCAAGTGACTGTCTTGGTCAAGAACAAAATTCTTGGTCAAGACGGTCGAATCAAAAATAGAGAAAAAATGTGAGAAAGTTCCTAGTAGAGGCTGACAAGCTACAAGACAAGAGACACAATCATCGACTCAAGGTTATTTATCTTTGATTCATAGAGTTGCTATAGGATCAAGGTACGGTTATGACCTCTGCTTCCCTCCTGTATCAACACCACCTCATGTACGCTTAGAGGTGATGCCTTACCAATCAGCACCTTGCTGGTTAAAGGGTTTACCGAGTTGGCAACTGGCTTGAGTCGATTACACCTCTACGGTGCGTTCATCCTCAATGGCTTAGGGGAAGACAACTCCAGACTAGTATCCTCGAGCGTCAATCGGGACTGGGTCTGATTAACTGTTTGAGCGCTAAAATGTCTTATTTTCATCGTCCTTTCCTCCCTTTTTAGGACGATGATACTGCTAATTCTTGGGTTTTCCACTCCTTTTTGCGGATCATGTTGCTGAGAAGCTTAGCGTTCGTTAGGAGCTGAAATCGCCAAGTTAGAGCTGTTTTGCACTAGAAGCGTCCTTACCCCAGACCTAGGGTAAGGGAGACCCGAAATTCCAGCGTGGACCAGCTGTTTTGTTTTTCTAGAAGACCTCATTCTGCTGATCTTCTATTCCAGCAAGGAGTCCTGCTGCCACAGAACGTCTCCAACATTTCTGTTAGGATTCTGAACAATTAATTATTTTAGAGATTATCCTTCAATTATTTTTGGGATTATTATTTAGGATAAAGGAGAGGGTTGCGCCTATTTTCGAAGACTTCATCTCTTTCCCGAATATTTCTTTTTCTTCTCTGGTTGGCAGCAGCGACACAACCATTGGAACCACTGTTTGGTTTCTTTATTTAATTAATTAAATTCCTTTTTATGCTTTCAATCTCTTTCATTTATTTATTATGATGATGCTTGGCTAAATTCTATTTTCCTTGTAAGGATTCGTTGCCATGATTAATTGATTGGGAGATCTAAATGCAGCCATTAAATTCCAACTTATATCTCTATTTGTTTTGATTAAATGTCAAGTTAATCTTATTCCTATTGAAGCCTGATCATCTACAAATAGGATTTGATTAATTACAGTCTTCTCTTGATACTTTGGAGTCTACCGATAACGCGCTTGTCGAGGGCACGATCAAACAAATAATTACAACTTATCACATGCAACAAAATAGATTGAAGACAGTGGCAAGAGGATCGATGCACAGAGATTGGTGAAGACTTACACTTGACAAGGCCAGATTATAAAATAAAACAATAAAAGAAACAAAACTGAATTCAAGGGTTGGATGGAGAGAAACTGATTCAAGGTCTTGAATGGAAGCACAGAACAAAAACACAAAAAGTAACACTCGGGAGGGGGGGGGGGGGGGGGGGGGGGGGGGGTGGTTTACTTGGCTAAACAAGTTAGCCAAGAGAGATTGGGAGCTAACAAATTCTAACTATAAAAGCAGGATTCAGGGTCTCGAATGTCACGTTCGAGGTCCCGAATGATAAAATGAAGCAAATCAACAAATGAGTTCAGAAATATCAAAACAGAGAAATACTAAACACAAATAATCAATTAGAGAAGGATCTTAGCAAAGGCATTCTTGGGTTGCATTCGAGGGCCCGATTGTCATCAGCTCAAGCGTATTCTACTCAAGACATCATAAAAATGACATAGGGACCAGATTCCTCGGATATCCCCTACTTTTCTCTTAAGAGAAACTACCCCCCGTTTCCACATATGAGGTAGTCTTGACAGTCCGCCATCCCTCCAGGCACGGATGCGGGAGGGCAATACTCAGACTGCCCATGAAGATAAGAAAAGATAGATCTAGAGCTAAAGATCCCTCAGTTTGTCAGGCTCGTGACCTCGCCCTAATTAACTACTCACCCTATCTATTCGAGACCACTTCGGCGCAGTCAAGACGAAATAGGTGCCTACTTATTCCATGCAACTTTCCTTCCGTATTTATTGCAAGGATGACAACATTCACTCATAATAAAAATCAGTTGATCAAGCCTTTAATCATTACAAGTGAAAATGGAGTTAAAACGATGAGCAATTAAATATGACAGCAAGAATATACTAAGCACATTTAGGCCTCGAATCTGCCCTTGCAACCCTTGAATCACCCTTGCTAAGAATTAAAGATTTAGCTACTCATGCTTGAAAGTAAACAAATAATAATTAAAGAAAGCATAATAAAATAAAGAGATTAAGGGAAGAAGACTTGTTACTAAACGTTTGAAGCCCGACGGCCAAGAGGGAAGGAGCTAACAAGAACTAGAGAGATAAACTAAAGAGAAGTCTAAGAGTGTTCTTCCTAAAAACTACATGATCATGGATGATCCAAGATACCCTAAACTCTTCCTATCATCCTCTATTTAAACTAGAAAATACAATCACAAAATATCTTCTGCCCAACTAAGGAACAAAATGCATTTAAAGAAAGCCTATTAAAATGGATCTATGCTCCCTAAAGCAAAAAGCTGAAAAAGCTGAAAGCTGATTTTCTTGGTCTTTGACTAGCTTTTGCAGGTCTGGAATGGGCTCAAGGGCTGAGATGGTCAGAGCGGTAGGTATTTGGTGGTCAGTGCAGACTGTCGGAACAGTGTCAGAGGAGGCACATGGAAGCTCTAGCAAGAGGACACGTGGAAATGTCATTCTTCACCCTTCGGGGTCCCGAATGGAGAATCCGATTCGGGACCTTGAACGCTGCTTTGGACTCGGGACCTCGACTTTTGGAATTGAAGCTCAAAACTGCACAAAATACTCCAAAAATGCATCTTTTCGCATAAACTCCCTATTTAGGCCTAGATCTGCAATAGTAGTGATTACATTGCATTTCATCATATTTTCACTATCCATTTACTTGTTATTTGGGCAGTAAACCTACTGATTTATCCTTGTATTTCCCATATCTTAGCAGTTCTGGTCTGGAGGCAATTTATAGAAGAATATGAAAAGTGGAGCGCTAAGCTGTTTTCCCGAGTCTTGGCCTAGCGCTTGGCTAAGACTCCGGCCAAGACTCATCCGCGGAAGAGCGATCATGAGCAGCAGCGTTGGGCCTTGCGAGCTGGCAAATCACAGCTGTCCAGCGAGAAAGAGAAGGATCAAGAAGATATTTATTTAAGAATCCTATCAAGGATCTCCTTCCATCTTTATATATTTTAAATTCCTATTTTTATTCAAAACAAATCAGGATAATTTATTTAGGAGATTATTTAGGATATTATGTAGGAGATTATTTAGGAGATTGAGTTGGAGAAGGACAGAGGAGTTTTAGCTTACTTATAGCCGAACGTGTCCTCCTCTTCTCAGACTCTCTTCTTCTTCCCCAATTCGACATTGATATATTTTTGGCTCCGGGTTTAATTCTTTAAATCTCTGATTTAATTTATTTATGCAATCAAGTATTTTATTTTTCTATCTATGAGTATGAGTAACTAAACACCTATTCTTGGTAAGGGTTGATGAGCTTAGTTCTTATGCATTCGTGAGATCAAACCATGCTTAATAATCTCTTTATTCGTATTCATTTATTTCTTAAGCATATTTAATCGCTTACTCACTAGAGGCAAGAGTTGGTCATTCTTGTACTCTAGTAGAGAAGAGTTGCAGCCAGTCTAGAAGGAGAGGGAGTACCCGCCGGCTAGATAGAGTAGACAATTAGTCTCGCGCCAGACTAGAAGAAATAAGTGATCTAGGTCAAGACCAGATTGACAACCTAGGATTTCCACAGGGAGACAACTTGGCCTAGGTACTGTCTTCCCCTATACCATTGAGGAAGCGAACAACCATTCAAGACAGCAGTCAAACGGATAAACCCTTTAACCAGCAAGGTGTCCCTTGGCTAGGATTATCAGGAGAGGGAGTACCTGCCAGGTAATTTGAAGAGGAGGGAAGACAGGAGTGAAAAGGAGTTCCTCCACTCTATAGCAGTACTATGAATGAAGAGATGAATACACTTGAGTTGATGATCGAAGCATAAGAACAGAAGCTCTCACATCACCGTTACCTGGAATTCCCCTTCTATTTGATTTATCTCAATCTTGACCCCTGTCTAGGCCAAGCCTTTGGCCAATACTGTTTTGAACTATTTTACTTCTTTCTGTTTTGTCTTTATTTTCAGATTCCACCAAACCAAATCTAGTGATGAGGAAGTCAACCAAGAACTACATTTCCTAGAGGTCTCTGTGGACGATCCTCTTACCACAATCTACAAACTCTTGTGGACAGTGATAAGTTGTATTGCTACCCCCTTTTCCATACCTATTTCACTCTTATATTTGACGTGTTCGACGCGCGATCAAATTTTGGTGCCGTTGCCGGGGATCTTTAACGGTATTTGTAGTTTTTGTTTTTTTTTGTTTTTGATAGTTGATGACCAGGTCCTCTTGCAGAGAAGAAGATTTACTGCCATACAATCCGAATCTCTCTAAGATCGAAGCACAACTCAGAAAGATAGCTAGAAAGAGGAAAACCCCAGAAGAAAGTGAATCGGAAACCTCTAGTTCCGAAACAGATTATAGTCTAGACCACAGTCTTGGCCAAGACTCCGACCAAGACATGGCAGAAAATCAACCAGAGCCGACGATGAGGGAACTGAACAGAACAGCAGAACAAGAAACCTTTTCCTGTATCAGTTTACCAACTGTACCGAATGATTGGTCTAGCAAGACCAATATGGTGGCCAACCTTCCTAAGTTCTTTGGCCATTCGAATGAAAACCCATTCAAGCATCTGAGGAACCTACACGTTCAATGTGACATGATGAAACCAGCTGCTGTGAATATGGAAAGAGCAAAGTTGAAAGCTTTTCCATGCTCTCTTGAGGGGGGTGCCCAAAATTGGTTTTATGGTTTACCTCACAACACGGTTAACACATGGGCCGAGATGTCCACTTTATTCCTAAACAAATACTGGAATGCAACAAAAGCAGGGGTAGCTAGAAAGAACATGGCTGCCATCCAGCAAAGGAATAATGAGGGTCTAAGTGAATATCATCAACGGTTCTGTGAGTTGCAAGAAGTCTGCCCTACACACGGAGTTGCGGATCAGACAATGATCCAGTACTTTTATGACGGGATGCTCCCAAGTAACCAAGAGAAAGTGGACTCGGCAGTAGGTGGAGCATTGCAAGACTTGACTGTCACAAGAGCCAAGATGCTACTTCAGACTATGGCAGACAATTGCCAAAATAATATTTCTTCTGACCGAAACTCTATTCCTTCAAATCTTTGTGCTATTAATGTTGAACAAAAGTTAACTGAATTAACTGACATGGTCAAAAATCTTTCTATTAACATTTCAGGTGCAATGCCCACAGGAATTCAGAATCAAAAACAGGTAGCTTCAGTGTGTGGGATATGCCAGCAGCAGGATCATCAAACCAACAATTGTTATATGGTGCAAAACCCTCCGGACGATATGACTCAGGTTAGCGCAGCATATGCACACAACCAAGGGAGCATGCAGAACTACCCTCAGGGAAGTAACGAGTACTCATGGAGAGGCCACCCAAACTTCAGATGGAGCGATCCAGTCTCTCCACAACAGAATCTAGACCAAGCCCCTGGCCAAGCTCCTGTAGCCCAGCTACCGCATACCCCTCAACCTTTGCAGATTACTGGTCCATCTATAGAAGACACTCTTAAAAGTTTTATGCAAGCAACCCAAACTGGTTTGGTAGAGATGCAGGAGAATTTTATGCAGTCACAGATAGAGATGCAGAAGAATTTTATGCAATCACAGGCGAAGATGCAGAAGCAAATCAATCAGATGGCTAACCAAGGCAGATTACCTTCTGCCACCATGAACAACCCCAGGCACAACATTAGTGCCATGAGTTTAAGGAGTGGAGTTGTGTTACAAGAGAGGGAAGGTGTGGAAACAGACAAGGAATTGAAAAAAATTCAGTCGCAAGAGTTGGATGAAGATGAGGAGGAAGAAATTGAGGTAGATGCTGTCTTGGCCAAACCTCAGGCCAAACCTGACCAGAAGGAGGAAGTGATCAAAATTCCACCACCGTTTCCTCCTAGATCCTCAAAAGAGAAGAAGCAAGATGAAGCAAGGGACTTTATGAATTTTTTTGGGAAGATAGCTGTTAATATACCTATGTTAGACTTAATTGCCAAAGTTCCCTCTTATCCTAAATTTCTTAAAGAATTTTGCACTAACAAAAAGAAATTTGCAGGTATAGAGAGAGGGCATTTAGCTCATAATGTCTCTACAGTGCAGCAACTTCCAGAGAAGTGCAAGGATCAGGGAACTTTCACCATCCCATGCCGAATAGGAAACAAGACGATTGAGAAAACCCTTTGTGATTTAGGGGCTGGCATCAATGTGATGTCTTTGAGCGAGTTCGAGACCCTGAAGATAGGTACAATGAAGGAAACTGACTTGGTGATTCAGCTGGTTGACAGATCGTTCATCCGACCCAAGGGAGTCGTGACAGATGTCTTGGTAATGGTAAATGATGCGGGAGGGCAATACTCAGACTGCCCATGAAGATAAGAAAAGATAGATCTAGAGCTAAAGATCCCTCAGTTTGTCAGGCTCGTGACCTCGCCCTAATTAACTATTCACCCTATCTATTCGAGACCACTTCGGCGCAGTCAAGACTAAATAGGTGCCTACTTATTCCATGCAACTTTCCTTCCGTATTTATTGCAAGGATGACAACATTCACTCATAATAAAAATCAGTTGATCAAGCCTTTAATCATTACAAGTGAAAATGGAGTTAAAACGATGAGCAATTAAATATGACAGCAAGAATATACTAAGCACATTTAGGCCTCGAATCTGCCCTTGCAACCCTTGAATCACCCTTGCTAAGAATTAAAGATTTAGCTACTCATGCTTGAAAGTAAACAAATAATAATTAAAGAAAGCATAATAAAATAAAGAGATTAAGGGAAGAAGACTTGTTACTAAACGTTTGAAGCCCGGCGGCCAAGAGGGAAGGAGCTAACAAGAACTAGAGAGATAAACTAGAGAGAAGTCTAAGAGTGTTCTTCCTAAAAATTACATGATCATGGATGATCCAAGATACCCTAAGCTCTTCCTATCATCCTCTATTTAAACTAGAAAATACAATCACAAAATATCTTCTGCCCAACTAAGGAACAAAATGCATTTAAAGAAAGCTTATTAAAATGGATCTATGCTCCATAAAGTAAAAAGCTGAAAAAGCTGAAAGCTGATTTTCTTGGTCTTTGACTAGCTTTTGCAGGTCTGGAATGGGCTCAAGGGCTGAGATGGTCCGAGCGGTAGGTATTTGGTGGTCAGTGCAGACTGTCAGAACAGTGTCAGAGGAGGCACATGGAAGCTCTAGCAAGAGGACACGTGGAAATGTCATTCTTCGCCCTTCGGGGTCTCGAATGGAGAATCCGATTCGGGACCTTGAACGCTGCTTTGGACTAGGGACCTCGACTTTTGGTCTTGAAGCTCAAAACTGCACAAAATACTCCAAAAATGCATCTTTTCGCATAAACTCCCTATTTAGGCCTAGATCTGCAATAGTAGTGAAAACAAGGGTAAATTAGCAGAATCATGCCTCAAATGGGTGAGAAAATGGGGAGAAAATCGTGCATAAAAACATGCTATCATCTACATTGTAAAGAGAGATGCGAAGGCAACTATCTGATTGACGGATCGGAATAGAAAACAAATAGAGTCAGGTTTATAGGATTTTTATCCCAGACTTAGGATCGGTCTCTCCCTGTGAATTATCAATCGTTTGATTAAATCCTATAGAGTGTCTCTTAGGATTGTCAAACTGGTTAGGGGCTTCTAATAGAGTGTCTCTTTAGTCATCTTGTTTAGGAGAAGAATAAGAGATTTAGGTGAACACCCGGTCTCTATAGCCACCTATAAGTTCGGTATTGAAAATACTTGAATCAATGATCAATTAATTTAATACATGTGCTTAGTCGAATCCTTACTGGAAATTTTACCACATTCGAACACACACATAACACACTTTCTTTACTATTTTATGCTATTTCTGTTTCTTAAGCAATTGCAACACAACAATCAATATTGGTATTTACCACCTGTTACTCATCTTGTCATTTATAAAGAATATTAATTGCCACCGAATCCCTGAGGACGAACCTTTTACCACTTGCTACTGTTATAAAACTACATGTGCATTGGTAGATTGTATTTATTATATTTTGACGGTTTCGGCAACCATCATTAACCTTTCTCCATATTGTTTCCTGGATACACCCAGTAGCACGTAGGAGTCTTGATAGCATGTTTTTATGCACGATTTTCTCCCCATTTTCTCACCCATTTAAGGCATGATTCTGCTAATTTACCCTTGTTTTCATTACTATTGCAGATCTAGGCCTCAAATGGGAGTTTATGCGAAAAGATGCATTTTTGGAGCATTTTTGTGCAGTTTTGAGCTTCAAGACCAAAAGTTGAGGTCCCGAGTCTAAAGCAGCATTCAAGGTCCCGAATCGAATTCCCCATTCGGGACCACGAAGGGCGAAGAATGACGTTTCCACGTGTCATCTCGCCAGAGCTTCCATGTGCCTCCTCTGACACTGTTCCTGCAGTCTGCACTGATCACCAAATACCTACCGCTCTGACCAAGTCAGCCCTTGAGCCCAATCCAGACCTGCCCAAAGCTGGAAAAATCAGACAACTTTATGCTTTTTCAGCTTTGTGCTTTAAGGAGCATGGATCCATTTTTTTAGGCTTTCAATTAATGCATTTTGTCCCTAGTTTTAGGCTGAAGATATTTTGTGCTTAGAGCTCTACTATATAAAGGGCATCTAAGAGTAGTTTAAAGGGGGATCTTACCATCTCTTACATCTCTTATCACTTAGTATAATTTATTTAGTTCTAGTTTTCTTAGACTTCTCTCTAGTTTCTCTCTCTAGTTCTTGTTAGCTCATCTCCAAACTTGCCGCCGGGCTTCAAACGGAATTTAGTAACAAAGTTTTCTTCCCTTAATCTATTTACTTATCTATTATGCTTTCTTCAATTATTATATGTTCATCTTCAAGAATGAGTAGCTAAATCATTAGTTCTTAGCAAGGGTGATTCAAGGGTTGCAAGGGCAGATTCGAGGCCTTCATGTGCTTAATACATTCTTGATGCCATATTCAATTATCCATTATTTTAATTACATTTTTGCATGATATAATTTGAGGCTTGATCAACTGATAATTATCTTATGTGAATGCTGTCATTCGTGTGGTGAATACGGAAGAAAAATTGCATGAACCAAGTAGGCATCTATTTAGTCTTGACTGTGTCAAAGTGGTCTCGAATAGATAGGGTGTGTAATTGATTAGAGCGGGGTCACGAGCCTGACAAACAGAGGGACTTTTAGCTCTAGATCTGTCTTTTCTTAGCTTCATGGGCAGTTTGAGTATGGCCCTCCCGCATTCATGCCTGGAGGGATGGCGAACTGTCAAGACTACCTCATATGTGGAAACGGGGGGTAGTTTCTCTTAAGAGAAAAGTAGGGGATATCCGAGGAATCTGGTCCCTATGTCATTTCTATGATGTCTTGAATAGAATATCCTTGCGCTGATGACGATCGGGCCCTCGAATGCAACCCAAGAATACCTTTGCTAAGAATCCTTCTTTATCTGATTATTTGTGCTTATTCCACTTTCTGTTTTATTAATTCTGAATTTGTGTACTGACTTGCTTTACTTTATCATTCGGGACCCCGAACTGACACCTCAAGGTCCCGAATACTGCTTTCCTAGATAACAATTGTTAGCTCCCAAATCTGCCTTGGCTAACTTGTTTAGCCAAGTAAACCCCCCCCTGATTGTTACTCTTCGTGCTTTTCTCCCCCGAATTCATTCAAGACCTTAGATCAGTCTCTCTCAATCCCTGTGTTCGACCCTGATTACCACTGTACACTATATCTCTTGTGCACACACGTTTTCAGGCACTATAAATCTCTATTTGACTGACGATCAAGTCTACTTTGATCTTCTTGGTCGATAATCCACAACCAAGAAGAATGACTGTTGCAATGACTACTCAACACTAAATTGGTCAGATTTAATATCAAACAGAAATGCATTAAGAATAACCGCGAGATCAATTAAATGCAAATACAAAGATTAAAAAGATCGGTTAGGTTTCATGTATGCTCATGCTCATGCTTAAACACCTCTACTAAGAAGAATGTGATTAGCTACTCATGCGCATAATTGAAAGTTAAATGATAAATGTATTGAAAATAGTATATAAATCCTTCGTTTCCGAAGGAGCAGAAAAATAGGTAAACCACAATCCAAAAATCAGAGAAGGAGTCGATAACCAACAAATTATCCTCTTTTCTCAAAACCCTAGGAAGAGTATAAATAGTTCTCTCTTCCTAAAAGAAGACTCAGAAATAAAGGAAATTAAAATCCTAATCAAATACTAAATTGTATCTAGAAGATCTCCTTCCCAAAATAGAGTTTTAAGCAAGGTAAGGAAACGGGGTGCGAAGGCAGCGCGTTCGGAGATGGCGCTCTCTGATGCTGACGAGATTGGCTAAACCAGTCCGTCTTGGCCAAAAATGTGGACCGCGTGATCAGATTCCCGATAAATCCCAAAGTGGTTCAGGAATTGCCTCATTTCTCTCTGTTTCTACTCCATCCTCAGCAAGGTCATTTCCTTCAATAATCAAAGAATATTCGCAGAATTCAGTAGAATATTATTCGAAATTGCAAGAAAATAAATGGTAAAACCACTATAATAGTGGAAGACATGCTAAAATAATTCATGCATGCTACGCAGGCCAATATGCAAGCTACCCAAGCTAGCATATCGGCAATGCAGAAGGAGATATCTGCATTAACCAACTAGAAACAGGAGCAAGGGAAGTTGCCATCGAGTACTGTGGACAATCCAAAACACCTCTGTTCGATGACATTGAGGAGTGGAGCTGAAATTTCAGACGGAACAGTCCTTATTCCAGACCAGCCCAAACCAGAGGTAGAAATAATCTCTGAAAAACCAGCTCCAGAACCAGTGCTGATCAAGAAGGAACAGCAGGTAATCCCTCTTCCCTTCCCTGAAAGGTCTAAAAAGTCCAAGAAGGTAAAGGAAGAGAAAGTTATCCTAGACTTATTTCGTAAAGTGGCTATTAATGTTCCGCTTCTTGATATGATTTCTCAAATTCCCAAGTACGCTAAATTTTAAAAGAATTATGCATTAAAAGGAAGCGTCTTGCAGAAGTAGACAGGATTAATCTGAATAAGAATATCTCAGCTATTTTTCAGAAGAAGTTGCTGAATAAGTGCAAGGATGGAGGAACATTCGTGATTCCTTGCAAGATAGGTGGAAAGACCATTGATAAGGCACTCTGTGACTTAGGTGCTGGTATAAATGTGTTGTCTTTGACACTTTTCAAGAGTTTGAACATCGGTGAATTACAGGAAACTAGAATGGTAATTCAATTGGCTGATCGTTCCATAATTTATCCGGTTGGAGTAATTATGGACGTTTTGGTTCAAGTTAATGACTTTATCTTTCCCGCTGATTTTTATGTAATAGATATGGAGAATGAGTACACTTCTAAGTCGACTGAAATTTTGTTGGGAAAGCCTTTTCTTAGGACTGCTAGAGCAAAAATTGATGTTTTTGGTGGATGCTTAACTCTGGAATTTATGGGCGAGATAATAACATTTAACATGTATGATGCCATGCGGTTTCCTGAGGATTTACATAGCATCAATTTTATTAACATTATTGATTTGGATGACGTAGATGTTTTTGAGCTTGATAATGCAGATCCTTTGGAGTATGTGCTAACAAGAAGTGTTGATCTCATTGAGTTGGATGAGTTGGAAAAGAAGGTGGAAGTTAGTAAAGAAATAGTGGAAGTCGTGATGGAGCTGGATGTGGCCAAACAGCTGGTAATTCCCCTTAAAATGCTTAATTTACCACCTCTTGTCCTATCAGTTTTGAAGGCTCTAGATCTGGAACTGAAGAAGCTGCCAGGGCATTTGAAATACTCTTTCCTAGGCTTAGGAGAGTGTCTTCCAGTGATCATTGCAAATAGCCTAACAAAAGTGGAAGAGGAGCAACTCTTGAGAGTATTGAGGGAGAATAAAGGAGCTATAGGTTGGACGGTAGCTGACATCAAAGGAATCAGCCCCGCAATTTGTACGCACAAGATTCATCTATAAGAGGATTGTAAGACCGTGAGACAGCCGCAAAGGAGACTTAACCCTCCTATGATAGATGTCGTCAGAAAGGAGGTACTGAAACTCTTAGATGCAGGAGTGATATACCCTATTTCTGACAGTTCGTGGATGAGTCCAGTACAGGTAGTTCCCAAGAAGACAGGGATCACGGTGGTGGAGAACAATGAAGGACAGCTAGTCCCCACGAGAGTGCAAAATGGTTGGAGGGTGTGTATCGATTACCGAAGACTCAATTCGGCAACTCGTAAGGACCATTTTCCTCTTCCTTTTATTGACCAAATGCTTGAGAGAGTCTCAAGTAAGTCTCACTACTGTTGTCTTGATGGGTATTCTGGTTTTCACCAAATACCCGTCGCAATTGAGGATCAGGACAAAACTACTTTTACATGCCCATTCGGGACTTTCGCATATAAACGCATGCCCTTTGGACTTTGCAATGCACCTGCAACTTTCCAAAGGTGTATGATGAGCATATTTTCTGAATTCATTGAAAAGGGAATTGAAGTCTTTATGGACGATTTTACCGTTTACGGTAATTCATTTTATGAATGTTTAGAAAATCTAGAGAAAGTTCTTAAACGCTGTTTGGAAACTAACCTAGTTTTGAACTATAAAAAATGTCACTTTATGGTCACTCAAGGTTTAATTCTAGGACACATAGTTTCTGAAAAGGGAATTGAAGTAGATAAGGCAAAAATTGATGTTATTGATTCTTTGCCTTACCCTACTAATGTTCGTGAAGTGCGTTCTTTCTTAGGACATACAGGGTTTTACAGGAGATTCATAAAAGACTTTTCGAAGGTTGCTGCCCCCCTTTGCCGATTGCTACAAAAGGATACAGAATTTCTGTTTGGAGCTGATTGAGAAAAGGCATTTGACACGCTCAAGAAAAAACTAACTACAACACCTGTGATCAAAGCTCCTAACTAGAGTTTGCCTTTTGAGATTATGTGTGATGCTTCTAACAACTCTGTAGGTGCTGTCCTTGGGCAGAAGGAAGGGCGAGACTCACATGTCATTTACTATGCGTCCCGAATGTTGGATGACGCACAAAAAAATTACACCACGACGGAAAAAGAGCTATTTGCTATTGTTTTTGCTTTAGATAAATTTCGAGCATATCTCCTTTGTACTAAAGTGATTGTGTATTCTGATCATGCAGCTTTGCGATACTTATTGGTGAAGAAGGAAGCTAAACCGAGACTGATTCAGTGGATTCTCCTCTTACAGGAATTTGATCTTGAGATCAAAAACAAGAGGGGTAAGGAAAACTTAGTTGCTGATCACTTGAGTAGAATCCTCGTGGATCCAGACTCACATGCTGCCAACGAGGAATTTCCTGATGAGGAACATTTCCAAATTCAAGATAAAACACCATGGTACGCTGATATCGCTAACTTCTTAGCGTCAAGTGAGTTGTCTTCTCGAGAAAAGGAAAAAATAAAATGAGATTCCAAATATTATGTATGGGATGATCCTTACATGTGGAATGTTGGCAAGGATCAAATGATCAGACGATGTGTGCTTGAGCATGAGATAGAATTGTTTTTAGAATTTTGTCATTCGCATGCTTGTGGAGGTCACTTTGGACCTAAGAGGACAGCCCTCAAGGTATTGGAATCCGGATTTTACTGGCCGACCTTATTCAAGGATTGCCACATGTTTTGCAGGAATTGTTCTAACTGCCAACGAACCGGTAATATCTCTTCTAAAAATCAGATGCCACTTAATCCTATTTTAGCATGTGAGGTTTTTGAAATTTGGGGAATAGACTTTATGGGACCATTCCCTAAGTCTAGTGGTAACCAATACATTCTTCTTGCAGTAGATTACCTTTCTAAGTGGGTCGAAGCTAAAGCCACTATGGCTGATGATGCTAAGACTGTGGTCTCATTTTTGAAATCTCATGTGTTGAACAGGTTTGGAGTGCCGAAGGTGATCATTAGTGACAGAGGTACTCACTTTTGTAATAGAGTAGAAACATCTCTAATTACAAAATATGGTATCCATCACAGGACATCAACTTCTTATCACCCTCAAACCAATGGACAAGCAGAGGTTTCGAACAGAGAAATCAAGTCAATTCTCACAAAGACGGTGAATCCCGAGAGAAAGGATTGGAGTCAGAGGCTTGACGACGCCTTATGGGCATACCGAGCAGCCTACAAGACTCCAATTGGAACCACTCCATACAAGATCGTTTTTGGGAAATCATGTCATCTCCCTGTGGAGATTGAGCACAAATCATATTGGGCAATCAGACAGTGCAACCTCAATATGAGGACAACTGGTCTTGAGAGGAAACTTCAGATGCAAGAGTTTGAGGAATTGAGGCATGATGCCTATGAAAATTCTGAAATCATCAAGGAAAAAACCAAGAAATACCATGACCGTTTGACTAAAAATAAACAATTTCATGTTGGACAGAAAGTCCTTTTGTTTAATTCTAGACTTTGGATTTTTCCAGGAAAATTAAAGTCTAGATGGACTAGACCTTTTGTTATCTCTAAAGTTTTTTTTCATGGTGCAGTGGATATTCAAGGCCCGAAGACAGGAATGATCTTCAAGGTTAATGGGTAGAGGTTGAAACCGTTTCATGAAGGTTTCAAGAGCTATACGGTGGAAGAATGCCAAGTCCACCGAATTTCAGAGGACTGAAATTAATCCATGTCTAATCCAAAGACAATAAATCGGGGCCTTCATGGGAGGAAACCTATGTGTTTTTAATTTTTTTTTCACATTTTATTTTATTTTATTTTTATTTTATTTTGGTTTTCTTGCTTCCCTATCAAGGAAGTTCTCTGGTTATTTGATGTTTTATTGATTATGTTTTGCAGGAGAAATGGAGCAAGGTTCGGCCTAATTTAAGGCCTGGGAAGATAGCAACCATGTTTAATGAAGTTTGATGAATAAAAAATGGAGTTTTTAGCCCAAGGGACCTTTATGGGCTTAAGCCACTGAGCCCACCTTTCCCTCTCACATAGTCGGCCTCTCATCCCTTCTTTAACCAAAAATTGCAAAAACTTCATCTTCTCCCTTTCTTCCAAACCCTAGCCGCCGCTCCCTACCCAACCAAATCAGCCATGGTGACTACCAGAGGCGGCAGCGGCACCACCATGGTCGAGCTCCGGTCAAAGCCCAAAAACCTCCCTCCTACTAGCAAAACTAAACCTATCAATATCGAATCTCCCCCCCCCCCCAATCATCGCCCCCACTGAAATCTTCACCATTACTAGCTACAGCCGCGAGTCCAGCAGCAGCCGTGCGTCCAGCAGCAGCCTCGAGCCCAGCAGCGCCACCATCCTCTTCGCCTAGAGTCACGGTGCGAAACCCTAGGGCTTCGTTCACACTATCACGGTAAGTGCAACCCGCCGCTGCGACGACCAAGGTGTCCGAGACCTCTCCAATGGCCGGCCGACTGCACAAAACACCAGCCACAGTGGGTCTCGGCCTGGGAGAAGCAGAATCAGAAGAGGCAGCCCAAGTACAAGTCACACACGACACCACCGAACCGCCAAGATCCGAAGAGACTAGCTCCGGCGAGGATACGACATCAAACCCAACTTTCAAGGTAGTCCCGTCGGAGAATGTGGAGGATTCGGATGAAAATTCCGAAAGTATGCCCTTGAGTCACTCACATAAACAGAATTTGAAAGGAAAACTGGGAGAAAAGAGGAAGCAGAGACCCTCTCCTAGAGTTGAATCCGACTCTGAGAGAGAACCAGATTGTAGGCCCAAACGGACCAGAAAATCATCCTCAATCTCCAAGCCAGCAGCTGCAGCGAACCATCAAACAGGACACGTGCGAGTACGGGACAGAGTCAGGGGAGGTCGAGCTACACATAAGGTAAAACCAACACTTGATAATCTCAAGGGTTGGTTACACTTTGATGAATTTGACACTCTTGAATGCTTAAATGTGAAATATAATTGGGAAGTGATTGCATGCACTAAATTTGATTTTCAATTTCTTGTTGATTTGGATATTCTGAATCCCCTTTCTGAGTACATCCAAAACATAGGATGGGAATAATTTTTCTTCCCTAAGCATGCTGTTTATCTTGAGTTGGTCCTAGAATTTTATGCATCTTTTTGGTCAGCTCCTAAAAAGAAGAAGAAAATGAATGCTAAAGAAGTCAATTTTAGATTAATGAACAAATATTCCCACTTGAGTATGGATGAATTTAATGTTATGATTCGTTTTGTTAAAAGAGATGAATTGCAATCTGATTGGTATGTAAATTGCCTAACTGAATACCCGGATTCTTTTGTTTTTGACAAGCATGATGCATGGAAACAATTGACTAAGAACCCTGCTGCCATTTTTGACGACAGTCATGCGAAGGCTCACGCCATCCCTGACTTGTCCCTTAGGATCATACATAGGTTTTTAGCAATTACTTTTTCAGGAAAAAGTGGTATAACTGGACTGATTTCGAAACAAGAGTTGTTCATTCTATGGTGCATGGTGAACAAACACAAACTAAACTTAGGCTACTGGATCTGCAACCAATTCAAACTTGTAAGAAATAGAATGCCAATGGGTTCACTAATCACTGAAATTGCTGTGGAACATATGGGTTTAGACCTTTCTTCTTGTGACCTGTTTAAATCTTCTGATTTGCGTGTTTTGGATTTAAAAGCTTTAGACACTATGGGTTATTTTCACTTGGACGAGAATCGTGTAGTGCGCAGCAATACAGGTTTTACTCCAGCACCATAATACATCTTCGGGGCAAAACATGGAGGAAACTACAAATTTGCGAAGGATGCGGCTGATTCAGACAATCTGCTAGATGAACCAGTACAGCAAAAAGATGCTGCACCAGACCAAGGAGGACAGCTACAGGACGACCAAGCTGTCAGGTCAGGGGATGAACTTCAAGTCATGACTGCTATGATAAAAGAATTGATGGCTAATCAAGCGCTCCTACAGCAAACGGTTGAAAAGCAAGGAGCTCAACTTCAGAAATTAATTGAAGAGCAGGAACGAACCAATGCTTTGCAAATGCAGCTTCTGGGCAACTTCCATCCCAGACGATGATTTTACCCGGGTTCTTTCTTTCTTCTTTTTATTTCTTGCTTTTCATTTTTGGTTGAGTCTTCTCTCTCTCTCACACACTTTGAGGACAAAGTGTCGTCTAGTGTGGGGGATTGGTTGTGGATATATGTTTAGCTGATTGAAATTTTCGAATGTGTATATATGCTGGATTGGTTGTGGATATATGTTTGGTTAATTGGAATTTTTGAAAACCACACTGCCCTTGTTTTTGAAAACAACCCCTCTATTTTGAATAAATGGTTTAGGCATTTTAAACAGGTAGCACTCATCCCACTGCACTTATTCACGCGCACTATCACACTACCTGTTAGATCCCATATCCATGCCTTGTCATAGTCGCTTATCGTCATTTGTTTACCCGTGTGAGCTCTTTGAACTTTCATGCCGTGAATTTTATTCTGAGTGGATGCATGACTTTTGTGCTGGCTAGATTTGCATGAGACCCCTGGGTATAGGCACCATTAGACGTGGGAAAGCGATGAAATGATTGAAAACTTTGCATTTTTCTTCTTATCTTTTTTCTTGCTTTTATATTACCCCTGCCACTCATATCACCTTTCTTTCCATCACCCTTCTAACTGTTTGAGACTTTTCCTTCTATTCTTAGCAGGCGAGAGATATTCTCTGGTAGTTGGCAAGGTGGGGTAAAGAGAAGCAATATCATTAGTGTGGGGTATCAAGCTGCGACAATAAGACACTGAAAATCAGCGGATTCAAACGAAGAAAACGAAAATATAGAAGCTGAAAAATTACGAGATGCGAGATCAAGATGCTGAAAAATAAAGGCAGAAACCACCATTCGTTGAAGCCAAGTCGATCGATTTATTTTTTTGCTGCTCCAGTCAGATACTTGAAAATATTATGTAAGCACTCCCTTTTGCTCGAAAAAGAAAAAGAAAAAGAAAAAAAAAAGAAAAAGAAAAGAATAAAGAATAGAGTACAAATCAGAGACTGAGCGAAGCATAAAGAAGAATAGACACTGACCGCATGGAACAGAAGAAGAAAATACCCCTGCTGATAGCTGATCGTTCTTTGCCTTGCCTTCGCTGCTGCCAACAGAGGATGTCTCTCGTCGCTTCGCTTCTTCAACTAAGAAATCTCTATCCTTCTCTCTGTTTTGCACTAGAAGCGTCCTTACCCCAACCCCAGACCTGGGGTAAGGGAGACCCGAAATTCCAGCGTGGACCAGCTGTCTTGTTCTTCTATAAGACCTCATTCTGCTGATCTTCTATTCCAGCAAGGAGTCCTGCTGCCACAGAACGTCTCCAAACGTTTCTGTTAAGATTCTGAACAATTAATTATTTTAGAGATTATCCTTCAATTATTTTTGGGATTATTATTTAGGATAAAGGAGAGGGTTGCGCCTCTTTCCGAAGACTTCATCTCTTTCCCGAATATTTCTTTTTCTTCTCTGGTTGGCAGCAGCGACACAACCATTGGAACCACTGTTTGGTTTCTTTATTTAATTAAATAAATTCCTTTTTATGCTTTCAATCTCTTTTATTTATTTATTATGATGATGCTTGGCTAAATTCTATTTTCCTTGTAAGGATTCGTTGCCATGATTAATTGATTGGGAGATCTAATTGCAGCCATTAAATTCCAACTTATATCTCTGTTTGTTTTGATTAAATGTCAAGTTAATCTTATTCCTATTGAAGTCTGATCATCTACAAATAGGATTTGATTAATTACAGTCTTCTCTTGATACTTTGGAGTCTATATTGTAAAGAGAGATGCGAAGGCAACTATCTGATTGACGGATCGGAATAGAAAACAAATAGAGTCAGGTTTATAGGATTTTTATCCCAGACTTGGGATCGGTCTCTCCCTGTGAATTATCAATCGTTTGATTAAATCCTATAGAGTGTCTCTTAGGATTGTCAAACTGGTTAGGGGCTTCTAATAGAGTGTCTCTTTAGTCGTCTTGTTTAGGAGGAGAGTAGGAGATTTAGGTGAACACCCGGTCTCTATAGCCACCTATAAGTTCGGTATTGAAAATACTTGAATCAATGATTAATTAATTTAATACATGTGCTTAGTCGAATCCTTACCGGGAATTTTACCACATTCGAACACACACATAACACACTTTCTTTACTATTTTATGCTATTTCTGTTTCTTAAGCAATTGCAACACAAAGAATGACTGCTGCAATGACTACTCAACACTAAATTGGCCAGATTTAATATCAAACAGAAATGCATTAAGAATAACCGCGAGATCAATTAAATGCAAATACAAAGATTAAAAAGATCGGTTAGGTTTCATGTATGCTCATGCTCATGCTTAAACACCTCTACTAAGAAGAATGTGATTAGCTACTCATGCGCATAATTGAAAGTAAAATGATAATGTATTGAAAATAGTATATAAATCCTTCGTTTCCGAAGGAGCAGAAAAATAGGTAAACCACAACCAAAAATCAGAGAAGGAACTGCTAACCAACAAATGATCCTCTTTTCTCAAAACCCTAGGAAGAGTATAAATAGTTCTCTCTTCCTAAAATAAGACCAGAAATAAAGGAAATTAAAATCCTAATCAAATACTAAATTGTATCTAGAAGATCTCCTTCCCAAAATAGAGTTTTAAGCAAGGTAAGGAAACGGGGTGCGAAGGCAGCGCGTCCGGAGATGGCGCTCTCTGATGCTGACGAGATTGGCTAAACCAGTCCGTCTTGGCTAAAAATGTGGACCACGTGATCAGATTCCCGATAAATCCCGGTTCAGGAATTGCCTCATTTCTCTCCGTTTCTACTCCAGCCTCAGCAAGGTCATTTCCTGCAATAATCAGAGAATATACACAGAATTCAGTAGAATATTATTCGAAATTGCAAGAAAATAAATGGTAAAACCACTATAATAATGGCTCAATCACTAACTAATACTTATATGCACCAGAAATAACTTCCAAGCACACTAATTATATATTAGTTGGGGTTCTATTACAACACACTTCACACTATAATTTACTAAATAATATGTCGCACACACACGTCAAAACTATACAAATTATCCGGCACCCATACTCGCCATCTAGTCCCCACAAACACGCATATATGCGCAATGGAGCAGACGCTGCAACGCTCATATGTCACTACCATCCTTTATTCTCTACCTTCGACATGACTGGCATGTGAAGAAGGCTACACCCTTTACTATGATGCCCATGATGACATAATTGACATGATGAAGAACTATGATCACCAACACATCAGCGATGTCCCTTAGTACTACAACAATAAGAGTTAAACCTAAATCAACATCTAGCTCGAGGTTTAGAGGTAACAGACACTGCCTAAGGTGTTGTACACATCTGGCCCCGATGGGTGTCGAATTCATAAAAAATAATTATAAATTACAACTTATTACTAAGAACAGGTTTAATTGTAAATAGCAAGTAAGAGGTTCGATCCACAGTGAATATTGGTACGATTTTCTTGAAGACTTGTAAAGATCAGGAGTAGTACTTAGGTGAAATCGGGGTTTTTATCCAAACTAAAAACTGGAAAATAAATAAAGCAAGTAAACAGTTTGGGACAAGAAAGAGATTCTTGGTCAAGACTCAAATTAAGACGAAACTATCAAAAATGAGGAAAATTCCTAGTAGAGGCTGGTAAGCGATGAGATATGAGTTGCAATCATTGATTCATCTTTAATCTACAAAGTTTCTATGGGATCAAGGTACCCTTTATGACCCCTACTTTCCTCCTGTATCAACACCATCTCAGGTATGCTTAGAGATGATGCCTAACCAACTAGCACCTTGTTGGTTAAAGGGTTTACTGTATTGGTCGATAATCGATTAGGGGAAGACAACTCCAAACCTAGTATCCTCGGTCGTCAATCGGGGCAAAATCAGGTTAACCTTTCACCCTAGCGGTACTCCGGGCTAGTTCGCGGTAGATTGATAGCATGTTTTTATGCATGATTTTCCCTCCATTTTCTCACTTATTTAGAGCTTGATTCTGCTAATTTACCCTTGATTTCATTACTATTGCAGATCTAGGCCTAAAAAGGGAATTTATGCTAAAACAAACATTTTTGGTGCATTTTGAGCGAATTCGAGCTTCAAGACCAAAAGTCGAGGTCCCGAGTCCAAAGCAGCGTTCAAGGTCCCGAATCGGATTCCCAGTTCGGGACTCCCGAAGGGTAAAGGATGACGTTTCCACGTGTCACCCCACCTAACGCCCATGTGATCCCTCTGACACTGTTCTGACGCTCTGCACTGATTACCAAACACCTGCGGATTTCAGTCTTGAGCCCACTCCAGACCTGCCAAAGCTGGAAAAACCAGACAGCTTTATGCTTTTCCAGCTTTGTGCTTTTGGGAACATAGATCCACTTCTTTAGGCTTTCAATTAATGCATTTTGTCCCTAGTTTTTGGGCTGTAGATATTTTGTGCTTGGAGCTCTACTATATAAAGGGCATCCATGAATAGTTTTAGGGGCTTTTTCTGGGATCTCTCCTAGTAATTAATTAATTAGCATAATTTAGAAGTAGCTTAGACTTCTCTCTAGTTTCTCTCTCTAGCCATTGTTAGCTTCTTCAACATTGCTGCCGAGCTATAAACGGAATTTTAGTAACAAGTTTTCTTCCCTTACACTATTTAATTACTTGTTATGCTTTCCTTAATCGTTATTTGTTTATCTTTAAGTATGAGTAGCTAAATTCCTAGTTCTTGGCAAGGCTGATTCAAGGGTTGCAGGCAGATTCGAGGCCTTAATGTGCTTAATATATTCTTGATGCTATATTCAACTATTCATCGATTTAATTACATCTTTGCATGATTTAATTTGAGGCCTGATCAACTGAGAATTATCTTGTGTAAATGTTGCCATTTATGTGATGAATACGGAAGGAAAGTTGCATGAGCAAGTAGGCCTCTGTTTAGTCTTGACTGTGTCAAAGTGGTCTCGAATAGATAGGTTGGGTAGTTGATTAGAGCTGGGTCACGAGTCTGACAAACTGAGGGACTTTAGCTCTAGATCTGTCTTTTCTTAACTTCATGGGCAGTTTGAGTATGGCCCTCCCGCATTCGTGCCTGGAGGGATGACGGACTGTCAAGACTACCTCATATTTGGAAACGGGGGGTAGTTTCTCTTAAGAGAAAAGTAGGGGATATCCGAGGAATCTGGTCCCCATGTCATTTCTATGACATCTTGAATGGAATACCCTTGAGCTGATGACGATCTGGTCCCGAATGCAACCCAGAGTGCCTTTGCCGAGAACCCTTTCTCCATCTGATTACTTGAGCTTATTTCACCTTTGTTCTGTTTCACGCCTGTACTGTTATTCCTGCATCTGTTACTGACCTGTTTTACTATTTCTGGATTTATTCGCTGATTCACTTATCTTACCATTCGGGACCCCGAATATTGCTTTCTTAGATAGAATTGTTAGCTCCCGATATCTGTCTTGGCCAACTCGTTGGCCAAGTAAAATCCCCCCCTAATTGTTACTATTCGTGCTCTTCTCCCCCGAATACATTCAAGACCATAGATCAGTTTCTCACAGTCCCTGTGTTCGACCCTGACTCCCACTGTACACTTTATCTCTTGTGCACACACGTTTTCAGGCACTATAAATTCTTTATTTGATTGACGATCAAATTGGCGCCGTTGCCGGGGACTGTTTCAAGACTGATTTATTTTTCTTGTTTGTATGACCAGGAGATCCGCACCCGAATTACTACCCCTTGATCACGAGCTAGGACGGACCAAAAGGGGACTTCGACGACTGGCACGAGGAAATTCCAACCCTTGTGTTCGGGACCTCGAACGTCTTTTTGACCTAGAAGACAATCCAGACCCCGAGAATTTTCCCCTTGATCACCCAGAAGGACCCGAAATGGATGACCACGGTCCCGTAGGAGATCGCGTTCCACCACTTCCCCCGCCAGTCCAGACCATCGATGATTTCAATGCTGCTCCCGAAGCCCCAACTAGTTGCATTGTCTGGCCAGCAGTCCCGAATGACTGGGAACTCAAGTCTGCAACTATGCATCATCTGCCACTCTTTCGAGGGTTGGCCAAGGAGAATCCGCACCGCCACCTACAGTAGCTACATTCCATTTGCGACGCCATGAAGCCTCACAACGTTTCTGTTGAGCACGCCAAGCTTCGTGCCTTTATGTGGTCCCTCAAGGACGATGCCCTTGACTGGTTTTACGACTTGGAACCCCAATCTATCAATTCATGGACCGAGATGTCCAAAGCTTTCACTGATAAGTACTACCCCGTGTCCATAGCAATGGTGACCCGGAAGCAGCTTGTATCCATCCTCCAAAAGGATTCGGAGGATCTTGAGCAATATTATGAAAGGTTCAAAAAGATGCAAGCCTTATGCCCCTCACACAATCTGTCCGAACACGCCCTCATGCAGTACTTTTGCGAAGGACTCAACGGTCGGGACAAGGACTTGTTGAACGTTGCTGCCAGTGGATCCATCACTAGACTCACTCCAGCCGCTGCTAAAGCCACTATCGAGCTCATGGCCAAAAACAACCTCCAGCTCAACAACTCCACTAGCGTCCAAGATGCACGCTCAGCTGCTATGGAGAATCAACTTGCAGCCATCACGGGCATGTTGCAAAACATGGCTTCGGGATAGCCAGTCCAGGTCAAGGCCTGCCAGATTTGTCAATTTTCAGACCACCCAACGGATGCTTGCCCATTCATCCCCGATGAAATTCCAGTCAATGCAGTAGGTGGATTCAACGCCCCCTATGGCCAACACCACAATCAAGGGTGGAAGCAGCCTAACTATGGATGGAACAACAACCAGCAGGCCGGACCTAGCCATCAGTATGGACCAAACCCATACGGAAATTACCCTCCTCCTTTCAACATGCAGAACTTCAAGCCCAGGCCTAATTTTCAGAACTATCAGTACCAGAGGCAACCTCCTCCCGATCAGAATTTCACCATGCCACCGCCCCCGAATGAGGACTCCTCCCCCGATAAGAAGAAAATCGCGGAGCTGGAAAAACAGATTCGGACCCTCATGGCCGAAATGAAGGAAGTGAAAAATGGAGGGAGATTTCCAGGGCAAACGGAACCTAACCCGAAGCATGAGGCGTGCGCCATGAACCTCCGTAGTGGTTTCGAGATCCCTTCTCGTGTCCACCCAGATCCCGAAGCACACATTGCTGTTCCTGGTCCGGAAACCAATAATACTGCACCACCACCCCCCGAACATCCTACTGACCAACCTAAGAAGCCCCAATTTGGCGACGCAGCACTTGATCACTTCTTCTCCAGCAAGGAGTCCCGCTGCAAGAAGAAACAACCCGTTGAGAAGGAAGAATTCTCTCAAGAATTCATAAACAAAGTATTCGAGCCACCATTCCCTCAGCGGTTGGTCAAGAAAAAGAAAGAGGAAGAGGATCGGGACATCTTTGAGATGTTTAGCAAGGTCGTTATCAATATTCCACTCCTCAAGGCCATCAAGAACATGCCTTGATATGCTAAGTTTCTGAAACAGCTGTGCACCAACAAGAACAGATTAACTGAGGTGAATAGAATCAGTGTGGGAGCTAATTTGTCCGCCCATATCCAGCGAAAAATTCCTCCCAAGTGCAAAGACCAGGGCATGTTTACGGTTCCGTGCAAGATCGGAACTATCGATATTGGAAAGGCGATGTGCGATTTGGGAGCTGGAATCAATGTTATGCCTAGGGCTGGGCAAAAAAACCGAAAACCCGAACCGATTCCCCGAACCAGACCGAACCGAAACGGTTTGGTTTGGATTTTAAGTCGAAAAATAGTGGAATTAGAACCGAACCAAACCGAACCGAAATAAATGGTTTGGTTCTGGTTCTATATATCATGCAATCCGATTTACCCGATTTACCCGAAATATTATATAATAATATATATTCATATTATTAAGTGGAGGATTGGAATGCTATATAATCCTTTTTCTAGTTTGTGTAACGGAATAAAAATAGTTCCAAACTTTCTAGTTTTTAAAAATCAGAAAAAGTATGTAGGCCATTCAAATTAAGCAACACAAGTTTAGTTTTATTTTATTATGGTGTGATAACTTTATTGTCTAAACTGTTGGTTTCTCCCGCGTTTGGTATTGGTTTTATTGCTCGTTCATGTGTATTGTTGGTATTGAAAATTTTACATCATCTATTTACTTCTATTTTTTTTTCTCTCAAAGGAAAGAGTTAGACTAGTGACATGTCAAACTTACCCGAAACAACCCAGAACCGAACCGAAACCAAATGGTTCTGGTGCGGTTTGGTTCTAACTTTAAAAATACGAATACCCGAACCGAACCGAACCGATTCTAAATTCTGGTTATGGTTCTGGTTCTGTCCAAATTTGAACCGAACCGACCCGTGCCCAGCCCTAGTTATGCCCTTGACCATCTACAATGGCCTCGGACTCGGGCCCTTGAAAGAAACCACACTGGTAATCCAGCTTGCAGACCGTTCGGTGGTATACCCCAAAGGAATCATCACGGATGTTCTTGTTCAGATTGGTGAATTTCTATTCCCAGCGGATTTCTATGTTCTCTCCATGGAAAATCCCATGAACACCAAATCTTCGGACCTACTCTTGGGACGTCCTTTCTTGGCTACTGCCCGCGCAAAGATTG
Source organism: Viola odorata (assembly GCA_963691705.1). NCBI lineage: Eukaryota > Viridiplantae > Streptophyta > Magnoliopsida > Malpighiales > Violaceae > Viola > Viola odorata. Next base: position 63,722,962 of record OY829538.1, on the reverse strand, counting down.
ACTGCTATGAGGCCTCGATATCCCTCGAGTTCGACGGGGAAATCATCCGTTTTAACATGCTGGACTCCATGAAGTACCCTCCCGACTTTTCGAGTGTAAATTTTGTTGATATAATAGATCCCCTTGTGGAGGAAGTTGCTGAGCTGAATTCAGTCGAGCCCTTGAAGCTGGTTCTTGACCATAGTCTCACCCCCGAATCTCTGCGGGGGATGGCATCTTCCATTGCGGTCCTCTCTAAATTAAGCACCGTTGCCGCAGCCCTTGAAGAAAATGCTTCCCTGATAGTTGAACCCCCGAGAGAGTCCCCCGAATGCGCAGATCATGTTCGTATCCCCTCGTCTCTAGAACAAGCTCCAGACCTTGAGCTTAAGACACTGCCCTCGCACTTGAAATATGCCTACCTTGGAGAGAAAGAGTCGCTTCCAGTCATAATTTCAAATAAATTGGAAGCAGATCAGGAGACTGAACTCGTGAAACTCCTCCAGAGTTTTAAGAAGGCCATCGGCTGGACAATCGCCGATATCAAGGGACTCTCACCATCCTTATGTACTCATCGCATACATCTGGAAGACGACTCCAAGACAGTAAGACAACCTCAAAGGCGTTTGAACCCCCCATGATGGAGGTGGTCAAGAAAGAGATCTTGAAGCTGCTCGATGCCGGAGTTATTTACCCCATTTCTGATTCCCCATGGGTCAGCCCCGTTCAGGTGGTCCCGAAGAAAACTGGCATCACAATCATTCCGGGTCCCGAGGGTCAGCCAATCCCCTCCCGAATCCAGAATGGCTGGCGTGTGTGCATTGACTATCGACGCCTGAATGAAGCCACCCGAAAAGACCATTTCCCACTTCCCTTCATAGATCAGATGTTGGAGCGCCTCGCGGGCAAGACGCATTACTGCTGCCTGGATGGGTATTCAGGATTCCACCAAATTCCAGTAGCCCTTGAAGATTAGGAGAAAACCACCTTCACGTGCCCCTTCGGGACCTTTGCTTACAGACGCATGCCCTTTGGGTTATGCAACGCCCCGGCCACATTCCAGAGGTGCATGGTCAGCATCTTTTCAGAATTTGTGGAAGAATGCATCGAGGTATTCATGGATGACTTCACGGTCTATGGTAACTCTTTTTCCGAATGCCTCTTGAATTTAAAGAAAATTCTGCAAAGGTGTATAGAAACTAACCTTGTTCTTAATTTCGAAAAATGTCATTTCATGGTTGACCAAGGACTAATCTTAGGCCACATCGTGTCCCGAAAGGGTATCGAAGTGGACAAGGCTAAAATCCAAGCTATCGAGACCTTGCCTTACCCCTCGAATATTCGAGATGTGCGTTCTTTTCTTGGGCATGCAGGTTTTTATAGGAGGTTCATCAAGGATTTCTCCAAGATTGCCCAACCAATGTGCCAATTACTACACAAGGATGTGGAGTTTGTCTTCGATGACAAGTGCAAGAAGGCATTCGAGACCCTGAAAGCCAAGCTCATTTCTGCTCCCATCATTCGAGCTCCCGACTGGACGCTCCCATTCGAGATCATGTGTGACGCGAGCAATCAAGCCTTGGGAGCTGTTCTGGGCCAGAAGAAGGACAAGGAGACTTATGTCATTTATTATGCCTCCAAGTTGTTGGATCCCGCCCAGCAAAACTACACCACAACGGAAAAAGAGCTTTTGGCCATTGTCTATGCCCTTGACAAATTTCGGCAGTACCTTCTGGGCACAGAAGTGATTGTGTATTCCGACCATTCTGCCCTTTCAATGCCTACTCAAGAAGACCGACGCAAAGCCTAGGCTTATCCGCTGGATCCTCCTGCTTCAAGAGTTCAACCTCGCCATCAAAGACAAAAAAGGAACCGAGAATTGTGCGGCCGATCATTTGAGTCGACTCCCGCATCAAGAGGACGACTCCCAAGAAGCCATTCGGGAGTCTTTCCCAGATGAGCATTTGTGCTTAGTTGACACAGCAAAATACCCTTGGTTCACGGACATAGCTAATTATTGTGCCACTGGTGCGCTTCCAGTCGAGGCCTCGGGTGCGGAACACAACCGAATCCGCAAGCAAGCCAAGTACTATGTTTGGGACAGCCCTTACCTATGGAAGCATTGTTCAGATCAGATCGTGAGGCGCTGTGTCACCATAGACGAGGTCCCGTCCATCCTCAAGTTCTGCCATTCCACTACAGAAGGGGGCCATTTTGCTGCAAAGAAAACCGCACTCATGGTCCTAGAAGCGGGTCTTTACTGGCCCTCAATCTTCAAAGACAGTTATCTATTTTGTGCGACCTGCCCCCGCTGCCAAGCAATGGGGAATATCGGAGCTCGAAACCAGATGCCCTTGACCAGCATCATTGCATGCGAAATCTTTGATATTTGGGGCATTGACTTCATGGGGCCATTCCCGAATTCATTCGGCCATACGTACATTCTGCTTGCAGTAGATTATGTTTCCAAATGGATCGAAGCCAAGGCCACCAAAACAGACGATTCCAGGGTGGTTGCTGATTTTCTCAGAACGCACATCTTTAACCGATTCGGGACCCCTCGAGCTCTCATCAGCGATCGGGGGACTCATTTCTGCAATCGAACAGTCGCTTCGCTACTTAACAAGTACGGAGTGACTCATCGGGTCTCCACAGCTTACCACCCCCAAACCAATGGGCAAGCTGAGGTCTCGAATCGGGAGATCAAGGCTATTCTCGAAAAGACCGTGAATCAGTCAAGAAAAGACTGGAGTCTCAAGCTAGGAGACGCGCTGTGGGCCTACCGTACTGCATTCAAGACCCCGATTGGCATGACGTCTTATCGATTGGTCTATGGCAAGCCGTGTCATCTTCCAGTCGAGATAGAACACAAGGCCTTTTGGGCAATCAAGAAAGTCAACATGGACCTGAACTTGGCAGGAAAAGAACGCTGTCTGCAAATTCAAGAGCTCGAAGAACTTCGGGGGGATGCCTACGAAAACTCAATGATCTACAAAGGCAAGACCAAAGCCCAGCACGACAAGCACCTCATAGCCAAGAACTTCACCATTGGGCAGAAAGTTTTGCTCTACAATTCAAGGCTACGGATTTTTTCGGGAAAACTCAAGTCCAAATGGACGGGACCATACCGAATCACCGCGGTGTTTGATCATGGTGCTGTTGAGATCCAGAATTTGGACAATGGGGAGCCATTCAAGGTGAACGATCATAGGTTGAAACCCTTCTATGAAGGATTCAAGCCATCGACTGCAGAGGAAGCAAGGGTCGAGGACCCAACACTCGACACTCCCGAATGAGGACACGACGTCCAGGCCTGGACGATAATCAAGGCCAAGTGTGGGGACCAACCCCGAATTTCTAACCCTCTTCCTTTAATTTTCTTGTCTCTAAAATTCTGCATCCGACATCCTCTTTTCTCTTTTCCCAAAACCCATTTCTTATCTTCCCTAGGTGATTTTAATTGGTTTTGTCCATTCTTATTCCTTTTGTCCGTCGGTCTCTTTAGTTTCTTCTATTTTATCATTTTTCATTTTATTATTTGGGTCAACTCTCGCTTTTCAAATTTTCTATGTGCACTTTTTATGTTACCTAGGTAAAAATTTAAATTTTCTTTGTCCTCTTTCCCCTTTCATTTAATTTCTCTGTCTCCTATTTAATGTCTTGTCTCCTCCTTTATTCACCCCATTTAATTATCTCTGATTTTATTCTTATCCCTCCTCTTTTCAAAATCCAAAAAGCTGATTTGCTTTCCCCGATTCCCGTGCAGGTGTAAGAGCACGCTGCCCTTGGTACTGAGCGCCCTCTCCCATCGCGCCACGTGGACGACGGAAACCGAAGCAACCATTTCCCGCCTTTCTCTCCACGTTCCCACGCCTGCCAAAACCTTCTCACCCACGCCACCTAAACCGTCACCCTTACACGTTACCCAAGCCGTTACCCAACCAAAACTCCCTCATTACTCCCAATCAAATCAAAACACTCCTTTTTCTCTTCTTTCCAAAAACAAAAACCATCTCTTCTTCCTTATGGCACGCACAAGTCTAAACCTAAACAAAGACCCCACTTCTCACTCTTCCACTCCAACTCCTACTCCTCTCTCTCACCAAAACCAGCCGAACACCACCACCTCCGACCACTCTCCAGCAGCCACTGAAGGGCTCGGATCTCCATCTTCCGAAGCCACCATCAACCTAGACGAAATCCCTTCCCCTACCCCTCTCACAGACATGACCAGATCAGGGAAGGTTCACCGTGTCCCTCCAACCACTACCGCCGGCAGCAAGAAGAAAACGCCGCCCAGCCCTGTCAACTCCGTCCCCCTCGACGTTAAGCCCCTTGGCTACGTCATTCCTTCTGACACCGAGGAGGAAGCGGAACCCCAGACCAGTTCCAGCCTCCGGGAAGCCCGTCGGGCGGAGATGGAGAACGAGGAACAGTTCCCCTGGGACTCCGACGATCAGCGAGAGGAGGAGGACGACGGCGGACGTGATGGTGAGGAGGAGGTCGAGCTGACTGAGCGACCAGAAGAGCACGACGCTCAGGGTCCTGAGCACACTGCTCCAGGTCCTGAGGACGTTCCAGAGGGCCCAACAGAGGAGATCGCCAATGAAGGAGAAGGTGAGATCGACCAGCCCCAACCTCCCAGTCCACCCCCGAAACCGGCCAAGGGTAAGACCCGAGCCGCGAAACACACCCCAAAGCCCCCTGCTCCTAAGGTTCCAGCCCCCAAACAACCGGCCAGCAAGAAAAGGAAAATCCCGGCCTCTTCCAAGGGTAAAGCTCCTGCTACTGAGACTCCCCGCAAATCCCAGCGCATCGAGGAGGAAGATGAAGAGTTTGATTCTGCTCCTGGATCCCGACCCAGTTACCTGGTAACGGCTAACCTTGAAACTTTCAATGAGCTTTTTATCTTTAACGATAAGCCTTCCTTGGATAAGGTGACTTTGATGAATTTCAAGGGAGTAGCCCCCTGCCCTAAGTTAGATCTGGAGTTTTGTGATAAGATGGGTGTTGGGTCCCGGATTCGGGAGTATATCAGTGGTATCGGGTGGGAACGTTTCTTTTACATGGATCAACCTACCTATTTGGAACTCAGTCTGGAGTTCTTTGCTAGCTTTTGGTATAAGCTTGATTTGTTTAAACCCGGGGGTGGGGTCGGCCCCGATCTGGCTGCCAAGGGATGTGTGAATTTCAGGTTGGCAAGCAAATGGCACCCGATGTCTCTCAACGACTTCAACGTCTATCTGGGCTTTGTCAGTCGTGAGGGTATTGATGCGCCATCGAAACGCGCGTCAAAAGTAATATTTATAATCCTGATAGGCTAGATGCACAAATTAATGTATATAGCGGCAAGTCAGGGTCGAACCACAGGGAAATGAAACACTAGATTTAATCTTGCCCTAGATGTATGATCAGGATGAAAATGCACTAGACAGAAAAGTAAATCTGGGGGGGGTTTGGTTGGTTAGACGAGCCTAACCAACGATGACAGTTGATATCGGTGCAGAAAACGTAAATAAAATGAAAATGATAAAAAAAACAGAAGAATAATAATAAAAGCGGTGCAGACAAATAAACAAACGGTGCAGACAGACAGATATAGCAAAGAAGAAATTAAAACAAGAAGAGATAGAATATCAAATAAGAAGGAGATAACGAAACAGGTAGAGACAATAAATCAGGTAAAGGGGAAATCTTAGCAGGGGTAGACGGTGGATTGCGTCGAGGTCTAGTCGGTCATTGGTGCAAGGATAGACTGTTTTCACGCCATAGACGTGCTATAGGAATCATGTTTTCACGTGGATCCCCTACTTCTCTTCTTAAGAGAAGTCACTCCCAAGGTACGCTTATGGGAGTGGCCGTGACACTGCGCCCAAGGTACGCTTATGGGTCAGACACGCAGGCCCATGAAGTGGAGAGAAGACACGTCTAGGGCTAGACACTGAGAAGTCTGCCCTAACCGGTTTCTTGCCCTAACCAGATTGGACCAAACGACATGGTGACTCTAGGCTAGGTGCCTACTCTATTCCATGGCCTCACGTTAGTTATTACCATGGAAATGACAATATTCATGAGAAACATGCAAATAGATGATCAAACTACCAACAAATATCACACGAAATGACAATAAAATGGCAAGAAAGCGGATACAATAATGAAAACGTTTTAAGAGCACTTTGACCTCCCAACTATCCTCTTGCAATCCTTAAAATACCCCTGCCAAGACTAGAAACTTAGCCAATCATGCTAAGAATCAAACACAAAATAGATGGAGAAATCAACATAAATAGAGAAGAGGTGCAGATGAAAATGAAAATCTAGAGCACTTAATTAAAACCGGCCGGAGCTTCAAAGCTCCGGCCAAAATCTGGAAAAACAAGAAGGGAACAGATCCCAAAGTTAGAGAGAGAGAGAGAAAAACGGCTACAATGATTCAAAACCCTAAAAAAAGGAAAAGCTCCCCTAAAGCCCTAAAAACTAAGGTTTATATACAAGACAATCCCACAAGGGGACAAAATAGGACAGCTGGTTGGGGAGGAAAGAAGGAAGGGGCGTCATTGACAGCTGGTAGAGGGAATATTGCATAGAATCCCGCTAGAATCTTTCTGGCATCTTTTGTCAAGCGTCAGCCTAGACGAGGAGCGTCATCTAGGGCAAGACGTAAGATATCTTCTAGGGCAAGACGACTTAGCTAGGGAATATTCTGGAATCTCTTTGGCATCTTTGGTCAAGCGTCATCCGAGAAGAAACATGCACGTGCGTGCGTCTAGGCCTGGACGTAAGATATCTTCAGTAGCTCATTCAGGTCTAGACGGTATAGAGGCGTCTAGGTCTCGACGACAAAACTGCGTCTAGGGCTCGACGATGAAAGATCAGCAAAAATGCATCCAAATGGCGCGCTTATCAGTAAGTTTCTCCCTTTAGTCCAAATCTACAAAGTGGTTGGAAAACAAGCCAAATTAGTAGTATCAAGTGTGAAATTAGACCTAAAAGAGAGGGAAAAACATGCATAAAAAGATACCATATCAAATTCCCCCACACTGCCCATTGCTCGCCCTCGAGCAATCAAAACAGAAAACACACCCCAAGGCATAGACAAGCACAACCAACCATAGCACAAGAATCAACAAACCAAACAATCAGCCCTGACCATGTCAAGACATACTCTGCCTAGATAACTCTGCATCAAATCATTAGGATAACGACCCTAATGAAGAAACTTTACCACATCAGACTTGGCATCAGCAATCCTCACCAGGGTAAGTGTTTACACTCACACTCAACTAGGCTTGGTGTGTAATCACTCAAATATGCAAATTAACAAGACACACGACATAGTTTGCACATCAACCCGAGTTAAAATCCACATGCTCAGGCAATCAACAATCAGAAATGAACTTTGCACCATAAAAAAGGATTGAAAGGAAAGATGTGTATAGAGAATATGAAGAATATGGAGAGAAAAGGGAAAGAAAGAGAGAAAATAGGAAAAGCAAGAGGATAGATTATATACAAAGAGTAAAAAGAGGAAGGAAAAGAGAAGGAGAATAGAATGAAAAACCCGGATGGAGATGAAGCGGTGAGGCAGTATCCGTCAAGGGCAGACAGTCGAGGGCTAGATGAATTTCTTCTTCTAGGGGGGGGGAGAGTTCTTCTCTTGGAAACTATGCTGACAATACTTCATTCTTTTGGCTCGTGCTTTTGCCTTCTCTCTTATTTTATTTTGAAACCATCTGACATTTTCTTTTCTTTTCTTTTTCTGGTTTTGAAATTTTTTTTCATTTCTTCTTCATTTTTTTTTTTTTTTTTTTTTTTGAAATATCAAAGAGGCACGAATTTGACAACTAATTCAGCTGCTGAAGATTGAATTAGCTTGAGAGTTTTTCCAACTTACTTCAGCTAAGACTTGATGAAAGTATTTTGGCTAGGACTTGATTTCTTTTTAGATTAGCTTGATGATCATGCCCTAGCCCTTTTTCGGCATCTACACCTTCTTGTAGGTCTCCCCCACACTTGGGCTCTGCTGATCATCTAGCCCGCCACCTCTGACGAATACCGCTCATCTGCCAAGGAAAAGGGATCAAGGAAAGTGAGAACAAGTGGTTAAAGAAGAGAGAAATGAGAAAGAGATGAGAAGATGTCGGGGGCTAAACGAAAAAGAGTGTCGAGGGCTAAATGAAGAAAAAGAGAGGAAGAATAGAAAGAAAAAGAAACGAAAACAAAGATGCAAAGTTCATTTTTTTCCGTCTTTTCGCTGCTTTCCTAAGACTGATGGTGCCCATACCCAGGGGTCTCATGCAAACTTAGTGGAGTGTCTAGCTAAGCATTGAATCACACATGAAAAATATAACTGTTTAGTCTCAAATGCTCACAAGGTGCTATAAATGATTGCTGATGTTTAGTGCAGATGCAGGTTATAAGAGCTAACAAACAAAGCATGCAAGATCTAGGGCAAGACCAACATGAAAGGCAATTCATTTCTATGTGCACAAGTCAGAAGTGTTTGTCCATACTCGAGGGTTTTAAAACTAGGCAGTGTGTTAATTGTGGCCAAAGCTCTAATCCGAAAAAAATTGCCCAAAATAAACACATATGTGTCGCTCCCCCACACTTAAGCAACGCATTGTCCTCAATGCGAAGAAAGGACTCAAACAAGGGCATACGAAAATAAAACAGAAGAAATAAAAGTAAAAGGAAAGATGAGAGAGGAAAGAAGCGTGGGTTGCCTCCCACGAAGCGCCTTAGTTATCGTCCAGGGCAAGACATTGGTTGTTCGAACTTCAACCAATCCTACTAAATGCTTTCCATCCTCTTAGTTTGATGTGAATTAGGACATGAAGTGGATAGTCCAGTAGTAGCAAAGCATCCTGCAGGCAACCATAATATGATTCAAATGTTAATTTGGGTTCCCGCAAAGCAAAGAGGAAAAAATTGTAATGTGTAAAAGGTGATTCAAGAAAAGGATCAACATAATTAGAAAGTTTAGAAATCTCCCTATCACACATAACATCTTTAGATCTCAAGTCCTTGATTAACTCTTCCTCAATCTCTCTCAAATCCTCATTCTCAATCTCCCCTGGCTGGAATTCTGTGTCTAGGGCAAGACGCTCTTCACAAAAGTGGATGTGGTGAAAATCCTCAAAAACCTCAATCCCGTGGCCTACCAAAGTGTCAGAACAGATCTGGAGTTGATTTGGCGAATCTGGCTAAACAACGGCTTCTGCCTCTAATTGTGCGTCTAGGGCTAGACGCTTGTTGGCTTCTGACTCTGAGGAAAAGCATCCTGGATCCTCCAATTTTAGCTCATCAGTTGACATGAAAAGTTCATCTATCCCATATGGATCATCATCTTGGTCTAGACACTCAAATGGCAACTCCCATAGGACGGCGATGGGTAAATTCTCCTCTTCACTTAGATAGTCATCACTATCTAAGTGCTGCAAATATTGTGCTATAGGAGTGATTGGGTGACTCATAATCTGATTGGGCAAAGGTGTTGGAGCTAAAACTTTCGGTGCAGATGTTGGGGCAACGTCTAGGGCAAGCTGCTCGGGTAGGCATGCAAAGTTTGTTTCAATGGCCTCTTCACGCTGTTGCTCCTTAAGTTCCTGCATGGTTACTTTTATCTCCTTAAGTTGATTCACCATGTCAGCTAATTCCTCCAGACGCTTCTGCTTCTTAAGCTCCTCCAAGGCTAATTTCATCTCCTCAAGTTGGTTCGCTAAGTCAGCTACTGCAGCAAAATCTTCTTGGGTAAAACATGCGTCTTGTGGAGGTTGTGGAGGCTGAAGATATTGATAACTAGGTTCGGGCTGCACTCCATAGTTGAAATTTCCTTGATTCCACCACGGGGGGTTAGGACTAAAATACTGAGGAAAAGAGGGTGAGTGAGAATAAGAATTAAAATAAGACATTGAAGAAAGAAAATAAAATCTGGAATCGTCCAGGGCAAGATAGTGTAGGGGTGATGACGTTTTCAGCGTCGAGGTCTGGACGAAAATGGTGGGCGAGGTGCAGATCTCCTGGTCATACAAAAAAGAAACAAGAAAAATTAGAACTATTCATTTCCCCGGCAACGGCGCCAAAATTTGATGCGCCGTCGAAACGCGCGTCAAAAGTAATATTTATAATCCTGATAGGCTAGATGCACAAATTAATGTATATAGCGGCAAGTCAGGGTCGAACCACAGGGAAATGAAACACTAGATTTAATCTTGCCCTAGATGTATGATCAGGATGAAAATGCACTAGACAGAAAAGTAAATCTGGGGGGGGTTTGGTTGGTTAGACGAGCCTAACCAACGATGGCAGTTGATATCGGTGCAGAAAACGTAAATAAAATGAAAATGATAAAAAAAACAGAAGAATAATAATAAAAGCGGTGCAGACAGACAGATATAGCAAAAAAGAAATTAAAACAAGAAGAGATAGAATATCAAATAAGAAGGAGATAACGAAACAGGTAGAGACAATAAATCAGGTAAAGGGGAAATCTTAGCAGGGGTAGACGGTGGATTGCGTCGAGGTCTAGTCGGTCATTGGTGCAAGGATAGACTGTTTTCACGCCATAGACGTGCTATAGGAATCATGTTTTCACGTGGATCCCCTACTTCTCTTCTTAAGAGAAGTCACTCCCAAGGTACGCTTATGGGAGTGGCCGTGACACTGTGCCCAAGGTACGCTTATGGGTCAGACACGCAGGCCCGTGAAGTGGAGAGAAGACACGTCTAGGGCTAGACACTGAGAAGTCTGCCCTAACCGGTTTCTTGCCCTAACCAGATTGGACCAAACGACATGGTGACTCTAGGCTAGGTGCCTACTCTATTCCATGGCCTCACGTTAGTTATTACCATGGAAATGACAATATTCATGAGAAACATGCAAATAGATGATCAAACTACCAACAAATATCACACGAAATGACAATAAAATGGCAAGAAAGCGGATACAATAATGAAAACGTTTTAAGAGCACTTTGACCTCCCAACTATCCTCTTGCAATCCTTAAAATACCCCTGCCAAGACTAGAAACTTAGCCAATCATGCTAAGAATCAAACACAAAATAGATGGAGAAATCAACATAAACAGAGAAGAGGTGCAGATGAAAATGAAAATCTAGAGCACTTAATTAAAACCGGCCGGAGCTTCAAAGCTCCGGCCAAAATCTGGAAAAACAAGAAGGGAACAGATCCCAAAGTTAGAGAGAGAGAGAGAAAAATGGCTACAATGATTCAAAACCCTAAAAAAAGGAAAAGCTCCCCTAAAGCCCTAAAAACTAAGGTTTATATACAAGACAATCCCACAAGGGGACAAAATAGGACAGCTGGTTGGGGAGGAAGGAAGGAAGGGGCGTCCTTGACAGCTGGTAGAGGGAATATTGCATAGAATCCCGCTAGAATCTTTCTGGCATCTTTTGTCAAGCGTCAGCCTAGACGAGGAGCGTCATCTAGGGCAAGACGTAAGATATCTTCTAGGGCAAGACGACTTAGCTAGGGAATATTCTGGAATCTCTTTGGCATCTTTGGTCAAGCGTCATCCGAGAAGAAACATGCACGTGCGTGCGTCTAGGCCTGGACGTAAGATATCTTCAGTAGCTCATTCAGGTCTAGACGGTATAGAGGCGTCTAGGTCTCGACGACAAAACTGCGTCTAGGGCTCGACGATGAAAGATCAGCAAAAATGCATCCAAATGGCGCGCTTATCAGCAAGTTTCTCCCTTTAGTCCAAATCTACAAAGTGGTTGGAAAACAAGCCAAATTAGTAGTATCAAGTGTGAAATTAGACCTAAAAGAGAGGGAAAAACATGCATAAAAAGATACCATATCAGGTATTCAAGAGGCCGCATATCAGAACGCTCTCACCATTATCCCTCCCGAGTTCAACAGTCACAAAGCTCTTCGGGAGCTCTCTGGACGAGACAAGATCCTGTTTGACTCTCGCCATGCCAAGGCCCACTGCATTCAAGACCCAGCGCTCCGCATCCTGCAACGCTTCCTGTCCATTGCCCTCGCAGGAAAATTCGGGACCTCTGGGCAGCTTGCCCAAACGGAGCTGTTTTTCCTATGGGTCATGTACCATAAGAAGCGCGTCAATCTTGGCTACTGGATCGCCACCGCTGCCCACAATGTTGCCAATGCCCCCCAGGGTCGCTCTCCTGTTCTTGGATCACTTGTCACCAGCCTGGCCTCCCAACTTTACACCTCGACACTGCGGGAACTCAACCTGTATCGACACCCGAATTCCTTCAAGATCCTTGGTTTCAAATCCTTAGACGCGATGGAATTTCTTTGTGTTATTGACGGTATCTTGAGCTTCCATGCAGGTAACAAGGGCAGGATCGAAGGCAAGTATGAGTACCTAGACCTCTCCAAGCCGTCTGCTGCTCCCGAACCTCCTCCCAGCAAAGCAACCACTTCGACTGCCCCGAAGCCCACAGTTGACTCCCGAGTGCCCGAACCCACTCCAGATGAATCCACTACGAACCAGCTCCTCCGCCTGATCCTGGAAACCAACCTCGCGATCCTTCGAGAGATCCAAACTCAGGCTGACGTGCTGATTGCGATGCGCCGTTCTCGTCCTCCCCCATGATCCCGAACACTTTCCACCCCTTTGCCCCTACGTGGGCTATTTATCTCTGAACAATTTACTTTTCTGCACTTTCTTTAAACTGCCTCATCTTTTGTCTCCTTCCCGCATTGAGGACAATGCGCTGCCTAAGTGTGGGGGGAGTTTCAACTGCTAGTATTTAAGTAGTTATTATACTAATGTTCTAGTTTAATTTTCCTAAGTGCTAGTATTTAAGTAGTTATTATACTTATGTTCTAGTTTAATTTTCCTAAGCTTATGCATGATTTCTTTTGCAATTTTTTTTCGGATTTTAGCTCAAGGCCTATTTTTGAAAACACCTCAATGATGGACACACCTGACTTACGCACATAGAAGGAAAATGCTTTATTAGACAGGGTCCCGAATGATTCATGCTTTGCCTATTATGCCTTATATCTGCTTCAAGACCTAGACACCAGTAGTCACGAATTAGCACCTTCTGAGCATTTGAGCCTTCATGCCTATATTTATTGTTTGAGCGAATGCATGACTAGGTACTGGTTGAGCTTGCATGATATACATGGGTATAGACATAGGAAAGCAGCAAAAAGATTAAGTCTTCGTATCACATTGTTTTCTCTCATTTCTTTTCTTCTGTGCTGTTCTTTTCTTACCCCCGAACCCCTTCTTGACCTTCCATTCTGACCATTTGAATTTTTCTTGATCTTTCTCTTGGCAGGTGAGCGATGTTGTTGGGAGCACCATCGAGGGCTAGACTAAACCAGAAGAAGCAGCGAAGGCAAAGTGTGGGGGTCACGCATCCATTCAAGACCCCGAATGCTGGCGCAAATTCAAGTCCTCAAAAGCTAAATTCAAGGGCAGACCAGAACGAAAAACCACTTCCCATCCACAGCAAAACACAAGTGTAGGGGAGTGGAATCAGGCATCGGTCCCCCAAAGAAAAGGTCTCATTCCTCAACCAGACCAGCTCTACTTCCCCCTCTCGAAAAAAAAAAAAAAAAAAAAAGGGCAAAAGAAAATAGAAAAATAGACAGAAAAATAAAAGAGAGAAGAGAGCAAGACCATACCCTCAAGAAGAGGAAAAACAAACAGCCAGTATCATTCAAGGCCTCGAGCCTCTGTCCCGAAATACAGCAAGGGTCCCCCTCGAAAAAGAAAGCCTAGTCTAGTCTTCGCCCTCAGCAACATTGTCTCACCATCTTAATTCCTTCTGCCAAGGGAGTGTTCCAGGTTTGAGTCGGTTCCGCCACCTTCTCATTTCACTTCCTTTCTCTCCCTCTTCTCCACTTTTTCCTCTCATAATGCTTCTTTCTATTTCCCCTTATCATTTATTTTCCTTGCTTCCCTTTCTTGCCCCGATGCGAAGTCTTTTGATTGCTAGATTGCTTATGCACGTGTCTAATGTACTCGGATTGATATGCAAGCTTGATTTTTTTTGTGCCGTGTTATAGCATACTTGAGTGTTTAAACACCTAGCCCACGAGTGTGAGTGCAAACACCGATTCATGTGAGGATTGCTGGTGAATAGGCTGATGTGGAAAAGTCTCTTCTTAAGGGTCGTTATCCTTCTGATTTGATGCAGGTGTATCTAGGCGGAGTCTGTTTTCATTTTAGGTCTCGAATCTTAACAAGCCTGCTTATTCTCTGTGCTATAGTTTGGTGTGTCTGTTCTGTTTTGGGGACTGTTTTAAATTTTGTGAATGCTCGAGGGCGAGCATTGGGCAGTGTGGGGGCTATTTGATAGCATGTTTTTATGCATGATTTTCCCTCCATTTTCTCACTTATTTAGAGCTTGATTCTGCTAATTTACCCTTGATTTCATTACTATTGCAGATCTAGGCCTAAAAAGGGAATTTATGCTAAAACAAACGTTTTTGGTGCATTTTGAGCGAATTCGAGCTTCAAGACCAAAAGTCGAGGTCCCGAGTCCAAAGCAGCGTTCAAGGTCCCGAATCGGATTCCCAGTTCGGGACTCCCGAAGGGTAAAGGATGACGTTTCCACGTGTCACCCCACCTAACGCCCATGTGATCCCTCTGACACTGTTCTGACGCTCTGCACTGATTACCAAACACCTGCGGATTTCAGTCTTGAGCCCACTCCAGACCTGCGGATTTCAGTCTTGAGCCCACTCCAGACCTGCCAAAGCTGGAAAAACCAGACAGCTTTATGCTTTTCCAGCTTTGTGCTTTTGGGAACATAGATCCACTTCTTTAGGCTTTCAATTAATGCATTTTGTCCCTAGTTTTTGGGCTGTAGATATTTTGTGCTTGGAGCTCTACTATATAAAGGGCATCCATGAATAGTTTTAGGGGCTTTTTCTGGGATCTCTCCTAGTAATTAATTAATTAGCATAATTTAGAAGTAGCTTAGACTTCTCTCTAGTTTCTCTCTCTAGCCATTGTTAGCTTCTTCAACATTGCTGCCGAGCTATAAACGGAATTTTAGTAACAAGTTTTCTTCCCTTACACTATTTAATTACTTGTTATGCTTTCCTTAATCGTTATTTGTTTATCTTTAAGTATGAGTAGCTAAATTCCTAGTTCTTGGCAAGGCTGATTCAAGGGTTGCAGGGGCAGATTCGAGGCCTTAATGTGCTTAATATATTCTTGATGCTATATTCAACTATTCATCGATTTAATTACATCTTTGCATGATTTAATTTGAGGCCTGATCAACTGAGAATTATCTTGTGTAAATGTTGTCATTTATGTGATGAATACGGAAGGAAAGTTGCATGAGCAAGTAGGCCTCTGTTTAGTCTTGACTGTGTCAAAGTGGTCTCGAATAGATCGGTTGGGTAGTTGATTAGAGTTGGGTCACGAGTCTGACAAACTGAGGGACTTTAGCTCTAGATCTGTCTTTTCTTAACTTCATGAGCAGTTTGAGTATGGCCCTCCCGCATTCGTGCCTGGAGGGATGGCGGACTGTCAAGACTACCTCATATGTGGAAACGGGGGGTAGTTTCTCTTAAGAGAAAAGTAGGGGATATCCGAGGAATCTGGTCCCCATGTCATTTCTATGACATCTTGAATGGAATACCCTTGAGCTGATGACGATCTGGTCCCGAATGCAACCCAGAGTGCCTTTGCCGAGAACCCTTTCTCCATCTGATTACTTGAGCTTATTTCACCCTTGTTCTGTTTCACGCCTGTACTGTTATTCCTGCATCTGTTACTGACCTGTTTTACTATTTCTGGATTTATTCGCTGATTCACTTATCTTACCATTCGGGACCCCGAACGTGACATTCGGGACCCCGAATATTGCTTTCTTAGATAGAATTGTTAGCTCCCGATATCTGTCTTGGCCAACTCGTTGGCCAAGTAAAATCCCCCCCTAATTGTTACTATTCATGCTCTTCTCCCCCGAATACATTCAAGACCATAGATCAGTTTCTCACAGTCCCTGTGTTCGACCCTGACTCCCACTGTACACTTTATCTCTTGTGCACACACATTTTCAGGCACTATAAATTCTTTATTTGATTGACGATCATAGATCCATCAGCGCTAGGTGTCTACTTCGATCCTCTTGGTCAACACCGTGGCCAAGAGGAATGACTGCTGTGATAAGCCACTTAACCCTAGATTGGACAGATCTAAAATTAATCAAAAAACACAGTAAAGTTATTATGAGATTGGTTAAATGTAAATTTAAGATTAATAAGATCAATTAGGTCTCATGCAAACTCATATTCATGCTTTAAACACCTCTACTAAGAACGATTTGCTTAGCTACTCATGCTACTATTAAAAACAAACAAAAAATATATTGTAATAAGAGAAATCCTTCGCTTCCGAAGGAGCAAAGATGAATTTGTTTCACAGAGAAGGAAAACCAGATTAGGCGAAGTCGGCTCTCTCTTTCAAAAACCTAGGCAGCGAGTATATATAGTCTCCTCTGCCAATAAAATCTCTCAAAAGAAAATAATTAATTAAATCCCAATTAAACTCTAAATTATATCTAATCACTCTCCCTCTCAAAATAGAAGTCTTCATGGGCGAGATAAAGGAGGTTGGTCACAGTTCCAACACTCTTGTGGATAAAATCAACAATCGACATCACTATAGGAGTCTTCCGCTAGTATCGCCGCTTACCCAGATGATATCCTCTTGGTTAAAGAATGACCAAGAAAGTGACCAATAGAGGTGTTTGTCTGATGGTAGGATTCTGCCAACCAGGTTGCTCGTCTTGACCAAGAGACAAACTAAGAAAGATGTCTGCTCCTATCTTGTTTGAATTTGACTCGATTCTGCTCTTTTTTGCTCATTTGCTCTCTAGATTTATTTCCTACGATAATCATGGAATTCATACTGAAATCAATAGAAATACCATTCGAAAATGCATGAAAACATGTAGTAAAACCACTGTAATTTAGGCTCAATCAGGCCATATGGTAACCATTCGGCACCCTTGACATCGTTTCTTGCAAACACCGAATCGAAGAACAAAAAAATACAAACCACTATAAGTGGAACCAGTGAGAAACTCCATAAGAATTATATAGAATTTCCCGTGAATAATAATAGTAATCATGCATATAATAAAGCCTCACACCCTTCTAAAAGTTTCATGCAATCTTTCGCGAACTAGTCGCGCATGTAGTGTTTCCAAACGCACACTCTACAGACCAAAATAGTCTCATGACCTCTATTTTGTCGGGCTCTTATCATATTACAGGAGTTTATAGTAACCTTTCCATAATTAACATGCACATAATTTGGTGAAATGGCCTTGCTAGTAAAACTAACCATCATGAATAGCGATCGACCAAGCAATAATTTTTGTGATGCATTTTCTTTCTCATATCAAGTAATACACTTGATACCTCACATTATTTTCAAGAAAGAACAACAAAAAAATTCTCTGAAACCTGAAGAATATATATACCAATACATAATAATAAAAGTTTAATGGTAGAATTCTCACCTTAGCTCGGTTTCTCCTAAACAATCACCCAAACATAAGATTCAGACTTCCTACCACATATACACAACAAAACAAGTCACATATCAAGTAAAAAGTAACTAAACCTCTACTTAAATCTCTGTTTTATCAATTTAAACTGTAGAAACTCTTATCCCATAATTCATTTTCCATTTTCTACTGTAGGTTTCACCTAAAACAATGTTTAGTAGAACCCGAATAACTTTTAGCTCCGAACAGAACTTTGTACGAAATTTTGATAGACCTTCCCCCATCTAATACCGATCTTTAGCCACCGGAACCATAATTTTTAGACACCTATAGACCACTAAGCGAAAAACAAATAGTGCAAAAACTTGTTTTGCAGCTTCTTCTTCTTCTTTTTCTTCTCTCCTCAACTCTAACTTATTTGTCTAAAAGATGAGAAGATAAGATGCTGTAGTTCGGTTTCAAGTAGGAGGTGAAGAGCTTATCTTGGCAAGTAGAAGGTGGCGAGCTCCTTAGTGCCTAATTTCACATTCAACAATTGACTCTTCATAGCTCCATACTCATCCTAACACCTCCTGCTTGTACTGTTTTTATTTATTTACTAAGTCCTTGAACTATTGCATATTTATTATCCGGTCCTTCCAATCTAACCCTCGTACTTTTAATTTACTCAAATTGAGTTCCTATTAAATTATTTGTTTCAATTACACCCTTTATAAAGTATTTTAGTTTGGTTAGGCTCAACAAATTCCTTTTGCAATTCATTTTGGACCTAAGACACATAAATGTCTCCGGCCAAAGCCTCGCCGCAGGGCCAAGTCTTGTCCGCGCGGTGTCTGGCAAGCGCGCGCGCTGGTTCCTCGATTCAAATAAAAAGAACATGTTATTCAATGCAACCAAATATTCCAAAACCATAGTCAACGATTTTACATTTAGGAAAAAACACCATAAATTAACTAGGAGATGAACCCGATAGTTCAAATACATCATCAAGACAACCAGGTCATAAAACGAGAGGATTGGACCCCATAATTCGAATACTATATTAAAAAAAATAGAAAAGACAGTGCCGTTTTAGTTTTCTGTAACTATGTCGGAAAATCTCTAACATTTATCCATTCCCCATCCATCTGAATGTTCATTTTCAATAAATTCATCGCATCCTTCGGGTGTCTTGTTCAAGTCAAAACCAAGGCCTCTCGATGATTCTAGATCACACTCTAATCGAGTTTGTTTTTGAAAAGTATCAGCTGTCATTTTGGACTCAACTTCATTTTCAAATTCTGATGCAAGGCCAGAATCAATTGCATCTAAAGTTTTGGCAGCCCTATTTTCATCTGCTACTACTCGGAATTAGATTCAAGGTCTGGTTCCAGATGATAATCAATAAAAGGCCTAGAGGGGGGGTGAATAGGCACTTCAAAAAATCTGCACACAAGAGAAGAGAGAATAGCAAACACAAGATGTATAGTGGTTCCAATTCACAACCGAATTGTACTCCACTACCTAAGAGTCCTCCTCTTAGGATTTTCGAATGCAAACCTTTGCTATTCACTTGAGCTTTTACGGGTTCAGCTCACAACCTTACAATTGGTTTTCCGGGGCTCACCAACAACCTTACAAGTAGTTTTTCACGGGCTAAACTACAACCTATAGTTTTTCAAGGCACAACTATAACCTATGGTTTTTCAAGGGCTCAACCACAAACCTAAGTTCTCTTTCAATGGGATGAGAACACTACCCTTAACCAAAAAGTGTTAGGTACACTTTTCAAACCTTAACAATAATTTTGTATAAATTATGCAACAAACAATTGGTGTACAAAATGAATACTTGTATGAATAAATTCAACACCAATAAATGAACAATTTACCTCAAGAAGAAAGCTTTGAAAGAACTCACAAAATGACACAAGTGAAGAATGAAATCTTTGAAGATAGCTTGTGTAAGAGAATTTCAGATTTTGGGAGTTTGTAAATGATGATTTGAGTATAAGAGCTTTCTTGCTGTTCTACTTATTGTTCTACTCATCTAGGATGAGTATAAATACTCTTTGATGGATGGATGATCAGACAAGAGAGTATGGAGTCAAAAGGAGCCGTTTTTAGTGGACAAAATGACTGTTGAGAAACTAGCCGTTGGGCAAAACGCTATGGCGTTTTGAATAACGCTATAGCGTTTTGCTACTGAAGTTATTTCGTAACTTCAGAGGCAAAACGCTATAGCGTTTTGCTCCTGGACGAAATCCTTCATTCCAGTAGCAAAACGCTATAGCGTTTTCACAAACGCTATGGCGTTTTAAGCCTGACGAAAATGCCAAAAACTCATCTTTTCGAAACACATTTTCGCTCAAAAACATTTTCGCTTAAAAACTTTTCGCTCAAAACCTTTTGACAAATATTCTTGAGGTATTCATGAACATTAATCAAGTGTTAAATTGAATCATACTTACATGATTAGAGTTCTAATGTACACTTGATCTTCTAGCTTGTGATATCTTGATTTGTTGCTTCTTTTCTTATTTGCTTGATCACAAACTACACACACTTTAACTTCAAATTGCATTAGTAATACTAATTAGTTTGTGTGTCTAAAATCATCAAAACAAAGAGTAAGTTGCCCTTGGGCTAACAATCTCCCCCTTTTTGATGATGACAACCACAAGCTAATTATAAAACATAATTGAACTAGCAATTGAAGTTGAAGTCAAAATGGAGAAAACTTACATCTCCATCTTTGCCAAAGGGATGCTCCCCCTACATAAAACATTAGTGCACAAAGAGCTACCAATAAAATGCATTAGTACAAATAGAACATGGCAAAAGATTTTAAAGTTTTGCTCCCCCTGAAACTTACATTTCCCCCTAAACATATTCTCCCCCTCAACTTATTCTCCCCCTTTGTCATTAGCAAAAAGGTTAAATAAATCAAAGAAGACCAACTAGATTATATAAGGAGTAATAAAGGAGCAAGCAAAGATCAAATGCAACTCACCAACAAAACGATTATCCAATCAAAAGTTGAAATAGAGAGATGATAACCGAAAGCTTACTCAAATGGATTGCAAATACCGATTTCATGTCTAAGCTCCACAAAACGTTCTTTGGCAAGAGCTTTGGTAAAAATATCTGCAAGTTGATTGTTAGTACCAACAAATTCAAGCATAATATCTCCTTTAGCCAAATGATCACGAATAAAATGATGTTTTATATCAATGTGCTTAGTTCGTGAGTGGCAAATAGGATTCTTGGTCAATTGGATAGCACTTAAATTATCACAAAAAACAGGAATTTTACAAAACTTAAGATCAAAATCTTCTAAGGTTTGTTTCATCCATAAAATTTGAGATACACAAGATCCGGCAGCAATATATTCAGCTTCCGTAGTGGAAATTGCAACAGAATTTTGTTTCTTACTTGACCAAGAAACCATAGCTTGTCCCAAAAATTGACATGCACCACTTGTGCTCTTCCTATCGGTTTTAGAACCGGCAAAATCTGAATCGGTATAACCAATTAAATCAATGCTAGACCCTTTGGGATACCAAAGACCTAATTTAGATGTACCTTTCAAATATTTGAAAATTCTTTTCAAAGCAATCAAGTGAGACTCTTTAGGACAAGATTGAAAACGAGCAAATAGACAAACACTAAACATTATATCCGGTCTACTTGCCGTTAAATATAAAAGACTTCCAATCATACCTCGATATAGAGTAATATCTATATCTTTACCATCTTCATCTTTGTCGAGGTTGACGGTTGGACTAAGGGGAATAGGACTCTCCTTGACATCTTTGTATCCATATTTGTTGAGGAGATCCTTGATATATTTTGCTTGATTGATGAAAATACCCTCTTTGGTTTGTCGAATTTGGAGTCCAAGAAAGAATGTCAATTCTCCCATCATGCTCATTTCGAACTCACTATGCATACATTTTTCAAATTCCTTGCACAAAGAATCGTTAGTGGCACCAAAGATAATGTCATCAACATAAATTTGCACAATCAACATATGCTTACCATCATGTTTAGTAAAGAGTGTAGAATCAATCTTTCCCATCTTAAAACCATTTTTCAATAAAAATTGACTCAAACGATCATACCAAGCTCTAGGGGCTTGTTTAAGACCATATAGAGCCTTTTCCAATTTAAAAACATGGTTAGGAAATTTATGATCTTCAAAACCGGGAGGTTGCTTAACATATACTTCTTCCATGATGTAACCATTCAAAAATGCACTTTTAACATCCATTTGATATAAACTTATATTTTTAAAACATGCAAATGCTAACAACATGCGAATGGCTTCAAGTCTAGCAACCGGGGTAAATGTTTCATCAAAATCAATACCTTCTTGTTGGTTATACCCTTGGGCTACCAATCTAGCTTTGTTCCTTATAACATTTCCCGATTCATCAAGTTTGTTTCTAAAAACCCACTTGGTTCCAATAATAGTGTGGTTGCTAGGCCTAGGGACTAAATTCCAAACACAATTTCTCTCAAATTGATTTAGTTCCTCTTGCATGGCAATCAACCAATATTCATCATGAGAGGCATCATCAAATTTCTTAGGTTCAAATTGAGAGACAAAAGCATGATGATCATTTAAATGTCTAAGAGATGAACGAGTGACTCTACCTTGGCGATTACCTATAATTTGTTCTTGTGGATGGGCATTCATAATTTTCCAAGGTCTTGAATTTGAGGGGCCTTGATTACTTTGATTTGCTTCAACATTTGCATCATCAAGGACCTCTTCTACTGTTTCCTTCTCCTCCTGAATTTTTAGATTTTCTAGAGAAGGTGTGTTGTCCTTTGAATCATCAAGAATCTCCATAGGAGGATACTCTTGAAGGCTTCCAAAAATATCAACATCATCAACACTAGCTGTCTTTTGCACACTTTCAAAAGGATTAGTCTCATCAAATGCAATGTGCATGGATTCTTCTACAACTAGAGTTCTTTTATTATACACTCTATAAGCTTTGCTAGAAGTAGAGTATCCAAGGAAAATACCTTCATCCGACTTCGCATCAAATTTTCCTAAATTGTCTTTGATATTCAAAATAAAACATTTACACCCAAAGACTCTAAGATGACCAATGGTGGGTTTTCTATCATACCATAATTCGTAACAAGTCTTGTTTAAAAGAGGACGAATTAAAACACGATTTAAAACATAGCATGCGGTACTAACGGCTTCGGCCCAAAAATATTTTGGCAAAGTATGTTCATTCAAAAGAGTCCTAGCCGCTTCTTGCAATGACCTATTTTTCCTCTCAACTACCCCATTTTGTTGAGGAGTGCGAGGACATGAAAAATTATGATTAATACCATTTTCATTGCAAAACTCTTGAAATATACCATTTTCAAATTCTCCACCATGATCACTTCTAATTTTGGAAATTTTGAAACCTTTTTCATTTTGAATTTTATAGCAAAGTCTTTTGAAGTTATCACATGCATCATGTTTATGAGACAAGAATAAAACCCATGTAAATCTAGAATAGTCATCCACAATTACAAAACAATACTTCTTACCACCCAAGCTAGCTGTCCTTATTGGTCCAAAAAGGTCAAGGTGAAGAAGTTCAAGTGGCCTAGAAGTAGACACGGATTTGATGGACTTGAATGAGCTCTTGATTTGCTTTCCATATTGGCACGCATCACACAAGCCTTCCATCTCATACTTCAAAGTAGGTAGTCCTCGTACAAGCTCCTTCCTAGATAGCTTTGCAATATGATCCATTCCTACATGAACAAGTCTCCTATGCCATATTGAAGAATTATCTACTAAAGCACTTAAACATGTATGATCATTGTTAGAAATATCATTCAAATCAATCATGTAAATATTTCTAACTCTATTGCCAATAAAAACAAGTGCTTGTGTGTGTACATTTCTAACTTCACAATGTGTAGAATAAAAAATAACATATAAATCTCTATCACATAATTGACTTATGCTCAAGAGGTTGAATTTTAAACCTTGTACAAACAACACATTTTCAATAGAAGGAGAATGACCAACTTTACCGATGCCCAAAACCTTGCATTTTTGGTTATCGCCAAAGGTTACACCTCCTTTGTCTTTCTTCTCCAAATGAGTGAATTTTGACTTGTCACCCGTCATATGCCGTGAACACCCGCTATCCAAATACCATTTTCGTTCATTGGGTTTCCGGCATTCCTACAAAGACAAATTAGTTAGTCCTAGGAACCCAAACATGTTTGGGTCCTTCCTCATATGCATGTGTACCCTTTGGTACCCAAATTTGTTTCCAACTAACAAATCCTTTACGAATGTAGCAAAAATAGGATAAGTGACCAAATTTCTTGCAATAGCTACATTTATAAATAGGCTTGGCATGTGAAAATTTGTTTTGAGTTCTAGATGAACTAGCATGATCATTTGAAGAATTAGCTTTAACAAAAACATTTTTACCCTTGTTCATGCTAGTGGAGGAGTTAAAACCAATGCCATGCATATTACCAATTCTCTTTTGCTCATCTATGCATTTATGATGGCTATGACTACTCTTCATATATTTGGCTAATGTGTTCTCAAGAGTTTTAACCTTTTCTTCTAAAATTAAGATTTCTTTAGAAGAATCCTTACAAAGCTCACATTTGCCATTTTCCTCTTTGAGCTTACCACAAGCAATATCAAGCAATTTATTTTCATTAGTCAAATTTTTGTTAAGCTCTTCTAGTTCACTAATATCATTCTTAAGGCTTTCTAGTTCCTTAACAAAATTAGTATTTTTCATAGTAGCATTTTCAAAACGAGTAGCTAGTTCATTAAAAACTTCTTGCAATTCATCATGATTACGTTCATTACTAGAAGAGTTGCAAGAACTTACCTCATCATCACTTTGAGCCATAAGGCACAAGTTAGCTACTTCATCTCCGGATGAGGAATCCAAAGGATCACTACTTGAAGTTTCATCCTCATCACTCCATGTGGAGGTTGCTTTAAATGCTCTCCTATGATGTTTCTTCCCATCCTTCTTGTTCTTTGAGCTGTGTTTTTCATACCTCTTTTTCTTTTCGAGTCTAGGACATTCACTCTTGATATGCCCTGGTTTGTCACACTCAAAGCACACAACATCAACATTAGAATTGAATTTAGAATGGTTAGAAGACTCACCTTGATATCTATTCTTCTTGGAATTTGATTTCCAATGCTTATGGAGTTTTCTTGTGAAGAGAGCAAGAGTCTCATCATCTTCTTCAGTCAACTTGCTAGTGAGGGCAATGCTTTTCTTTTCCTTAGTATTTGCCTCTTCTAAATTATATAAGCCCAACTCATGCTCAAAAGCGGTGAGTGAACTCACAAGTTGAGTATAAGAAGGCTTCACTTCCTTTTGCTTGATGGTGGTCTTGATTGCTACCCACTTGCTTGGTAGAATGCTTAAGAGTTTCCTCACCATCTCCGAATCACTTTGAGTCAATCCGAGATTATCCATGGCACTACATAAATTCTGCAATCTTGTGCTAAGATCATAGATAGACTCTCCTTGCATCATCTTGAATAGCTCATATTCAGTTTTGAGTTGATCCAAACGGAGATCACGAACTTGAGTTGTACCCTCGTGCGCCATCTCCAAAGTTTCCCAAATTTGTTTTGTTGTTTTGCAAGAGCAAATGCGATTGAACTCACCAAAAGAGATTGAGACTTGAAGAGCATACATGGCTTTAGCTTCCATGGTTTTCCTTGTCTTTTGAGCATTGGTCCACCTCTCAAAATCAAGAATTCTAAGAGATCCATCCGTTCCGGCTGGTTCGGTTGGAGCCACAAAACCCTTCTCAACACAATCCCACATCTCACAATTGAGGGAAGTAATGAAGGTCTTCATCTTGATCTTCCAATGAAGATAATTGTTGCCATCAAGGTAAGGTGGATGATTGAAAGCTCCTCTATCTTGAGTGCTGGAAATTCCTCCTCTATCCATTTGAATCTTTCACTTGAGGTTGTTAGACCCTATTCCAAGTGACCTTGCTCCGCTACCAATTGATAATCAATAAAAGGCCTAGAGGGGGGGTGAATAGGCACTTCAAAAAATCTGCACACAAGAGAAGAGAGAATAGCAAACACAAGATGTATAGTGGTTCCAATTCACAACCGAATTGTACTCCACTACCTAAGAGTCCTCCTCTTAGGATTTTCGAATGCAAACCTTTGCTATTCACTTGAGCTTTTACGGGTTCAGCTCACAACCTTACAATTGGTTTTCCGGGGCTCACCAACAACCTTACAAGTAGTTTTTCACGGGCTAAACTACAACCTATAGTTTCTTAAGGCACAACTATAACCTATGGTTTTTCAAGGGCTCAACCACAAACCTAAGTTCTCTTTCAATGGGATGAGAACACTACCCTTAACCAAAAAGTGTTAGGTACACTTTTCAAACCTTAACAATAATTTTGTATAAATTATGCAACAAACAATTGGTGTACAAAATGAATACTTGTATGAATAAATTCAACACCAATAAATGAACAATTTACCTCAAGAAGAAAGCTTTGAAAGAACTCACAAAATGACACAAGTGAAGAATGAAATCTTTGAAGATAGCTTGTGTAAGAGAATTTCAGATTTTGGGAGTTTGTAAATGATGATTTGAGTATAAGAGCTTTCTTGCTGTTCTACTTATTGTTCTACTCATCTAGGATGAGTATAAATATTCTTTGATGGATGGATGATCAGACAAGAGAGTATGGAGTCAAAAGGAGCCGTTTTTAGTGGACAAAATGACTGTTGAGAAACTAGCCGTTGGGCAAAACGCTATGGCGTTTTGAATAACGCTATAGCGTTTTGCTACTGAAGTTATTTCGTAACTTCAGAGGCAAAACGCTATAGCGTTTTGGAAAACGCTATGGCGTTATAGCGTTTTGAGAAACGCTATAGCGTTTTGCTCCTGGACGAAATCCTTCATTCCAGTAGCAAAACGCTATAGCATTTTCACAAACGCTATGGCGTTTTAAGCCTGACGAAAATGCCAAAAACTCATCTTTTCGAAACACATTTTCGCTCAAAAACATTTTCGCTTAAAAACTTTTCGCTCAAAACCTTTTGACAAATATTCTTGAGGTATTCATGAACATTAATCAAGTGTTAAATTGAATCATACTTACATGATTAGAGTTCTAATGTACACTTGATCTTCTAGCTTGTGATATCTTGATTTGTTGCTTCTTTTCTTATTTGCTTGATCACAAACTACACACACTTTAACTTCAAATTGCATTAGTAATACTAATTAGTTTGTGTGTCTAAAATCATCAAAACAAAGAGTAAGTTGCCCTTGGGCTAACACCAGAATCTTCTCATTTTTTGATTTTCCAGATGTTGACATCTCCTATTTTCTGGACTAAGAAAACAATAATTAGTAAAAAGCAATGTTAAACTAGTGATGAAACCATGGTCAATGACAAAGAATCAATACAAGTAAGGAAATTCACATGCTTAGAGCCAAAAATAATCTGTGTATAAAAAATAAACTAGCTACTAAACATGATCAAACAAACAAGGGTATTAAATCTGATTTTTTCTAATGTTGAACAAGATTTTTTTTGGAAATAACATTGTTCTGATTGGAGAAAAACTTGTTTCTAAAGAACTGGCCTTGGTTGCCATCAAAATTGGTTTGCTTTAAAGGGACTAACCACGCCCACTGATAGAGTGTATTTATGCATGATTTTCTCTCCATTATTTCATCAATTTAAGGCATGATTCTGTTAATTTACCCTTGTTTTCATTACTATTGCAGATCTAGGCCTAAAAAGGGAGTTTATGCAAAAACATACGTTTTTGGAGCATTTTGGGCGTTTTCGAGCTTCAAGACCACAGTCGAGGTCCCGAGTCTAGAATCGCGTTCAAGGTCCCGAATGGATTCGGGACCCCGAAGGGCGAAGAATGGCATTTCCACGTGTCCTCTTCCCAGACCTTCCATGTGCCTCCTCTGACACTGTTCCGACAGTCTGCACTGATCACAAAATACCTACCCCTCTGACCATTGCAGGCCTTGAGCCCATTCCAGATCTGCCAAAGCTGGTCAAGACCAAGAAAATCAGCTTTCAGCTTTTTCAGCTTTTTCAGCTTTTTGCTTTAGGGAGCATAGATCCATATTAATAGGCTTTCTTTAAATGCATTTTGTTCCTTAGTTGGGCAGAAGATATTTTATAATTGTATTTTCTAGTTTAAATAGAGGATGATAGGAAGAGTTTAGGGTATCTTGGCTTATCCATGATCATGTAGTTTTTATTTTCTTAGACTTCTCTCTAGTTTATCTCTCTAGTTCTTGTTAGCTTCTTCCCTCTTGGCCGCCGGGCTTCAAACGTTTAGTAACAAGTCTTCTTCCCTTAATCTCTTTATTTTATTATGCTTTCTTTAATTATTATTTGTTTATCTTTAAGCATGAGTAGCTAAATCTTTAATTCTTAGCAAGGCTGATTCAAGGGTTGCAAGGGCAGATTCGAGGCCTTAATGTGCTTAATACATTCTTGATGCTATATTCGACTATTCATCGGTTTAATTACATCTTTTGCATGATTTAATTTAAGGTCTGATCCGCTGGTAATTATCTTGTGTAAATGTTGCCATTTATGTGATGAATACGGAAGGAAAATTGCATGAAACAAGTAGGCATCTGTTTAGTCTTGACTGCGCTGAAGTGGTCTCGAATAGATAGGGTGGGTAGTTGATTAGAGCTAGGTCACGAGCCTGACAAACTGAGGGACTTTTAGCTCTAGATCTGTCTTTTCTTAGCTTCATGGGCGGTTTGAGTATGGCCCTCCCGCATTCGTGCCTGGAGGGATGGCAAACCGTCAAGACTACCTCATATGTGGAAACGGGGGGTAGTTTCTCTTAAGAGAAAAGTAGGGGGCATCCGAGGAATCTGGTCCCCATGTCATTTCTATGACGTCTTGAATAGAATACCCTTGAGCTGATGACGATCTGGTCCCGAATGTAACCCAGAGTGCCTTTGCTAAGAATCCTTCTCTAATTGATTATTTGCGTTTATTTTCCTTCTATTTTATTATTTCTGGAATTATTTGCTGATTTGCTTGTTTTACCATTCGGGACCCCGAATTTTGCTTTCCTAGATAGAATTTGTTAGCTCCCGAAATCTGCCTTGGCTGGCTCGTTTAGCCAAGTAAACCCCCCCCCCCCCCCCCCCCCGATTGATACTCTCCGTGCTCTTGTCCCCCGAATACATTCAAGACCTGGTCTTGAATCAGTTTCTCTCCATCCAGCCCTTGAATTCGGTTTTGTTTTGTTTCTTTTATTGTTTTATTTTATAATCTGGCCTTGTCTAGTGTAAGTCTTCACCAATCTCTGTGGATCGATCCTCTTGCCACTGTCTTCAATCTATTTTGTTGCATGTGATAAGTTGTAATAATTTGTTTGATCGTGCCCTCGACAAGCGCGCTATCAAAATGGCGCCGTTGCCGGGGATTGGTGTTAAGTCTTGCCCTAGACAAGTCCAGAATTTTGTTTTATTTTATTTCTTTCTTTAAATGTCTTATTTTAATTCTTATTCTCATTCACCCTCTTTTCCTCAGCATTTTACTCCCAACCCCCCGTGCTGGAATCAAGGAAATTTCAACTATGGAGTGCAGTCGGGACCTCGATATCAATATTTTCAGCCTCCACAACCTCCTCAAGACACGGGGTTCTCTCACGGAAATCTGGCTGCATTAATTGGCATGGTTAATCAATTTAAAGAGACCTTTCGGGAGCAGAGGCGCCAAGAGTATATTGAAGAAAACTTCACATCCTTGCCCTATCATCTTGCCCTCGACGCTGCCCCAGCTCCCGAATCAAATGATATGAGGTTGATTAACATGGAAAATCAATTAAAAGAGCTAACTTTGGAAATGCAGGAGCTTAAGGAGCAGTGGCGTCAAGAGGACCTTGAAGAAGACTCTGCATGCCTCTCCCAAATTCAAGACCCCGACGCTGCCACTTCTGCTGCTCCCGAACAGATCCCAGATCCTCGGGACCCCGAAGAAGTTCCAGCTCCCGAACCAAAATTTTTAGCTCTCTTGCCCAATCAGACGTTGGATCACCCTATCACTCCTATAGAACAACATTTGCAGCACTTAGATAGTGACGACTATTTAAGTGAAGAAGAGAATTTCTCCACCACCACCCTATGGGAGTCACCATATGAGCGTCATGACCAAGATGATGAGTCTTATGGGATAGAGGACCTTTTCATGCCTACGGATGAGCTAAAATTGGAGGATTCAGGATGCTCTCTTCTAGAGTCAAGAGCCAATATGGACTACACAGACATCGAGGTCCCGAATTTCAGCAACAAAAATCTGCCAGATTTTTGTGACGAGCTTCGAGACCTCGAAGCAGATTCAAGGGCAGAAACAATTTTCCAGCCGGGAGAGATTGAGAATGAGGATTCAAGGGTGACTGAGGATGAGGATTTAAGTGAGATTGAGGAGGAGAAAATTGAGGACTTGAGCCTTTCATCGTGCCCTCGATCTAAAGTCGTTATGGGTGAAAGGGAGATTTTAAAATTTTTTGATTATATTGATCCTTTTCTTGAATCACCTTCCACTCATTACAATTTTTTCCTCTTAATTTTGCAGGGGCCCAAATTAATATTTGACTCATATCATGGCCGCATACAAGATGCTTTGCTTCAAGAACATCCACTCCATGCGATAATTCACATCAAACTAAGAGGATGGAAAGCATTTAGTAGAATCGGTTAAAGGAAACTTGAAGAGTCAAGGCCTTGACGTTAACTAAGGCGCTTCGTGGGAGGCAACCCACGTTTCTTTCCCTTATTTTTCGGCTTTTTCTATTTTTTTATATTTTCCTATCCATTCAAGGTCCCGAGCCCACCTGACCAGGTCCCGACACTTGTTTCCACTTCGGGAACTCGAAGAAGTTCCTGCTGTCTTTTTGTCTCCTTCTCGCATTGAGGGCAATGCGTTGCCTAAGTGTGGGGAGGGTTTTATCTACCTTATTTATTTACTTCGCTTGACTGCATGTTTCAAGGTCCCGAATTTTTACTTGACTGCATGTTTCAAGGTCTCGATTTTTTTTCGGATTTTTATTTTTAATTGCTGCCTAGTTTTTGAAAACTCCCCAATGATGGACACACACCTGACTTGTGCACATAGAATGAAAATGTTGTCTTAGTCAAGGTCCCGAATATTTCAGTCTTTGCCTGCTGCACCTTATATCTGCTTCAAGACCTAGACACCAGTAGTCACGAATTAACACCTTGCGAGCATTTGAGCCTTCATGCCTATATTTATTGTTTGAGCGAATGCATGACTAGGTACTGGTTGGGTTTGCATGATATCCATGGGTGTAGACGCATTTAGACATAGGAAAGCAGCAAAAAGATTAAGTCTTCACATCAAATTGTTTTCTCTCATTTTTTCTTCTGTTCTGTTTTTTTCTCTTACCCCCGAATCCCTTCTTGACCCTCCATTCTGACCATTTGAATTTTTTCTTGATCTTTCTCTTGGCAGGTGAGCGATGTTGTTGGGTGCACTATCGAGGGCTAGACTAGGCAAACGAAGCAGCAAAGGCAAAGTGTGGGGATCCCGCAAAAATTCAAGATCCCGAATGCTGGCACTGATTCGAGACCTCAAAGCTAAAACGAAGAATTCAAGGGCAAACCAGAACGAAAAATCACTTCCCATCCACAACAAAACACAAGTGTGGGGAAGTGAAATCAGAACATCTTGCCCCCGAAGAAAAGGTCTCATTCCTCAAGCATACCAGCTCTCTCGCCCTCTCTCGGAAAAAAACAAAAAAAAAAAAAACAAAAAAAAAAAAAATCAGAAAATAGAAAAACAGAAATATAAATAAAAGAGAGAAGAGAGCAAGACCAAGCCTTGAAAGCCAAGAAGAGGAAAATCGGCAACCAGCATCCATTCAAGGCCCCGAGCCTCGGTCCCGAAACACAACAAGGGCCCCCCTCGAAGAAGAAAAGCCTAGTCTAGCTTTCGCTCCAGCAACATTGTCTCACCATCTCGATTCTTTCCTGCCAAGGGAGCATTCCAGGTTTGAGTGGGTTTAACCACCTTCTCATTTCACTTCTTTACCCTCCCTCTTCTCCATTTTTTCTTCTCATTATGCTTCTTCCATTTCCTCTTATCATTTATTTTCTTTGCTTCCCCTTCTTGCCCTCGATGCGAAGCCTTTTGATTGCTAGATTGCCTATGCATGTGTCTAATGTACTCGGATTGATGTGCAAACTTGATTTTGTGTCGTGTTATTGCATACTTGAGTGTTTAAACACCTAACCTTGTTCACGAGTATGAGTGCAAATACTAATCCATGTGAGGACTGCTGGTGAATAGGCTGATGTGGAAAAGTCTTTTCTTAAGGGTCGTTATCCTTCTGATTTGATGTAGGTGTATCTAGGCGAAGTCTGTTTTCATTCGGGGTCCCGAATCTTTACAAGCATGCTTATTCTCTGTGCTATGGTTTGGTGTGTCTGTTATGTTTTGGGACTGTTTTAAATTTTGTGAATGCTCGAGGGCGAGCATTGGGCAGTGTGGGGATATTTGATAGAGTGTATTTATGCATGATTTTCTCTCCATTATTTCATCAATTTAAGGCATGATTCTGTTAATTTACCCTTGTTTTCATTACTATTGCAGATCTAGGCCTAAAAAGGGAGTTTATGCAAAAACATACGTTTTTGGAGCATTTTGGGCGTTTTCGAGCTTCAAGACCACAGTCGAGGTCCCGAGTCTAGAATCGCGTTCAAGGTCCCGAATGGATTCGGGACCCCGAAGGGCGAAGAATGGCATTTCCACGTGTCCTCTTCCCAGACCTTCCATGTGCCTCCTCTGACACTGTTCCGACAGTCTGCACTGATCACAAAATACCTACCCCTCTGACCATTGCAGGCCTTGAGCCCATTCCAGATCTGCCAAAGCTGGTCAAGACCAAGAAAATCAGCTTTCAGCTTTTTCAGCTTTTTCAGCTTTTTGCTTTAGGGAGCATAGATCCATATTAATAGGCTTTCTTTAAATGCATTTTGTTCCTTAGTTGGGCAGAAGATATTTTATAATTGTATTTTCTAGTTTAAATAGAGGATGATAGGAAGAGTTTAGGGTATCTTGGCTTATCCATGATCATGTAGTTTTTATTTTCTTAGACTTCTCTCTAGTTTATCTCTCTAGTTCTTGTTAGCTTCTTCCCTCTTGGCCGCCGGGCTTCAAACGTTTAGTAACAAGTCTTCTTCCCTTAATCTCTTTATTTTATTATGCTTTCTTTAATTATTATTTGTTTATCTTTAAGCATGAGTAGCTAAATCTTTAATTCTTAGCAAGGCTGATTCAAGGGTTGCAAGGGCAGATTCGAGGCCTTAATGTGCTTAATACATTCTTGATGCTATATTCGACTATTCATCGGTTTAATTACATCTTTTGCATGATTTAATTTAAGGTCTGATCCGCTGGTAATTATCTTGTGTAAATGTTACCATTTATGTGATGAATACGGAAGGAAAATTGCATGAAACAAGTAGGCATCTGTTTAGTCTTGACTGCGCTGAAGTGGTCTCGAATAGATAGGGTGGGTAGTTGATTAGAGCTAGGTCACGAGCCTGACAAACTGAGGGACTTTTAGCTCTAGATCTGTCTTTTCTTAGCTTCATGGGCGGTTTGAGTATGGCCCTCCCGCATTCGTGCCTGGAGGGATGGCAAATCGTCAAGACTACCTCATATGTGGAAACGGGGGGTAGTTTCTCTTAAGAGAAAAGTAGGGGGCATCCGAGGAATCTGGTCCCCATGTCATTTCTATGACGTCTTGAATAGAATACCCTTGAGCTGATGACGATCTGGTCCCGAATGTAACCCAGAGTGCCTTTGCTAAGAATCCTTCTCTAATTGATTATTTGCGTTTATTTTCCTTCTATTTTATTATTTCTGGAATTATTTGCTGATTTGCTTGTTTTACCATTCGGGACCTCGAACGTGACATTCGGGACCCCGAATTTTGCTTTCCTAGATAGAATTTGTTAGCTCCCGAAATCTGCCTTGGCTGGCTCGTTCAGCCAAGTAAACCCCCCCCCCCCCCTGATTGATACTCTCCGTGCTCTTGTCCCCCGAATACATTCAAGACCTGGTCTTGAATCAGTTTCTCTCCATCCAGCCCTTGAATTCGGTTTTGTTGTTTCTTTTATTGTTTTATTTTATAATCTGGCCTTGTCTAGTGTAAGTCTTCACCAATCTCTGTGGATCGATCCTCTTGCCACTGTCTTCAATCTATTTTGTTGCATGTGATAAGTTGTAATAATTTGTTTGATCGTGCCCTCGACAAGCGCGCTATCAAAATGTGGGTTTTATCTACCTTATTTATTTACTTCGCTTGACTGCATGTTTCAAGGTCCCGAATTTTTACTTGACTGCATGTTTCAAGGTCTCGATTTTTTTTCGGATTTTTATTTTTAATTGCTGCCTAGTTTTTGAAAACTCCCCAATGATGGACACACACCTGACTTGTGCACATAGAATGAAAATGTTGTCTTAGTCAAGGTCCCGAATATTTCAGTCTTTGCCTGCTGCACCTTATATCTGCTTCAAGACCTAGACACCAGTAGTCACGAATTAACACCTTGCGAGCATTTGAGCCTTCATGCCTATATTTATTGTTTGAGCGAATGCATGACTAGGTACTGGTTGGGTTTGCATGATATCCATGGGTGTAGACGCATTTAGACATAGGAAAGCAGCAAAAAGATTAAGTCTTCACATCAAATTGTTTTCTCTCATTTTTTCTTCTGTTCTGTTTTTTTCTCTTACCCCCGAATCCCTTCTTGACCCTCCATTCTGACCATTTGAATTTTTTCTTGATCTTTCTCTTGGCAGGTGAGCGATGTTGTTGGGTGCACTATCGAGGGCTAGACTAGGCAAACGAAGCAGCAAAGGCAAAGTGTGGGGATCCCGCAAAAATTCAAGATCCCGAATGCTGGCACTGATTCGAGACCTCAAAGCTAAAACGAAGAATTCAAGGGCAAACCAGAACGAAAAATCACTTCCCATCCACAACAAAACACAAGTGTGGGGAAGTGAAATCAGAACATCTTGCCCCCGAAGAAAAGGTCTCATTCCTCAAGCATACCAGCTCTCTCGCCCTCTCTCGGAAAAAAACAAAAAAAAAAAAAACAAAAAAAAAAAAATCAGAAAATAGAAAAACAGAAATATAAATAAAAGAGAGAAGAGAGCAAGACCAAGCCTTGAAAGCCAAGAAGAGGAAAATCGGCAACCAGCATCCATTCAAGGCCCCGAGCCTCGGTCCCGAAACACAACAAGGGCCCCCCTCGAAGAAGAAAAGCCTAGTCTAGCTTTCGCTCCAGCAACATTGTCTCACCATCTCGATTCTTTCCTGCCAAGGGAGCATTCCAGGTTTGAGTGGGTTTAACCACCTTCTCATTTCACTTCTTTACCCTCCCTCTTCTCCATTTTTTCTTCTCATTATGCTTCTTCCATTTCCTCTTATCATTTATTTTCTTTGCTTCCCCTTCTTGCCCTCGATGCGAAGCCTTTTGATTGCTAGATTGCCTATGCATGTGTCTAATGTACTCGGATTGATGTGCAAACTTGATTTTGTGTCGTGTTATTGCATACTTGAGTGTTTAAACACCTAACCTTGTTCACGAGTATGAGTGCAAATACTAATCCATGTGAGGACTGCTGGTGAATAGGCTGATGTGGAAAAGTCTTTTCTTAAGGGTCGTTATCCTTCTGATTTGATGTAGGTGTATCTAGGCGAAGTCTGTTTTCATTCGGGGTCCCGAATCTTTACAAGCATGCTTATTCTCTGTGCTATGGTTTGGTGTGTCTGTTATGTTTTGGGACTGTTTTAAATTTTGTGAATGCTCGAGGGCGAGCATTGGGCAGTGTGGGGATATTTGATAGAGTGTATTTATGCATGATTTTCTCTCCATTATTTCATCAATTTAAGGCATGATTCTGTTAATTTACCCTTGTTTTCATTACTATTGCAGATCTAGGCCTAAAAAGGGAGTTTATGCAAAAACATACGTTTTTGGAGCATTTTGGGCGTTTTCGAGCTTCAAGACCACAGTCGAGGTCCCGAGTCTAGAATCGCGTTCAAGGTCCCGAATGGATTCGGGACCCCGAAGGGCGAAGAATGGCATTTCCACGTGTCCTCTTCCCAGACCTTCCATGTGCCTCCTCTGACACTGTTCCGACAGTCTGCACTGATCACAAAATACCTACCCCTCTGACCATTGCAGGCCTTGAGCCCATTCCAGATCTGCCAAAGCTGGTCAAGACCAAGAAAATCAGCTTTCAGCTTTTTCAGCTTTTTCAGCTTTTTGCTTTAGGGAGCATAGATCCATATTAATAGGCTTTCTTTAAATGCATTTTGTTCCTTAGTTGGGCAGAAGATATTTTATAATTGTATTTTCTAGTTTAAATAGAGGATGATAGGAAGAGTTTAGGGTATCTTGGCTTATCCATGATCATGTAGTTTTTATTTTCTTAGACTTCTCTCTAGTTTATCTCTCTAGTTCTTGTTAGCTTCTTCCCTCTTGGCCGCCGGGCTTCAAACGTTTAGTAACAAGTCTTCTTCCCTTAATCTCTTTATTTTATTATGCTTTCTTTAATTATTATTTGTTTATCTTTAAGCATGAGTAGCTAAATCTTTAATTCTTAGCAAGGCTGATTCAAGGGTTGCAAGGGCAGATTCGAGGCCTTAATGTGCTTAATACATTCTTGATGCTATATTCGACTATTCATCGGTTTAATTACATCTTTTGCATGATTTAATTTAAGGTCTGATCCGCTGGTAATTATCTTGTGTAAATGTTGCCATTTATGTGATGAATACGGAAGGAAAATTGCATGAAACAAGTAGGCATCTGTTTAGTCTTGACTGCGCTGAAGTGGTCTCGAATAGATAGGGTGGGTAGTTGATTAGAGCTAGGTCACGAGCCTGACAAACTGAGGGACTTTTAGCTCTAGATCTGTCTTTTCTTAGCTTCATGGGCGGTTTGAGTATGGCCCTCCCGCATTCGTGCCTGGAGGGATGGCAAACCGTCAAGACTACCTCATATGTGGAAACGGGGGGTAGTTTCTCTTAAGAGAAAAGTAGGGGGCATCCGAGGAATCTGGTCCCCATGTCATTTCTATGACGTCTTGAATAGAATACCCTTGAGCTGATGACGATCTGGTCCCGAATGTAACCCAGAGTGCCTTTGCTAAGAATCCTTCTCTAATTGATTATTTGCGTTTATTTTCCTTCTATTTTATTATTTCTGGAATTATTTGCTGATTTGCTTGTTTTACCATTCGGGACCTCGAACGTGACATTCGGGACCCCGAATTTTGCTTTCCTAGATAGAATTTGTTAGCTCCCGAAATCTGCCTTGGCTGGCTCGTTCAGCCAAGTAAACCCCCCCCCCCCCCCCCCCCCTGATTGATACTCTCCGTGCTCTTGTCCCCCGAATACATTCAAGACCTGGTCTTGAATCAGTTTCTCTCCATCCAGCCCTTGAATTCGGTTTTGTTTTGTTTCTTTTATTGTTTTATTTTATAATCTGGCCTTGTCTAGTGTAAGTCTTCACCAATCTCTGTGGATCGATCCTCTTGCCACTGTCTTCAATCTATTTTGTTGCATGTGATAAGTTGTAATAATTTGTTTGATCGTGCCCTCGACAAGCGCGCTATCACCCACCTCCTCTATTTTTAGTGCAAATTTTTTTGCTGGTCCTTTACCAGAAAATGGCTCCTACTCTAAGAACAAGACCAGAACCCAAACCAACACAAATGTTCTTGAAATCTCAAATTAGGTCAGAGTTTCATTAAATAGCAGCAATCCAACATAAATGTTCCATTTCATTTAATAGCATCATTTACACAACAACTTACATATAACTACAAACCTAATGTATGTAGGAAAGAATAAACCAATTTAAGAACATAAACTAAATTGGTATTCACCAGTAATTGGGTAAGACAAACCATGTTATCAACTAGTGAACATAGTAAGCACGATAACATGAATTTAAAGTTAACACATCAAACAATCTCCCATGATTGACACGAATATCATGCATTCTGTAAGCAACAACTCAAAAATCAAAGACAAGACATGACTTACTGTTTGCGACACCACCACAATCATAGGCAAGTAGGAGAAAAGCCCCAGCTGAATCCAGGTGATGGCCAAAACAGAAGAAAAACGAAATTGATTAATGTATTTATTACATATATTCCGGTTGAGTGATAAATAAAGAAAAAAATTGTCAATTGAAGTAACTTACCTAGTTGATGTTTTCGCTTCTGCAGTGGGTGATGACTCTGTGTAGTTCGAATAATATGGGAGGAGTTAATAATTCTAAATCGATTGATTATAAGAAAGCGACTTGAAGATGAGAAGAGAGGGGAGCGATGATAACGATTACTTACGGTCGATTGCTACCTCTGAGCAAAGATTAGGATGATAAGATAGGGTTTTATTGACATCTTGGGAGCGATTGATCTGGATGATTTGGTGCGAAAAACCGATAGTGGCACTCGATCGTGTAAATCTTCAGATATATATTGCTAATTGATAATGAGCAAATGAGTATTTTTATGCAAATAACAGAGTGATGTTTCATTAATAGTAAGTAGGATTTTGAATCTAGAATGCTCTGTTTGTCCATTGGGTAAAAGAAGAGCATTATACCAGAAGAAGCAACACCAAAGAAAGGTCTTTCCTGTACGACAATGTCCATGAACAAAAAACAAACCTTGGATATCATCGTTAACATTCTTGACAACAGTGTCATAAATAAAGTGCTGACCATGAGTGAATCGAGTAGATATTAGGCTATGATTTAAATGATATCATTAAGCAACAATCATGATAAACAAAGAAAGAAAATCAATCGCAAGGAGAAGGAAAACACACCTTCGCGAGGAAGAGGAAGAAAAAGACACAGAGCATACATTCAAAACGAAAAGAAAAACCAATTAATTGAAATTGTGTGACTGACATAGCATAACAGGCAGACAACTGCCTAAAACAATCAGAGAAGTGGAGAAATTATTTTATTATAAACCAAGATTTGGTTTGAGGACACAACAGTTAGCTAAATTGTCCACTACGAAGAAAGCATGATGGATAAAAAAGATTAAACCCTGCTACCAAACACTAAAAGACAACAACCACAGTGCTCCCTTAAACTTTTCTCCATATAGATATTTAGATTAGCATCCTTCATTAGGAAATCTTTTTGAGATTTAACATTTTTGGTTCTTGTAATTGAGTTGAATGATTTATATTTTCCTGTGTTTTGATTTTGTTTTGCTTGACGAGAGGTAAAAAATAAATTTGGTGTATTTAACAGAAAATATTATATGATTTTAATTTTTAACATTGGTGAAATGGGTCATATTTGGCATCTGTACTCATGTCCACACTCATGGCCATGAGAAGAGACATGTATGTTTTGAAGAAAAAGTTGGCAACTTTATTCATGGCACAGCTTTATGGTCACGAGGCTGACTATGAGAGTGCTGTGGGATTTGCAATTAAAATATAGATGGGCTGGCATGGTTTCTAAAGCCCACCACTTTTCAAGAAACATATAAATAGGCTGACTTGGTTTCTAAAGCCCACCACTTAATGAATCCTAAACACCAAGTCTTTCTACCTTGATGTAGCCAAACAAAACTAAAGATTCAATCAAAAGGACCATGAGAGATGAGTTGTTGATAAGAGTAATTATCTAGTGACACTAGGGATAAATTGGTAAAAAAGACAGTGATTAAAAATCCCCTTAATCCTTCCCTTTTGGATAGTTTCCTTTCAAATTGATTCATCCATAAATTGAAATAAATTACTCAGCTCCGATGTGAATTAAACATCATTTTAGGATTTGCTTTTACGGTATCTTTTACTTGTATTTTTAGTGTTAAACCTACTGAATATTGGGATGCGAGAAAGACATTTAATTTGCACCAGAGGGAGTAGGAAATTGGTGTAATGAAACCTCAAATTCACTGATTGTTCTGCTTAGTTTGTTTAATTGTTACTTATAATTAATTTAGTTTAGTTTATTTGTTTTTTCAATTTAAATATTTGATTAATTACTATCCTAGATAATTAAATTCGATTACTAGTAATGAATGATCTTTTCATACTACGTGCAATATTGATCTTTGCACTTACCTGATACTACCATAGGAAAGAGATAATAGTGTAAAAACAATTTGTATTTAACCTCCAAGTTTTTAAAATCATAAATCCAATCAGATTACTACCATTGATTGATGTGCTTCAATAGAAAGCTCAAAAATAGCATTCTTTAATTAGGTGCTCCCGGACCACCGAGAAAATCTCTTCAAACACTCTTTGGAATCTAGAATTCGCAACTTGGCTAGGCTTGATATACAGAATTCATGACTTGCAGGTGGTGCAAAAGAAGAATCTTTCTGACATCAATTGGAAAATTTAAACTTTTAAGTTTTTGAAACAGCTTTTAAAAAGAAGGGAATTTACATATGCATGCATGCATGGCAGCATAAACCTAACATCAATTTAATTATGGGTTGGGGACGGGGGAAAAAATGCCGTTTGCACCACAATTGTATATGCAGAAAGAGAGAGAATTAGAAATGAGTGTGAGAT
Organism: Viola odorata; assembly: GCA_963691705.1. Classification (NCBI taxonomy): domain Eukaryota; kingdom Viridiplantae; phylum Streptophyta; class Magnoliopsida; order Malpighiales; family Violaceae; genus Viola; species Viola odorata. The sequence continues at coordinate 63,682,856 of OY829538.1, read as the reverse complement.
GATTTTGGTTGTTGAGAATGGTAAATGTGGAAAAGTGATGGATGATAGGAAATGTTTGTATCCATCTGGAAGAATTGATTGATGGATGATAAATAAGAAATAATGGTAAGGGAACCCGCACTCCCATGCTCTTTCCGCAGTTATTGATCGGTAGGCCGGACCCCTGCCCGCCCCCACCCCGCCCCACCCTGCTTTCATGAAAATTAAATCCGGAGAGACATGGCAGGCTCAATACTGGCTGTCAAGCCTCACAAATCAATTTACTAGTATCACATTTCTTTATTTTCTAGATTCTCTTCAATGTCAAGGGTTCCTCTAGTATCAGCAACGTTACATTTGTAGTGCCTCACGTTAGATTTGTGTTAACCATTACACTTATAATGCTCGTATCACATCCACTTTTTTTCTAGTCTTCTTTATTCTTTTTAAATGGATACATATGTGTGAAAGAAAAGATTGAATGTGATAAATAAAGCTAACAAATTTGAAAATTAAAAAGACAGAATAGTTTTCTTTATGGAATAAAAAGACAAACTTAACCAGTGTTATGGGAAGCTTGTTTTAGAGCTGTGATCTTGGAAGCAGACTCTAAGTTGGCGATCTCCATGATTGAGGAAGATAAACTGATTTGCAGCAGTGCCAAAGTGTTTGTCTTTCACAAACGCGAGTTGGTTAAAAAATAGTGGAAGATTAGATTTAAATTTGTTGGAGTGGCTAATGAGTCTAACTTAGAAAGTTGGTGACTAAAATCATCCCAAAAAAATTATGACAAAATTGTTTAAAATTGACAAATTGAGAGGTGAAAGCATCATTTTCCCTATAATTTTTAACAGCAGTCAATCTCTACTACCTCAATACCCGAAACACTACCACATGCAAATGTATGCGTGGACCAACCTATAACAAATTGGATAGTTATCATCACTAGGTTACTTGATCTTATTGTTAGTCTTATATCCAACAAAAAAAACTAACTAATTGGATGAAAATAATAAATAGTAATTATTTAAAGAGTTAAATAAATACTAAAATATGGTTTTAATAAAGATATTATTGATAATATTATATATATATATTAATTAGGAAATTTTAGTTTTTTTATTATATATTAAGATATATATTTAAATAACTAATATCAAGTGAAATCCTAGTGTGTGTATATATAGATGTATAATACACATATAACATAACCAAGCTGTTTTTATCTATGGAAACGCACATTCGAAAATGCATAGGAGAAAAGCACAAGAGTTATTCCGACTCTCTTTTCTCTTGCTGCTAGTACACTTTGATCTATCAATTTCGGCTAATTGGTGTGAATTCCAATAAAGGGTGTTCATCTCATCAAGGCAATATTTGTTGATTAGATTCAAACTTGATTACCCAAACTTCACACAACAATTAGGGTTTAGGGTTTGATTGTTTTCTTAACTGATTTAGGTTTTTTATTAAAGTGCAAGGTATAGGGTTCAATTCCTTATTTTTCATATGATTTATTCGATTTCATGACTTTCGGATTAGGTTTTTGTTTATTGTCCTTCGTTGTGATTTTGATCGAAACCTAATAGTAGTAGTGGAGCTTCTTGCGTTTGATTATTTTGTATGTTTGATTTATGCGATCTATATTTCTTTATATGTTTCACTCATACCAATTTTTGGCTATGTATGATGCGATCTGGGTGTAATTCGACTTTGATATATATGTGATATATGTACGCTGAAAATTTGTTGATATATATATAATATGTAACTCGACTTTGATATATATGATTCGGGCATGATTGACAAATATATGATATATGTATGTCAAAAATTAGATATAACATATGTGATATGTATGCTAAAAATTGATTGATATATCTATGATATTTATACTGAAATTGTCAGATACATATATAATGATTAAACATGCTAACACGTTGTGGATATATACACACATATAACAAGATTAGTCATGATGCGGTAGGTCTTAGAGATACATGCTGTGTTAGAGACTTGAAATATTTGTTTTTTATCATCTTCCACGCAAGGAAACATCTGCATGCATAAGAACTACATCTTATTCCACACACATATATATATCGTATGTTTTCTTTAAATCTTATTCTTCCGCTCGATAAATTAAGACTAATTCATTTTATACCACGTCGGCCCACACAACAATTTTGTGAATAATGCGAATCAAAAAATTGATTCATGGGACCAAGATATCAAACGGCTATACCCAATAACTCATAAAGAGTAAATTTAGTGTGTATCTTAATTAATCTTTGTTTACACAACACAATCACATCGGAGTAAAACTTGGGTAGATCATGATCTACCTACATCATGATGTAAGATGATGACACGTGTCCAAAAATGTCAAGAATAGTGGTATTCTAGTACTATTTGGGGCACGTGTCATCATCCTAGATCATAATGTAGGTAGATCATGATCTACCCAAGTTTTTTCCATCACATCGTTACACATTTATGATCTACCCCTCTTTTATTCTTTTTTTTTTTTAATTAGAAACTTTTCATTACTAGGTAATAATAAAACAATCAAGTTGTTCAGTAGATAAACCATCCCAAAATTCAGAAAGACCAAGTACATAAGCTCTTCTAACAAGAGCATGAGCTTCAAAATTAGCAAGTCTTCTGGCGTGAACAAAGGTGCAGAAACTGAAGTGCAAAGCAAGGCGAGAGATATCCGCAGCAATCACCCCCAAGTTGGAGAAAGACTGAGTCCCGGTGCCAATAGCTTGGATCAACTCTAAACAATTAGACTGGACCTGAACCCGACCATAGCCACGGTACCTGACCAATTCAAGAGCTCTGCGCATAGCTAGACCTTCCCCCATAACAATGTCCATATGAAACGAGACACACTCATGGCCAGATAAACTACATCTTCCGTCACTCTCGCGAGCAATGATACCCAAACCAGTCCGAGAAGGGCCAAACACCGCATCAGTATTGAGACAGATGATCCCATCTCCCGGATGACAGAATCCAATGTAGCAAAACTATTCTCATCTCCATATCTCTCATTTACTACCCTGTACTCCCCTAGCAACCGAGCGCCACGGAAAAATGACTAGCATACAATTAATATTTTAAACTATTAATATTTTATTCTTTTTTACAATTTATAATAACGCGCAGACTCTGAGCCACAATTAATTGCTGAATCTTCCCCACTATTTCTTCAGTATTTATTTCATGTCTTTAATCCCTCCACAAATTCTACACATTAATTTAAGCCCTCGTCTTTGTGCTACTTCTGCAATTATACCAAACGCGAATCATGTATCGAATAAACTATAGTTGTGATATCTCATTCAAATAGAAATCTTTTAAATATCTAGAGTTTCCTTTTGAATATATTATATGATGATCCTATCCGCAAAGATCATGCTTGAGAATTATTTGATCATCTTTCTCCGAGGAAAGAGAGAGAATCTATTAATTAAACCATTTTTGCCATAAGTCATGGCAACACAACTCCAATTCATTATAAACCTAGCACAAAAAAATATTTTTTACTATAATAATAATCGAAAAGTATTTATTTTAAAAATAATTGCTACAGTTTAATTACATTTTAGCCCATATACTTAAATATTTTATTTAAACTCTCCATATGTTAATTGTTTGTTTAATTACCTCTCAATTTTATTTTTTTTAATCACTTCTATATCATAATTTAATAATGACATTATTTAACTTTTCATCCAAAACGTGTCATTTTTTTTTTTTTAATCAGCAGAAAGATATATTGAATTAAAATGTCATGAAGAACATGACTGAAGTTTACAAGACACCGCTTCAGAAGCAGTGCAACCAACGCTCTCAAAAACAAACGAAGCCCTAAAGGAAGGGCAAAGGACCGACTCCCTAGGCCACTATTGGACCTGACTCCTTAAAAACCTACATCTGAGAAACACCGAGCTTGGATTTACCGATTGAGTAACCATGCCGGTGATTGAAGAACGTCGGACATACTATAGGCGAACCCATTGTCCTTACTTTTCAACCACCAATGCCACAACGAATAAATCATATTAATACATCTCACATCATTGTATTCCGTTTGTCTGAACACCACTCCGTTGCGAGTCTTCCACATGGTCCAAATAACCGCATAAAAAAGGATTTTCCAAGCCCTACCAGCCTGCTTGTCTGTACATGGTAAATAATTTCCCCACGTGCGCCACAGGTCCGAAAGATTTTGAGGCTGGCACCAAACCACCTGAAGCCAACGCATGATAAACTCCCAAATACCCGAAGCTACCTCACAACGCAAGAATAGGTGAGTAACAGTCTCCGGTTCCCTGTTGCACATTGGGCAGACATTCAAGTACTCAGCAATCATGTTTCGCCTCATGAGGAAAGTCCTTGTTACAATTCTTTCCCGCAGTGCTAACCAAAGGAAAAATTCCACTCGGTATGGAGTCAGGCCAGTCCAACAAGACCGAAGAAGTGGAGCTGGCTCAAACCTTGACTCCTCCCATTTCTTGTACCCTGAATTCACTGTGTATGTCCCTGATTGGTCTAATTCCCAACGAAGAGCCGGTTGTTGATCTCCCCTATAGGGAAGTGGTAACTGAGCTTTCAAACAAACCCACTCGTCTCTCTCCCACTCAAACAAACCTCGCCTCCACACGGTTTCCCATTCCCACACCGAACCAATCCATGTACCAAATTCCTTGACGGTCCCGTACCGATTGCTCGATATATGATATAGCCGAGGGTGTTGCAAGGCCAATGGCTTCTTACCTACCCAAGTATCCCACCAAAAGACTGTGTTATTCCCATCCCCAATTTTTATCGAAGTGTTGTCGGTCCACAGATCGAAGAAAGCACTACCTCGGCCACAAACTCCCATAATATCACGCCAGATTGGGGACATCCTCCCCTCCCTATCCTTCCACAAGTCTCCAATGGAAAGGAGTTTGTATTGCCTGCGAACGATATCTGCCCACAACTTCCTGCTACCCCTCATCATCTCCCACACCCATTTAAAAAGCAGCGTAATATTCCGGTCTTGTATCGTCCCAATTCCCAATCCCCCATGAGTTGTCGCCCGCGTCACTTCTTTCCAATTCACCTTAGCCAATCCCTTGTTAATATCGCTGCCACTCCAAAGAAAGCGCCGCATAACTCCTTCACACTGGCTAGCGACGGACTTAGGCATCCTGTAAATAGACATGTTATAAATAGGTAGACTCGTTAGCACCGACTTGATCAACGTTACACGCCCCCCCATGGAGAGAAGATGTCCTTTCCATGATGAAAGTTTTTTCCTCATTTTCTGGATTAGAAAATCCCACCCCGATTTTCGTCTCGGATTAAAGCCCACCAGAGATCCTAGATACTTACAAGGGAGCACCTCATACTTACAACCATAACGAGTAGCTAAGATACCCCCGATCTGCTCACTCAGATTCACCCCTACCAAGGTGCTTTTGTGGAAGTTAACTCGAAGGCCTGAATAGGCGTCGTACCATCTCAAAATACCCTTCACTCCCCGGATCTCCTCCTCATTGTTATTAACAAAAACCAATGTGTCATCCGCAAACTGAAGATGGCTCAGATTCCACCCTGCTGACGGGTTGCCTATACCTCTCTGGATCCCCACCTCCTCTGCTCTAACAAATAGACGATGCAACCCCTCCGCTGCAATGTTGAATAAAAACGGCGACATTGAGCATCCCTGACGAAGGCCTCTACCCACACAGAATTGTCCAGAAGGTGACCCATTAACTAGAATAGAAACCTTATTCGTGCTAATGCATTGATTAATCCAATTCCTCCACTTCCTTCTGAACCCCATATGCCTCATTACATCATCTAAGTACTCCCATTCGATGGAGTCATAGGCTTTCTCGAAATCCAGCTTGAAAATCAGCCCTTGTTGTTTTGTCTCCTGCAAGTAATGCACCACCTCATTTGCTGTCATGACACAGTCTAGGGTTTGTCTTCCTTTAATGAATCCATGCTGCACTTCACTAACGACTTTTGTAATTACCTCGCTCAACCGCCTCGCCATGACCTTGGACACAATCTTATAATAACTACTCACCAAGCTTATGGGCCGATATTCACTGAACCTCTTCGCATCTTTAATCTTCGGGATGAGAGTCAAAAACGAAGAATTTGCCCCTGATGGGAATATCCCTGCCCTAAAGAATTCCTGGACCAATCTGCAGTAGTCATCCCCGATAATGTGCCATGCCTTTTGCAAAAATCGCATAGAAAATCCATCCGGCCCTGGAGTTTTTTGACCGTCACAATCTTTAACCGCTTCCCAAATTTCTGCACGAGTTACCTCCATTTCCAACCTTGACGCTTCCTCCTCAGTCAGTTTCGAAAATCCCAAATCCTGCATCCGCGGCCTGTTCCAGCGGACGGAGCTGAAAAAGGTCTCATAGTACTGAACAGCTGCCCGCTTAATGCCCACCGGGTCTGTAAGTCTTTCAGTAGGCGTGATTATCTCTCTAATGTTGTTCCTTTTCACTGCAATCTTTGCCATCCTGTGGAAATATCCAGTGTTTCGGTCCCCCTTAGTATTCCACTTTAATCTATTCTTTTGCTGCCAAAATCTATCAACCCGCTCCTGTTGAGCCCACACCTTAAGCCTGATGTCATTGTGTTCTCTCTGTTCCTCCTGGGTCAACGGGCGGTCGTCCCCGAGTCGATCAAATGCCTCATGCCGATCCTGTAGATTTCTTAGATTGGACTCCACATTTCCAAAAACGTCCTTATTCCAAGTTTGAATTTTCTTCTTCAAGTATCGCATCTTATGAATTACCCGGTAATTACCAGGAAACTCGATACCTGCTTCTGACCACCAACCTACCACCAAATCTTTGAACCCTCTGTCCTCCCACCACACAGCTAAATCTCTGAATGGTTTGGGTCCCCAATCCACCCTATCATATCTTAGGAATAAAGGCGTGTGGTCTGATCCACTCTTTTCAAGAGCTGTTAGTTGGCAATCACTAATGCTATTCATCCACCCTTCTTGAACAAATACCCTATCTATTTTACTCCTGCTAATGGCATTAGACCAGGTAAAACGCCTCCCTACTAGTCTAACGTCTTGCAATCCACACCTGTCCACCCAATCCTGAAACTGGGCCATACCCCGAGAATAGCCCCCCCCCTTGCAAGCGATCTGAAGGGACTAGTGTTTCATTGAAATCACCCGCTACTAATACCGGGATCGTAGCGCTCTCTATCTTTCTACCCAAAATCTCCCATAGCTGATCTCGTAACACCACCTCGTTGGGAGCATAAACATTCAAAACTGCACACCTCCTATTGTTTTCTGTAAGATTACCCTCTATCTAGATAAATCTGTTCCCAACCTCTGAATGGTCCAACTGAAAAACATTAGAATCCCACATCGAAACTAGGCCCCCCGATCTCCCAATTGAAGGAGCATAAACCCATCGCGTCTCATTATTACCTCCTAACTCGTGTATAAGAAACTCATCAATTTCTTCTCTCTTGCTTTCTTGTAACAAGCAAAACGACGCCTGCTCTCCTTGAAACATTTTCTTTATAAACCGTCTCTTCCTAATTGACAAAATTCCCCTACAATTCCACGAAAATAATTGAACCATTATGACACTACTGTACTCGCCACCGGGACCGCCTTGCTTCGAACATTGTCCCTTTCCACACCAAATCTCTCTCGATCAAAGGCCTTGATTGCTTCTTCACTGGCATTGGCAGTTATCGACAAAACACGTCCTATTTCCCAAGTGTCTGTCTCCACAATATTGTCATCAGCTAGCTTGTTCATGTTTACAATTTCGTTATCCTCCGCCCGAAACACTGACACTTTCGAATTCCCAGATGAGTTGGCCGTGTGTAAACTGCCCGTTTTTGCCGTAATCTTCTTTATCTTATCACCCTTTCGCCTCGTCGTTACTAGGGGATACTCCACCAGACCCTGTTGAAGAGAAGCTAGCTTCTCTTTTTCCGCCAATCCTGATTCCTTTAACAAAGAAGGAATATGATGATCATTGCCACCTTTCTCCTCTGCTGCCTCATAATCTCCTACCTCCGACTCCTCATCAGAAGCCTCTTCATCTGATTTAACACCTATCCTCCAATCAAGATTGGAAATCTCCCCCTGCATAGGTTCCTCATGGCAACTCACAGTATAGCTAAAGTCCCCAACCTTTACCCGAATATCCTTCTTGACATACAGCTGATCGGTTGTAATTAGAATCCTTGCCACGTCAAACCTTCTACGAGCTAGTGTTTTATCATCCACTGCCACTAGATTTCCTAGCTTCGACCCTAGCTTCTCGAAGGTCTCAAATCCCCAGCTCTGGACCGGAACACCCGAGCATTGAACCCAACACAACCTATCAGCCTTTGAAAGAACCTCTGTCCAGGGGACCACCTTGGAAAACAGGCGCTGAATGCCCTCATTAGTATTCAAAAGTGCCTGCTCTCTGTCTTCCTGTCTGTCAAATTCAATCCAAACCAGACCCCTGCCAAGGACTCTTGTTACACTAGTCCACCCCAAATCAAGCACCAATTCTTGTATTTCTGGGATGTTCTCAATTTTCCTAAGAATGCCCACTACACTCCGAGATAGCCAATCCTTGTTTTCTTCCGGAATCTCCAAATCTAAGACCTCAGCATCCTCCACTTCATTCACATTTTCCTCCTCAGATTGACCTATCCGGCCGTCTGGCTGTGAACCCAAATCTTCCTTGGCTACCGGCCCCTGTTGTTGATCACTTCCCGTATTGGAAACTGCTTCCTTATACGTCTGATTGGCTGCCACTTTTTCCTCTGAGCGATCTCTCAATGTTCCTTTCTGGCTCCGCACCCAATATTTCCGATTCGGGTTTGAGCTCGAATTTTCTACGCGGTCTTGATTCAAGAAACCTGACCCCCTTCTCCCCATTCGACCTAAGTTGGCCCTTATGTCCGAAGCTCCTATGTGTTGACGATCAAGAGCTAGTTCCATATCAATCTTATTTTCTACCCAATCAAATCGAACGAAACCAAATCGTTTCCCCGATTTATTCCTTCTGTTAGGAATAAACACATCCACTAGTCTGCCGAAATGAGGCAGATTCCACCTCTGAGAGATTAGGTGTCTGAGCGCTCGATGATCAACATGAAAGGGTAGATTTTCCACGTAATAAGTGATTACATTTGCCAAATTCCGGTTAAAACCGAACATTTTCTTAGTACCCGCCATCGAATAAATCCGTATAAAAGGAAACTTCACCTCAAAACCTACTGACTTTCACCTATTTTACCTCAACTACCACCTCAGCCTCAGTAAGTGATAAAACTTGCTGATTCCTACCCAAAACAACCTCCATGATCACCCCTTTCTCCGAAAACCACGACAATCTAAGCTTGTAGTCATACTAAAATCCACAATCTACTATATTACCACAAAAACAAGGGCCCACGAAGTCCCTTCAATCCAAACCAAGCATAGCAGAAGAGATAAAATTAAAAGGATGTAGGAAACAAGCCTGAATAGGAGAAAATTGACCGAAGATCGACTTGATCGAGTGAAACGGAGGTGAGGAACGCCGGTGATAGTGAAAATGAAAAAGGACCCCAGGAACGTGACCGGACCGAGGAGACGAGAAGAACGCCGGAAGCGTCGGTGTCAACGGGGTCGGGGTGGGAGAGGTACTATAGAATACGATGTTTGTATCTTAGCCCAACTACTAAAAGTAATCACATTTTTTTTTAGTTAAGTTGAGGTACTATAAAATAATATTAATGATTATATTATATCGAATTTTTATTAAATCAGAGTGATAGATATTTAATTTATTAAGAAAATGAATAAACAAGTTTAAATTTAAGTCGGATTAATGGGGCACAATAATTGATTTATATCCGTTTAATTTAGGTTAAATTCGATTTAATTCAGATTGAATTTAAATTAAAATTCGATCCATTAACAACCTAGTTATTTAATCTTTTATTTGAGTTAAGTTGAGGTACTATAAATTTTTTATTTTTTAGATTTCCACTTTAAAGTTCTAATGAATTAGTTAGTCTTTTTTACTCTTTTTATATTTTTTTAATAATTATGTTATAAATATCACCTAGTAATTTTTTATTTTTTTATACATTTCAATAATTACTCTCTCTTTTCATCCTTTCTACTCCTTCCATATTCTTTTAGTTGTCTAGTTTATCATTTTGTTTTTGTTTTTTTTGTCCATTTTTTATTTCCAATGCTGGTATTTTTTAATTGTTTTAATCTTTTTTATAAATTATAAAGTTCAACCCAATCCATTTAAAGCATATTAATTTTGGATTAGTCAATTTAAGGTAGAATAATTATTAAAGTGCATTTGTAACTGAAATCAATGATTACGTGATTATAGTTAAATAGACAACTAAAAAAATACGGAGAGAATATTACTTTCAACTAAAAATAATCATTATATTGGTATCTAAAATTTCGATTAAACGGTGAGTTATTATTCCTCTACTACTGTTCATAATAAATGTAGTCATTTACTTACTCTACGATACTGCACTAAATGACTGTGATCTTCCCCCGACATCTTCCTGATAGTAGAGTTGTAGGATTGTAATTGGACTGTTCAATAATAAAACTTTGGCATTCATGCTCGGATTCCTCCCCTCTAGAAGAAGGCATTCTCCAATCCCCTCTTAAATTACTTGGCTTCCTTAATTGCTCACATTCTACTGTAAAATTTTACAACACATTCGTTGCTCTAACTAAATGTGTACCCTAATTAATAAGTTGATTATAATTAGAACCCCGAGCTTAAGAGCCGCACACTTAATAATTCATTAAAAATGACTTATAAATTAAAATTTATATTATAATTAAAAACTAAAATTTACAATTGTCTACAATGTAATTTCATATTTTGAAATCGTTAAATGATTAACCGACTGCCAATGATACCGAGTACATCTTTTTTTCTAATTAAGTAACCAATTTGAAATATAGATTAATAGAAGAAAAAAACTCGAGTTACTAGTTTAAGCGCAAATGTTCTTCTTTTTTTAAGTTCCATAGATTGAAAGGTTAGAATTTTAAGGACGCATAACAAAATTTGAGAGTCTTAGTGTGTAAAATAAAGCTATAAAAACAAATAATTCTTTGGGTCCAATGTGGCTCCGCCAATACACGTACGTGGATGAGTCCTCTTAAAATTTTAAAATCGTACATAGTTTTTTTTTTATTTGGATGCATATTTAATTATTACCTACGTAATTACTCATTGAGGTGAGATCTTTCCTCATAACTTCCATATGTCCTTTCAATTCAATACATGTATGAGTAATAAATACTTTGAGTAAATTTTAAAATAAAAATTCAAATAATAATAACAATAAAATAAAAAAACTAATACAGTACTACTTACACTACAAAGGAATGTTGTGGTTGGATTTTGAAGGGAGGAACATCTGTCCGGCAGGCCTGATTACATGATAAATTTGTAATTATTGTTGTGATACCAAGAAATTTACGTCCATAACTCCGTATGCATAGTCGTCTAATACCAAAAGGAAAAGTCCAAAAACGTCGCCGCCTCACTGTACGGTTCGCATTCGCAGTAATCAAGTTCCTAAATAAGTGGTCCTCATAAATATATATCAAGTGGAAACTAGATGAACCCGTGATTAGAATAACTGGTCATAGGAATCCTCAGAAGTGACTATAGTTACCATTCTCATTTGCTTAACTATTTTAATATCAAAAATGTAAAATTAATACTTAAATTGAAAAGAACACATTATTATTGTTTTAAACAAAAACCAGTATTAACCTTATTTTTTTAAAAATTGCAATTCCATCATCATATGCTATATAGGAAAGTCGTAATCTTTAAATCATGCACATAACTTAAGCCTGGTTTCTACATAAACCATCGATTTTTATACAACAGCTAATTAAAGAAAAACCAAAGTTTGGTACTCTCCTATGTTTAGCGTGGTTTTCTTCTTGTGATTATTGATATTCCTAATCTCTTGAGTGGTTTTTCTATTCTGATTCATCTTGGATCTTAACAACTTCACATGGGGTAGTGCTTTTTCAACTAGTAGGACTGATAGTGGTTTCGCGAATAATCTTTGGTGGAATTCTTTTCCGAAGTTGCTCCTTTTGCCTTTTCAAAGTGGTCGAGTCTTCGGGTCTGTTACCTCTTCGGGGGGTCGACGCTTGGTGGGATATTGCTTTGATTCTTGATGTTGTTAAGCGGTTATGAAAGGAGGTAACTGATGAATTAGGGGGTGGTTTTTTTGTTTTAAAAAAACTTAAATTGCTAAAAGCCAAACTAAGACTTTCGGCCAAGGAGAATTGGGTGGAAATTGAGAAGTTTTTGACTTGCTAGAAGAGAAAGTTAACTTGTCTGACAGATTAATGGAGGAAAGGGATCTGACCAAAGTTGATACAATAGATTGTAGAAATGGTAAAGATTCTTATTGGGGTTAGGCAAAAAAGGTAGAATCTATTTAGTGACAACGATCTCGCGTTCAATGGTGTCTTAAGAGCGACCGAAGCATGGAAATTTTCATCAAGTCGCTCCAGTGAGGAACATGAGAAATGACATTCTTTAATTTCTATCAATGGTAATCTCATTTCGGATCTGATTGTTGTAAAAGAGTCAGTGGTAACTCACTTCTCGGAATTTTCTCATCCAATTATTGCTTTTTGATTGAGGATCATATTCGGTTACTGCACAGGGAGGTCTCGGATGGTGAGATCTTAGCGATAGTCGAGGGTTATGGTAAGGATAAGACCCCCAAGCGGCATGGGCTTAACTTCATGTTCTTATCTAATGCATGAGAGGTTGTAGGACTTGAAATTTGTGGAGTGGTGCAACACTTCTCTTCAACTGGAAAAAATCCTTGAGAGTCAATTCTTCGTTCATTACCTTGATTTTGAAGGTTAATGGCATCATTAATTTGAATGAGTTTCGTCCTATTAGTATGGTGGGTTACATGTACAAAATTATATCGAGGATTGTTGCCAACAGATTGAGTTTGGTGATCGACAATGTTGTTGGTGAGGCTCAACATGGGTTCTTTTAGGGGAAATTTACCATGGATTGTTTCTTCGTGGCACCAGAGGTGGTGAAATTACCTTAAGAAGAACCACATGCAAGGTTTTTTGTTTAAGCTTAATATTAAGAAGGCGTAAGATCCACTAGAGTGGATCTTCCTTGATATTGTTTTGAGTTACATGGGGTTCAACTCCAAATGATGGGGTGGATAGCTGAGTGCCTGCAAACTTCTCGTCTTTCTGTTCTCGTTGACTATAGTCTGACTCGTGAGTTTCAAGTGAGGCATGGTCTAAGACAAGGGTGTGCTCTTCCACTGAATCAATTTAACATCGCGAGGAAAGGTCTTAGTATCCTTCTTAACAAGGCTATTAATTCAAGACTCTTTAGGGGATTAGGAAATGCCAGAAAAAGGGTTGGAGGTCTCGCATATTCAGTTAGCGAACGACATAGTGATACTATGTGATGATAACATAGAGGGTTGGAAAATGTTAAGCGCATCCTACGCTGGTTTGATGCTCTTTCGGAGCTCAAAGTTAACTTCCATAAAAGTTCCTTAATAGGCGTCAATGTGAGTCAGGTGAAGGGGTGGCGTTTAGCTGGGATATTACTTTTGTCGCTATGAAGAGCTCGTAGTCCGCTACCTATGTGAGCTAGCTCGAATAAAGTATCAACATAGAACCCCTTTTTAGCCTCTTTGTGATCGTTCGTAGCATCATGGAAAGGGAAGTTACTCTTAATGGGTGGTCTCCTCAACCTCATAAACTCTATGCTTAGTAGGCTTCCCATGTACTCGATGTCTTGCTTTTTGATGCCCGCTATTATTTCTAATTAGGTGGAGAAACTCTTTGGGGGCATCTTGTGGGGTGGTTGCCATGATCATGGGATGTTGAAGGTGAGTTGGAAGGTGGTATCTGGTCGGAAGAATATGAGAGGCTTAAGAGTGGGTATGGACCTTTAGAGAAGGGAAACCTTGTTTATGGAGACAAATTCTTTGTTGTGAGGTTGGTGTTGATTCTGTCCATGGCTTACTATTGTTGAACCCGCTCAAACTTTCTCCCTTAAGGGCAGATGCAGTGACATTTTTTGGCCCATCTGGTCCGATGCGGTCGTTAGTGTAGTAATTATTAAGCTTCAAATTTTCAAAATAGGGAATTTCACGAGGGTGTAGTTCTAGCTCGATCTTTGGGGTGGCAATTCGCCTTTGTCTTTGCTATTTCCAAGACTTTATTAGCTATCCACTAACAAGAACGGATGCATTGCAAAATTTGGAGCATGGAGGGATGGGTTTTTGACTTGAGAATGATCTTGACGAAGGGCTCTATTTGATTATGAGGGTGATTTATTAGCAAGTCTTCCTAACCTACTAAGCATTTTGGGTAATTCTCACGATGACGACTCGATGTTGTGGCATGGGAACAAGAAGGGCAAGTTCTTAAGGTCATCATTTTTCTAAATCCTGGACAATTGCAAGTCCTGTGAAACTTTGTACCTGCACTGCAGTGTTCTAGCGGTTTGGAAAGGTGTTGCCCCTTTCAAAATTCAATTCTTCTCTTGGCTACTTTTCCCAAAACGACTACCAACCATGGATTTCTTAGTTGTAAGAGGGATCATCCCTTTTGGTGAGGCTCGATACACCATCCATGGTAAAGTTGCTAAATAGACTCAATACTTATTCTTCGAGTGTGCCTCTACAGTCTTGGTGTGGTGGTGATTTCTGTACTAGTGGGGTGTGCTTAGTCTTTTACCAAGGCAGGGAGATTTCGTTAGGCATGCGTGGCGGGGCTTGTCTCATGTTAGGATCACTTTAAACTAAATTTTTGTAGGAGTTATATCAAGCCATCACTTTGTTTATTTAGATCGAGCGAAACAACATTTTCCAAAACTCTCTTTTTAGTTGCTAGTGAGAAATTGAAATCCCAAATAAATGGCCTAGAAGGGGGGGTGATGCAATACTGATCCCATCGCACACACGCACCATATCGTTAGTGGCAATTGGACTAAAGGCTCGAGCCAAGAGGGTGGATCTTCGAGAGAAGTTAATACGGCCTCTATACATGGAGATGGAGTAGGAGGCATTGCTGGATGAAGCCGTTAGGCGCAAGATGGCTCAGAGGCTAGTTTCCCTGCGTTTAGCCTCGTCGGACGCGCCAAGCGAGTCCATCTGAACCATTTCGGAGCAGGGAGGTTCAAACTAGGGAGCTATGAGTCTTACTGGACCGATTGAGGTGTTAGCTCGTTCTGGATCAAGTTTGAAGACATTTGCACGAGTGGATCGACAGAAGGCCCAAGTCGACAAGTAGGAGTCCATCTGAACCATTTCGGACCAGTGAGGATCAGACGTTGGCGTGCGACCTTATTTCCTAAACTTCAGGATGTTAACGCAATTTTGACCAAGTTTGGGCCCATTTGCACGAGCCGTTATTGTCGCATTCAGTGTGCGCACCAGGCGCCATGCAACTTGGGTATTAATTAATTAGTTGGTTAAATTAACTAATTAATACTCTTTTTAATTCTAGTTATTAATATCAAAATGTCATGTGCCAACATTATCGGGTGTTGAATCCGTAAAAAATAATTATAATTATAATTTAGCACCAATAAATAAAATGGATTGTAGACTGTGATAAGAGGTTTGATCCTTAAAAGAATGAAAAAAACTTTTGGTAGTATTGTGTGACCAAACAGTTAATGAAATGGGGGGTATTTTTGGTTTGAGAAATGGTTAAGAAAATAACAATTCAAATAATGCAATTTAAAGTGGAACTAGTCTAAAGATGGTTTGGTAAAACAACTATGGTAAAAGACTTCTAGCAAAAATAAATCAAGGTTATGATTGAAGTGTAATTCATCCTTGATTTAAAAGAGATTCATTAGGTTCCCTCTTTTCCTTCTGCAACAAGTCAATTAAAGATACACTTATTAAGAGACCCTAATTATCTAGCAACTTTAAAGTACACTTATAAGATTTAACTAAACAATTGATAAATCTAGAGAAAGACTACTCTAGGTCAAGACTAAGGTACACTTATAACTTTTAAACTTAACTGTTCATTCACTCAGTCTCAAAGAGCCTCTGACTGAAATCGGTCTAGTTGTCTACTTATCCTTCAGGTTTTTTTAAACTTAAATATTTAGATCTCTCACATTACACTAAATCATAAACTATTATTTTATTTACTAAGAATGAAAAGTTTAGCTACATATAAATATAATAAGCACTTTGGGCGTCCATAGGTTAGACCCGATATCAGAGAATACTAGTGTGTGGTTCGCCTATGATGATATGGGTACGACGACGTTAGGCGTGCTTGTCCTCCTCTATTGGCGCTAGCCATCTTTTATCTATACTATATAAAAAGCACGAAGGGGCTTATTTCCTTAAATTACTATGATAGCCTTTAATTATTAAAAAATTTAAGGGTGTAATAGTCTTTTAATTTTTAAAATTACCTACCTATTAAAATTGAATAAATCTATTATTCAACTACTTATTTAATTAATTAACTTACCTATTAAAATATTAAAGTTCGTATATGCTTCTTCCACCTTCCAATCGTATACAAACACCACAAGAATAGCACATACAGTTCCGTCTCTTAGAAAAGCAACGGAGAGGAGGTTTCCAAGCATTTGATGAAATTCTATAATAACTTCTACCAGCTTGGATGGAAATCAAAAAATATACTTACTCGGTTTGAGCAGCAAGACATATTACCAAGCCGGGATTGATACAAAGGGGAATATTGTTGGGAGCACCAAGGAACCTGGGATTGGTTGGATGTCTTCTTTCCTTTTTGTAACCAGTTTTGTTGGACTGCTTGCATTGGTACCTCTTAGGAAGGTAAACTCATTTCATTGTTTATGTTTTTTAATTCCTTGCTTGAGGATTGAGCATTACAGGGGTACACAATTTCCATGAGCTGAAATTCCAATTTCCAACTTCTAAGATGTTGTTTACTTTACATAGTATAAATGATAATTTACAATGCTTTTTTTTCCGGGGTTTTTGAGCAGATCATGATAATGTTGTACAGGAATTGTACTAATCTTAAAAATAAGTCCAGTAAATAAATTTTTAACTCAATACTCCCTCCTTCCCCAATTAAATGTCTTTCTCACATCCCAATATTCAGTAGGGAACGCATATCGAGGAGGCCGGATGAGGCACTATTTGACCCCAAAAAATTCCGTACTTTTTTTCGAACGTACGTTAATCCTTAACGTACTTCCGAGAAAAAATTCGGGGCAAAATTGTCTCAAATAGTGATTGTTCCGGCCGTCTTAAGGTACGTTCCGAAACAGTAAAAGCAAAAGCTAAAACGACGTTTAATTGGGGAAGGAGGGAGTATTATTTTCTTCAAATTGAATAATATTTTAGATCTTGACACAATAGATCCATGTTTGATCGCGTGTCGAGCGCGTCAAATATAAGTGTATAATAGATATGAAAAACGGGTAGAAATACAGCATCGATTTTACAAGTTCATAAGGTACGAACTTTAATACTTTCTGATAATTGATTTCATCTTTATTTTTTCATTAAGATCAATGAATCGAACTTGTAGTTTATTTCTAATTTATAATACACGTTTTTATTGATTTATGGAATTCAAGACATCAAATTTATAAGCATAATTAAAAAGAACAGAAATTGTAAGCAAATTTGTGCAGAAACTTATTGCCATCTCAATTAATTTGCATCTATATATGCTGGCTGTCAGTTGCCTTGAATGGATTGTTAGATTAAAAAAGGCTGCCGCACTTTGACATTCAACAAAAGCGAAAAGCATATGCAACCATGGTTACAGCCACAATTGATGAATGTATTAGAACATTGATTTCCCTCACATTACCATTTATCACACACAACATATAATTCATAGTTGATGCCTTAGACCATCCAAAAATCAATTTTCAAGAGAGCTGCAAATACGAACGAAAATAGAATTTTGAGGGCAATGCCATTATAAGATACTAAATCCTGAGCCTGAATGTTGTTTAACATGGCATCACTGAACAAAAAAGAGTTGTTTTTTTATTTTTATTATTATTGAAATAGATTTATATGTCACGAATAGCTTTTTAGTAGTATATTTAACATGCGAATTGTGTTTTCGTCTTCACAGATCCGTCGTGTTTTTGGTAGCAGCTCGCTTGGCAATTCCTCCAATTACCAATCGACTTGTGGTATGAATTATATATTTATTATATAAATCATATATTTAATTAATTTGAGTACTTATTAAAGTCACAAAGAATGAGCTTGATACATTCTCATATTTGTCAATGGTCGACAACTATGCAGCTATGTAAAGGTTGAGTCATCTATTCAGCCCAAGGTTTTGTTCGATTTCAAGGTTAGTAACTTATTTTGCTGTCAACACTCAACCTTCTTCTTTTTTGTATATCAAATGCGCATGTTATGGGTAATGATTGCATCGTTTGGATTCATTTTTATTGTCAAAATTTAGGGATTGCTTTCAACTTTTTTCCTTTAAGCACAATAGATCCTATGGTATGAATTATATATTTATTATATAAATCTTATATTTAATTAATTTGAGTCTTATATATATGTATTTATTTAGCTCGGTCCATATGTGTATGTATTTATGATTGTCGAAATTGTTTGAACCATCATCATTATTTTTTCTGATTTATCTTATAATAAAGGTGGAACCTGCCATCTAACTTAAATTAGTTATTTGCAATTTTCATGCTTTGAACATCTTTCGTTAAATGATAACATCATTCCACCAGATTTTATATTTTCGTGCTATTTTAACTTTTTCCTTTAAGCACAATAGATCCATATTGTATTTATTTAATTCGATCCATATATGTATATTTATACAATTTCATACACTATTTAATAAATTACTTAAATTACCACTTACTTGCAAATTCATGTTTTAAATTTATTTCAATTGTAGGAAAATGTCTACAAACAAAAGAAAAGCGACCAATGGTTTGATGGTACCACATGCTAAAAGAAGAGAACGAAATTGGTTGCTTACCAATCGAGTTGTGGTATGAATTATATATTTATTATATAAATCATATATTTAATTAATTTGAGTACTTATTAAAGTCACAAAGAATGAACTTGATACATTCTTATCTTTGTCAATGGTCGACAACTATGCAGCTATGTAAAGGTTGAGTCATCTATTCAGCCCAAGGTTTTGTTCGATTTCAAGGTTAGTAACTTATTTTGCTGTCAACACTCAACCTTCTTCTTTTTTGTGTATCAAATGCGCATGTTATGGGTAATGATTGCATCGTTTGGATTCATTTTTATTGTCAAAATTTAGGGATTGCTTCAAAAAAATTTACAACATGTTCTGAGAATCCAAATGCAAGACAATATTTATACAGGCAAGAAAAAAACTTTATTCTTAAAATTTTATTTCTTTGCTTATTTATTTTCCAATGTCACTATTAGTATATATATATATTATATTATTTATTTATATGTGTAGATATAATACATTAATTAAAGTTTCAAAATGATATCTTTCACATAATTATTTCTTATATTTTTACTACAGGGAATTTCCTGTGCATTTTGTCTGGCAATCTAAAGAAAAAACATGGAAAATAAGAGAATCAACAAGGGGTGTGATTGGCCGTGTAAATACTGCAAATCCAAAAGAAGGAGAAAGGTATTTTCTAAGGTTGTTATTGAATCATGTTAGAGGGCCAAAATCTTTTGAAGATTTATTGACAGTAAATGAAGTTATATGCAAAATATTCAAACAATCAGCACAAAAGAGAGGACTTCTTGAATCTGAAGAGAGTATATCAGCGTGTCTAAGTGAAGCAGTTATGTTTAAAATGCCATTGGAGTTACGCAGACTATTTGCTACTATTTTGGTGTATTGTCAGGTAATTTTCAAATTAAGTCACTAAAAAACTAAATTTAGTAGAATTTACTATCCTCACTTTTACATCTTTTAAATCTATTTTTTCCGTATAGCTTATATTTTGTCAAATGCCTTTTTAATTTATAAATATTAAGATGGGGAAATAGTTTTTACCACCCCTGAACTATCGTCGAAAATCAAAAACCTCCCCTGAACTTCATTTTTTGAAATTCGCCCCCCTGGACTATTGTTTTCGGGCAAAAAACCCCTTCTGTCCATAATTAAATCAATTTTTTTGTGAATTCTTGGAATTTTTTACAATGTTCCCCTATTAAGATTAAGATTCAGCAAGAGTTCTAAACCAACTGTGTTGTTCCCCGAATATTTTTATTTATGTTTATATTAATTTAAGCCATTTTTTATTAACGTTTACATTTTTTTTATTTAATTTATTATCAACCTGAAGATGTAAGGAAGTTATGGGATCTCTATTATGATGCATTATCCGAAGACTATAAAAGAACTCATCGAAATTCAAGCGTAGATGAGGTAATTGCATTAACACTCAAGAGTATTAATTTTTATCTAGAAAGTACGGGGAAAAGTGTTAAGGACTATGATTTACCTACATTAAAAGAGATAAGTTTGGAACATGATTCAACAAAGGAGATTGCAGATGAATTGTCCATTAAAGTCACATTGGATGATATAGAGACACAATCAAAGTTAAATCCAGAACAAGAAGAGGCTTATAAGGCAATTATAGAAAAAGTTGATTCAAATTCCAGTGGGGTATTTTTTGTCGATGGACCAGGAGGAACAGGAAAAACATATTTATACAAAGCATTGCTTGCTAATGTTCGATCACGTGGGATGATTGGACTTGCAACTGCGACATGTGGGGTTGCTGCTGCAATCATGTCAGGAGGTTGTACTGCTCATTCACGATTTGGTATCCCTATAGATGTTCATGAATCAAGTGAAAGCAACTATTCAAAACAAGAACCCAAGGCTCAATTAATAAAAAGGGTAAGACTTATTCTGTGGGATGAAGCTCCAATGGTAAAACGTTGCGCAATAGAGATGGTTGATCGATTCTTAAGGGATATAATGAACAACAATGAACTATTTGGTGGTAAAGTTGTGGTTTTTGGAGGTGATTTCAGACAAGTACTACCTGTAGTACCACGAGGGACAAGATCAGAAACTGTGGGAGCAAGTTTGGTAAGATCATACTTATGGCACCATATGAGAAGACTGAAATTATCTAGAAATATGAGGGCTAGCTCAGATTTAGAATTCAGCAAATTTTTACTCAGAATAGGAAATGGAGAAGAGCCAACAATAGATGATGACATGATATCTTCACCAGAAGAGATGATAATTAAATATGACAACTGTGAATCTTCCATTAACCGTTTGATTGACAATGTCTACCCCTCACTTCGAGAAAATACAACATTACCTGAGTACATAACAAATCGTGCTATACTGGCTACCAAGAATGAATATGTTGATGAGTTGAATATTAGAATGATATCATTGTTCCCCGGAAATGGCACAATATTTAAGAGATTTGATATCGCATCTGATGATGAAAACAATTGTTACCAAGAAGAATTCCTAAATACATTGATGCTAAATGGATTGCCGCCACATATACTAGAACTCAAAAAGATGAAATTGAATTTGAGAAAGCGGAATCTAGATCCACCAAATGGATTATGCAATGGGACTAGAATGGTTTGTCGAGGATTTGAACGCAATGTCATACATGCAGAAATAACAGTTGGCCAACATGCAGGTAAACGTGTTTTTTTGCCAAGAATACCTTTGTCACCGGCAGAAGCTGGAACATATCCATTTAAATTTGTTCGAAAGTAATTTCCAGTGCGACTTTGTTTCTCCATGACGATAAATAAAGCTCAAGGGCAGACAATACCAAATGTAGGAGTTTACTTGCCTGAAGATGTCTTCTCGCATGGACAGTTATATGTGGCACTATCAAGAGGAGTTTCAATGTCAACTACTAAGCTTTTAGTCAAGACAGACAACCTTAAAAAAAAAAGACGAGCTTATGTTAAAAATGTGGTGTATAAAGAAGTGCTAACAAGCTAAGTTGTTTCTAAAGTTGTTTCCAGTCCTTTCTAATAATTAAACTTCATGTCTATCCTTTTGATTAATGTTCTTAATTCTCCTAAATTTCATTCTCCAAACAACATCAGCTCCTGGAACAATGCCACATCAGCTTGCCACGTCTGATTTCTTTAATACAATCAAAATGACATCCTGGATTCTAATCTTATGGATTGTGTTGAATCACATATTTAATCACATATATTTAATTAGTTTGATCCGCATATGGATGTTTAACGATAGGAAAAAATATAATATGAATGATTTTGTTAGAATAAGAGACTAAAATTCTAAGAAAAAAATGAGATCATATTTATGCGAAAAATTGGAGGAAGAATAGAGAGGAATTAATCTAATTTGTAATTAAATGTTCTAAATTTGTATCATAAATGTCATAGTAAATTCCCTATATTTTTAATTGGTTTGAATCAACATCACCCTTAACAAATTAATCAGTATATTTTAACAAATTAAAATAATTAATGATTGATAAAATAATTAAATAACTTAATAATATTTTTATCATTTTTTAATTTTCTAACTATTAGAAAGACCAAAATTGTAACTTTATTGCAGGCTTATATTGTAAATTTCAAGACTATTGGGTTTAAAGTGGGAGATTTTGTATACTTTAGGGTTTCTTTATGTAATTTACCTAAAAATATATTTAATTTTTTAATCAATAAAGTTAATAATTTTTTTATTATTATATAATAAATAAATAAAATGGTACAAAATAAATATTTTGAGTATATGCTTAATGATTACGTAAATGTATTTTATTGATATTTTTATATAGTTTTTTAGATAAAAACTAGATAATGTTTTCAATTTCAAGCTAAACAATAACAACACAGACTTTAAAATAAAAAAATTATATCTTTTCTATATGGCAAAAGTGGAAAGAAAATCGAGTATGCTACATTCGTTAGTCTTTTAGAAAATTACACGGGAGTAGCTTATAATAATATTTTAAAATAACACTAATAATAAGTTAACAAACTTATAAATTAATTTTTCAATTAAGTAATGCAATTTTATTTCTATTATTAAATGACCATTTATTTAATTAATAACAAATTATTATATATGTAACTTTTAGTAAGAATTTGAAATTAGTAAAAAACTTACCATAGAAAAATATACTTAGTATTGTGAGTTAAAAAAGTAAGCAAAAATAAATTATATTTGTATAAACTATATATATTTAAATGACTTAATATTATATTTATGAATAATTTAAATTTATCGTTGTTTGTGAAATTGGCATGGGTGATAAAAATATTTCCTTGGTTGATTACCAACAAGTTCCTCACTACATTCAAAAAAGTTGTGGTAGATCAATCTATGCAATGTACTGGTGGAGGTACAATGTGAGAAATATCCTTAAAAGTATGGAATTGGAAAATAGTCACAATGAGTAAAATATAAGTTAATCTACTTTTAAATGTAAATTATTTGTTAAATATAAAAAAGCATATCTTAATCTATTTTTAAATGTAAATTATTTTAAGTATTACTATATTATTTTTAAAATGATATTCTTTATTCGAGTTAATATTTTTTTAATTTAATTTAGTAAAAGGATTGATTTTAAAAGTGTTAATGAAACATAAACTAGATAAAAGTGACAAATAAATGGTAATATTTATAATTTTTCTAACATAAATTATATGGTAAAATCATTATACCTAAAATAATTAAATAAATATTTATTGTAAACTTAAATTCCTTAAACCATAAAGTTAAATTAGTTTTTCAATTAATAACAAATGGATGAGATTAAATTTGTGTAACCTAATAGGCTGTTTTTTTTTTTGCGTAAGCTGAAGAGATTTTATTAGCCACTATCAAGCAGATAGCAGCAAGAAGAATAGAAAAACGAATGTACAAGAGTGACACTTCCTCAACAGAGGAAGCACCAGAAAAGATAGTCAAGACACAACAAAATCCCTACTGATACAATAAGCTGTTGTAAAAGTACACAAAAGATCTCACTCATGGATCTTTAATGCGAGTGACGAATGTTGATGAAGTTTATATAATTAAGAACATTAAATAAAAAATTATATTATAAGCCATAAGTTATAGGAAAAAAAAGAAAACCAAAAGTTATGGATTATATGAGATAGATAAATCTCTTAACATTATTATCATCCTAATCTAATAAAAAATATTTTAAAATTGAAATAGTTTATTTATTTATAATAATAATAGTTTATGACTAATAACAATTACTACTATTATTATTCTAATCCCACAGATTAAGAAAGTATATTTTTTCTTTTAAAAGATAACAAAATATTATATTATTACGAAAAGAAGAAAAAATAAAGGACAAATACAGTAACAAAATTCTCCCTTTTATTAAATTATAATCACAATTATTTTTAGACTTTTTTATTATTATTATTATTATTGTTGCTGTTATTTTATATTTGATGTGTTTTCATTATTAGAATAAGAACTAGAAAAAAAAATGAGAGAAGAAAAAAAAAGTGGAAAGTGATGATTCTTTTTAGTTAAAAATAAAAAAATTATAAAAAAATTTATAAAATAAACAAGAAATTATCTTGCCTCAATAAAATATAAAAAAAACTATGAAATTATTTTTATAATGTATTATTCTTAAAAATATATATATACACAAATATTAAATTACTGAAGTTTGATTTCGTAAAATTTGTAATGATAAGGAATTATTTTTCCTTAGCTAATTAAGTTATTTTTTTTCATACATAAACATGGAGAAAAATAGTTTGTACATTTACTTAAATCATAATTTTTAATTAAATATTATACTTAATTTTTTATTGAACTTAAATATTAGTGGTTGTTTTTAAATAATTACATACTTATTTACAACATTTGGAAAACTTAGATAAAAATAATATGGAACATCATTTTAAATATTTAAATTTTAATTTATAAAAGTAATTTACTTAATTGAGTTAAAATTATTTTAATTCTAAGTGCTTAAAATTAATTATTTCAGAATTAATACAAGATTTTTTTGTCGACATTAGAACATCAATAAAAATACAAATATACTGCCTACAATATAGATTAAGCACCATAGTAAAAATTTATGTTAATCTTATTTTTGGAGATATTATTAAAAAAATTATATTATACCAAAAATATATTTGTGTAAAATACTTTTTGTACATAAATATTATATTTTAATATTATCAAATAAATTTCGCACGTACAACGCCACGTGCCTAAAAATTTAAATCAAGTTAGAAACAGTATTCTCATCTTCTCCATTCCCATAATCTTCCTTTATGCATTCAAAAATGTACAGCGCTACAGCCCAACAAATTTGGTATTGAGAGATTACGGCATTTTTATTTGGAGAATGTAAAAAATAAGATTTTTACCAATGTATACGTGGACGAGGAAAGAAGGTTTTCAAATCATAATATTAAATTATAATTAACAAGTCCAATCAAACTAATAAATACTATTATATATAGAAATTGAATTCCAAATTAATCAAATAACTTAATAGATAGGTTTTAAATACTATTATATAAAAGTCTATTATACAAATTATATATTAAAAAACTATAAATTAACAATTTATATGGTTGGTTATAATACTTTAGAACAATTTTAAATACTATTAGGCTATATCTTCTATTAATACTTATTATTAGTATGTTTAATAATTTATATGTTCGATCATATGACCTTAGAATAATATTTAAATACTATTAAGCTATATCTTCTATTAATACTTATTATTAATATGCTTAATAATTTATATGTTCGATTATATAACTTTAGAACAATATTTAAATAGTGGCTTTATATATTTCAAATGACCAAAATTAATTTATAAATAATATTTATTAAATAATTTAATTTCATATAAAAAATTGCTGCACGTGCAACGCACGTGCCCAACTACCTAGTTACCCAAAAAAAAAACATTTCAAATAATTGAGGCTTAATACTAAATAATTGAGAAGGCGGAGATTGTTTTAACTATTTTTTTTACTAGTGTGCAGTTTTCTTTTTAATACTCTGAAGACTTTGGGTGCATTTCCCGTGACTTGGAGTTAGTATCATGTAGCATATATATACATCCGTTAATTAATTCCTATTTCTATATTCAAATATTTATTTTTTGCTGTCGAGTTATTGAGGAGGGTTGGAATTAAATGTACTTGTCAGGTTGGGTAGATTTTAGTTGAAACAGAGTAATTAATTTCTGGCTCAAACCGTAGATGTAAAAACCAAGAGCAACATGGGTTTAATTCCCTAAAACTTACAGCCGCCGTTTCTGCTAAAATAATAAAAAAACTCGTCTCTCCTCCAAACCCATAAATTTCCTATTGGGCCGCCATTTGTGCCTTCTCCCTTTTCATTTCTTTTTTTGAGTTTAAATTTACTAATATTTTAATCCATAAAGAAATCTTTAAAATAGATCCCAATCCATCCACAGCAACAACCGGCAAAAGGTTGATGCTGATAGTTTAGTCCCATTCATCTCACCTGCACCCTCCTCCTCTTGCTTCCTTCTCTTTCCTTGTCTTGATCTCGAAAATGAAAGAAAGCTTGTCTGCTTTTCTTGACGATCAACATAGTGATCAGTTGGATGGAGACGACCTCTGGGCCATCATTGAGAGCTTAGACAGCGTAGCTCCTCCTCTCGTCGACGAAGGAGTAACCTCCAAAGATAGCACTGCTACTGCCCACATCTACTCGTCGTCGGAGCTCGCAGCACCATCCTCGAAGAGGCCAAGGATTTCTGTAGCTTCCTCCGAACAACAACCAAGTTTCAACGACGACGAAGCAGATGGACAACAACGCATGTCCCATATCACTGTTGAGCGCAACCGGAGAAAGCAAATGAACGAGCATTTATCTGTGCTCAGGTCCCTCATGCCTTGCTTCTATGTCAAGAGAGTAAATATATATTGCACCCTCACCTCCTCTCTTTCACTTCTTGCTGCTTTTTTCTTTCCTGTTCTTGAACTTTTAAACCTGTACACAACTTTCAACGCTAGATAAACGTCAGTAGTAGCTTATTTCTTAATACTACTTTACAAAGGTTCTTATCATAGACAACGCTGCTTTACACATGATACTTTTACCCCTTTTGTGAAAAATGGAAAAAAAATTCATTGCTGTATTTATGAGACTAGTCTACACTATACTATTGGAAGATTGATGACAGTTCTCCGGTTTTTCCGATTCCCGAAACTTTAATGTGAGACCTGAGTTAATGATAAATAAATTTCTTAAAACTCGATCATATGTCAACCAAACTACACAAAAAGAGATAGGGAAAAGCAAGGACGGGATACCTTGCTGCTTATAGCTGGTTAAAGTTGGTAGGTGAGATGTGAGTAAGTTTGGTTTTTTGTTTATTAATAATTACAATTAATTTGGTTGTTAATTGTTGGGTTTTTTATGTTATTAATTGAATGACTTGTTTATGAACCGGTTTAGGGGGATCAAGCGTCGATAATCGGAGGGGTGGTTGATTATATAAACGAATTGCAGCAAGTTCTACTGTCACTAGAGGCCAAGAAGCAGAGGAAGTTATACAGCTGTGAAATTCCTAGCCCTAGAAACATGAATATGGTGGCCTCAAGCAATAGTCCTAGACTGCCCTCACCTCTTATTAGCCCTAGAAAACCACACTTAAGTAGTCCTAGACTCATTAATTTACCCATTAGCCCAAGAACCCCACAGCCTTGCAGCCCTTACAGGGCAGCAGCAAGGCCGACGAGCATCCCGGCCGCCATCAACTCTCCTACCTATTCCTCCTCTTCCTCCTCCTGCATCAATAATACTAATGATACTAATAATAATGTCAATGATCAGCTACTACTGGTGGCTAATTCCAAGTCCCCAGTTGCTGATGTTGAGGTCAAGTTCTCTGGCCCCAATCTTCTCTTGAAAACTGTTTCTCCGCGCATCCCCGGTCAAGCTGTCAAGATCATCTCGGCCCTCCAAGACTTATCGCTCGAAATCCTCCACGTCAACATTAGCACCGCCGATGAAACCCTGCTTAATTCCTTCACCGTTAAGGTACTTTTCCTTCCATTCTTTCTCGTTAACATGAGTGGTGTATTTCTCACACCCAGATTTTACTCTAGCGCATTTATTTTAGAAATTTGTTATATTAACTATTTTTAAATTTTTATTTATTTTTTATGACAAATGTAGTTTTAATACTTCAGTTGAAAAAAACACAGTACTCTTTAACAAAAACTAGTATTAAGCTTACGTTTCTTAAAAGACTGCAATCTCATCATCAACTAGGAAATTCAAAATCTTCAAATCAAGCACTTCCAGCCAGCAATTAATTACTCTGCTTGTATAGTCCTTTTCAACTCAAATCTACCTATTTACAACCGTGAGTATATGTTTGCCTAAAATATACATCCGCCATTTGTTCAAAAACGGTCCTCTCTCGAGACCCAAAATTGCGCATAAGGTTATTTTATTAAAATATTATATATTTTAATAGATATGTAGTTTATTAATTGTCTGATCGGTGGTAAAAATACCAATAGAAACTCGAATTCATGTTCGAATCTCACACTCGTACATTCGAGCTCTAATATTTTTAATTCGGTATTAGCATGTGTTGTCTTACTATATCACTCAATTTGGATTTATACTGGAAAAGGTAATGATTGAAGATTCTGTTTGTAAACAGATTGGAATAGAATGCCAACTTAGTGCGGAGGAGCTTGCCCAACAGATCCAGCAAACATTCTGCTAATCTAATTAAAGTCGCCATTGATATTTGATAGTCCCACATCGTACGTACCCAACATCATAGTTGACATCATCATCTCCTTGCCTAAAAGTGCGCATTCGGATTAAATTTCTCTATATATTAACAGTCTGTAATTGTTGTCTTGACTTTCTAGCATCTACCCCTTGTAATTGAGCATGCATTCTCTCCATTTTCTCATCATAGTTTCATTTTAGTTCATCAATAGTTCAACTTTATAATTTAGTCACTTATACTCCATGTTTGAGGGTATTTTTTCCTTATCGCACCCTAACTTTATGTATCAAATATATATATACTATTCTTTTTTTTTTTTGAAAAATATATATACTATTTGTATCAATTTTTAAATAATTGAAATTAATCTATTATATATACGCTTTTACTATTTTCAAAATAAATTTTCTATTTCAGGCACCATGATAGTTTATTTTTTGACATGTAGGATTATAATTTTAAAAATTACAAAATATTAATTTAAGTATATTACTCTTTTTGGACTTTGTTAACTGTCGTTGGAGCGTTGTAGTTGATTTTAAGACAATGATTAATAACATTATTTAATTATAATTTATTTCTAAACTACCGCTACTTTCTTGTTAAATTACCAACCAAAACAAAACAAAACAAAACAAAAGCAGCATGCCACATGAGAAAATCTAACCTGTCTCCAATTTTTTTTTATCAATTCGCCAAAATTTCACGTTCAAAATTTGAAAGGAAAATGATTTTTTTTTGGTTCCCACCACTTTCCTATTAGGGGATTCAAAAATCCCCTAATGCATAGTTATCAGAATCGGACTGGACAGTGAACCGGAAATAAAAAATTTATGGTTCGACCGGGTTCGACCGGATTGTAAATATTGAACTGTTTTGAATCGTTCACAAATTGAACCGTTCAATTTTAGATGATTGAACCGGCTGGACCAATGGCATAGGCCGGCCCATCAAAATTTCAAAAAAAAAAAGAAATTATTTTTTTTTCAAAATGGGCCTTAGGGAAATTAATTGTTTGTTCCTCTTCCTATTTCCTCTCTTTTCTTTATTTCACCTTTTTTTCATTTTTGGCTACAAACGCAACCTTCTCTTTTCTCTTCCTCTTCTTTCTTTTGTTCCTTTCCTCTATGCTTTCCTTCTTTATTTCTTTTTCTTTTCTATTTCTCTTTTTCCTTTTTTTCCTTTTTTTCTGTTGGGTTTGGATTGGTTTGGTGGCAGTGGTAATGATGTGCGGTCTTGATGGGGCTGTGGTGGTTTAGGTGGTCGATGGTTGTGTGTGGTTTTGATTCGATTGAGATGGTAGTGGTTTCGGTGGTCTGCTTTGGTTGTCTGACGGAGTACGGTTGGGATTTGAGTGATGGGTGATTGAAGCTGTTTCGGGTGAGGAGGTGGCGATGGGTGGCTGTTTCGGGTTTGGCCGACGTGTGTGATCGGCGGGGGAGGGGTTGTTTTTGTGATTGGTCGGCGGCTAGGGCTGAGGAGATCGGGAGGGTGGTTGATTTGATGGAGGAGGTCGATTGTGGGTTTGGCAGAGATGAAAATGGAGAAGAAGCATTGAACCAAACGGTTCAATCCGATTCGTCCGTTGTGTAAAAAATGGCCGGTTTGACCGGTCGAACCCGGTTCACATGCATATCCGGTCAGATAGCTGAATCGAACCAGAAACTTAAAAACCTGGTTGAACCGGTCGGACCTGTCGGTCCGGTCCAGTTCTGATAACCACGCCCTAATGTGTGTGAAATTTATTCACCCCTCCCCCTCGTTTGTTTCTTACTTTATGTTTAATTCATTTCTCCTCTTTCTCAGTTTTTTCATAGAAATAATGAAGGGTTTCTAAAACGATACATTCAATTTATTCCCCCGTGATCCATTAAATGCTTCATCTCCTCAAATTTCAGACTTGAATGATGAAGATTAAGAAGTCCCTATGCAAACTCCAGACTTACATGATGATGATGATGAAGAAGAACTTCGTCCAAAAATTCCATATTAAACGAGGAGCTAGGGACCCAATCTAACAATGAAGGTTATTTCAATTATAAGGGCAGAATTAACATTTTCTCACAAATTTTTTTTTCTGTTCTAATCATCTTTTGCACTCACCAAGGTGACAATCAACCACTTCCAAACATTCTTAGGAAATACCTTAATAATGATGCGTCTCCTTGCTTATGAGATGCTTATGGAAAAAAAATATTGATGGGAAGCTTCACAAGACTATAATAAATGAGGTAGCTCTA
This sequence comes from Viola odorata, assembly GCA_963691705.1. NCBI lineage: Eukaryota > Viridiplantae > Streptophyta > Magnoliopsida > Malpighiales > Violaceae > Viola > Viola odorata. The sequence continues at coordinate 63,651,817 of OY829538.1, read as the reverse complement.
ATCTTTAATGTTTCCACTATATCAATCCAATATTTGTGGAAAATGGGAAAGAATTCTCGGAACCACAACATTTTAAAAACCAGAGTGAGAAATTGTGGGAGAAAGACGATTCAAATCGATATGGAGAGGGTCAGGTGATGCGATCCATGCCCTATGGCACGCACACACCGCACAGTTAGGGCCAATCGAACCAAGATGTCTAGCCAAGGACATTAAAAATTATAAAGGGAGGTTAATACAACCTCTATACATGGAGAGGAGGCAAGAGACGGAGACAGAGTTCTCAGACATAGTTCTACTCGGATATGGACTCTCGGACGCGCCAGTCAACGCCGCCCGAGCTATTTCGGACTTGTTCATCCCGGACTAGGAAGAGGAACCTTGTTCCCTATATTTTGGGGTGTTGGCGAGCATTGGAGCAAGTTTCAGCCCAATTGGACTAGCGGATTGGAAGATGGCCCAAGTCGACATTATGGCTGTCAGTGTGAACGTCGAGCAGCTTGCGACTTGAAGATTGCGGCCCATATTGGAGCCCAACCGTGCGAAGCTGTCTTGAAGCTTCTAGAATATTTTTATTAATTAGTTGTTTAAGTTATTAAAGTTATTTTTTAGATAGAACTCCTACTTCTAGTCTAGTTAAAACTCCTACTTCTAGTCTAGTTAAAACTTCTACTTCTAATAGGTTTGTATCTTTTACTATTTAAGGAGTCGATTGGCTTATAATAAAGCTGACCCTTTTTTATGGTTAATTGAGACTTTGTCTTGGGAGTATTTACTCTGTTGTTCGTGGACTCGAACCTTGTTCTAATTTTTAATTTAGCAAGCTAAGATTAGCCTCAAGTAAACCTGAAGTTGCAACTCGATTCAAACCCATCACAAGACATCGATTAGGATGGTTAGCAGCCCGTCTACACTCACCCTTGTGAGAACCTCATTAGCCATCGGCTAGGCTAGCAAGTGCTCGTCTACGCTCACACCTAGTGAATCCTATCTATTTCCGCGTCAAATCCAAGCTTTCGAACTAGATCGACAACTCAAGCGAGCCTAGGCAACTAGGATCGTATCATCAGAGATATTCCTTTGAAGCAGAGGACGACACTAAGGTGTCTTGCTTGTGCTTTAAGTGTGTCCAAGGCATTCTTGGTTTCCAAACTAAAGAGTGGAAGAGTGGAGAGTTAAAGCCGCACAATAATGCCATTCATCCATCTCTTACAGCGGGCAATCGTTTCGGCAGGATAGAACATTATTTATCCATGACAATGGTTCCACTTAAGACCTAACTACCTTAGATAGTTAGCTAGCTTTAAAACCCTTACGCTTGATATTTTTTACAAAATTCAATTTCAGAGGCACCATGTTTTCTTTTCCATTCTCACAGACTAAACATCTTGCTAGAAAATAGAAGGTTAATTTTAGATTTTTGGAAAGATATGAGCTGACTAAAAATTAAAAATTAAAACGTGGGGAAAACTAGTTATAATAACCTGACTAAAAATTCAAAAAAAAGTTCATGAAAATGATTAAAAAAAATTGTTCCGATTAGTATAAACATGGATAGAATATTAATTTGAGCTTAAAGTTTGTTTTTGCCTCATTGTTTGTAGAAAATTCTCAATTAGCCTCCACTTACTAAAACTTCAAATTGAGGGCCAAAAAAATTAATTGAATAAATTGAATGGATGATTAAATTGAATAAATTCTCAATTTTTTTGGGGAAATAAATAATTAAATGAATGCTCTCACCTTCCAAAATTTAATTTCTTTTGGCTGGAGTGATTGTGAATGGATGATCGTAGCCGTTGAATGCCTCGTGTAAGCAAAATGCAACCATACAAATTTAGAAGATCGTCTGGCAAAGCATATATCTACTATTGCTGGACCCATTAGCTCATGTCTCGTAACAGCAACAAGAAGATGGTCTAATGTAGGACCCAACCTGAGCATGACAAATGATACTAATAAGTAGTGATATCAAAACCGGATCGGACCGGTCTATCGGATCAGTCAAACCGCGACTCGAATAAATTTTTAGTTCGATTCAGCTATTTGATCGAATATGCATATGAATCGGGTTGAATCGATCGACCTGACCGGTTCAACATCAACCTGGCTGGTTCAATATTTCTTCTCCAAAATGGCGTCGTTTTGATTTTTTTTTTTAAATGGAAATTTTGATGGGGCGACCCATCAGAATATGAAAATTTATCGGTTTAATCCGGTTCAATTATCTAAAATTGAACGATTCGATGTGTAAATAGTTCAAAACGGTCCAATGGGTCAATCCGATCGAACCCGATCAAATCCGATTGAATTAGAAAATTTTTATTTTTGATTTGCTGCTCGGTTCGGTTCTAATAACTATGCTAATAACTAAAAATAGCTTTTACGGGTTTGATAATAATAATAAATATATATATATATATAAAATTTAAAAAAATCATTTTTTCTTCCATAGTTTAAAATTTTGTAATATAAATCCTATACTTTTTTTAAAATTTTAATTTTAATTTTTTTATTAGTTATAAAATAAAAAATGGTAAAAAAATTCAAAAAAGTATACAAATTAAAGAAAAATGTAACAAAAGGAAAAATATTAAAAGTAAATAAGAGATACTTTTTAAAAATATTGAAAAAGAATAAAAAAAAAATTGTAAAAATTATTCGCTGAAGAAGATCAATACGTGGATGTCCCAAGCATGCAACCAAGGCAAGTAGCGATAGATTGATAACTTATTCTTTCTTCTCATGTATATTAATAAATCTCATATTTTATTTTTAAAAATAGTGTTGTTACATATAAAATAAAAGTTTAGTAGTATTATTGTTCTTACTAAATTATAATTTAAAATTTAAAATTTCTTAAGAAAAATTTATTATTTAAAACTTGGTTTAAATATATTCGATGATTTTTTACTTTCCAGTTTTGATGGTTTAAGACCTCTACTATTCAATTTTTAATACTATGTAACCTTCGGTCCATATCCTTTCTAATATTATAATATTTTAATTTTTATAAAAGCATACACTTTTAAGCAGACGCCAAAAAAACAAGTAAATAAAATGAGCTAAGTAATGCATCTAATTTATAAAAAAAATTAAAAAATCTATATTTTTTATATAATTTTTAGAAAAAGTTATAGGAGCATTTAAAAAAGGAATTCTTAAAGAGTTAACAATTTAATACTCCCTCATTCTTTTATTAAACGTCGTTCACTATTTGGACACACATATTAAAAAGGTCGGATGACTCACTATTTGAGACAATTTTGCCCTTTAATTTTTCTCGGACGTACGTTAAGGATTAATGTAAGTTCGAAAAAAAGTAAGGATTTTTTTTGGGTCAAATAGTGAATCATCCAACCTTTTTAATATGCGTGCCCAAACAGTAAACGACGTTTAATTTCAAACGGAGTGAGTATATTATAGGTTTAAATTGTTGAAATTTATAATTTATTTAAATAAAAAAATTAAAATAAATTAGCATAACAGTATTTCTAAGGCTCCTTATAAATCATAGGGTTGGTTTATAGTTGCTTAAGGCCCTATTTGGCCTCGTGATTATGGTGATTAATGGTTTGTGGTTGCTTTCTCCGACCACACAATCTGGTCCATAAGTTATGTTTTGGAAAATCATATAGGGTGCTTTTCCAAAATACATCATCAAAGATTTATCAACTCTTAAATTCATATGATCCGTGTGATCTGTTGATAAAAACTATTAATAAAAATAAAGAAAAAATCTATCAAAATTGGGTAAAAAATATTAAGTAATCAGGAAAAATTGAAAAATAGTAAAATATGGTTTTTTTAAAAAATTTAGAACAAAGAAATAAAGAAAGAGGAAAACAAAATATGAATTAGCATTTGAAATCTAATGCCGAAGTAAAAAAAAATGGTGTATTTTGTTTACTTATTTTTATCACATTTTTATCCACGAGCTTGCAATGAAAATGGGCCCGGTCTGCAAAGTGCTAACAGGCCTGGACTGCTACTTTCTTACGGTACGATGAAGTTGTAAACATCATTTCGTCTTTTTACAGGCACGGCGAATGACTCCACTCTTCTCAAATTATGTTTTACTTGAAAAAAATGTACTACCGACTAATAAATTCTACAAACTTTTATGTTTTGTTCCATAAGAAGTTGATATGATCCGTGTGATCGGTTGACATAATTTGTTATCAAATTAGGGTTGTATGAATGTTATTGATCTAATGGTGGATTAGGTTCACTAAAAATTTATTGCCAAATAGGGTCTCTTCTTTTTATACATTTTTCGTTAATAAAAAAAGCACAATATAACTAAGTTTGAATTTAAATTGATTAAAGAGTCTATTGAGTGCAGGTAAAGAAGTTAAAATTATCTCTAATTTGTCGATTTTTCGTGTGCCCTCTCTACTTTTCTGATAAGAGAATAATTTTTATAAAAAAAAAATTTAATTCATTTAAACTTTAAATAAGTTAGATAAGTATACATCATTATTGATTAAATGGTCATCATTTAATAAAAGAATCACATTTAAAAGGGGAGTAAAATTCAAATAAACAAGCTACAAAGAAATTCAAAAGGCACATGCATGGTTTGTAGAAGGTGGATCAGACTGGCTAATCCAACTAGGAAAATCGTGATCCATTAGGGATCAATTCCTCCAACCCCATAAACCTCAACATTCACTTTTGCCCAAAAGCCCTTGGATTGAACCGGTCCAACCATAAATTGGTTGATCCGAAATCGATTCAGGCAGTTTTGGCGGTTTACTTCTTCTTCTTCTTTTCAATTTTAAATCACTTTTTTAACTAGAAATTTGTTTTACTTAAATTCAGTGTTTTCCTTTTACTTTTCTTTTAATGGTTTAAATCCAAACTATTTTTTTATCGATACTTATTTATTTTTCTACAAATTAACATTTATGTAGTAATTTTTAATTCAATTTACCATATTAAAGAAATAAATTTTTAAACTTTTATTCCATGCTTAGATAAAATAATTAATATTAAAGATTTAAAATCTAAAAAAATTCAAATATATATTACTAACTTAATTGATTTAAATTAATATCTTTAGTATTTATTTATGGATATAAAATTTGAATTCTGAGGTGTAGTAAGTAAAATGTTGGTTTATTATCAAAACAAAAGCTGTAGTGCCATTACAAGACACACACAAGCACGTCCTTATCGCAATTCATCAGTCCCTTCTTCGTCATTTCACGCACTCCACTCTCCTTCTCTCACTTTACCAGCAAACCCATACCATACCCAACCCATCACGCACTCCTCTCTGTCACTACTGTTTACAACTTGCAAAAAAACCAGTCCTTGAACCCTTCTCCTTTTTCCTGCTCTGTTTTCTGATCAAAACCCACCAAAAATTGCTGGATTGAAACATAATGGGAACTCGAATCCCATCTCACCAGCTCAAAAGCGGCCTCTACGTGTCAGGGAGACCAGAATTAGCAGCCAAAGAAAAGCAACCCACAATTGCAGCACGTGCTGTTCCGTACACCGGCGGTGACGTTAAGAAGTCAGGGGAGCTCGGGAAAATGTTTGATATCCCTGTTCTGGATCAAGTTCAACACACTACTCCTTCTTTGCCTAAACTTCCTCCGCGTCTCTCCTCTTCTTCTAGCGGTTCCATCAGGAACAACTCCTCATCTGGTCCGATCAAGAAAAATTCTGGGTCTGGGCCCATTCCGCTTCATCCCACTGGCCTCATCACTTCTGGCCCGTTGGGCTCTTCTTCCGGTCCGCTCCGCAGGTCCGGTCAGCTTGACCATGGTCCGGGACTGGTAGGTGGTGGATCAAGTAAGGTGAGCTATGGGTCGGCGGCGACATGCTTGAGTGATGATGTGAAGGTGGGGTTTAAGGTGTCCAGAGCGGTGGTATGGGTGGTGGTGGTGGTGGTGGCGATGGGGTTGCTTGTAGGGGCTTTCTTGATGGTGGCGGTTAAAAAAGCAGTTATCTTGGCGGCAGTTGGGGCGGCGGTGGCGCCATTAATTTTGGGGTTGGTTTGGAATTGTGTCTGGGTGAGGAAAGGGTTGTTAGGGTTTGTTACAAGGTACCCAGATACTGAGCTTAGAGGTGCTCTTGATGGACAGTACGTCAAGGTTACTGGGGTAATTCTTCATCTCCTCCAATCATTTTTTATAAATTATGATTTGCTAAAATTGGTTGTCATTTTTGTGCCAAGTGATGAGTGTTTGGAATGGTTTTGTTGTATTGTCTTAAGGTCAATTCCAATGTGGTTGTCTATTCTTGCAATATTTATATATTAGCCTTATACTTCCTATATAGGGTCTAAAATCTGGCTTGGATACCAAATGGGTTATTTTATTTATTGATGCTAATTCCGTGTGGAAATGTGACTAATCAAAAATAAAGAAAAGTTTCCAAACATGATCTCATTGTAAGAGGATTTTTTTTCCTTGAAAAGAAAAAAGCTTGTCTACCTTTTCTTCTTTTCTGTTTTCCCCTTGTGTTGGGATGTGATGGGCCGCGGTAGAGGGTGGCAAGGAGAGGGGAAGGTTGGTGGTGATCGTAGAGGAAGAATTACATTTTGATAATTTCCTGAGCCTTAGGAAACTTGTTTGATTTGCTTCACATGATGGGTGGACTTGAGCCAGCTAAGGTGTCATGGTCAATTGCCTGAATGAATGTGCTGGTTCAATTTTAGAAGGGACCATGATTTTCTTCTCTGGGGTAAAAGCATTGAATTTGTTAATATAAAACTAAAAATCTGTTTTGTATTTTCTATCCCACCTTTGTAATGCATGCCTGTAAATTCAAAACTGCAAACTGTGTTACATAATTGGTATGCAGTTGGTGAGTTGAGGAACACTAGTTGTCATGTCTCATTCTTGCATATGTTCGGTTAGGATCTGGAGGGAACCAAAATGTGCTTCTAGAGTTCACTTTACTGGAGCTTTTAGATTTTGTTCAGGATTTAAAGCTCTTCATTTTCAGAATAATCAATGCATCTTTTAACTTTCCTTCTCCGTAAGAGTCATTAAATTCGTTTTCTAAATTACATGACTAGTGTACTTCTGGAACTTGGTTTAAACTTTTCAATTGAAGCGAGTTGTTGTTTCTTTCAAAGGACTTTGCAGTTATCTCCTGTGATATAAGGTCAAATAACCATTGTGAAGTAATGCATCTTTTCATGTAGGTTGTCACCTGTGGCAGTATTCCTTTAGAATCATCATACCAGAGGGTACCTAGGTGTATATATGTTTCCACTGAGTTGTATGAATACCGAGGTTGCCGTGGAAAGCCAGCCCATCCACAGCACCGTTGCTTCTCATGGGGATCTAGACATTCAGAGGTCAGTTGTTGAATGTTTCTTTTATCTGCTATAGATGTTGATGGAGAAGTCTAAAGCTTGGCAAAATGTGAATCAGCTTCAACTCATGTAGTAGAAAATAAAATAAAAACTGTTCTTGGCCACATTCCTTAGGGTTCCATTAACAGTACTTACAAGTTCGATGTTTTATCTTTTGGAGTGTGAGAAAGCAAAAGGTCATGTTATTATGATGAGCCATGTAGCTATCTCGAATGATCTTTTGAAGGGATCATAGAAATCTTGTGCATTATCTTTTCATTTTATGCTTACAGCCACTTTTGCTCACTTCTGTAATAAGTGTAGGGAAGTTCTGCATTTTATTTGGCTGTGATGTCTTAAGTGGCATAAAGCTGATGAAACACTAACAGTCCATGCACATTGGATCCTATAAAGTACAATTTGGAGATGATGTTTTTCTTTGAAGTGGCCTCAAGACTTGAACCAACAAAATCATAGATTGCATGCTCAAGAGTTTATCACTTGGCCTACTGATGGTCCTTTCACTCATCTTAATTAGTGAACAGCTTTTAGAATTTTAGAATCTAGTTTCCTTATGATCTCAAAGAACATGATAATGTTAATTAACTTCTACTTTTACATCCTCTTGTTTCTAATCATAGTGACATATTTCTTTTGTTAAACAGAAGTATGTAGCTGACTTTTACATATCTGATTTCCAATCTGGTTTACGAGCACTAGTGAAGGCAGGATATGGGGCTAAGGTTTCTCCATTTGTCAAACCAGCCACAGTAGTTGATGTAGCAAAGGAGAATAAGGACATGTCTCCAAACTTCTTACGCTGGTTAGCAGATCGTAACCTCTCCAATGATGACAGAATTATGCGTCTCAAAGAAGGGTATGGTGCTAAATACCTTCTCTTTGTTTTTCACTCGTCTCAGCTAGAAGCTCCCTGTCTGATTTCATGCCGTTTTCTTCAAGATTGTTTAGTAGAGAATTATAGGAACTTATAACTGCATTTTTCCTGTTTCATTTATGAATTTCTTCTTTTCTAAATGCTTCTAAGAGTATTCTGCATGCCAGATATATCAAAGAAGGGAGCACTGTGAGTGTGATGGGTGTTGTACGACGCCATGATAACGTGCTGATGATTGTCCCACCACAAGAGCCTGTTTCAACAGGTTGTCAGTGGTTTCGATGCCTTCTTCCAACTTATGTTGAAGGTCTGATCTTGACATGTGACGAGAATCAAAATGCTGATGTGGTTCCTGTGTAGATATGTTTGCCGATCTTGTTCTCATCCTGAACTGGATTCGCAAGTATATGTTTGGATAACTTACGAATCACTGTGCACCCTAAGTTCTTCTTTCCAGGTCCTAAATGTTACATGGAACAGAAGCTGCAAAACTGCAAGCTTTCACATGATGTATTAATCAAGCCTGGTCTAGTCATTGGGATAATATGCAGCAGTTAGACCGGAGGCGAAATGGGGGAAATAATAAACACGTACACGAGAAGCAGGAATATCTTGTATTGCTAGAGTACTTATTCTTTCGAGTTTATACTGATAATTGTACATAAATTGCAGGCTGGTCACCCTTAAGAGTGTTCGGAAATGGTTGCCGTCCTCGGATAAACTTAGCTATATAGCTTGAAGAGCAGATTATGTATTCAGGCCTTCCACTTATTTACTGTTGTGGTTACTCTATTATGCGAGTTGCTCGTGGGAATGACGCATGCAGTAGGAATGGTTAATTTCTTCAATATAAATTTAGAAATCCACATGTTTACCTTTAATTAAGATATTGAGTTTGAGGCTTGGAAATGGAGTAAAATTATGCTGGAAGAATCATTTTCTATTAAGTGCTCAACAGTGTTCGAACTAGATTATTTTTTGTCTTAGAAAATATTCTGTGAAACTTAGAAGATATATAATTTAAAAAAATTGCGGTAGAAAGTAACATATCAAAAGCCATGCAAGATTCATAAAACCGTCCTATGACGTTATGTATTATTTATTCTTCTTTAGTGTCCAAAAAGTTCAAATGTAGCATGCTACTTTTTCGTAATGATTTTTTTAATAAATTAAGGTTAGCTAGTCTCATGTCATTTATTATTTAAGTTTCATTAGTTTCATACTCCACTCCCTCAGTTGTATGTTGTATAAAAAATTTAAAATTTTGAGTCCTATGTTTGGAAATAGAGTGGAACTATATTAGAAAAATCACTCTTTATTTTTTTTTAATTTTTTTTTTATAAAATGATTACTTTTCATTACTAAAGATTTAAAAAACAATCGAGTTACTCGAGGCACAAATCGTCCCAGCAACCAGACATGTCTAAAGTATAAATTCTTCTAGCAAGAACATGGACATCGACGTTAGCAGTTCTACGAACATGCATAAAATTGCATAAGCTAAAACTAGTGGCCAAACGATTAATAGCATATTTGTGCAGTAATGGAGGGAGTATTACGTTTTTTTTGAATAATTAAGCGTGGGGGTAGTTTTATGTGCTCAACGAATTCGTTGAAATAATTAACATAGCATCATTATCTTTCTTATTTCGTGAAAAAAAAAATTAGATTCTATGGGTCAAATAGATTTTTTTAATAAATTAAATTAAATTAATTAAAATCTAAAAAGTTGAGTATTATATTAGGAACTCTAACATAATTAATGTTACTCATGGATAGAATCAAGTAAGAAAACAATGAATGGTATGAGTGGTATGCTTATAGGCTTAAACAGTTACACTTCACGTCATCAACATGTACATAGAGTGGTTTAAACTCTTATTCGTTAAGAAAAATATCGTAGGTTTAATTTTTGTCTATAAAAAAATTATCTAGGAGTAATCTCAAATAACAAATCTGTTTGGAATAACTTTTTAGCAGATTCTGCTTCTTCCAAAGTCTAATATGAAAGCCAAAACAATTTCTATGAGAAATCAAAAAAGTTTAAAAATTCTACCGAAAACAGTTTTGATCATTAGATCAGATGTGACAAAAAATAAAATATATTTAGAAAACAATCTCAAATAGGTCCATAAATACGAACAAAATTAATTCTAACTCACTGTGCATGATTCAAATCTAAATTCATAATTAAAAAGAAATATGGTACATCGGTAAAAACAAACAAGCATGCAAATCAATTTTAAAAATGACATTTTTAAGAGCACATGAGATTATATTTAGTGCATATCCTGTCTTGGTGATGTATGTGAAAAAAAGAAGTGAATAGCTTAATTTCAAAAAGAATATATGTAAAAAGAAGTCATGTTTGGGGTTGAGGAGGAGGCCAGGCCAAAGCCCAATAAAATATAAAAGAATAATAGGCCCGCTTAGGCAAATCAAAATTAGTTACGTCCAGAGCAAAATATAACAGCACCAGAAAGTGCACACACCAGACTCAGATTGTCAAAGACTCAAAGTCACCATCTTTCCTTTTATTTTCCGTCTCTTAATTTTCTCGCTTTCTTGCATTTTCTCTGCGACCAAACAAGCCGTTTCTGAGATTTTCGACCATGAAGGCATACAACCCATTTCAGCCAACTTCACCAACAAGTAGTAGGGAAGCAGACATTGAGAAGTGGTTGAGAACGGAAGTTGGTTTTGTAGCTGCTGCTGGCTACAAATATAGCAAGAAGAAGAATCTCAAACTTCGGCACTATGTTCTCAAGTTCCTCCAAATTGTAAGACCCTTTTCTTTCTCTTCTGATTAGTACAGTAGTTGACAAAAGAAATGGTTAATGCTATTATGGGGAAAGAATCAATTCTTGTTTGGTTGGTCAGAAAATGCAAGATATTTTCGATTGAGTTGTATTTCCTTTCTGTCTGCGGACTAGTAATTATCAAGAAAATGTTTAGCTGGGTTTCTTGTTTTCCTGTTCTTCAATGCCATTAAGTTTAGTTGGGTTCTCTTTGTTTTGAGAGAGGACAATTTCTGTTCATTATTTGGAAAGAATATGGGTTCTCATTTATCATGCAGGATTTCTTGATATGCTGTTCTTGAATGTCATTCGTTTGGTTGATGGGAAATTTTTCTTTTAACTGTACTTATTTTTCTTACAGTTCTTATTTACTACTTTCTTTTCTTTTTCTTTTCTCTGCTTCTGTTGCAGCATTCAAAGAAGCCCGAGGTATTTGATGCATTCATTCCCTATCTTGCGCTGAATATCTTTGATCGCTTCATATCAAGGAATGGCTTGCCTGTACGTATGACACATTTTCTTGTTCTGATCTTCATAGACACATTTACTGATTTGATGAACTTGGCTGGCTTAATTAGGCAATATTTGCGAAAAAAGTGTCAAAGGACTTGGATCTTCTTGCTTTGTGTGTCTTTTACTGGCTGAATCGTTCAGGAACAAGCACCTTGGTTACTATGAATTAATGGTATGAATGCTAATGCACATGTTAATTAGTTGCTGATGTAAAGAAAGTCTGTAATCAAATGTCGCTTCAATTAATTATTCAGGAAGTACTGTATTTCAAATCTGAGCAGATAGGGAAGTTGCAGCATCGGATTCTTGAAGCACTCGAATGGGAACCAGGAATGCGTCCCATTACTCCTTTTAGCTTTCTGGAACACTTCGTCTCTAAATTCCCTTTCTGCATCTACCATCCTGGAAATATTAATCAACTCATCACCCAATCACATGCTGGTATGAAAACTACCTTTCTGCATAATTTACATGTTTTGCTTCTAATCTATCAACTGATATATAGACCTAATTATCGATAGATCCTGGAAATTATCAATAGATTACCCTTTTTTTGTTGATTGTGTTTACATTTGACTGTTGCTTGCAGACATTTATTTGGCAGAACTCAAGCCTTCAGTGATTGCAGCATCTTCTCTTCTTGTTGGTGCCCGGGAGCACCTGGATGCCTCAGAACATGATGTGATAAGAAACACATTTATCCACGACTTTGAAATGGTAAGTGTATCAAGAGCCAAAATGATTCATCAGTAGATTACTTGCTAATTTGTTTGGTTAGCAATTAATCAAGTACTGCTGCTGTGTTTGGATACAGAAAGAAGAGCAGCTCGATTTGTGCAGCACCAAAATGAAGGAACATTGTGATAAGAGACAAATTCCAATAGCGGTGGTTCGTTGGGATAGCACACGTGCGTCAGGTTCTTCTCAACCATCTTCATCTCAGGTCATTCCTAGGACTGAGGTGGCAGAAGCATCATGGAAAGAGAAGCAGAAGCTGAAGGGGGAAGAAGTTGTTGATTCAGTGCAGGTGGGGGTAGCACGAATGCAGGAGTTTGGTTTTGCAATCAATTGGGTGGATGAGAATGAGAAAGTGGCATTTGAGTCTAAACTGAAACGCTGGTTCTTTTCTGTGAAAAGAAAGTTGCATAAATTGTATACTAAGAAGACAACCCGTACCTGACCAGTAGGTTGAAGCGAAGATGATTGCTGAGTGTGAAGATTCTGTGGAAAGCAAGGATAATTGTTAGGAGCTGTGTTAGAAGCTGCCTGTGGTAGTAGTGTCCATTCTAAGTAGGGAAATGTAAACTGATCGATTACTGCATAGTTAGCGAAGTAATTGGGAAGGGGATAGTTTCATGTACATTTCTTACAGAGAAGTGACTGTTATATATACCATGAAGGGTCTGCTCTCATCTTTTTGTAATGAAATCTGCAAAATGTGTTGGAAGTTGGAACCAGAAAAGTTTCACTGATTTAGTGTACTACCATGAGTTTCATCCCAATGAGCATATCCGGGCACTCATAGTAGAAGGCATCAAATGTATATTAATCGAAACAACAAATACACACAATAGTCCACACCCATTCTCTTTTTTGTTTTATTATCACGTTTACTCTTCCTTTTTTTTTTGTTATAATTCTTTTCCTTCCTTTTGCACAACCACGTTGGAATCAACTGACCAAAATAAAACATCTATCATTTTAGTTATATCCACAATCTATGGAGTAGCATAGAGAGCTTAAGTGCTTGAATATGACCAAAATAAAAGATGCGTATAAGAGCATAAGCTAGTACTCGGATCAACAAGGTCATGAAAAAATAACGAATTCATTATGATACAACAAAGGTAAAAGTAGTAAAATCAATCCAGGTTTGTACCGATTCATTGCGACGATGTGGCCCCGGCCCGGAATTTGATTTTCTGCAAATGTAATGGTCGGGTCTATGGAAGATTTGTCTATGGTAATTTCTTTGTATACTCCCGCATCCTTCACCGTTTCACCCGATTCTTCGATCTGGGTCAAGCTGGAACGGGATTTCGAACAACATTCGGTTCGGTTGCGGACCCAGAGCTGTGAGGACGAATTGGGTTTGCCAGATACTGGCAGGGATGGCCTGGATCAGAGAGGAAAGGACTTTTGGGTTGGTCAATTGGGGAAATTGGGTCGATAGAGATTGCTGAAGCGGAGCGTGGGAATTCGGATCCTGCTGCGATAAAAGAGTTTTCAATTTTGATTATTTTTTTTTCCACGTCATTTTTTTAATTTAATAAAATGTCACGTCATATTTATAAGGCGACATTATTTTGAGCCAAATAAGTTCTAAACTGATTTTGAAAGTATGGTGTAATTTATTAAAATAGATAAACGTGGAATTTAAATTGAACAAAATATAAACGTGAGGTGTTATTTGAACATTAAGTACAAATCTAAAATTGATTATACTACTTTTTCCTACAACAAATAGTTGAAGTCAGGACAATTTTCTTTTAATTGGAAGGGAACGAGTTATTAATGCGAGCCGTTGAACGATCTTACATCTTTTAATTATTTGATGTTTAATTTTTATTTATTTAAGTGTAAATTTTTTTTTTTACCCCACTAAGAAATTTTTTTAGCTTTATGTTCTCAGTATAGTTTTTTCCATTCCTCGTACTTGAATTTGAGATTTGATCATTTAAAAATTAATAAATCTCTTACTACTCAACCAATATATTTAGAGTTATATTACCAACAGATGGTTCATATGAATGATTTGTTTATTTCATCCTTATGTCATAGGATGAGTATTGCACCCGATGTAACACTTATGTATGGAGAAAATATATGCTCAGAACTCTTTCTGAATGAATCGTATGTGAACACGGTTAGTTCTAGCATAGTAAAACTATGGCTAAAAACAACCAAGCATGCAAATTCATTTTTAAAATATGACATTTTCAAATGGGAACATTAAAATAAAAATAAAAAAATGTTTTTTTTCTAGCCTGTTCAAACAACATAAGAAAAAATAAATAGCTTAACTTTAAAAAAAAAAGTATAAGTACATAAAGAAGAAGTCATGTTTGTATTTTGAAAATACTATTTTCTTTTTGGGGTTGACATGAAGAGGAGGTGCCCAATAAAATAAAAACAAAATCACGGATGGTAGGCCCGCGTAGACGAATCAAATCAGTTGCAAGAATTAGTTACGAAAGCGCACACATCCAAATTAGTTACACTTCTCAGACTGTCAGTTTAAATACTGGAGAAGAGAACTCTCAAGAAAGTCTCATTTCGTTTCCTGTCACCCAAATTTTCTCCTCTTTTCTTTCATTTTCCCTCTCTTAATTCCCTCTTTCCTGCATTTTCTCTGTAACCAAACAATCCATTTCTGAGATTTTCGACCATGGGATCATACAACCCATTTCAGCCAATTACATCACTGACTTGGACAGAAGGCATTAATGCGTACTTGAGCATGGAATATGATTTTGTAGCTATTGAGGGCTACAAAGATAGCGAGAAGTATCTCAAACTTCGACAGTATGTTCTCAAGTTTCTCCAAATTGTAAGTCCTCTGTCTCATTCCCAAAATTATGTTAATTCTTCCTTTTCTTTGAATTCTTGTTTGGTTGGTGAGAAAATGCAAGAAAGAAAACGTTGCTGCCTTTTTCTTCAGGTCTTTCGATTCAGTTGCATTTCCTTTCTCTCTGAGGAGTAATAATGATCAAAGTAGAACAACTTCTTGTTTCCCTATTCTTTAATGCAAGAAAGGCAATTGTGACAATAGTGGTCAATCTCTTTTATCACAATTTCTTGTATTCCTGTTCTTGAATGTCATTTCTGGACACCCTTTTCTTGTATTTGCTTCTGTTTTGTTACAGTTTATGTCATTCCTGTTCTTGAATGTCATTTTATTTTTCTTTTTTCTGCTTCTGTTTCAGCATTCAAAGGATCTGCCTGTGGAACCTGAGGGATTTGATGCATTCATTCCTTATCTTGCACTGAATTACTTTGATAACTTCATATCAAGGAATGGCTTGCCGGTATGTATGATACATTTTCTACTTCTTTTTCCATTCTCATCTGTATAGACACATTTACTGATTTGATGAACTTGGTGGGTCGGCTTACATTAATTAGAAAATCCAGAAAGATGTGTCAAGGGGCTTGGATCTTCTTGCTACCTGCTGCCTTTTAAAGGCCGGAACTATCAGGAATCCGAACTTTAATTCTGATGAATTTATGGTATGAATGCTAATGCTGAAGTTATGAAGTAATTCTGTAATCATGTCATTTTAATGCTAATGCTAACTGGGTTGAGAAACAGGGAAAGATTCAAGAGGGAGGACTGCAATTTAAAGAGAAAAAGATGAAGAAGATGTTGGTAAAGATTGTTAATGTACTCGGAAAGCGAGTCTTTCCCATTACTCCTCTTTGCTTTTTGGAATACTTCGCTATATACTCTTGCTGCCTCTACACACATGGAAATATTCAGGAATTCATCATCCAATCACATGCAGGTATGATAACTTCCTTCATAGTTTATATGTTTTGTCTTGTCCCCAATCTATCAGAAGACTTAAGATAGTTTCGTTGATGGTGTTTATATTTCACTGTTGCTTTCTTGCAGACATTTATTTGGCAGAATTCAAGCCTTCAGTGATTGCAGCATCTGCTCTTATTGTTGGTATTCGGAAGCACCTGAGTGACTTGGAACCTGACGTCAAAACCAGATTTGTCGGTGACTTTTATATGGTATGTGTATCTTGAGCAAGAATCATCTATAAATTACTTTCTAATTTGTTTGGCTGGCGATTAATCGAGTGCTGCTGCTGGATACAGGAACTAGAGCAACTCGATTCGTGCATGGACAAAATGATAAGACAATGTGATAAGAGAAAAGTTCCAATAAAGGTGTCTTGTTTGGGTAAGCCAGATCCCGGACCATCTAGGAGGGAGTTGAAGGCGAAGCTGTTGGAGACAAAAGTTGATCCGTTAGGATTCATCGTCAATGAGATAGTGGGAAATGCACAAGCGCTTGGTAGTTTTGAATTCGATTGGGATTACATGAGTCTGCCAGATCCTGCTCAACCATCTTCATCTCAGGACATTGCCACAAAGGAGTCACCCTCAGCACTTGCAGGGAGTTCGGTGGCAGAAGCATCATCATCAGCAGTTGCAGGGAGTTCGGTGGCAGAAGCATCATCCTCAGCACTTGCAGGGAGTTTGGTGGCAGAAGCATCATCATCAGCACTTGCAGGGAGTTCGGTGGCAGAAGCATCATCATCGAAGGAGGTGAGAGATGATTACGCAGAGAGATTCCGTAGTTTTGGTTTTGCAATCAATTGGGTGGATGAGACTGAGGAAGTGGAATTTGAACCTGCTGCTGATTCTAAACGAAAAGGCAAGCTCTTTTCTGTGATGGGGTTTTCCTGCTTAAAACCACAACTTGACCCTGATCGGAAGTAGATGATTGCTGAGTGTCAGTAGAATTCTGTTGAAAGCAGAGATAATTGTTGTAGGATATCTGCAGTAGGTGGAGTTCAAAGCAAGAACCTGCCTGTGGTACTTACTACTGGTTACTGCATTCTATAGCTTAGTAATTGGGAAATGTAAACTGATCGATCGATGACTGCATTGTATCGCGAAGTGATTGGGAAATGCGTAGTTTCATGATTGGTCTCCTTTCATCTGTTTGTAATGAAATCTGCAAACCAACTTATATCAGCTTATCAGCTTACCAGCTTTATTTTCATTTCCAGTAGGCAGCACTGTATTTTCTTTTGCTTGTGTCCTTTGATGTGAGCAAAATCTGGTAAACCTGCCAATAACAATTTAGAAAAAATTGAAATAGCATAAAGGTTTTCTTATCAATATATATAAAACGGGATAGAAGGATGTTGATATGCCAAGTCCTCTCTGCTAAGGAAAGGACAATGGAGCCTCAAGAGTTGAATATTGTCTAGCTATATAAAAAGAAAACTCCCAAGAGAAGATGTGCTACTAACATGGGAGTTTCATCCGAATGAGCATATCATAGTAGAAGGAAAAGCCATGGATACTCTACTGGAATAATTAGAACTAAAATAACAAAAAATTATTTAAGAATCAATTTAAATATTTTCTCTCTATTTTTCATGAATTGTGAATTGCAACTTCTAATTGAAAACTAATTTCTGTCCATAATTTTTCAAGTATTGCAAAACTTGATTCTTTGTTTTGGTACTAAAATAAATTCTAAGTTTGTATGAGACAAAACCATAAATACTATTAATACTTAATTTATTCAAAATTAAGAAATTAACCTAGCATCCCACCGGCTCACATTTTATTAGTAAGATGTAGAGATTTCAATTTTATAAGAACTAGGGTATTTTATGAAGAATGCAGATAAAAGTATAAGTTGATGGTGTAATTAATGTATTTTTTTTAAACAGTGTGCAGAGTCAAATAAGACAAACACGTTAGAGCGAAGGGAGTATTTTGTTAGTTTTGTTTTTTTTTAAATATTGTTTGTTGATTAGTTTAGTTTCTATATTCCTAATTTTTTTCCAGATATATGTACACCTAGTTAATTTATTTAGTGCCCGTAAAAAAAATCTGATCAAATCCTTAAATGATTGTAATTTAATGTTCCTGTTTGTAAAAAGTTTCAATCGAGCTCATAAATAAACGACTTATATTATACGAATTTTATATTTTTTTTACTAATATTAGTAAAATATTTTACTAATACTATATGAATTTTATATTTTTTTCATAGCATACACAACTATTCATTCTAATAGATTTTATCAATTTAGTCTTTGCATTCATAAAATATTTTCAATTAAACTCAGACTGTGGGATCCAAATATTCCTAAAAGATTTACAAACTTTTAAATACTTAATTTATTCTCATTTTTATAATATATAAAACTATAATATTGTAAATCGTAACTACGTTACCTTATTTAAAATTAATAAATGACTTATATTATACTTATTTTAGAAACAAATATTGTGCATGGCTAAAAAAAGAAGACATTTTCGCATAATTACATTAAAAAAACACTCTAAAACATATAAACCAAAATTGGGGTGTGGAAACGGTGACAATTTTGTCATGTTTCCATTTCAATAGTGCCTTTTTTTCAAGTTAAAGAATTTTTAAATCTACTATTCCTAATATTTTTTATTTATAACAATTTCGTCCTACTATTGCTATAAACTTATTTTTTTCGCTAAATATTTCATGATCGAGTGACCTGCTAAATACCATAAACAATGATGGGCACCATAAATAACCATTCATAATTTAGTAACATTATTTTTTTCATTACAAATAATGATTACAAAATATAAAAAGGTAAAATATGAAAAGAAAACATTTGTTGAATAAAAATGGTTTGAGTAAATCTATACTCGATCATGTGGTATTGAATGACAAAATTAGTCAACAGGAATAGTAGGATCAAATTAATATAGATAGAAAACGTTAGGAATTATAGAGTGAAGTCGGATAGGATAAGAACTAAACTTGGAGCAACTAGATACTCGAGGGATGTATATGAATGTTCATCATTCTTTTAGCTTTTAATTTTGTAATTTTTTTTTTTGCGTTCTCTAAATATGTCTTATTAATTGAAACTAATTTCGTTGGTACACTGTCGATCCTCAAAAACTGGTGACTCTCTTGACATAGTTTTTTCTATTTTCAAAATTCAAACACAAGAGTTTAACTAGTGATCAAATCTCTTAACACTTCTTTTTATTAATTTTATCTCATCCATATATATATCAGTAAAATAAACAAACTTAATAACACAATTTTTCGGACTTGTAAAGCAGGTTAGAATTGCTAATTCATATCTAAAAAGAAATGTGGTGCATGGCTAAAACAGCAAGCTTGCAAATTAATTTTTTTTTAAAACGACGTTTTCACATAAGTATATTATAAAGAAAACAGAACAAGAAAAAGGAAAAGGTAACCAAAAAATTTCAGCCTGTTCAGAAAACATGAGAATAGATAAATAGCATAATTTCAAGAAAATAAAAAAAAGGGGTCAAGTTGAGGAGAGGAGAGCAGGCGGAAAAGCCCAATAAAACAAAATCACGGATAACAGGCCCATAGTCGAATCAAATTAGTTACGGGAGTTAGTTACAGCCAGGAAGCGCGCACTGCACTCAGACTGTCAATTTAAAGACTCAAGAAGAGAACTCTCAAAAGTCTCATTTTCTTTTCTTTTCTTTTCCTTTCCTTTCCTTTCCTTTCCTTTCCTTTCCTTCCCCTCTCTTAATTCTCTTGCTTTCTTGCATTTTCTCTTCGACCAAACAATGCATTCTGAGATTTCGACCATGGAACCATACAACCCATTTAAGTCAATTCCATCACTGAGTGGATTAGCAGCCATTAATGAGTACTTGAGCACGGAAGGTGATTTTGTAGCTGCTGTGGGCTACAAAGATAGTGAGAAGAATCTCAAACTTCGACAGTATGTTCTCAAGTTTCTCCAAATTGTAAGACCTTTTTCTCATTCCCAAAATTGTGTTAATTTTTCCTTTTCTTTCAATCCTTGTTTAGCTGTAGAGTCTTGTTTGGTTGGTGAGAATATGCAAGAAAGAAAAAGCTGCTATGCCTTTTTTCGATTGAGTTGCATTTCCTTTCTGTCTGCGGGGTGATAATGATCAAAGTAGAACAACTTCTTGTTTCCCTATTCTTTAATGCAAGAAAGTTTAGGGTTCTCTTTCATTGGTCAGAAAAGGCAATTTCTGGAAAGAATGGGTTCTCTTTTATCACAATTTCTTGTATTCCTGTTCTTGAATGTCATTTCTTTGGGAAAAGTTAAGAAAACTTGTACACCCTTTTCTTTTATGTGCTTCTGTGTTGTTACAGTTCTTAAATTACTAAATTTTCTTAGTTCTTTTTTCTGCTTCTGTTTCAGCGTTCAAAGGAGCATGAGGAATTTGATGCATTCACTCCTTATCTGGCACTGAATTACTTTGATCGCTTCATATCAAAGATAGACTGGCCGGTACTTATGACTCATTTTCTAGTTCTGACTCCATTCTGATCTTGGTTGACACATTTACTAATTTGATGAACTTGGTCCATCGGGTTTAGTTAGAGAATTGTGAAGAAAGATGTGTCGAAGGACTTGGAGCTTATTGCTACCAGTTGCCTTTTACAGGCTGGAAGGATCAGGAATCAGAACTTCAGTTCTGATGGATTTATGGTATGAAAATGCTAATGCACATGTTTAATTAGTTGAAGTTGTCAAGTAATTCTGCAATCATGTCACATTAATAATGCTGGTTAACTGGTCTGAGGAACATCGAAAGATTCGACAGGGAGGCCTGGATTTCGAATAGGACCAGATAAACATGGAGAAAAATATTGTTGATATACTCGAAAATAAAATGCGCCCTGTAACTGCTTTTTGCTTTCTGCAACACTTCCTCTATGGCTTACCTTTGAAGCCCTTCAGTGATGGAAATATTGAGGAACTCATCATCCAATCACATGCAGGTATGAAAACTTCCTAGTCTATCAAAAGATTAATGTAAAAGTGATAGACTTTTGAGATAGTTTTGCTGATGGAGTTTATATTTCACTGTTGCTTTCTTGCAGACATTTATTTGGCAGAACTTACGCCTTCAGTGATTACAGTATCAACTATTCTTGTTGGTGTTCGGAAGAAGTTGCATGACTTGGTCTCATCAAAAAAGAAATGATCATTAAATTTAATATGGTAAGTGTTCTAAACCTAGAACATTCATCAGTAAATTACTCGCTAATTTGTTTGGTTAGCAATTAATCAAGTACTGCTGCTGTGTTTGGATTACAGGAGGAAGAGCAAGTCGATTTGTGCACCAGTAAAGTTGCTCTTCTACTGGAAAAGAGAGAATCGATGGTTCGTGGGGATAGAATTTGTGAACCAGGTTCTGTTCAACCATCTTCGTCCTCAGCGCTTCCACGGAGTGAGGTGGCAGAAGCATCAACAACATCGGAGGAGGTTCCTGCAGAGTTGCAGAAGCTGAAGGGGAGAGAAGTTGCTGATGCCATGGTAAAAGAAGCAAGAGTGCGGCTTGGTTACCTGTCGATGGTGCCAGTGTTGTAAAGTTATTCTTATTATTATAAAGGTTGCAACGGATGTGCAACGGAAGGATCATTTCCTTTAATGCCATGAATTGTGCAAACGGCATTTTTCTTTCAAAGCCATGATCCTCTCCTTCTAACGTTCATGGTTAATTGCAATTGATTTTGCAACAGCCATGAACGGATATATTTCCTAATTATTATTCTTAATTGATTTTAATCTCTACCATAATGGTATAGATCTTTTCCTCCCTATAAATACTACCCCTTCAACCAAATCAAAGGCACAACACATTGAGAAATACATCATAAGAAAGATTGAGAGCTTTTCCTAGTTACTATTATTCTTGCTGTTCTGGTTCCCGATTTCAAATCGGAAGAGATCGTTTTATCCTGGGGGAAATAAATTCCTTAGGACAACATTCCTTGCGACTCGATCTTTGCGATTCTAACATTATTTTGCAGGTATTTTCCAACAATCTAAAGAATTTATCATGTCTACCGACATTCCCTCCTCAAATGTAGCTGCCTCTGTTTCCGCACTAGCCACTGCTACTATCAGCAAGTTTCCTGACACCTCCAGAATTGAAACATTTGGTGGTCAGAACTTCAAGAGGTGGCAGGAACGTGTGTTCTCTATCCTTGATCTTCATGGTGTGGCTTTCGCATTGACAAAACCAAAACCAGATGCTGCTGCCGATCAGAAAATTATTGAAGCTTGGGTTCATGCTAACAAAGTGTGCAGGCATACGGTCATTAACACTCTGTCTAATGATCTGTTTGACATTTACTGCCCGCACAAGGAAGCCAAATCGATATGGGACTCCATGGTTCAGAAATACACTGCTGAAGATGTGGGGAAACAAAAATTTGTGGTGGGAAACTACTACAAATGGGAGATGGTAGATAACAAGGATATCAAGATCCAGATCAACGAATATCATAAGTTGCTGGATGACATGAAAGCTGAAAATATCGAACTACTAGAAGAATTCAGTGCTCGGTCCTCATTGAGAAGCTGCCTGATTCTTGGAGTGACTATAAGCAACTACTCAAACACAAGCAGAAATAATTGTCTCTGCCCGATCTCATCACTCACATCATCATTGAGGACACTAACAGAAAGGAGCTAAAGGCTACAAAGGCAAAGGAAATAACAACAAATGCTCACTTGGTGCAGGATAAATCACATCATAATAAACCAAGGTATGTTCATAAAAAATTCAATTATGTTCCTAAGGCTAGTAACCCTTCCGTCAAGAAAAAAGGAAATTGCTATGTTTGTGGGAAACTTGGTCATCATGCCCAACAATGTAGGAAAAGGGCAAGAAATGACAATCCTCCTAAACCAAGAGTTAATCTGGTTGAAGGAGATGATATTATCGTTGCGGTCATTTCTCAAGCTCTTATTGTGAATGATGTGAAAGAATGGGTGGTAGACTCAGGTGCTACTAGGCATATCTGTGCAAACAGAAATGCTTTTACCTCCTACACTGTGGTAGGAGATGGAGAAGACCAGATTTATCTTGGTGATTCCCGAGCTGCAAAAGTTCATGGAAAAGGGAAAGTGCTTCTAAAGCTCACATCTGGCAAGACCTTGGCTCTGAATGATGTACTCCATGTACCTGAGATAAGAGTCAATTTAATTTCTGTGTCCCTATTAGGGAAAGTTGGGGTAAAAGTCTCATTTGAATCGGATAAAATTGTGATGACCAAGAACAATGTTTTCGTGGGAAAGGGTTATTGTAGCCAGGGACTCTTTGTACTTAATATTTCTGAAATTATGAATGGAACTGCAACTTCTTCTGCTTACTTGATTGATTCTTATGATTTATGGCATGCTAGATTAGGACATGTTAGTATTTCATATATTAAGAAATTGCAATCTGCTGGTATGATTTCTTGTTCATATAGTGCATGTTCAAATAAATGTGAAATATGTGTTGAATCTAAATTAGCGAAAAAATCTTGTCATTCTGTGCATAGAGAAACAGAATTACTCAGTCTAATTCACACCGACTTAGGAGATCTAAAACAAACAATGACTAGAGGAGGTAAAAAGTATTATATAACATTTATAGATGACTTTTCGAGATATACTAAAGTTTATCTGCTAAAGAATAAAGATGAAGCTTTTGACATGTTTTTAAAATATAAAGCTGAAGTAGAAAACCAACTTAATAAGAAGATTAAAAGAGTTAGATCAGATAGAGGTGGTGAGTATATAATCTTTAATGATTTTTGTGAGAAAGAAGGAATTATACATGAAGTAACTCCACCTTACTCACCCGAATCTAATGGTGTAGCAGAACGGAAAAATAGAACTTTAAAAGAAATGATGAATGCTTTGCTTGTAAGTTCTAATGCACCTAATAATTTATGGGGAGAAGCTTTACTTTCTGCATGTCATCTACAAAATAGGATACCTTATAAGAAAAATGGCAAAACATCTTATGAATTATGGAAAGGGTATTCACCTAATTTGAAATATTTAAAAGTGTGGAGGTGTCTTGCCAAAGTTTTACTTCCAGATCCTAAGAAAAGAAAATTTGGTTCTAAAACTTCTGATTGCATGTTCATTGGTTATGCTGAACATAGTGCTGCATATAGATTTCTTGTATTGAAAAGTGATGTGCTTGATAGTAACACTATTGTTGAAACTAAAAATGCAGAATTCTTTGAAAATGTGTTTCCTCTTAAATCGAGTAGTATTTCTAAAGCACCAGTAGAAAATTCTTCAGAATATAGTGATAATTCGCTTGATATAAGTGAAAATGATATTAATGATTTAAGAAGAAGTAAAAGGCAAAGAAAAGAAAAATCTTTTGGAAATGAGTTTTACACCTATTTGATTGATAATGATCCTGTAAATTTTTCCGAAGCTATCTCTTCTTCAGATGCTCCACTTTGGAAAGAAGCCATTAAAAGTGAAATTGATTCTCTTTCTCAAAATAAAACTTGGATTTTGGTAGATTTACCACCTGGTGCAAAACCTATTGGGTGTAAATGGATTTTTAAGAAGAAGCTTAAAACTGATGGTAGTGTTGACAAGTATAAAGCTAGATTGGTTGCAAAAGGTTTTACTCAAAAATATAACTTGGATTATTTTGATACTTTTGCACCTGTGACTAGAATTTCATCCATTAGATTTTTAATTGCCTTGGCTGCCATTCACAAATTGTTTATTCACCAAATGGATGTTAAAACTGCTTTCTTAAATGGTGAATTAGAAGAAGAAATTTATATGGTGCAACCTGAAGGTTGTGTAGTTTCTGGTCAAGAAAACAAAGTGTGCAAACTTATCAAATCTTTATATGGCTTGAAACAAGCACCTAAACAATGGTATGAAAAATTTGATCAAGTGTTGACGTCTGATGGTTTTTCTTCTATTGAAGTTGATAAATGTGTGTGTCAAAATTGAAAATTGTGAATGTGTGATTATTTGTTTATATGTGGATGACATGCTTATTTTTGGAACTACTCTTGAGGTAGTGTGTGAAACAAAATCTCTCCTTGCCTCAAAATTTGATATGAAAGATATGGGGGAGACAAGTGTGATTTTAGAGGTAAAGATCATAAGGAAAGGTGATAGCATAATGCTAACACAGGAACATTATGTTGAGAAACTTCTTGCGAAGTATGGACATTCCAATGTCACTCCAGTGAGTACTCCTTATGATGCTAATACCCAGTTAAAGAAAAATAAAGGGGAGCCTGTAGCTCAACGTGAGTATGCACAGATAATTGGGAGTCTGTTGCATTTGATGAATTTCACTCGACCAGACATAGCATATGCTGTGTGCAGGTTGAGTAGATATACACATAATCCCAACCGAGAGCATTGGTTTGCAATAGACAGACTAATGAAATATTTGAGAGGAACCATGAGCTATGGTATCCTGTATAGTGGATTTCCCGCTGTATTAGAGGGATACAGTGATGCTAATTGGATCTCAGATTCTGATGAGATCAAATCCACTAGTGGATATATATTTACCCTTGTTGGTGGTGCAATATCATGAAAATCAGCCAAACAAACGATCATCGCGAGATCAACTATGGAGTCGGAGTTTATAGCTCTAGAGTTGGCTGGTAGTGAAGCTGAGTGGCTAAGAAACTTCTTGGCAAATATTCCACTGAGAATAAAACCAACACCTTCGGTGTCTATGCATTGTGATTGCCAAGCGGCAATAGCCATTGCTAAAAATAGAGCTTACAATGGTAAAAATAGACACATTCGATTGAGGCATAATGTGATTAAGCAGCTGCAGAAAGATGGAATTATTTCCATAGATTATGTGAAGTCAGAAGTGAATTTGGCCGATCCTCTTACTAAGCCTCTGAGTAAAAAATTAATTGAAGAAACATCGAGGGGAATGGGACTTAAAGCCATATTAAGAAATTAACAGTGGTGGGAACCCAACCTTTGTGATTGGAGATCCCATGAAGAAGGTTCATATGGGTAATAACAAGCTACTTGTTAATTCTGTTAACACAAATTGATTGTCCTTCCTATGGTGTGGATGTGTTATATTGCATTGAGTGAGAGGATGAGTTTTGAACTCTTAATGATTTTATATTCCTTATGGGTGATATATTGATTGCGGATACATTTGATGAAATCACCTATATGAATGTGGAGTGGGGCCGCTCCTATGAGATTGTGACATAATCTCTAGAGCATTCATTAACATCCAGGCACGCGCATGGCCAAAACGCGCAAAACCGCGTTAACAGCAAGAATTGTGGGGGTATAACATGATAAATAGATTCCCTACCTTACAAAAGAGCTAATGGTTCATAGAAGTTTTAAACTTCACCATTATATCTGTGAGGATAAAGTTTATTTATCTAGGTCTGGTTCATAGTTCAAAAGACACCAGATTCGAAAAATTATACTCTATATATATTAACCAGGAATTGCTACTATCAACCTTTATAACATGTGGGGGATTGTTGTAAAGTTATTCTTATTATTATAAAGGTTGCAACGGATGTGCAACGGCAGGATCATTTCCTTTAATGCCATGAATTGTGCAAACGGCATTTTTCTTTCAAAGCCATGATCCTCTCCCTCTAACGTTCATGGTTAATTGCAATTGATTTTGCAACAGCCATGAACGGATATATTTCCTAATTATTATTCTTAATTGATTTTAATCTTTACCATAATGGTATAGATCTTTTCCTCCCTATAAATACTACCCCTTCAATCAAATCAAAGACACAACACATTGAGAAATACACCATAAGAAAGATTGAGAGCTTTTCCTAGTTACTATTATTCTTGCTGTTCTGGTTCCCGATTTCAAATCGGAAGAGATCGTTTTATCCTGGGGGAAATAAATTCCTTAGGACAGCATTCCTTGCGACTCGATCTTTGCGATTCTAACATTATTTTGCAGGTATTTTCCAACAGCCAGAAGAATCATCAGAGGAGATTCTTGCAGAGTTCCAGAAGCTGAAGAGGAAACAAGGACGTGTGCTAGGTTCTGCTTAACCATCTTCATCTCAGGACATTGCCACACAGGTGTTATCATCCTCAGCACATGCAGGGAGTGAGGTGGCAGAAGCATCATCGTCGAAGGAGGGGAAATCTGCAAAGGGGAAACGAGTTGCTGATTCTGTGAGCACGAATGCACGAAAGCAGGAGTTTGGTTTTGCAATCAATTGGGTGGATGAGGCCGAGGAAGTGACATTTGACCGTACCTTGTTCAAACCTGCTGATTCTGCACTAAAAGGCACACTCTTTTCATTGATGGGGTGTTTCTGCTTAAGAAGACAACCTGGCCCAGATCGGCATTAGATAAGAGTTCAAGCAAACATATATGACTACAATCTGCAGTTGGTGGAACTCAAACAAGAACCGGCCAGTGGTTATACTGATTAGTTCCATTCTATAGCTAAGTAATTGGGAAAATAATGTAAACTGATCGACCGATTACTGCATTGTATAGCGAAGTAATCGGGAAATTCGTAGTTTCGTGTACATTTCTTACACAGAAGTGGTTGTTATACATTCCATGTCTGCTCTCATCTGTTTGTAATGAAATCTGCAAAAATGTGTTGGAAACTTGGAACCAGCCAACTTATCAGCTTTATTTTCATCTAGAGGCCAAGGTCAAGGAGTGAGAGCATTCTCTTGTAGGCAGTACTGACGAAACTTGAAGAACCAAGAAAACGTTCAGGGTTACCAACTTACCAGAGTGACAAAAAATAGTTTAGCGACTAAATCGGTAACAAAATACATGGGAGACTAAATGCAGTTTCCCAAAAAAATTATTATCGTTATGTCATGTAGAATTAATCATCGAGTTAAATGTAGAAAGTTTTTCTATGTTAATACTATCAATATTCAATAATTTGATCCAGAGAGGTCGGTTCTGCAATCAAATTCAGGTGGAACAAATGGAAGGATGAGATGAGGACGTAAGATCCGATTATACCTTGCAGGTGTGAAAATAAATCCTTATCACTGTAAGAGTATGGAGAACAAACTATTTCATTTGCTTAATTTATTTGTGCAATCCAAGAATCAAAACATGGTTCTTTATTTGCATATCTTGCACAATACACCAGTCAGTCAGTAGAGACCTACGTTCACCGGTGAAGGCCGCTTAAAATAGTTCATAGATCTATAGTCTAGACGGCGTCCCTCCAGCTACCACTAAAGTTTCGCCCGTTATGTAGGAAGCATCATCAGATGCCAAGAAGGCAGCAGCAGAGGCCATGTCTCCTGTCGTACCGAGCCTGTTAAGCAAGCTCTTCTCCTCTAAGACCTTCTTCTACAGGAATTGCATTACCAATCAAATTCCGGTCAGCAGTCAAGCAAAGCGAGTAGGATACACTAAGACTTGAGCCTGGAAAAATATACTCACAATAGTAGCATCTTTTGTAAGGAAATCTGCAAAACGTGTTGGAACGAACCCAGGAGCTACGCAGTTAACGCGAATGTTGGGTGCCATCTCAGCTGCGAGTGCCTAGAGACCAAAAGGAGAATCAAAACATCAAAACTCAAAAGTAATTGTCAAGTCATCCTTAAATAACACAGGAAAAAGGAAAGGTTATGTTAACAACTGCCCTTTACCACTACTTAAGGTTTTTCATCCACTGTCAATCTCTACATGCATTTACAGCCATGGATATCCATCTCTTTGAGAATAGTAGTAAAACTTAAAAATCTAAACTTGCAATCATATTTTCCACTACACCTAAATTAAGATGTACCCCACCATGCCCATTCATTAGGAATCTCAATAAGAGTAATCATACGTCCAGGAAGATACAATGATGTCGGAGATTGACCAGTAAGGGCTCCAAACAAAAGTGAGTTGTGAGCCATGATTTTTCTCAGTTGTTGAAACAAAACTCAAATACCTACCTTGGTAAGCCCAAGAAGGGCTGTCTTAGAGACCCCATACATTGATAAGTTAGACGGTGGGTTGTAGCCAGCAATAGAGGAAATCAGAATAACAGAAGAACCTGGCTTCATGTGAGAAGCTGTGTCCTGCCAAAAACAAAGTATGGATCACACTAATACCCAGAGAAAACAATATTGATAAATGGAGACTAAAGCGACAATCTTACTGTTTTTTTTCTCTTTTCACTAGACAATGATCTTCTAGTACTAGAAGGGAAATTAACGAAAATCCCAGAGAAATGAGCGAACTATGTAAATTATTGACATTTCGGCATATCAGTTCGGACAAATGAAACTTTCGCGATCAATAAATACCTGTAAAAGAAGGATTGCAGCCTTTACATTAATTTCCCACAGCTTGTCCAGGACAGATTCTTCAGTCTCCAAAATGGAGTTAATAGATGGATTAACAGCAGCATTGGACACAACCACATCTATTTTTCCGTATTTCTGAAACCGAAACAATTAACATCGTGCCAATTAAATTCATCTACCGAGCCCAACGCAATGAACGATCTTACCATCTTGTAAACAAATCAAGTATACCGCAACCAAAACAAACTAATAGAGCACTACTTTTTTTGCATAGCAAATTGACAAATTCCCTCATTCGAGACTCAGAATTTGTTACCTGAACAGTCTTCTCAACAAGATTCTTCCTTTGTTGGGCGTTTGACACATGACAAACTACACCCAACACTTCAATACCCTTGGCTTTCAGTTGCTCAGCTGCCTCGTCGACATTTTTCTGAACCAATTTTAAGCAAACCAATGAACAACACACCAAACCAATCAATAACCTCACAAATCATAACACCAAAACAAAAACAGAAGTTCAAATCATTAATGACAATTGAGCGAAAGAGTAAAAACCCAGTAGAGAGAAAGGTACCTGCTTGCGAGAAGAGATGACAACGGAGGCACCTTCCAAGCCAAGCCGCTCTGCGATGGCTAAACCAATACCTTGTGTGGAAGCAGTTACAATTGCTACCTTCCCTTCAAATCTCTTACCCATCTTGCTCATCTTCTTCTTCTTCTTCTTCTTCTTCTTCTTCTTGATGTTTTCTGTTCTAAGCTCTGACCTCAGTCTTTGGACAGATAAACCTTTGAATGTGCGAGTATATGTAGGAGGATCGATCACACAGAAAATGGAAAGAAACACTCCATTAAATGTGCACCGTTGGATGGAAATGTTTACATAGGGATTGACGATTATTGAAAGCCAGCGTCAAAATGAATTTTTGGAAAGTTTTAAATTGACACTTGTTGTCATGCGAACAGAAGTTGACACAGGATGTGGGGATGAGAAGGTTAATAATCTCGTATCGGTAGTCATGTCAGACGTGCTTTTTAGAGTGAGATGAGATGTACACAATACCGGAAATATCAGCGTATTATTTCAGTGTAACATCTCGGATTATAATATATATATATATATATATATATATATATAAATAAATAAATAAATGTATACTCTAACATTCATAAACAAAATTAATCATGCGACTTTAATTATTAAACACTTAAAAGGATTAATTATTCAAAATTTCATCATCAAATATTAATAATATATATAAATAATAATAACTTTCTTGTTTAGTGAACTTTTGTGTACCTATGGTAAGAATATATAACAAGTTAAATAAAAAAATTTATCTCGATAAATAAATTGTATAATAAAATATAAAATGGTATGATAAAAGCTAAAGAAAAAAAAATGATAATATGAAGAATGAGACAATAATTAATTTAACTCGATCGGTTATTAGTTGATTACTATCAAATTTAATAATCTTGACAAAAATAAATAGTTACCAACAATTTAAAAAGGAATGTATATTATGCTACATATAATTCATGGAAAATAAATAAATAAAGTTATTTTTTTATGTTTAACAAGTATAAAAAACATGCGTGGCCTTTAGACCTTGAGACGAGCTATACAACATAAGAGAAACTCTGCTCCCAAATTTTGATCTAGTCCGCAGCAAATCCATCGAAAACAAACGGATGATGCTGAAAAAGCACACTGTTTCGCTCAATCCACACGACCCACATCCTTGTTGCCCACATCCAAGGCGTACGCGCACCAACCCGGAAATATAGAGAATGAAAGAAACTTCCCGAATGCCCATGACAAAGAGGATAAACCAAATCATCTGCAGATATGACATTCGTGTGGATCAAGAACTCCATATAGAAGGAAGGGCTAACAAGATATCTACCAAATAGACTTACTCAGCAACTTTCCATTGTAAGCAACAACATTTGAAAGGATACTTAGGAGAAAAGGATTTGAAATTGGGAAACTTCATTTTCGTCTATTTTGAATTTTGAATTTTTTTCATAAAAAATTGTAAAAGATGGGGAAAATGTAGAAAAATATATAAAAGTTGTGAATCCTTATGTATATTGATAAAAAAATGTTAATAAAAAAGAACAATGAATAGTTCTCTACTAATGGAAAGAACGAACACATGACATTGTAGTTTAACCGAATAGTACATATTGTTTTTATAATATAGGTCATAAGTTCGATACTTCAATATATACTTCACATGAATATAATCTGTCTTTGTATCACTTATGATTTTTGACCATTACTTTATCACACTTGAATCCGGATTTGTAATGGTATATATCGATAGAGAGTAGGGTGTAAATAACATAACAATATCAAAAGTACCTAACATTTTTTGTTTGAACATCCCAAAAGTAAAATATTTAGGTGGTAAAATTACATGAGCAAGATTCACTGTCATGTGACTCATGTCGACAAAAATGGCAAGATATTTCCAGCAAAACTTTAGTTATTATTGTCATCATTGTAAATGCACTTTTGACTCTGTACAAGTCTTCAACAAAAAAGAATACAAGACCTAAACCAGAAAACATACGCGACAGAATTACTATGCTTGGATTTTGAATTCATACAAATCTCTTCATCAATAACAATTCTCCTACGCATAAGGATTCCTAAAATTCTTCAACAGATCTGGAATCTCATATCCAAGCATGTCATCAACAGCTTGTATCATCTTAGGCTTCAACTTCTCAAATTGATCGATATTATACCCATTCAATACTTCCCTGAAATGATCCACATTTGGAAAGTCTCCCGCGGGTAAATGGTACTCCCTCTGAACCTGTTAAATAAAAACAGAATACAGTCATTCATTCTATAAGGATATGCATGGTAAAACAGGCCACAATAAAAGGGAGAATGACGAAAACCTTGGCGAATTCGTCTTCGAGATTATCTATTAGGCGCTTTTGAGCCTTAGCTTTCCCCATCATCACAGGCATCTCTTTTTTAAGATGGCTAATTATGTAAGCATGCATCTTAGCAGCTCTAGCACGCTTCACAAATTCATTGATCTGCATCAAACAAATACGATTCCTTGATAAATACATAGGAATAATAAAAGATAAATGCTAAACCAGTGTTACTATATTAAGCATAATATATGCACAGAACTAATCATTTAGGTGCTGAAAAAATCATATAGGTGTGCATATAAGCAATCGGGAAAAGTTGAGAATGGACAAAATGAACATACACGACGATCACAGGCCTTCTTCGGAATATCAACCAGGTCCAGCAGAAGATCATCCTGTTCTTTCACAAAAAGATCACGGAACATTGGGCTGACCGTTTCTTCATTTATAGGCTTGTCATTAAATGATCTGCAAATGCAACAAAATAATAATCAACTTGGAACAGAACTAAGCTCAAAAGTTTGACTCAACAACAGAGAACCAATCTAAAATTACGTTCACACTAGAAGAATATCTGCTAGTGGCTCGACCATGATAAATAATAGCTTCAAAATATGAATTGAAAGTCAAGGAAAAAATGAAGCATACAAAACATGAAGATGTATGCATAATTATCCTTTCTACACTAATAATCAACTTAATTGAACTCTACTGGTAGCTCGTAAATGGAGGAGAAGTTATGTTGGTCAGATCAAATAGTTCATTAAGGAAAGAAGCAGCGTACCCTATATAAACACGTGCAACTTCTGGAGTTTTCAGGACTTTTCCAAGAGACCACATTAACGCCCCATAGACTCTCATCAACTATAGCAGAAGGGGATAAAAAAGTGAGCACATTGTCTTGACTAGTAAATCATACTTAAATAAACTGCCAAGTCAAGTGAAACATTTAACCTGTTGAGTATCAACTTGATCTGCTTTGTTCAAAACAACTCGAATCTTGTCATCGTTGCCACGCAAGGATGAAATTACTCGCTTGAACTCATCACTAATATCGAGTTTATGGGGATCAAACAAAAGAAGTATGAGATCACATTTAGCAGCAAACCATGATATAACACCAGTAAAGTCATAGCTCCTTTGAGTTCGTTGCTTTTCACCAGAAAGAACTCCAGGAGTGTCAACGATTGTGATCTCATCTAGCAACTGAAAGTCCATTGATTATGGTGAGGTGATGAGCAACAAATTGACAGATGGGAGGCAAACAAAAGCATAACTGAACTTACAGGGTGTGGCATTTGTGCACACTCAAACTTTGACAAGAATGCTCCTCCGAATGTTGTCAAGCCACTGAATGGCAAATCTGCATGAACAGCCAGAGTGTTCCCAGGAATACTCCTTTCATCAGTCCCAGACTGTTGAGAAAAAATGATAAGTTATTCGGGAGCATCATTACAGAAATAAACTTACAAGTCAACAACCATCAAAATGAAAGTGATAACAATAGAAAACCACAAGGTTCTGGAAACATAAAAGCCTTAAATATAGATCTTGTAGCTATTAATAAAACATCTTTTCAGGACAGATTGGGTTCTTTGAGCTTGAAGGAACAATACAATATTGCTATAGCAAACAGAGATCATGTGTTTGATTTGGATATAATGTAATGAGTACAGTCAATGATGACTAGCATCAGCCCTAAGAGAGAAGACTAATTTCAAAAAAGAAGAGACGAGAAAAGACTAATGTGAAACCAGATCATTTCCAGAACATCAGCATCTCAATTGCTATCTCCACACGGTACTAATCAAATTTCCATCTCAACAAGGTGAAATACAGCTCATCAAAAGGATTTTTTTAAAAATGTGAAATACATCCACTTTGATGCAGGCATATTGTGAATATCAAAGTTGCAATTCCCATCTCCCATAGAAAGCTACTCTACATAATTAAACCAACAAAGTATATGCAAAGTCCAAACAAGAGCATAGATAACATTCTACCTTTGATTTCCCAAATGCTTATAATCAGTCAACTAATCTAGAGCACACAACTACAAATAGCATTCAAGATAAAATAAAGAAATGAAACCAGCAAAAAAAGGAAGGAAGTTTTAGTCTAACCAAATTACAACTTTTAATGATTTCAAGAACAAATAAAAATTTAAAGAGCATAAAAATGCACATTTTACCATCACAACAATAAATCTATCAGTGGTAGGCTCTGGACCAATGTGAGCTCCTACAGTGAGAGAATAAAGGTGACCAAGCGTCATTAGCATAACTAACTGATCGTGTTTCCTGATTGTGGGGGGTGGGGTGCATGGAAATGATTCAAATGAATGAGCAAACCTGGATAGTCACATTTAAGCAAATGCTTTATAAATGTTGTTTTCCCTGTAGAATACTGACCCAAAAGCATAACCATAGGCCTGGCATCAAAATCGCTGTTTGTCTGGAACATTGTCAATGCTCACAGTTACTTTAAGTTATGAAAAATCAATAGAAAAAGAGTGTTAACTATAAAGAGAGAGGTAAGTCATCAATTTGAGGTGGTTTACAAAGACACCAACCCAAAACCAACAAGGATTGAAGATGAGAATTCCTACAAAGATAAATTAGTTTAAGACCAGAACAAAATTAAGTGGTCAATTCTATAATTTTAACTTTTTCCTTATATCTATTTCTAGGATAAACAGCTTTAATATCAAAAGAAGTGTTTGAGAGAGTTAGTCATGTTTACATTTTGCTAATAAATTGAAAAACAAATGCTCATTCCACTTACCAACAAGGGAGACACAAAATCATTAAAACGATAGGTAGTTTCCAATGGCTTTAACTTTTCGATATACAATCTCTTCAAGCCATCAATAATAGATGTAACTGCAGTAAGTGGCATCTGAACAGGAAATAAAAGGTCAAGAAAGAGCACATGAGAAGACAACTAACAAAGTGAAGGTGTAGGCATCTACTGAAGAATCTGAAGTGCAGGTCTCTGAATGCAGTTACTAAGCAATAAGAGACCTAGCAACATGCAGTCAAAGAATCCACTAGCAAAACTACACGCTGGCAAACTTAGAGGCAAAATAGTCTATCTTGTCAACACAATAGATAAGATGTATGGTTTACCTTTCTAGATGTCTTAGAATTGTATCTTTGAGCTGATGTTTGTTTTAGTTCAGGAGATCCTACATCATCATCAAAAGCTAATCAATGAAATATCATTTACAAGAGCAACATCGACAATAAAGATAGCTAGTATCTGACCGTTGAAGTCAGGCTCCCTCTTCATTCTGTTTTTCTGGGGGAAATAGGTAAAAAGAAAAAGTGAGTGAAATTTATTGTTTTGTCTCAATAACAGTGCCGGAGAAAGTAGTATGAAGTTAAATGCTCACAGCAAGTAAGGCATCGATGTCATCCATCACTGGAGGTTTAATGCTCTCCATGGAAGCTGTGAGATAAGAAAAATAAAACAAGCTCAGACAAATCAATAAATTACTTTAAGCACATCCAAACTGGCATTCATATGTTCTTTACTAGAATACCAGAGTTCCATGAACCTATCAAGTAGTGGTCTTACATGCATAGTTAGTCATTGAAAAATAGAAAACATAAAACACCGATGCAAACATAAGATCAATGACTTGCAAAAGAAAGGTCAATCCAGTGACCCACTACCACTGATAAATCACCTAACAAACTCTGGAAACCCTAAAAGTCCATTCAAATGCGATGAATTCAACCATAGCATAAATAGACCAAGTTTTCGCACATACACAGTGATTTAACAGTATCTGCTGTAATTTCATTCCCAGTTTGCCCCAACGAAACAAGCTGCAAGAAGCAGTGTCGAATTTTTAGAAATCATTTTTAAAACAAACGAAAAATAGTATCTGAAATAGTTTAGTTCATAACCTGCATTGCAATAACAAATTCTGGAAACCCTAAAAATCCCTGCCGTTTAGAATCCGCGAGTGCCCAAACCTTTCAAACCAAACAAACGAAAGATAGATTGTCAAAGTAGCCATTGCCAAACAAACACAAATATACCAATCACAGAAAAAACCATGAATACGAACAAGTAAAGGTTATAAACTGAAATAAACAAAACAAATCAGAGATTAAAAAAACAAAAAAAAAAACAGTTACTTGGCAGTTACCTGCTTGAGTTCAGGACGAGAAAGGTTTGACATGGAGAAAAAGTTCGTGGCATCGCTGCCAGTGATACGACCATCTCCATCTACGCCGAAAATAAGCAGATCAAAAATTGAACAGAAAAGCGAGTAACAGTAAAGAAATTAGTGTTAAATGGGATTTGAAATGAATAAAAACCTGAATCGGCTAAGTTGAACCATTCCTTGTAGATCTGCAAGTGATATTTGGAAGCAGAAGGAAGTGTGGAGTCTGATATATCCATGTTCTTCCTTCCGAGCAAAAAATCGGGAGAAAGAGTAGTACTGTAACTGCGCCTGTTTGCTTTGGGATAGATGTATTGTGTTTTGAAAATATTTAAAAGGGGAAGTCAATAATTATCCGGTAGTTTTTTTCCCCCTTTCCTTTCCTTTCCTTAAATATTTGATTTGGCGCCCAGCTGGTAAATTCAAGAAAGGATGCCAAAAACGATGCCGGTTTGGCAAGTTGCGTTGCTATGAATTGGATTTGCTTTTGAAGAACTCACGAAACATAGTACTCCACTATGCATTGCTTTCTTTTTTACCAAGGATCACTTTAATATAATTTAAATATTTAATACCTCAAAGTTCAACAACAAAAAAACCATCTTGTTTTCAAGAAAAGAGAAAAGAATTAATTGAAAATCATATTAAATTGAACCGAGGAGTCGTAGTCTAAAACGGTGTGTTTTTAATTTAGGATTGAAATTTGAATATAATTAGTTTTGCGTTATGATTATCGTGTTGGGTTCTCGTTTTCTGGTGGGTCTCTTTGGGTCCAAACTGAAAAATCAATGTTTTTATTGTTTGGAAGTTTGAAATCTGATGATAAAGAGCCCAGCATTCCAAGAAGCCGTTTTCTTCTTCTTCTTTCCTAAGAGTAAGAAATTGTGGACGTCATCGCTCCTTCCCTTCCCTTCGTAAACTAATCTCGTTTAAAAATAATCAAGAATACTAAAAAAATATATATTATAATTGCTAATTATATTATAGTATTTTCTAAATCAACACAATTCTAAATATAAAAACATATCCGATAATTGCGAATTTAAATTTTGTGGTCATCTCAAATGCTACAGATTAAAAAATACAATACTACTACGTACCAAGAATATAAACTAATAAATTAAACACACAATAAAATCGTCCAAATTGCAACTTCAATTAAAATAGATAGGAAAAGTATTCCACACAATTCATGAAAAATTAAATTACCAAAGCTACCTAGTTAACATAACAAAGAAAGGTCAAATTAACAAATCGCATATCTAAAGAGCCAAGAATCTTGATGGAGAGTTACCTTTTTCTTCCAACTCTTCAACCCTAATACCAATATTTTTTTGAAGCTCTTCCATGCAAGCCACATACTTCTCAAGCTCGTCCAACCCCATATCCTCAATGTTTTGATCCCACCAGAATGTTTCTTCTCCGATCCATGACCCGAGTTCCTCTAGCTCAGCTCCTTTCACCATCTCCGCACGCTTCTTCTCCTCGTCCAATCGCGCAAGGGCTTCCATGTATTGTTTCTTTGGCTCCTCTACTTGGCTCGCACTGTTCACCTCCTCGTCGTAAGTATCACTAGGGTTTTCCATGAGATATCGGTCGATAATCCTATCGACCGACGGGTGGCCATAGGCAAAGGTCTTGTTCCCCGGAGAAAAAACAATAACCGCGGCTTGGCATCCCGTTAGGATTGAAAGCTCACTAGCTTTGTTGAAGAGACCATTGCGCCGCTTAGTGAATGTTACTTCTAACGAGCTTTTCTTGGCAATTTTCTTGATCTCAATCTTTTGGCGACCCAAATTTTGCTTCTTTGTGGTGGTGGTGGTGGTGGTAGTAGTTGTAGCCATGGATGGAGCTAAAGCTAGATACAGTACTACTGATCAAGGGAAGTAATTAATAATTTTGAAGTACTAATCATATGGTTCTTTTATAAATAATAATTGGTAGAGAAAAATAAGCAATTAATGAATTTCTTGAATATAGTAATTATAGTCAGAAGTGTATCAATTAAGACAAGTGATTTAGAGATTTTTTTGGGTAATCTTTAGTGTTAATTAGGAACAATCAAAAGATCAATGACAAATTTAGGATCATTTAGTGTAATTAGAAGAGGAAATTTGTTTTCTATTTCATAAAAATATTATTGTATATTCTCTGAATCTCAAAAAAAATTAAGATCTTGTGTAATTATTGGACACGATTATTTCCTTAAACGTTGTGGACTGGAGGTGAATTTCCTAAAATTTGGGACATGACGCATTGTTCGGTTGTAGAGAATATTTTCTTTTTTCTGTTTCCAATTTTTATTTCTTTTTCCATGTTTCCATTTTCAATGGAAAAATGACCAAACGTGTTCAACTTTAAAGAAGTGGAATACTATTTTCTAATTTGAAAGTTGGAAAACATGTTCAATTTCCTTGTTTAATCATGTTACGTTTTCTACAAGTTAAAAATATTATATATATATATATATATATCTTTATACGTGTGAGATTCGATCTTCATATTTTACTTAGATAATATATATAAACGAAAGGCAATAAATAATTAATTTATCATTTGAGTTTTACTTAATTAATTAATAATTATTTATCAATAATTAAATAATAATAAAACAAAAATATCAGAAATAAATATATAAACTTAAATAATTTACATTATCATTTGGGTTTTACTTAATTAATTAATAATTATTAACTATTTTATTTTAAATCACTTGATTATTTTTTGTTTTTTCTTAACAATTAAGATTGCGATTTCAAAGAAGAGGAGAACGAAAGGCCTGCACTATTTTTTTAATGGAAAAAAAATTAAAATGGTAAATATGAATTTATGACTAATTAGATTTTATTTATTTATTATTATTGATCAATATATTATATCCTTTACAAATCAAAATATATATGCAAACATTTGAAATTGTAGCTCTTGTATTTTAGGAACTAAAAATTATGGATAAATCGTAATTTGAAGTGTAAAAAAAGAAAGATGAGACTCCACCTTTGAATTAAATGTACATAACTTTTTTTTCTTTATAAAAATATAAGAAAATAACTTAATCTTTTACTGCATACAAACACCACGAAATATTTTCCAACTGAACAACCAAACAACAAAAAATAATTCATTTTTTAGAAAAATAGACATTATTTTTTTCAAAATAAACGAGGCATAAATTTAAACTTATAATAATTTTGTCAGTTTCCAAAAGCTTAAAAAATAGAAGCAAAAAATGAATTAAGAGTTCACCATGATTTTAAAAGCTCTAAGTTATTGCCACTGTGCATTTTATATTATATTGATTTATATTCTAGGTTTTTTTTTATTATTATTCCCGCACTGCAAATCATTATACTCACAACTTTTAGCTTACTAGGTTATTTTGACACGTGGCGTTGCATGTGTGAAATTTATTTAAAAATATTAAAATATAAAATTTATGTACAAAAGAGTATTTCACACAAATATATTTTTGGTATAATATAATTTTTTTTAATAATGTTTCCGAAAATAAGATTAATATAATTTTTTACTATGGTGCTTAAATATATTTGTATTGTTATTAATGTTCTAATGCAAGTGTCGACGAAAAAATCTTGTATTAATTCTGAAATAATTAATTTTAACCTCTTAGAATTAAAACAATTTTAACTCAATTAAGTAAATTACTTTTACAAATTAAAATTTAAATGTTTAAAATGATGTTTCATATTATTTTTATTTAAGTTCTCCAAATATTGTAAATAATTATGTAATTATTTAAAAACAACCACTAATGAATTTTTCTTTAAAGATTCAAACTCAATAAAAAATTAAGTTTAATATTTAATTAAAAATTATAATTTAAGTAAATGTACAAACTATTTTTTTTCATGTTTATGTATGGAAAAAAAATCACATAATTAGCTAATAAAAAATAATTCCTTATCATTACAAATTTTATGAAATCAAACTTATATAATTTAATATTTGTGTATATATATATTTTTAAGAATAATACGTTATAAAAAAGATTTCATAGTTTTTTTTATTGAAAAATAGTTTATTGAGGTGAAATAATTTCTTGTTTATTTTACATATTTTTTATATAAATTTTTTATTTTAACTAAAAATAGTTATCACTTTTCACTTTGTTTTTTTTTCTTTTCTCTCTCATTTTTTTCTAGTTCTTATTCTAACAATGAAAACGCGTGAAATAAAAAATAACAATAACAATAATAATAATTAAAAATAATATTCTAAAAATATTTGTGATTATAATTTAATAAAAGGAAGAATTTTATTACTATATTTATCCTTTATTTTTTTCTTCTTTTCATAATAAGATCATATTTTGTTATCTTTTGAAAGAAAAAATATATTTTCTTAATCTGTTGGATTAGAATAACAATAGTAGTAATAGTTATTAGTCATGAAACTGTTATTACTATTATAAATAAATAAACTATTCCAATTTTAAAATATATTTTATTAGATTAGGATGATAATAACGTTAGGAGATTTATGTATCTCATTTAATTCATAAGTTTTGGCTTTTTTTTTTGCTATAACTTATGGCTTAAAACATGATTTTTTATTTAATTTTCTTAATTATATCAACCTCATCAACATTCGTCACTCGCATTAAAAATCCATGAGTGAAATCTTCTGTGTACTTTTACAGCAGTCTATTAGGTTACACAAATTAATCTCATCCATTTGTTATTAATTGAAAAACTAATTTAAGTTTAAGGTTTAAGGACTTTAAGTTTACGATAAATATTTATTTAATTATTTTAGGTATAATGATAACTTATAAATTAGTAACTACCTATTAATCAATTTTTTTTATATATTTTTTTTAATAAGCAGGGATTATATTAGAAATCTGTCATGAAGATCATGACGAACATAACAAAAGTCAGCTGTCCAAGCTAGGCAGCACAAGCAAAAAACGAAACCAACAAACTAAGAAAGCAAGAAAGATAAACCTCCGGGCTCAGGAAACAACAACCTGACTACTAAAAAGCCAAGCCGGAGTCTGCATCATATCAGCTAGACTGAAAGCAAATGAATGATCCTTACTCTTTAGCCACCAATGCCATAAGGAGAATATCATATTCACACACTGCCATTCCGTTACCTCTTTCTGCCTAAAGACCTTCGCATTCCGGCATTTCCACAGGGACCAAATCACCGCGTAGAACAGAGTTGCCCATTGCCTGCCAGAGAGCTTGTCGTGGCTTGGAAGATAATGTCCCCAAGATCTCCAAAGTCCCGCGAGATCACGAGGTTGGCACCACACCACCCGAAGCCAACGCATGATCAACTCCCAAACCCTCCTAGCCACCGCACATCCTAGGAAGAGATGAGTAGCATCTTCCGAGCTATTATTACACATTGGACAACTATTATGATCTTCCGTGATCATGTTACGTCTCTCTAAGAACGTCCTGGTCACTATTCTTCCCCTCACAGATAGTCACAAGAAAAACTCAACCCGAAACGGAACCAGCCCCGTCCAACAGGACCGAAGCAGGGGTATGGAATCGTACATTGTTGCCTCCCATTTCTTATACCCCGAATGCACCGAGTATTTCCCGGTTTGTTCGAGATCCCAACGGAGCACATCCTGGTGCCCCCCCTACGCGGAGCCGGCAACCGATCACGTAAGCTCGCCCACTCCTCATTCTCCCACTCAAACAACCCGCGCCTCCACTCTCTTTGCCACTCCCAGACCGTCCCTTCCCAATGGTCGAAATCCTTGACAGTCCCCTGCTGAGCTTTCGATAAATGGTACAGCCTCGGATGAAGCAAGGCCAACGGCTGTTTAGCAGCCCACGGATCCCACTAAAAGCTCGTGTCTTTGCCCTCTCCAAGCTTAAGCGTCAAGTGTTCAGTCCATAGGTCAAAAAAATCACTACCCCGCCCACATAGTTGAATGATATCGCTCCAAATAGGAGATATATGCTTCTCACGCTCCTTCCATAGGTCGCCAATAGACCTCAAATTATATTGCTTGCGAACTATCTCGGCCCATAACTTATCGTTGCCCTGCACCACCTCCCAGGCCCATTTGAAGAGTAAGGTCACGTTCCTGTCTTGCAATCTCCCTATTCCCAGCCCCCCGTGTGTCGTAGATCTCGTCACTTCCTCCCACTTCACCTTGCTCAACCCTCTTTTATCGTCTTTCCCACTCCATAAAAATTGCCGCATCACACCCTCACATTGCTTGACCACCGCTCTAGGCATCCTGTAGATCGACATATTATAGATGGGAATGCTAGCTAACGCCGATTTGATCAAAGTCACCCGCCCCCCCACAGACAGAAGATGACCCTTCCGAGTGGACAACTTTTTCCTAAGCTTCTGAACCAAGAACTGCCACCCTGCTATCCTACCCGCGAAGAACCCAAGTACTTGAAAGGGAGGGCTTCATACTTGAAAGGGAGGGCTTCATACTTACATCCTGCCCGCGAAGCTAGAATCCCACCAATTTGATCACTCAAATTCACCCCCACTAGGATGCTTTTGTGGAAATTAACTTGAAGGCCAGAAAAAGCATCAAACCACCTCAATGTTCCTTTCACCCCCTGAATTTCA
This sequence comes from Viola odorata, assembly GCA_963691705.1. Lineage (NCBI taxonomy): Eukaryota > Viridiplantae > Streptophyta > Magnoliopsida > Malpighiales > Violaceae > Viola > Viola odorata. Next base: position 63,608,835 of record OY829538.1, on the reverse strand, counting down.
GCCTCACTATTATTCACAAAAACCAAGGTGTCATCAGCAAACTGAAGGTGGCTCAGCTGCCACCTAGCCTCCACATTACCTACCCCACGCAGAATCCCCACTTCCTCTGCTATAACGAATAACCGATGTAACCCCTCAGCCGCAATATTAAAGAGAAATGGAAACATAGAACACCCTTGCCGAAGACCTCTCGCCACCCCAAATTGGCCCAACGACGATCCATTCCCTAGCACAGAGACCCTGTTAGTGCTAATACACTGCCGAACCCAACCCCTCCACTTCTCTCCGAACCCCATGTGTCTCATCACATCCTCCATGTACTCCCATTCAACGGAGTCAAGCCTTTTCGAAGTCTAGCTTGAAAAGCAGCCCCTGCTGCTTGGTCACCTGCAAATGATGGACCACCTCACTCGCTGTCATGACACAATCCAAGGTTTGGCGCCCTTTAATGAAGCCGTGTTGAACCTTGCTGACGAATGATGTAATGATCTCACTGAGCCGCTTAGCCATAATCTTGGTGACAATCTTGTAGTAGCTGCTAACCAGACTGATCGGCCTAAACTCACAGAACTATTTAGCTTCAGGTATCTTCGGAATGAGGGTAAAAAACGATGAGTTTGCCCCGGCCGGAAGCTTCCCTGTTCTGAAGAATTCCTGAATCAACCTGCAGTAATCTCCTCCAATGATTCCCCACGCCTTTTGCAGAAAGCACAAGGAGAATCCATCCGGTCCTGGGGATTTCCGCCCGTCACACCTGATTGACTGCTAGAATGTCTTATTTATCATCCTATTTTCCTGTTATTTTGGATGATGATACTGCTGATTGTGGCTATTTCTACTCCTTTTTGCAGATTAATTGGATTACATGTAGATTGAGAGAAAAGGAAAGAAAAGCCATGAAAAGAGCTTGAGTTTGGTGAAGGACAAGGGAAGAAAGCAGCAGCTCCTTCTCTTGACTTTGTGATGTTCATACTGGACAATTGTTAAAAGCCAAGGAAATAGAACCAGCAACCAAGAATTAAATCACATGGGCTTGGGCCCATGGTGAGAGAGAGACGCGTACTAGGATTGCAAAAGAAGATTTGTAATTAGTTTAAACCAAAACTTTAAATAATTATTTTATTAATTAGTTAAAATCCTATCTTTTAGGATTTTTAGTTGGACTAGGATTTGATTTAAAAGGAACCTAGCTCAGAACAAAAGGATGATCTCTTCTTCCTTGGAATTGGACGGCTACTGGTTCTAGAGTTTGCTATCAATATATTATTCTTTTCTTCTTTATTCCTTGATTTAATTAATTCATGCACAATAATTGTTTGAATTAATTATGTCTTGTTCTAGCTAAATTATTTATTCTTGGTAAAGACTCTAGGGTTATGATTCATATGTTGTGAGATCAAATTAAGCTTCATAAAATCCAAGTTTGTATTTCTATTCTTTTTATTTAAATGTCAATTTGTTCATGTTTTGGTTAAGAGTAGCTAACTTGATTTTAAATATGAATGATTACATCTTTTCTTAGAAACGTTGGATTCTACATCGTTGATAGGAATCTGTAGGTAACTAATTAGTGTAAGATCTAATTAGAAAATGGTAGAATCCGGTTTATAGGAGTAGAAGAAATTCTCTTCTAGATCGGGAAAGGTCTCTCCCCGCGTTTAATCAACCCTTCAATTAAACTTTATTAGGAGTACCGCCTTAAAGTTATTGAACGGTTAGGGATCCTAGTAGGAGTACCGCCTTAGGAATCTTGAGTAGGAGGAGAGCAGGAGACTCAGAGTACCGCTGGTCTCTATAGCTTTTCTATTAAATTTGGTTTTGAAAACACTTGCATCAATGATCGACATTTATGAATCGTGACCCGAGAAGAGTCTTTACCTGGAATCTGTTATCATCTGAGTTAATCCAATCATCACTTGTTTACTGTTATTATTTTCTACATTTATTTAATTAATTGCACACAAAATCCCACTCATTGGTTTTTACCACTGTTGCAATTTTGGTCTTTTAACAGAAATTATTATTGTCCAAAAATCCCTGTGGTTCGATCCTTTTACCACTTGCTACAGTTTTAATTAATTGTGCATGGTGAATTGTATGATTTATTTTTGTTGGTTTCGGCATCCATCAAATTTTGGCGTCGTTGCCGGGGATTTCTTTGGTACTAATTTTAATTTTCTTGTTTTATGACCAGGTCCTCCCGACTGCCATTACTTCCATACAACCCAGAGTTGACAAAAACAGAAGCTCAGTACAGGAAGCAGCGAGCAGAAAGGCAGAGGACAGAATCTGAAGAAACTGTTTCAGAAAATAGTTTTTCGCAGTCAGCAGACTTTTCCACAGGCCTGGGGGAAAGTTCATCAGCAGCAGTAAGAGAAAACCCTCTTTTCGAACGAGAAATGGACCAGCCACCTCCACCACCACCACCTCCTCCTCCAGAGCAGACCTTTAGGCAGCGAAACAGTGAGGGACCACCACCGGACACACACTTTTGTGTCCAATATCCGCCCGTAGAGCATGACTGGAACCTAAAACCAAACATGATCCATAACATTAAGAAGTTCTACGGTTTGTCTAGTGAGAACCCATTCTAGCATCTGCAATATCTCCATTGGGAATGTGACACTCACAAACCCCCTCGAGTTGACATCAACCAAGCCAAACTCCGAGCTTTTCCATGGACCCTAGAGGATAAAGCTAGGAATTGGTTCCTAAGATTAACACATGGCAGCAAATGTTGAACACCTTTCTCAACAAGTTTTGGTCCTCTAGTAAGACTAGAAATGCTAGGAAGAATATAGTGTCCATCAAACAGTCCCCTACAGAGAGTTTTGGGGAGTATTATCAACGCTTCAGGAACCTATTAGAAATCTGCCCAAACCATGGAGTTTCTGATTGGAACCAAGTGCAATACTTCTACGATGGTTTATGTGTTAGAGACAAGCTAGTTGTGGATGGAGCTGCAGGAGGAGCGTTACAAGATTGCACCCTCACGAAGGTGAATCAATTACTTCAGATCTTGGCTGAAAATAGCGAGCTAAATGAGTCAAGCGAAAGAGAAAATCCTACAGGTAATGTTTCTGTACTTGAAACTAAAATGGATGAACTTTCTGATCGTCTGGATAAGTTTTGTGTAGGACAATCACAGGTACAGCAGGTACAACCGACCATGATATGTGGTATGTGCGGGCAACAAGGACACCATACAGATGAATGCATCTTGAACAAAGGAACACCCGAAGAGGTTAATTCTGTATTGCAATATCAGCAGCAGTATGGTAGGTATCCACCCCACAAGCCTGAATACAACCAAACTCAGTATAATAACAATCCTGGTTGGAGAGGAAACACAAGTTCCAACACCACGGTTCAATACCATGCCCAGCAACAACCACCACCTATGAACCTACAAAACTTCGTGGCTAGACCCAATGTACCACAACTTCCAGCCCCTACAGCTCACTGGAGTCCTAATGGAGGATATGCTTAAGCAGTTTATGCAAGCTACTCAAGCCAGCATTACAAATCTCGCCCAATCAACCCAAGCCAGTATTGCTACCTTACAAAGGGAGTTAGGGGAGATGAAACTCAGTAAACAAGGGCAGGGAGGACGGTTACCATCAACTACTATGGACAACCCTATACATAATGTCAGTTCCATGACATTAAGAAGTGGAACAAAAATTCCAGACATAGCGGACTCGTCCACAGGCCTGGGGAAGAGTCAACCAGAGGTAGTTCCACCTCCACCAGAATTTGAACCAGAAATGAAGGTAATTTATGAAAAACCAGTTCCAGAGACGTTGTCAAGAAAGGAAAATCAGGTAATCCCTCTTCCTTTTCCCAAAAGGGCTGAAAAGTCCAAGAAGGCAAAGGAAGAGCAGGCTATTTTAGATATATTTCGAAAAGTAGCCATAAATATTCCTTTACTTGATATGATAGCGCAAGTGCCCAAATATGCCAAGTTCCTTAAAGATTTATGCACTAATAAAAAGAAGCTTTCAGGTATAGAAAAGGGTCAACTTGAATGAGAATGTGTCTGCTGTTTTTCAAAAGAAATTGTCTAACAAATGTAAGGATGGAGGAACCTTTGTGATTCCTTGCAAAATTGGAGAGCAGTCCATAGAGAAGGCGCTATGCGATCTTGGCGCTGGGATTAATGTTATGTCATTAACTGTTTTTAAGACTCTGAATATCGGTGAATTGAAAGAGACAATGGTTGTAATTCAATTAGCTGATAGATCAATTATATACCCTGTAGGAGTCATTGAGGATGTGCTAGTTCAAGTTAATGATTTTGTTTTTCCAGCTGACTTCTATGTTGTAGATATGGATAATGAGCATTCAACAAAATCTACAGAGATACTGCTGGGTAGACCATTCTTGAGGACAGCAAGGGCAATGATTGATGTGGCTGGAGGGAGTTTGACATTGGAATTTTGTGGTGAACTTATTAAATTTAATATGTATGATGCCATAAGATTTCCTGATGACATGCATAGTGTTAATTGCATAGATATTATTGATCCTGATGCTAATAATATTCATGAATTAATTGCTACTGACCCCTTGGAGTGTGTTATTAGCAGAAATATTGACAAACCAAAAATGCTTGAGATGGAGAAAGGTTTGGATATGAACGAGGAAAATAATGAAGCTGTGACTGAGATTGGTGTTTCTAAACCTTGTACTGATGCTCCTAAGATTTTAAAACCACCAGTGACTCACAATAAGCTCCTCTCTTCAATTTTGCAGGCCCCTAACTTGGAACTGAAAAATTTATCAGATTACCTGAAGTACTCTTTCCCAGGCCTGGGAAAGAGTCTGCCAGTGACAAATTTCAGCAAGTTGACAAAAATGGAGGAAGAAGAGTGTGTGAGAATAAGGAATGAGTACAAGGAGTCCATTGAATGGAGGATAGCTAACACCAGTGATGCAATCCATAACCTAGCTACTGGAGATTGATCGAGAACAACGTCTAGTCCGAGACTATAAACCAGGACGCTTCATGGGAGACAACCCATGTCTTTTTAAAATTTTCAAATTTTTTATTTTATTTTATTTTTATTTTTATTTTTATTATATTATTATTATATTATTTCTATCTTCTTCCCTGTAAATAACAATCGTGGAACTGATTTTGATTTTGTGTGTTTTTGCAGGAGAATGAGGGCTGAACGAATTAATTTGAAGCTTGGGTTAGGAAACAATGGCGGTTTAAATTTGTTTAGCCCAAATGAGCTTCATGGGCTTGTGTCACTTAAGCCCATATACAAACCAACATTGCCGTTCCCTCACTCCCCTTTACCAAAAATAACAAAAGCAAATTAATCATCTTCTTCCTCCCAAAAACCCTAGCCGCCACCCTTTCATCCAAACTCCAAAGTCACGGCCATGGTGCTGACCCGAGGAGGAGCCGGCGGCAGCAGCAAACGAAGCACCAAACCAGCGCCCGACTCCAGCAGCCTCAACCGAGACATGCCACTCACCCGACCACAGCGTCCTTATCGCCGCGAATCTCAGCACGAGAGCCGAGATTTCCAGCCCCCCCAGCGCGAGTGTCGCAACCCAGCGCCGCTCCATCTTCGTCGCCATCGCGACCAGCTCAGCCAAGAACGCCGGTGACTGCCCAGTCGCCACTGCCTCGCCCCCACCTCGACTACCAACTCTATACCTGATAGAGTGTATTTATGCATGATTTTCTCTCCATTATTTCATCAATTTAAGGCATGATTCTGTTAATTTACCCTTGTTTTCATTACTATTGCAGATCTAGGCCTAAAAAGGTAGTTTATGCAAAAACATGCATTTTTGGAGCATTTTGGGCGTTTTCGAGCTTCAAGACCACAGTCGAGGTCCCGAGTCCAGAATCGCGTTCAAGGTCCCGAATGGATTCGGGACCCCGAAGGGCGAAGAATGGCATTTCCACATGTCCTCTTCCCAGACCTTCCATGTGCCTCCTCTGACACTGTTCCGACAGTCTGCACTGATCACAAAATACCTACCCCTCTGACCATTGCAGGCCTTGAGCCCATTCCAGATCTGCCAAAGCTGGTCAAGACCAAGAAAATCAGCTTTCAGCTTTTTCAGCTTTTTGCTTTAGGGAGCATAGATCCATATTAATAGGCTTTCTTTAAATGCATTTTGTTCCTTAGTTGGGCAGAAGATATTTTATAATTGTATTTTCTAGTTTAAATAGAGGATGATAGGAAGAGTTTAGGGTATCTTGGTTCATCCATGATCATGTAGTTTTAGTTTTCTTAGACTTCTCTCTAGTTTATCTCTCTAGTTCTTGTTAGCTCATCTTCAACCTTGCCGCCGGGCTTCAAACGGATTTTTAGTAACAAAGTCTTCTTCCCTTCATCTATTTATTTACTTGTTATGCTTTCTTTAATTGTTATTTATTTATCTTTAAGCATGAGTAGCTAAATTCCTAGTTCTTGGCAAGGCTGATTCAAGGGTTGCAGGGGCAGATTCGAGGCCTTAATGTGCTTAAAATATTCTTGATGCTATATTCAACTATTCATCGGTTTAATTATATCTTTGCATGATTTAATTTGAGGCTTGATCAACTGATAATTATCTTGTGTAAAGGCTGCCATTTATGTGATGAATACGGAAGGAAAATTGCATGAGTAAGTAGGCATCTGTTTAGTCTTGACTGTGTTAAAGTGGTCTTGAATAGATAGGTTGGGTAGTTGATTAGGGCTGGGTCACGAGCCTGACAAACTGAGGGACTTTAGCTCTAGATCTGTCTTTTCTTAGCTTCATGGGCAGTTTGAGTATGGCCCTCCCGCATTCGTGCCTGGAGGGATGGCAAACTGTCAAGACTACCTCATATGTGGAAACGGGGGGTAGTTTCTCTTAAGAGAAAAGTAGGGGATATCCGAGGAATCTGGTCCCCATGTCATTTCTATGATATCTTGAATAGAATACCCTTGAGCTGATGACGATCTGGTCCCGAATGTAACCCAGAGTGCCTTTGCTAAGAATCCTTCTCTAATTGATTATTTGCGTTTATTTTCCTTCTATTTTATTATTTCTGGAATTATTTGCTGATTTGCTTGTTTTACCATTCGGGACCTCGAACGTGACATTTGGGACCCCGAATTTTGCTTTCCTAGATAGAATCTGTTAGCTCCCGAAATCTGCCTTGGCTGGCTCGTTCAGCCAAGTAAAACCCCCCCTGATTGATACTCTCCGTGCTCTTGTCCCCCGAATACATTCAAGACCTGGTCTTGAATCAGTTTCTCTCCATCCAGCCCTTGAATTCGGTTTTGTTTTGTTTCTTTTATTGTTTTATTTTATAATCTGGCCTTGTCTAGTGTAAGTCTTCACCAATCTCTGTGGATCGATCCTCTTGCCACTGTCTTCAATCTATTTTGTTGCATGTGATAAGTTGTAATAATTTGTTTGATCGTGCCCTCGACAAGCGCGTTATCAAAATGGCGCCGTTGCCGGGGATTGGTTTTAAGTCTTGCCCTAGACAAGTCCAGATTTTTGTTTTATTTTATTTCTTTCTTTAAATGTCTTATTTTAATTCTTATTCTCATTCACCCTCTTTTCCTCAGCATTTTACTCCCAACCCCCCGTGCTGGAATCAAGGAAATTTCAACTATGGAGTGCAGTCGAGACCTCGATATCAATATTTTCAGCCTCCACAACCTCCTCAAGACACGGGGTTCTCTCAAGGAAATCTGGCTGCATTAATTGGCATGGTTAATCAATTTAAAGAGACCCTTTGGGAGCAGAGGCGCCAAGAGTATCTTGAAGAAAACTTCACATCCCTGCCCGCTCATCATGACCTCGACGCTGCCCCAGCTCCCGAATCAAATGATGTGAGGTTGATTAACATGGAAAATCAATTAAAAGAGCTAACTTTGGAAATGCAGGAGCTTAAGGAGCAGTGGCGTCAAGAGGACATTGAAGAAGACTCCGCGTGCCTCTCCCAGATTCAAGACCCCGACGCTGCCACTTCTGCAGCTCCCGAACAGATCCCAGATCCTCGGGACCCCGAAGAAGTTCCAGCCCCCGAACTAAATTTTTTAGCTCTCTTGCCCAATCAGACGATGGATCACCCTATCACTCATATAGAACAACATTCCCAGCACTTAGATAGTGACGACTATTCAAGTGAAGAGGAGAGTTTCTCCACCACCACCCTATGGGAGTTACCATATGAGCGTCATGACCAAGATGATGAGTCTTATGGGATAGAGGACCTTTTTCATGCCTATGGATGAGCTAAAATTGGAGGATTCAGGATGCTCTCCTTTGGAGTCAAGACCCAATATGGACTACACAGACATCGAGGTCCCGAAGTCGAGCAACAGTGACGAGCTTCAAGGCCTCGAAGCAGAATCGAGGGCAGAAACCATTTTTCAGCCGGGAGAGATTGTGAATGAGGATTCAAGGGAGACTGAGAATGAGGATTTAAGTGAGATTGAGGAGGAGAAAATTGAGGACTTGAGCTTTTCGTCATGCCCTCGATCTAAAGTCGTTATGGGTGAAAGGGGGATTTTGAAACTTTTTGATTATATTGATCCTTTTCTTGAATCACCTTCCACTCATAACAATTTTTTCCTCTTAATTTTTCAGGAGCCCAAATTAACATTTGACCCATGTCATGGCCGCATACAAGATGCTTTGCTACAAGACCATCCACTCCATGCGATAATTCACATCAAACTAAGAGGATGGAAAGCCTTTAGTAGAATTGGTTGAAGGAAACTTGAAGAGTCGAGGCCCCGACTATAATCAAGGCCAAGTGTGGGGAAATCCGACGGATTCCTAACCCTCTTTCCTCCTTTCCTTTTAATTTTTCAATTCCAAGTCAAACTTAGCTTTTTTTCTTTATGCACACTTCTTATGTTCCCTATGTAGTTTTAATTAGCTTTGTCTCCTTCCCTCCTCATTTAATTCTCCTGTCCCCTCCTTTTTCAAACCCCTTTAATTCCCCATTTAATTTAGCTTTTTATGTTCCCTATGGTAGCTTTAATTACTTTTGTCTCCTTCCATTTAATTACCTCTGATTTTATTCTTATCTCTCCTCTTTTCAAAATCCTAAAAGCTGATTTGCTTTCCCTGATTCCCGTGCAGGTGTAAGAGCACGCTGCCCTTGGCACTGAGCGCCTTCTCCCGTTGCGACACGTGGACAACGGAGACCGAAGCAATCAGTTTCCCGCCTCTCTCTCCCATTTAATTCCCTTGTCCCCTCCTTTTTCAAACCCCATTAATTCCTTTTGTTTTGCCTTCTTTCCCCCCTTTTTTTTCAAATTCAAATTCAAAAAAATCCAAAAAAAATAAAGACAAAAAAAAAAAAAAGAAGAAAATTCTCACTTTTTTCTCTGATTTGTACAGGTGTCGAGTATCAGCTTTTTCAGGAACTCCCGCCCTCTCCTAGCGCGCCACGTGGAATCCATCATTCGAGACCCCGACACCTGTTTCTGATTCGAGACCCCGAATCCATTCGGGACCCCTAAGTCAAGGCCTTGACGTTAACTAAGGCGCTTCGTGGGAGGCAACCCACGTTTCTTTCCCTTCTTTTTCGGCTTTCATTTATTCTATTTTTATTTTCATATGCCCTTGTTGGAGTCCCTTCTTCACATTGAGGACAATGTGTTGCCTAATTGTGGGGAGGGTTTTATCTGCCTTATTTGTTTACTTTGCGTGACTGCATGTTTCAAGGTCCCGAATTTTTATTTCAAGGTCCCGAATGTTTTTTCGGATTTTTATCTTTATTTGCTGCCTAGTTTTTGAAAACACCCCAATGATGGACACACACCTGACTTATGCACATAGAATGAAAATGCTGTCTATAGTCAAGGTCCCGAATATTCCATAATTTGCCTGTTGCACCTTATATCTGCTTCAAGACCTAGACACCAGTGGTCACGAATCAGCACCTTGTGAGCATTTGAGCCTTCATGCCTATATTTATTGTTTGAGTGATAGATGCATGACTAGGTACTGGCTGGGTTTGCATGATATCAATGGGTATAGACACATTTAGATATAGGAAAGCAGCAAAAAGATTAAGTCCTCGCATCGAATTGTTCTCTCTCATTTTTCTTCTATTCTGTTTTTTTCTTGACCCCGAATCCCTTCTTGACCTCTCCAATTCTAACCACTTGAATTTTCTTTGATCTTTCTCTTGGCAGGTGAGCGATATTGTTGGGAGCACCATCGAGGGCTAGACTAGACAAACGAAGCAGCAAAGGCAAAGTGTGGGGATCCCGCAAAAATTCAAGACCCTGAATGCTAGCGCCGATTCGAGACCTCGAAGCTAAAACAAAGAAATCAAGGGCAGACCAGAACGAAAAATCACTTCCCACCCACAGCAAAACACAAGTGTGGGGAAGTGAAATCAGAATATCTAGCCCCCGAAGAACAAGGTCTCAATCCTCAATTCAGATCTCTCTCTCTCTCTCTCGAAAAAAAAAAAAATAATAAGAAAATGAAAAAATGAAAAAAAATAGAAAAACACAAATATAAATAAAAGAGAGAGAGAAGAGACCAAATTTCATAGAGAAGAGGAAAATCAGCAGCCAGCATCCATTCAAGGTCCCGAGCCTAGGTCCCGAATGAAGAAAGTAAGGATCCCCCTCGAAGAAGAAAAGCCTAGTCTAGCTTTCGCTCCAGCAACATTGTCTCACCATTTCGATTCTTTCTTGCCAAGGGAGCGTTCCAGGTTCGAGTTGGTTTAACCACCTTCTCATTTCACTTCCTTACTCTCCCTCTTCTCCACTTTTTCTTCTCATTATGCTTCTTCCATTCCCTCTTATCATTTATTCTCTTTGTTCCCCCTTCTTGCCCCCGATGTGAAGTCTTTTGATTGCTAGATTGCCTATGCATGTGTCTAATGTACTCGGATTGATGTGCAAACTTGATTTTGTGCCGTGTTATTGCATACTTGAGTGTTTAAACACCTAACCTTGTTCACGAGTATGAGTGTAAATACTAATCCATGTGAGGACTGCTGGTGAATAGGCTGATGTGGAAAAGTCTTTTCTTAAGGGTCGTTATCCTTCTGATTTGATGTAGGTGTATCTAGGCGAAGTCTGTTTTCATTCGGGGTCCCGAATCTTTACAAGCATGCTTATTCTCTGTGCTATGGTTTGGTGTGTCTGTTCTGTTTTGGGACTGTTTTAAATTTTGTGAATGCTCGAGGGCGAGCATTGGGCAGTGTGGGGATATTTGATAGAGTGTATTTATGCATGATTTTCTCTCCATTATTTCATCAATTTAAGGCATGATTCTGTTAATTTACCCTTGTTTTCATTACTATTGCAGATCTAGGCCTAAAAAGGTAGTTTATGCAAAAACATGCATTTTTGGAGCATTTTGGGCGTTTTCGAGCTTCAAGACCACAGTCGAGGTCCCGAGTCCAGAATCGCGTTCAAGGTCCCGAATGGATTCGGGACCCCGAAGGGCGAAGAATGGCATTTCCACATGTCCTCTTCCCAGACCTTCCATGTGCCTCCTCTGACACTGTTCCGACAGTCTGCACTGATCACAAAATACCTACCCCTCTGACCATTGCAGGCCTTGAGCCCATTCCAGATCTGCCAAAGCTGGTCAAGACCAAGAAAATCAGCTTTCAGCTTTTTCAGCTTTTTGCTTTAGGGAGCATAGATCCATATTAATAGGCTTTCTTTAAATGCATTTTGTTCCTTAGTTGGGCAGAAGATATTTTATAATTGTATTTTCTAGTTTAAATAGAGGATGATAGGAAGAGTTTAGGGTATCTTGGTTCATCCATGATCATGTAGTTTTAGTTTTCTTAGACTTCTCTCTAGTTTATCTCTCTAGTTCTTGTTAGCTCATCTTCAACCTTGCCGCCGGGCTTCAAACGGATTTTTAGTAACAAAGTCTTCTTCCCTTCATCTATTTATTTACTTGTTATGCTTTCTTTAATTGTTATTTATTTATCTTTAAGCATGAGTAGCTAAATTTCTAGTTCTTGGCAAGGCTGATTCAAGGGTTGCAGGGGCAGATTCGAGGCCTTAATGTGCTTAAAATATTCTTAATGCTATATTCAACTATTCATCAGTTTAATTATATCTTTGCATGATTTAATTTGAGGCTTGATCAACTGATAATTATCTTGTGTAAAGGCTGCCATTTATGTGATGAATACGGAAGGAAAATTGCATGAGTAAGTAGGCATCTGTTTAGTCTTGACTGTGTCAAAGTGGTCTTGAATAGATAGGTTGGGTAGTTGATTAGGGCTGGGTCACGAGCCTGACAAACTGAGGGACTTTAGCTCTAGATCTGTCTTTTCTTAGCTTCATGGGCAGTTTGAGTATGGCCCTCCCGCATTCGTGCCTGGAGGGATGGCAAACTGTCAAGACTACCTCATATGTGGAAACGGGGGGTAGTTTCTCTTAAGAGAAAAGTAGGGGATATCCGAGGAATCTGGTCCCCATGTCATTTCTATGATATCTTGAATAGAATACCCTTGAGCTGATGACGATCTGGTCCCGAATGTAACCCAGAGTGCCTTTGCTAAGAATCCTTCTCTAATTGATTATTTGCGTTTATTTTCCTTCTATTTTATTATTTCTGGAATTATTTGCTGATTTGCTTGTTTTACCATTCGGGACCTCGAACGTGACATTTGGGACCCCGAATTTTGCTTTCCTAGATAGAATCTGTTAGCTCCCGAAATCTGCCTTGGCTGGCTCGTTCAGCCAAGTAAAACCCCCCCTGATTGATACTCTCCGTGCTCTTGTCCCCCGAATACATTCAAGACCTGGTCTTGAATCAGTTTCTCTCCATCCAGCCCTTGAATTCGGTTTTGTTTTGTTTCTTTTATTGTTTTATTTTATAATCTGGCCTTGTCTAGTGTAAGTCTTCACCAATCTCTGTGGATCGATCCTCTTGCCACTGTCTTCAATCTATTTTGTTGCATGTGATAAGTTGTAATAATTTGTTTGATCGTGCCCTCGACAAGCGCGTTATCAATACCCCACCCCGAGCTTAACGCGCCAGGTTCCATCTATCATTTATTCAAGCTTTTAGTCTTCAATTCTGTTCTTTATCCTAACTCACACATTGAAGACAATGTGTCCTTTAAGTGTGGGGAAGAAATTTTGTTGGAATTGTGTGATATTTGCTGCTGAGATGTGGAGTGGTGATGATGGGATGTGATTTTGGACATATTTTTTATTGTGTTTTTGTGCTTTTGAAAAACATATCTACAAATTTTTTTAATACATCTTCGCCACTGTTTTCAGACCCCCTCGAATGGACACACGCATCCTATCTTTTGCACATATAGAACAAAAAGCTATCACTCATCGCATCTCACTTGATCATGCAGACATGCATATATTTCTGCCTGTTAGCCCTTATGAACACGCCAGATCTAGACATTTGTAATCAAATTTATCACCCAGTGAGCATTGAGCCTTCATGGCATATAATTTTTCATATGCGATTTAAATGCATAGCTAGACACTGGTTGAATTTGCATAATATCTAGGGTATAGGCATGATTAGTCTTGGGAAAGCGACAACATGATAAATATTTGTGCATCCTAGTCTTCTTCCCTCTTTCTTTTTCTCTTTTCACCATCTCCACCTTAACCAATTAACGCTACTGACCCCCCTGTTTTCTCATCTTACCGCTTGAGCCTATTTTCTTTGATTATTTTCTTGGCAGGTGAGTGGCATTTGTTTGACAGCAGGGGCTAGAAAAAGGAAATCAAGAGCATAGTGTGGGGAAGGTGAAAACAAGACAATTGGTCATGGATACTAAAAGCAAAAGAATATGAACAATCAAATGCAAAGCCAAGATGTAAAATGGCGAATCAAAAGAAAAGAAAAGAGAAAGAAAAACAAAACAAAAAAAAAGAAGGAAAAGAAAAAAAAGGAGCAGTTACCAAAAGAAAACAGCATGGACCACAGTATCAGATTTGAAGAAGATTTCCCCACACAGCAGAAGACAATCTTCTGGCCCTTACAGTCACCTTCGACAAATGTTATCTCACCGACTCTCCTTCTTTCTAGCCAAGGAATCCTTCCAAATCTTGTTTGTCCTCTAACTTTCCTCTATTTCATTTCCTTTCTTTTCATATTTGTCGTTATTCTTCATCTCTTTTCTCTTAATCACCCATATACCCTCTTCTTTCTATCCCTTTTGATGCAAAGATGATTTGATTGCTAGATTGCCCAAGCATGTGTACTACTCACTCATGGATTGACATTGCAAACTTGACTATGTGTTGTGTTATTCGCGTTTCTTTGAGAGATATACACCTAGCCCTGTTTTCGAGTGTGAGTGCAAACACTTTATCTTGTGAGGATTACTTGTGAATAGGTATGGTGTGTGAAAGTCTTTTCTCTAGGGTCGTTATCCTATTGATCTGATGCAGGTGTCTATCTAGGTAGAAATTGTGCTCTGAAAGGATCTGTGTGTGAATGAATGGTAGCTTTGTTCTGTGCTTAGATTTGACAATTTGTGTTCAAACTTGGGGGCTGTTTTAGTTTGATGAAATGCTTGAGGGCAAGCATTGGATAGTGTGGGGAATTTGATTGAGTGCTAGAATGTCTTATTTATCATCATATTTTCCTGTTATTTTGGATGATGATACTGCTGATTGTGGCTATTTCTAATCCTTTTTGCAGATTAATTGGATTACATGTAGATTGAGAGAAAAGGAAAGAAAAGCCATGAAAAGAGCTTGAGTTTGGTGAAGGACAAGGGAAGAAAGCAGCAGCTCCTTCTCTTGACTTTGTGATGTTCATACTGGACAATTGTTAAAAGCCAAGGAAATAGAACCAGCAACCAAGAATTAAATCACATGGGCTTGGGCCCATGGTGAGAGAGAGACGCGTACTGGGATTGCAAAAGAAGATTTGTAATTAGTTTAAACCAAAACTTTAAATAATTATTTTATTAATTAGTTAAAATCCTATCTTTTAGGATTTTTAGTTGGACTAGGATTTGATTTAAAAGGAACCTAGCTCAGAACAAAAGGATGATCTCTTCTTCCTTGGAATTGGACGGCTATTGGTTCTAGAGTTTGCTATCAATATATTATTCTTTTCTTCTTTATTCCTTGATTTAATTAATTCATGCACAATAATTGTTTGAATTAATTATGTCTTGTTCTAGCTAAATTATTTATTCTTGGTAAAGACTCTAGGGTTATGATTCATATGTTGTGAGATCAAATTAAGCTTCATAAAATCCAAGTTTGTATTTCTATTCTTTTTATTTAAATGTCAATTTGTTCATGTTTTGGTTAAGAGTAGCTAACTTGATTTTAAATATGAATGATTACATCTTTTCTTAGAAACGTTGGATTCTACATCGTTGATAGGAATCTGTAGGTAACTAATTAGTGTAAGATCTAATTAGAAAAGGGTAGAATCCGGTTTATAGGAGTAGAAGAAATTCTCTTCTAGATCGGGAAAGGTCTCTCCCCGCGTTTAATCAACCCTTCAATTAAACTTTATTAGGAGTACCGCCTTAAAGTTATTGAATGGTTAGGGATCTGATCGTCACTCAAATATAATATATTTTCCTGATGCTTAGATGCACAAGTAAATATGTATAGGGGCAAGACAGGGTCGAACCACAGAGATAGAAGGACAGGTTTGCTAATGAAGACGTATGACAAGGTGATATGCGACAGACCGAATTGTAGTAACACTGGGGGGGGGGTTTAATGTTGGCTAATAAATTAACCAACGCAGAGTGAGGGAGCTAACAAAACAGAATTGTAAAGTATTTATCTAGGGCATGAAAGCAAAATGTAATCCAGGGCAAGAAATGTAAACACTTCGAGGGCTAGAAACGTAGTAAAGAGATATTAATCAGATGAGAATAGATCTTAGCGAAAGGTGTTCCTTTGGGTTGTTTTCTAGATTGGCTAGTCATTGGTGCAAAAATGTTCCAGACTCATGTACAGACCTGCTATAGGGACCGCGTTTCCACACCGCATCCCCTACTTACCTTCGTAGCTAGAAATCACCCCCCGTTTCCACTTATGAGGTGACCTTGACGTTCAGCCATCCTCCCAGCTACTTCCCTTGTCATTAGGAAGCAGCCTTGACCGTCCGGCCTGTCTAGGGCTCGAAGTAGGGAGGCTAAACTCTGAACGCCCATGAAGGAGAGGTAAGACAGATCTAGGGCGCAATAGCTCAGCTTGTCAGACCCGTATTGCATACCCTAGATGACGGTTTACCCCTAGGTGAGGCCTCTCGCGCTGCCTCCCCTAGGTGTCTGCTCCAATTCCAGGGCTTCGCGTCAGGTATAACCCTGGAATATGACGTTACTCACGTAGGCATACTAACAGATGATCAAGCCATTAATATTCCTAAGCAAGCATGGAATTAAATCGGTAAATAGTCATGTGAACAAGAGAATATATTAAGCATGCATTAGACCTCTTAGCCAAACCTTTTCAACCCATTAAACACCCTTCACTAAGAAGGGTGGTGTTTAGCTACTCATACTATAATATAAACAATAGATATAAGTAGTCATAAAATAACAAAAGGAAATAGCAAAGGATTAGAAGGAACCGATGGATTAATTAATAATCAAAGGAGAGCTGAATCATAAAGGTTGTTCTTCGAGGAGAGGAGATTATCCTAAGAATGTGTGCTGAAATTAATGTAAGAAAATATCTTTAGGACCAACCGTCCTTACAAAAACCCTAGCACTATGCTTTTATAGCCTAATACTAGCTAGGAGACAAAATAGATAAGGGCAATGAGGAGGTGACAGTACATGTCCCTGCAAAAGGAATATTCTGGGATTCCTGCCACGTTGCTGCCTTCTAGAAGCGCATGGGATTCCGTGCGGATCTTTAAAGATGCTTTCTTTGGAGGAAGATGCGGAGCTGTCGAGACCTAGAGACAGCGCACTGGTCTGGTTCGCGTCGAGGCCTTGCAAGCATCCTCCCTTCTAGGCCTTGAAGGTGGAATTCCTCAGAATTGCTCCAAAATTGCTTCTTTTCGCTCTTTTCCCTCTTTTGGTGCCATTCAGCAAATAAGATCGTAATAAGGGTCAAATGGAAACATGAAGCCCCCGAAAAGGCTACAAAAGAGGGTAAAATCTAGGTCATGAAGCATGCTATCATACATCCCCACACTGCCCCTATGCTCGCCCTCGAGCATAAACAAAATTAGAAAATCACCTTATCCATTAGCATACATAGTCAAATCCCAATACACAGAATCGACACGCCATCCTACAAGCAACACCCAAACAAAACAAATCCAGACCTAGAAAAGCACCTGCATCCGGCTGGCAGAATAACGACCCTACCAACCAGACTTTCCCATACCTAACCTAATCACCAGCAGTCCTCACAACGATGCGTATTTGCACTCATACTCAGAATATAATACGTGTTTAGGCTATCACTCAAGAATGCAAATAACACAACACAGGCATATGGTTTGCAAGTCAATCCGAGTACTGTAGAACACATGCATGGGCAATCAACGATCGGAAGAGACTACGCATCAGCAAAGAGAAAGAAAAGGGTGCGAAGAGCTAGAAATGTGGAGGAGAGAAGTATGAGATGAATAGAAGAGAAATGAGGGGAGAAAAGAAGGAAGGAAAAGAAAGGACCAGATATAACCTGGATGGATTCCCTGGCATAGGAAAAAGGCGAAGTGGCAAGGCAGCTTTCATTGAGGGCACGAGATGTTTCGGGGGCTAGACAGAGGTCTTCTTTCAAGGGCAGGAAAACGTTCTTGTTGAGGCTTCGGATGCGGATACTCTTTTTGCTTGCTTAATGCCCCCCTTCTTTTATTTTGAAATTTGAATGCTTTTTTTTTTTTTTTTTTTTTTTTTTTTTTTTTTTTTAGAAGGAACCGAAGAGGGGGCATGAAACTTTTGATTTTTCGTTCGGCGCTTGCCCTTGGTCTGCTTTCTGCATCGATGGTGACTTCTTTTTCGCTTCCCCTCACTTGAACTTTTCTGGGGTTCGAAGCTTTGGAATGATCTAGGGCTCGAAATGCGCTGAATTTCTTTTTCGGCTTTCTGCTTTTTCTTGCCCTAGATCTCTGCTTTCTGCTCTGAAGCCTTTTTGCTTTTGCCTGCTTCCCCACACTTGAACTTGTCTGCGCGCTCTTCGGGTGTCTAGCCCTCGACGTTACCCTCAATAATTGCTACCTCACCTGCCAAGGAAAAAGATCAAGAAAATACGAATGGTCAGGAAAGAATATGAAAGGAAGGGGAATGTCGGGGGCTCGAAAATAAAAGAGAGAGAGAGGGGGAGAAGAAAAACAAAGAGACATTGATGCGAAGCTTTTCGTCCTATCTAAGCTTTCCCATGTCCTAACAGTGACTATACCCAGGGATATAGTGCAAACCTAGACTGTGCCTAGCTAAGCATTTTCGCTCAAAGAATAACAGGCATGAAGCTCAAGTATGCTCGCGGGTTCACATCATGACTACTGGTGTCGTGGTCTAGATATGGATATAAGGGCTAGCAGGCCATAAAAATGCATGCTTAGGTGCAGATGCGATGGGTGTCATGCTTTTTCTGTGTATCGAGAGCAAAAGATGCATGTTATGAACAAGGGTTTGAAAACTGGCAGTGGGAAAATTTTTCCTAGCATGGCTAAAACGAAAAATCCGAAAATCATGCAGTCATGCAACAACCGAGGATTTAAACATGCAATCATGCAACATAGCAAATATATGCAATCATGCAACAACCGAGGATTTAAACATGCAATCATGCAACATAGCAAATATAAATCCCTCCCCACACTTAGGCAGCGCATTGTCCTCAATGCGGGGGGGGGGGGGTCGAAGAAAAAGTAATTCAGTACAAAAATAATTAAACACAAAGCAGTAAATTGTTCAGTGCCCCTTTTCGGGGGCTGGAAAAATGGGAGTGTTCGGGGGCGGACTACTGGTGTGGCAAATTCCTGCGAGCAACTTCAGCCGTCAAAGCCTGAACTTCTCGCAGAATTAGTTGGAGCAGCCGCGTCTGGGTTGGGTCATAGACAACGAGGGGAGTCGAGGATTGACTTGCTGCATTCTGCCCTGGCCTAGCTGCTTCCGCATCGCGCTCTTGCTTTTCGGGGGCTCGATGCGCGACATTGGCGTCTGAAAGATCTGGGTAGTCAAAAATTCCACCATTCTTGGTCCCGAAAACCTTCTCCGAAGCTGGGGCACAACCTGGATAAAAACTCAAAACACCCCTTATGATGCATAAATGACCCATGACATCCAAGGTCCGGATATCCAGATCCTTGAATGCTAGGGGCACAGAAAGATTACAATCATACAGGTTAAGTTTTCTCTTTTTGACAGCAAGCAAGGAGATAAGGGATCCAAAAATAGGCCCACGGCCACTATTCAATACATGCAAAATACCCGAAGCTACCCAAAACCCAAGATTGACCCTACGTTTGTGCTTCATGCACCATAGAAAGAAAAGTTCCTGCACAGATAGCTGCCCGGACGAACCAAATCGTGCTGAAAAGGTGAGGGCTAGATATCTGTGTAGGATACGCAAAGCAGGATCAAGGATTTCGTGGGCTTTACTACCTTTAGTGTCATACTTAATATCATTTTTACCAGTGAGCTCACGAAAAGCAGCAGTAGCATAAAAAACAGCAGGTATAACAGTCAAGGCATTTTTATAACGAGGGGTACTCAACTCATCATCATTAACAAAACCTAACCAACAATTAAATTCTCCTAGAGTTAAATGTTCCCATTTGTTAGCTAGCTTAAAGTTGATAAGACCAGGGGTGGAAGAATTTGGACCGACCTTGCCCTTGGGCCTAAATGTGCCCTCTACCCAAAAAGTAGTGAAAAACTCAAGTGAAAGCTCAACAAAGGTCGGATGTTCCAGATAGAACAGAGACTCCCAACCGATGTTGGCTACATACTCCCTGATCCTAGACTCAATACCCATTTTAGCAAGAAAATCAAAATCCAGGCGCGCACAAGAGCTAACGCTTTTGGAATTCAGCATGCTCAACTTATCTAGGGATGACTTATCATTAAACACAATCCATTCATGGGGTGAAGAAAGGTCAGAAGTCACCTGTTGGGCGTTCGATTTGAGGGCTGATGAAGGTGCAGGGGTCTCGGCCTCGACATCGTCATCCGTTTTGAGGGCTCGAAACTTCTTGGATGTCGAGGGCTTGACGGTAGTGGAAGATGAAAGTTTCCTCTTCTGCCCCACTGGTGTCTCGGCTGCAGCTGGCCGTTCCGCTTTGGCCGGAACTTTGGATTTGCCCTTTTTGGCTGCTGATGCTGCTGCTTGTTTCTTCTTCTCTTCCTCTTCCTCTTCCTCTTCCTCTTCCCGAGCTTCCTGGTCCTGGAGATCTTCCTCTTCTTCGTTCCCTCCGCTGCTCTCAGCTTCTCCACTTTCTCCAGTTCCTTCCTCCATAGCTTCAGGGTCTTCGTTCTCCTGGCCTAAATGAGTCTCAACTTGCTCATTCATGGCCTCGGCATCTTCATCGGAGATGAGGATGTCCTTGAGGACTTGCTCCGCTGTCAAAACAGGCTGGGGAGATAAAAACTGATCAACTGCCGCGTCAAGAGGTGACTGCTTGGCAGAGGCGGACTGCTTCTTGGGCTTAGATCTGGCAGTGGATGATCCGGGAGGGAGCTTCACCACACGGCCACCTCTAGTGGTTGTGGTGGTAGGAGGAATGGACCCTGTGATCTCCAGCTCGTAATCCACCGGTGTAAACTCTCGTGGCTGCTCAACGGCTGCAGGTGAGACCGGCTGAGGGGAAGGAAGGGGACGTGGGTCGTTTGATGGTGGTGTTGCGGTTTTGTATGAAGCTGAGTTAGGGGTAGCGGACTGTGACCTAGATCTGGAAGGAACAGGACTGGAGGTGTCCACGGGCTTTGCGCTTTTGCGGGCTGGCTTTTTAGTTTTAGGTGTCATGGAAGGTGGAAGAAAGACAGTGAAGTGAAGAAGATGGTAGTGGAGAGATTGGTAGGGTTGTGTGTTTGGTGAGGGAAATAGGGTGAAAGTGATGGGTTTGGAAGTGATGAGTGAAAAATAAGGTGGGAGCGTGGGAGAGAGAGTAAAATCGCAGCTTGCAATAAATGGTACAACTTTACTCTTGATGAGGCCTGCGCCTTCTGCAGCTTGGCAGGCCACGCGTCATCTTGGGGGTGGAGCACGTTGATCCGTGCGTACCTCAACTGCCAAAAAATGATAGCCAATTTTAAATTTCAAAAAGGCAGTTGGTACAAATAGAGATATGGACAAAAAGAGAGAATAAAGGTGAGTTATCGTTAATTAAAAAAGAATAAAATCCTAGGGAAAGGGAAAGGTAAAGGATAATTACAATAAATAAAACAAAATCAAATAAAATCAGAGAATCCGAAAAGATATCAGAAAAGATAAGGGAGAGAGAAAGGGTGCGGATGGCATGTAGAATGCCTCCAATGTGGTCTGTTTATGCGTCGGGACCGCGACGTTCAATCACGCATCTAGGTCTGGGAAGGTGGCACGTCCACCATGGCCTCTTCAACTGTCGAGGGCTGAAATCCTTCGTAGAAGGGTTTAACGCGTTGACCATTGACCTTAAAGATAATTCCTGTTGTTGGATTTTGGATCTCTACCGCCCCATGGTCGTAAACTGTCGTGACCACGAAAGGTCCTGACCATTTGGATTTTAATTTCCCAGCAAAGAGGCGTAGGCGCGAGTTATAGAGCAACACTTGCTGTCCAACTACAAAGTTTTTGGGACGAAGGTGACGGTCATGGAAAGCTTTGGTTTTGCCCTTGTAGAGTAGGGCATTTTCATAAGCATCGTCGCGCAATTCTTCCAACTCTTGGATCTGCAAACGGCGGTGCTGGTTTGCGAGGCCCAGATCTGTATTCACCTTTCGGATGGCCCAAAATGCTTTATGCTCTATCTTTACTGGAAGATGGCATGGTTTTCCATAAACAAGTCTGTATGGGGTCATTCCTATCGGGGTTTTGAAAGCTGTTCGGTAGGCCCAGAGGGCATCATCTAATTTCAAGCTCCAGTCTTTTCGGGACTGACTGACAGTCTTCTCAAGGATGGATTTGATCTCACGGTTCGAGACCTCGGCTTGTCCGTTGGTCTGAGGGTGATAGGCAGTGGAAGTTCTATGGTGGACTCCATATTTTGCTAAGAGCGAGGTCACTACACGGTTGCAGAAGTGGGTGCCTCTATCACTGATGAGGGCTCTAGGGGTGCCAAACCGATTGAAGATATGGGTACGAAGAAAGTTCACAACCACCTTAGAATCATCCGTCCGAGTGGCTTTGGCTTCTACCCATTTGGAAACATAATCGACTGCTAGAAGGATATAGATATTGCCAAAAGAGTTGGGAAAGGGACCCATGAAGTCGATACCCCATATATCGAAGATCTCGCAAGTGATGATGTTAGTCAAGGGCATCTGATTTCTGGCCCCTATATTTCCAGTGGCCTGACATCGGGGGCACGAAGCGCAATACATGTAACCGTCCTTGAAAATGGTTGGCCAATAAAGGCCAGCTTCTAGGACTTTCAGGGCAGTTTTCTTGGCCGCGAAATGTCCTCCTTCAGAATGACAGAATTTAAGGATCGAGGGCACCTCATCCATGGTCACACATCTTCGAATTATTTGGTCCGAGCAATGTTTCCATAAATAGGGGCTGTCCCAAATGTAGTATTTGGCTCGCCTTCTGATTTTGTTGCATTCGGAAGGGGAGGCATCGGCTGGAAAAGTTTCGGTGGCACAAAAGTTTGCAATATCTGAGAACCAAGGGGAATAGACAACTTGGGCTAGACATAGTCGCTCGTCTGGAAAAGTATCTCGGATGGGTTCAAGCGAATTATCTGCTTGGGCCGGAAGTCTGCTCAAGTGGTCTGCCACAAGATTTTCTTTTCCCGCTTTATCTTTGATCGCTATGTCAAACTCTTGTAAAAGCAAGATCCATCGAATAAGTCGTGGCTTGGCATCTGCTTTAGTCAGCAAGCACCGAAGTGCAGAATGATCCGAATAGATGAGGACATGAGTGCCTAGGAGGTATTGCCTGAACTTGTCTAGGGCATAGACAACAGCCAGGAGTTCCTTTTCCGTGGTTGTGTAATTCTGCTGGGCTGGGTCTAGTAGTTTGGAAGCATAATAAATCACATGGGTCTCTTTCTCCTTCCTCTGACCCAAGACGGCGCCCAGGGCTTGATTGCTGGCGTCACACATGACCTCGAAAGGTAATGTCCAGTCGGGGGCACGAATGATCGGGGCCGAGATAAGTTTTTTCTTGAGAAGTTCAAAAGCGTCTTTGCACGCCTCATTAAAATCAAAGATTGTGTCTTTCTGGAGCAAGCGACACATTGGTTGAGCGACTTTGGAAAAATCCTTGATAAATCGTCTGTAGAATCCGGCGTGGCCTAGAAAAGATCTCACATCTCTGACACAAGAAGGATAGGGCAGGGATTCTATCACTTCGATTTTTGCTTTGTCGACCTCAATCCCTTTGGCTGATATAACATGGCCTAGCACCAGGGCTCGATCCACCATAAAGTGGCATTTCTCAAAATTCAGGACAAGGTCTGTCTCTATGCAGCGCTCTAAACATTTCTTCAGATTGCTCATGCATTCGTCAAAGGAATTTCCATAGACGGTGAAGTCATCCATGAAGACCTCGATTCCGTCTTCGACTAACTCAGAGAAAATGCTAACCATGCAGCGCTGGAAAGTGGCAGGAGCGTTGCACAGGCCGAAGGGCATGCGTCTATATGCGAAGGTCCCGAAAGGGCAGGTAAAGGTAGTCTTTTCCTGGTCTTCAGGAGCGACCGGGATCTGGTGGAAACCAGAGTAACCGTCTAGGCAGCAATAGTGGGTCTTTCCTGCGAGACGTTCCAGCATCTGATCTATGAAGGGCAAGGGGAAATGGTCTTTTCTTGTGGCAGCATTCAGTCGGCGGTAATCGATGCACACTCTCCACCCATTCTGGATCCGGGTAGGAATGGATTCGCCATCTTGGCTGGTGATGATTGTGATGCCTGTTTTCTTGGGCACGACCTGGATAGGGCTGACCCAAGGGCTATCTGAGATGGGGTAGATAACTCCCGCGTCTAGCAACTTAAGAATTTCTTTCTTCACCACTTCCATCATAGGCGGGTTAAGGCGTCTCTGGGGCTGGCGAATGGTCTTGCTTGCATCTTCTAGGTGGATGTGATGAGTGCACAATGCTGGGGATAGACCTTTGATGTCTGCAATGGTCCATCCTATGGCTTGTCTGAAGTTTTTCAGCAAAGAAAGCAGTTGGGACTCTTCGAGGTCTCGAAGCTTGTTGGAGATAATAACAGGTAGAGAGTTATCGGGACCCAGATAAGCATACTTTAGATGAGAAGGTAAAGGTTTAAGATCTAGGGCTGGAGCCTAATCAACTGATGGAATTAATTTAACATGGCCTTCGTAGTCAGGGGACTGCGCTGGCTGCTCATACTGAGTGACAGGGCATTCTTCTAGGTCAGCGACGACAGAGTATAACTCAGATGGAATGGAAATTGTCGAGGCCACGACGTCTAGAAGAGCGGGTGTCAGACTCCTGTCAAGGGCAAAATGCAAGGGGTCAGTAGAATATATTTCATCAATTTCCCCTACAAGGGGATCAACAATATCAATATAATTCACACTAGAAAATTCAGAAGGGTATCGCATGGCCTCTAGCATATTGAATTTGATGATCTCTCCATCAAATTCGAGAGAAATGATGGCATCATGAACATCAATCTTGGCTCGGGCCGTGGCCAGAAATGGACGGCCTAGAAGAACATCAGTGGACTTGGTGGAGTCCTCATTTTCCATTGCAATTACGTAGAAATCAGCAGGGAACAAGAATTCTCCCACTTGGACTAGAACATCTTTGATAATCCCTTCGGGGTAGATGATGGAACGATCCGCGAGCTGGATAGCCAGGTCTGTGGGAACTAGAGGTTCGAGACCTAGACTGTTGTAGATTATCAAGGGCATCACATTGATTCCTGCGCCGAGATCACACATGGCTTTTCCAATATCAACTGTGCCTATTCGACAAGGGATAATGAACATGCCCTGGTCTTTGCATTTTGGAGGAATTCTGCTTTGGATGTGCGCGGAAGCACTGGCTCCTATGCTGATCTTGTTGACTTCAGCGAACTTGTTTTTGTTAGTGCACAGTTGCTTCAAGAATTTGGCATAGCGAGGGACATTTTTCACGGCCTGGAGGAGAGGAATATTGACAACCACTTTACTGAACATCTCAAAGATATCTCGGTCTTCCTTATCTTTCTTGGCTTTGACCAATCTATGAGGGAACGGGGGCTCGAGAATCTTATGGATGTATTCTTGAGTAAATTCTGGCGGGTTTGGGTCATTTCGTGGTGAACCTCTCGGAGAGCGGATTCTATCCTCTTTGACTTCCACGAATCTAGGGACTTTGGGAAGTTTAGTTATGGGTTTGGGTCGAATCTCGGCCTCGGGTGTATTTTCAGCATCGGGGGCTGGAAGCTCAGGTGAGTTCAGGGTCATTCCACTACGCAGAGTCAATGCGCAGACATTGTGCTTTGGATTTACTTCTGTTTGAGGTGGCAATCTGCCATGGTTTGTTACTTCCTGGAGTTGGGCAGTCAGATTGCGCATCTGCTTTTTGAGATCATCGATTTCTTTTTGCTGTTCGGGGTTCCTGGGTATTTCGGTTTTCGGGGGCTGGATAAAAGTCTGATCTGGAGGTTGGACAAAGGTTTGATCCTGAGGGGGTTGGCGTTGGTACTGCTGTTGATGATACGTGGGTCGAGGTCTGAAGTTTGGCATGTTAGGCGGGGGGTTTCCATATGGATTCTGGGGTGGTTGGTGGCTAGGTCCCGAAAATTGATTGTTTGGTACCCACCCTGGATTTGGCTGTTTCCACCCTTGGTTGTAATTTTGAGCATATTGGACTGGAATGAATTGACCAGCAGCATTTACTTGAATTTCTTCTGGAATGTGGGGGCATGCATCAGTGGCATGATCCACGAAATTGCATATTTGGCAAGCTTTGACAGGGGTGGGTTGTGATGTTATGAAATTCTGAAACATCCCCGTAAGGGACGATATCTGTTTCTGAAGGGCTGCTACTTGGACCTCCTGGCCTGGATTGTTGGTAAGGTCATCAGAGGCATTCTTGGCCATGAGCTCTATCGTAGCTCGAGCTGCTTTTGGGGTCAAGGCAGTCAGGGAACCATTGGCAGCTGCATTCAGCAATGCCTTGTCATGAGGTTGGAGGCCTTCACAAAAGTACTGAACAAGAGCGTGTTCGGTAAGGTTGTGGGCTGGGCAATTAGACTGCATCTTCTGAAATCTTTCGTAGTACTGGGCCAGGGTTTCCTCCTTCTTCTGAACTATGGAAACTAGTTGCTTGCGTGTAGTGTTAGAGATAGAAGTAGGGTAGTACTTTTCAGTGAAGATTTTTGACATATCCGCCCAAGAGCGAATAGATCTTGCTGGAAGGTCATAATACCAATCAAGGGCATCATCTTTGAGAGACCACTGGAATGCGCGAAGCTTGGCTTGCTCAATACTGACGTTAGCAGGTTTCATGGCCTCGCAAATTGAATGGAGCTGTTGGAGGTGACGAAGGGCATTCTCCTTGGCTACCCCCCGAAAAATAGGCAGATGATGAAGTACGGCTGACTTAAGAGTCCAGTCATGGGGGACGTTAGGCCAGTCAATGCAGCTGCTTGCCATATCAGGAGTTGCATGGAAGTTGTCAATAGTTTGTTGGTCTGGTATTGGTGGTGGTGGTGGGTTCTCATGGCGATCTTGGTTGTCATGATTGTTGTGGTCGGCTAGATCAGCCATTTCAAGTAAATCGAGATGGTCTGGTGGGATTTGGTGTTGGTTGTCGTGAAGGAAGGTCAGGTCTATGTAATGATGGTGTTCCTGATCAGCCAAGTTGGTAGGGGATCCGTCGAGGGCAGGATGTGGAATTACTCTACGATGAGCAGATGTTCCTTGAACTTGCCTCCGAAGTCCTCTTTCCGTCCTGGTCAACGCGAGGTCTAGAGGGAGCAGATCTGGGGCAGACCTCCTGGTCATACAAGAAAAACAGAAACAAAATTAGTACCGTTCATATCCCCGGCAACGGCGCCAAAATTTGATCGTCACTCAAATATAATATATTTTCCTGATGCTTAGATGCACAAGTAAATGTGTATAGGGGCAAGACAGGGTCGAACCACAGAGATAGAAGGACAGGTTTGCTAATGAAGACGTATGACAAGGTGATATGCGACAGACCGAATTGTAGTAACACTGGGGGGGGGGGGGTTTAATGTTGGCTAATAAATTAACCAACGCAGAGTGAGGGAGCTAACAAAACAGAATTGTAAAGTATTTATCTAGGGCATGAAAGCAAAATGTAATCCAGGGCAAGAAATGTAAACACTTCGAGGGCTAGAAACGTAGTAAAGAGATATTAATCAGATGAGAATAGATCTTAGCGAAAGGTGTTCCTTTGGGTTGTTTTCTAGATTGGCTAGTCATTGGTGCAAAAATGTTCCAGACTCATGTACAGACCTGCTATAGGGACCGCGTTTCCACACCGCATCCCCTACTTACCTTCGTAGCTAGAAGTCACCCCCCGTTTCCACTTATGAGGTGACCTTGACGTTCAGCCATCCTCCCAGCTACTTCCCTTGTCATTAGGAAGCAGCCTTGACCGTCCGGCCTGTCTAGGGCTCGAAGTAGGGAGGCTAAACTCTGAACGCCCATGAAGGAGAGGTAAGACAGATCTAGGGCGCAATAGCTCAGCTTGTCAGACCCGTATTGCATACCCTAGATGACGGTTTACCCCTAGGTGAGGCCTCTCGCGCTGCCTCCCCTAGGTGTCTGCTCCAATTCCAGGGCTTCGCGTCAGGTATAACCCTGGAATATGACGTTACTCACGTAGGCATACTAACAGATGATCAAGCCATTAATATTCCTAAGCAAGCATGGAATTAAATCGGTAAATAGTCATGTGAACAAGAGAATATATTAAGCATGCATTAGACCTCTTAGCCAAACCTTTTCAACCCATTAAACACCCTTCACTAAGAAGGGTGGTGTTTAGCTACTCATACTATAATATAAACAATAGATATAAGTAGTCATAAAATAACAAAAGGAAATAGCAAAGGATTAGAAGGAACCGATGGATTAATTAATAATCAAAGGAGAGCTGAATCATAAAGGCTGTTCTTCGAGGAGAGGAGATTATCCTAAGAATGTGTGCTGAAATTAATGTAAGAAAATATCTTTAGGACCAGCCGTCCTTACAAAAACCCTAGCACTATGCTTTTATAGCCTAATACTAGCTAGGAGACAAAATAGATAAGGGCAATGAGGAGGTGACAACACATGTCCCTGCAAAAGGAATATTCTGGGATTCCTGCCACGTTGCTGCCTTCTAGAAGCGCATGGGATTCCGTGCGGATCTTTAAAGATGCTTTCTTTGGAGGAAGATGCGGAGCTGTCGAGACCTAGAGACAGCGCACTGGTCTGGTTCGCGTCGAGGCCTTGCAAGCATCCTCCCTTCTAGGCCTTGAAGGTGGAATTCCTCAGAATTGCTCCGAAATTGCTTCTTTTCGCTCTTTTCCCTCTTTTGGTGCCATTCTGCAAATAAGATCGTAATAAGGGTCAAATGGAAACATGAAGCCCCCGAAAAGGCTACAAAAGAGGGTAAAATCTAGGTCATGAAGCATGCTATCAGGATCCTAGTAGAAGTACCGCCTTAGGAATCTTGAGTAGGAGGAGAGCAGGAGACTTAGAGTACCGCTGGTCTCTATAGCTTTTCTATTAAATTTGGTTTTGAAAACACTTGCATCAATGATCGACATTTATGAATCGTGACCCGAGAAGAGTCTTTACCTGGAATCTGTTATCATCTGAGTTAATCCAATCATCACTTGTTTACTGTTATTATTTTCTACATTTATTTAATTAATTGCACACAAAATCCCACTCATTGGTTTTTACCACTGTTGCAATTTTGGTCTTTTAACAGAAATTATTATTGTCCAAAAATCCCTGTGGTTCGATCCTTTTACCACTTGCTACAGTTTTAATTAATTGTGCATGGTGAATTGTATGATTTATTTTTGTTGGTTTCGGCACCCATCAACACCCTTTAACCGCCTCCCAAATTTCAGCCGGCGTGACCTCCTTTTCCAACCCTGTTGCTTCCTCCTCACTTAACTTGGAGAACTCCAAATCCTGGATCCTAGGCCTGTCCCAGCTAACTGACCGGAAAAAAGCCTCGTAGTACTGCGAAGCTGCACTCTTGATCTCCGCCGGGGTCTTAAGAGTAGAGGTAAGAGTCACAATCTCTCTAATGGCATTCTCCTCATATCTATCTTTGCTATCCTATGAAAGTATCCTGTATTCCTATCCCCGTGGACATTCCATTTAACTCTGTTCTTTTGCTGCCAGGATCTATCCACCCGATCCTGTTGTTCCCATAACTTACTACGAATGGTGGAAAACTCTTCCTGCTCTGCCTGATTCATGGAGCGGTCATCCGCCCTGCGATCCATTGCCTCATAACTCGCCTGAAGATCTCTTAGGCTAGTCTCAACGTTGCCAAACATTTCCCTATTCCAAAAGCGAATTCTCTTCTTCAAGAATCGCATTTTACGGACCACACTGAAGTTCCCAGGAAATTCAGCTCTTGCCTCCAACCACCATCCCTCTACCAATTTTCTGAACTCATTGTCTTCCCACCAGACCGCTTGGTCTCAGAACGGCTTCGGCCCCCAATCCATCTTATCCCGACGAAGGATCAGAGGTGCATGATCTGACCCATTCTTGTCAAGGGCCGAAAGCTCGCAATGCTGAATACAACCGAGCCAACCAGCCTGCACGAACACTCTATCTATCTTGCTCCTGCTAATGGTATTCGACCAAGTAAACTGCCTACCAACTAGCGGTATGTCTTGCAGCCTACAACGGTCTACCCAACTCTGGAAATCCATCATACCCTTCGAGTAACCTCCTCCATGTAAGCGGTCGGACGGGGTCAAGATCTCATTAAAGTCACCTGCAACCAACACAGGGTGACTCGAACTCTCTATTTTAAAACCCAACGACTCCCACAGCTGCTCACGGAGCGCAGCAGTGTTAGGAGCATATACATTCAAAACAACACACCTCAAATGATTCTCAGTGAGCTCACCCTCAAGCCAGATATACATGCTCCCCACCTCCGAATGATCCAACTGAAAAGCTTTAGAATCCCACATCGAAATCAACCCCCCTGATCTACCTACCGCCGAATTTATTTTATTGTTGTTTTTTATATATGACTCAGGCATATTGAGTTGCACGTTTTTTTTTATAGACAGAGGTAAGATTTAGACTTGTGTCATTTAATTTTAATTTTTAATTTAAAGATTCAAAAGGTTACTCATTGTAACTCTATTTTATCTCAAAGTTAATTTAACTTTAACGTTCTAACGACTTTAAGTTTATAATAAATATTTATTTAATAAGTACGTTTCTATACATTTTACTTTTTATTTATTAACAATCTATAATTTTGAATTTTAACTCTAGTTGCGTTTGGACTAAATTGTTTGACTACTGTAATTATGTAGTCAACTTGTTAATATTTTGATTAATTAATGTAGAAGTTTAAAGGGTAGGAATTATGACCCTATAAACTTCGATGACTTTCGAGCTAATAATAGTTGGATATTAGAGGATGAACCGCCAAGTCTAACAAGTTTTGAATTAGAGGCTTTCTGAAATGAGATAGAAGCATGTAATATTCAAGATGTCCCTAATGATGGTAAGTTGGTAGCTAGCTACTTATTTTAAAAGTTGTTGATATGAAACTATTGTTGTTAATTTATTGATTCTTTATTTTTATGTTTTATTTGATAATACTATAGCTGAACATTCAAAATGTGCTTGATGATGAGAATGATGAAGATGAAGGAATTGAAAGTGGATTTTTTATTCAATAAATTTTCGAAAATGCTAGAGGCTTAACTTCTCAACCTGTTACCAATCCATGAAATTAACAATTTTTTAATTTGAATATTTAAGTGTTTGAACTTTGAATATCATTTCATTTGAATGTTGGATTGTTTCTTTATTTTGTAATTTGGATAATTAAGTGTGTTTGAAATTTGAATATCATTTCATTTGAATGTTGGATTGTTTCTATATTTTATAATTTGGATATTTAAGTGTGTTTTAACTTTGAATATCATTTCATTTGAATGTTGAATAGTTTCTTTATTTTCAACTTTTGATCTACTTGATATTTTATCTTGATATATTATAAAATGCTACAGTAAAAAAAACCAGCCGGTTCAATCCGGTTCAATCATCTAAGATTGAACGGTTCAAAACGGTTCAACATCTACAATCCGGTCGAGCCCAGTTGAATCCGGTTGAACCATAAAATTTTCATTTCGGATTTGTTGTCCGGTCCGGTTCTGATATTTTTTTAATATGCAGAGATATTATTGATAAGAATTGCCATGAAGATCATGGCAAAACCAGAAAAGAACCTAGCAGACTGCTACAAACAGCAGCTGCACACGCCAAACAGCAAGAAATTCTGCAGACAACTACAACCAGCAGCTGCAGATGCCAAACAACAACAGCTAACTAAAACAAGACTGATAACATGTTTTTATGCATGATTTTCCCTCCATTTTCTCACTTATTTAGAGCTTGATTCTGCTAATTTACCCTTGATTTCATTACTATTGCAGATCTAGGCCTAAAAAGGGAATTTATGCTAAAACAAACGTTTTTGGTGCATTTTGAGCGAATTCGAGCTTCAAGACCAAAAGTCGAGGTCCCGAGTCCAAAGCAGCGTTCAAGGTCCCGAATCGGATTCCCAGTTCGGGACTCCCGAAGGGTAAAGGATGACGTTTCCACGTGTCACCCCACCTAACGCCCATGTGATCCCTCTGACACTGTTCTGACGCTCTGCACTGATTACCAAACACCTGCGGATTTCAGTCTTGAGCCCACTCCAGACCTGCCAAAGCTGGAAAAACCAGACAGCTTTATGCTTTTCCAGCTTTGTGCTTTTGGGAACATAGATCCACTTCTTTAGGCTTTCAATTAATGCATTTTGTCCCTAGTTTTTGGGCTGTAGATATTTTGTGCTTGGAGCTCTACTATATAAAGGGCATCCATGAATAGTTTTAGGGGCTTTTTCTTTGATCTCTCCTAGTAATTAATTAATTAGCATAATTTAGAAGTAGCTTAGACTTCTCTCTAGTTTCTCTCTCTAGCCATTGTTAGCTTCTTCAACATTGCTGCCGAGCTATAAACGGAATTTTAGTAACAAGTTTTCTTCCCTTACACTATTTAATTACTTGTTATGCTTTCCTTAATCGTTATTTGTTTATCTTTAAGTATGAGTAGCTAAATTCCTAGTTCTTGGCAAGGCTGATTCAAGGGTTGCAGGGGCAGATTCGAGGCCTTAATGTGCTTAATATATTCTTGATGCTATATTCAACTATTCATCGATTTAATTACATCTTTGTATGATTTAATTTGAGGCTTGATCAACTGAGAATTATCTTGTGTAAATGCTGCCATTTATGTGATGAATACGGAAGGAAAGTTGCATGAGCAAGTAGGCATCTGTTTAGTCTTAACTGTGTCAAAGTGGTCTCGAATAGATAGGTTGGGTAGTTGATTAGAGCTGCGTCACGAGTCTGACAAACTGAGGGACTTTAGCTCTAGATCTGTCTTTTCTTAACTTCATGGGCAGTTTGAGTATAGCCCTCCCGCATTCGTGCCTGGAGGGATGACGGACTGTCAAGACTACCTCATATGTGGAAACGGGGGGTAGTTTCTCTTAAGAGAAAAGTAGGGGATATCCGAGGAATCTGGTCCCCATGTCATTTTTATGACATCTTGAATGGAATACCCTTGAGCTGATGACGATCTGGTCCCGAATGCAACCCAGAGTGCCTTTGCCGAGAACCCTTTCTCCAACTGATTATTTGTGCTTATTTCGCTCTTGTTCTATTTCACGCCTGTGTTGATATCTCTGCATCTGTTTCTGATTTATTTTATTTCTGGAATTATACACTGATTTGCTTATTTTACCATTCGGGACCTCGAACTTGACATTCGAGACCCCGTATATTGCTTTCCTAGGAAAAAAATTGTTAGCTCCCGAAATCTGCCTTGGCCAATCTGTTTGGCCAAGTAAACCCCCCCCCCCCCCCCCCCCTAATTGTTACTCTTTGTGCACTTCTCCCCCGAATACATTCAAGACTATAGATCAGTTTCTCACAATCCCTGTGTTCGACCCTGACTGCCACTGTACACTTTATCTCTTGTGCACACACGTTTTCAGGCACTATAAATTCTGTATTTGATTGACGATCAAATTGGCGCCGTTGCCGGGGATTGTTTCAAGACTGATTTATTTTTCTTGTTTGTATGACCAGGAGATCCGCACCCGAATTACTACCCCTTGATCATGAGCTAGGACGGACCGAAATTCCAACCCTTGTGTTCGGGACCTCGAACGTCTTTTTGACCTAGAAGACAATCCAGACCCCGAAAATTTCCCCCTTGATCACCCAGAAGGACCCGAAATGGATGACCACGGGCCCGTAGGCGATCGCGTTCCACCACTTCCCCCGCCAGCCCAGACCATCGATGATTTCAATGCTGCTCCCGAAGCCCCAACTAGTTGCATTATCTGGCCAGCAGTCCCGAATGACTGGGAACTCAAGTCTGCAACTATGCATCATTTGCCACTCTTTCGAGGGTTGGCCAAGGAAAATCCGCACCGCCACCTACAGCAGCTACATTCCATTTGCGACGCCATGAAGCCTCACAACGTTTCTGTTGAGCACACCAAGCTTCGTGCCTTTATGTGGTCCCTCAAGGACGATGCCCTTGACTGGTTTTACGACTTGGAACCCCAATCTATCAATTCATGGGCCGAGATGTCCAAAGCTTTCACGGATAAGTACTACCCCGTGTCTATAGCAATGGTGACCCGGAAGCAGCTTGTGTCCATCCTCCAAAAGGATTCGGAGGATCTTGAGCAATATTATGAAAGGTTCAAAAAGATGCAAGCCTTATGCCCCTCATACAATCTGTCCGAACACGCCCTCATGCAGTACTTTTGCGAAGGACTCAACGGTCGGGACAAGGCCTTGTTGAACGCTGCTGCCAGTGGATCCATCACTAGACTCACTCCAGCCGCTGCCAAAGCCACTATCGAGCTCATGGCCAAAAACAACCTCCAGCTCAACAACTCCACTAGCGTCCAAGATGCACGCTCAGCTGCTATGGAGAATCAACTTGCAGCCATCACGGGCATGTTGCAAAACATGGCTTCGGGACAGCCAGTCCAGGTCAAGGCCTGCCAGATTTGTCAATTTTCAGACCACCCAACGGATGCTTGCCCATTCATCCCCGATGAAATTCCAGTCAATGCAGTAGGTGGATTCAACGCCCCCTATGGCCAACACCACAATCAAGGGTGGAAGCAACCCAGCTATGGATGGAACAACAACCAACAGGCCGGACCCAGCCATCAGTACGGGCAAAAACCATATGGAAATCACCCCCCTCCTTTCCACATGCAGAATTTCAAGCCCAGACCCAATTTTCAGAACTATCAATATCAGAGGCAGCCACCCCCAGATCAGAACTTCACTATGCCACCACCCCCGAATGAGGATCTGTCCCCCGATAAGAAGAAAATCGCAGAGCTAGAAAAACAGATTCGGACCCTCATGGCCGAAATGAAGGAAGTGAAAAATGGAGGGAGATTTCCAGGGCAAACGGAACCTAACCCGAAGCATGAGGCGTGCGCCATGAACCTTCGCAGTGGTCTTGAGATCCCTTCTCGTGTCCACCCAGACCCCGAAGCCAACATTGCTGTTCCTGGTCCAGAGGCCAACAATACTGCGCCACCACCTCCCGAACAACCTACTGACCAACCTAAGAAGTCCCGATTTGGCGACGCAGCACTTGATCACTTCTTCTCCAGCAAGAAGTCCCGCTGCAAGAAGAAGCAGCCCGTTGAGGAGGAAGAATTCTCTCAAGAATTCATAAACAAAGTATTTGAGCCACCATTCCCTCAGCGGTTGGTCAAGAAAAAGAAAGAGGAAGAGGATCGGGACATCTTTGAGATGTTTAGCAAAGTCGTTATCAATATTCCACTCCTCAAGGCCATCAAGAACATACCTCGATATGCTAAGTTTCTGAAACAGTTGTGCACCAACAAGAACAAATTCACTGAGGTAAATAGAATCAGTGTGGGGGCTAATTTGTCCGCCCATATCCAGCGAAAAATTTCTCCCAAATGCAAAGACCAGGGCATGTTTATGGTCCCGTGTAAGATCGGGACTATCGATATTGGAAAAGCGATGTGCGATTTGGGAGCTGGAATCAATGTTATGCCCTTGACCATCTACAATGGCCTCGGACTCGGGCCCTTGAAAGAAACCACACTGGTAATCCAACTTGCAGACCGTTCGGTGGTATACCCCAAAGGAATCATCACGGATGTTCTTGTTCAGATTGGTGAATTTCTATTCCCAGCGGATTTCTATGTTCTCTCCATGGAAAATCCCACGAACACCAAATCTTCGGACCTACTCTTGGGACGTCCTTTCTTGGCTACTGCCCGCGCAAAGATTGACTGCTATGAGGCCTCGATATCCCTCGAGTTCGACGGGGAAATCATCCGTTTTAACATGCTGGACTCCATGAAGTACCCTCCCGACTTTTCGAGTGTAAATTTTGTTGATATAATAGATCCCCTTGTGGAGGAAGTTGCTGAGCTGAATTCAGTCGAGCCCTTGAAGCTGGTTCTTGACCATAGTCTCACCCCCGAATCTCTGCGGGGGATGGCATCTTCCATTGCGGTCCTCTCTGAATTAAGCACCGTTGCCGCAGCCCTTGAAGAAAATGCTTCCCTGATAGTTGAACCCCCGAGAGAGTCCCCCGAATGCGCAGATCATGTTCGACTCCCCTCGTCTCTAGAACAAGCTCCAGACCATGAGCTTAAGACACTGCCCTCGCACTTGAAATATGCCTACCTTGGAGAGAAAGAGTCGCTTCCAGTCATAATTTCAAATAAATTGGAAGCAGATCAGGAGACTGAACTCGTGAAACTCCTCCAGAGTTTTAAGAAGGCCATCGGCTGGACAATCGCCGATATCAAGGGACTCTCACCATCCTTATGTACTCATCGCATACATCTGGAAGACGACTCCAAGACAGTAAGACAACCTCAAAGGCGTTTGAACCCCCCCATGATGGAGGTGGTCAAGAAAGAGATCTTGAAGCTGCTCGATGCCGGAGTTATTTACCCCATTTCTGATTCCCCATGGGTCAGCCCCGTTCAGGTGGTCCCGAAGAAAACTGGCATCACAATCATTCCGGGTCCCGAGGGTCAGCCAATCCCCTCCCGAATCCAGAATGGCTGGCGTGTGTGCATTGACTATCGACGCCTGAATGAAGCCACCCGAAAAGACCATTTCCCACTTCCCTTCATAGATCAGATGTTGGAGCGCCTCGCGGGCAAGACGCATTACTGCTGCCTGGATGGGTATTCGGGATTCCACCAGATTCCAGTAGCCCTTGAAGATCAGGAGAAAACCACCTTCACGTGCCCCTTCGGGACCTTTGCTTACAGACGCATGCCCTTTGGGTTATGCAATGCCCCGGCCACATTCCAGAGGTGCATGGTCAGCATCTTTTCAGAATTTGTGGAAGAATGCATCGAGGTATTCATGGATGACTTCACGGTCTATGGTAACTCTTTTTCCGAATGCCTCTTGAATTTAAAGAAAATTCTGCAAAGGTGTATAGAAACTAACCTTGTTCTTAATTTCGAAAAATGTCATTTCATGGTTGACTAAGGACTAATCTTAGGCCACATCGTGTCCCGAAAGGGTATCGAAGTGGACAAGGCTAAAATCCAAGCTATCGAGACCTTGCCTTACCCCTCGAATATTCGAGATGTGCGTTCTTTTCTTGGACATGCAGGTTTTTATAGGAGGTTCATCAAGGATTTCTCCAAGATTGCCCAGCCAATGTGTCAATTACTACACAAGGATGTAGAGTTTGTCTTTGATGACAAGTGCAAGAAGGCATTCGAGACCTTGAAAGCCAAGCTCATTTCTGCTCCCATCATTCGAGCTCCCGACTGGACGCTCCCATTCGAGATCATGTGTGACGCGAGCAACCAAGCCTTGGGAGCTGTTCTGGGCCAGAAGAAGGACAAGGAGACTTATGTCATTTATTATGCCTCCAAGTTGTTGGATCCCGCCCAGCAAAACTACACCACAACGGAAAAAGAGCTTTTGGCCATTGTCTATGCCCTTGACAAATTTCGGCAGTACCTTCTGGGCACAGAAGTGATTGTGTATTCTGACCATTCTGCCCTTCGATGTCTACTCAAGAAGACCGACGCAAAGCCTAGGCTTATCCGCTGGATCCTCCTGCTTCAAGAGTTCAACCTCGCCATCAAAGACAAAAAAGGAACCGAGAATTGTGTGGTCGATCATTTGAGTCGACTCCCGCATCAAGAGGACGACTCCCAAGAAGCCATTCGGGAGCCTTTCCCAGATGAGCATTTGTGCTTAGTTGACACAGCAAAATACCCTTGGTTCACGGACATAGCTAATTATTGTGCCACTGGCGCGCTTCCACTCGAGGCCTCGGGTGCGGAACACAACCGAATCCGCAAGCAAGCCAAGTACTATGTTTGGGACAGCCCTTACCTATGGAAGCATTGTTCAGATCAGATCGTGAGGCGCTGTGTCACCATAGATGAGGTCCCGTCCATCCTCAAGTTCTGCCATTCCACTACAGAAGGGGGCCATTTTGCTGCAAAGAAAACCGCACTCAAGGTCCTAGAAGCGGGTCTTTACTGGCCCTCAATCTTCAAAGACAGTTATCTGTTTTGTGCGACCTGCCCCCGCTGCCAAGCAATGGGGAATATCGGAGCTCGAAACCAGATGCCCTTGACCAGCATCATTGCATGCGAAATCTTTGATATTTGGGGCATTGACTTCATGGGGCCATTCCCGAATTCATTCGGTCATACGTACATTCTGCTTGCAGTAGATTATGTTTCCAAATGGATCGAAGCCAAGGCCACCAAAACAGACGATTCCAGGGTGGTTGCTGATTTTCTCAGAACGCACATCTTTAACCGATTCGGGACCCCTCGAGCTCTCATCAGCGATCGGGGGACTCATTTCTGCAATCGAACAGTCGCTTCGCTACTTAACAAGTACGTAGTGACTCATCGGGTCTCCACAGCTTACCACCCCCAAACCAATGGGCAAGCTGAGGTCTCGAATCGGGAGATCAAGGCTATTCTCGAAAAGACCGTGAATCAGTCAAGAAAAGACTGGAGTCTCAAGCTAGGAGACGCGCTGTGGGCCTACCGTACTGCATTCAAGACCCCGATTGGCATGACGCCTTATCGATTGGTCTATGGCAAGCCGTGTCATCTTCCAGTCGAGATAGAACACAAGGCCTTTTGGGCAATCAAGAAAGTCAACATGGACCTGAACTTGGCAGGAAAAGAACGCTGTCTGCAAATTCAAGAGCTCGAAGAACTTCGGGGGGATGCCTACGAAAACTCAATGATCTACAAAGGCAAGACCAAAGCCCGGCACGACAAGCACCTCGTAGCCAAGAACTTCACCATTGGGCAGAAAGTTTTGCTCTACAATTCAAGGCTACGGATTTTTTCGGGAAAACTCAAGTCCAAATGGACGGGACCATACCGAATCACTGCGGTGTTTGATCATGGTGCTGTTGAGATCCAGAATTTGGACAATGGGGAGCCATTCAAGGTGAACGGTCATAGGTTGAAGCCCTTCTATGAAGGATTCAAGCCATCGACTGCAGAGGAAGCAAGGGTCGAGGACCCAACACTCGACACTCCCGAATGAGGACACGACGTCCAGGCCTGGACGATAATCAAGGCCAAGTGTGGGGACCAACCCCGAATTTCTAACCCTCTTCCTTTAATTTTCTTGTCTCTAAATTCTGCATCCGACATCCTCTTTTCTCTTTTCCCAAAACCCATTTCTTATCTTCCCTAGGTGATTTTAATTAGTTTTGTCCATTCTTATTCCTTTTGTCCGTCGGTCTCTTTAGTTTCTTCTATTTTATTATTTTTCATTTTATTATTTGGGTCAACTCTAGCTTTTCAAATTTTCTATGTGCACTTTTTATGTTACCTAGGTAAAAATTTAAATTTTCTTTGTCCTCTTTCCCCTTTCATTTAATTTCTCTGTCTCCTATTTAATGTCTTGTCTCCTCCTTTATTCACCCCATTTAATTACCTTTGATTTTATTCTAATCCCTCCTCTTTTCAAAATCCAAAAAGCTGATTTGCTTTCCCCGATTCCCGTGCAGGTGTAAGAGCACGCTGCCCTTGGCACTGAGCGCCCTCTCCCATCGCGCCACGTGGACGACGGAAACCGAAGCAACCATTTCCCGCCTCTCTCTCCACGTTCCCATGCCTGCCAAAACCTTCTCACCCATGCCACCTAAACCGTCACCCTTACACGTTACCCAAGCCGTTACCCAACCAAAACTCCCTCATTACTCCCAATCAAATCAAAACACTCCTTTTTCTCTTCTTTCCAAAAACAAAAACCATCTCTTCTTCCTTATGGCACGCACAAGTCTAAACCTAAACAAAGACCCCACTTCTCACTCTTCCACTCCAACTCCTACTCCTCTCTCTCACCAAAACCAGCCGAACACCACCACCTCCGACCACTCTCCAGCAGCCACTGAACGGCTCGGATCTCCATCTTCCGAAGCCACCAACAACCTAGACGAAATCCCTTCCCCTACCCCTCTCACAGACATGACCAGATCAGGGAAGGTTCACCGTGTCCCTCCAACCACTACCGCAGGCAGCAAGAAGAAAACGCCGCCCAGCCCTGTCAACTTCGTCCCCCTCGACGTTAAGCCCCTTGGCTACGTCATTCCTTCTGACACCGAGGAGGAAGCGGAACCCCAGACCAGTTCCAGCCTCCGGGAAGCCCGTCGGGCGGAGATGGAGAACGAGGAACAGTTCCCCTGGGACTCCGACGATCAGCGAGAGGAGGAGGACGACGGTGGGCGTGATGGTGAGGAGGAGGTCGAGCTGACTGAGCGACCAGAAGAGCACGACGCTCAGGGTCCTGAGCACACTGCTCCAGGTCCTGAGGACGTTCCAGAGGGCCCAACAGAGGAGATCGCCAATGAAGGAGAAGGTGAGATCGACCCGCCCCAACCTCCCAGTCCACCCCCGAAACCGGCCAAGGGTAAGACCCGAGCCGCGAAACACACCCCAAAGCACCCTCCTCCTAAGGTTCCAGCCCCCAAACAACCGGCCAGCAAGAAAAGGAAGATCCCGGCCTCTTCCAAGGGTAAAGCTCCTGCTACTGAGACTCCCCGCAAATCCCAGCGAATCGAGGAGGAAGATGAAGAGTTTGATTCTGCTCCTGGGTCCCGACCCAGTTACCTGGTAACGGCTAACCTTGAAACTTTCAATGAGCTTTTTATCTTTAATGATAAGCCTTCCTTGGATAAGGTGACTTTGATGAATTTCAAGGGAGTAGCCCCCTGCCCTAAGTTAGATCTGGAGTTTTGTGATAAGATGGGTGTTGGGTCCCGGATTCGAGAGTATATCAGTGGTATCGGGTGGGAACGTTTCTTTTACATGGATCAGCCTACCTATTTGGAACTCAGTCTAGAGTTCTTTGCTAGCTTTTGGTATAAGGTTGATTTGTTTAAACCCAGGGGTGGGGTCGGTCCCGATCTGGCTGCCAAGGGATGTGTGAATTTCAGGTTGGCAAGCAAATGACACCCGATGTCTCTCAACGACTTCAACGTCTATCTGGGCTTTGTCAGTCGTGAGGGTATTCAAGAGGCCGCATATCAGAACGCTCTCACCATTATCCCTCCCGAGTTCAACAGTCACAAAGCTCTTCGGGAGCTCTCTGGACGAGACAAGATCCTGTTTGACTCTCGCCATGCCAAGGCCCACTGCATTCAAGACCCAGCGCTCCGCATCCTGCAACGCTTCCTGTCCATTGCCCTAGCAGGAAAATTCGGGACCTCTGGGCAGCTTGCCCAAACGGAGCTGTTTTTCCTATGGGCCATGTACCATAAGAAGCGCGTCAATCTTGGCTACTGGATCGCCACCGCTGCCCACAATGTTGCCAATGCCCCCCAGGGTCGCTCTCCTATTCTTGGATCACTTGTCACCAGCCTGGCCTCCCAACTTTACACCTCGACACTGCGGGAACTCAACCTGTATCGACACCCGAATTCCTTCAAGATCCTTGGTTTTAAATCCTTGGACGCGATGGAATTTCTTTGTGTTATTAACGGTATCTTGAGCTTCCATGCAGGTAAAAAGGGCAGGATCGAAGGCAAGTATGAGTACCCAGACCTCTCCAAGCCGTCTGCTGCTCCCGAACCTCCTCCCAGCAAAGCAACCACTTCGACTGCCTCGAAGCCCACAGTTGACTCCCGAGTGCCCGAACCCACTCCAGATGAATCCACTACGAACCAGCTCCTCCGCCTGATCCTGGAAACCAACCTCGCGATCCTTCGAGAGATCCAAACTCAGGCTGACGTGCTGATTGCGATGCGCCATTCTCGTCCTCCCCTATGATCCCGAACACTTTCCACCCCTTTGCCCCTGCGTGGGCTATTTATCTCTGAACAATTTACTTTTCTGCACTTTCTTTAAACTGCCTCATCTTTTGTCTCCTTCCCGCATTGAGGACAATGTGCTGCCTAAGTGTGGGGGGAGTTTCAACTGCTAGTATTTAAGTAGTTATTATACTTATGTTCTAGTTTAATTTTCCTAAGCTTATGCATGATTTCTTTTGCAATTTTTTTTCGGATTTTAGCTCAAGGCCTATTTTTGAAAACACCTCAATGATGGACACACACCTGACTTATGCACATAGAAGGAAAATGCTTTATTAGACAGGGTCCCGAATGATTCATGCTTTGCCTGTTATGCCTTATATCTGCTTCAAGACCTAGACACCAGTAGTCACGAATTAGCACCTTCTGAGCATTTGAGCCTTCATGCCTATATTTATTGTTTGAGCGAATGCATGACTAGGTACTGGTTGAGCTTGCATGATATCCATGGGTATAGATACACATAGACATAGGAAAGCAGCAAAAAGATTAAGTCTTCGCATCACATTGTTTTCTCTCATTTCTTTTCTTCTGTGCTGTTCTTTTCTTACCCCCGAACCCCTTCTTGACCTTCCATTCTGACCATTTGAATTTTTCTTGATCTTTCTCTTGGCAGGTGAGCGATGTTGTTGGGAGCACCATCGAGGGCTAGACTAGACCAGAAGAAGCAGCGAAGGCAAAGTGTGGGGGTCACGCATCCATTCAAGACCCCGAATGTTGGCGCAAATTCAAGTCCTCAAAAGCTAAATTCAAGGGCAGACCAGAACGAAAAACCACTTCCCATCCACAGCAAAACACAAGTGTGGGGGAGTGGAATCAGGCATCGGTCCCCCAAAGAAAAGGTCTCATTCCTCAACCAGACCAGCTCTACTTCCCCCTCTCGAAAAAAAAAAAAAAAAGGGGCAAAAGAAAAAGAAAAAAATAGAAAAATAGACAAAAAAATAAAA
The DNA here is from genome assembly GCA_963691705.1 of Viola odorata. Lineage (NCBI taxonomy): Eukaryota > Viridiplantae > Streptophyta > Magnoliopsida > Malpighiales > Violaceae > Viola > Viola odorata. Next base: position 63,566,226 of record OY829538.1, on the reverse strand, counting down.
GAGAGAAGAGAGCAAGACCATACCCTCAAGAAGAGGAAAAACAAACAGCCAGTATCATTCAAGGCCTCGAGCCTCTGTCCCGAAATACAGCAAGGGTCCCCCTCGAAAAAGAAAGCCTAGTCTAGTCTTCGCTCTCAGCAACATTGTCTCACCATCTTAATTCCTTCTGCCAAGGGAGCGTTCCAGGTTTGAGTCGGTTCCACCACCTTCTCATTTCACTTCCTTTCTCTCCCTATTCTCCACTTTTTCCTCTCATAATGCTTCTTTCTATTTCCCCTTATCATTTATTTTCCTTGCTTCCCCTTCTTGCCCCGATGCGAAGTCTTTTGATTGCTAGATTGCTTATGCACGTGTCTAATGTACTCGGATTGATATGCAAGCTTGATTTTTTGTGCCGTGTTATAGCATACTTGAGTGTTTAAACACCTAGCCCACGAGTGTGAGTGCAAACACCGATTCATGTGAGGATTGCTGGTGAATAGGCTGATGTGGAAAAGTCTCTTCTTAAGGGTCGTTATCCTTCTGATTTGATGCAGGTGTATCTAGGCGGAGTCTGTTTTCATTTTAGGTCCCGAATCTTAACAAGCCTGCTTATTCTCTGTGCTATAGTTTGGTGTGTCTGTTCTGTTTTGGGGACTGTTTTAAATTTTGTGAATGCTCGAGGGCGAGCATTGGGCAGTGTGGGGGCTATTTGATAGCATGTTTTTATGCATGATTTTCCCTCCATTTTCTCACTTATTTAGAGCTTGATTCTGCTAATTTACCCTTGATTTCATTACTATTGCAGATCTAGGCCTAAAAAGGGAATTTATGCTAAAACAAACGTTTTTGGTGCATTTTGAGCGAATTCGAGCTTCAAGACCAAAAGTCGAGGTCCCGAGTCCAAAGCAGCGTTCAAGGTCCCGAATCGGATTCCCAGTTCGGGACACCCGAAGGGTAAAGGATGATGTTTCCACGTGTCACCCCACCTAACGCCCATGTGATCCCTCTGACACTGTTCTGACGCTCTGCACTGATTACCAAACACCTGCAGATTTCAGTCTTGAGCCCACTCCAGACCTGCCAAAGCTGGAAAAACCAAACAGCTTTATGCTTTTCCATCTTTGTGCTTTTGGGAACATAGATCCACTTCTTTAGGCTTTCAATTAATGCATTTTGTCCCTAGTTTTTGGGCTGTAGATATTTTGTGCTTGGAGCTCTACTATATAAAGGGCATCCATGAATAGTTTTAGGGGTTTTTTCTTTGATCTCTCCTAGTAATTAATTAATTAGCATAATTTAGAAGTAGCTTAGACTTCTCTCTAGTTTCTCTCTCTAGCCATTGTTAGCTTCTTCAACATTGCTGCCGAGCTATAAACGGAATTTTAGTAACAAGTTTTCTTCCCTTACACTATTTAATTACTTGTTATGCTTTCCTTAATCGTTATTTGTTTATCTTTAAGTATGAGTAGCTAAATTCCTAGTTCTTGGCAAGGCTGATTCAAGGGTTGCAGGGGCAGATTCGAGGCCTTAATGTGCTTAATATATTCTTGATGCTATATTCAACTATTCATCGATTTAATTACATCTTTGCATGATTTAATTTGAGGCCTGATCAACTGAGAATTATCTTGTGTAAATGCTGCCATTTATGTGATGAATACGGAAGGAAAGTTGCATGAGCAAGTAGGCATCTGTTTAGTCTTAACTGTGTCAAAGTGGTCTCGAATAGATAGGTTGGGTAGTTGATTAGAGCTGCGTCACGAGTCTGACAAACTGAGGGACTTTAGCTCTAGATCTGTCTTTTCTTAACTTCATGGGCAGTTTGAGTATGGCCCTCCCGCATTCGTGCCTGGAGGGATGACGGACTGTCAAGACTACCTCATATGTGGAAACGGGGGGTAGTTTCTCTTAAGAGAAAAGTAGGGGATATCCGAGGAATCTGGTCCCTATGTCATTTCTATGACATCTTGAATGGAATACCCTTGAGCTGATGACGATCTGGTCCCGAATGCAACCCAGAGTGCCTTTGCCGAGAACCCTTTCTCCAACTGATTATTTGTGCTTATTTCGCTCTTGTTCTATTTCACGCCTGTGTTGATATCTCTGCATCTGTTTCTGATTTATTTTATTTCTGGAATTATACACTGATTTGCTTATTTTACCATTCGGGACCTCGAACGTGACATTCGAGACCCCGTATATTGCTTTCCTAGGAAAAAAATTGTTAGCTCCCGAAATCTGCCTTGGCCAATCTGTTTGGCCAAGTAAACCCCCCCCCCCCCCCCCCCCCCCTAATTGTTACTCTTTGTGCACTTCTCCCCCGAATACATTCAAGACTATAGATCAGTTTCTCACAATCCCTGTGTTCGACCCTGGGCTCAAGACTGAAATCCGCAGGTCTGGAGTGGGCTCAAGACTGAAATCCGCAGGTGTTTGGTAATCAGTGCAGAGCGTCAGAACAGTGTCAGAGGGATCACATGGGCGTTAGGTGGGGTGACACGTGGAAACGTCATCCTTTACCCTTCGGGAGTCCCGAACTGGGAATCCGATTCGGGACCTTGAACGCTGCTTTGGACTCGGGACCTCGACTTTTGGTCTTGAAGCTCGAATTCGCTCAAAATGCACCAAAAACGTTTGTTTTAGCATAAATTCCCTTTTTAGGCCTAGATCTGCAATAGTAATGAAATCAAGGGTAAATTAGCAGAATCAAGCTCTAAATAAGTGAGAAAATGGAGGGAAAATCATGCATAAAAACATGCTATCAAATAGCCCCCACACTGCCCAATGCTCGCCCTCGAGCATTCACAAAATTTAAAACAGTCCCCAAAACAGAACAGACACACCAAACTATAGCACAGAGAATAAGCAGGCTTGTTAAGATTCGGGACCTAAAATGAAAACAGACTCCGCCTAGATACACCTGCATCAAATCAGAAGGATAACGACCCTTAAGAAGAGACTTTTCCACATCAGCCTATTCACCAGCAATCCTCACATGAATCGGTGTTTGCACTCACACTCGTGGGCTAGGTGTTTAAACACTCAAGTATGCTATAACACGGCACAAAAAATCAAGCTTGCATATCAATCCGAGTACATTAGACACGTGCATAAGCAATCTAGCAATCAAAAGACTTCGCATCGGGGCAAGAAGGGGAAGCAAGGAAAATAAATGATAAGGGGAAATAGAAAGAAGCATTATGAGAGGAAAAAGTGGAGAAGAGGGAGAGAAAGGAAGTGAAATGAGAAGGTGGTGGAACCGACTCAAACCTGGAACGCTCCCTTGGCAGAAGGAATTAAGATGGTGAGACGATGTTGCTGAGAGCGAAGACTAGACTAGGCTTTCTTTTTCGAGGGGGACCCTTGCTGTATTTCGGGACAGAGGCTCGAGGCCTTGAATGATACTGGCTATTTGTTTTTCCTCTTCTTGAGGGTATGGTCTTGCTCTCTTCTCTCTTTTATTTTTCTGTCTATTTTTCTATTTTTTTCTTTTTCTTTTGCCCTTTTTTTTTTTTTTTTTCCGAGAGGGGGAAGTAGAGCTGGTCTGGTTGAGGAATGAGACCTTTTCTTTGGGGGACCGATGCCTGATTCCACTCCCCCACACTTGTGTTTTGCTGTGGATGGGAAGTGGTTTTTCGTTCTGGTCTGCCCTTGAATTTAGCTTTTGAGGACTTGAATTTGCGCCAGCATCCGGGGTCTTGAATGGATGCGTGACCCCCACACTTTGCCTTCGCTGCTTCTTCTGGTCTAGTCTAGCCCTCGATGGTGCTCCCAACAACATCGCTCACCTGCCAAGAGAAAGATCAAGAAAAATTCAAATGGTCAGAATGGAAGGTCAAGAAGGGGTTCGGGGGTAAGAAAAGAACAACACAGAAGAAAAGAAATGAGAGAAAACAATGTGATGCGAAGACTTAATCTTTTTGCTGCTTTCCTATGTCTATGTGTGTCTATACCCATGGATATCATGCAAGCTCAACCAGTACCTAGTCATGCATTCGCTCAAACAATAAATATAGGCATGAAGGCTCAAATGCTCAGAAGGTGCTAATTCGTGACTACTGGTGTCTAGGTCTTGAAGCAGATATAAGGCATAACAGGCAAAGCATGAATCATTCGGGACCCTGTCTAATAAAGCATTTTCCTTCTATGTGCATAAGTCAGGTGTGTGTCCATCATTGAGGTGTTTTCAAAAATAGGCCTTGAGCTAAAATCCGAAAAAAAATTGCAAAAGAAATCATGCATAAGCTTAGGAAAATTAAACTAGAACATAAGTATAATAACTACTTAAATACTAGCACAACTACAACCAGCAGCTGCAGATGCCAAACAGCAACAGCTAACTAAAACAAGACCCTAACTGATCACCATTAGACAGCGACCAGCCCGACATCGCAGACAACGACGGCAACACACACACCCACATCAACGCTCTCAGACCCAAAAACACTAGCCACTGACTGATGAAACTGCTCAGAAAAACCTGTCAAGTAACCTCAAAACGACGGCCAAGGATCCAGACAGAAGACTGCATCATGTCAGTCATACTGTACGCAAAAGAGTGATCTTTGCTCTTCAACCACCAATACCATAAGGAAAAAATCTTTTGGGTACACTCCAGCTCCGAGTACTCCCTCTGTTTAAACACCACCTCATTTCGCTGCTTCTACATAGACCATATAATCGCAAAGAACAGGGTAGACCACATCTCCCCAGTTTGCTTGTCAGAATGTGGTTTAATATTCCCCCAGGACTGCCAAAGATCAGCTAGATTCTGAGGCTGACACCACTCCACCCGAAGCCATCGCATAAAGAAATCCCACACCCCTCTAGTTGTCTCACACCGAAGGAAAAGGTGGGTGACATCCTCCGAACCTCTTCGACACATAGGGCAAAATTTCATACTATCCGGGATCATGTTACGACTCGCAAGAAACTTCCTAGTAACAATTCTTTCCCTTAGCGATAACCATAGGAAAAACTCCACCCGAAACGGGACCAACCCTGTCCAGCAAGAGCGCAGAAGAGGCATGCGATCAAATCGCCTCTCTTCCCAATATTTATATCCTGAATGAACCGTGAAGATCCCAGCTTTGTCCAAATCCCACCGCAACTCACTTCGCTGGTTCCCCCTGATAGGAGTTAGGAGCCGGTCACACACACTCGACTACTCATCTACCTCCCAATCGAACAACTATCGTCTCCATTCTCCACGCCACCTTCATTCCTCCTCCCTCCATTCACCGAATTCCTTAACCGTCCCTTCTTGATTACTAGACAGATGGTACAGCTTAGGGTGCAGCAGAGCTAGAGGCTGCCTTCCCACCCACGGATCCTATCAGAAGCGGATAGTGTCCCCCTCTCCAACAGACAACGACATATGATCAGTCCAGACCTCAAAGAAATCGCTCCCCCTTCCGCACACTCCCAAAATATCCTTCCAAATTAGAGATAAACCATTCTCCCGCATCCGCCACAAGTCCCCTACTGAACTAATGCCATACTCTCTCCTGATAATCTGGGCCCACATCTTCCGACTACCATTGATCAACTCCCAAACCCACTTGAATAACAACGTAACATTGCGATCCTGAAGCCTCCCAATTCCCAATCCTCCAAGAGCCGTCGAACGCGTGACATCCTCCCACTTCACCTTATGCAAACCCTTCTTGTCTTCCTTGCCACTCCATAAGAAGCGACGCATCACCCGATCACATTGATTCAAAACCGCAACAGGCATCCGGTAAATCGACATATTGTAAATGGGGATGCTAGCGTGAGTAGATTTAATCAAAGTCACCCGCCCTCCCACCGAAAGGAGGTGTCCCTTCCAAGTAGCTAACTTCTTCCTCAATTTTTGAACTAAAAATTGCCAACCCGAGATCCTTCTCCTACTAAAGCCCACCAAGGACCCTAGATATTTGAACGGAAGAACTTCATACTTACAGCCAGCCCGGTTAGTCCAGTTCTGATAACTATGGTTTAAATGACATTTTATTTCCTTATTTGAATGTTTTATTTAATCATTCATGTAGTAATTGTTTGTTTAATTACCCTATTGTATTTATATTTTTTTTGGTTTTATCATCTCTTAATATGACTGATTATAACAACACTAAAATCTCACGTGACATGTGTCATGTCATCAATTAAAGTCAACATATCATTATATACATTGATGTGACAACAGAAGATAAATTGAATAAAGAAAAGTAATTAAACAAATAATAAGTATAAGGATGGAATTTGTAGCGCCAACCTATAGGGTTTATCATTTTTTTATTTCTTTCCTAGCAGAATGTGAAAGACTACCTTTTAATTTGCCAGAAGCAGAAGAAGAATTAGTAGCAGGTTATCAAACCGAATATTCGGGTATCAAAGGCTTATGCTAATTAAAAAGCATTAAAGTAAGGAGTAAAATGTTGTATGAGATATTAAAATAAATTAGTCATTTTTATATTAAGAAATGTAATCATTTAATAGTAGTATAAGTTTCTGACATAGTAAGTTTGGGATTCGAATTGGAGACTTTTCATCTCCTTGTTTTGCAAAAAGTATCATAGGCTAAACAATGTAATTAATCCCGTACCATACCGGTCAGTATATGTCTCATACCAATGCTAAAAATGAGATAAAAAATATATTATATCATTTCAACTTCTATACCGATTATACCGATCAAATATAGATCGATATGAACGATATATCTTATTCATATTAAAAACATTATCATGAGTGTGTTGAATGCTTATAAAATTTATATAAATATATATAAAAAATAGAATCCCAAAATGTTAGATGAGATTATTATTTTAACCAAAATTGGTTCATCTCGTCAATAGCAAAAGTAAGACGCTTATCGATAAGGGATCGACAACATTAATTAAAGTTAAACGACTACTCAATCCAGAAAGAAACAATCTTTACTACTCCCACGCTTTCAGCATTGTTGAAAAGTAATTAAACATAGGTGCAGTTTCAACCCCCGGTAACTCCTGGCATTGCACGTACACTTAAGAATCACGTTGAACAACTTCTTTGATATTTAATGTCATTCAAGTCTCATAATTAATTCCAAGCTTAAATTGACATTGAGAGGGGAAGCTCTAAAATTTTATATTTTTCTAGAGCTATAATATCATTAAAATTATATTCAACAATTAAATTATTTATTAATATATAAAAATGTTCTTTTTTAAACAATTTTAATTACCTTCTACTCTAGTGAAGGTATAAATATAGATATAATGGTGCCACTTTCCTGGTTTGGCTGCTGGTAGTACACGTTGCTATTACTTTTATGAATGAGACAAGGCTTTACTTATTCTTCTTTTTTTTAGCAACACCTCAAGCGATGGTCAGCATGTCTTAGAATTTTAGACAATTATACATGAACTTTCTAATGACTAACAAGTATTGACCCTGCTTTCAAATTTTCTAACCTCTTACACATGAATTTTGACCAGAAAATTAATTATAATGAGAAAAAGAAGAGAAAAGAACTATATGGATATATGAACACATAATCAAATGACTTATAATCATATTGTTCCTATGAATGTTTCGATATTTTTATTTCTTATTTATATACGTAGAATTCTCGAAAAATAAAAAATTAATAGGGAAGATTTAAATAGAAGGATGCTAGTTAGCTTGAGTATGCGAGGAAACCGTGAATGTTACAGGAATTTACAAATTTCGACGCATTGAAATTAAGAATTAAGAATTTCATCTTTTTACCTTGTATCTTAAATACTTTTAGAAAATTACCGAATTTATATTGCATGTTTAAAATTGTAAAATCTCAAAATATTCTATACGAAACGATAGAATCTTTTTATATATTTAACCCAAAAATCATCAATAAGTTTTTATAATTTTTTAGAGTTAATTAATTAAATATTACTCCCTCCGGATTTTATTAAACGACTTTTACTATTTGTGCACGCATGTTGAGGAGGTCGGATGACTCACTATTTGAGCAATTTTACTCCGAATTTTTTCTCGGACGTACGTTAAAGATTAATGTACTTTCAAAAAAAAGTACGAAGTTTTTTGGGGTCAAATAGTGCGTCATCCGGCCTCCTCAATATGCGTATCTACAGTACGGACGTCGTTTAATATAATCCGGAGGGAGTAGTATTTACACCCTCTAGTTTTATTTAATTGACAGTTTATGTCATTTTTCTTATTCTCAAATAACTGACGCATTTTAGATTTCCATGTAAAAAACTGCTTGTTGTCTGCTGCTTTTGTTGGACTGCCACTTTATTTAATTTTTTATTATTTTTACTTAAATTTTGTGCAGCCACAAAATATCTATTAAATAATGTTATTGCTCGAAACTAATTCACACGATAAAATTCTTATTAATACAACTCATTTAACCAATTAATCATAATTTAGCGAAAGCGATTTCGAAATGAAATGACACCAAATTATCCTAATTAATGATCACATTTAGTTTTGGTGACTTTTGTGTATATATAGTTGAAATGAAATGACAAAATATTAATATTAATATTTTTAGAAGGAGACAATATTAACGTCATTGTTGTAAATTTTGACACGCTAATGCGAGGCTTAACTATTATTATTAAGAGAAAAAAATACATGGGTTGCGATGCGGATATTCGAAAAGAACATACCTACTACATCATGACATAGGATGATGACACTTGTCCGAAATAGTGATATTTTTACACTATTCTGAACACGTGTCATCATCCTACATCATGATCTCTCGTCACTTGTAAAACAATCTTCACTTAAGGAGACCGGTGAATAGAGACATGGCTCTAAAGAATTCTAGTTGTTCACGATTTGTGTGGATAATTATACTTTTGCTACTCTTGTTTTTTTATAGACGGAGATAAGATTCGAAATGGGTCTCTAAATTCATACTATATTTATGTCACTAATTAGACATTTTGTTAAATAATTTTCAAAGTATCTTTTCCTCTTATTTTATCGCTGAATAATTTTCAAAGTATCTTTTCTTTTAGGACCCTCTAAAATAAAATATACAATTTTCAAAAAGGAAAAAAAAGAGTTCTATTCATTGTCTTTCTTTTTACCAAACCTCTTAAAGTCCCCTCGTAATGATCTTTTAACTATTAACAAATTTAATATTTTTTTAAAAAAAAATTATGATTTTGGTCGATTCTGGTCTAATGATAAGAGACATCCGACGGAACAATGTAATTTTCCAAAACTTCAGAATGATCCATATAAGGTCATTGATGCTAAACTGGATTGGTTCAAATGTAGAGATGGATTCGTTTGCTATACAACTTCGGATTTGTAGGTATCCGCTAGGAGGATTCTTTTATGGTGTAATTAACTCGACTGTTTTGGGTCACTTGCCTGGTACACTGTGCTATTACTTCTATGAATGAGATTTTTTTTTTTTTTTTTTAATAAGCAGAGAATTTTATTACTCGGTCATAAGAATTATGACCGAAAAGCCAGATAGCTAGAATACAGGGGAGGGATCAAGAGGAGACAGGAAAATGAGCCACACAAGAAGGCCCAAAAACAGGCTATATTAGCCGAAGTCCTCCCCACGAATATAACCAAGAAGAGGAGTGCAACAACTGCACTGCATTGTAAGGGAAAGAAGGGTCCCTACTTCTCAACCAATTCCGCCAAGAAGAGAAAATAAGGTTGAGAGTGCGAAATACAGAGAAATTCTCATTCTGGAAGATCACCCTGTTACGCTGAAGCCAAATATTCCAGATGATCGCATAGACCAGCATCTTCCACATCTCCCTGGCTTCGATTTGGTTAGCCAAAAACAGCCCGTTCCAGCTCTTCCATAGATCTGAAATGTTCCTTGGAAGAACCCACACAATGCCCGCCCAACGCAAGATATAGTCCCATACTGGATTAATTATCCTACAATGGAGTAGAAGATGGGAAGATGATTCCTCCATATCTGCACAGAAGGGGCATAAGCTGGATTCCCTCGGAAGCATGTTGCGAATCCTTAAAAACTCTCTCGACACAATACGATTTTGAAGAGTAAGCCAAACAAAGAATTCTACTCTGTAAGGAACCAATTTACTCCAACACGAAGCCAAAAGGGAGTTTTCAGATCCACCAAACATGTGAGATTCCATCCCCTGACAAAAGGAACTAATAGAGAACTTTCCATTAGCTTCAAGCTTCCACGTCAAGGAGTCAATTGTAGCTCCCGCCGACGGTGTGATTAGCAAATCTTCCAGGTTACTCACTTCATCCACCTCCCATTCAAATAGACCTCTTCGCCAATTCCAACCCCAAGCCCACATATCACCTTGCCATTCCCCGAAATCACTTACTACCCCTAGCTGTTTCAGGGATAGAGAATATAGACGAGGATACCGAAGAGCCAACGGGACTTGCAATGCCCATAGATCCCACCAGAATTTGCAGTTATCTCCGTTGCCTAAATTCAATTTGGAATTTGCGGACCAGAAGCTGAATAGGGAATTATTCCGACCACATACCCGCATAATGTCTCCCCATATCGGAGAAAACAGGACTCGATCTTTTATCCAAAAGTCCCCCAACGTTGTAAAGTTATACTGCTTCTGAACCATCTCTACCCAAAGCTTCCTCTCATTTATAAGCAGCCCCCAAACCCATTTTAACAAAAATGCCTCATTCCTGGTTTGAAGACGGCCAATGCCCAGACCTCCTTGTTCCTTCGGCCGAACGGCCACATCCCAATTGACCTTTGCTAAACCTCTCGAAAGCTCATCCCTGCTCCAGAGAAACCTTCGCATGATACGCTCGCATTGGAGAACGATACCTTTAGGCATACGGAAAATGGACATGTTGTATATAGGAATGCTAGCAAGCGCTGATTTGATGAGAGTCACCCTCCCACCCACAGAGAGCAGGGCGCCTTTCCAAGTCGACAATTTTTTCCTCAAAGCCTGAAGCAAAAAGTCCCAACTGGATAATCTCCTCGGGTTCATCCCTACGTAGGAACCTAGGTACTTGAAAGGGAGGGATTCGAATTTACATCCAGATCTGCGGGCCATTGTCTCTCCTGACTGTTTGAAAATGTTGATTCCCACTAAGGAGCTTTTATGAAAGTTCACTTTCAAACCCGAAAAAGCGTCAAACCAACGCAGCAGACCTTTGACGCACTGAATTTCCGCCTCATCATTACTGACAAAAACTAAGGTATCATCCGCAAACTGCAGATGGGAGAGATTCCAACCCGCCTCTATGTTGCCTAGGCCCCTCAAAAGCCCGGTCGTCTCTGCCCTACGCAATAGCTGATGGAGACCCTCTGCTGCAATGTTAAACAGAAACGGAGACATGGAGCAACCTTGTCTCAATCCTCGCCCTACCCCAAACTCTGCCGAAGGGGACCCATTTATCAAAACGGAAACTTTAGCCGTACTCAAACACTGCTGAACCCATCTACACCATTTTGCACTGAACCCCATGAGGCCTAGGACTTCATCCAAATAACTCCATTCTACTGAATCATAAGCTTTCTCAAAATCAAGTTTGAAGAGGTACCCTTGCTGTCTGGATGACTTAAGATGATGAGCGACCTCATTAGCAATCATAACGCAATCCAGAGTCTGTCTCCCTTTAATAAACCCATGTTGGTTATCGCTAACTACCGAAGTGATCACCGACCCCAAACGATTAGCTAAAATTTTGGAGATGATCTTGTAATAACTGCTGACCAGACTGATTGGGCGGAACTCACAGAACCTCTTAGCAGAGGCAACTTTTGGAATAAGAGTAAGGAAAGAAGAGTTTGCACCTTTTGGAAAATTCCCCGAGCTGAAGAAACCCTTAACCAACAAACAAAATTCTGCACCCATAAAATCCCAAGAATTTTTAATGAAACGCATGGAGAAGCCATCTGGACCCGGGGATTTATCACCTGCACAACTCTTCACCGCTTCCCAAATCTCAACCGTCGATACCTCCTTATCTAAACGAGAAACCTCATCAGCATCTAGCTTTGCAAAGCCCAAGTCCTGCATCTGAGGTCTATTCCACCTTTTAGCCTTGAAAAAGTTCGAGTAATAACTGGCAGCTGCTACCTTAATGTCACTAGGGTTTGTGAGTCTGCCGACATCAGAGGCAATATCAGATATGTTATTCCTCCTGCTAGTGACTTTAGCTGAGAGGTGAAAGAATTTTGTGTTTCGGTCACCTTGAGAACACCATTTCATCCTAGCTTTTTGCTGCCAAAAACTAAGGGCCCTGCCCTGTTGATCCCACAAGGAAGCGTTGATGCCTGCTCTTTCTTGGATTTCCTCTGAAGTCAAATCCCGAAAGTCCGCTAACCTGTCAAAGGAATCCGATTTATCTTGAAGCTCTTGGAGTCTTACTTCTACCTTGCCGAAGACCTCACGATTCCAAACACGGAGTTTGTCTTTCATCCATCTCAGTTTTCTTATCAGCTGAAAGTCTCCGGGATATGCAGTCCCAGCTTCCATCCAGAAATTACAAACTGTCTCTTTGAATCCTGCCACCTCCCACCATGCTGAAATATCCCTGAAAGGTTTCGGCCCCCAGTCCATTAGATCCTTACAAAGAAGAAGAGGCACATGATCTGAAGAATTGCGACCCATGGAGGTTAACTTTAAATCTGGGAATTGAACAAGCCATTCAGAATGGATCAGAACTCGATCAATTTTACTCCTACTAATAGCATTCGCCCAAGTAAACCGACGCCCATGCAATGGGAGATCCTGAAGAGAACAGGCATCCACCCAATCCTGGAAATCTCTCATCCCTCTCGTTAATTCTCTTCCATGTAATCTCTCCGACGGACATAGAACTTCATTAAAATCACCCGCAACTAAAACCGGGACCCTACAATTTCTAATCAGAACTGCTAACTGATTCCAAAGCTGGGCCCTATTGATTTCATCAGAGTACGCATAAATGTTAAGAATGGCACATTTGAAATTAGATTCTTTCAGGCTGCCTTCTAACCAAACAAATCGGTCACCACATTCTTTCCTGGTGACCTCAAAAATCCCAGAATCCCACATCGCAATCAAACCTCCTGATCTACCGGAAGCCGGGACACACTCCCACTCAACATCTCCACTTCTCCACATAGAACTAATGAAGAAATCGTTAACAACGGTCCTTTTTGATTCTTGGATAAAGACCACCCCTAACCTCTCTCGAACGATGCATCGTCTGATAAAACGACGCTTGGCAAGGGATAGCAGCCCCCTACTGTTCCAGGATAAAAGTCTAATCATCTACACCACCAAAACTCGCGAACCCCCCACCTCTTCAAGTTCTGAAATTGGCCAACTCACCCTCAAATCGTTCTCTGTCAAAGGCCTTCATTGCCTCCTCGTTAGCGAATTCAGTAAGAGATAAAGATTTCCCCAATTGCCAAACATCCCCCTCCAACATTATCCCATCCACTTGCCTGTTCATGTTACTAATACCTTCGTCATCAACTCGAGATACCTCAACTATAGAACCCACTGCAGAACAGGCTGATTTCAAGCTACCTGTATTCCCCACTAACTTCTTCACCTTCCCAGATTTTTTTCTCAAGGTGATTAAAGAAACTTGAGGAGCACCAACTGGAATAGGACATTCCTGGAAGGTAGAAGTAGACTTTAATTGTACCGCTTCCGACTCCGCTCCAACCTCACCGCCGTCAACATATTCTTCTACGACATCTGGTACTCCTCTACTATCAGGAATGATAGCCCTTTGAGTCTCCTCTTCCTCCTCTTCCAACTCTTCCTCCAGTTCCACACCAACCATCCAATCGTGATAGGAAATGGAGCCTTGCATGGGTTCCTCCTGGCATTGGACCTTGGAAACCTCCCCCTCCACCTTCACAGATATTTCTCGATCTACTATGTTACTAGAGGTTGAAATCAAAAGACGGGCAACGTCAAGTCTTTTTTTCAAGGTGGTACGCTCATCAACCGCTACCAAACCTCCTAATTTTCTACCCAAGGCCTGGAAGGTGTCTTGACCCCAAGACTGAATGGGAACCCCCACACAATGAACCCAACACAATCTGCCTCCGTCCAAAAGAGACTCTTTCCAAGGAAGGACTTTTAAGAATAAATCTTCAATGTCAGGATTTACATCCGCCAAGGCCGTTTCTAGCCCTTGTACACTCTGAAATTCCAAGAGCACTAGACCGCGACCCATCAGTCTAGTTTCGCAGACCCAACCCGATTCCATCACTAGGTCCTGAATGTCTGGGATGTCTTCAGCGCGCCTTAAAATACCGACTGCATTCCGAGCCAACCAAGATACATTGCCTTCTGGAACCTTAAGTTCCACTGCCTCCTCTACCTCGCTTGACGATTCCGCTTCTGCAACTGAACAGACCGGTTCTTCCTCTTGGATCGGGGTGCGTGCAGGTATCTGAGAGGACTTAGGGATGTTAGACTTGTAGGCAACTCCAACTCCCCTACGATTCCCCGCCTTCCCAGAAATTCCCTGCTTGTGTCTCCCAAATTTTTCAAGTCTGCAGCGCATCGGAGAAGCACCAATAAATTGGTTGTCAAGAGCATGTTCCAATTCCTTGGGATTTCCCACTTTATCAAACCGGATAAAGCTATATCTTCTCCCTGCCTTATTTCTTCGCCTTGGGATATAGACATCACGAAGGCAGCCTAACCCTTGGATCTTCCACCTCCTGCTGATCAAATACCACAGAGCTCGGTTGTCAACATGATTGGGGAGATTTTCCAAATAGTAAGTCACGAGTTTGGTATCCGACGATTTAACTCCAAGCATGCCGGGATGGCGGATTTGACCTGCCCCAAAGCTCATGCCGAAGGAATGCTCTTGATCCACTTTTATTCCGCCTAACCACAGAGAATCAAACCACTGACTACAACTTCTCCCCGCAACCGTCTTCTGCTGACTCCATCTACCACTTAATCCAACAGAAGCATCGGTGCCTCTCGACTAATAAGACTAGACTCTATCCTGCAGAAAAATACAAAAGGGCCCACGAAGTCCCTTCAAACCAATCAAAGGAAACAATGCCGAACTGAAGTCTACGACGACTGATGGTGAAGGACGACCAGATCAAGCTATAAGACCCCTGATTAGGAGAAATTTTGTCCGGAGTTCTACGGTTCGAATGAAAAAGAGGTGAGAAGCGCCGGCGATGATGAAATTGTAAATGGACACCAGGAACGTGACCGGAACGACGAGACAAGAAGAACGCCGGAGACGGCGAAGCCAACGGAGGTCAGGGTGGGCCACACGCGCCGGCGCGTGGGAATGGCGCCGCGACGCTCCGGCCGCGTGTGGCGGGGCGTGCGTGGCCGGAGTGGGACGCTACCACTTGCCGCCGCCTCGGTTCAACCTTCTGCTTCCGTCTGAGCTGGAGGTGAGAATCACAGATGGCTGGAAAACGGTCCTTCGGCGATTATAAGACTTGGATGAAAGAGAGAGTATGAATAGGACTGGACAAAATCTAATTTGCTACAGTAAAAAGTTGAGAGGATTGTTTGAAAGTTTCAAAATTACCTTCCTATTCATATACTTCTATGAATGAGATGGCTTTAGTTATTCTTCTTTTTTTAGCATCACCTTAAGCAATGGCTCAGCATGTCTTTTTAGAATTTGTGAGACAATTCAGCGGGAGAGTCTTCTGGAAATCTTTTTTAAGACTTGACCACCAAGTAGTAACGTACTTTTTTTAACCCATAACGGAAAATACCCTAGGGTTTGTCTATGATAAAAAAAGTTTGCATATAAAAATAAAGCTTTTAATTATCAAATGATATTTTAATGATTTTAGAATTTTATATTTTTTCTAGAGCTACACTATCGTTAAACTATTCATTGATATATAAAAAGTTGATAACTGTAGTATTTTTTTTTTAAATTGACGTTATTGATGGATTTCGTGTCTTTCTCGACGTACAAACCCGTTGATACCTTTATCGACGGGACATATTCCATTTCTTGACGCACAAATCGGTGATAATTGGCCAAGTTTTGATACGTTATCAACGGACTTTCCCATTGATAATTCACGTTTATGAAATCTCTTAAATTGACGGGCACCCGTCTATAATCTCTCGTCAAGAATGGAAGAGTTCGCGCGTTTGTGATGGATTTTGCCTGTCACTATAAGACAACTTTTTTTGTAATGTATTTTTTTTTTAATAAGCAAGAGACTTTATTAAGAGGTCATGAAGCACCATGACGCAAGAACAAAGCAGGTAGGCATGCTACCTGCGGAACTGAACAATCACGCAACCATCCACGCAGCTATTCTACGCATCAGAGACTGCAGAGAAAGGAAAAAAGAAAGCTAGTGATCCTACTCATCCTAACCCGTATAGCCATTCCGGCCCAAGGATCATCTGCGAATGGGAGTAGGGAAACCGAGTGCCAGCAGCCACTGCTGCCACATACTGAAAATGCGATTTAAACACCCAAACGGACTGCACCTTCCATCTTGGAAGACCACATTATTCCTCTGCAACCAAATCGAATACCACCCTGCGTACAGAAGGATCAACCAGGCCTCCTGAACCTCTGCTTTGTTACACACCAGCAGCGACGGCCAGCTTTCCCATAGAGCACGCATAGACTTAGGAGTCACCCACATCACACTTGCCCATCTCAAGATCGACGACCAGATTTGAAAGGTGAATTTGCAATGCAGTAGAAGGTGGTCCACTGTTTCCTCGCTCTCTCCACACAAGGGACATCTATCACCTGCAGTATCAATAATGCCCCTGCACCGAAGGGAGTTCCTAGTTGCTAGGCCATTATTTATGGCCAGCCAAGTAAAGATTTGGGCCCTGGGAGGGAGCTTTGCCGTCCAACAGCGCTGTAGGGAGCTGTCCCTAGTCGTCGCGTCACTCCACCTTGCTTTCTCTCTACAGAAAGAAGCAACCGAATACTTACCCGATGTTTCTAAATCCCATAAGATCTCATCCATACTGTCTCCTCCCAGCGGATGAGCGAGCCTAATCTGCATATCCCTAGCCTCATCCATCTCCCAATCGAACAAGGCTCGGCGCCACCTGAAATCCCATCCCCAAACCCCATCTGTCCATTTCCCAAGCTCACTTATCTTTCCCAATTTGTCCGTTGCGAGGTGATATAACCGAGGATGTTTGATGGCTAAGGGAATCCTATCAGCCCAAGGGTCCCACCACGCCTGCAGCTGATCACCTTTCCCAACCTTGACCTTCACCTGCCTAGACCAGAAATCAAACGCTGGGCCATTCCTACCGCAAATAGCTAGCATGTCCGACCACACCGAGGAGCCCACCACATTCTCCGACCGCCACACATCCCCTATTGAGTCTACCCCGTATTCTGCCCTTACTATCCTCTCCCAGCTTCCCTGCTTACCTGTCACTACTCCCCAAAACCGCTTCATTAGCAGGGCTTCATTCCTGGAACGCAAACAGCCTATGCCAAGGCCCCCATCCTCTTTGCTTTTTGTGACTTTATCCCACTGGACTTTCGGCATACCCCTGTGGTGGTCATCACCGCCCCACAGGAACTGCCGCATCATCTTTTCACACTGCCGAACAACCCCCACAGGCATTCTAAAGATTGACATGTTGTAAACCGGCAGACTCATCAGGACTGACTTAATTAAGGTAGTCCTTCCCCCCATCGACAGAAGAGCACCTTTCCAAGACCCTAGCCTTCTCCTAACCGCGGACAGCAACCCTTCCCAATTAGACAACCGTTTAGGATTAAGCCCCACGCTAGATCCCAGGTACTTAAACGGAGTAACTTCATACTTACATCCCGCTCTCCTAGCTAGAGCTTCCCCCTCCGACGTATTGACATTTATGCCCACTAGCGAGCTCTTATGGAAGTTTACCTTAAGGCCAGAGTAAGCATTGAACCACCTAAGAATGCCTTTGACAGCCTGAATCTCGTCTTCATCATTATTGACAAAGATCAGAGTATCATCCGCGAACTGTAGGTGGTTAATAAGCCACCCATTCCCGCTGACCCCTTTCAGGATCCCTTCCCCCAACGCTAGACTAAACAATCTTTTTAACCCCTCAGTCGCGATGTTAAACAGAAAGGGAGACAGGGAGCAACCTTGGCGAAGGCCACGACCCACCAGGAATTGCTTCGACGGGGAACCATTAATTAGAACTGAGACCATCGCCGATTTTAAACACTGTTGCACCCACCCACTCCACCTATTGCTGAACCCCATATATCTCATCACATCTGATAAGTATCCCCAATCTACCGAATCATATGCCTTCTCGAAGTCCACTTTAAATAAGAACCCTTTCCTTTTCGAAGCTTTGAGGGTGTGGACCACCTCATTAGCCGTGAGAACACAGTCCAAGGCTTGCCTCCCCTTTATGAAGCCGTGTTGGTTGTCACTAATCAGGGAAGGTATCACTTTGCCTAATCTTTCTGCAAGCACCTTCGACACAATCTTATAATAGCTGTTGACTAGGCTAATGGGGCGATAGTCCTGGAGCTTGCAAGCCCCAAACTTCTTGGCGATAAGGGTAATGAAGGAAGTGTTCGCTCCTTGGGGGAAGCGCCCTAGCCTGAAGAACCTCTTGACCAGAGTACTCATATCCTTCCCTATGATATCCCAAGCACGCTGAATGAAGAGCATGGAATACCCGTCAGGACTTGGGATTTTATCACTGCCACACTGGTTAACAGCCTCCCAGACTTCCCCGTCAGTCACCTCTCTATCCAAGAATTCCACTTCCGCTGCAGATAAGCAGGGAAAGCCAAGGTTCTGCAGCTTAGGTCGATCCCACTACTCCGCTTGGAAGAAATCACCAAAATGTCTCCAAGCCTCCTCTTTTATTGCATCAGGCGAGTTTAGTCTACCGTTGGCAGTGATCAACTCCCCTATATTGTTCCGTTGCATACAATTTTTCGCTACGCGGTGGAAAAACTTGGTATTGCGGTCTCCATCCTGATTCCATCTCACCCGAGACTTCTGCTGCCAAATCCTACTCAGCTGCCCTTGCTTGATCCAAATGGTGGAATCAAGTCGGTTCTTCTCCTCCAATTCGGAGTTCGTTAGAGTCCGCGTGTCTCCTTGGCTGTCCAGCCAATCCAATCTATTTTGCAACGATAAGAGCATATGTTCCACTTTACCGAATTCCTCCCTATTCCATTGTTTCAGGTATTGTTTGAGCTCTCTAAACCTTTTCATAATCTGCTTATCCACATGTAACTCACCGCTGATCCTGTCCCACCAGCCCCTCACCTTATCTTTAAAATCAAACGTGTCCCACCATACAGCAAGATCGCGGAATGGCTTAGGACCCCAATTCTGTACTTCAGATTTAAGGAACAGATGGGTGTGATCAGATTGGTTTTTGCTTAAGGCTACCAGCGATAGATGGGGCCACGAAGAATGCCATCCTTCCTGGGCGAAGATGTGGTCGATCTTACTGCGGCTGCTGGAATTTGCCCACGTGAATCGACGACCAGCGAGCTGAAATTCGAGCAGCCTGAACTCCTCTATAAATCTCCTAAAGTCCCTCATCCCGTTGGTGACCTCCATTCCATGAAGCCTCTCGCCAAGCTCAAGAATTTCGTTGAAGTCCCCTGCCAACAGAACTGGAGATCTAGCCTGCGAAATCACCTCTCCCAGCTGCCTCCATAGGTCTGCCCTTTCCACAGCCAAGGAGTACACATATACGTTAATCACCGTACACTCAAAGTTCGTAGGGGAGAATTTGCCTTCCAACCACAAGAATCGATCTCCAGTCCCACTTCTAGAGACGATGAAGTCTTTAGAGTTCCATACTGCTAACAGACCTCCCGACCTGCCTGTTGCTGGAGCTGCTAGCCAGCCGATCTTGTTCCTTCTCCATAGGGATTTGACGAAGTAATTATCCATATTAATTCTCTTGGTTTCCTGAATAAACACAATACTCGCACTGCCTTTTACTACCTGTTGCCGAAAAATCTCCTCTTCGCTGCCAGCTGCAGCCCTCGACTGTTCCAGGATAATATGTTCACCATTGTCTAGACTTTCACACGGCTTCAGCACTTACATAAGGTTTTCTAGCTCCCCTTCGAAGCGTTGCTGATCGAAGGTTCGCATAGCTTCCTCATTCGCGTTGTCAGTTAGTGCCAACTTCCTACCTAGTTCCCACACATCCCCTTTCAACACTGTAGCATCTTGAGCTTTATTTCTACGCGCAATACCACCATCCGAGATCTGAACTTCGCTACCTACTGGCCTTGCGTCCTGAGTCGTTTGGAGGCTACCCTCCTTGCCCACTATCCTTTTTATCTTGCCCCCCTTCCGTCTTACTGTCACCCAAGGACAGACATCACTGCTTGTGGGAGCGATAGATACCACTGTCCCCGGAGATTCATCCTGTATAGGGGTTCTACTAGTTGCTGTCCTAGTTGGCCCAACATGAGCCCCTTTTCCCACACTTGAATTATCCTCTTCCCTGCCTGGATCCTCATCGTCCTCCTCACTATCTGACTCGTGTCTCCCCACTCCTACCATCCAGTCCAGGTTGGAGAGTGTCCCATGCATTGGTTCCTCCTGGCATTTTACCTTGTGAACCACTCCACTGACTGAGATCAGGATCTCAAGGTCAATACTCCTTAAGTTCGTCGTTACCAACATACGTGCAACATCCATTCTTTTCCTACTCACCGTATTCTCATCGACAGCTACTAGGCCTCCTGCCTTGTCCCCGATGGCTTGGAATGCTTGGTGGCCCCATACTTGTATTGGGATACCAGTGCACTGAATCCAAGTCAATTTGCCTCCGTCCGGGTTCGCTTCCTTCCAAGGAATGACCTTAGTGAAAAGTAATTGGACTGCTGCACAAGGTGTTTCCATGCAACGAGCGTACTCCTCCTCTCTATCAAATTCAAGGAGGACTAAGCCCCTCCCCAAAATACGAGTATCACAAATCCATCCCGCTTCAAGGATCAATTCCTGAATCTCCAGTAGTCTCTCTACCGATCGAATGACCCCCACCGCACTCCTACTCAGCCAACTTTCATTGGTCCTTGGTATAGGTATGTCAATTACCTCCCTAGTGACAGGAACTTCCCAACCTCTAGCGTTAACTGAGCTAGAGGCGGAGCTCCTAGGTTTAGCGGGTTCCACTATCAAGGTTTTTATTTTCCCGTTGCCCTTCCTCTCGTTGAGTCTGGGCGTCGTGCTACGGTGGATTTCCCTTCTCCTTCCCACTGCACATTTGATTGCAGAAGCACCCACTGATTGGGTGTTTAGGGCCCGCAGCATTTGATCGACATTCTTGACTCCTACCAGGCGGATGAAGCCAAATCTCTTCCCTTCCTTATTCCGTCGCTGCGCTACGTATGTGTCCCGCACGAAGCTGAAGTGAGGCAATCTCCACCTCTTGGCAGCCAAATACCTTAGTGCCCGTGGATCAACGTGAGAGGGGAGGTTCTCGACATAGAACGACGTCTCCAGGTCCGATTCTCAATCACGACCTCCTTGCTGGGACGACATCAAAGCGTAGTGATCGAGATGGTTAGGTTAAGGTTGTTTTTAAGCCAGCACAGTGGTGACTGGTATTTTGCAACCTCCGACAGTAGTGGGCACGCCGGAGGGGGGGGACTAGGGCGGCGGTGAGCCGCACGGTCACCGAGAAGGTATTTTGGGTTTCCGAAATTTATGGAGCTTAATATAAATAAATGTTTTTTACTTGCCTATTAATGAATTTGTAATGTATTACACCCCACGGTCTGAAATATTTGTCAATTTATTTTAATTAGTCCCAAAAAAAATTTCTTTTTATTTTTATCGGTTCTAAACGTTTTATCTATTAGTTCAATATAGTCTTAACTGTAAAAAATAACATTAACGGAGACAAACTCCGTTAAATTTTATTAGTTTAATAATTTTTTTTACAATCGGCCAGAAAATAATTTAAAAAAATATAGGAATTAAAAAAAATATAATTGCCATACATCTATAAATACACAACGGGTTCATTGCCCTGGACATAGCCACAAAAAAGATGGAAAACCAAAAATACGATAGAGAAAAAGAAATAATAGAGTTTGATGAAACAAAAGCCGGCGTAAAAGGGCTAGTAGATGCTGGGATACAAAAAAATCCCTCCTTTCTTTGTCATACCAGAAGCTTATGATCATCTTGATTGTGATGTCACATGAGATTATTATTTTAACCAAAATTGGTTCATCTCGTCAATAACAAAAGGGATCGACAACATTAATTAAACGACTACTTATTATAAAGAAACAATCTTTACTACTCCCACGCTTTCAGCATTGTTAATGCTGAAAAGTAATTAAACATAGGTGCAGTTTCAACTCCCGGTAACTCCTGGCATTGCACGTAAACTTAAGAATCACGTTGAACAACTTCTTTGATATTTTTCTAGAACTATAATATTATTAAAATTATATTCAACAATTAAATTATTTATTAATATATAAAAATGTTCTTTTTTAAACAATTTTAATTATTTTCTACTCTAGTGAAGGTATAAATATAGATATAATGGTGCCACTTTCCTGGTTTGGCTGCTGGGTAGTACACGTTGCTTTTACTTTTATGAATGAGATAAGGCTTTAGTTATTCTTTTTTTTTAAGCAATGGCTCAGCATGTCTTTTTAGAATTTGAGACAATTCAGCAGGAGAGTCTTTTGGAAATCCTTTTAAGACTTGACCAACAAGTATTGATCCTGCTTTCAAATTTTCTAACCTTTTACACATGAATTTTGACTAGAAAAATAATTATAATGAGAAAAAGAAGAGAAAATAACTATATGGATGTATGAACACATAATCAAATGTTCGATATTCTTATTTTTTATTTTTATACGCAGAATTTTCAAAAAATAAAAAATTAATAGGGAAGATTTAAATAAAAGGATGTTAGCTAGCTTGAGTATGCGAGGAAACCGTAAATGTTACAGGAATTTACAAATTTCGACGCATTTAAATTAAGAATTTACAATCGAAAGAGCTATTCGACAATCAACTTGGGCTTGCTGTTCTATTTCATCTTTTTACCTTGTATCTTAAATACTTTTAGAAAATTTCCGATTTTATATTACATGTTTAAAATTGTAGGATCTCAAAATATTCTATAGCAACTCGTTTCCTATAGAATATTTTTATATATTTAACCCAAAAATCATCAATAAATTTTAATACTTTTTTAGAGTTAATTAATTAAATATTAGTATCTACTCCCTCCGGTTTTATGTAATTGACATTTTATGTCATTTTTCTTGTTCTCAAATAACTGAAGCATTTTAGATTTTTATGTAAAAAACTGCTTGTTGTCTGTTGCTCTCTTTTTTAATAAGCAGAGATTATATTAGAAACCTGTCATGAAGATCATGACGAACATAACAAAAGTCAGCTGTCCAAGCTAGGCAGCACAAGCAGAAAACGAAACCAACAAACTAAGAAAGCAAGAAAGATAAACCTCCGGGCTCAGGAAACAACAACCTGACTACTAAAAAGCCAAGCCGGAGTCTGCATCATATCAGCTAGACTGAAGGCAAATGAATGATCCTTACTCTTTAGCCACCAATGCCATAAGGAGAATATCATATTCACACACTGCCATTCCGTTACGTCTTTCTGCCTAAACAGGGATCAAATCACCGCGTAGAGCAGAGTTGCCCATTGCCTGCCAGCGAGCTTGTCGTGGCTTGGAAGATAATGTCCCCAAGATCTCCAAAGACCCGCGAGATCGCGAGGTTGGCACCACACCACCCGAAGCCAACGCATGATCAACTCCCAAACCCTCCTGGCCACCGCACATCCTAGGAAGAGATGAGTAGCATCTCCCGAGCTGTTATTACACATTGGACAACTATTCTGATCTTCCGTGATCATGTTACGTCTCTCTAAGAACGTCCTGATCACTATTCTTCCCCTCAAAGATAGCCACAACAAAAACTCAACCCGAAACGGAACCAGCCCCGTCCAACAGGACCGAAGCAGGGGTATAAAATCGTACCTTGTTGCCTCCCATTTCTTATACCCCGAATGCACCGAGTATTTCCCAGTTTGTTCGAGATCCCAACGGATCACATCCTGGTGGCCCCCCCTACGCGGAGTCGGCAACCGATCACGTAAGCTCGCCCACTCCTCATTCTCCCACTTAAACAGCCCGCGCCTCCACTCTCTATGCCACTCCCAGACCGTCCCTTCCCAATGGTCGAAATCCTTGACAGTCCCCTGCTGAGCTTTCGATAAATAGTACAGTCTCGGATGAAGCAAGGCCAACGGCTGTTTAGCAGCCCACGGATCCCACCAAAAGCTCGTGTCTTTGCCCTCTCCAAGCTTAAGCGTCAAGTGTTCAGTCCATAGGTCAAAAAAATCACTACCCCGCCCACATAGTTGAATGATATCGCTCCAAATAGGAGACATATGCTTCTCACGCTCCTTCCATAGGTCGCCAATAGACCTCAAATTATATTGCTTGCGAACTATCTCGGCTCATAACTTACCGTTGCCCTGCACCACCTCCCAGGCCCATTTGAAGAGTAAGGTCACGTTCCTGTCTTGCAATCTCCCTATTCCCAGCCCCCCGTGTGTCGTAGATCTCGTCACTTCCTCCCACTTCACCTTGCTCAACCCTCTTTTATCGTCCTTCCCACTCCATAAAAATCGCCGCATCACACCCTCACATTGCTTGACCACCGCTCTAGGCATCCTGTAGATCGACATGTTATAGATGGGAATGCTAGCTAACGCTGATTTGATCAAAGTCACCCGCCCCCCACAGACAGAAGATGACCCTTCCAAATGGAATTTTTCGTCACAAAGTTTCTCAATGATATTTGTTGATAAAATACGCGTCTATTTAGCAACAAGATTTATTTCCGTTCGATGATCCAAAAATAGCAATGGGTTTAGCCCATCGATAAATGGAATATGTCCCTATTCCCAGCCCCCGTGTTGTCTGCTGTTCTTATTGGACTGCTACTTTATTTATTTATTTTTATTTTTTCTTAAACTTTGTACCGCCACAAAGCTGTCTATTAAATAAAATCGAAAGGAATATATAACAATATTATGAAAGCAAAAACTCTAAAAAAGCAATGCTCCTATAAACGCTCTAAAAATGATTATTTTATCACGTGCAAATAGAAATGCTAAAAAAATACAAAATAAAATATTTCTTAATTTTAGACTTCTAAGAAAAATAGATTGGATAATATATTGATATTTTCAAAAAATAATTCTAAGAATTAAAATTCTTAAAAGTTAGAACTTACTAAATTATACGTCTCTTAGATTTTTGAGCTTATGATTTAAAAATCATTCTAAAAGTTGCTATATAGATAGACTTAATTCTCAAACATGTACCATATATATACCAAGGTTGTAAACCCGATCAGGATAGAAGATCAAGGATCGGATATTCAATCGGGGTCGAACCGGTATAACCCGTAATTTTAATAAATTAATAAATAAAAAATTATATTTATATACAGTCTAATATTTTTTTAAATATACCTTGTATTTTTATTATTTATTGTCATTTAATATTCCTCAAAAATTAGTGGTTCAGTGATTAAACAACCGATAAAACTATAAATAATAATATATAAAAATGTTCTTTTTTAAACAATTTTAATTATTTTCTATTCTAGTGAAGGTATAAATATAAATATAATGGTGCCACTTTCCTGGTTTGCCTGCTGGTAGTACACTTTGCTTTAGTTTTTCTTCTTTTTTTAGCATGTCTTTTTAGAATTTGTGAGACAATTCAGCGGGAGAGTCTTCTGGAAATCTTTTTAAGACAATTCAGCGGAAGTAGTAACGTACTTTTTTTAACCCATAGCGGAATTTATAAAAAAGTTTGCACATAAAAATAAAGCTTTTAATTATCAAATGATATTTTAATGATTTTAGAATTTTATATTTTTTCTAGAGCTACACTATCGTTAAAACTATTTAATAAATAAAATATCCATTGATATATAAAAGTTGATAACTGTAGTAATTTTTTTTATTTTCAAAATTGACGTTATCGACGAGTTTCGTGTCTTGCTCGACGCACAAACCCATTGATACCTTTATCGACGGGACATATTCCATTTATCGATGGGCTAAACCCATTGTGATTTTTGGATTATCGAAGGGAAATAAATCTTGTTGCTAAATAGACGCGTATTTTATCAACAAATATCATTGAGAAACTTTGTGACGAAAAATTCCGTCGGTTCTAAACGTTTTATCTATTAGTTCAATATAGTTTTAACTGTAAAAAATAACATTAACGGAGACAAACTCCATTAAATTTTATTAGTTTAATAATTTTTTTGACAATCGGTCAGAAAATATGTTTAAAAAATATAGAAATTAAGAAAAATATAACAAAATAGAAAAAATATTTTTTAAAAATAAAGAAAAAATAAAATAAAATCTAAATGATATGCTATAAATTATTCAAAACATTATTTGTTGTCACAACTTAAAAGGATTGACTATTTATCTTAACACATGGATATAAAAATTAGATTATGTCAAAATTAGATGCGTTCAGCATTTTTATGATCAACCCTTGACCTACCAATCAGCGTTTTAATCGTAGCTTCCAAATTAAGTTATTATTTGCGCTGAACTCACCGGGCTGGCCATGCATCTATAAATACACAACGGGTTCATTGCCCTGGACATAGCCACAAAAAAGATGGAAAACCAAAAGTACGATAGAGAAAAAGAAATAATAGAGTTTGATGAAACAAAAGCCGGCGTAAAAGGGCTAGTAGATGCTGGGATACAAAAAATCCCTCCTTTCTTTGTCATACCAGAAGCTTATGATCATCTTGATCGTGATGCATCGACACCCATCATCAACCTTGATATTCCTATGATTGACTTGAAAAGGTTACGAGATGGTGATCGGAAAAGCGTCGTCGATGAATTACGAGATGTTTCGGCGACATGGGGTTTCTTCCAAGTGGTGAATCACGGCGTCCCGAAACAGATTATGGAGGAGATGATTGACGGGGTTAGAAGATTTCACGAGCTACCAAAAGAGGAGAAGATGGAATATTATTCTAGAGATAACAAGAGAAAGGTGAAGTACCACAGCAACCACATTGTTGCTAACAGTACAAAACCTTTTGATTGGAAGGATACCTTGTATTTTAACATGTCCCCAGATGCTCCACATCCTCAAGAATTCCCACCCGTTAGCTCTAGGTATGCTTCATTATTTCTACATTAATTAATCATTAATTAGTCACTTAAAATCATCTATATATTAATTGGATTGTCTGTCAAAATACCAATAGAATTTTAAAATATTCAAATTTTATCTTTCTTATACTTTATATAAATAATAAATTTTATTTATTAATTTATTAAAAGTACATGAAATTGTACATATTTTATTTATGACGTAGGGGTAGTAATCAATTTAAAATATTACGAACCCGATTATACAGGGAGGTAGTAAGCGACTATCACTCACACGTGAAGGGACTGGGTGCTACAATTTTGAAGTTACTAGCAGAAGCTCTGGGGCTAAAGCCTAATCATCTGATAGACATGGAATATGGAAAGGGCATAACAAACATTGTGTGCCATTACTACCCACCCTGCCCTGAGCCAACTCGCACTTTTGGAGTCTATGCACATAAGGATTCTTCTTTCATTACCATCCTGTTGCAAGATCATGTTGGTGGTTTCCAAGCTCATTTCCAAAATCAATGGATTCATGTACCTCCAATCCCAGGCGCCTTACTCATTAACATTGGTAATCTGCTACAGGTGACGTCCCTCAGTTTGTCAGGCTCGTGACCTCGCCCTAATCAACTACCCACCCTATCTATTCGAGACCACTTCAGCGCAGTCAAGACTAAACAAATGCCTACTTGTTCCATGCAATTTTTCTTCCGTATTCATCACAAAGATAGCAGCATTCGCACACAATAATAATCAGTTGATTAGACCTCAGATTATTTCATGCAAAGATGTAATTAAAACGATAAGTAATTGAATATGACATCAAGAATGTATTAAGCACATTAAAGCCTCGAATCTGCCCCTGCAGCCCTTGAATCACCCTTGCTAAGAACTAAAGATTTAGCTACTCATGCTTGAAGATGAACAAATAATAATTAAAGAAAGCATAACAAGTAAGTAAATAGATTAAGGGAAGAAGACTTTGTTACTAAAAATCCGTTTGAAGCCCGGCGGCGAGGTTGAAGATGCTAACAAGAACTAGAGAGAGAAACTAGAGAGAAGTCTAACGGTGTTCTTCCTAAAAACTACATGATAATGGATGATCTAAGATACCCTAAACTCTTCCTATCATCCTCTATTTAAACTAGAAAATACAATCACAAAATATCTTCCCCAACTAAGGAACAAAATGCATTTAAAGAAAGCCTATTAAAATGGATCTATGCTCCCTAAAGCAAAAAGCTGAAAAAGCTAAAAGCTGATTTTCTTGGTCTTTGACTAGCTTTTGTAGGTCTGGAATGGGCTCAAGGTCTGGAATGGTCAGAGGGGTAGGTATTTTGTGATCAGTGCAGACTGTCGGAACAGTGTCAGAGGAGGCACATGGAAGCTCTGGCAAGAGGACACGTGGAAATGCCATTCTTTGCCCTTCGGGGTCCCGAATGGAGAATCCGATTCGGGACCTTGAACGCTGCTTTGGGTTCGGGACCTCGACTCTGGTCTTGAAGCTCGAATTCGCCCAAAATGCTCCAATAACGCATATTTTTGCATAAACTCCATTTTTAGGCCTAGATCTGCAACAGTAATGAAAACAAGGGTAATTTAGTAGAATCATGCCTTAAATGGGTGAGAAAATGGGGAGAAAATCATGCATAAAAGCATGCTATCAAATCCCTAAATAGATGCTTTGTAGTTTAAGGTTTAATAGGTAGGTTAATTAATTAAATAAGTGGTTGAATAATAGATTTATTTAATTTTAATAAATAGGTAATTTTAAAAATTAAAAGTTTATTACACCCTTAAATTTTTTAATGGATTAAGGGTATAATAGTAATTTAAAGGAATAAGCTCCTTCGTGCTTTTTATATAGTATAGATTAATTTACTACATAAATTAAATCTATATAAGTAATAAAAAAATATCATAAAATATAAGAGTTTATGTAATAATTTTTTATATAAAAGGGTGCGGACAAAACAATTTGGAGTGTAGAAGCATCACCTTTAATTTTTGTCATATATAAAACTATAAATAATAAAACTTATTTGGTGTTTATGAATAAATCAAGTAATATTTATTTAGAGAAACTAAAAAAAAATATTAATCAAATAAATTAAGTGGTTAATGAAAATGATGACAATGATACACTAAAACACATATTATAATGACACCGAAGGATATGGAATTTGAATGTGGAAGACAATGAAAATTGAGTTGATTTTCCTCTTTTTTTCACAGAAAATACTCAATTGCTGAAAAACAAAAAAACAAAAAAAACAAACAACGATTGAATTGCTTGCTCTACCGGCCGGCCCCTGTTTAGCCCAAGCAGTCGCCTCGTCACTCGTCAGCCACCTCCTCGTGAAAATAGACAACAACAAAACTGCAAAGACATATCAACTTTGTTTAGTACAATTTTTGATATGAGAGTTCAATGTTTATAAGAATTGAATTCTAAAAGCTAATCAAGAGTAAAATTCTCTAACAAAATGGTAGGCTTGGGAAAGATTTATTTTTATGGCAAATCAAAATAATGTGATTAATATCAATCAATTCACATGGATGTGGGTCGAGCTGATAATTTTTTCACAAGGTGTATAAAAAAAATTATATTTTTAAAATTATTTTATAAGAGAAACTCGAATATGAATCTCTACTTATCAATTACCATTTACCACCAACAAACAACAACCAAAACTACATGTCAATCAACACAATAGAGTTTGATGTAGTTATAAAAAATAATCTCTTTAATTAGTTATACAATACTTAATCATAACACATGCACTAATGTAATGACAATTTTTAAATTCATTTAAATTCATTTGTTGGGAGTAGGGGTGGCAATATGGGACGGACGGACGTCCATAGTGCAATTCCATTTGTCCATTTAATAAATGGACGGATTTGTCCAAATCCATTTAATAAACGGACGGACAAAACCCTAATAAATTTTTCTGAGAATTGAATTTTTTTTTAAATAATTTTTTTTTTTGAAAAATTATTATTTTCGAAAAATAAGAGTAATTCTTTTGAAAAATAATTTTTCTTTTAAAAAAAAATTAAAAAATTATTATTTTCGAAAAATAAGAGTACTTTTTTTGAAAAAAAATTATTTTTGAGAAATTAATTATTTTTTAAAAAATTAAATAATAAACGGACTGACGGGAACCCGTTGGGTTTGTCCCGTCCGTCCGTATATGTAGTTGGACGGGTCTAACCCAACCCATTTATTAAATGGACATGGAGGAACGGGACGGGCATATGGACGGACGGGACGGACAAATGGACAATTGTCCATATTGCCACCCCTAGTTGGGAGGGATGCCAACAACAAAGCACCCCCTCTATCTCCCCCTTCATTTAAATTCATTTAATTATAAATGTTATATCTAGATATCATTAGTTAAATGTATCCCAATTTAATTCTATTAATCAAATGAACTTAATTCTTTTGCATAAACAAACGTCCTTAAAACAAATAAAAATTGTATTTACACTAATTTATAATCTTTATGATTAGTTGTCAGATACTTACCATTGACCTATAGGAAAAACGATCTCCCTGTCCCCGGGGCTTTTGATGTTGTGAATAGTGGATTGCGTGTGTTGGTATAGAGGGAAATGTAGCAGATGCAATTTGCTTTTCCTCTTTCACTTGGTTGAAAATTACAGAAAAACCTTCCCCTGAATTTTGATCTTTCTCATCCCAAGATCCGAATTTGGGAACCGATGCTAGCTTCTGATGCTGCTAATTAACACCAAGTTCAACAAAATTAGGCCTAATATATTCTAATCGGGTCAAGAAATCCAAACAATTAGAAGGAAGGAACAAAAGACCTACCCTATACTCATCATCAGGAATATTGGATCTACTTTTGAGTCTGTGGTGCCGCGAAGCAACCGATGTTGTTGAGAAGCTCCTGTCGCTTTCCTCAGAACCAAAACCTGCCGAGTCTGTGGTGCCAGGTTTTTTGGGTCGACGACTTGACTTCCTGTCTGGTTCTGATGTGATTTTCTTTTGTGCATAATTGGACCTTTGTGCTGTGTGATGGAGAGGGGTCTGAACTACACTGAAATCAGCATCACTTTCATCTCCCCGATAATACATGAAGGCCTCAGGATTTTCTTCAGGATCGTTCGGGTTGAATATCGGACCAGTGCCGGATCTTTCTCTGCGCGCATTATCGAAGTACGCTGTGTATGGTATGTTATCATTGTCCCAGCTCCCAAATCTCGGCACATGAGAACTCTGCTGCGGCTAAAAATTACCGTAGTAATTAATCGAAACAGGACACGATTAGTTATAGAACAGGATCTTTAGCAAAGATAAGCAGCAGGAAATCATTTTACAGAAGAGTTTACTAATTATAATACCAAAAAATAAATGAAAAAAGAACAAGGTAAAATAGAATGTAATTCTTACAGCCATGAAGAGGGGAGTTAAGAGAACGAGGATTAAGGTTTGGGTTTGAGGGATGTGTTGTAAAAATGAGATGTTACAAAAGTTTGTCTTAAATACAAACAACTATAGTTTATAACCACTACAATTAAAACCGAAAATCCTCTTTCCATGTTAGCAAAAATCGAAAATCATATATAGAAATATCTTTTAAACCACCTTATATTTTCGAGTCCATAAATATCTTTGAACACCAATAAGATTACAAGGACGGACGTGGGCAAGTGAGGACAAAGATTCGATGCTTACAATGTGTGCAATAAGTTATTACCAATGAAAACTCATTTTCAACAATGATTTGAGATGGACCGAAGTCGTATGATAATGGTTATTAGTACCTTACGATGTGGCCTAATTCAGTCGGTTTATATTGTTTGGTAACGTATAATTCAATTTTTTTTCTATTGATAAAAAAGACTATTTTTTTAGCATGTATAAATTCTACAATATATTTTATTTTATTGTTACATGTTTTATTCTTATAATTTATACTTTTTTTTAATATACTCTCTACACAATCATGATTGAATCACATTCCTTTAAAAAAAATTGAATCACATCATAATTGGCACCTTCTATTGTAAGTCACGAACAAATGAAAAATGCTATTTAAAATTTTTAATTCCCTACTACTACATAAAATAGCTATGGAATATTGTCAAGTCAATGATTTGCCCCGGTACAACGGTTTAATTTGTCATCTACCTAAGGGCATCATCTTCCTTGTTCTAGCGAGGTAATCAAAGGTAATAAAAATAGAGCCTGACAAATGCGTCAATCTGCATGTACCTAAAGTTGTAAACTAATAAGGGTTGGAAAACAAAGTACAAAAAGGAATCTAATTTTTAACCTAATAAAGAAAATAGAATCTCAACACTGTCATCTCCTTAAACTATATTTATTTTTTATGATTTCGTTTTTATTCATTTCATTTCTCATTTATTTAATGCATCGTTAATATTTTGGGAAAAAATTCTAACGACAATAATTAAAGTTTGATAAATTTTAATATATTAATTAGGAGTCCAAAAGGTAAGAAACTAAAATGTAAAATTACCTTACATTAAAGATCTTAGAATATTTCCAAATATAACGCCAAGGGGATACCGCCCATGTCGTTTCATACATGCAGCTCAAGTATAAATTCTACTATCAAAACATGGGATCGTTTTTGTTCGTACCAAAGAAATCAATAATAATAATTGGGTTTCATTTTTTAACCTTCAAAAGCTTTTTTCAGGTAGAGATGAGTTCGAATCTTTATTGGTACATTTACCATTTATAAGATAAATAATGAGTTACATGTATAAAACGATATGGTTCAAGTACTATTAGGCTGCCAAAGAGAAGTGATTCTCCCAACATAATTTTCATGTTCTTTACCACTTGATCACAACTAATATTAATAATATCTATAAATCGTATAAAGCAATATTGATTTCGATAAAAGTGGACAGTAATTAGTAAATAATTAAATAAATAAAAATGCGATCAATAATAGTTTAAAAAAAATAAAAGTTAGTATATTTTAGCAGGTCGAACTTGGGTCATACTCTACTCAACTTCATGATTGAACCTAGTCATTAAACAGACCAAACGGGGGTGAGACTGAATTTTTCAAGCTCAGCCATACCATGGTCGGTATCAACCAAGGGCCAAAAACCAAGTGCAGTTCGGCCCAATGTGTTGGCTTCCGGAAGACCTGTCCACATTACGGATAAACTGCAAAAATTAATTTCTCTCAAAACTACAACTGCACCACAACCGTAAAATTTATACCATCTCAAATTTACAACCTCCTCATTATCTATTTGCAATTAGTGGTTATCCACTAATAAAAAAATTATTCAATGAAATTAGTAAATATATAATATGAAAATAATAAAAATATTATTCATTAAATAGGCGGATAAAATGGACCGCGCGGGATAAGAAGAAGCGGTGAGGATGTTCGATTTTGAGGAAGTAAAATTGTGTTTTGTGGATAAAATAAAAAATGGAAGAAATAGGATTTTATGTTTTATTTTCATCTTTATTTTTTAACCAAAAGGTTAGATAAGTGAAAGTGGAATTAATTCCCTGCTCAAATGTCAACCAAGGAGTCAAGTAAAATTGAAATGGAAGCTATGTTAAAAAAATCTAATTTTTCTTAGTATGAATGGAACTACATATAATTACATATGCTTTATTAGATATAAATTTTATGTATTATCCATTATTATAATTATTATTTTTTATTAAATATATTTATAAATATATAAACGTATAAAAAATATATAAATATTAAGCGAATGTAGTTAATTAGTCATTACTAAGGTGCAAAACCACAACTTAACCTCTTATTGCGGTTAATTACATGTCCAAAACAACAACCTCACCATTTATAAACAGTTAACCCTAGCCTACATGTAACTATAGTTTGGGGGACCAAATTTTTTAAAATTCCCATTTTAATCCTTAGTTTTTGTTAATTTTCCAAAAAAAATATCATATATGTCAAAATTAAAATTTGCGTGTAAATCCTTTTCTAATTTAAATTTTTGTTTTTTTTAATTTAATATGCTCCCGACTATTTTAGTCTAGCTGCACTGCTATGCATCTAATGGTTGGATAATTCATATAATTGTGTCTATAATTAAGGAATTTTAGGGAGTAATTATACAAAACATCTGTAGGGGTGTTCAAAAACCAGACCGACTCGAAAATCAAACCAGAATCGAACCGTAATTTTCCAGTTCTATTTGAGCACGTATTTTAAAGGGGTTAAATAGTGAATCATCCAGCTTTTTTAAAATGCGTGTTCAAATAGTAAAAGTCGTTTGTTTGGAACCAAAGGGAGTAGATTATTTAAGTGCAGGGTCTTCTCCTAACAAACTTGTCAATTATTCCCAATCAAAATCTCCACAATGAGGTGGTACACACTATTCCGAATAAAATGAACTATAAAAAAAGTTCTTTTGCACTTTTTATTTTAAAAAAAAAGAGTATATTTTTCTTCAAATTAATTTGTACGTCCTGGTCGAGTATTTTACTGTAATTAAGAAAAATAGTAAAAGGAGATGGTATTATGAATGTAGCCCAAACGCAACCAAACCCTAAGCCCAATCCGAAGCCCAAGCCCAAAATTCACCTACCAGTGAGCAGACTCACCACTACCACCAGATTCTAGTAGACACGAAGACACTTCTCCATTCGTCCAGAACTGTCTAGTTACCTCTTCTCTTCTCCTTTCCTTTCCGCCAATTCCTTTCCTTTCCTTTCTTCCACTCTCCTCTCGAATTCTCTTCTTAAAAGTTAAAACTCCATGGACTATATATACACACCCATCTCCCTCTATCTTCCCATCAACTCAAATTCCAGGCGAACAAGAAGAACGCACAACAAAGCAAACACTCTTCAGATTTCTAATTACTCTCTCTTTTCCCAGCTTAAAGAAGCATTCTTTTGTCATTTTTTTATTCGGGTATTATGGCGTCTGCAAAAACAGAAGGGAAGGCCATTGGTATTGATCTCGGCACCACCTACAGCTGCGTCGGCGTGTGGCAGAACGACCGTGTCGAGATCATTGCTAATGACCAAGGTAACAGAACCACTCCTTCCTATGTTGCTTTCACCGACACCGAGCGTCTTATCGGAGACGCCGCCAAAAACCAAGTTGCGATGAACCCTCAAAACACTGTCTTTGATGCGAAACGTCTGATTGGTCGGAGATTCTCCGACCCAACTGTCCAAAGCGACATGAAGCTATGGCCTTTCAAAGTTATCCCTGGCCCAGGCGAAAAACCCATGATCGTGGTCAAGTATAAAGGTGAGGAGAAGCAGTTTGCGGCGGAGGAGATCTCATCTATGGTGTTGATCAAGATGAGGGAGATCGCTGAGGCGTATCTGGGTCAGAGTATTAAGAACGCGGTTGTCACTGTTCCTGCTTATTTCAATGATTCCCAACGCCAGGCGACTAAGGATGCCGGTGCGATTGCTGGGCTTAATGTTATGAGGATCATCAATGAGCCTACTGCTGCTGCTATAGCTTATGGTTTGGACAAGAAGGCGTCGCGGAGTGGAGAGCAGAATGTGCTGATTTTTGATCTTGGCGGAGGAACTTTCGATGTTTCTCTGCTGACAATTGAGGAAGGGATCTTTGAAGTGAAAGCTACTGCTGGTGATACACATCTTGGTGGTGAGGATTTTGATAACAGGCTTGTGAATCATTTTGTTGCAGAGTTTAAGAGGAAGAACAAGAAGGATATCAGTGGCAATGCTAGAGCTTTGAGGAGGTTGAGGACTGCTTGTGAGAGGGCAAAGAGGACCCTGTCTTCAACTACACAAACAACCATTGAGATCGATTCGCTCTACGAAGGTATCGATTTCTACTCTACTATTACTAGAGCAAGATTTGAGGAAATGAACATGGACTTGTTTAGGAAGTGTATGGAACCTGTGGAGAAATGTCTTCGTGATTCTAAGATTGACAAGAGCAGTGTCCATGAGGTTGTTTTGGTTGGTGGGTCGACTCGAATTCCGAAAGTTCAGCAGCTCTTGCAAGATTTCTTCAATGGGAAGGAGCTTTGCAAGAGCATAAACCCTGATGAGGCCGTCGCGTACGGTGCTGCTGTTCAAGCTGCAATCTTGACTGGAGAAGGGGATCAGAAGGTTCAAGACTTACTTCTTCTTGATGTTACTCCTCTCAGTCTTGGTCTTGAGACTGCAGGTGGTGTAATGACAGTCTTGATTCCAAGAAACACTACAATTCCGACCAAGAAAGAGCAGATCTTTTCGACCTACTCCGACAACCAGCCGGGAGTGCTCATTCAGGTGTATGAAGGAGAAAGGGCCAGGACCAAGGATAACAACCTCCTCGGCAAATTCGAGCTCACTGGCATCCCACCGGCGCCAAGAGGAGTCCCTCAGATCAATGTATGTTTCGACATTGATGCGAATGGTATCTTGAATGTGTCAGCCGAGGACAAGACTGCTGGAGTGAAGAACAAGATTACAATCACAAACGACAAAGGAAGGTTGAGCAAGGAAGAGATTGAGAGAATGGTGCAGGAGGCAGAGAAGTACAAGTCAGAGGATGAGGAGGTGAAGAAGAAGGTGGAAGCCAAGAACTCGCTAGAGAATTACGCGTACAACATGAGGAACACTATCAAGGATGAGAAATTTGCAGGAAAGTTGGACTCGGCTGACAAGCAGAAGATCGAGAAGGCAATCGATGAGGCTATCGCGTGGTTGGACGGGAACCAATTGGCAGAAGTGGAGGAATTTGAAGACAAGCAGAAGGAATTGGAGGGATTGTGCAACCCTATCATTTCAAAGATGTATCAAGGTGGAGATGTGCCAATGGGTGGTGGTGCTGGTATGCCTGGTGGCGGCTATGGCAATGGCAGTACCGGTGGTGCCGGTGCTGGACCTAAGATTGAGGAGGTTGATTAAGACGAACGTTTGAGATGTTCTGTTTCTGGATTTTTGCTGTTTTACTTTTGTTTGTGCAATAGCAGCACTTGAATAATGCATACAGTTTTAGGTGAGGTTGAAGAAATATCATGTGGTTCAGAGTTTTGAGATGATGTGTTGATAACTTGCGATTAGGGGTATGCCCTTTTAGGCAATTGTGTCACGTTTGTCCTTCAAGTTCGCTCCCAGTATCCTGCAATGCGCCGGAGGAGGTACAAATGATAACTCTTCGACGGTCAAGTTAGTATGCTATGCAAGTATTAAGAGCTTAAGGACAATCACTCTCTGCCTGCGTGTGTGTATGTATATGTGTGTATTACTTGGCCTTACTGTGATATTTATAAGCCATACCTGACGACCGTTACAATGACATCAATATAGTAATCAATCGCCATTAAAGGTTGTAATAACTCAGTTTGCAACGTGCGTAACGGTCCTCTCCTGACCATTACGAGCCAGTAACTGATGTTATTATGGCAACCGGTACTCAGACACCGTTAGCTCCACAATGATCTCCTGGGCACCCGGTATCTCCTACCAACGGTACCCTTGTAGCTAGGTACCGTTGGTCTTTGCGACTACCCGGTATCCCTCTCTACCGGTGCCCTTTATGAACATATCTCAACTACGCCTACGTGGCCATGACACTGGTCAATACTTCCAATAGGAAAAGACCCCTTTACCCTTGGGGATTTATCCGTGTGTTATCAGAAGCCCAATGAAAATGAGCCCGAGTGTTCACCAAGGGTTGTTCATTCCACGGCCTCCAAATCACGGTACTCTAACTTCCAGAGCTTCCCTTTTTAAAGCTACCGTAAACATAATACCCGACGTGTGTATTAGTTTCCCATTTCAGATTAGTACCGGTTTTGCAGCTTTTCAAATTTGTTGAAACTCCCGCCAAAACGAAAAGTCAAAAGTAATAATGACTGTCACCAGGTGATGACGTAGCTTACTCAGCCTACGTGACCCCCTACACGTCGTTTCGCGCTTCCCCTTCCCGATACGACGATTCATCATTCGAATCACCCCAAAGGTCGCGTCTCCTTGATTTTCTCACAATTATTTACTTCTTTCCATAAAAACAACCCTTCCTCACTTTAATTTCTTTTTACCTTCCGCAAACTAGAAAACCCTAAGCTGCAATTTGCTCTCCTCCACGGATTTCCTCGCCGCGTCTCCGCTTCTCCTGCAACTCTAAGGTATACCATCCCCTCTTTCCTTCCTCTTTTACTCTCCTTTTCCCCCATGGCTAGTCGTGTGCGCTCCACTGCTCAAGCTATAGAAAAAATGGATCTCATCCTCTCCGTCATTACCAAAGAGACAACCTTAGCAGCCATCCTCAAAAGCCTGAAAGTTCAGATTCCTGACGGCTGCCACACCCATATTGCCGGTCCAAACCTTAGGATGACCAGTGCAATGTCTGGAACCCACCGTATAATGTATACTAAGATGTTTTCCTATGGGTTCTATTTTCCCGTTGAAAAAATGGTGGAAGATCTCTTGAAGTATAGTCAACTTAACCCAGTTCAGATAACTCCTCCTTCTTGGAGTTGTATCTATGCCTTCATCCGGATCTGCAGAATCTATGGGGTAGAACCTTCTCTTCGACTCTTCCGTCACTTCTTTGCCATGCACTGCCGCAAAGGAGTGATCGGCTTCAGCCCCAGATGGTTCACGGACCCAATCTTCCCTTTTCTCCGAAATTTTCAGAAAATCGAAGATTCAGTAAAAGGATGGAAAGAAATTTTTTTTGTCATCGAATTCAAGGAAATCATGTGGAGGCCTGATTTTAACTTTACTATTGTCGAAAATGACTGGAGGCTCCCCGACAATCTTGATGAAGACGAAACAAAGGATATTGCCAAACTTGTTGCCGTGCAAACTCCGTTTCACGTCAAAAAGTTGGCTACCGGTGTCCCTCTCAAAGACTGCCGCGAGGGTGAGCCCCCAGGATTTCTCCCTGTTATACTTCTTTTTCTGACCCTTATATTTTCCTTTGTGCTCTCTTGCAGAAGTTCCTCCAGGCTGGAAGCCCACGTGCATGAGACGACGAGAAAAGACAGGAGTCGCAGCTCGACCTCGCATTCCGAAAAGAAAAAGAACTGGAGCTACCGGGTCCGGAAGGATTACCGTTAGCAT
Organism: Viola odorata; assembly: GCA_963691705.1. Classification (NCBI taxonomy): domain Eukaryota; kingdom Viridiplantae; phylum Streptophyta; class Magnoliopsida; order Malpighiales; family Violaceae; genus Viola; species Viola odorata. The sequence goes on along the minus strand of OY829538.1, from coordinate 63,527,059 downwards.
CCCTCGTCCCCCACCCCACGTTGCTTCAGCTTCTAACGATCCTACCGATACCGACATCGACCAGGTTTCTGACAGAGATATTGCTGAAGCTGTCGATCCGCTAGTGGCTAAGGAAATTGCGGCCAATACTGACCAATCCATTCCCCTAGTTACGGTTACCGTTGAGGATTATTCTACTGAAGACGATATGCCTCTTCAATCTTGTGTCGGCTTCGCCCAAGCTGCTAAGAGGAAACTAGTAAAGGAAGGTCCTTCCGGAAAGAAACGAAGACCTCATGCTTCCGGAGAAGACCATCTTCCCAAGGATGCACCGATAATCAATCTCCACCCTTCTTCTCCCCGTGTGCCAGAACCGGAAACTACACCTTCTGTTAATGCTCATTTAGGACCTCCACCGGATACTTCTACTGCCCCTCTGGACAAGACTTCTCTAGATGTGATTCGTGAAGATCCTCCTCCTTCTCCAGCTCCAGCAACTGTCACCATTAACGCCTCTGAAAATACCACAACGATCATGTCAACATCCTCCACCAACCTCTCTGCACCGAATTCCCAAGACCCTTTCGAACTAGAGCCTCTTCTTCGCAAACGGCGTTCACAGAAATCAACGCCCTATGACAGTAACTTGGGTGACCGCGTTCTTGGGCTCCTTCCCGGTACCTCCGCTCCTACATTCTCCGTAGACGATTTCAGGGTACCTCCCGCACCCGATCTCCACGTTACCGTCTACGACCCTAAATCCCCTGACGTCCCTCTGGGCAAGATGGATTTACGAAATTTTGCTCAGAACAGCTGTCTTGCTCTTGGGGTGACGGATCCCAGCTACCGGGACATTCAAATGGGCCGGTTGATGTCTGAAATGATGACCTGTGAAGTTGACAGAGCCAACTATCAAAAAGCTCCCTTCAGTGCTCAACTGGACTATTTCCGTAGCACTGCTTATACCATGATGGCTACTGCTCAGTACTTTTCAGAGACGGTCGCCTCCCGAAACAACAATCACGTGGCCTATCTTGACCAAATGCACGCAGATGTGACGTCCCTGAGGGAAAAGCTCTCGAAAGCCACCGATCTTCAGCAAAAGGCCAACGACACCATCAGCCAACTCATGGCAGAGCTAGAAGAATCGAAGAAAAAAGAAGAAACCTTGGCCACTTCTGTCCAAGAGCTGACTGATGACATCACCCTGAAGAATGAAACGGTGTCCTCCTTACAAGAACAGCTCACCCTTCAAAAAGAGTCAATGGCACGAGAACTGGACCTCCGCCGTCAAGAGTTGTTCTCCCTTCAAAAGGATTTGATGGAGAAGCAAGCACTTTTGGATGTCGTTCCTACTCGCATAGAAAATTGGAGGAATGCCACTGCTCGTGCGGTCATTACCGGTTGCGTGGATTATTATGGTCCTAAAATCTTTGACGCTATCAGGGCTGAGGAATATGCAGACACCAGGTGCCAGGCACTCACTGAAGAAATCATCAATGCTCCTCCCGACGACGAAGATGACTTGAGGGACTCTGATGACGTAGAAGACGACGTCGAGGTGGGCAATGATGATGAAGATTATGACGGCACAGAGGCCGGTCCTACTGAAGGTGTTGAAACGGCTGAGGGTGTTGGTAACCCAAGTGCCAACGACAATGCCATGGATGAAGACCAACAAGCTCCCCCAACTTCCTGACTTCATCTTACTTCTCTAGTTTTCACTAGGATTTTTTGTAGCTACTCATGCTATCGGATGTATTAAGCTTTACTTTTATTATAACTTTACGCTCTTAGTTATCTTGTTTTCTGTTCATCGCAGTTATGGTTTAATTTCCTCTAACAGAATCCCCTTAACTTCTTTTAAACCGAAACAATTGTGCCTGCTTTTTGTACAACCTACTCCTTACAGAGTAAAGATGTGTAATTTTCCTTTGCTGTCTGCCTCAAACTTTCCTTTCTCAATTACTGAATTATTAGATGTCACTTGCCCTTATAGATAGGATCCATTTCCGTTGGCCAAAACTCTTTATGCACAATCTTTAGCCAACTTCTTTTGCACCACCTGTAAAGTCAGAAAAAAGAAACAAATTTCTTTCTTTCCATTTGCAAAGCTCTGTTTGCACAACCTGTAACAACAGAAAAAAGAAACAAATTTCTTTCTTTCCGTCTAAAATCATCTAGTCATAGGATGAAACTAGGTCCTCGTGAGACTTCATCTTGCCGTCTTTTATTTTACAATTGACCATGTTACCGTCTTCTCACAAGACCGGTAACACCCCCCAGTACCGTCACTACCATGCACTCATCTTAACAAGATGAAGATGGATCCTCATAAGGCGTTTCTTGTTTTAACATGGACCATGTTACCGTCTTCTCAAAAGACCGGTAACACCCCTAAGTACCGTCGCTACCATACACTCATCTTAACCAAGATGACGATGGATCCTCATGAGGCTTTTTATTTTAAAATGGACCATGTTACCGTCTTCTCAAAAGACCGGTAACACCCCCAAGTACCGTCACTACCATACACTCATCTTAACCAAGATGACGATGGATCCTCATGAGGCTTTATATTTTAAAATGGACCATGTTACAGTCTTCTCAAAAGACCGGTAACACCCCCAAGTACCGTCACTACCATACACTCATCTTAACCAAGATGACGATGGATCCTCATGAGGCTTTTTATTTTAAAATGGACCATGTTACCGTCTTCTCAAAAGACCGGTAACACCCCCAGTACCGTCACTACCATGCACTTATCTTAACAAGATGAAGATGGATCCTCATGAGGCTTTTCTTGTTTTAACATGGACCATGTTACCGTCTTCTCAAAAGACCGGTAACACCCCCAAGTACCGTCGCTACCATACACTCATCTTAACCAAGATGACGATGGATCCTCATGAGGCTTTTTATTTTAAAATGGACCATGTTACCGTCTTCTCAAAAGACCGGTAACACCCCCAAGTACCGTCGCTACCATACACTCATCTTAACCAAGATGACGATGGATCCTCATGAGGCTTTTTATTTTAAAATGGACCATGTTACCGTCTTCTCAAAAGACCGGTAACACCCCCAAGTACCGTCACTACCATACACTCATCTTAACCAAGATGACGATGGATCCTCATGAGGCTTTATATTTTAAAATGGACCATGTTACCGTCTTCTCAAAAGACCGGTAACACCCCCAAGTACCGTCACTACCATACACTCATCTTAACCAAGATGACGATGGATCCTCATGAGCTTTTTATTTTAAAATGGACCATGTTACCGTCTTCTCAAAAGACCGGTAACACCCCCAAGTACCGTCACTACCATACACTCATCTTAACCAAGATAACGATGGATCCTCATGAGGCTTTTCTTTAACCTATTATCATCTACCGTTCTTGGAAACGGAATGAGACGGGTCCTTGCAGCATCTCTGCTTACCCTCTTTCGCGATCTGCACAAATAAATAAATCGAACATACACGCATATTTTTTAACGTGGTTCAGCCAGAAATGCCTACGTCCACGGTGTTACTTATTTATTCAGAAAGTACAAACAACACATCCGCCCTTGGATGATACAATTTTAGATTTATAATGTTCCAAGAGTTGGGTAACGGGGTACCATCCTCTTGTTCAAGATGATACGCGCCCCTACCGACAACTCGTGCAACCCGATACGGCCCGTCCCAATTAGGACTTAACTTTCTCATCTCCTGTCCTGCCACTTGTCTGTTACGCAGAACCAGATCACCCACCTTTAGCAACCGCTCCTTAACTTTCCGGTTGTGATATTTCGCCATCTTGCGCTTATAATGCAGGTTCCTCAAGAACGCCTGCTCACGAAGTTCCGGCAACAAATCGAGTTGTGCTTGTAGTAGTTCTTGATTACGTTCCTCCTCGAAGTGCTCTACCCTCAAACTGATGACCCCCAATTCTACCGGAGTCACTGCCTCGGTCCCATAGGTTAGTGCAAACGGTGTCTCTCCTGTGCTTGTTTTCTCTGTCATCCGGTAGGCCCACATAACATTTGGCAACTCATCCATCCACTTTCTACGAGCGCCTTCCAAGTCCTTCTTGATTCCACTCAAGATTGTTCGATTTGTTACTTCTGTCTGACCGTTTGTCTGTGGGTGTGCCACCGACGTAAACCTCTGCTCAATGGCCAATGACCGACATTTTTCTTGAAAATATCCACTTTTGAACTGAGTGCCGTTATCACTGATTAAGATTCGAGGAATGCCAAACTGATAAATGACTTGAGTCAAAAAGAAACGCCACGCCATTTCAGCCGTTATCCTTGCTAACGGTCTTGCCTCTGCCCACTTAGTGAAGTAGTCTACCGCGACTATCACGTATTCCAACTGAGATCGAGACTTTGGAAACGGTTCCCCACTGAGCAAACGGACACGGACAGATTAAAGCCGTTATGTCTGCTGCTGGGCTGCCTTGGAATCCTCGCTAACTCTTGGCATTTTTTACATGTGTGCACAAATTGGTCACAATCTCCTCTAATCGTAGGCCAGTAAAACCCCAGTCGTAACACCTGCGCTGCCATGGTTCCTCCTGACACGTGCATCCCACAAATGCTTTCATGAATCTCCCTCAGCACGTACTGACCTTCTATCTCAGAGATACACTTTGCTGCTGGATGAGAAAAACAACGGCGAATAAGCTCCTCATCATACAAGGAACACCTATCTGCCCGCTTCAAGATTTTCTTTGCTTCTTTTTGATCCTCTGGTAGCCTACCATGCTTAAGGTAATCCATGACCGGTACCCGCCAGTCGCCTTCACTCATTGCAACACACAAGGACATCTGTTCTTCCATGAACGAGGGCATCAATATTTCCTCTACTAAGACATCCTTTGGCATAACCGCTACCGGATCAGCAGCTAACTTGGCAATCTCGTCTGCCTCTAAATTCTCCTCTCGCGGGACATACTCAATGTCGACCCGTATCCCCATCTCTTGGACTACCGTCAACTCTTTCTGGACCTTTTCCAAGTACCGGAGCATCATAGGATTTTTAGCCTGAGACACACCGTTAACCTGGTCAGCTATCAGCTTTGAATCCCCATGGATCCTTAAACGGAGATCGCTAATTTCCCCATGATCATGAACTCCTTTGGTACTCAACTCCTTCCCAATGCGCAATCCCGTCAGCAGCGCCTCATACTCGGCTGCGTTGTTAGATAGTGGCTTTAAAATTCGTAGGGCATATCTCATCTTAACCCCGTCCGGTCCAACGATGATAATGCCTGCTCCTGCTGCCTCCTGGTTTTTTGCCCCATCTACGTGAATAGTCCAGGTGTCTCCATATGCCTTCACCTGCATAGAAAGGCTATCAACCATTGCCTCTTGCTCCGTCAAGGGCGTTTCTGGAAAAGTACACTCAGCCAAGAAGTCAGCTAAAGCCTGAGCCTTAATTGACGGCCGTGTTTGGTAACGCAAACCGTATTGCTCCAATTTGAAAGCCCAGATAACCATCCTATCGGATATTTCGGGTTTTTTGAGTATTCACTTCAGAGGCATGCTTGTCAGAACAATGACCAAGTATGCCTGAAAATATCGGTTCATTTTCTTGTTGCCTGCACCAAAGCATAGACTACTTTCTCTATTCGACCATATCTTAATTCCGCATCTTTCAGAATTCTACTTACGAAGCAGACGGGTCGATGGATTCCGTCATCGTCACGTACAAGTACCGCTCTAACGACCTCCTCGGCTACTCCTAAATATAAGTATAACGTATCCCCCTCCTTTGGCCACGTGAGTAGTAGATCTGACGACAAGTACTCCTTTAGATCAACAAAAGCTTTCTCACACTCCTCTGTCCATCCAAACGGGGCCTTCTTTCTGATCAATTTGAAGAAAGGTAAACACCTCTCACCCTGCTTGGATATGAATCGACTTAATGCAATGACCCTCCCGGTAAGCCTCTGCACCTCCTTTATACTGCAAGGTGATATCATATCATGAACCGCACGCACCTTTGAAGGGTTTGGTTGTATACCTTTCCGGCTAACGACGTAGCCTAGAAATTTACCCGTTTGAAATGCGAACATGCACTTCTTGGGATTAAATTTCATCCCATACCGGTTCATGACCTCAAAGGCCTCTTGCAAGTCTGCCAAGTGTGCCTCAAAGCTCCTACTCTTTACTAACATGTCATTGACATATACTTTCATGTTTCTCCCAATTTGCGCTTCAAAGATCTTGTTAGCCGTTCTCTGAAACGTTGCCCCAGCATTCTTCAGGCCAAAAGGCATGGTCGTGTAACAATAAGTCACTTTCGGAGTTATGAAAGTTGTTCTTTCTTCGTCTTCTACTGCCATCGGAATTTGATGGTAACCTGAATTAGCATCTAACGAACTCAGGTACTCATATCCTGCCGTCTGGTCTACCAGTTGCTCAATTCGTGGAAGCGGATAGCAATCTTTCGGGCATGCTTCATTCAAATCCGTAAAGTCGATGCACATTCTCCACTCCCCGTTAGGCTTAGGCACAACTACCGGATTGACCAACCAAGGAGGATACTGAACTTCTCGTATGAAGCCTGCCTTGAGGAGTTTGGTCACCTCCTTCTCGATGGCGTCCGCCTTTTCTTTTGAGAAAGACCTCTGTTTCTGCTGTACTGGTTTCACTGTAGGATCCACATTCAAACGGTGCTCCGCCGTTTCTCTAGGGATGCCCCGCATATCCGAAGAGGTCCACGCAAAATTCTCCGCACATTTCTCCAATAATTGCACTAGTTGTAACTGTTCCTCTGATGTTAGCTTTTCACTAACCAAAAAATGACCACCCTTTACCCCCTCCACGGGTACCGGTATCATTTTTTCTACCGGTTGGGCTTTTCTCTCATCTGGCTGATCAAACGGGTCAGAGGCAACGCAGACATAGCGATCAGTGGCCCCGCTAGTCATGAAAAGATAGCATTCTGCGGCCAACCTCTGATCTCCTCTAATGGTGACAACTCCATCCCACGATGGATACTTCAACTTCAAGTGTCACTGGGATATGACCGCCCCAAAGGCATTAAGGAAAGGCCGTCCTAAGATCCCGTTGTACGGTATATTGAGATCTACTACCATGAAAAGCTGCTCCACAGTTCTCTTCCCACTATCCTCCAAAAAGAATACAAGAAAATGCGTCACCCCTACTACGGGGATAGGAATCCCGTCAACCCCTATGATGGGTTTAGGGTACGATATCAACTCGGATTCATGGCGACCCATCACCTTGTATGCCTTATATGACAGAAGATTAACTGCGCTACCGTTATCTACCAAAGTCCTTGCGACCCGATAGCCCCCTACGACCGTTGTTGTGACCATAGCATCGTTCTGAGGGTATACGACCCCCATTTCATCCTCCTCTGAGAATGAGATTACCATGCGATCTAGCATGTCGAACCCCATACCCTCTTTCAAGGATTCTTCTCTTTTTCTCTTTTCTCCAACTAAGGATCCCTCGTCCTCACTTGCCGGAGCGCTAGTAGATCCTTTTAGGCTCTCAGCCCCACCTGCTATTAACGAGATTAATAGGAAATCACCCATGACTGTCGCAGCGATCTCCTGAGCTTTATCTTTCCGTCTGTCAACAACGGGTTTCTCTGTAGATTCCCTGTTAGCCGTTTCCTCTCGATTGGGCTCCTGTCGCCCTTCCGTTCCCTGACGCCGACTTTGGGTTGCAATTTCTCCCCAATAATCTTCTTCCGTTAGTCTTTCAATGGCCAATTTCAGCGCCTGGCATCGCTCAGTGTCATGTCCGTTTGCTTTGTGGAAGCGGCAATACTGATCCTTCCGTCTCCCCAAGTCCATTCCAGGTCTATGACTTGGGTACTTGATTGCCAATCCTTTCCGCTCAATGATAGCCAGTATCTCCGCCCTGGGTAGCAACAATGACGAAGATCCCCGCTCCACTTTGCCCCCTGCCTTCTTTGAGGAATACTCTTTACGAGTCTTCTCCTCAATCTTTTTTATCGGGGGTGACACTTCCCGCTCCCGCTTCTTTCGCTGGTAATCAGCTTCCTCCATCCTGGCGAAATTGCTCGCCCGGATGCGCAAAATATCTAACGTTGCTGGGGGATCGACCAACAACGTATCTTCCAACTTGTCGTAGCTACAGTTCCTCTTCATTGCTTCTACCTCGATTTCCACGGTGACATCCGTCATCACAGCCATCTCCACATTGAACCGCTCCAAGTAAGCCTTCAGAGATTCCCCCTCCTTCCTCCTTATGTCAAATAAATCCGCCAAAGATTTCTTAAGGGGAATCGAGGTACTAAACCGACTACGGAATCGCTCTTTTAAGGTGGCAAAAGTATCTATGGATCCAGCTGTTAATCCTTCGAACTATTTCCTGGCTACCCCAGTGAGTGTGAGAATGAAAAGCTGACACAAAGCTTTGTCTCTTCGTGTCTGAATCTTCACAAAATCTTTCACCCTGCTAAGGTGAGTAACGGGATCCTTTGTTCCATCGTACTGCTCCGTGGGCAGCTTAATCCTTCGACTAACTTGATGCTGTCGAACCCTGTGGCTCAATGGATGCCTAGGATCATCATCCTTCTCCCTCCGTCGAGCCGAGATGGCTGATGGAGAACCTCGACGTGGTTCCCTCTCATGCTTACTGCGCGGACCCCGCACAGACCGATTTTCGCGTGGCGACCTGTCCCGACTCCGCCTCTCTTCTGACTCTCTGCCCTTCGATGTGACCGACTTCATGCTAAGCTACGCTCCATCCCCGGGTCATCCTCCCTTTCGAAATTGTCCATGTGTCCTTCCTCCCTTCTTGGTACCACTTCCGACTGCACCCTCTGATGGGCAGGCGGGCTCCTTCCCATTTCAGGAGTGAATGGTGGCGGTGGAGGAAGCGGTTGCGACACCTGAGGAAACGAGGCAAACGGATTTAGAGTAACTCGTGGCGTTGAGAAATTAGGCAATAGATGGGAATAGGTCCCTGGCTGCCCCGCCAGGTTTGACAGCAGCAGCATCATCTCATCCATTCTCTGATGCAACACGGCTACAGAACCTTCCGTTGCCGATGCCGGGATCCTGTTGACGCTTGTGCCAGGCAACAGGGGGTTTGATATATTCGTGTTGTTTCCTGGTGTTTGGAGAAAATCCAAATGCTTGTATAGTGGCTGCGTGCTGCCCATGTTGGGCAAAGCTAACGACTGCGTCCCTCCAGGAATTTCCTGACCAGTCCTGATAGGAGAGGTGGTGATTCCAGAAACTTGAGGTTCCGAAGTCATTTCGAGCAAGTGCCAAGAAATTCCTTAGGTATATGTAAAGGAGAGTTTGGATGATCAAGGTCTTCTCACTCAATGATCCAAAGCTCTCAATGAAAGCATCAAATGATAACTTGCGATTAGGGGTATGCCCTTTTAGGTAATTGTGTCCACGCTTGTCCTTCAAGTCCGCTCCCAGTATCCTGCAATGCGCCGGAGGAGGTACAAATGATAACTCTCCGACGGTCAAGTCAGTATGCTATGCAAGTATTAAGAGCTTAAGGACAATCATTCTCTGCCTGCGTGTGTGTGTATGTATATGTGTGTATTACCTGGCCTTACTGTGATATTTATAAGCCATACCTGACGACCGTTACAATGACATCAATATAGCAATCAATCGCCATTAAAGATTGTAATAACTCAGTTTGCAACGTGCGTAACGATCCTCTCCTGACCGTTACGAGCCAGTAACTGATGTTATTATGGCAACTGATACTCAGACACCGTTAGCTCCACAATGATCTCCTGGGCACCCGGTATCTCCTACCAACGGTACCCTTGTAGCTAAGTACCGTTGGTCTTTGCGACTACCCGGTATCCCTCTCTACCGGTGCCCTTTATGAACATATCTCAACTACGCCTACGTGGCCATGCCACTGGTCAATACTTCCAACAGAAAAAGACCCCTTTATCCTTGGGGATTTATCCGTGTGTTATCATGTGTAGATATGCTTTTCTGTGTAATGAGAAACAACAAATAAAAATTAGTTGACTACTTATGAGATCAAACTTCGAAATAATAAGTTTATACTTGGATATGAATATCCAAAAGAGTATAACTATAAACTCTTGGGAAAAAAAACTGTGTTAATTAGTTTTTACTATTTTTGAAATAATATTTCTATTTAAGTAAAATAATATATTATTATTGAGTTTTATAAAATTCTCTATTAGCATTGATGATTATAGGAGTATTTGATGAGAAAAAAGAGTATATATATACACATTACTGGGTAAAACCCTAGTTATCCCCAACAGTGTGGGTCGTGATCATTCTGGATGGGCAATATTCCTGACCATCTCCTGCAAGATATTGTATCAAGAACGACGTTCGTGTTGCCGCGCGGTTTGCAGGAATTGGAACCAGATGAGCTGGAACTGGAAGGGAATTGGTGCGTCCGACGAGTTACCATGGCTCATGTTTTACTTGTGGAACCGGAAGTGTCTGGCGAAGAGCATCTGCAAAGTATACGTCCCATCTCACCAAAAGATGTACACGGTCCTCAACGGAGATGATCAAGAAAGGCGATGAAAAGTGGTTCACGTCGCAACACTTGACCATTCCATGGATGGATGGTTGGTTTTAAGACACTGGAAAAAACACATCGTCTTTATATGGAAAAATTATTTACACTTATCTCTTTACTGTGCTTAGAGACTAACTACGACCCGATAAGAGTTGGTTTCACTTCAAACCCAACCGCCTCAGACTGTTTGTTCTTCGTCGTGCTTCCACCCTGTAGTCCTAACAGTTCCGGTTTACGCAAGATTCAGATCGGTACGTGTGGTGCTGGGGATCAAACTTGGAAGTTTAAGCAAGTTGGTTGGTTGCAACATCAAATGAGGAGCATCTTCAACGTGGCCTATTTCGACGGAACTTTTTACTGCCTTTTCAGCTGTGGAACTTTGGGGGCCTTCCATTTCGCCACAGAAGAATTGTGTCTTCTGATCACGAGGAGTACTGAAGAGTACTGGCGGTATGGTCAATTTGTAGCGTCTCTTGTGTGTGTGTCAATTGCAAGATGAGAGTAGTTTTCCCGCAGGGAGGTTCGAATCGATTTATAGCCAAAGAAATGGATGAGGTTCGAATCTGTGTTTCTTAACAGTTACAACGCCGCAGCAGAGACAGTGGTGGCCAGAGGGGTAAGAGAGTTGGCGAACTCTGTTCATTCATATAATTACAGGACGCAAAAAAATTGTGTTCAGAAGTTTGGTGATATCAAGCAGAATTCGGAAGTTTACAGTACCGACAAGGTTTCCACGATAAAAGAAGCACTTCAAAGTGGACTCGAACCAATGTGGATTGCACCTTTCTCGACTAAATTTTCAATTTCATGGTTCCTCCCTGGGTTTTCAATTTGCCTTTCTTTTCCTGATTCGACATTATAAGTATATTGTCTTTTCCCCAATAACCGATTACTTTTGTCTATAAAATGCTAGTTCTTACCGTTCATATGTTATGATATGAATATACCATACCAATTTGTTATGTATGGATGATGAGACTCCATTGATACACCAATTCCGACTTACTGGAGGGTCTTTCTTAAAACGAAAAAGCAAGGCAAAGCAACTCAGTGTAAAATTCAAGAATGCTGTACAATGACCAACAATCACAAGATTCACAAGGTCCAAAACTAAAATGAACAGCAAAAACAAAATGAAAGTAAGAAAACAAAGATGTTAAAACCTCATCTCCATTGAATCTGCATCATTTACCATTTATATCTCTGTGTCGAACAATCTGATCGTCAAACCTGACACCATTCTCCGAGCAAAAGGAACATAAGTCAAGCTGTACCTGAAACAGTACGAACCAGACAATGTAGGCGGTTTGTGAAAAAGAAGAGCTAAGAAATGCAAATTTTAAATTATAATCAGTAAAACCGCGAAAGTTGTTAGGAAATCTTTACATAAAGAGCACAAGCTAGAGATACAACAACTATTTGATGAAAAAGACAGAAAAAACTTACCAAATAAGAGCGCAAATCTCACATACTATCGCAATTAGAGTTAAAATCTTGCTATGGATCTGCAAGCACCAAAAGAGCGAGTAAGAAGTAACTACATGTAGCATAGTCATAATATAATGTTTTTGACATTTTCGATGATGAATCTGAATAACGTAGAGCAAGGGAGTTTTAAAACCTTAGGAGTGATAATGAAATATTATAATATAATTGTCTCCATATTCTGAAACTGGAATGGAAAGAGTAATTCAAGCTCTAGTCATGATAGAGAGAACAACAACTGACAGTAAAGGATAAGATTCAACAAAAATGGTGAGAAAGACAGCGAAAAATAGGTAATAGTAAGCTGGGGCAATTATCTTGGAGCCATAAGTCAAAGAAGAGCCTTTCTCATTGTGAAAGGAACAAAGCAAATTCTATAACTCGAACAGAATTTATGTTCAGTGGATAAGTTAGGACTCTCTCATCACTGTAGAGCAAAGTGGACCCAAGTCAGAAGAACCATACACTAAGAGAATGTAACTAGGACAGAGTATCATTCTTAGCATTTAAACCCTGAGCATGAACTTCCTAAGCTTCCTTTCATGAAGAAAGAGCAACAGTGTTATCATTGTATACAGATGAGATGTCGGATAGTGACTTACCCACAGAGCACAAACCAGAGAGATGACAACAAAGCCAATGTAAATAGTTGTTGCATACACACGAGTAGGGTCAAACATCATAGTCAGTTGCTGTGAAGGTCCAATGAGGAAGGCTGTGCTGCCAAACATGAATCGAGTTCAGAATATAATAAACATTCAGGAAGAACACAATCGTGATCTAAATTAGAGAAGATTTCTTGAAAGTATCTCAATAATGTCAGGAGCAACTTATTCTACAGATATACCTTCAAACCAGAGCAACTTATTCCCAAACCCATTTAAACAGTGGCACTAAGTAACTACAATCTTTGTTGTACCATCCCACTTTTTTTTTTTTTTAGGGTTAAAAAAAAGTAGGATGGTACAACAAAGATTGAAGTGAAAATAATTTAGGATAACAAATGACCAGACTAAACTAGTTTTCTGAGATAAGAATTATGGAGTTTGCGATGAAAAAAGAAAAAGACTCTGATTTAAAGCGTAAGCTAAAATGTTAAATGCCAAGCCAAAATGGTGAGTCAAAACAAAAACCATTCCATGTCACAAGATCTTCAAGTGACAGTTGTAATCATAAGAGAATAGGAAGGCAATGATGCATTCTAACTTAACAACCAAGAAAAGAAACGTGACAACAGGATGGAATCCGTGTAATCAGTGAGCAAAACAAAAAGACCAATAAGTTTTGACGAAAATTGGTTTGTAGTTCTCTCTCCATTCAACAAAAATGTCACCATACCTTCCTACTGCCAACATGTTGCCAATGGTGAACAATAATGCAAATTTGATAGGTTTGACAAAGACAATCAATGACTGCAAAAAGGAAAAGTTGAAACGTCAACTGCAGCAGCTTCACATTATACTTCAAAAATATATACTACATTGACCAGATTTTCTGCTCTATAATTTTTATCTAGGAAATGTAGACCAAACTACTCTTGATGTCCCTACCAACAGGGAGACTGAGGGGTCTGTAAGCACACAGGACGTTGCAATTTCTTTAGCAAGAAGGTTTATAGAGTTCCCTTACAAAAATAAGATGCTAAAAGTTAACTCCAAAACTCTTATTAGTGGATAACCTATTCTAAAAGACTTCACCATATCAGGTATATTAACAACTTGCCAAATGGGAGAAAACTGTAAATCAGAGAAAAAACTCTTATTGCAAGAATTCTTACACGCATTTAAAAAGGAACTCGCAAGTAGAAGTAACTGTATAGAAAAAAGTTTAGAAGTTGTTCCCCCTTCTTAACTAAAACTTTTACTCAGATCACCAGAAAAAAAAAAATTACTCAGTTGACGTCTCAATCCATCTATGAACTTTCAGAAATAGACTTTGGCTCTCTACTTCAAATTTCAATACAACCAAAAGTGATTCCGCGGTCTGTGGACGATTCAAGGATCCATTCACTTTTATTCGAGTTTTAGACTGTAATGTATCAGTATAACGTGAAACATATAACCTGAGAGTTGAAAGAAGTAAACTACCAAAAAATCAGTAGTTTCAGGGATGTGAAATTTTGCATTTAGAACCACAAAAAACTTGAAAATATGAATTCCAATCACGAACCTCTCCTACAAGCACACACCATGCCATACCATACATCAAATCCAATACACAAAACACTATTTTGGCCCAGATGAACAGATTGACAACTCCCTACAGTACTAATATTGTTTTAAACTGCTGAAATATTAAAAGAATCAGTAGATTCCCATGTCAAGATTCTATCAGGGATTGCCTAAACACAATTCAATGATCTTACCAGAAACATGAAAGCAAAACCAGCGACAAAACAGGCGGCAAATGCGTACATTCTCTGCTCAAACAAAAAACCCAAAGAAGCTTTTAAGTTGAGATCATAGTAGCAATAATAATTTGTTCATATTTCCAAATAAAAGTAAGGAAAAGAACCCGCCTGCGTCGGAGATAGGGAGCAAAGCCCATCTGATTCTTCCTCCAATAAGCTCCCCGACGCATCTCCATCGTCGCTTGATATGAATTGGTTCAGCTTCCACATTATAATTTCTTTTATCAGAGGAGAAACTGGAGAGTGTTCTTTCTTCACCTTTCTTTGATGGAGAAATGGGGTAGACGGTGGTAGACCACACTCAAAAGTCAAAAAGTCAAACCATGAGATGAAGAAAAACTTATGGGCCTTCACTGGAACCAAGCCCGCTACAAAAAGGCCCAAGAAGAGAGAGAATCAACCTTTTATTTTCTTGTAGGGATAATGGTTTGTGTTCTTCAAATTGAGTGTCTTTTTTGTGCTTTGGAGATTTTTAGTTGATGGCTGATCTCGAGCTTCTGCCTTTTAACCATGGATTGCATCGCTGGTAAAAAGATGAGCTGAAATTGTGGGGTTAATAAGTCCATTACTTGAATTTTTAGTTTTTTAATTTAGCTTCTCTTTCTTATTTTGCAGGAACTCTAATGCGAAGAAGGTCAAGAGAAATCTGGCTTGTTTGCCATTTGCAGGTGAGGATTCTTGAAACTATGTTCCTTATTTATCATAAGAAAAAGAAAAAGAAATGTTGGGTTTTCTAGTGATTTTGTTGTTAGATATGTTTTTTGAATGTTAAACCAGAATTGAATAAGAGAACCAATGCATTGCAGTTGTGTTTTTACAATTGATGGGGATAGAGGCATTAATAGTCATCATCACCCACAGTAGATGATGAGATTCCTAGAGAGGATGCGAATGTTGCTGTTGTGTCGCCGCTAAGGTATCTCTTTAGCCTGTCTAAGTCATCAGCAGCATCGAGCATTGTAGGCCGAGTGGAGGGTGATTCTTGAGTGCAGAGAATTCCAAGCTCAATCAATTCTCCAATGGCGACTTCCATCATCTTCTTCACTTCAGGGGGTTCATGTCTGGAAGCTCTTAGCAAGGTAGAGTCTATCACTTTCTCCACCCTACCATGATAATGGATCTTTACCCATCTGTGCAGGTTTAGCCCGTCATTAAACATGTCATCTATTGGTCTTTTTCTAGTCACCATTTCAAGAACCAAAATGCCAAAGCTGTACACATCCCCTTTTGTTGATGTGTCTGTTCCAAACCCATATTCTGCATCATTAGAAATCAAAGAGATTTACAATATGCAAGTGACCGTTATTGCACAATGCAGTACTAATGAAGCCCTATTTTATATGTGTGTGCTGGTTAGAGGTGGAGTAAAGGAGAAACTCGTACCTGGTGCGATGTATCCAATAGATCCACATAATGAATTTGCGGTTGTGTTCCCCATAGTCTCAATTACAACACCACTATTTCCACCACCAGCTGACAGGACCAACCTTGCAATACCAAAATCAGAAACCAGTGCTGTCATGTCATCATTGAGAAGAACATTGCTTGGCTTTAGATCGCAGTGTATAACTTTAAATGGAGAGTGGTGATGCAGATAGGCCATTCCCTCAGCTACATCGCTGCAAATGTTCACCCTCTGGATTAGAGTCAGATCAGAAGAACCTGAGCCTAAACCTGTCTCAGAATGTGGATACAGACGGCTTTCCAAACTCCCATTTGCCATGTACGGAAGAACAAGAGCCTTAAAGTCTGGAAGACTGCATGCAGTTATGATCCTTATTAGATTCCTATGCCGAATCCTCTTCAACACTTGGCATTCTCTGCTAAAACTCTTGGTTGAGTTTTCTGATCGCACATGCAATACTTTCACTGCTATAGGGGTGCCATCTGCAAGAGTTCCTCTATAGACATGTCCATAGCTACCTGACACAACTAGGCTCTGTTCATCAAACCCTCCTGTGGCTTCTGAGAGCTCTTTATGTGTAATTCTTGGAAAATTGTGGATAAAATCTGGTGAACTTGGCTGTCTGTCTATCTCAGTTCTCACCGAGATACGGGAAGAGATCATCAGCTTGATTCGACGAATTCCAACCACGCAACATGTTGTGGCTAAAAGTCCTGATATTATTATGCCTGTAATGAATATGATCAAGAACATACGTGACCGGAACCAATGCTGAGAGCAAGTGCTCATGCCAGGGATCTCTCCACAAAGGCGCGGATTGCCTATGAAGGACATACTTGTGACTAAATTGAAGATTCCACCAGCAGGAATCTTTCCTTCAAAGTTATTGGCGGAAAGATTAAGAAACCTGAGGGTTTGACTTCTATTCAGGCTCGCTGGGATCACTCCAGAGAGGTGGTTTTCTGAAACATCAAAAGATTCTAGGTTCTTCAGTTCATCAAGGGAACTGGGAAGGTGCCCTTCAAGAGAATTGTGTGATAATTTTATCACCTTCAACGCGATGCATTTTGATATCTGAAAGAACATGTTTCCAGTAAGCATGTTTGATGAAAGATCTATCTCCTCCACAAATTGCAGCTTGCTGAGTTCAATTGGCAACAACCCGGTGAGGAGGTTGTGTGAAAGATTCAGAAATAATTGTAGATCACGCAATCCTGCCACTTCTGGAGGAATTCTCCCTGTCAATCTATTATAGGACAAGTCTAGCTTGTACAGAACAATGCACTGCCCTAACTTTGCAGGCATTGATCCTGAAAGGTTATTGTTGTTGAGAAACAAGTAGCTCATTCGAATAAGATTTCCTAGGCTTGCAGGAATTTCTCCGGAGAGCTGATTGTTTGATAGATCAAGCAGGCCAAGGTGAGGGCAGTGACCTAATTCTGCAGGGATTGTGCCTGTGAAGAAGTTGTGTGATAAGAAAAGCTGCTCCAAGTTAGACAGCTGACTGATCTCTGCTGGTATGGTTCCATTTAGAGAATTAGATGTCAAGTTGAGCAATGTAAGATTAGCAAGCTTTGCTATATTAGAAGGAATGAGCCCAAAGATTCTGTTTTCATGGAGGAGAAGAGTATGTAGTTTGCCACTAAGTCGGCCTATGGAACTTGGCAAAGTTCCTCCCAAGTTCATGCCACCCAATTCAAGTTCCTCCAAGTTGGTACAGTTACCCAGGGCACTGAAGAATGTTTCGAGATTGGTGTTGTTATCATGACTCGTCATGTTATTATAGGATAAATGCAGATTAACCAGATTAGTTAGCTTTCCTACAATACTTGCTGGCAGTTCACCATAAAAATGGTTATATTCTAGGTCGATACTGTAAAGTGATGAAAAATTGGTTATAGATACAGGAAGTTCTCCTGTAAACTGATTGTTGTATAAATTGAGACTCCATATGCCTTGACAGTTCCCAATTTCCCTAGGGATTTCTCCCCAAAGAAAACTCTGGGAAAGGTCTAGGTTTCCTAATTGAGTACAGTTGGAGAAAAGGGAAGGTGAAATTGTGCCAGCTAGTCGGTTTTTCTGGAGAGTTAGCACTTGTAGGTTGGAAAGGAGAGCTAAGGATTCCGGTACTGATCCATTTAAATTGTTTTCTTCTAGACTGAGGATTTGCAGATGTCTAAGAGAAGATAATTCGTGAGGAATTTTACCATAAAAGTTGTTGGCAGAGAGGCTGAGGCTCCATATGCCTTGACAGTTCCCAATTTCCCTAGGGATTTCTCCCCAAAGAAAATTCTGGGAAAGGTCTAGGTTTCCTAATTGAGTACAGTTGGAGAAAAGGGAAGGTGAAATTGTGCCAGCTAGTCGGTTTTTCTGGAGAGTTAGCACTTGTAGGTTGGAAAGGAGAGCTAAGGATTCCGGTACTGATCCATTTAAATTGTTTTCTTCTAGACTGAGGATTTGCAGATGTCTAAGAGAAGATAATTCGTGAGGAATTTTACCATAAAAGTTGTTGGCAGAGAGGCTGAGGACGCGAAGGGCAGTGAGATTTGAGATGATGGGTGAAAGTGGCCCTGTGAGGTCACTGTGCGACAGATTGAGCTGAAATACACGGTGATGGTGTCTGTCGCAGATGACACCTGGGAAATTGCACACTTCAGTAGCCTCACTCCAATTAGCAAGCACAGATTTAGAATTGTAAACTACGGTCTCCTTGAATGCTAGAAGGGCAACCTTGTCAGAAAACAGTGAGTGGTGAGGATGGTGGTGGTGACCTGAAACTGCAGAAACAAGTGTTAGAGCCAAGCCCCGGAGAAGGACCAGCAGAAATACTTCAACGAAAACCATTTCGCCCATATTGTAAGTGTCTGTAGTGCTAGTTTTTGTAGACCTGCAAGGCTCTCTACCAACTAGCTCTCTACCAACTGAGCTAGATGGCTTCAATGTTAACACTTTAATAAAAACTGACTATTACCTCCCATGTTTTCAACAATAACAGCAACACTTTAATATATTTTATTGGAATAAATAATTTATGGGTAGGCTATTAGTACTTCTAATTATTAGTTATAATCAATTTGTCCATTAAAATTTAAATATATAAAACAAATGCGAATAAATAATTACAGTACTAATAGCCCACCCATAACTAAATTTATATATAATAAATATATGAACAAAACATATATATCTTATTTGAAAACTTAAATATTAATAATTTTATAATAAAATTTAAATATTTAACAACATAATAATTAATAATTTAAAACAACCTCGGGTCGAAAGATGATCATATTATTGTTGAAAAAGATAGGAAATAATAGTTAGAGTTTATTAAAATATTAACATAGAAGCCATCTAGTTCAGTTGGTAGAGCACATGGCTCTGAACCATGACGTAGTGGGTTCAAGCCCCACTTATGCTCTTTTGCTGGTGTTCTTATTAAAAAACATGGAAGGTAATAGTTAGATTTTATTAAAATGTTAACATAGAAGTAGTCTAGCTCAGTTGGTAGCGCATAAGAAAACATGAGGTTGTGGGTTCAAGTCCTATTTCATGCAAAATTTGGCATTTTGCGACCCATTTGGCTTTTGGGTGGCGTGACACGTCAGCAACCGGTGGCATGACACATCAGCAGTCAGTGACACGTGGCACGCCACGTACGCAAATTGACGGAAAATGTGGATGGCGTCAGGAGGAGGGATGAAATAAATTGTTGGACTTAAGTGGAGGGAGGTGATAACTCAAAAATCACACAGAGGGATGAAATAAGTCAATCAATTAGACTGTAGGGACTCAAAATCCATTTCGGCCCTACCAATTGAAAGCCAATAAATTAGGGTTTTGTTGTTGAGTTTCTTATCTTAGTAGGGTATATACCCTGGTTATCAGAACCGGACCAGACCGGCCGGTCCGTCCGGTTCAACCGGCCATTTTGACCTTTCCGGTCCGATTAAGCTTTCGGACCGGATTGGCCTCTGACCCGGGTCGGACCGGACGAACCGGACGGTTTTTAGCCAACCGGTGAACCGGCCGGTTTTCAACCAAACTGTCCGGTTTGATGCCTTGTCAAAACGGCGTCGTTTTGACACGGCCCATGGGCCCAAATGACGCCGTTTTGACACGGGCCTTGAGCCCATCAGAGGCAAAAAAACGACGCCTCGTTCAGTCTTCTTCACTTTCACGAATTTCCTTTGCCCAAAACTTTTAATTTCCTTTCTTCTTCACACAGCATCAAAGCAGCAACCAAATCCAAACCCTAGAGCGGCGGTGAGCGGCCAACAAAATCACCACAGCCAATAAAATCACAGCTCAACCGATCTCCTCACCAAATCGCCGCTGCTCTACAGCCACCAAAAGTCACCCAGCAGCCACCACCGCCCAACCACGACGCCACAGCCGATCCCGCTGCTCCAACACCACACCGCCGCATCCTCTTCCCTGAACCCAACACCACCATCGTCGGATCTCCCTCGCTGCTCATCATCCAAATTAAAAAAAAAAGAAAAGAGAAGAAAATGGAGCGCTAAATTTTGGGAAGAAGTTGGAGAAATCGTAGGGATATTTTTTTGAAATTTCAGATCTAAAGGGTTTTTCGATTGGTTTGGTTTGATTGTTGCGTTGAATTTTGTTAGCGAAGCAGAGGAGCAAGAAAGGAAGGAGGAGGAGAAGGAGGAAGCACGAGGAAGAAAGGGAAAGGCGGAAGGAAGTTGGATAAGGCAACAAACCAATTACAAAGGCCAAGAAAATGAGACATAAATTTGTAATTATTATTATCAATCATTGTTGTCATTTTATTTTTATGTATTAGTAAGAAAATAGTTTGTCTTTTAAGATTTTTATATATATTCATTATCCTTTAATTTTGGCTTCACTCCATTTATTTATTTATTTACTTATTAAATCTTTTTAACCAATAAGTACGTTTATTTATTGGTGATAAAAATATCGGTAAAAATTTAAATTCGAATATTTTTTTGTTTATAAAAAAGAAAAAAATATTTATAGTTTTGACTATAGTTGATACTATATTTTACTATTATTTTGATAAATCATTATAACAAAACATGCACTATATATGTGATAATTTTTAAGGGATTGTTTGGAATGAGTATTTTGGGGAGTAAAAATTGTCAAATACTATTTATTATTATATCTAGGCAAGGAGGGAAGAGGAGTCATTCAATCTTAATTCTAATGGATTAAAAAGTTATTATAATTTGTTGTTGTTAAAAACAAGCTATAATAAATTCTTTGTTATCATGATACTAATAATAATATTGGCTTCCATGACAACCATCATCATCATCATCATTATTATTATTATTATTATTATTATTATTATTATTATTATTATTATTATTATTATTATTATTATTATTATTAGTACTCTCTTTGTTCTAAAAAAAAATGACTCTCGATTTTTTATATTCTTAAATAAATATCATTTTCATCATTTTCAATGTATTGTAAAATAAAGATCAATATTGATTGGTTATATTTGCTAGAGTTATTGGATGTAATTGGTTAGATATAGATCGAAAATATAAACAAATTCATTCCTTAATTCTTGTAAAAGGAATTTGGACGTTATTTTTTTTAAGAACAATGAGAATATTTGGTTTCCTTGAGTAGTATACTTACTTTTGATGAGTCAACTATTGGAAATAAATGGTTAATTACGTCTTCCATATATAAATAATATATGAGTAATTGGGAAAAAAACTTTACTAAAAAATATTTTAAAAAAAAACAATTTGATAAATTAATCGGTTGCCACTAGTTTTCATTATTATTAATTTATTTCTTCATCAATTTATTTTATTATAATTTTTATATTTTGTTTTGTATAAGCTGATTAGATTTATTAAAAAGATGAAAAAGGGCACAATAGAGATGTGCACCTACGGGACCGGAACAATAAAACCGGCAAATAAAATTTAAAGAAAAACAACGACTTACTTGTTCGTCCAATACTAAATACCCTGAAATTCGAAATTATATTAGTAAATTTACAGTGTTGTACTAGGTTATTGTTTCGGGAAGTTTATAAACAAAAGTAATTTGAATATTTAAGTGTGTTTGAATTTTGAATATCATTTTATTTGAATGTTAGATAATTTCTTTATTTTCAACTTTTGATCTACTTGATATACTTTATTTTGATATATTATAAAATGCTACAGTAAAAAAACCAGCCGGTTCAATCCGGTTTAATAGTCTAAGATTTACCAGTTTAATGTGTGAACGGTTCCGGACGGACCAGCAACTACAATCCGGTCGAACCCGGTTCAACCCGGTTAAACCACCAAATTTTCATTTTCGGTTCGCTGTCCGGTCTGGTTCTGATAACACTGGTATATACGCTCAACTTCTTCCTTCACTGCTGGAATATACTGCATGCTTTCACTACAGTTACCTTTGCATGTGAAACACACACACAGGCCAGGAACATGGTTTTGCGGTTGACATTTGTTCATGGTAGTGTTCATATTGTGGATTGAGGTTGACATTCTAGTGTTTACCCTAGATACAAACTTGTGTCTGAAAACCATTTCAGTTGATATTTTGTGTTTTTGTGATGTGAGTGCTATTTGTGACTAGTGCCACTGTTTATCGTTTGTCCCTGATTTAGAGCAAAAGAATTCAAACCCTGATTCACCATCTCAACTTAAGGTGGCTGTAAAAGGTTGTTATATCCATATATGGCTGACATCTGAGATTTTGATGTTCCTAATTAGTAGACCGACATGGTATGAATAATTACATGGAGTTAGAAGCATTTGGTTTGTTTTATTCTTCGAAGAGGACATTTTACTCCTTAATAAGTCGATATGATATGAACGAGATTAGTTTTGACATAGTTAGTTACTCGATGTTCTTTTCTTTAGGAGTTGTAATGGATGTAGAATTATTTTTTCTTTTCCCAACCAGTTGCATGTTGTTAATACCAGAAAAGCTTAACTACTTTTCCCCCCAACTAGTTGCATTTGTTTAAGGAAACTATAGTTTAAGGAAATTTTAAGAAAGCTAGAAAAGCTTGCAATTTCTGGTGGTGGAGGAGGTGGTGGTGGTAGAACTTGATGCTGACAACTAAAAGACCCCAACTAGGATTGGGCGGTCCTTAAATAAGCATGCTTTAGGACCCACCAATAGTAAAACTATTATTATACATAATACTTTGCAGGTAAGAATGCAATTAGGAACCTAACAGCTTAATAACAATAGAAAATTATAAAAATTGAAGATAAAACTAGTTTGGTGAATTCAAAAGTGATAATGCAAATTCTTTTCATGTTAACATTTTTACTGTCTAAGGTGTCTATTTTTGACCACGTGTAAAATAATATTAATCTAATCAAAAAGTTTTCTAAACAATTTCTATATACACCATACAGGAATTTCTGGACAAAATTAATTATGTAGCTTTTCAAACATCATTATAATCACAATTCATTTCCATTGTAACTTACTGTTAATCATGTTTATTTTCATTTATTAGTTAAAAAATCTATCCTATACATGATACATCCAATACTCAGATCAAATTTAATAAAATAATTATCTTTTTTAACATTATATCATATTTACATGGTTAATTATTTGAAAAACTACGTAAAAAAACTCTAATGTTTATAAAATCTTAAACTTCGACTCATATAGTATTAAAATTTATAATATAAATCTTATAGTTTCCTAAATATTACGATTTTAAACTTTATAGTAGTTAAATTTTTTAAATAAATATTAAAAATTTGCAAAAAGTATGAAATTCAGATAAAAAAATACAACAAATATGATAGGATCTAAGAGAAAGTAAAATTTAATTTGATTCTTTTTTGGCAATTTGTCATTTTCAGTTTTTTTTCAATTAATTTTTTCAATTCAGTGAAATGGATTCTAGAATATTTTTTACATTTTCTCATCAATTTTTATATTTTTTGCAATTATTTTACCATTAAAAATATCAAAATTATAGCATTTTAGAAAATTATAAAGTTTAATTGTAAATTTTAAAACTATAGAAGTGAAATGATTTTTTTAAAAGTATAAATATCAACATCTATGTTATAGACCATCCAACAAGGATTTGTGATAAGAATTAGAAATTAGTAAAAAAATAAATTATGCAGCTTATTATCATTTTGTTCTTCTCTGTTTTAACTTATTGTTAATCATGTTTATTCTTGTTATTAGTTAAAAAAAGTCTGTTATATTCATCAAAGAATGAGGTTAAATTTAAAAAATGATAACTACAATATAAAATTATCAATAGGTACGTAACTTATCGGTGGTCTGTTGATAGTAAAGTATTAGTAGGGATTTAAATTCAGGTTCGAATTTCATGCTCACCTAAAACAAACTACAAATAAATAAATCTATAAAGAGAGAATATAATTTATTTCATTATTTGGCTTACTTTATACTGTATTTACACCTGGCTAGGTAAAAGCACCTTAATTACTGTCAATTTGCAAAAGTTAAGGCTACGTTTCATAACGCAAAATTTCTGTTTTGCAAAATTTTCAATTCTGTTTCACAGCTACAGTACGTTTTCTGTTTTGCAAAATGCATTTTTCAACTTTAGAAAACTCTAAATCGTATTCACCTAACAACTATTTCTTATTTTTTTGAAAAACAAAAGCTACTACTTTTGTTAAATCAATTTTATTTTAATTAAAAAATAATGCTAATGTTTTTTTGAAAAAATAAATAATAAACTAAATAATAGCCTATTTTAAGTTTGTTAAAGATCAAATATAAATATGCTAAATATATTTATGTCTAAATTCAAAAGCACAAGCCATTTAGGGGGAAATTTTTTTTGAAAAATTTTCAATTTTTTTTTCCAAAAGTTAGAAAATTTTCCAAAATCTGTTTCATACCAACATTTTGCAAATGGATTTAGTTTTGCAATTGCAACAAAACAGATTTTTAGAATTAACACTACAAGTTTAGAAAATTTTCCAAATGCCATATTTGAAGTTTTGCAATTGCAAAACGGTTTTTGAGAATTAACACCACAAGTTTATAAAAAATGTAAAAAAATACCAAAAAAATGTAAAAAAATCCCAAAAAAATGTAAAAAATCCAAAAAAAAAAATTTTAAAAATTAATCTAAAAATCCAGAAAAAAAAATTAAAAATTCTGAAAAAAAGTGAAAACTAAAAAGAAAAATAGTCTTGAATTATTTGGACTTGAAATTATTTGTTCAAAAAAATTGTAGAAATCCAAAAAAAAAAAATTTAATCAAAAAATTCCAAAAAAATTGTAAAATCCAGAAATTAATCTAAAAATCCAGAAAAATGTTAAAAATCCAAAATTGGAATTAAAAATTAAATATAAATGTAATATTTCTATTCATGAAAATACAACACATATAAAATAGTCTTGAATTATTTGTTCATGACATGAATACTACAAATTTAAACATTCAAAACATACTTAATTTAACTTGTTACTTCTTCATATTCTAACAATTATTATAATTAGCCCATAATTGATCTGCAATATCTTCTCTCACCGCATTCATTAGTTGTTGTTGAGACATATCCACTTGAATACCTTCTTGCGTCACAGTAGCTTCGTTCTCGTTTAAATATTGCTGACCTTCTGTATCATGTTCTGCGAATAGTCGATTAGCTCTATCTTCCATTCGAATAAAATTGTGCAGTGTACAACAAGCTAGAGGTATTTGCCTTTGACGGCGAAGAGAGTAATTTGGAATGGACTTTAAAATTGAAAATCTAGCCTTCAGAACGTCAAAAGCCCTTTCAATCACATTTCTCAATGACGAATGTCAATAGTTAAACAATGCATATTTTCTTGTTATCCTTTCTCGTCAACGAAAATCATTTAAGTGATACCGTTCACCACGATAAGGAGCTAAAAATCCATGAATGTTTGGATAACCAGCATCAACTGCATAATAGTAGCCTGCCAAAGATAAATAACAATCAGACATTTGTAGTAAACCATTAATGTAACAACTAATAAATATCGTTATAAATTACAAAAATAATATTTTACCAGTTGCAGGCATAGGAAAACCATTATCTTGTCTTGTCAATGCATCAAAAAAACCATTTTCAAAATATTTCTGCCTATTGTCAAGAACTCAAAATGCTTGCTGTCGCACCGTCGCGAGCGAAATTCGGGACGCAAATGTGAAAACACATAACAATGAAGTCGCCACCCTATTTTTCTAAGGTTTAGGGAAACCTAAAAGTCTGAAAAAGAAGAAAATAAAACAAAAACTAAGGCACAAATAAAAAGGGTCTAAACCCGAGAACAACGGTTCGGGGTCGTTTTATGGACTCGGGAAGGTGTTAGGCACCCGAGTCTCATCCTTAAAAAGGTTACCGGTTCTAAAAAAAGGTGTTTAAAAATCATGTTGAAAACAAGTAATTTGGCCCTCAGAGGGGGTATCGTCGCTTTAGTTCTTAAGTTTGTGAGATTGATTTTATCCTAACTGTTGTCGAGTTGTTAAAAGAAAATAAACATTTTAATCCTCTAAGAAAATAAAAGGGTTGGTTTCATACCTATTCCAATTAAATTTTATCGAGTTTAAAATTAATCCAGTTTCATACAAAATCAAGTGAGATTACTACCGTTTTGTTAATCTTTACTAAAGCGACGACCCTAGTGAATAACGATGGATCACTATCGTCATCAGGCCAATGCACGTGATTAAATCCTATTTATTAGGTGATTCTAAGCACGCATAGACTAGCAAAGTACCGTTTTGAGTGAACGCGAAAAATACGTTGAAAAGAGAAAAACTGGGAAGTGGGGGTCGAAGCCGCGCACATAACACATTCGTCAATATAGCATAAATTGAAAAACATTCGTGGGGTCGAAGCCGCACACGAAACACATTCATCAAAATAAAGCGTAAATTCGTGGGGATAAAGCCGCACACGAAACAAGCATAAAATAAAGCACAGTCATTGGTATAAGCATCATGCAAACAGATTAATTCGAATTCTAACAATCACACATTAAAATACGTTTATCCAAAATAAAGAAGGGAAAAAGGAAAACATACCTGGAGAGCTTTACCTGCAGATCAAAGATTAGTGGCAACAATTAATAATAAAATAGATAAATACTGTAAATAAATATTACAAATTAATTACAAATTCCCAAATAAATAAATACAACAATTAAATTCTCCATTCGAGCTTCGCAATTGGGAATGACGCATCGAACTCCTCGTCGAGCTCCATCAAACCATTAAAGTTGGCGGAGAATCCGATCGGGATGGTAATCGTGAATTCGGTACCTGCAAAGAAAGCGAAGAAATAGTTAGTACACGATTTTAATTAAAAGGGCTTGTGCCGTAGCCTATTTCTTTTATTTTTCTTCATGGGCCGCAGCCCATTCTTTCATTTTTTCTTTTCTTTGGGCCGCAGCCCATTCTTTTTCTTTTCTTTGGTTGGGCCGAAGCCCAACCCATTTTCCTCTTCCTTGTCAAACGACAAGGACCCTCCTCTCTTCTTCTCTATTCTTTCTTTTTTCACTCTTCTCCTTCTTTCTTATTCCCTTTTCTTCTTTTCCTTATTTCTTTTTCTTTTCTTTTGTTCTTCCGGCCAAGGAGCGGTGGTTTGAGGCGGTGGTGAAGAAGCGACCGGGAGTAGCAGCAACGGGCAGCAGCAACGGCGACGGGCGGCAACGGAGAACGGCGGCAACGCTGGAGGCGGTGCTGGTTTGAGTGACTGCAGCGGTGAGGTGGGCAGCAGCGGTGATCGGGATTTGATTGATTTTGGTGGAGGCGGAGGTCAGGATGGTGGCCGTTTGGTGGGCCGTGATGGTTGGATTGGTTTCGGGTTGGGTTAGAGTAGATCGAGCCGGGTTTGGTTCGGTGTTGTTGATTTCGGGTTGCTGTCGGCGTTGGGTAGCGGTTGTGCAGCGGTGGTGGTGATTTGTTTCGGGTGGTGGTGATGTATGGTGGCTGTTTGGTTGATGGTTGTGGTGTTTGGTCGAGGTTCAGTGGATTTGGCAGAGGGGCAGTGAGATGGGTTTTAATTTATTTTGGCAAGGTGAGTTCGGATTTAATTTGGTATGTTTGGTTTCGGCAGGGACAGTAAGAGGTGGAGAGGGTATTTGAATTTGTGGTTCAATTGGGATTTAATCGGAGAGGAATTGGATCAGATTTAGATTTGGGATTGATTTAATTGGTTTCTGAAGGATTTTGGATTTGGCAGGGGAGAGCTAGTGAGTTTAGAATTTGGCAGCGAGATGGCTTTGGAATTAATTTGACAGGGGATTGGATTTTTTTGGTTTAATTGGGATTGGTTGGATTAATTGATTTGGTGCAGGGATTGGTTTTGATTTAGTGCAAGGATTAAAAAGGGATTGAAATTGCAGGAATTGAGATTGCAGTGTGTGGTTTTTAGTTGGAATTTTGGGCAGAGGATTGGAATTGGTATTAATTTGGTAGGAGATTTAGGATTGGGATTTTAATTTGGATCGAGCGAGAGGAAGATGGTTTTGTCTCCCGGGTTTGGCAGAGGGATGATTGTTCGGTGGATTTTCTGATTGCTGCCTCCTCTCGATTGAAATTGGGTGATCTGTTTATAATTCAATTGGATCCGTTTGGTACTTTGAAAGAAAAAATGGAGAGAGTGTGATGATGGTGTTTCTTCATAAATTGAAAGGGAAGAGATGATGATGTTCGGATGGTGGAGAGGAAAAATGAGTAAAGTAATCTAAAGTAAAGTGAAAGTGAAAAATGGGTATGATTAGTTTTTGTGGTTCGATCCAATGATACGAGAAATTTTATTTGGAATCAATAAAAGTTCGAACGAAAATACATACAAAACAAAATAAAATAACATGAACCAAGATAAAACAAGATAATAAATAGTAAATGATAATAATAAAAATAAGATCAAAATTGAGCAAAAAAATGAACAATTTAAGTTAATCGTGTCAAAATTCGGGTATCAACACTTGCCGATCAACTATCAAATGTTGGTGCACCAGTATCGAATCAACGGTTAGTTCTCCAATTAATTACGGGGTTAAATGAAAATTATGATTGTGTTGCTTGATTGAATGCATTTATGCTGATTTTTATGCGTTTAATCCAGCTTATTATGATGGTTATTGCTGCTGCTAATGATGATTTAATTCCATTTTTGCATATCATGGATTTCGGAACCAGTTGAAGATAAAGGAATGAAAAGCTATCCTTGGATGCTTGATGTGGATGAAAGTGAATAGAGCAGCCAATTCGTTTTCCTGAGCCATAAACAACATATTATTGCTGCTGCTGGGACTTGTGGAAATGGGCTTAGGCCCATTGGAGAGGAGCTTGCTTTGTACCGCTGCCTCCTGCTTCTAACTTTTTGAAAGATATTAATTCCTTAATTAGGATATTTAAACAATTTGAAATTAGTTAATCCTATTTTGAAG
Organism: Viola odorata; assembly: GCA_963691705.1. Lineage (NCBI taxonomy): Eukaryota > Viridiplantae > Streptophyta > Magnoliopsida > Malpighiales > Violaceae > Viola > Viola odorata. Next base: position 63,497,813 of record OY829538.1, on the reverse strand, counting down.
GGTTGTAGTTGGGATAGGATTTTGTTAAAAACCTATTTTAGCAGCAGGTGCGCCTCTCTTAGAGGGGGACTGCTACACACAACTCTTCGGCTACTGTTTTGGATTTTGCTATTCCATACATTACTTTTCTTCTTCCTTTCTTTAATTAATTAATTCATGCATATTATTTGTTTGAATTAATTATGTCGTGTTCTAGCTAAATTATTTGATTCCCGGTAAAGGCCTTTGAGCCATGATTCTTCTTTTGTGAGATCAAACCTGTTCTTATTAAATTTCAATTTTCGTATTTCTATTCTTTTTGATTTACGGTCAAAACTATTCGTGTTTGTTTTAAACCTGATCAATTTAGAATTAAGCATGATTAGTTACAGTCTTTCTTGGTAATTTTGGAGTCTACATTTGATTGACGTCTATTTTCATGCATTTTTACCATCTTAAACCACCTTGTTTATGGTGAAAATGGTGCCTTTCACGTCAATCTATCTGCCTTTAAAGGAAATGAAGGAAATGTCAGCTTTTAACACAAACTAGCAATCTTGGGCGCAGTCTTGGCTAAGACTGCCGATCTAAAGACGTGCAAAGCTAGGAGTCTTGGAATGCTATTGCTAGAGTATGGATGACAGCTGGATTTGTGCTGGAGGAAATGGAGAAAAGCTATCTTTGGAGCAAAAATCAGACAAACGACCAATCTTAGCTAAGACAAAATAATCTTAGCTAAGATTGCCAAGAAACGTGATGTACTAGGAGTCATGGGATTTTGAGCTAAAAGAGTGGATTTGACAGCTGGAGACAGCTAGAGAAGATCAGACGTGATCCAAGATTGCACCCTTTTAAGGATTATCCTCTATTTGAACAAACAAATCTATTTCTAGTTGTATTTTATTTTATTTCGAATTTGAATAATGTTATCTTTATCTTTTGAAGTTTTGAATTTGGAAAGGAACGTGATTGGTGGGGACTCTAACCTTGTTAAAGGTTAGGGAAGGCTGTCAATTAGGGGATCTTCCATCTTCTTTTCTTCTGGTTCTTGTAAACACTTTGCTGTGATAATTCCTTTTGGAATATCGCATTTAATTCAATTCATGTTCTTCAATTATTCTTTTACTTCTTTGATCATTATGTCTAGTAGCTAAACACCTAATTCTTGGTAAGGGTTGAGTGAGCATACTTGTGATTCGTGAGACTGATCTGTTCTTATTATCCTCTCGTTCGTAATTGATTCAAGTTCTGTTTTAACAAATCAGTTCCCGTCTAGGCTAAGACTCGATCAATCTTAGGCAAGATGATGAATTTGCAGCCAATCACTGAAGGGACGAGCGAAACTGAAGTGACGAAGTAGGCAGCTAACCTCGCGGAGGTTAGTGAGTTTGAATCGATGTAGGCCTAACCAGACTGACAACCTAGGGCTCTGAGTTGGGAGTAGCTTGGCATAGACTCTGTCTTTCCCTACGCCATTGAGAAAACGCATGTGCCTCAAGCCAGCAGCCAATTGGATAAACCCTTTAGCCAGTAAGGTGTCCACTGGCCAGGATCACTAGGAAAGGGGTACCCTCCAAGTGATTTGAATAGGAGGAAAGTAGGATTGGAAAGGGGTTCCTCCCAATCTATAGCAGAGTTATGAGAGAGAAGGAGAAAATCTAAGGTCGATGATCGATTAAACAAGTAAAGCACTCACGAATTCTCCCTTACCAGGAATCTACCCCACATCACTCCACAACCAATCTCCGCCGCCAATCTTAGCTAAGATTCATTTCTGCCTAAGATTATTTCTTTATTTAATTTTTGTCTTGTTCTTTTTAATTGCTTTGTTTATCTTAACTGCAGAACAAAACCACTCAACTCCAGTGACGAGGAAGTCGAGCCAGAATTATAAAACTCCAACAAGATCTCTGTGAACGATCCTCTTACCACGATCTACAAGTCCATTGTGGACAGTGTTAAGTTGTATTCCTACCCCATTCTTATATCTTTTTATACAACTAAATTTGATGCCCTCGACATGCAATCAACATTATTAACAAGAATCCGAAGGCGACTAATTGATTTGCGAGTTGATTAGAAAAAGAATAGAATCTTACTTATAGGAGTAGAGTGTCTCTCTCCTAGGTTTGTGAAAGGTCTCTCCCCGTATGTTTATCAATTGCTTAATTAAATTCTATAGAGTGTCTCTTATAATTGTTAATGTAATTAGGAATTTCCAATAGAGTGTCTCTTTGGTAATTTTGAGTAGGAGGAGAGCAGGAAGTCTAGAGTGTCTCTGATTTCTATAGCCTTTCTATGAAAATTGGTTTTGAAAATACGTGCGTCGATGATCAATTGAATAAATCATGGTTTGATTAGAGTCTTTACCGGGAATTGCTTGTCACTTGAGTTAAATCAAGCCTCCTCTGTTTACTATTTTTGTTTCCTTTATTTGTTTAATTAGTTACAATTCGAACAACTCCTTCATTGGTATTTACCACGGTTACGCATTTTGGTCATTGAACAGAATTAATTTAGTCATGAAGTCTCTGCAGAATGATCTCTTTTTACCACTTGCTACAGTTTAAATTAATTGTTGCATGGTTGATTGTAGTATTTATTTTTGTTGGTTTCGGCAACCATCAAATTTTGGTGCCGTTGCCGAGGATTTCATTCGGTACTAATTTGATTTCTTTGTTTTATGACCAGGTCCTCTTGTTAGCAATTAAGCAACCCAGAGATCAACAAGGACAGAGGACAGAACAGAAAAAAAAAAGATATCCAGAAGAAAGTTCTACACAATCAGTCACTGGACTCTTTCCCAGACCTGGGAGAGAGCATCTCTGCACTCAGATGGCTGGAGCAATAAAGGTATGGTTAAAATCTATAGACAATAAAATAAATAACCTACATGTTCATATCTCTTCTGTTGTAGATCAGGTGCAACAACTCTCATATGGTGCGTCTGGCTTCCAATCACATCCTTGGGCCAATGGCCACAACTACAATCAAGGATGAGAGTATCCCCCGAATTTCAACTGGACTACACAACAGCCACAACAGCCACCACAATCACAACAGCCCCTGCAGATCACTAGTGTTCCGATGGAAGATATGCTCAAACAGTGTATGCAAGCTACTCAAGCTAGCATATCAGCTACTCAAGCTAGCATATCAGCCATGCAGAAAGAAATGGCAGAGCTGAAAAGCAACAAACAGGAGCAAGGAAGGCTGCCATCGAGCACTGTGGACAACCCAAAACACAACATCAGTGCGATGACATTGACGAGTGGAGCAGAAATTTCAGACAAAAATGACTCTTTCCCAGACCTGGGCACGAGGCCAGAAGCAATCCCGCCCCCTGCAGATTTTGAACCAGAAGCTGAAGTCGCAACTGAAAACCCAGCCAAGATCGATCCCATTCCAGAGTCATAGGTAAAGAAGGAACAACAGGTAATACTTCCTCCCTTTCCAGACAGGTCTGAAAAGGCCAAGAAGGTAAGGGACGACAAAGTTATTCTTGACATTTTTCGGAAAGTAGCCATTAACGTTCCTTTACTTGATATAATTGCTCAAATTCCTAAATATGCTAAATTTTTAAAAGAATTATGTACTAACAAAAAGAAGCTTGCAGGCATAGAGAGGATCAATTTGAATGAGAATGTATCGGCTGTTTTTCAGAAGAAGTTGCCCAACAAATGTAAGGATGGAGGGACCTTTGTTATCCCTTGTAAGATCGGGGATCAGGTTATTGAAAAAGCACTGTGTGATTTAGGTGCTGGAATAAATGTTGTCACTAACAATTTTTAAGACTCTGAATATTGGTCAATTGAAAGAAACAGGGGTTGTAATTCAATTAGCTGATAGATCAATTATATACCCTGTTGGTGTTATTGAGGATGTGTTAGTACAGGTTAATAACTTTGTTTTTCCAGCTGACTTCTATGTTATAGATATGGACAATGAGCATTCAACAAAATCTACAGTGGTGCTGCTTGGAAGACCCTTCTCAAGGACAACAAGGGCGAAGATTGATGTGGCAGAAGGGAGTTTAACATTGGAATTTTGTGATGAAATTATTAAATTCAATATGTATGATGCCATGAAATTTCCAAACGATATGCATAGTGTGAATTGCATAGATGTTATTGATCCTGAAGCTAATGACATACATAAATTAAATGCTACTAATCCTTTGGAGCATGTTCTTAGCAAAAACATTGACAATCCGAAAAAGATAGAAAAGGAGAAAGTTTTGGAAATTAGCAAGGAGATTAAAGAAACTGTGTTTGAACTTGAAGTTTCTAATTCCTATGATAAACTTTCCGATGATGTTAAAGTACCGGGAATTCATAATAAATTTCTCCCTTCAGTTTTGCAGGAACCGAAGATTGAGTTGAAAACCTTGCAAGGAGAGTTGAAGGAAGAAAAGCTTGCGAGGGTACTAAATGAGTACGAAGAGGCCATTGAATGGAGGATAGCTAATACCAGTGACGCAATCCACAACCTACCTACTGGAAACTGAACGAAAACAATGTCTAGTCCGAGACTATAAAGAGGGACGCTTCATGGGAGGAGTTCTTCCTCGACATCTACGGCAAATACACCCGGGAGAGACCACCCACACCACCGCCGCTGTCCTTTCCTCCCCGCGACACGACGAGAACGCTGACAATCGGTCAAGATCAGCGTCGTAGCTGGTCACCGTCGCGCACAACCTGTCCAGCGTCGCAGCTGGTCGCGCCTCCCACCACGACAACGCCGACGACGAGCTCCACTGCACCTCTGCCGATCTCCACCACCATCGCAAGCAGCCGGCGCACCAGGATCCAGTCAGCGACATTTGCCCCCACCCGCCACGACCTTGAGCACCAGGTTCCATCCTTCCTTTACCCCAAGTTTCATTTTCACTATTATTCTTTGGCCCTAACTTACACATTGAGGACAATGTGTCCTTTAAGTGTGGGGGAGGAATTTTGTTGAATTGTTGTGATATTTGTTGCTTGGATATGAAGTGATGTTGATGAGATGAGATTTTCTTGCACATAATGTGAAGCAATGAGTCAGCCAATTTATTAATTCTGGTCTGATGCGTGACTTTTGTTCATATTTTTATGCATGTTTGCGTCAGTTTGTCTTGCTGTGTTTGTACATCAGACTTTGATTTTGACTTAGGTTGTATAGTTGACTGCTGAAACTGCATTTTATACACTTGCTTGATCAAATCTATGCTTTAGTACCAGGGGAGTGAATGAACAGTAACATGATCAATGCCTAAGTGGCATATAACCTAATGTTCTCAGAACATTAACTATCCACATGGTCTAAAGAACAGCTAGCTAGGGCTTAACATTCAAATTAGGGTGACTTGGCTTGCTACGCCATAAGATTTGAGAGTGCTTTAATTCTGTCTGATTGAATGTGTAACCTGTTAAATATGTTAGAATGTCATCAGAGCAGAGATAGCAAAAAGTGGAAGTTCTGGGTGCCCAAAAAGAACAAGCACTGCTATTAATTATGCCTGTAAAAATACAAAGGGAAAAGAATTGAAAAAATGAAGAAAAAAAATCTGCTAATAAGTGATTTAAATGGCACAATACACATTTATATGGAATAACACTTCGGTAGGACTCAAATCTGTAGTGAGTTTTGGCACCCTAAATCATTACAATGATTTATAAAAGCTGGCTGTCTTGATACTATGTGGATGGGGTATGTTTAGGGTATTGATTGGTCCTTGGTAGTCTAGCATCGATTCGGCAAGGGGAGTGTCTTGGTAGTTTCAGCAGTGAGGTATGCAGCCAAAAGAAAAACTCGGGGTCTCGTTGTCTGTTTGTTTTGTTTTTGATTTGTTTTTATGCTTGAGGGCAAGCATTAGGCTAGTGTGGGGGATCTTGATTGAATGCATTTATGTTGATTTTTATGCGTTTAATCCAACTTATTATGATGGTTATTGCTGCTGCTAATGATGATTTAATTCCATTTTTGCATATCATGGATTTCGGAACCAGTTGAAGATAAAGGAATGAAAAGTTATCCTTGGATGCTTGATGTGGATGAAAGTGAATAGAGCAGCCAATTCGTTTTCCTGAGCCATAAATAACATATTATTGCTGCTGCTGGTTAGGCCCATTGGAGAGGAGCTTGCTTTGTACCGCTGCCTCCCGCTTCTAACTTTTTGAAAGATATTAATTCCTTAATTAGGATATTTAAACAATTTGAAATTAGTTAATCCTATTTTGAAGGGTTGTAGTTGGGATAGGATTTTGTTAAAAACCTATTTTAGCAGCAGGTGCGCCTCTCTTAGAAGGGGACTGCTACACACAACTCTTTGGCTACTGTTTTGGATTTTGCTATTCCATACATTACTTTTCTTCTTCCTTTCTTTAATTAATTAATTCATGCATATTATTTGTTTGAATTAATTATGTCGTGTTCTACCTAAATTATTTGATTCCTGGTAAAGGCCTTTGAGCCGTGATTCTTCTTTTGTGAGATCAAACCTGTTCTTATTAAATTCCAATTTTCGTATTTCTATTCTTTTTTATTTACAGTCAAAACTATTCGTGTTTATTTTAAACCTTATCAATTTAGAATTAAGCATGATTAGTTACAGTCTTTCTTGGTAATTTTGGAGTCTACATTATTAACAAGAATCCGAAGGCGACTAATTGATTTGCGAGTTGATTAGAAAAAGAATAGAATCTTACTTATAGGAGTAGAGTGTCTCTCTCCTAGGTTTGTGAAAGTTCTCTCCCCATATGTTTATCAATTGCTTAATTAAATTCTATAGAGTGTCTCTTAGAATTGTTAATGCAATTAGGAATTTCCAATAGAGTGTCTCTTTGGTAATTTTAAGTCGGAGGAGAGTAGGAAATTTAGAGTGTCTCTGATTTCTATAGCCTTTCTATGAAAATTGGTTTTGAAAATATTTGCGTCGATGATCAATTGAATGAATCATGGAGTACAGTCTTTCTTGGTAATTTTGGAGTCTACATTATTAACAAGAATCCAAATGTGACTAATTGATTTGCGAGTTGATTAGAAAAAGAATAGAATCTTACTTATAGGAGTAGAGTGTCTCTCTCATAGGTTTGTGAAAGGTCTCTCCCCGTATGTTTATCAATTGCTTAATTAAATTCTATAGAGTGTCTCTTAGAATTGTTAATGCAATTAGGAATTTCCAATAGAGTGTCTCTTTGGTAATTTTGAGTAGGAGGAGAGCAGGAAGTCTAGAGTGTCTCTGATTTCTATAGCCTTTCTATGAAAGACTCTAATCAAACCATGATTCATTCAATTGATCATCGACGCAAGTATTTTCAAAACCAATTTTCATAGAAAGGCTATAGAAATCAGAGACACTCTAAATTTCCTACTCTCCTCCTACTTAAAATTACCAAAGAGACACTCTATTGGAAATTCCTAATTGCATTAACAATTCTAAGAGACACTCTATAGAATTTAATTAAGCAATTGATAAACATACGGGGAGAGACCTTTCACAAACCTAGGAGAGAGACACTCTACTCCTATAAGTAAGATTCTATTCTTTTTCTAATCAACTCGCAAATCAATTAGTCGTCTTAGGATTCTTGTTAATAATGTAGACTCCAAAATTACCAAGAAAGATTGTAACTAATCATGCTTAATTCTAAATTGATCAGGTTTAAAACAAACACGAATAGTTTTGACCGTAAATCAAAAAGAATAGAAATACGAAAATTGGAATTTAATAAGAACAGGTTTGATCTCACAAAAGAAGAATCATGGCTCAAAGTCCTTTACCAGGAATCAATAATTTAGCTAGAACACGACATAATTAATTCAAACAAATAATATGCATGAATTAATTAATTAAAGAAAGGAAGAAGAAAAGTAATGTATGGAATAGCAAAATCCAAAACAGTAGCCGAAGAGTTGTGTGTAGCAGTCCCCCTCTAAGAGAGGTGCACCTGCTGCTAAAATAGGTTTTTAACAAAATCCTATCCCAGTTACAACCCTTCAAAATAGGATTAACTAATTTCAAATTGTTTAAATATCCTAATTAAGGAATTAATATCTTTCAAAAAGTTAGAAGCAGGAGGCAGCGGTACAAAGCAAGCTCCTCTCCAATGGGCCTAAGCCCATTTCCACAAGTCCCAGCAGCAGCAATAATATGTTGTTTATGGCTCAGGAAAATGAATTGGCTGCTCTATTCACTTTCATCCACATCAAGCATCCAACGATAGCTTTTCATTCCTTTATCTTTAACTGGTTCCGAAATCCATGATATGCAAAAATGGAATTAAATCATTATTAGCAGCAGCAATAACCATCATAATAAGCTGGATTAAACGCATAAAAATCAGCATAAATGCATTCAATCATTGCTACATTCATTCAACAAAGCAATCCTCTGCCTCCTTTCTATGAGGCTCGTTCGCGATTGATTCTTGAAGAAACCCGTAAGGCCAAGCAAACTGCAGCCCCTGCCAGCGCTGCAGGTACAACCCTTCTCACTGCCAACAATTCTTGGGCTTTTAAGTTGAGGGAGGTGATAACTCAAAAATCACACAGAGTGATGAAATAAGTCAATCAATTAGACTGCAGGGACTCAAAATCCATTTCGGCCAATGTAATACTTATGGCCTGCTGAACTTAAAACAGGAGATGTCCATAAATCACTATGCAAAATATCAAAAGGCTTTGTAGTGCAAGAAGATGAGTCATAAAATGGTAACTTGACCTGTTTTCCAAAAATACAAGACTGACAAACTGAGGTGCAGGAAGAATGTTTACAATCAATAAACCTATTATTTTGAAGAGAGCGTAAAACAGATGCTCTTGGGTGTCCTAAACGATTATGTCATAGAACCGGAGAAAGAGTTGCAAAGGTGGAGGGAGAGGTGGTATGATGGGTTGTAGTTGTGGTGATAGGATAGAGATCTCCAGTGCTATTACATCTCATGATAGGCATCCCCGTTTGAAAATTCTTGACAGAAAAACCAAATGGATCAAATTCAATAGAAGCATTATTGTCGATTGTGAAACGACGCACAGATATTAAGTTTTTGATGAGATTAGGTGCATGAAGGACACTGTTTAAAGGTAAAATGGGGTGAGGAGAAGTAGAGGTGTCAAAACGGGTCCGGGACCCGTGGACCCGGCCCGGTCCCGACAATTCGGGCCGGGGCCGGGTCCAATATTTAGTCCCGTTTTGAGTCGGGCCGGGTCTGGTCCCGACCCGGAAAATCCCGGGTCCATCCGGGCCAGACCCGGATTTTGCTAACCTTTTTTTTTTTTTTTAAATTGCTAACCTAATTTTTTTTCACTTCGTTCTGCTCTTTCTTTCTTCTGCTGCTGCATATCCCATTTTTTGGTAATATGCTCCCATTTTCTCTCCTTTCCTTTTTCTCCTTTTTCTTCGACAGCACTGTCCTTCCTTTTCTCCCTTATTCTTTTTCTTTTCTTCCCTCCAGCAGCACCGGCACGATGGTGGTGGTTTCGGCGGTAAGGAATGGTGGCAACGGTGATGTGGCAGCAGAGGGAGAGGGTGGGTTTGGTGATTTTTGTTGGTTTTAGTGATTGGGCTTTCGATTAGTTTAATTGGGTGCTGGGCGGTTTCATGATTGGGTGATTTGGTGATTGGGATTTGGTTGATTTTGGAGGTGGTGGTCGAGAGGAGATGGTGATGATTTGGTGGAGGGGGGCGAGGTTTGGATAGGGTGTGGGTGGTTGTGGTGGATTTGATGTGGTGGTCGACGGTTGGGTCCGCGACGGAGGAGAGGAGATCGGGTGGCAGAGGCGGCGCGGGCAGTTGAGGCCGGCTGTGGCTGAGAGGATCTCCATATCCCATTTTTTGGTAACAAATTAATTAATTTACAAAGAAAAAAGGAAAAAAAAGGAAAAGAAAACAGGGAAAAAAATACATTTAACAAAATAAAATAAATAAAAAATTCGAGTCCGGGTCTGGTCCCGGTCCCGGACGATTTAGCCGGGCCGGGACCGGGACCAGAAATTGGTCCTGTATAAAAACGGGACCGGTCGGGTCCAGACCTGGATTTTCTGGGTTTGTCCGGGTCTAAGGAGAAGGGAGATTAGTGTTTCCAAAACCGCGAATTGGAATTTCTTGGCCACTACCAACAATAATATTTTTAGAATTGCTCATATTAAAATAAGACGAGAGATTACCTGGAGATGTCGTCATGTGTGAGGTTGTGTCGGTGTCTATGTACCAATTCGCATTAGGAGTATTAAGAGTCATAGTATGCATTGCTTGTTCAATTTCAGTTGGAGCAGAACTTAAAGGAGATGGTACAGAGGCTGCATAGGCTTGCTGTGGGCGATTGCCAAGGATGCCAGGCTGACGAGCAGGTGGTGGCCGAGCCCAAGAAGAGGTAGGGTACGGGCACGGAGGAGCCGCCCAACCCCATGGTGGATATTGTCCCCACTGTTGTGGCGGTTGTTGCCATATTCGCTGCTGCGACTGATGTGTGTGGTTGATGCCACCATTGGAATGATAATTGCCACCACGACCACGCCCTCTACTGCCATTATTTTTGCCCCGATTGTGGTTGCGATACTGTCCACGTTTCTGATTAGAGTTGTGACGGTTTGGTGCATTGCCTGAGCCAGGATATGAACCCTTGGATTCATTGGTAGAATTGTTGGCAGTGAGAAGGGTTGTACCTGCAGCGTTGGCAGGGGCTGCAGTTTGCTTGGCCTTACGGGTTTCTTCGAGAATCAATCGCGAACGAGCCTCATAGAAAGGAGGCAGAGGATTGCTTTGTTGAATGAATGTAGCAACACCATCATAATTTTCATTTAACCCCGTAATTAATTGGAGAACTAACCGTTGATTCGATATTGGTGCACCAACATTTGATAGTTGATCGGCAAGCATTTTGAGTTCTTGACAATAGGCAGAAATATTTTGAAAATGGTTTTCTTGATGCATTGACAAGACAAGATAATGGTTTTCCTATGCCTGCAACTGGTAAAATATTATTTTTGTAATTTATAACGATATTTATTAGTTGTTACATTAATGGTTTACTACAAATGTCTGATTGTTATTTATCTTTGGCAGACTACTATTATGTAGTTGATGCTGGTTATCCAAACATTCATGGATTTTTAGCTCCTTATCGTGGTGAACGGTATCACTTAAATGATTTTCGTGGACGAGAAAGGATAACAAAAAAATATGCATTGTTTAACTATCGACATTCGTCATTGAGAAATGTGATTGAAAGGTTATCCAATTTTGGATTTTTAACATTTTTCTGGATTTTTAGATTAATTTCTGGATTTTACAATTTTTTTGGAATTTTTTGATTAATTAATTTTCTTTTGGATTTCTACAATTTTTTTGAACAAATAATTTCATGTCCAAATAATTCAAGACTATTTTTCTTTTTAGTTTTCACATTTTTTCAGAATTTTTAAATTTTTTTTCTGGATTTTTAGATTAATTTTTTAAAAATTGTTTTTTGGATTTTTTATATTTTTTGGATTTTTTACATTTTTTAGGGATTTTTTTACATTTATTTGGGATTTTTTACATATTTTATATTTTTTCTAAACTTGTGGTGTTAATTCTCAAAAACCGTTTTGCAATTGCAAAACTTCAAATATGGCGTTTGGAAAATTTTCTAAACTTGTAGTGTTAATTCTGAAAATCTGATTTGTTGCAATTGTAAAACTAAATCCATTTTCAAAATGTTGGTGTGAAAAAGATTTTGGAAAATTTTCTAACTTTTGGAAAAAAAATTGAAAATTTTTCAAAAAAAAATTCCCCCTAAATGGCTTGTGCTTTTGAATTTAGACATAAATATTTTAGCATATTTATATTTGATTTTTAACAAACTTAAAATAGGCTATTATTTAGTTTATTATTTATTTTTTCAAAAAAACATTACCATTATTTTTTAATTAAAATAAAATTGATTTAACAAAAGTAGTAGCTTTTGTTTTTCAAAAAAATAAGAAATAGTTGTTAGGTGAATACGATTTCGAGTTTTCTAAAGTTGAAAAATGCATTTTGCAAAACAGAAAACGTACTGTGGCTGTGAAACAGAATTGAAAATTTTGCAAAACAAAAATTTTGCGTTGTGAAACGTAGCCTTAACTTTTGCAAATTGACAGTAATTAAGGTGTTTTTACCTAACCAGGTGTAAATACAGTATAAAGTAAGCTAAATAATGAAATAAATTATATTCTCTCTTTATAGATTTATTTATTTGTAGTTTGTTTTAGGTGAGCATGAAATTCGAACCTTAATTTAAATCCCTACTAATACTTTACTATCAACAGACCACCGATAAGTTACGTACTTATTGATAATTTTATATTGTAGTTATCATTTTTTAAATTTAACCTCATTCTTTGATGAATATAACAGACGTTTTTTAACTAATAACAAGAATAAACATGATTAACAATAAGTTAAAACAGAGAAGAACAAAATGATAATAAGCTGCATAATTTATTTTTTTACTAATTTCTAATTCTTATCACAAATCCTTGTTGGATGGTCTATAACATAGATGTTGATATTTATACTTTTAAAAAAATCATTTCACTTCTATAGTTTTAAAATTTACAATTAAACTTTATAATTTTCTAAAATGCTATAATTTTGATATTTTTAATGGTAAAAAAATTGCAAAAAATATAAAAATTGATGAGAAAATGTAAAAAATATTCTAGAATCCATTTCACTGAATTGAAAAAATTAATTGAAAAAAAACTGAAAATGGCAAATTGCCAAAAAAGAATCAAATTAAATTTTACTTTCTCTTAGATCCTATCATATTTGTTGCATTTTTTTATCTGAATTTCATACTTTTTGCAAATTTTTAATATTTATTTAAAAAATTTAACTACTATAAAGTTTAAAATCGTAATATTTAGGAAACTATAAGATTTATATTGTAAATTTTAATACTATATGAGTCGAAGTTTAAGATTTTATAAATATTAGAGTTTTTTTACGTAGTTTTTCAAATAATTAACCATGTAAATATGATATAATGTTAAAAAAGATAATTATTTTATTAAATTTGATCTGAGTATTGGATGTATCATGTATAGGATAGATTTTTTAACTAATAAATGAAAATAAACATGATTAACAGTAAGTTACAATGGAAATGAATTGTGATTATAATGATGTTTGAAAAGCTACATAATTAATTTTGTACAGAAATTCCTGTATGGTGTATATAGAAATTGTTTAGAAAACTTTTTGATTAGATTAATATTATTTTACACGTGGTCAAAAATAGACACCTTAGACAGTAAAAATGTTAACATGAAAAGAATTTGCATTATCACTTTTGAATTCACCAAACTAGTTTTATCTTCAATTTTTATAATTTTCTATTGTTATTAAGCTGTTAGGTTCCTAATTGCATTCTTACCTGCAAAGTATTATGTATAATAATAGTTTTACTATTGGTCGGTCCTAAAGCATGCTTATTTAAGGACCGCCAAATCCTAGTTGGGGTCTTTTAGTTGCAGCATCAAGTTCTACCACCACCACCTCCTCCACCACCAGAAATTGCAAGCTTTTCTAGCTTTCTTAAAATTTCCTTAAACTATAGTTTCCTTAAACAAATGCAACTAGTTGGGGGTAAAGTAGTTAGGGGCTGTTTAGTTACGGAGAATTTTCTGAATATTTTCCAAAACTGAAATTATTTCCAAAATCTATTTCACAAAGAAAATTTTCCATACAGAAATATTTCCATTTGGAAAACATTTTCCAAATTTTTTTTTAATTTTTTTTATTACTTTAGTTCAATAACTTCATATTGTTAATCTAAAAAAAAATATATATGTTATTTTAGACATGTCTACCCTCGTAATTTTGATAATTAATATGTAGATTGATACAAATTGTAATAAAAATACTTCATAATTGATATTTAACTAACTGATACTCCTAATTAAAATCATACGAGTAAAATTCAATAGCCAACCGTGTTATAAGAAATTTTATGGCACGTGGCGCACCAATGGCTTAATTAATTATAATTTAACTAACTAATGCTCGGTAACTTTTCTCATTTTGATTTTGCAAATTACTCCCTCCTGATTTTAAAGAATGACGTTTACTGTTCCGGCACGCATTTCAATGCGGCCGGATGACTCACTATTTCACCCCAAAAAATTTCGTACTTTTTTTCGAGCGTACGTTAATCCTTAACGTACTTCCGAGAAAAAATTAGGAGCAAATAGTGAGTCATCCGACCTCCTTAATATGCGTGCCCAAATAGTAAAAGACGTTTAATAAAAGATGGAGGGAGTAATAAATATGAATTCAATTTTAATTTTAAAAAATCAATTAAATGAGCTCATATTAAAGTTACACTTATATGTAACGAATATATTTAATAATTTTTCATTTTAAAAAAATAAAATTAATAGATATATATATATATATATTAAAGTTTAGAGTGACCAAATTTTTATCTTTGTTTCTAAAGAGAAGGGGTTCCCTTCCCCTCAAAATTCTATTTTTCCCTTTTTGGTTTTGATAGGTAATGGGCTATTGGGCTTTTTCTCTCTTGCTTTAATCAATATATTAGCAGTCAGGAAGGGAATTGGTTCTTTACCAAATGAAGAAAAATTATATACTTTTTTTCCGTTTTTTAAACTTAATAGTAATATTATCATTAATTCTTACTTTAATCCCACGTTGCACGATGTAAAAATCACAAATACATCTAAGGCACAATGGCTAATTTGAGGCCAACATATGGACTACCGCCCTAAGACTTAAAGCTAACTTTGCCAAAATTGCAGTGAGGGTGCGGTACACGCGATGGTGCAGCGCCTCCTAGATCGTCAAGTGTAAAAAATACTCCAAAATTATTTTCTTATATCTTTTAAAAATCCGAAAAATGTACTTTCATATTTTTGTAAAAAAAAAATTAGTCTAATTTGCAACTTAAATTGGAATATAAATTGAAATCTACTTACAAACAATAATTCCTAGAATTAACTACTTAAATAATGTTGAAGTAATCATTCTTTGGAGCTCCAAATAATGGGACTTCAACACCTAAAAATACACTCATTTAAATTGCATTTAATAATAACTTTAATTTATTAGTTGTAATCATCAAAACTAAGATTAATGAACCCCATGGTTCAATATCCACAAAAATTACTCAACCAATAAATATACGTAGTTAGTTGGTAAATATTATAAGGTGGAAAAAAATTGAATTTTAAAAACACTATCAACCTAGTTGACGATGGATGAACCCTTAGGATACTATCTTACATATAACTATCCACTAATGACGCGATATAATTTAATTGATTGGATGATCCTTGTAAACACACTGAAATGAAAAGTGAGGAGTAATATATAATTTTTGATAAATTAGACAGTTTTTAAAAATTTGGACTTTAAAAATAAATAGTGATAGGATAAATTTTAAAAGAATCAATCCACGTATAATCATTTATTATTGGTTTGGTGCCTTTCAAGATAGAAACCCGGTTGCCCTATATAATTTTTCAACTTCAAGAAGTTCAAGTCTGTTTTTCTCTCAGTTTTTGGATTATTTTGAAGCTTGATGCTGTTGTCGGGGTTCTCAATGCTTAAAGATTTCTTCTTTAATTTTTTTTCCTATGAATATTGCTATACATACAAACAGATCTTACAAAATTTTCAGACTAACTAATATATCAAAATATAAATGGTATATAAAATTTATTTAAGGGTCCGTCATTTAATACATACTAATTAAATTCAAATATATCTTTTAGTATGAAAAGTTTGTAGAATTTATTTCCTTTTAAATTGACAATGGACATTATTGATACAAATTGAGTTTCATTAAATCTGACTACTTTTCAATATCTAGTTTCTGTTTCGCATTTCTTCAAACCCAATTTGTTAAAATAAAAAGTCAAGCTAAAAATCCCGAAAGCCAATAAGAGCCAATACTGGCCCGACCCTCCTCTTGGTATGAGATTGGGCAATAAACATTTAGGCCCGATCAAGACGCAATACCTAGACTTATTAGGATAAAATTTGGGTAATTTTTGAAATTAACTAACTTCAAAATGTGTATTTAATAAGTATAGTTTAGTTTCTAAAAAATTACACTAAATAATATAAAAAAAATTATATTTATGTAAAAGAAAAAAATTAGGATATTTTAAGTATATATATTTGATACTTTATTTTTCTAACATGAGTATTGTACTCATTTTACATTAGTGTCCATAAAAAATAATAAAAATTTTAAAAATTACATAAAACTTACAATTTATATAGTGTAATTTTACTTGCACGAGGATGGTAATAGCAATACGGTAGTACTGATTGGTGAACAATCTTCCATCAACCGTTTCTACTTTCTACAAACTTTTGCGAAACCCAACACACGTCATCACAAGAACAACGAGGCTCTTGAGAAATCAACAAATTAGAGGTGAGTTGTTTTGCAGTTACTTTACTTAAACAAGGCTCACAAATTCACAAGTCAAAAAAACAGCATGCAAATAAAACAAGTAGTGTGTACCTAACTTAGAATTATAATATCATTTTTCGTAATAACTTTTCTAACAACAAAATCGGTAACTCATCTACCACTAATCAAATCGAAGGAAGAAAAAAAAGGTGTAAAAAGTGATTTCTATGTATAAAACATTAAATAAATCATTTAATTTGAAACAAGAGAATACATCAAAATAATTAATGATAAAAAAATAAGCCATTAGCAATATAAATACAGTCGAACAAGCAAGTTCTTAGCATCAAATTACATAAAATCAAGATAGTGGTCAATTTAGAAAAAGAAAAATGGAGAGGAAAGGTGTGCGTTTGTTTTGCATAGTAGCTGTTTCGGTACTTTTTATGAGTGCAAACACTGTGCAAAGCATAACATGTCTTGAAGCAGTGGCAAAAGTGATGGGTTGCCTCCCATTCTTGTTGCTGCGAGAAGGTGCACCAAGTCCTGCTTGCTGTGAAGCTATTGCGTATGTGAACCAACAGGCGAGCACTACCCAAGTCCGGAGAGAGTTGTGCTATTGCTTCAAGAACGCAGCTGGTCAGTACAAAGTCGACCCGCAACGCGCCGAGATACTCCCCGACCAGTGCCATGTCAAAGTTGTCGTGCCCATCAGGCCAGACACTGATTGTGCCAAGTAACTACAATTTCTTTCACACACATTTTCCCCCCCCCGATTCTACTAGATATGTTTTCTTTGTTCATTCTGAATATCAGATTAATCTCGTTCGAAGATTGTTGGAACTTAGTGAATATTAATTTCGGTCACTCATTAATTAATTTCTTTGTTTGTGTGTGATTGTGCAGCATACAAGAGATGGACTGATCGACATGTTCGATTCTTAATAAAAAGCTTGGAAGAATAAATTAGACTAGGCAGGGTTAGCTATAAGCAATGAGCCAAATATTTAATTAAGAGCCCTTTTTGTTTACATGTCTATGTGGTAGTACACAGACCAGACACAGTGTGTGCAATGAGATGTCATTTATTTGTTATATGGACTTCTTTTGCCTAATTTTGAGACTTTAATTTCATATTCGATGTTCCTATGATCGATTTATCTCAACAATTTCTCCGTTATTTATCACGTTTGCTCCAATGATATACGACATACCATGAACAAAGATAAATTAAAATCAAAGGAATAACATATCTATTAGTATTTAAATCGTTCTCCCAATATTTCTACATGTATTTCCTTTATTGTAAGTTGTCAACTAATCAGACTCGAATTTTTTTAGAAGCGACATGAAATTAAATGAGAAAATCAATTTTGATAGGCTAGTAGTATAAACAATATAAGGATATGAAAGTAAGAATATGAATGAAATCTTAGAAATCTCAATCTTTCAAAACCAACTTACTAAACCAAAAGAAGAAAATAAATCAATGATGACAATAACTAAGATTTTGAAATGATCCTCTTAATCCTATTACTATATAGAGGACACGCCACTAAGTCTTTTGCATCAAAATACAAATTATTCATTCAAAATAACAAAAAATAAGAACTTAATTAGTGATATTAATCGGTAGAGAAATATGGAGAGCAACAAAGTTGTTGGTATATGGATGGTTGTTTCACTACTTATTAGTGCAAATGTTGGGCAAAGCATAACGTTGGTGAAGCGGTTACAAAAATGATGGGTTGCCTTCCATTTCTAGTGCTTGGTGCCCCGACGCCAAGCGTCGGATGTTGCCAAGGACTTGCAGATATTAACCAACAGGCTAATACTACCCAGTTCGTAGAGATCTCTGCAATTGCTTCAAGCAAGCTTCTTCCCAATTTTATTATTAATCTATGTTTTTTTTTTTTTGTGTTGAAAGGAAGTTCAAGTGTTATGTGTATTGGTGATCCAATTGATGATGATGATATTCTTCCAGTGATGAAGACATGGAGCAATAGGTATTTGTTTTAGGTAAGCTCTTCCAATTGACATGTGTGTTTCTTTCTGAATTTCGTTTCTCACAAATGCTTTTGCTACATTAATGCTTAACGAGTGGTGTTGTCGACTTCCATGGAGGGTTATTGGGATTCCATGGCTGTGAATTGCTTGGAAACTACTATAGCTTTTGAGAAAATGAATGACAACTAAGAACATCAAGACATTGTTTTCCCAACCAGTTTAAACCACTAAATCGGCAATTCATTATATTATCCCCAACTCTGCAGTTAATATAGAACTATGATAATACCCTACCACAAACATTCTTACAAAGAGGAGATTGAAGATGCTAAAAACACAACTGATGTAGAAGGAACATTGGCACCAAAGAGTTTGAGGTGTTTTGTGTTGGGAAAAAATCACCTTTTCCCCGCCCAGGATCGAACACAATCAAACACAGCAAGCAGCAAACAAATACACAACACGAGGATTTACGTGGAAAACCTCCAACGAGGAAAAACCACGGGACCAACTCCGAACAATCTTTCACTAATAATAAATTATTAGTCTTACAATCACATCAGGATGCTCAACAGCATCCCTTTCACAATCTCTCAGGATGTTCAACAACATCCCTTTTACAATCTCTCTCAACATTGTTGCAAGCTTGCTCTCTGCCCTCTCACTTCTTCTGCTTCCGTCTGTCCATTGCACCAATGCAATGGGTATGTATATATGATAGAAAGGCAACTTTTGCCTTTCTAATAGATGGTGCCGTGAATGGTGCCACAAAACATGGCATGACACTTCAATTTGTCTCCCATCATAATTCCAACTTTTTCCTTTCCATGGTTGACCATTTCCACGCACACATCTTCCTTACATCTTTTCTTTTCTTTATTTTTCTTTTTCTTCTTTATTCAATCTTTGCTACTGCCACTCTCCTTGCCATCATTTTTCACTTTTCTCATTCGAGCTGGATACCAACAATTCTCCCCCTCCAGCTCATATCATGAGAAAATACCAATTTTTATACATCTACACTACAACGATCTCCCCCTCAATTAAAGTACCACCAGGCCCACCATCTGAGCCCAACAATCTCCCTCTGAACGAAGCTCTACACAGTCCTCAACAGGACCCACCGACTTCAAGTTCCTTTCGGAGATTCACCGTACTTTAAAATTCACCATCAAACTGAGTAAACCCACGAATTTGGCCCATCAACTTGCGCGAAATATGGAATTCACCCATCATACTTCGGGCTCAATCTATTGGCCCACCGTTTTAGCTCATCAGTTTGGAGATTCGTTGTGTGCCGCCACTGCACCAGACCTCGTGCACTAGGTCTGTGCCATCATCAACATACTCCCCATCAATCCATTGGATCTACTCCGCAAGCTCATCGAACCTTCGGTTCCGATCAAAGCCCATCTCATAGGCCCAACCGGACCTTCAGCTCTACATGCCCAATCGATCCTTCGATTCCGATCAAAGCCCATCTCATAGGCCCAACCGGATCTTCAGCTCCGCATGCCCAATCGAACCTTCGATTCCGATCAAAGCCCATCTCATAGGCCCAAAAGGATCTTCAGCTCCGCATGCCCATCGAACCATCAGCTCCGCTACCAGTTGTTGGGAAAAAATCACCTTTTCCCCGCCCAGGATCGAACACAATCAAACACAGCAAGCAGCAAACAAATACACAACACGAGGATTTACGTGGAAAACCTCCAACGAGGAAAAACCACGGGACCAACTCCGAACAATCTTTCACTAATAATAAATTATTAGTCTTACAATCACATCAGGATGCTCAACAGCATCCCTTTCACAATCTCTCAGGATGTTCAACAACATCCCTTTTACAATCTCTCTCAACATTGTTGCAAGCTTGCTCTCTGCCCTCTCACTTCTTCTGCTTCCGTCTGTCCATTGCACCAATGCAATGGGTATGTATATATGATAGAAAGGCAACTTTTGCCTTTCTAATAGATGGTGCCGTGAATGGTGCCACAAAACATGGCATGACACTTCAATTTGTCTCCCATCATAATTCCAACTTTTTCCTTTCCATGGTTGACCATTTCCACGCACACATCTTCCTTACATCTTTTCTTTTCTTTATTTTTCTTTTTCTTCTTTATTCAATCTTTGCTACTGCCACTCTCCTTGCCATCATTTTTCACTTTTCTCATTCGAGCTGGATACAAACATTTTGAACATAAACGGCTATCTAAGAATTTTTTTTTAAGATGACGTTTTGCTTCGGTTGCTTGAATGAGCCACATTAAGCTGTCATGCTTCTGTGCAGTTGCGAGAGTCAATGCTGCAATACTCCTGGGACAACTTGTTCGGTCTACTTTGGATTCTAATAAGGCTTGAGATCTCATCTGGTCTGATGAGTATAATGGTCTTATTCTTGATGACGGCGATGGTCTTATCTGGAACGGTTCCAGAGAGAGAGAGAGAGAGAGAGAGAGAGAATTGAAGTGTTAGTAGAAGAAGAGTGTAAATTGAGGACAGGAAGAAATGATATTAATGAATTGGAAAGGAGAAAAAAATGGCAAGAAGGAGTGGTTTTTTGGTTTGTAGGAGTAAATATTGTTTTTTGGATTCTGAATTTTTTAAAATAATATAAAATATTTTTCTGAATTTTTTAAATTAATATATTATTTTTCAGATTTTTTTAAATTAATTATATTATTTTTCTAATTTTTAAAATTAATTACATTATCGTTCAAAAAATTTTAAAATTAATTATATTATTTTTCTAGATTTTTAAAATTAATTACATTATTTTTTTGAATTTTTAAAGAAAAAAAAAAAAGGAAACAACAGGTTTTTTTTTTTTTAACCTAGTGTCACAGGTCAAAATTAACATTCTGTTAGTTTGACTAACGGTTTAGGCCCTTTTGCCATTGGCCGATAGTACAAGGATTCGTTCATAACTTTTTAAAGTACAGGGGAGTAGCTGTTTTTCGCGATAGTACAGGGAGCGTTTATACTATTACCCTTTTTTTTTTTAAAGTACAAGGGACTTTCATGCAATAAACTCTTTAAAAACCCATATATATTTGAATAATTGTTTCTGAACCAACAACATTTACTTTGCAAAATGATCCTGGCGGGATCTTCAACTGCGAATTGAAGTCCAACTTAACACTCATTGCCAACTTATACCCCTCTCCTGTGTCCTGACTTCGGCATATTCCGCAACCTTATATATATATATATACACGTTGACTCTACCAACAATTTACACAATGCAATACAGGCCAGTGTAGCGCCCTCCGCGACCGTTATAATCATGTCCAATTTGCTGCAGGAAAAGTGACAAGCATGATGAGTAGAACATTCAAAGAAGCTTGTATCCACTGCAACTGGAGAAAGTGACCAGAAGATATGTAACTCATTCATTCACATTATTAGATATTATTTCCAAAGGATATCATTTGAAGTTCATAGCAAAACAAAAATTGTTTTCATAAGCTTTCTGCAAACATTTTATTTTACCAAAAGTGGTTGAAGATGATTGCAGCTACGTAGTTTCAAACCTTTCAACACATTTCTATGATTATATCATTTGTCGTACCTAATGTCTTGTTGAGCAACCAGAGCAGTAGAGCTAGTTCAACCCCGAATATGGTGTGGAGCCATGTTCTATCCATCATGAAACCATACACTGTCATTCCAGCCTTGTTGTTCTCCAGATAGGTCACTGCAAAAAGTACGAGACATATGTGATCAATTATACTTGTATATAAAGCTAAGTATATCTCACGTGTTGTAGCTTCTCCATCCCTCCTCGATTTTTCTGGTGTGTG
Source organism: Viola odorata (assembly GCA_963691705.1). Classification (NCBI taxonomy): domain Eukaryota; kingdom Viridiplantae; phylum Streptophyta; class Magnoliopsida; order Malpighiales; family Violaceae; genus Viola; species Viola odorata. The sequence goes on along the minus strand of OY829538.1, from coordinate 63,475,627 downwards.
TGTGTGTGTTTGTTTAGCATCTTGTCTCTGATCAAAACCTAAATAATGAATATAACAGAGTTGGCTCCTGACAAACCTAGGGCCTGCCTCTTTTGAAATGAGATTGTGTGCGCAAAATTCGGCACCATTTTCGTGTTATCCAGATCATCTCCATCTTCCTCCTCCTCATCTAAGTTCCAGTCAGTGTTGACAGGGAACACTTGGCTTGAAGCAATCTGACTTGTTGGGGTCTCACCATCTATGTCATATGTGTCGATTGTTGCACAGACGTGCCACTTTGCAGCAAGGCTGGTAATGGATTGTGCTTTGTGCGTGATCTTTGTTGCACTACGCAGACATATAAAGAGACCTGCCGCCAGATTGATGGAGCACAACTGATCCATATATAATTGGAGGGATTAAGAATGATTATGAAAACTGCTGAACATAACTTGAAGAAGAGTACGGAACACAGACATACCGTGAGCTCTCCAGCCTCGAAGATGTTGTTGCTCGCTAAGGACCGAGTGGTTACTAGCAGAAACATGAGCTGACTTGCTGTAACCCCAATCAATGAAAACAAAATGAACTTTCGGAACCTATGGCTTATTATGCGAAGATTTCTTCTGACTGTAAGATGCTCTCTCAAGATTGAACCAACCTCGCATTCTCTTTGAAAAACTTGAGCAAAGTCCTCAAGTCTAAGAATTTGCAGAAAGCAAATCAGCTGATAAAAGATGCAAACAATGATGAAAATCGACATGCGGTACACCCACGCGCACAGCTGAAAGATGCAGATGATAGTGTAACTTATGAACTCGTTTTTGTAATAGGGTATTTCATCAGCTCCCGTCGCGTACCACCATATTCTGTAAGCACTTTCAATGGCAAAGCAAGGGAGAACATAGATGCAGAGCAGCCTCAGGGATCTCTGCAGGGAGTAAAAAAGTTCAAACATTTTGAGTCACTCACAAGCAATCAGGACAAATTACTAGACTTGCACCCTCATCGTTGCTGCTGCTGTACGATGGAGTTGAGACAAACACATCAAGGTTAGTAAGATGCTCAACCTGGTTAGGTGATCCAAGTAGGCGCATCTAGATGAAACACTTAACACTATAATATTTCCAAAATATGATGTAACATAGAAATCTACCATTTTTATCTCACCGAATCAAATAAGGTCAAATCAAAATGATTCTGTCCTTCCTCTGCTTGAAGAAGCAGAGAGACCCATTGTCACTCACTGCAGCAGCATTACTATCTCAAATATCAAATTCCCATGCCAAATTAAAACACCACTTATTTCTTTCTAAACACTATTTTAAATGAACACAATTTTATTTAAGCAATCAAAAGAACTATATATACACTCATATAAAACTCGGATTGAAAAGGAGATAGACAAGTAAAGAACTGTGTACGCAGTACACCTGGAGTACTCTATAATTTTTCCGAAATATGATGTAACATAAAAATCTACCATCTTTACCTCATTGAAGACCAAATCAGGAAAAATCAAATTGATTTAGCAGAGAGACCCAATGTCACCGACTGCAGCAGAATTACTATCTCATATATCAATTTCCATTGCCAAATTAGAAACCCACATCTTTCTTTCTAAATACAGTACTAAATTAACATTTAATTATCTTATAAGAAATAAAAAATGCCAAACTCAAACATATAAAGCAGATGACATATAAGGAAGTATGTACCCGGAGCTGTTGTTTGTATCTGTGTCGAATTCTGTCACTCTCTTGGTCTAATTTGTCGAGGAAGAGGAACCTCTTGAGTCCATAGTTACGATACCAAGAAGAGAGGGTCAAGAAAGAGATGACAGCAAAAACAGAAAGCGAGAGCTGAACAACAGAATCATAAGGCCTTCTATGCTTTGAATCACAGTCAGAGCAAGAAAGCACAAAGTGGGAAACAACAGGAACACCAATGGCAAGGAGGAAGAAGATGGACCAAGAGAGACAAGTCCTCCAAATGTTGGACTGGTCAAGACAAACCCATGTCAGATATAACCTAAAGGTCCTCAATTCTATGCCTTCATGCTTCAAGAAACCAGAAGGTTTCTTGTTTTTGGATGTGATAAGAGGGACTGATCTTTCATTTTCCATAGCTTTGGGAACTTTGTTGAGGTCAGGAGAAGGAGAAGAAGGAGGAGGTGATGATCAGTGTTGTAAAGGTCAGTCCTTGTCCTTGGTCGCATGAATCTTTTCCGCCTCTGCTGCCTTTATACTGCGTAAGACCAAACACTGATTGACCTTTTTATAAGGAAAAAGAAAAAATCATGGTCGTGTATGATTGAGAAAGTGCCAAGTTGCTAATGGTTCCACTGATGCAGAGGACCTACAAAACAAAAACAAAAAAATGACTCACCAATAACTTTGTAACCTAATGATATTTTACGTGATCTATCACGGAAAGAGAGCAATATCTTAGATTCGAATCAATTTATTTACATTTCCAAAATTTTACTCTCCTTAGTATCTTTCCACTCTAGAAAAAAAAAAGAAACATTGCGTTCCTCAAATGCTTACACGTTGACTTTGGACTATTTTTAAATTCAGCTCACAAATACACATTAACAACTCACAAAATATTACTCTTTCTTGACTTGGTATGGATGGAACTTGGAATCTATCTAATGCTTACGCAGCTGCAAACACAGTGCATCGATGGAACTTGGAATCTTCAAGTATTTAAAAGAATGTCTCTTGACATGATCAAAGGAACACAAACCACGCCGATGCTGACTCTTCACATTTTTTGTTTTTTTGTACGTACTATTTTTTATATATAATAATAATATGATGTCCGAATTTTTTTTTTCTCGCTAATTTTTTTTAAAATTTCACTGTGTTAAAACTTGAATTCCAACCTAATTAAGTAATATCTCATAAATTTTAAAGTGCGCAGTTATTATTTTAAAACTCGAACATAAAATGTTAAAGCATCAATATGAATCCTAAATCGACTCTAATGTGTACTCTTATTTCTACCGACTATTTATTTGTCTGTACCTACTATTTAATCTAAACATACTTCGTTTTTAAATAGGTACTAAAGGTAAGCAATTTGTGAAAGCAAAGCAAAAATAGGACTCTACATTATTAATCATTAAAGGTATGAGAAAGCGATATCATGGAGATATATGGGTGACAAGCGTCAGGCGTAACTACGAACTTTGTTGGTCCCATTCCAACTTCAGGCCAGCCAGCTGGCCGCCCTCCAAAGCTTGAAAGCTGACACAAACCTACCATTTTAGCATAACAAAATCCTTCCTGACCTGGTATGGTCCGAATTGGGCCAGCTTCGTTAGGGCAGTCTTAGTCCAGTTAATTTTAGGGCCGTGTTAGGCCAAGTTCAGCCCGCTCGGCCATTTTTACTTAAAAATACGAACAATATTTACTATTTTCTTTCTTTCTTTCTTTTTTAGCAAATTATATAAAAAAAAAATCTATAGTTTATAAAATATTTTAGTGAAATTTCTATAATTTAAAAGCTTCCAATATCAATTCTATAGTTTTCTGAAAGTTTTTAAAAAATTCAAAAAAATAGTAAAAAATTAGAAAAATATAAAATTTTGAGAGAAAAATGTAACAAATACAAGAGAGTCCAAATTAATAAAAAAAATGAGAAATATTTTTTAAAATATTAAAAAAAAAAAATTTTTAAAAAAAGTTGTGAATAAAATTTTGCTATTTTTACTATTTTATTTTAATTTTTTTAGCTATTACAAAAATTAAAATTGCAACATTCAAGGAACTATAAGGTTGATATTGCAAACTTTTAAATTATAAAGGAGTTAAGTGGAACATTTGACAAACTATAGGGTTTTTTTATGTAGTTTAACTTTAACCCCTCTATTTTTCCTTTTGTTAATGCTGTTACATTTTAATATTAAATATAGTAATTCATGTTAAACTTACTTTATTAACTATGTCAGAAAAATAAGAAGTCGGCTTAAACGGACGTTAAACAATTCAATAACACTTATAAAGGTAACAAATTCTAAGCAAATAATAAGCAAAATTTCAAGATATGTTTTCAGTTACGTGAGCCTAAATTCCAGGCTAATAAAAACGCGGAGCCATTTGTGGTGACGATGGCATATATAAATATGGAAAATAGTAATGATACAGAGTGGGTTTAGGGTTAAGAAGTTAAGAAAAAAACCCACTTCATCTATTTTTCATAACTGAAAATAAAATTTGAAAAGAAAAATCAAAATTATTTCAAAAATGGATGAGAATATTGTGGATATTTATTTTGACGATTCGCAGTTGGATAACGTTTATCAATTTGATGATTCGGCCAATATTTCGTTAAGAATTTCATTGATGTTGTGGAAGAGCAGCAGAGTTATGTGATGTTTCTGCTATAGTCATAGAATGTGAGAAGGATGAAATTGTAAAGGACACATATAAGAAAGAAGATTGTGTGGAAGATACAGGAGGAGGAGAAGAAGTTTCGCCATTGAAGATTGTGGATGATAAAGTGGAATGTGGACTTTCAACTTCACATGGAGATATGATTTACTAACTCTTAAAACTGTTGTTAGAGACCTCAATGTTGATCTCCTCCTCAGTGGAATGTCTTTAATTCTCTCCAAATTAAAATCAACCTTTTTCCTATCACAATTATGGACTTTACCATTAGCATAATGGTGATTACCTGAATCTCTTGCCCGTTTTCTGATCCTCTATATTGTGCGGATGCCCACACCATATAGCTCTGACACCTCCCTCGTTGTTGTTGTCTTCAACTTGCCATCTTCACTCCTCTCCAGCAGCATTGCGTAGACAGCCAGACGTTCATCGAGTGTTAGCCCCTTCTGGTGAGCTAACCAAATGTCACCACCAAACACTCAAATGAAAGGCGAAAATGATTGAAAATAAATTAAATAGGACAGTTGGATAAAGTATTTAAGTACTTAGTGGGTCGCTACTATGGTTGTTCATCGTCGCCGGAGAAGGTAGAAGACAATTGTTCAAGGCCAAGATAGTTGGCTTAAGGAGATTCAAGGATCCCGATTGAGATAGTTGGGGTTGGGCTGCCTTATGGAGGAGACACTGAAACATGATTTAAGTATGGTATGAGAGAAGTCATCCAAAATTTTCAGAGAGATACATTGTTATTGTTATTGAATTGAAACGGGGAGGGAGATATGGAAGAAGTAACCTGTGTGTAATAAATAATCGAAAATAGGGGGAAGGAAATGTAATTTGAATTTGGCCAAATTTTTCAGTTAATCGAAATGTCCAAATTTGAGCGGGATCTAAAGTTTAGGGTTGGAGAGTAGAGAAAGTTGGAGGAAGACACGACAGTGAAGAGAGATTGATTTATTTTTTTTTGAATGAGCTGGGTTTCGAAAATTTAAAATTTGATTTGAATTTCAAAAACCAAGACGTTGGCCCATGTGTCAGACGAATGTTGGGCTAGTCAATGCAGGATGCAGCCGGTCTTAATTATCACGGTTGTGGGTCCAACATTTATTAAAAAAAGACGGAGGGAGTATGTGGGAACCATTATTAGTTTAGGATTGATCCCAATAGTAAAAACTGATTTTGAGAAATGTGAAACTTTTAGAAAGCAAAAATCACAAAAATGCCTCCTAAAGAAGTGGAAAGAAATACTCCCTCTGGCTTAATATATTTGACGCCCGCACTGTTCATACGCGTCTCGAGGAGGCGGGATGACACACTATTTGACCCCAAAAAATTCCGTACTTTTTTTCGAATGTACGTTAATTCTTAATATACGTTCGAGAAAAAGTACGGAATTTTTTGAGGTCAAATAGTGCGTTATCCGGCCTCCTCGAAACGCGTGTCTACAGTACACGCGTCTATTATAAAAGGCCAGAGGGAGTAATGAACTGTTAAAGGGAGTAATACATACTGACATATGTGAACTTGAAGGAATTTTAACTCAGTAGAGAGAATGAATATTTTATCACTTTTATCGATAATTTTTCTTTAATTTGATGAAAAATAAAGTGATGCTTTAAAAAAAATCAAAGAATTTCTTCAAGAAGTTGAAAATCATTTCTGTAGAAAAATTAAAAGAGCAAGAAGTGATAGAACTTAGAAGTCATGAGTATGGTTCTGATGAATTCAACTCACTTATGCAATCATATACTCCCTCCTGCATTCAATAGATGTCATTTTAGCTGTGGGCACAGAGATTAAGAACAACCCTATTTGTCCTATTAAATGACCAGCATACCCCTCTGCAATTGGGTTTCTTTTCTTGCTTCTCTCTCCTCTACTTCCGCTCCTCTGCTTCCTTTGAAAACACCCAATTCTTGCATCAACCTCTTAACAACATTTCCATTACGATCTTGTAATTTGATTTGTTTGAAACACCCAACTCTTGCATCAATCTGATTTACAAAACTTCCATACCGACCCCTATGGCTACTATTTCTTACAAAATTTGAGGTTTCAAGAATGGTATATGAATTATAAAAAGAAGAGTGATTTATACTAATAATAAGTAATGGGTCAGGAATCAATCTTTTGCAGAAAACAAAAATGGGTCAGATCTCATGGAAGAACAAGAACAAGAATGGGTCATCTAACTGTTATTATAATGGGTGGTCTCACCTTGGGCAGCAACAACCAACTTCAATCAAGAGCAATGATAGAGTGTATTTATGCATGATTTTCTCTCCATTATTTCATCAATTTAAGGCATGATTCTATTAATTTACCCTTGTTTTCATTACTATTGCAGATCTAGGCCTAAAAAGGGAGTTTATGCAAAAACATGCGTTTTTGGAGCATTTTGAGCGTTTTCGAGCTTCAAGACCACAGTCGAGGTCCCGAGTCCAGAATCGCGTTCAAGGTCCCGAATGGATTCGGGACCTCGAAGGGCGAAGAATGACATTTCCACGTGTCCTCTTCCCAGACCTTCCATGTGCCTCCTCTGACACTGTTCCGACAGTCTGCACTGATCACAAAATACCTACCCCTCTGACCATTGCAGGCCTTGAGCCCATTCCAGACCTGCCCAAAGCTGGAAAAATCAGACAGCTTTATGCTTTTTCAGCTTTGTGCTTTAAGGAACATGGATCCACTTTTTTAGGCTTTCAATTAATGCTTTTTGTCCCTAGTTTTAGGCTGAAGATATTTTGTGCTTAGAGCTCTACTATATAAAGGGCATCTAAGAGTAGTTTAGGATATCTTGGATTATCCATGATCATGTAGTTTTAGTTTTCTTAGACTTCTCTCTAGTTTATCTCTCTAGTTCTTGTTAGCTCATCTTCAACCTTGCCGCCGGGCTCTAAACGGATTTTTTAGTAACAAAGTCTTCTTCCCTTCATCTATTTATTTACTTGTTATGCTTTCTTTAATTGTTATTTATTTATATTTAAGCATGAGTAGCTAAATTCCTAGTTCTTGGCAAGGCTGATTCAAGGGTTGCAGGGGCAGATTCGAGGCCTTAATGTGCTTAAAATATTCTTGATGCTATATTCAACTATTCATCGGTTTAATTATATCTTTGCATGATTTAATTTGAGGCTTGATCAACCGATAATTATCTTGTGTAAAGGCTGCCATTTATGTGATGAATACGGAAGGAAAATTGCATGAGTAAGTAGGCATTTGTTTAGTCTTGACTGTGTCAAAGTGGTCTTGAATAGATAGGTTGGGTAGTTGATTAGGGCTGGGTCACGAGCTTGACAAACTGAGGGACTTTAGCTCTAGATCTGTCTTTTCTTAGCTTCATGGGCAGTTTGAGTATGGCCCTCCCGCATTCGTGCCTGGAGGGATGGCAAACTGTCAAGACTACCTCATATGTGGAAACGGGGGGTAGTTTCTCTTAAGAGAAAAGTAGGGGATATCCGAGGAATCTGGTCCCCATGTCATTTCTATGACGTCTTGAATAGAATACCCTTGAGCTGATGACGATCTGGTCCCGAATGCAACCCAAGAATGCCTTTGCTAAGAATCCTTCTTCATCTGATTATTTGTGGTTATTACCTTCTGTTTTATCGTTCTTGACCTGATTTACTGCTTGGTTCTTTTTTACCATTCGGGACCCCGAACGTGACATTCGGGACCCCGAACCTTGCTTTCTTAGATAAACTTGTTAGCTCCAAATCTCTCTTGACCAACTCGTTTGGTCAAGTAAAACCCCCCCTGATTGTTACTTTTTGTGTCTTTGTCCCCCGAATACATTCAAGACCTTGAATCCATTCAAGACCTTGAATTCTGTTTTGTTTATTTTATTGTTTTATTTTATAATCTGGCCTTGTCTAGTGTAAGTCTTCACCAATCTCTGTGGATCGATCCTCTTGCCACTGTCTTCAATCTATTTTGTTGCATGTGATAAGTTGTAATAATTTGTTTGATCCCGCCCTCTCCTAGCGCGTTATCAAAATGGCGTCGTTGCCGGGGATTGGTGTTAAGTCTTGCCCTAGACAAGTCCGGATTTTTGTTTTATTTTATTTCTTTCTTTAAATGTCTTATTTTAATTCTTATTCTCATTCACCCTCTTTTCCTCAGCATTTTACTCCCAACTCCCCGTGCTGGAATCAAGGAAATTTCAGCTATGGAGTGCATTCTAGACCTGGGTATCAATATTTTCAGCCTCCACAACCTCCTCAAGGCACAGGGTTATCCCAAGGAAATCTGGCTGCATTAATTGGCATGGTTAATCAATTTAAAGAGACCCTTCGGGAGCAGAGGCGCCAAGAGTATCTTGAAGAAAACTTCACATCCTTGCCCGCTCATCTTGACCTCGACGTTGCCCCAGCTCCCGAATCCGATAAGGAGAGGTTGATTAACATGGAAAATCAATTAAAAGAGCTAACTTTAGAAATGCAGGAGCTTAAGGAGCAGTGGCGTCAAGAGGACATTGAAGTTGAGGTCTCGAATCGGATTCAAGACCCCGACGATGCCACTTCTGCTGCTCCCGAACAGATCCCAGATCCTCGGGACCTCGAAGAAGTTCCAGCTCCCGAACCAAAAACTTTAGCTCTCTTGCCCAATCAAACAGTGGATCACCCTATCACTCCTATAGAACAACATTTGCAGCACTTAGATAGTGACGACTATTCAAGTGAAGAGGAGAGTTTCTCCACCACCACCCTATGGGAGTTACCATATGAGCGTCATGACCAAGATGATGAGTCTTATGGGATAGAGGACCTTTTCATGCCTATGGATGAGCTAAAATTGGAGGATTCAGGATGCTCTCCTTTGGAGTCAAGAGCCAATATGGACTACACAGACATCGAGGTCCCGAAGTTGAGCAACAGTGACGAGCTTCAAGGCCTCGAAGCAGAATCAAGGGCAGAAACCATTTTCCAGCCGGGAGAGATTGTGAATGAGGATTCAAGGGCGACTGAGGATGAGGATTTAAGTGAGATTGAGGAGGAGAAAATTGAGGACTTGAGCCTTTCATCGTGCCCTCGATCTAAAGTCATTATGGGTGAAAGGGAGATTTTAAAACTTTTTGATTATATTGATCCTTTTCTTGAATCACCTTCCACTCATAACAATTTTTTTCTATTAATTTTGCAGCAGCCCAAATTAATATTTGACTCATATCATGGCCGCATGCAAGATTTTTTGCTACAAGATCATCCACTCCATGCGATAATTCACATCAAACTAAGAGGATGGAAAGCATTTAGTAGAATTGGATGAAGGAAACTTGAAGAGTCGAGGCCCCGACTATAATCAAGGCCAAGTGTGGGGAAATCCCACGGATTCCTAACCCTCTTTCCTCCTTTCCTTTTAATTTTTCAATTCCAAGTCAAACTTAGTTTTTTTTCTTTATGCACACTTCTTATGTTCCCTATGTAGTTTTAATTAGCTTTGTCTCCTTCCCTCCTCATTTAATTCTCTTGTCCCCTCCTTTTTCAAACCCCATTAATTCCCCATTTAATTTAGCTTTTTATGTTCCCTATGGTAGCTTTAATTAGCTTTGTCTCCTTCCCTCCTCATTTAATTCTCTTGTCCCCTCCTTTTTCAAACCCCATTAATTCCTTTTCTTTTGCCTTCTTTCCCCCCTTTTTTCAAATTCAAATTCAAAAAAATCAAAAAAATCAAAAAAATCAAAAAAATCAAAAAAAAAAAAAAAAAAAGGAAAAAAAATCTCACTTTTTTTTCTCTGATTTGTACAGGTGTCGGGTATCAGCTTTTTCAGGAACTCCCGCCCTCTCCTAGCGCGCCACGTGGAATCCGTCATTCGAGACCCCGACACCTGTTTCTGATTCGAGACCCCGAATCCATTCAGGACCCCTAAGTCAAGGCCTTGACGTTAACTAAGGCGCTTCGTGGGAGGCAACCCACGTTTCTTTCCCTTCTTTTTCGGCTTTCATTTATTCTATTTTTATTTTCATATGCCCTTGTTGGAGTCCCTTCTTCACATTGAGGACAATGTGTTGCCTAAGTGTGGGGAGGGTTTTATCTGCCTTATTTGTTTACTTTGCGTGACTGCATGTTTCAAGGTCCCGAATTTTTATTTCAAGGTCCCGAATGTTTTTTCGGATTTTTATCTTTATTTGCTGCCTAGTTTTTGAAAACACCCCAATGATGGACACACACCTGACTTATGCACATAGAATGAAAATGCTGTCTATAGTCAAGGTCCCGAATATTCCATAATTTGCCTGTTGCACCTTATATCTGTTTCAAGACCTAGACACCAGTGGTCACGAATCAGCACCTTGTGAGCATTTGAGCCTTCATGCCTATATTTATTGTTTGAGTGATAGATGCATGACTAGGTACTGGCTGGGTTTGCATGATATCCATGGGTATAGACACATTTAGATATAGGAAAGCAGCAAAAAGATTAAGTCCTCGCATCGAATTGTTCTCTCTCATTTTTCTTCTATTCTGTTTTTTTCTTGACCCCGAATCCCTTCTTGACCTCTCCAATTCTAACCACTTGAATTTTCTTTGATCTTTCTCTTGGCAGGTGAGCGATATTGTTGGGAGCACCATCGAGGGCTAGACTAGACAAACGAAGCAGCAAAGGCAAAGTGTGGGGATCCCGCAAAAATTCAAGACCCTGAATGCTAGCGCCGATTCGAGACCTCGAAGCTAAAACAAAGAAATCAAGGGCAGACCAGAACGAAAAATCACTTCCCACCCACAGCAAAACACAAGTGTGGGGAAGTGAAATCAGAATATCTAGCCCCCGAAGAACAAGGTCTCAATCCTCAATTCAGATCTCTCTCTCTCTCTCGAAAAAAAAAAAAAAAAAAATAAGAAAAAGAAAAAATGAAAAAAAATAGAAAAACACAAATATAAATAAAAGAGAGAGAGAAGAGACCAAATTTCATAGAGAAGAGGAAAATCAGCAGCCAGCATCCATTCAAGGTCCCGAGCCTAGGTCCCGAATGAAGAAAGTAAGGATCCCCCTCGAAGAAGAAAAGCCTAGTCTAGCTTTTGCTCCAGCAACATTGTCTCACCATTTCGATTCTTTCTTACCAAGGGAGCGTTCCAGGTTCGAGTTGGTTTAACCACCTTCTCATTTCACTTCCTTACTCTCCCTCTTCTCCACTTTTTCTTCTCATTATGCTTCTTCCATTCCCTCTTATCATTTATTCTCTTTGTTCCCCCTTCTTGCCCCCGATGCGAAGTCTTTTGATTGCTAGATTGCCTATGCATGTGTCTAATGTACTCGGATTGATGTGCAAACTTGATTTTGTGCCGTGTTATTGCACACTTGAGTGTTTAAACACCTAACCTTGTTCACGAGTATGAGTGCAAATACTAATCCATGTGAGGACTGCTGGTGAATAGGCTGATGTGGAAAAGTCTTTTCTTAAGGGTCGTTATCCTTCTGATTTGATGTAGGTGTATCTAGGCGAAGTCTGTTTTCATTCGGGGTCCCGAATCTTGTCAAGCATGCTTATTCTCTGTGCTATGGTTTGGTGTGTCTGTTCTGTTTTGGGACTGTTTTAAATTTTGTGAATGCTCGAGGGCGAGCATTGGGCAGTGTGGGGATATTTGATAGAGTGTATTTATGCATGATTTTCTCTCCATTATTTCATCAATTTAAGGCATGATTCTATTAATTTACCCTTGTTTTCATTACTATTGTAGATCTAGGCCTAAAAAGGGAGTTTATGCAAAAACATGCGTTTTTGGAGCATTTTGAGCGTTTTCGAGCTTCAAGACCACAGTCGAGGTCCCGAGTCCAGAATCGCGTTCAAGGTCCCGAATGGATTCGGGACCCCGAAGGGCGAAGAATGACATTTCCACGTGTCCTCTTCCCAGACCTTCCATATGCCTCCTCTGACACTGTTCCGACAGTCTGCACTGATCACAAAATACCTACCCCTCTGACCATTGCAGGCCTTGAGCCCATTCCAGACCTGCCCAAAGCTGGAAAAATCAGACAGCTTTATGCTTTTTCAGCTTTGTGCTTTAAGGAACATGGATCCACTTTTTTAGGCTTTCAATTAATGCTTTTTGTCCCTAGTTTTAGGCTGAAGATATTTTGTGCTTAGAGCTCTACTATATAAAGGGCATCTAAGAGTAGTTTAGGATATCTTGGATTATCCATGATCATGTAGTTTTAGTTTTCTTAGACTTCTCTCTAGTTTATCTCTCTAGTTCTTGTTAGCTCATCTTCAACCTTGCCGCCGGGCTCTAAACGGATTTTTTAGTAACAAAGTCTTCTTCCCTTCATCTATTTATTTACTTGTTATGCTTTCTTTAATTGTTATTTATTTATCTTCAAGCATGAGTAACTAAATCTTTAATTCTTAGCAAGGCTGATTCAAGGGCTGTAGGGGCAGATTCGAGGCCAAAACGTGCTTAATATATTCTTGATGCCATATTCAATTATTCATCGATTTAATTACATCTTTGCATGAATTAATTTGAGGTCTGATCAACTAAGAATTATCTTGTGTAAATGCTGCCATTTATGTGATGAATACGGAAGGAAAATTGCATGGAACAAGTAGGCATCTGTTTAGTCTTGACTGTGTCAAAGTGGTCTCGAATAGATAGGGTGAGTAACTGATTAGAGCGAGGTCACGAGTCTGACAACTGAGGGACTTTTAGCTCTAGATCTGTCTTTTCTTAGCTTCATGGGCAGTTTGAGTATGGCTCTCCCGCATCCGTGCCTGGAGGGATGGCAAACCGTCAAGACTACCTCATATGTGGAAACGGGGGGTAGTTTCTCTTAAGAGAAAAGTAGGGGGCATCCGAGGAATCTGGTCCCCATGTCATTTCTATGACGTCTTGAATAGAATACCCTTGAGCTGATGACGATCTGGTCCCGAATGTAACCCAGAGTGGCTTTGCTAAGAATCCTTCTCTAATTGATTATTTGCGTTTATTTTCCTTCTATTTTATTATTTCTGGAATTATTTGCTGATTTGCTTGTTTTACCATTCGGGACCTCGAACGTGACATTCGGGACCCCGAATTTTGCTTTCCTAGATAGAATTTGTTAGCTCCCGAAATCTGCCTTGGCTAGCTCGTTCAGCCAAGTAAAACCCCCCCTGATTGATACTCTCCGTGCTCTTGTCCCCCGAATACATTCAAGACCTGGTCTTGAATCAGTTTCTCTCCATCCAGCCCTTGAATTCGGTTTTGTTTTGTTTCTTTTATTGTTTTATTTTATAATCTGGCCTTGTCTAGTGTAAGTCTTCACCAATCTCTGTGGATCGATCCTCTTGCCACTGTCTTCAATCTATTTTGTTGCATGTGATAAGTTGTAATAATTTGTTTGATCGTGCCCTCGACAAGCGCGTTATCAAGCAATCTCAAGAGATCTACAAGGACAACAACAGTAGTAGTGGAAGATAATGAGTAAGACTTCACCAGAAAGATTCAATCTTTGTAGGTTTAGAGATGTGATAGAGAGTGATGGTGAGGTGTTGCAGCTGATTCCTGTCCAATTGCAGTGATGGGTCTCGGAATTGTTGGACCAACACAAACGTCAATCGCCAGTGAACACATCTCCGTCTCGGTCGGATCTGCCACCCAACACCACCGTCGGCAACCATCGTCACTGTCGTCGAATTACCCGCACAAAACCCATCTCTTTCATCACCGACAGACCCACTGCCACCCATCACCACCCTCGGCACCACCCACACAAAAAGAGAAAGAGACGGCGAAGATGGTGAAGAGTGTTAGATCTTCCTCATCTCTCTCGAATTTATTGGAAACAAAAAAAAAAAAAACAGAAAAGAAAAAGAAAAGAACAAAAAAGAAAGAAAGAGACGGTGAAGATGGTGATGAGAAAGAGAGGAAATTGGGAGATGAGGGCAGGATTGGAAAGAGGGTAACAAAATTGCATTGGAAAAAGAAAACGACATCTATTTTCAAGTAACGAAAATGGGCCTAAAACGACATCTATTGAATGCAGGAGGGAGTAGAATTCAATTCACGTCTCCACTATGCGGATGAAATGGAGAATAAAATTCATGTCCCCTCACTCACCAAAAAAACGGAAAGAACCTTAATTTGGTTCTTTATTGTTGTTTTGACATGACATCCATCCCCAATTTAGGCCTTTTTTTTCTCTCTTTGGACCTTTTCCATCGAGGCTCAGTTACCCCCCTTCTTTAACTCTTACTGTCCGCTTCACATGTCCCTCGAAAAAAGGAAAAGAAAAGAAAGGTAATAGCCTAATAGTACTCCAATGACATTCAAGCAAATGATATCTTACACCCGTATCTTCTCACTCCACTTTCAGTAAATGATTTTAATTCATATTTAAGGTTTGTGTTTGAAAATGAAAAAAATCATACTAGAAAAATTATCTCTGTAAAATTCGATTATGTTTAAACGAAACTTATTTCATGGTAGGATGATAGCTAGAAAGGATACGAAAAAAGATTGAAAATGAATATCTTACATATATATTAAGATACTCAACTCAAACACACTCGGTATAACTGGTTCAATAATCTCAACTCTTAAGTAAAACATTATTATTTGATTCTTATATATGAAATATTCACTTACTATGAATACTTTATTTTTTAATAGACTAAATTGGAATAAATTTTATTAATTCTGTCCGTAAATTTAAGAGTATATACAATTGAGACTTAAATAATTGTCATCTTTGTTTACTTTTTTTTATTTATTTTCGCGTCAATTTTATTGGTAATTCATCATTATTCTCATTATCTAATATTTTGAATAAAGTAAAATATTATTTTATTCAAAATATTAGATAATGAGAATAATGATGAATTACCAATAAAATTGACGCGAAAATAAATAAATAAAAAGTAAATAAAGTCCCATGGAGGATCGGTACCTACAAAGTCCCGATCCTGTTATATGCCAAGGATTAGGTCGAATTTCTTGGATATTTGGATAATGGGGCCACATATTATTCTTTCTTGTGGGCTAGAAGCGATGGACTGATGAATATTCTTACACCCTTCCTCTTCCTGGTCTGATTCTACACTTCTACATCTGGGTTGTTGAATTCTTCTAATGATCAGTCATATTAGAAAAATTTAAACCGTTTAATAAAATTAGACGGATAAAATTAAAAATTCAAGTAATTAATGAGTTGACCGCTTATTGAATTTTATTGACTGGTCAACTCATTAATGACTTGAATTTTTAATCTCATCTGTCCAATTTTATTGAACGGTTCAGATTCTTCTAACATGGCGGGTCATATTCAAGAGAAAATTAGAGGAATCGGATCCGTTTTAGTATATATGGATTTGGACGGTGTTTTTTTTTCTTTGCTAGCAAAAAAAAAAAATTATTATTATTTATTTTGTTTGAGTATCTCATTATTACATTTATATGGAATTATTACATTTATCAATATTATCCATTTAGTAGTATCAAATTAAAATAAGATATCTTAGACTCAGTATTTACAAGTTGCCCAAGTGCGTACATATCAACTAGTATTCCTCAATTAGTGAGGACATAAAATCTTCTGTAAACTTTTGCATATGAATCAAGTTGCTCGAGACTTATCTTGCGTATTTTTCCATTTATTTATCATTTAAAAATAAGCACTACTCATTTTACAAAAACTATTGCACAATTGATTTTTCATTACAAATTATATATAATAATTAAAATATTAATTGAATATAAAATGAAATTAATATTAACTTATAATTAACAACAAAAATATTGAACCATAAAATGAATACAATAAAATTTCAAATGAAACTCACCTTTACATGTTATAACTACTGAAAGGAAACAAAAAATACAATGAACAAAAGAGAATTAGAAAATAGTAGCTTGCTAGCCAAAGTGGGTGTGAAAGTGAGTGAGTAGGTGCGAAAGTAGTTAAAAGAAGTTTTGTGACAACTTCTTAGTTGTATAGGACTTTGCTATCTTTTGAAATTCTATTAACCACCAGATGGTTGGAATACTTAATTTAATATAAAAATTAATATAAGTTTAATGTAATAAAATTAATATGTAATGAATATTAGGACTTGTGATAATTAAGATTAAAATTATTCATTTTTTATTTTTATTTTACCTATTATTTATACCTATTATTTTACCTATTATTTATACAAACCTAGTCTCAATTTATAGATCTCAAAAAATTAAAAATAATGGTATATTTTTTATAAAATTATTTTCAGTATTTATTATAAAAAAACTCATTTAAAAAATGAGGGGGGAAATAAATAATGCACTAGCCAATGGGGTTCCCACTGTCAGTTTAACCCCGGTACCAAATTTTGGTACCGGGATCATCCTATGCTAAATTTGGTCCACATTTAACACCCTGCTGCACCCAAAAAAGAGAGGATTTGACACCCTTTTGATACCCAGCCGCCGATGGTCTTATAGTTTTATAAGATGTTCCTAAATATATTTTATTAATTTTTATAATTTTTTAAGATAATTCTAAATATTCTAAATTTATAGTATTTTTTATATTAGAAATTAAAAAAAGTAAAGAAATATATAACTCAATAAAGTAATATGCGCCCTTCCTAAATATTTTTTAGTTTAGCTTCGCTTTGGGCTATATGTTGAGTCATCTTTAAAAGCTGCTTATTACATAAAAATAAATGAAAAATTAAACAAAAACTCTCTTATCAGTTTCTAAGAAACTTAACATATTAGAAAGGGTCATCTCCTAACAAAAAAATGGTTGGAGAGATAAAAACTCCCTCGCAAAGCAAAACTCGCTAACTTTCCACTAAAACAACACATAAACTAAACACTTGTCACATGTTTCCAATTAACAAATATTAACAATTTGATTAAACTAAATAAAAGTTAGAGGTTATGATATTGGCAAAGGAATGACACCAAAGATTAAAAAAAGGGGGAAAGAGTAGCGCTAAGCTAACCACGTCCTTTAAATGTCTTTAAGGAGTATTTATGTTAAAGCAAAGCTTCCCCGCCCAACGTGGGCCGTTTCCACCCTCACAAGAGTCACAACAACAAACTGTCACTCTCCCGCATCATAAAGACAATATACCTGCTTTTTGTACTCGCACCAACACTCCACCACATAAAAATTCAACAAACAATACAAATCACAAAACCAGAATTTTTAAAAAATAAACCCTAAATTTCTTTCTCTTCAAACAAATTATGGGAGGAGAGGGAGAGATTGGTTCAATTGGGGCGCTTGTCCCTGCTCTGAAATCTGAAGGGTCCCCTCCATTATCAACCACCTCCAACAAGCCAGCAGCTTCTTCAATGGCCGCTGCTGCTTCTGCTGCCGAGGTTGACAGAGACATGCTCTGCCCTGTCTGCATGCAGATCATCAAAGATGCTTTCCTCACTTGCTGTGGCCATAGCTTCTGCTACATGTGCATTGCCACCCATTTGAGAAATAAAAGTGACTGCCCTTGCTGTGCTCATTACCTCACCATCAATCAAGTCTTCCCCAATTTCCTCCTCAATAAGGTTCTCTTTTCTTTTTTCATTATTGTTTTAGGGTCCTTACTTTTTTGATTGATTTGTCTAAAAAGGGAATTTAGGAAGATAACTTTTGATTTTTGGTTTGTTTATATGTTGCATTTCAATTTGATTGTAGTTGGTGGAGAGAACTTCCGCTCGCCAATTGACCAAGAATGCAACCCCTTTTGAGCATCTCCGTCAGGCATTACAACAGGTGTTGTTTTTTAGTGTTTCATTTTGCAACAATTTTTAGCATTTTCATTCTGTTGTGGAACTGGAACGTAACTATTAGACTGTCTTGATTGTAGTTTTCAATTTACTGAAATGAATCTTTACTCTGGTTCTTGGACTTCAGGGTCGTGAAGTTTCTGTTAAGGAGTTAGATGGACTCTTGACCATGCTTGCAGAGAAGAAGAGGAAAATGGAGCAAGAAGAAGCTGAGACAAATATGCGCATCTTACTCAATTTCTTGCATTGCCTCAGGAAGCAAAAGCTTGAAGAGCTCAACCAGGTGGGGTCCTTGAACACTCACATTCATTATACATGGCTTACTTCATAATTGGATCAGTTGAGTGCGTGCTGGCTGTTTCATCAGTAACAATGATCGTTTGGATTGTTGACAGTCGTCCTTCCTTTATTTTTGCAGATTCAGGCAGATCTTCAGTACATCAATGAGGACATACATTCTGTAGAGGGTCATAGGATAGAATCGTACAGGGCTAGAGATAGCTGCTCATTAAAACTAAGGATGCATCTGGAGGATCCAAATTCAGAATGTTCCACTCAACCAGGATCTAGTGTAGCAAGAAAGAGTAGGGTACACGCACAGGTTAGTGATATTGGAATTTTCATTTTTTTTCCGTTATGTGCTTCAGTAGTTTGCTTATTTCATTGTAATCAAGCCGACACTGAGAGTATATTATGGCTTCAACTTTTTCCGGCTCTCTTGCTGAGCAATAAATAAACAAGGGTCATCCCAATGGACATGTTCCTTAATAGGCTTCATCCTATTTCATTGTTACCCATTCCAAAAGTTGTGATTCCTTGAGCCTAATGACCTCTGAAAAATCATTGGGGAATTAAAGATTTGAAGCATAATATGGACCAGTAAATACTAATGTTCTACAATTGAGTATTTAATTTGATGTGTTGTCTCATTTTCAGTTTAATGATCTACAAGAGTGCTATTTACAAAAGCGGCGATGTTGGAGTAGACAAGGAACTAAACAACAAGGTAGGGAAGGATATAATCCTGGCCTAGAGGATTTCTATTCTGTGCTCTCCACTTTCACCAGATACAGGTAGATATAGCTTTGGCTATTGACTATAATTTTGTATTTTCAGTTTCGTTAGTGTCCTGTCTATTAAAATGCTTTATGTTTTTGTTACTTATGGTTTCCTTTTGTTTTTTTTTTCACTAGTCAATTGAGGGTGGTTGCTGAACTTAGACATGGTGATCTTTTCCACACTGCTAATATTGTCTCTAGGTGAGCCAATATTTATGGTATTCTTCATCAGTTCATTTTAGTCACCTGTCTATAGGCAAAAATTCTGCCAAAGCAGCTTCTGTTGTCACATGTGACATTTTCAATGGCACGATTTGAGATTCAAACCTTCCGACTACCATATAACCACATATTAACTATGGCCATAAATTCAGTGTCATTCCACTACTGCATTATTTTCTAACATTCTCATCCACAAAATAAAAATGGAATTGCAATTTCTTTTGCAGTATAGAATTTGATCGGGATGATGAATTGTTTGCTACTGCTGGAGTTTCTAGGCGCATAAAGGTTTTTGAATTTTCCTCGGTAAGTGTCAGATAGCATCCCGGACTTAATTAGTCAAGTCTTCATTTTATGTGGTTTCCTACACTTCTGGACAAACTCTTACCCCTAAATCATTGCATGCTGACTGCAACAGGGTTTCGTGTTTTCTTGTGCATTTTTGGGTTGTTCGCTTACCCAAATTGGCAATAAGAAGCCATTAAGATTTGTTGCATTCCATGTGCTACAGCTGCTTTTTCCTACTGAGATATCTAACTTCTTTTATTCTTTTGATTACTGCCATTCTATTTAGGATTTGTTTCTTTTGGGTACAGTGCTTAATGTGGCATTTTCTCTGAATTGTTTCTTCAGTGTATGTCCACTGATGACTATGAAGAACCGTGGCATTTATCAATAGCAAGTATCTGATCAACCCTGTGGTCTCTGCCCTTTCCAGGTAATGAATGAACCAGCAGATGTGCATTGTCCTATTGTGGAAATGCCCACGCGATCAAAACTTAGTTGCTTGAGTTGGAACAAGTGTAATAAAAGCCATATTGCAAGCAGTGACTATGATGGCATCGTAACTGTTTGGGATGTGTCCACTCATCAGGTATAGGTGGTTTTGTTTTCTTGTATATTTCATTGTCATGGATTGGGCAGCTATTTACTGTAGGCAATGGTCTTTGAGTTTTACTAAATTACCATTTCCTTATTGTTTTCTGAATAATTTATTAAATCACATTCAAAATACTTTCTTCCAATTAGAGTGTGATGGAATATGAGGAGCATGAAAAGCGAGCTTGGAGTGTTGATTTTTCACGCACAGAACCTACAATGCTTGTTTCTGGCAGTGATGACTGCAAGGTGAGTTTAAGTACTCTCTGTCCGTATCTAAGTTTTGAAGGAACATTACATTTATAACAGGCTGAAGGTCTGGTGGGTAAAAAATACCACATCGGAAAGAAATGTCCTAACAGATGTTTGCCAAGTTTTCCGATATATATTATTATTAACCAGCAAAGTAGAAAGATCTTATAGAAGATGCATTTTTGTTTGTCTCAATCTAAAGATTGGTTTTGTTGAGCTACTCTGTTTTTTCTATATTCAACAGGTCAAAGTTTGGTGCACAAGGCAAGAAGCAAGCGTTCTCAACATTGATATGAAAGCAAATATTTGTTCTGTGAAATATAATCCTGGGTCCAGCATTCACATAGCTGTATGTCACAGTAGAATTCTCATCGGTTCAACTCTCTCATATCCTATCTCAACATTGTTTGATGAACACAAACAATTTTCCGTTTGTTTTCTCCTCCTTGTTTTTCACCATTTGTCATGGTATTTTCCTTCAACCACTTTTGTAGGAAAGGCTAACTTGGTAAAATCATTAGCATCATCCATGATGGAATGAGAATATAGAGATGGTATTGATAATATTCTGAATTTTTCAGGTGGGTTCTGCCGATCACCACATCCACTATTATGACTTGAGAAATGTTAGTCAACCGCTGTATGAGTTCAGTGGCCACAGGAAAGCAGTTTCATATGTGAAATTTTTATCAAGCAATGAACTGGTTTCTGCATCGACAGACAGCACATTGCGATTGTGGGATGTAAAGGAAAACGCACCGGTAAGTTTTGGCATTTCTAATGCTTCACGTCATATGCTCTTCAACTTACATATTAATCAAACTTGATTCTCAGCTTCGGACATTTAGAGGCCACGCGAATGAGAAGAATTTTGTCGGACTCACAGTGAATGATAACTACATAGCATGCGGAAGTGAAGGGAATGAAGTGTTCGTCTATCACAAGGTTAGGAACTATTGCAATAAGCTCTTTCTGTTGGTATCAGAACCTGAAATCATTTAATTTTGTTGACTCTTCGCTGTAGGAAATCTCCAAACCTGCAGCTTGGCATAGATTTGGTTCTGATATGGACAATGGCGACGATGACACAAGCTCGTACTTCATTAGTGCTGTATGTTGGAAGAGTGATAGCCAGACAATGCTAGCTGCAAATAGCCAAGGAACAATTAAAGTGCTTGTACTTTCTAATTGAATCACCTGAAAAATACTAGGGTTCTAGTAAAAATCCTCTACGTAGTAGTAGTAATATATACATGTCATAATCTTCACTTTTTGTACCTGTTAGGTAGTAATTGCCTTGTGAAATGGGATATACATATTCCCTGTTTGTGTGAATAAGACTTGGCATGGAATGGTTCCAATAAGACGTGAAAAAGAAAAAAAACCAGTGATCGCCCCATTTCAATTTAACACTAGCACTTCTATTATCATAGAAACATTTAACGTAAAATAATAATTGCTAAAAATATTTATAAAATTAAACTTAATTTGAAATTAACATTTTAATTGTATTGTACTTTATTTTATTACTTGAATAATATTTTTATATAATATATATTAATACATTTAAATATATATACCATATCAATATTTTTAATTTTTTAATTTTTTCGTGTTACGATATGAGTGTTAGTATTCATGTCATATCTAATACGAAAAGGGGAAGGGAAAGAGAAGTTGGAGTTGGACAGTTTGCCGCCCTTTCACGTCTTTGGCATTGGCTAAGCAAAGCTAGTAGCTATTGTGAAGTTCACCTCATCTAACCATTTACATTTTACACGCATCTCCAACTTTCCATGTCGGTGGATATTAGTATTACGGATTTATCTGCTCTAATTTTTTCTATAACATGACGGGTTATGTTAAAAAAATCTGAACCATTCAATAAAATTAGACAGATGATATTAAAAATTCAAATAATTAATTAATGATTTAAATTTTTAATCTCATCCATCCAATTTTATTGAATGGTTCAAATTTTTCTAACATTACTGTTTCAGGAAAAATTTAAACAGCCGGATTCGGATATTACAATGAATTATTTTTTATAAAAAAGTAAATATGGAATTATTGATATCTCAATATTTGTTGCTTTTTACTTTGTTTTTTTTTCCTAAAAATAAAAATTGTCATTTCCTTTTTTATTATTCATATTCTAACGAACAGCTTACTTTTGCGGAAAAATAAAATAAACATAAAATAAATAAAATTAAAAAAGAAAAAGAAAAACAAACCTAGGCAAACCAAGCGCCATTTCCATTCCTTCCTACTTTCTGCGCCACCAACGATCCTTCCTTCCTATCTTCTTCTTTTTAAAACAAGATTCTCTCCTTCCTTACTTTAGATTCACCAGAGATCTTCCCACTAATCTTTCGGATTGGGATCCAGATTCTGATTCCCTTTTCTCCACTTCCTCGTATTCTCTGTTTCTTTTCAAAACTTTTGGCGCGAAAGCCATGAAAGTGCAGGACGTCGACGGAGAGATTTGCACAATAATTGAGGTCTGTAGTCCCCCGCCAAAACCACAACCTGAAGCAGGTGAAGAAAAATCGGAGATAGAAGAAGATGAAGAGACCCTGTTCGTGCCGCCGCTCAACTTCGCCGTCGTTGATAACGGAATATACCGCTCCGGCTTCCCCGATTCCGCTAACTTCAGCTTCTTGAAATCCCTAAACCTCCGTTCCATCTTGTAAGCACTAATACAATTTGATCGCAATTCCAGTTTACTCGACCTAGCTTTTTCAAAAATCAATTGATTGATAATTTCCCCTTTTGGTGATAGGTATTTGTGCCCAGAACCGTATTCAGATGCGAATAATGAGTTCTTGAAGGCTCATGGGATTCAACTGTTTCAATTCGGAATTGAGATGTGCAAGGTATGATCTAATTTGTTTTCAATTCAATTGTGTGCTCTTGAATTTTTGGATTTCACTGTCTATGAACTAATAATATTAAGGGGGAAAAAGGCTTAATATTCAGTGATGATAACATCATTGCCTTCATGGTGGATAGATGCCCTATGCTCAATGGAACAAATTCTTGGCTAGTTTATAAACTGTATGGATTATAGAGTTAATTTGGAAAAATAGCCATTTGAACATATGATCCATCTCACAAGGAGTTTGCGTGCAGAGTAGGGGATGGCTAGGTCTTAGGTCAAGTCCCTAGTTTTGCATTCCTATGTGACCAAACAAAAGGAAAACATAAATTATCCATCTCAATTTTCTCAAAGCGGGTAGGTTCATATGGCTTGTGTAATCTGTTTGAAAATTCCTTGACTAATATTAGAGGAAAATGCATCAGACATACTTTGGACCTCTACAAGCATGCTGAAGCAGCTCTATTGTTTCTACCTGTGGTCAGTTTCTTATGCTGTTGTTTTCCTCTCAAGTCCTTCACCTTCCTACTTGTGTGAAGCTCATGTGTCTTGCATGCATTCCCGTCATGGACATGTTCCGAAAGTGACAGAACCAATTAATGCCCAGTAATCCCTTAATTTCATATAGCTTAACAATCTACATGTACTGACATAGAAGTGGCCAAGTGTACAAACTAGAGACTAAATGAGTGTAATCTCTTTGGCTATAAAGTATTTGGCATTTTGTCCAACCGGGCAGTGCTTGATTTGTGGGCTTTAACCAATCTGAACTAGAAGGTGGTAACAATCTGGGCTTAAACTTGGTAGTAGTAGACATTTGCCTATCCGCAACTTTGTGGTGCTCATAATAATTGACATAGTTTGTATTACTTAGAACGTCTGGATATTATCCTTGTGTATGGTTCCTTTGGATCAAGAATTAAGGGTTCAATGATGAGATTTACTTGCAGGAGGAATTTGTAGCACAAGTGAGTGGTGTTTGCACATGAAAATTGATACATATTGTACTCTCTGCATGTTTTGATAATAAGTAATCGATGTTGCTTGCCTACAGGAGCCATTTGTGAACATACCAGGGGAAACAATCCGTGAAGCACTGAAAGTAGTCCTTGGTAACTAGGAAATTTGAATACTCGTATTTTATGGCTATATATATCATGGATCAATTGTTGTTAACACTAAAATGCTCTGTTTATCTTTGCTGTCAGATGTGAGAAACCACCCTATCCTAATTCACTGCAAGCGAGGAAAGGTATGCTGCTGTCTTCCCTTGTTACCTTCTTCATTACAGATATGATCATTACTAATATTTGAATCCGTTGACACGTCCAGCACCGTACTGGTTGTCTCGTGGGATGCTTAAGGAAGTTGCAAAGATGGTGCCTCACATCCATTTTTGATGAGTACCAGAGGTTTGCGGCCGCCAAAGCTAGAGTCTCAGATCAGAGGTTTATGGAGTTGTTTGATATATCTAGCTTGAAGAATTCCCCAATGACCTTTTCATATTCGAAAAGAGAACAAGTGTAAACTCCATGGAAGGCATTACTTCATGTCCTGGCACTAAATAAGAGAGTTCAATAGCCCAGATGGCGAAATAATCTACTTGGGTACTCGGATCTTTTGAGTTTATCCTATGAAGGCAAGTTTTTGCCATTGAGACAAGTCCAAGTATGTTTTTAATTTGTATGAGGAAAAACAAGAGATAAGTATAACATTCAATTCCTCCTAGTTTTCTCATCTGCACAAATTAGACACCAACTTTACGTTTTTTTCATTATTGTTCTCTGGCAACTTCATAAATTAATCATTTTAGGAGCTGAGTCATGAATTTTCAAGACTTCTTTCAGGGTAATCTTTTTTGAAAAAGAATGCTATCTTGCTTTCTGAATCGATTACGTCTTTTTTGTTTTTTTGAAATCTGGAGAAGTGTTTTGCTGTCTTGTAATGTTATGAATGCAGATTCAAGTGCCGCAAAGAATACTTGCTCAATCAGCCGCCTTTCTGGGCGTCAAAACTTTTTCTAGAAATTCTTAAAAAATCATAAGAAAAAAAAAAGGAAGAAAAGAGCTTTGGAAAAAAAATTTGTAGACGTGCAACAATCGAATCGTCAATCAAAGAATGACGACTGAAACGATTTCACGGCCAACGATATTGCTATACCTGCCTGTTCGTCCCGACAGAGAGACACTGAATACAGTCTCCCCATCTCTTACAAAGAACAACGCAGGCTTTTTTCTCCCGTGCCATTGAAAAAATAGATGATTCGAAAATTAAAATCACATCAAAGAAGAACACGAAAATTATAATAACAGCAAAGAAGAAAACAATGGAAACCGAAACCAAAACCACAACTAAACCATAAAAAGACTGAAATCATATTTGCAGGTTGTGGAGAGGCCGACTCATCTCTTAGCTATACACCGATGTAAAGCGGGAATATTTATAGTTAGAAGGAAACCCTAGAGAGAGCACCTTTCTGATTGCAATTACCATATTGGCCTTTCTCAATAACAGAAATAACAGGTCTAAACCATATTCTTTTCCCACCACGTGGCACGTTGGCCACATATGATTCTTGCGGATTCCCTGGGCCACGCTTGATGTGGTCAAAGCATGCGGGTTAACCCAAGTCCTGACATCCAACGGTTGCTAGTTATCTTCTTATATTAGACTATCAACACATATAAGGTAAGAGTTGTCCATTCTTTGTGGCCTGCTTGTGTTTTTGAGGTTTTTTCATGGATTTAAGGTAGGGTGGCAAATATTATACCCAAATAAGTATATAAACCCATTTATATACTTTCTGTGTTTGGTGTGGGTAATTTGATTATATATGACAAACTAGTTGGGTTTTAATGGCTATAATTATCAGTATCCAATTAAACCCAAAACCTAAATTTTAGACTCTTACTAGGGTGGGTATTGGTTTGAACCGGTTTGATTAGGATATATTTAATTTGATTTTCGAATTATCTGGAAAAAAAATTATCTTTTTTTGTATGTAAAAGAAAAGGCAATAGAAACCTTACATCACTTTAGAAATGAAACTCCCGTATTATCTCCAAAGAGATTAAGATGAACACAATGAGGGGTAAAAGAGAACTAAGAATAAGATGCATGAAGCTCAAAAGTCAAAATGGCCAACCCATTCACAATAACATTAGCTTCCCTGTAAATGTGCACCACAAAAACAACGAAATTAAGCCGAAGAAGTTCCGGATGGCATCAATAAGTGATCTGTAAGCTTGGTGTGGCGTTGTCTCATTCGAAAGAACATGAACCACACTCTTATTACCAAGACAATTTTACGCCAACCTCGCACCCATACTTTCTGTAAATCCAAATAAACTCCCTATAACTCAACTTTAAAAGCATTGCAGGTTCCTAGCACAGCTGAGACTCCCCTAAGCCAGTTCCTGGGCGTCCTAAACCACACCACTTGCAATAGCTCGTAAGTACCCACGCCTAAAAATGACAAATGAGTTAAACGCCACCCAACAAGAGGGGGTGCGAGCTTTAGTTTTTTCTAAATTGAGGTTGCAAGCATCGCAATTGGCAAAATGACATAAAACAATCCTGAACTTTAATGTTTTATTTAAGTGCAACCTTTAACTATTTTTTTGTTTAATTGCAAACCTGAACTTTAATGTTTTATTTAATTACCCCCCTACCGTAACTGAAATCCGATGTGGCACCGTTATGTGTCGTGTCACGATGCTACGTCAGTGTGCCACATCACTTTTCAGGACACGTCAGCCTCCAAAAATGACATAAAACAACCTTGAGCTTTAATGTTTTGATTAATCGCAACCCTTAACTTTGTTTTTTTATTTAATTACCCCCTGATCATCGCTGACGTGGCGAGCTTACATGGCACATAACGGTGCCACATCGGATTTTAGTTACGGTAGGGGGGTAATTAAATAAAACATTAAAGTTCAGGGTTGCAATTAAACAAAAAAAATAGTTAAGGGTTGCACTTAAATAAAACATTAAAGTTCATGATTGTTTTATGTCATTTAGCCTTTTGCAATATCCAAAAATAAATGAGCAATTTTGACGTATAAAGAAGTATGTTTCCCATTTAAAAAAAAAATCACTACTTCATTTTGACACCCCTAATCAAAGGCGTGCTGACGAGCAGCAGGCAATTTATTTAAATCAAAATCTAATACTCCATCCGGGGGAAATAAACGTCGTTTTAGGATTTGCTTTTACTGTTCCGGCACGTATCTTAAGGCGGCCGGAATAGTCACTATTTGAGACAATTTTGCCCCTAATTTTTTCTCGGAAGTACGTTAAGGATTAACATACGTTCGAAAAAAAGTACGGAATTTTTTGGGGTCAAATAGTGAGTCATCCGGCCTCCTTAATATGCGTTCCCTACTGAATATTGGGATGCGAGGAAGACATTTATTTCCCCCCGAAGGGAGTAGAATTTTGGGACAAATCACTACTTCATCTTGAAGTTCCTAAGCTTCAAAAGAGAGTTCTTTGAGATCAAAATCCAATGAGATTTTGGGACCATTAATCAATTCATTTTCCAGTTGATTAACAATAGGAAAATTGAGATCAAACGATTCTTCATCCCATAAACACCTTCATCTTTCAGCATAGACAAAACTTTCTCAACTGCTTCCTTATCTACCTTCATCAAATCTTCATCTCTATCATATGTACCCTCCACAATCTGGTTTAGTATGCATTCCTCTGCTCCGTTGTTTTCATTCACCACTGTATGAGTTGCTGCTTCTTCCAATCCAACAGAGTCCATGACAATCATGTTAATAGAATCGTCGAATTCAACGTCCTCCATAAAAAATTCTGAAGATAGAGATGGGTTTAAAGATGAAGAACAAATGATGGAAAAAGTGATGAGGGAGGAGAGATGTGGGTGAAATTATTTTTTATTGCCTTAAAAATTTCAATTCCCTTCCTAATCCATTTAATTTCCCTCCTTAATCCTTTTCATTTCCCTCCAACACAACCTCTTCGAACTCAAATCCCTAACAACTAGGGTTGGCAATGGAGCGGGTATGGAGCGAGTAAGGCACTATCCATACCCGCACCCGCAAATTTGCGGGTAATCCATACCTGCACCCGCACCCGCGCGGAGAGGGTAACAGAAGACAAATTGTACCCGCGGATTACCTGTGAATACCCGCGGATACCTGCAAATTTCCATTTCATGTTTGATATTTTCAAACACACTTTTGAAATCATTTAAATTTATGGTTTGTATTATTCACTAAAAAGATTTTTATTTCGCTAAACAGTTGGATCAAAAAGTTAATTAAACCAAAAAATACCTCTTTTTAGTGCAATTATATATAGGACGTTTCCCATGGTAAGCTTTCGCTGTAAAGTTCAACCTTTTCTAAAATGGCAAGTATCGGAAATCCATGAAGAAACAGTAATACAGAACACAAGAAATTCTCTGTCCGCTACAACGAACGAGCTTTCAAAATATTGAAATGATAGGTGTACTTGAGCATTTGAAACTTTAAAATAGTTTGAATTGGAAAATAGTTGAAAAATTACTTTAGTGGATATGTAAACTTTAATTTATGGTTTGTGTTTAACTAAGGGATTTACTAAGGTTTACAAATTTTATGATATGTATATATATTTTGCGGGTATTATTGCGGGTATCCATACCCACATTTTGCGGGTATTTAGTGCGGGTAAGCACTATCCATACCCGCATCCATACCCGCACTTTGCGGGTGCGGATAAATCCATACCCGCAAAATACCCACAAACTGCGGGTAATACCCACCCGCAATTGTGGGTATCCGGCGGATATCCATGTCCGCGGGCGGAAATTGCCATGATTCACTGATTGCGGGTGGGTATAAAAAATTGTTTATTTATAGGAAAGTGTGTTTGTGAAAGAGAATATTATTTTTTCATCATGTGTTTGTAAAAAATAATATCATTCAAAGATTTTATTTTAATACATTTGAATTGTAAATTTAGTTCCCTCAAATTTTAATTATCAGGAAAGAAATAAGATTAAATTATTTCTTTATGAAATTTGTAGAGTACTATAGATTATACTTCCTCCGATTTTATTTATGTCATTTTAGAGGAGTCCGGTTGATTTCAATACATGTCGTTTTCATTTTTTTATTATTATTCTTTTCATGCAATTCCCACATTGCCCCTTCTTTATGTTTCAAAGCTTTAGCTCATCATCCGGTCAAACCAATTAGGGTTTCGGGTGGGTATTACCCGCAGTTTGTGGGTATTTTACGGGTATGGATTTATCCGCACCCGCAAAGGGCGGGTATGGATAGTGCTTACCCGCTCCAATACCCGCAAATTGTGGGTATCCGGCGGAAAGAGAACCGATAGCTCATGATTCACTGATTCTCTAGTATTACCGAATTTAATCGGGTTTAACTAAATCGTGTTTTAGAATCGTTCATATATCGAACCGCTCAACTCATAAGTCACTGATTTACTGGTTCAAACGGATTGATCCGTTTAATTTATTATAATATAAATAAAATTTATACATATTTTTAATTATAATAAACAATATAAATTTAGATATATAATAATTAATAACAAGTGTCATAAGTAACTTCATGGTTTGCTTCTATAGTTCATGAACTGAACCATAACGTCAAAGTAACTCAAATAAGTTAAAATATTATAACAAAAAATGGTGAATTAGTAACTACGAAAATGAGTTGGTGAGGTTGAATCGGTGGCAGAGATTAGTGGTGACGACCAATTGCTTCAACTTTTTGTTTTAGTCATTTAGGGCATAGGAAATGTAGAAATGTCAAATCAGTTATGTTTTGTTTTTTTTTTCTTTCAAATTAATAGACCAAAACGACGCCGTTTTGGTGAAATTAATTTTAAAAAAAATATCCGCATGAACCAGAGTTTGCATCAAACTGCCCGGTTTGTCCGGTTCATATGAAAACTGACCGGTTTGACAATCGACCTGAATTTTTGCATTTTCAATCCCTTAAGTCGAATCGACCTGTCTTTTTTGTGGTTCCTGGTTTCTCCTATTGATCCGACCCAAATTTTATAACTATGCTAATTAGTATATATAGCTTAGTAATTCCTTTACATTTTCATGAAAAAACCTTAATATAAGGACAACTTTTTGTAATGTTGTATGCGGATTGATAAACACCCTTACACGTGAGTGATTGCTTCAAACATCAACGACGTTAATTGAGAATTGATACACATAATTTGATTAATACCCATAGCTTACTTCAAGCAAACAACATGAGTTACGAGCTACAACGTTTTGACTTATTCAAATCCGACCATTAATAAAGACTTTAAAGTTTCACTCCTCACATAACACCAACAACAACACACCAGCAATTAGCAATTTAGCACACTTACATTAATAGAACACACGCAAGGAAAGATAATTATTAAGCAGTTGCAATTGGGTCAATGTTGACGGAGGATTCCACGGCCTTCATGGCTTCAAATCTGGGCTCTTTGGCCTGGAACTTGAGGCCCATATAAAGCTTCATGTAGTCGTCAAAAACGAACCTTGGATAGATTTTGTTATTGGCCTCTGCTACTTTCTCAACCAATGTTGGTGCCGGGTAGATAACAGCATCATTCCCTGGGTTGTAGAATGATGCAATTGACATCCTCGTACCGTCGTTTTGAGCAATCACCCGGTGAAGTACACTCTTGTATTTTCCATTGGTTATCACCTATATAAGTAGTAGAAGAAAAAAGTTATACTAAAATACAATCTCAACAAACCATCGAGTCAGATTTATGTTAAGGGTTTGCAGTGGCGAAGCTAGACCGAATTTTTAAGGAGAGGCAAATATTATCATATAAAAAATCATGCTACGTATTTCTTTTATTTTCAATTTTTTTAACATAAAAAATTATATATATAGAAACTATTTTGTAAATTATAAGTTAATAATATATATTTAGAGACCGGGTTTGTGAATCGAAGTCTCGTATTTAGAAAAATAAAGAAATAAAATGAAATGAGAGCTTTTTTGAACCGTAAGAATTTAGGCATAAAATAGACAATATCATTCCATAAAAAAAGATAGGTGAATTTTTGTTTCTCCAATAATTCATAATTTGACTTCTGAGCACAACGTTTAAGTTAAAGTATTTTAAGTTTGAAACTTGCACTAGTCGTCTAATTTGTGCTGAATAATTTTAACTAAATATTAAATTACATGATGATCCATTCATTAAAAAAAAACAGATAAGGAAGCTTTATATGATCTAGTTTTTAGTTAACTTACTTTAAAACTTTTAAGTTGACCCAAATTAAAGAAGAAAAAGATAATATTGGAAATATTTGTGTTGGTGGTATATGGTGTACCTCAAGTTGGTCACCTAAGTTGATGACGATGGAGTGTTTCATGGGTGGAACATCAACCCATTGGCCATCCTTGAGGAGCTGGAGACCACTGACTTTGTCATCTTGGAAGAGCAAAATGATGCCACCAGCATCAGTGTGGGCCCTGAGGCCCTTGATTAGGTCTGGCTTAGGACATGGTGGGTAGTTGCTCACCTTAGTCCCAAAATTTGGGCCCTTAGAGCCATGGAATGCTATCTTCAGGTACCCTTGTTCTAGACCAAGATTCTCACACAACAAGTCCAAAAGTTGCTCAGCTAGCTTCTCCAGTTCCAGAGCAAACTCCTTCATTGCCTTCCTGTTAAGTAATTCAAACAAGATCTATCAATTAGAGCTTGTTACTCAATAGTATTTTCTAACAAAAAGAAGTCTATTTGAGATTGCTTTCTATTTTTCTCCAACATAAATCTAATTATTTCTATCGGAATCAGTTTTAGCTATTGGCCATTGGGCGGGGAAAAACATAATTCAATCACAAAAAGACCCTGAATCTTGCGTTTAAGCCTGCTAACTTGCAATTTGTAAGATTAATTAGGAAATCAAATGAACCTGTAGTCATCCTCAAGATCAGGGATTTCTGCCATGTTTGAGGAAGGGAGGTGACGGAGGAAGAAGGTGCTTTCCCAATCCAAGTCATCGATCTCGGTCTGAACAGCCTCAAGGCCTTTGCTTGCAACCATCTCCTTGAATCTTTGCTCCATGCACTTCCTATAATGCTCTTTTGTCAGTCTCTCCACAGTGTCCATGAGCTCATGAGAAATCCCATGGTTCATCAACTAAGAGAAAGCAAAAACAAAACAAAAAAACAATTATACCTCAATTATAATTATGAAGAAAAATGAACATGTTTTTGGATTAATTACTTGTACTAATTAAATAAATAAATATACCTCAAAGAAGCCCCAGTTCTCACAAGCATCTTTGATGATATCCATGGTTGGTTTCCTCTCCTCACCATTAAGTTTGGACAAATCAACAATGGGGAAGTTCTCCATTTCTCTTCCTTTTAGCTAGCTAGGACTCTCTCTTCTTCACTTAACTCAAGAGGTCTCTTGTAATTATGTATGAAAAGAGGGAATGGGGTATTCTATTTATAGGCGTTTAAGGAGCACTTATAATGGCAATTATGCCATTTGGGAAAAATAAATACCTTTTATATATATATATATATATATATATATATATATATATATATATATATTTTAATGCCGTTTTGAATGAAAGAAATATATTCAATATTTTTTTTCATGGCAGCTAAGTAAAATTGCCATCTTGTGCAGGTGTGTGGGGACGTTTGGTCATGGTTTCCACAATAGACATATTTCTTCTTCTTAAAAGAACATATTTAAATTGAAGTGACAGGCCAAATGGGTTCATAAAGTCAGTGATTAAGAAGTGTTTATTGCCTGAATTTTACAAATGTAATTAAAAACGAGTATTTGGCTTAGCAAGACGTTATTGGTGGTTAAGGTGTATTATCAAAATATCAATAGCTGGTGACAATAAATACATGATACGCCCATGTGTTAGATAAAACGATTTCTTTCCCTTCTAAATTCCAAATAATTTGATTTAAGAGTTTTTAAATAAAAATTTAAGATAATTATTAAAATCGGATCGGTAATCTGAACTCCAATCTAATTAATCCAGCTATTTTTTAAATTGAACCGTAAAAATTGAATGGTCAAATCGGTTAACTTGCAAAATTTACCTTTTCTTTCGGTTCTTTATATATATATATATATATTATTTATTTATTTCAAACGTATAAATGTACATAATTATATTATTAATCCAACAATCATCTGAGGTTAAATCCGGTTAAACTTTTAACCTAAAAGCTCTAACGTTTTGATATACGGTTCAATTTTGATAACTTATAAGTCAATGGTACACGCATAATATGCATAATTAACACCTTATATTTTTCTATTCAACACCTTATATTAACAAACAAACAAAAATTATTTGATTCATGTTTTTTTTGGATTAATTAAATTAAGTCATTAATTTCAAATTTGAGTTCATTTTTTCCCGAAAGTATTTAATTAGATGCCACAATACAGGAGTGTTGTACTAGTGGAGGTAGCTGTAGTAAAGAAGAACAAAAACTAAAACAATGTGTAATGTAGAAAAGGAATAAACTTAAAGAATTTTGAAATTTAAAAAAGAACAAAAGATGTATAGTAGCAATCAAAGTGACTGTTTGAACTCACAACTTTGCCATTTGGAATTAAGTTGTTAAGTTGTAAGTCACAAGCAAGAAGAAGGAATAAACTAAAAAAATGTGAATTGAAAAATAATAAAAGTTGTACTGTGCAGTAAAGGGATTCTTGATTCTTAGCTTTGCCAAAGAAGTTCAACTTCATTTCCTGTGGTTTGCAAGAAATACAACAAAATTAGAAATGAGTAACTTTGGGTGCTATCACTTTCATACTAACATTAACTATTTACTAATCATTAATAGTTAATTCAAGTTTTGTGTTCGAGTATAGAAAAACAAAAAAAATTATATTAAGACAAACATTTCTTTTTGTGTCATGATAATATTTAAACGAAATTACTCTCTTTCTCGAAAGGAAAAAAAATCTATAAAAAACAAAAAAAACATTATTTATTAATTGGTGGAGTAGTAAATCAGTGGTATTTAATTTCTCTTTCAATTTAAATTAATCACTGTTACATGAATAAGAGAGTGTTAAGTATTCAGTAAAAAATGTTACTCCATCTATCAGCAAAAGTAATAAACGTTTTGGAGAAAATCACAGTACTCCCTCTGTTATCTAAAAAGTAATTTCCAACCTATTTTTACAATAATTAAAGCAATGATTGATTATTGTTTTTTATATATTTTTAGCCAATTTCTCTCAATTTTTTTATTAACTACGCTCAATCAACATTAATTTTGATTTCTAAATACATTGGAAATGATTAAAACGATATTTTTTTTAAAGATAATAAAAAATAGTTAGGAAATCATTTATTTAAGGTCGGAGCATATTAAGAAAATGATTGATCTCTATTTTTGATGAGTTTTCTAATTAGTTAACCCCGCAACCGAAGATTTTTTTTGTTGAGTACTTCCTCTAAAAAAAATTAGTTGTTGTTTTTCTAGTTTTTTTAGGAACTAAGGCAATCACTAGTTGCCAATTTTTAGCCAACCAAATTACAATATTTTCTCTTCCAAGAAATGACTGTCATTTAAAAAAAAAATCGGCCAACCAAATTGCAACGTTTTTTTATCAATTATGAAGTAATTAAAAGTAATCATCTTGAAAATTTAAAATGGATAACTAATTCGCTCATTTTATTTACTCTAAAAACGACAACTAAAAAGAATTGGAAGGAATACTTATATACTAGTTAGCATTCATTACCCTACCAAGTAGCCTAAATTAGTGGCCAATTAACATAAAATTTTGAAAATTGAAAATTCCACACATTATCCTTAATGAAGGAGTAACGCAACTATTAGTAGGATCATTAATTAAGTTATTGGTTAGTGGAAAAAATGTTAAATTCAAAAAAACATAGAAACCGGTAAGACGTTATTATTCACGACAAAATAATTTCTCCAAAACGTTAGTATTATTAGTCGGAGATAGAGAGTAGGGAGTAGTAAAAGTGTTAATGAAAACCTAAAAATCCCTTGAACATAAATTGTTTTAAGGGACAAAAAAGAGAGAAACGAAGGAAAAGGCAGGCTCGTGGTGCATGCATGTAGACCACATCTTGTTGGCCCCTACCATGTTTTTTGTCGAGGAACGAGGAAGAATACGTACATAGCTACGTGCCATGGGTAAGGCATCGTAACCCACCCCTTAACATTTCTGTCAAACCATCATCATCATGTCTACTTTTCTTCCTGATTTTTTTTGACGAAACAAAAAGGTAAACCTCAATTGTTCATGAAAAAAATGGCCTGATAAATAATTATTCTTTTACAAGTACAGAGATTTTATTAATTAAAAGGGTAAGTCCAATATTACAAAAATTCTTGTGCAAACAGATAATGCGCGCATATGCAGTTTGCAGCCTGTTGTTAGAAAAATCCTAGAGCTAATCTATCTGTAAAATGTGGTTGAAAATAGGCTTGGAAACGCGGCACCTGATGTATTCATCTAGGACCCGAAATTCTAAACAGAACACCTAAGGTCGCTGAGATAATTTTTAATTAGAATAAAATTTTAATAATACAATTAAACATTAGACCTATGAGAGGCCTCAGGTAGGGAGATCCCCTTTCCCCTTACCTTTTTATCCTATGTACAGAAGATTTATCGGCGATGCTACGTGAGGCCAACCATTCTCAGCTGATTCGGGGGGGGGGTGTGCCTGTGTGAGCCATCTCTTCTATGCAGATGATAGTCTGATCTTCAGTAGAGCAACCCTTGGTGAAGCTGATGTCATAGCAGGAATTCTAACTACATATGAGAATGCGTCGGGCCAAAAGATTAATTTGAAAAAATCGGAGGTAGTGTTCAGTAGAAATATTTATGATGTCAGGTCCACGATCCAATGTAGACTCAGAATTAAAATGGTGAGTCATCATTCTAAATACCTAGGCCTTCCGGTTGGATTTGGTCATTCTAAGAAAGTGATGTTTAGTTCAATTCACGATCGCTTATGCAAACGGTTGAGCGGCTGGAAAGAGAAAATGTTATCTCAGGCAGGGAAGGAAGTTCTAATTAATTCGGTCGCGCAAGCGATCCCCACATACTTAATGAGTTGCTTTAAGATGCCTCTCGGAGTTTGTGAGGAGATGGATCGTGCTCTGCAAGTCTAAACGGGAAGGTGGCTTGGGTTTTCGGAAATTAAGAGAGTTTAACCTTGCGTTATTGGCTAAACAGGGGTGGTGCATTATTCAACATACAACCTCTCTCCTCTCTAGGATGTTAAAAGCCAAATACTTCCCTACAGAAAATTTTCTAGACGCCTCGCTGGGTCCTCGTCCTAGTTATATTTGGAGGATTTTTTTGGCTGGCCGAGATGCTCTTGTGAAAGGATGTATTTAGCGGGTGGGGGATGGTGAGCAGATTTGAATTCGAGAAGACCCTTGGATCCCGAGTTCCTTTTTTGGATTAGTTCAGGCGCCGGTGTCTCGTCTCCAGTCAGACGCTACAGTTAGCGAGCTGATGGAGCATGATATGGGTCGTTGGAATGTCCCTCTAGTTCGTGAGATTTTTGAGCTTGCTGAATGTGATGCTATTCTGGCCATGCCAGTTAGTTTATTTTGTTCGCCTGATAGACTTCTTTGGCGATGGTTGACTTCGAGGAAATATTCGGTGAAGAGTTGCTACCATCTTTTACTGTCAGATGTGTCCGAAGGGGTAGATTTTTGGTGGGCTGGTTTGTGGAAACTACAGATCTCTCCTAAGTTTAAGATCTTCATCTGGCGGTTGGTCCATGATGTTTTCCCAATGTGGGACAAGTTGTTGATTAGAGGCATTGTTGGAGATGATTTGTGTCCATTTTGT
Organism: Viola odorata; assembly: GCA_963691705.1. Taxonomy (NCBI): domain Eukaryota; kingdom Viridiplantae; phylum Streptophyta; class Magnoliopsida; order Malpighiales; family Violaceae; genus Viola; species Viola odorata. The sequence goes on along the minus strand of OY829538.1, from coordinate 63,438,410 downwards.
CATCAGGATTCCGAATCGATTGATCATCTCTTCTTGCATTGTGCGTTCACGATGAACATCCGGAGATCGAGCCATATCCTTACGAGTTGCTATTTCTCTCCTGTTTCGACGCTCCATGGTTGGTTGGGGGACGTGAGGACTTCTGCCTCAACCACTATCCAATAAGAGGTGCTATCTATTCTTTGGGCTATTTGGAACGCCAGAAATGATCTGGTATTCAACCAAGTTTAGTCATCACCTCAGGAAATCTTATTTCATGGCGCCCGGTTGCTGGGAGATTATAAGAGGGTTAACGAGTGTAGTGCTGATGAGCATGGGTTTACTAACCAGGATTCTGCATTAGAATGGTGTCCCCCCGGAGAGGGGATCATCTGCTTTAATTCAGACGCGGCGGTTGGTCCTTCTCGTACTGGTTTGGGGTTCATTGCTCGGGATAACTTCGATGGATGTATTTTTTCGGGTCATGAGTGTGCTCAATACCGTCTTGAAATCGTTGTAGCAGAAGGGTTAACCATACGCAGGGCCCTCCAAATAGCCGCAGAGCGAAATTATGGTCGTATCCAAATCTAGTCTGATTGTCTTGAATTGATTCAAATCGTTCTCACTAATTCCCAAACACACTCTAGTTTGGGTGTCATCACTAGTGATATCAATCATCTTGCCTCCTGTTTTATGCAATTTTGTGCATGTTCGAAGAACTGCTAATGTAGATGCTCATGCACTTGCTAGGAGAGCCTATATATTAGGAATGTCTGAATGCTGGAACGGTTTGTGTCCTGAACAACTCGATTGTTTTATGAATCCTTAGTAATAAAAAATCTTTAGTTATCAAAGAGAAAAAAAGCAATAAGTTAAGTCCCACAATTTAGTATCAAATTCGTTAGGCAAACCATATATTTTGGCACCCTGTGTTTGCTAACTAAAATGTATAAATAATTTAGTCCATGTATTTTTTTGATTATATTAGTTTACACCCCAATTGATGAATTTAGCTTCAATTCAAAATTAAAGAACAACCTAGGGACTAAATTGAAATTACATGATGCAATTTATACGTTTCTTTTGCAAAGGAGTTAAATTGTATAATTTTGACAAATCTATTATATATGTAAAACTAATACATGAAATTTGATTGTTGTAATTTTTTTAGAAATATTATGAATTTTTTATTATCTTAATATATATGCAATGTAATAAAAAGCTGAAAAAATTAATAATTAAAAGATCATATTATAATATATTAATTTTTTTACTACATTGCCAATTTTTGTTAGTATATGTATGTAATATAAACTCAATTAAAAAATAATAAATTACGATAATAGTAAGATTAAATGACTAAAAAGATCATCGAAGTACAAGGTGAATAAACTCATTTAATGAATACACCTTGATTTATATCCATTAATCATTATATATTTTTGTAATCATGTATTTAGTTTTATTTTTTAATTAACTAAAATGAATATTTTTATATTAATATTTTTTATTTTTTTAAATAACTAAGATTATAGATGTGAAAATAAATATAATAAATATTAATTAATTATGAAAGTAATATTTAATTATTCATTATATTAATTAATTGGTTGATTAAATTAATTAATTAATTAATACTATTTTTAATTATAGTTATTAATTTCAAATGCCATATCTCAATTCTATATTAACTATATCAAAGTGCCAATGTTAACACTACATTAACTTTAATTTTCTATCAACTTTACACAGATATGTTCTCATTTTTCCTCTCATTTTTAATATACTCATTAAAAAAAACATTAAAATATGTACTAGTAATAAATTGAATCAACCCATCAATACAACCGTGATTTATGGTGTTTACGTAGCCACTAATTTCTTTTTCCAAAACTTTGATTTTAGTACAAGGCGTTACATTAAATATGTGTATATAAACCATAGGTGTTATTCATTGATCAGAGTATGATGGTTTTTGTACCTTCACAAATATGCAGTAGGAAATTTCAATGAATCCTCGAAGAAGGATCTTATTTCGAATAACTACACACACCACGCATTTCAAACAAAACAGTGGCTGCTACTTTTGCCCATGCACGCGCAAATCTTTCTTGCATCATTTTTTTGGACTTATCACTCAAAGACATCCATGTCTTGAAGCCGGAACAATGAAACATCTACGATTGAAAAATAAAAGTAAGGGAATGAGAGAGGAAGACACTAATACTTAAGAGTATGTTTGGTTCCAGTCCAATGACATTTTACCCCATGCATTTTCTCAAATTTGAAAAGATTTTTTTTTTAATATTTTTACAATTATAATTATTTTTATATTAACAAAACAATTTTTTTTCTCAAAAAATAATAAGGTTTTCGATCATATATGAAAACATTCTCTTTAAATCTTTTTTTTCAACGTTAATGCCAACATTCTCTTAAGTGAACTATTCACGTAACCATTTGCATTTTGTTGTTATATAGTAACAGCAGTTACAGCACGGATTTCATAGATTTAAGGAGAGTCCAAATCATTCTTGCAAGAAAAATAAAATAAAATATAATAAAATCAGATGATCAGGAGCAAAACAGCCAATGATGGGCAAATACGTACGAGCTTTCTTCCTTACCTAATGATTAATTATATTCTATTTTTATATATATAAAAAAAGCTTCTCCAAGCCTTATCTACTTGTGCAGGTAGGGAGCTCCCTCTCCTGGTGTCATGGCTTGGGACAAATTAATGACTAAGTGCCTTTTGGCATTCAAGGTTGGGTTGGAAGAAGTGCTTCCCCAACCTTAAACGGAGCAATTGGTGTTTGGTAACACCAATGCTCACTGGGCTTCTCAAGAAGCCCAGTTCCAATCAAGGCAATTTTGTCTGCGGCATCAAATGAAGCAAAATGTTCCAGTGCAGCAGCTGCTGCGTTTGCTGTCTCTTTCCTTCTTTTTTATTTTTTTCATTTTAATTTTATTTTTTTACTTTATATAATAGAACAAAATAAATTAAAAACTATCACAATAAAATCTCCATCTCAAGATAAGTAATTCTAGATCCATTTTTCCTATTTTTATTAATTTTTTAAAAATGAGTTTTATACCCTTTATGGTCATTTTACATTCCAACCATAGTTTTAACCGCAATTTTTACCAAACACCATAAAACAACTTCTCGTTTCCCACCGCACTTTTCCAGAAGTACTTTCCACACAGTACTTTTCCAGAATCACTTTTCCAACTAGAACCGGAACGCCACACAGGCCCTAAGAGAATTGGAAATGGCCTCCTGCAAGATCAGATGCATTGGTGGATATTTGAGATGCAATTTGTAGCCAAATCTATCTTATAGTTTGTCAAAGAGATTCAATTACTTGGGGTTGTCATCTAGTTGAATTTTCAATGTTTCAAGTGCATGGGATGCTTTAAGGAGTAGATTGGTACAAGTTGGTTTGAGATAGTGCTCTTATCCCTAGACATTGTTAAGGGTCTGTTTAGCGTTCCGGTTCGGTGGGAAAAAGTTATGTGGGAAAAGTTCTGTAGGAAAATGACTTCTGGGAAACGAAGTGTGCTGTTTGGTAAATATTTTTTAAAAGTGCTGTGGGAAACGAGAAGTTGTTTTTGGTGTTTGGTAAAACTATAAAAATGAAATAGTTAGAGTATAAAACCCATTTTTAAAAAATTAATAAAAATAGGAAAAGTGGATCTAGAATTACTTATCTTAAAATGGAGATTTTATTGGGGTAGTTTTTAATTTATTTTGTTCATTATATAGAGTAAAAAATTGAATTAAATTGAAAAGAAAAAAAAAGAAGAGAAAAAGCAAACCATTTGCTGCTGGAGCAAATTGCTCCAGCCCGTCCGGCCCGTGCCAAGCCATTTCCTTGCTTGGTGCACTGGGCTTCAGAAGCCCAGTGTGTAATGGTGTTACCAAACACCCATTTCAGCCACTGAACTATATTTTTGTGGCAAAACATGAACGTCAAACACCCTCTAACTATATCTTGAATAGGTTGTCTACTGATAGACTGCTGAAATGATAAATACTGCAGGCTGGTGTTATTGCCTATTTGGGAGTCTGGGTTGGGTACCCAACCCAGCATTCCCGGAATGAAATGACAAAAATGGTGTTTGATAAACACCATTCAACAAATAAAAAAGTGCATTTTTTGGTGGCCAAATGAAAAAAATAGAGGTTTAGGATGCTCCATTCTGAAAATGGAGTACCATTTGGCCTTCTCTCTCTTCCTTTTTTTTTTTCCATCTTCATTTCATTTTTTTACTTCATATAATAAACAAAATAAATTAAAAACTACCACAATAAAATCTCTATCTCAAGATAAGTAATTATAGATCCATTTTTCCTATTTTTATTAATTTTTTAAAAATTAGTTTTATATTTTATCAAACACCTCAGGTATTTCACAGCACTTTTAATTTTTTTTACAAAACAGTACACTCCGTTTCCCAAAAGTCATTTTCCTACCCAATTTTTACTCAAAAATTTTTCCCACCAAACTGGAACGCCAAATAGACCCTTAATTGTATATTATGTTGTCTTGTATGGAAGGTAGAGACATCAATATGCAGATTGTACGTTGTAACGGAACACATTTTTGTCAAAAAGATCATTATAGTGATTATGTATAGACATTTAAAAAAAGTGGTGTTGAAACATTTATAGTGACTTTAGCAATATATAATTCATGTCGGTAATTCCAGTTTTTTTAGTTACGTGTCATTTACCTAACTAATTAGAATCCCATAGACTAAAAATCCTTGCATCTGCGATGTGTACATATATATTAATTACTATATTTACAGCCGGCCCCATTGTCACGAAGACTAAACGCCGCCTGATGTATATCATAGATTCATAATCCCTAAAAATTATAGTGATGGAATCAATTAATTATTATATATAAATTCACGTACCAAACCAATAACAGAAAACGACTGAAAAACATTAAGTAAGTAAGTAGTCAAGGTTCGATCTAAGACTTTAGCAAAGTTGAAAAAACTAAACCTACAGATTGGATTCTGGAAGGTCAATTAAATAATAAAAAGGAAAAGCTTGCCGCTTTCGGCCTATCAAATCAGGCTACCTTTTGATTGCATCCCAAGCCGGAGTATATCTTAAGCAAAAATGACAGCATCCGTCCATAGAGTAGTGAGTTGACTGTTTCTTAGCTATTGATACGGTGCAAGGTTTATCAGAACCAAACTGGACAGCGAATTGAAAATAAAAAATTTATAGTTCAACCAGATTTAATCAGGTTCGACCGAATTGTAGATGTTGAATCATTCAATCTTAGATGATTAAACATGATTAAACCGGCTGAGTCAATGTCTATAATGAGCCGACCCATACTTGTAATGGGCCAGCCCATCACTGACCCACTTTTCTCATTTTTTATTGGGTCACAACTCAAACCATTTCTTGCTTTCTTTTCTTATGAATAACGGGCTCATTCTCTTCTCATTTTTTTATTGGGACACAACCCAACTCGTCTTTTCCCTTTTCTTTCTTTCTTTTCTTTTTCTATCCGGTCGCCACTAGCCATCTCAATTGTCATCTTTCGCAGCATCAAAGCTCTCTTTTCTTTTTATTTTATTTTTTTATTTCCTACAACAACACACACTGCATTCCAATTTCTTTTCTTTTTTTTCTCATTTTTTTTTCAACTGCACAACATCAGCAACATCAATCCCTTCCTCTGTTTCTTTTCTTTTCTTTTCTTTTCTTTTCACTCCTTTTTCTTTTTCACATCGGTAAAATGCCGCTGCTCTCAGATCTGCTCTCAATTCAACATCACAATCATGTCATGGTCGTCACCACCATAAAAATCCAATTTCCTCCTTCCTTTTCCCTTCTTCTTCCTGCTATGGGCTGCGGAGCTTCTGTGCCATGAATGAATTGAATCAATTGATATTCAATTGAAGAGAAGAACAGAAGAAATGATGTAGAGAAGGAGAAGACAACGCCGTTTTGGTTTTTCATCAAACGATTTGACAGGAATCGGTCGGTTCATCGATTGTGTAAAAACCGACTGATTCGGCCGATCGAACCCGGTTCACATGCGTATCCAGTCCAATAGCTGAATCAGATCGAAAATGTAAAAAATCTCGGTTGAACAGGTTGGACCGACCGGTCCAGTCTGGTTCTGATAACTAGGATATAATCCAACCACTCACGTTGACTGGATTCGCTGATTTAGCTAGGAAGCACGGACTCGGCTAGGACACCTCTCGGTGACTTATTATAGGGGTGTCAAAACGGGTCGACCCGACTCGTTTATTGTGACCCATCGGGTAGTTAGTCAAAAACTAATGCTACCGTTTTGGTCTTTCAGGAAGAAATAAATGCTAGGGTTAAACGGGTCGTAAATGGGTCAGCATGACCCGCCTGGCTGGTCAGGTTTGCCAACCCGTTTGAATTCGGATCAGGTTGACCCGTTCAAATTCGAGTCGGGTCGGGCTTACCCAAATTTTGACCCGATTTTGTTTTTTGATGTGCTTTTGATTTTTAAGTATTTATCCATTTATAATGCCAATTTTCTTTACAAAAAAATTTAAAATAAATATTTTATAAAAACAAGTTGTTATTGATGTGATTCTTCGGTTAACAAGTTTCATACTATATATTTTATGCATTTAAATTTCTAAACAAATATTAAAATGAAATAAACGGATTTAAAAATGAAATTCTAGCATAAACATTAAACAAATTATATATATACTCAATTTAAAATTGCATATATTTTTGTTGTCAACAAAGACCAGCAATCGGAAGTCAAACGAAGACCAGCCATTCCTTATTTACATATACACAATCTTGCTGTGGTAAGATATTGCAATGAGTCCACACAATATTGTAAATGATGTTGTATAAGTTTACACAAATAAATTTGCAGAATTAAATATACAGAAACAAAACTCAAGAGACAATTATTCTACTAGAAAGTTATTAATTTAATCATCTTTATCTAAAATATTAATAAGTATACGTCATCATCTTATTTATAATTGGGTTAAACCGAAATTTGGTCTCTGCAGTCTAATTGATTGATTTATTTCAGCCCTCTGTTTTAAAAAAGTAGTTTTACATCCTTCCACTCCAAAATTTTGGTTCATTTCATCCCTCACCCTAACGCCATCCATTTTTTTCGTCAGTTTGCCTACGTGACGTGCCACGCCAATTGCCACGTCACCAACAGCTGACGTGTCACGCCACGTAACCGGCAACTTGCCACGTCACTTTTCTTTCTTTTCTTTTTCTTTCTTTCTTTTTTCTATTCCTTCTTTTTTTTTTCCTTCTTCTTCTTCCCTGAACCAAAATCAGTTGTCTTCGAGTCATGGCTCCATGACTCCGGCTACCTCGAAATCCTTGACCGCCACCACTCCTCCGCCTCTTCCTCCTCCAAATCTTCTCTTTTTCTCATCTTATTTGCTCTCTTTTCATAACAACAAACAACAAATCAAATCTCTCTTTTTTCCTTTCTTATTTATGCTGCGCACTCCTCTCCTCTTCCTTTTTTTTTTTTCCTTTTTTCTTTTCTTTTTTCTCTTTTCTTTGCCGCAACCTCATTCTTCCTCTATTTCTATTAATTTTCTTTCCTTTCCTCTTATTTCTTTTCTACTCTGTTTCTTTTTGTTTTATTTCTTTCTTCTTCGCTTGGCTGGGACGGTTGGTGATGATGGTTTAGATCGATAGTTGATTGAGTGGATTGGCAGTGGTAATGGCTCGGGTTTGGTGACCGGTCGCCGATGGCGGTTTGACTGTGGTTGGGTGGATGGCTGGTTTGGAGATGGTGATGATAGTTGGGCGGATCGGTTTTGGGTAAGGTTGGAGGTTTGGTTTTTGGGCAGTTTAGGTGGATCGGTATTGGGTGGCCGGAGGTTTGTTTTTTTGGAAAATTTGGTGAGGAGATGGCTGGAGATTGGTTTTTGGGTAGTTGGTAAGGAAATTGGTTTAATTTTGGATATTAATTTTAAAGAAGTGGTTTTTGAATTAATTTGGCAAAGATGGATTTGATTTGGATTTTGGCAGGGAGATGGCTTTTGATTTGGAATTTGGCAAAGATGGATTTTGGTTGAATTTGTGATTGATTTAATTGGTTTGGGAAGGATTTGGATTTGGCAGAGGCAGAGTGGGAGAGATTTAATTTTGGGTTAATTTGGATCGAATGAGGAATTTGTAATTGATTGGATCAGTAAGTGGTGGAGAGGGTATTTGAATTTGTGGTTCAATTGGGATTTAATGGGAGAGGAATTAATTTGGCAGGGGTTGGATTTAATTGAATTCGGCAGGGATTGAATTTGGATTTAGTAAGGGATCCCCAAGAAGAAGAAAGAAAAAAAGAAAAGAAAAGAGAAGGAAAGAAAGAAAATAGGAAAAGAAGAAAAGAAAAAGGAAGAAAAAGAAAGAAAAGAAAAGGAAAGAAAAGAAAAAAAAAGGAAAGGAAAGAAAAGTGACGTGGCAAGTGACGGTTACGTGGCGTGACACATCATCCGTTGGTGACGTGGCAATTGGCGTGGCACGACACGTAGGCAAACTGACGGAAAAAATGGATGGCGTTAGGGTGAGAGATGAAATGAACCAAAATTTTGGAGTGTAAGGATGTAAAACTACTTTTTTAAAACAGAGGGCTGAAATAAGTCAATCAATTAGACTGCAGGGATCAAATTTCAGTTTAACCCTTTATAATTCACCAACAGCTTAGCACCCAAATGAATCTGCCTGTTATGGCAAGGAATATTAATACTGTAATACACATTCTTGAATTTCGAATTGGCAAGGCAACATTCTCAACATTTCCAACGCGAAACAATTGAAGACTTCACATTCAGCTAAACTACAGGCTGACACTAAATCATCACACCATTAAGCAATCATCCACGTTATTAAGATGTAAAATTCCCTATCCAGCCACATCAAACACAAGCAAAAATGGTAAAACAACAACAAATGAAAGAAAGGAACCAATGATTAACAAGAAATCAAAGCTTCCTACTTAGGAACCTGGACTCGGTTACGAAAAAGGAAACTAATAAATCAATGAGTGGGCATACGTCGAAAGACAAGCACCTAGTAGAACTCGAGGTTAAGACACATTCCAAGCTAGTACCACATTGACATCAACTAATTGCATGTTATTGTCCACTGTCCACTTAATACACGTAAGGAGCATAATAAGAAGGCATCTATTCTATGGACTGCTACCATTTGTCTATCTCACGCAGATAACTTCCGTCAATACTAACAATATAGAATTCTAACATGCATAGAAACATTGTGGTTCAAAACCTATAACCGTGTACTCTATTATACGATCCAAGCATTTGCCATAATAAGTTCACGCATTCTTCCAGCCTTTCTAAAACTACTAACCAGAACTCTAACAATTCAAGAATGTCTAAATATCCCATGGTAATATCCATGGAAGGAAATTTCAAAATCATGCAAGATGAAACCATAGCCTGTTCCTCATTGACTGAGACTACATTCTGAACAACAATGGGTTATCAATATCCATCATACTATAACTTGATATTATAACAAAACAGGAAGATTTAGGATAAGCAAAAGTCTCCAAAGCTATTCAAGACCGTACGCACAGTAGAAACTTACTCACGATGCTGTCTATTCTTGTCCAATTTTTCGCGCAACAGACTTAGATTTCAAAGTTCTCCATCTGAACACTGCTCTTCAAAGGCACATACTCTCCGAAATACCCACCAAGCTGATCGTTTAAAGCACTCTTATCAATACCCTGATGATGATAGCTCTTGCAGATATAATAAAACACACTCTGCACCAACAGTCCCACCAGATTTACCATCACCAAAACCCCTTCTAAGAAGCCACCAGCTACAAACTTGGTAAAGACACCATATACCCAAAAACAAACACACCTGTCATACGGGATTTTCCTTTCAACAACTCATAGCTCTTCTTCATCGCCGAAAGCCCATAAACAGGTTCCAAAACAGAAACCACACTAGCCAAATGCCACAATGCGGTTATTGAGATCTCTCACTCACCAATCCGATAACAAACTCAAGCACCCATATCTCGTCTTTCTCCCAAACAACGGCAGCCATGGCCTGCTCAGCTACTTCTACGACTCTCATCTCCTCCCTCAACACATCATACACATACCTAGTCTAGGAATCTATCAATAAAAACATGTTGAAAATGAATTAGAATTAGGGATTGGAATACCTGAGAAGGAAAGCAGCAGCAGAGGAGGAGGAGGAAGCGAGGAAGACTACGACGAATTTTTGTTTTAAAATAAACGGGTCAGACGGGTCGATCCGTTACTGACTCATTATTTAACGGGTCCAAAAATAAAAACCCAATGAATCGAAATACGTGTCAAATATGGATTAATTTATCGGGTCGAATTCGTTTTGACATCCTAACTTATTGTACGCATATAAATAATTATGGCTTTATAAAATGTAATTTTGTCTCCTGGTCCATCATCTTCTTCTTCTTGTTGGAATTTTTTTTTTTTGTTTTCTTGTGTGAGTAAAGTGCTGTTTTTGTGGTAATTATACATGCCAGGTGTTGGAAAATTGGTCCTCTCTTGTTTGTGCTGTGCCTGTTTGGGCTTATCAGAGACGTGGTGGCATTCTACTTACTTTTCTTTTTTAAAGAATATATTACCCTATACTTGTTTTGATCCCTCAAAATAATAAAATAAAATTATATTACGTGTATATATATAATGTTAAAAATATTAATTATTTTACTAATAAAATTATACTAATTGATGTGTCAAAATAGGATTGGGTTTATCCTTCCTAATTAGATTATATTATTATTTTTTATTTAAATTAATAACTATCAAGTAGATGTGAAGATGACATATATACTTTTAATACAAAAAGTATAGATGTGAAGAGGACATATATACTTTTAGTACAAAAAGTGTTTTATATATATATATATATATATATATATATATATATGAGAAGTGGTTAATACTTATAAAGGATTATTTCATTCAATAATCATCGTGATATTAACATCATACTACTAAAAAAAAGAACTAATTCTTAGAATTGATATGTAACTATGAGTATTATATTCAATAACCAAGGTAATATTAACTAGATTGCAAGTCTTTTGATTTTATATTCACGATTAGGTGAGTGGTGTAACTACTGAGTTGTAAATTTAGCTTGACATATCTTTAATGGTTTATCATAATAACTCTTACTCAACAAGTTACAAGTTTTTCATACTTAAACTTACTAAATTGTTTTTTTTTTAATATTATAGTTACGATTAGATAAGTGATGTATCGTTGAAATGTAAATTTTCCAAATCACGCATTCTAAACTTAAAATATCGTCACTAGCAAAAAGTTGCGACCTAAGAAAATAATTAATGACTAATACTGATATTTTAGTGACAAAGCAATCCGTCATATATGCTCGTTTCAAGTGTCGCTAAAAAAATCCCTCCAAAAATTATGGAGGTAAACTAATTGTTGACAAAAATACTAAAACATTCCTGACAAAAAAGCTATTGCCACGTATTCGTTAAGCTTCAATGACAAATAATTTGTTATGTAACACTTACTCCCTCTGGTCCGAAATGTATGACTTCCTCGCATCCCAATATTCAGTAGGGAACGCATATCGAGGAAGCCGGATGAGGCACTATTTGACCCCAAAAAATTCCGTACTTTTTTTCTAACGTACGTTAATCCTTAACGTACTTCCGAGAAAAAATTCGGGGCAAAATTGTCTCAAATAGTGACTGTTCCGGCCGTCTTAAGATACGTTCCGGAACAGTAAAAGTAAATGCTAAAACGTCATACATTTCGGACCGGAGGGAGTATATTTTATGACTCCAATTTTTCCTTCCGAAATTATTTGTCATGTAATATTTTAGAGGATGATACATTGATTTTTGTTAAATATCTAACAAAAAAATATTTGATTTGATTTAAAATTGATCTTGATTTTAATCTAAACTTAATTTGGATTTTAATTTGATTTCTGAATTTGAATATTAATTATCAAATGAGTTTCGATCCATTCAAACATACACTTGTTGATGAGTCTTGGTTTGAAATCTGACTCATTGAACATTGGGCTTTATGGGTGATAGTCAATAAATTTCATGGGTTTTATACAAATGACTTTTGCGAATTGGGCTGAACTTTTTTGATGTCTATAAATTTCCCCTTGAAGATTATTTTACTGAACCAAGTAAACTAATCTTGATTTTTTTTCTTTCACGAGCTTTAACGAGCTTGTGGACTAGATTTGAGTACAAATCTATGAATTGGAGCAATGATATGTACAAGTTTGGCTTGAGGACTTGCCACTTAGTTGTTCCCAGCCCCCCCCCCCCCTCTCTCAAGCGTCCAACTGATACCATATTTTTTTCCAGCTTTGAATCAAGATCTTTTGTTGCCACATCAACTACGGAACGAGCGATCGATTTATTATTTTCCATGTTTTCTTGCGTCTGCTTGCATATGGAATTCATGCTGTTCACCAACTTTCTTTTGTTTTACATAGCATGAGCTTTTAATAATACAAAATGGTATTCGTCTTGTGTGGCATGGACATGTTGTTCTTTTCTTTTCTTCGACTAATGCTTAACCGAAAACCCACGTGACCATCACATGGCTTAGCTTTTAATTTCTAGTGCATATGCATAGCCAAATTGGTGATATTTTGTGTAGAGATCATGTATTGATGGCTCGATTCCTGTTTTTTTTTTTTTTTTAACAAGTCAAGAGTTAATTTTTCTTGGATAGAGATTCTTTAGTTAGAGCTTTTACAAAAGATGATTTTTTATAGCCCTCAAAAAGATGCATCACATGAAGGCCCCTAGCCCATAGGATGTTCCCTTTGTTTTTCCAAAAGTTTTGGCCCCTAGTTGAATCCTGAGTCTGCTCAGCTGTGTTTGGGATCCTAAATGACGGGAAGACCGAATTACCTAAACTACACTTTTATAACCTTGATACTTAAAGTTGGTAAACCACTCCATTGCTCTCAATTCCGCCCAATTAGTCTCTGTAATGTGGTGTTTAAATTAATAACGAAAGTTTTGGCTAATCGGCTTAAAGGGGTGTTGGTGGTTATTGTTTCGAAGAACAATAGTGCATTTGTTTCTGACCGCTTGATTAAGGATAATATCGTTATTGCTCAAGAAGTGTTTCATGCTATGAATACGATACAGACTAGTAAGAGTTGGATTAGATTAAAACTAGATATGAGCAAAGCCTACGACCGGGTGGAATGAGATTATCTGGATGACATTATGGGTCGTATGGGTTTCTCAACGAGGTGGAGATCGGTGGTCATGCTGTGTGTCATGATAATGTCCTACTTTGTTCTGCTCTATAAGGGATCGAATTCGCAACAGACTCACCGGATGGAAGGAGAAATTTTTTTTCGCAACTAAGGCGTGACGTGTTAATTAAGTCGGTGATGCAATCAATACCCACATACATTATGAGTTATTTTGAGATACCGATTGTAATCTGCAACGAAATAGAAATAGCTATCGGGAGGTTCTGGTGGGGTGGTAGCAATGAGGAGAGGAAGTTTCACTGGGTTGCCTAGAATAATCTGTGCAAGGCGAAATAAGGATGTCACCTTTGTAAATATCCGAACTCCTCCATCCTTATTAACGAGGTTATTGAAGGCTCGCTATTATACTAACACATATTTTTTCGCAGCAAAGTTTGGTCCTGGACCGAGTTATATATGGTGTAGCATTATAGTAGGGAGAGAGGTTCTATGGCGAGGATTGGGGATAGGAAATCAGTACGGATTTGGCAAGACTCTTGGTTGCCTTCGACATTGGACGATAAAGTTGCAGCACCAACTTTGATCCTTAATGTGACTGCTGTTGTAGCTGCTCTTATGGATACAGATAATAGATGTTGGAGGAGGGACTTGGTAGATGGTATATTTTTAGGTTAGGATTGGTCTACTATCTTAAGCCTGCCAGTTAGTTAGAGTGGTGCGAAGGACTCACTTGCTTAGAAAGGGACTAATTCAGGGAGATACTCGGTTCGTAGTGGTTATCATTGTATTACTTCCTCAGGTAAAGAGATATTCGACGCTCAAAAGGGGTGGTGGAAGTTCCTATGGGCTCTGTCTATTCCTCCTAAACTTAAATTTTTTATTTGGAGGTTGTGGTCAAATAGATGAATCTACTGATCACCTTTTGTTTAGCTGCCCCTTCGCCATGAAGGTGTGGGAAGGTGTAGGAAGGCGTGGTCATCTGGGATAAAATTAGGTTGATGTCCATTTGACCTTTTTGGGATTGGTTGCTTCAACCGAGGGAGGTCATGGAGGTAAATGAATTAGAGGAAGTAGTGTATGTCCTATGGTCTCTATGGAAATCTAAGAATAATAGGGTGTTTGGGTTGGAGGAGGAGACACCTCAAGTGGTTCATCTGGGGGGGGGGAGCTTTTATCGGATTACAGGGAGGCTAACCTCCCGAAGGACGTTGTTCCACTGGTGGGGACTCAGACTTCCAGGTGGTCCCTCTCCATGGGAGTGGCAGATCAAACTGGACATAGACGTAGATGTTGGTTCCTTATCTTCCGGTCTTGGATTGTTGGCAATAGACTCCTCTGGCTCCTATATTCTAGCTGGGGTAGTGCACATCCTATCTATGCTAGGGGTGGCCACAACTAAGACCATGACGATTTGGGCCGCTCTAAAATATGGGGTTTAGTAGGGGTTTTAGTCTAGGGTGGTTGTGTTCGAATGTCTTGAGATCGTACAGGCCCTCAAAAAGAGGGATTTTCGCTTTGGTATACGTGTCTAGTCTCATACGAGAAGGCCCATCTAGCCTCGTTGTTCCCATCATGCTCCTTTTCTCACGTTCGTCAGAATTTTAACGTCCCGGCTCATATCTTAATTAATTTTGCTTTAATTTTCGGTTTGAAAAATATTTAAATAGGGGTATACCTCGAGGTGATCGCACTTGTTGTTCTAAATGAGTTGTCTTCATAGTGATCTTCGTTTCAAAAACAAAAAAAAAACTACCAACCTTTGAATTAGTTCTTTCAAGATGATAAGTTCCTTATGCAGAAAAAAATTAACTTTATTCTCCAACCTTTCACATGTAAAGATTATCTTTAAATTTTATATGAAAGTCGATTTTTGACAACTTGAAATTCATCTGGAAAAAAAGCACAAGACAACTTTCTGTATTCTTGATCACCATTATCAATTAACTATCTTACATTTTGGTTTGAAGACAACCCATCAATTTTTCAAAAAAGTCATAAAATTTATAAAGACTATTTGTCTCAATAACTAATGAGTTACGCGCTCATTGGTTATCTTATGAATTATTTTGTTGGTGGAATAAAATTTCATTACTTTTTTTGACATAATCCATGGATATTTATTAATTGTGGATAGTTAGTAGTGTGGATATGAATTGTTGTTGTATAAAATAAGTGGTAAATTGAAAATGATGCGGATATGATTTAAAGGTAAATTTTGCAAATTAATGACGTATTGTTATCCCTAAAGAACACAAATAAACAGCTAACTGTCATGGAATGGAATTACCTATTCAAACACATCCGTTTTTAGGGAGAAAAGAAAAAGGTCCATTCTCATTCATAATTGTGGACACAAAGGAAAAAGAAGATACTAAAATCAAAAGAAGAGACGGACAGAAGTTAGTCAAAGTTTTCATTTTAGTCCATTCTCATTTATAATTTTAATTCACTAAAAGATGCTAATGAACTAAAATTAAAGGAAGAGATCTTGATAAAAATAAAAAATAAAGGAAGAGATAATATGTAAGAAATTCAACATTAAATTAAAATAAATCTTCTGAAAATATGTTCTAATTCTTTCCCTTCACCCTGTACCATAAGAAACCACGTGGCAAGGATCGGACGACTAGAATATGTCGAGAATTTCAAGGATTGATCGGTTGCAGAGAGGACAGGAGCCTCGATTCAACCAAACTTCCCTCGAACACACCCTACAAAACGTGTGCCCACATGGGATGAACGCTGCACCCTTTTTGCGTACCATGCACACGCAGCACACCGTGTCACTACCTCCACCAACACCACAGCCGCTACTACTCTCCTTCTCCTTCTCCGTCTCCTCCTCCATCTCCACATCTCGACCGTCCGTTTCCTCTATCAACCTCATCAACGACACCCTCATCGGCGTCCCCGGCGCAGAAATCAAACCTCCCCGGGGGGAGCCAACTCTACTGTTAGTGGGCCCCGCGCCGTTGTAACTACTTGCGTCTGTACGGAACTGTCTCTCCGCTGCTAACGCCGCGGCCAAGTTCATGCCCCTGGTCGCCGCCGTAATCGGACTCAAACAACCCGGATCCGGCTCCCTCTCCGGCGGGTCGGCCCGATGATCCAGATTCATAACCACCACTATGTCTTCTTCCCCTTCATCGTCGTGATCGTCTCTCACACTAACGGTTGTGGGGGCGCGGAATGCCCAGGTGGTCCCACAACAACCGAGGCCTTTTAATCCTAGCCGCTCTTTAAAGCTCAATCTCGTTGACGATCTTCTCCCATCGTGATCTACACCGTCCATTTGCTGCCTCAGGAATGCAAGAATCGTTCTTGATTCTTGTCCTCCTCCTCCTCCTCCTCCTCCGGCCGCCACAGATTCCTGCAATATCATGCCAAGTTGACTCATTTTGATCAGTGGGTTTAGTGCTGAAATTGGAAACAAAGAAAAAACACACTTGAAGAAATTACACAAGAACAGACGAATTTATTCGGAAGCGGAAGGGAATGGGTGTTCACTCACAAGATTTCATGGAAGACTCGTGAGTGATTAATAGGCACCGCTTTCTCACTTTTTATTTCAATTGATGAGAATAAAAAGAGATGAGGGGAGAATAAAGTTGTATGTGGTGGATAATAAATAGTGGGCTGATTGGGTCGTTATAAAAAAGAAATGGGTAGATGATTTTAAAAAGAGGAGGAAAAACTAAGACGAGACAAAATGGAAGGAGAAGAAGTCGAAGAAGATAACAGAATGGACGAATGGGAATGGAGGGAGTGGCGAGTTGTTGGAAGGATTATTTTTTTTATAAAAAAAAGAAAAATTAATTATATTATTTATTTATTTTATTACAAAGCTAGCCATTGATTGAATCCACACCTATTGTAGTATAAAATAATCTACATTAACTAGTTGTATACTCCCTCCGGCTTTTAATACTTGTCGTTTTACTGTTCATGCACGCGTTTTGAGAAGATCGAATGATTCACTATTTGACTCCAAAAAAATCCGTACTTTTTTGTGAACGTACGTTAGAAAAAAAGTACGAAATTTTTTGGAGTCAAATAGTGAGTCATCCGGACCTCCTAGGGAGGCATGCATGAACAGTAAACGACAATTAATTTCAGCCGAAGGGAGTAATTAACTAATTGTATAATAAAGCAAATTTTGGTATTTAAAAGATGTGTTAATAAAAAATTATATAATATATTCGATATTTCAGTTCAGCGTGCACTCAAATTAATAAAATAATTATAAATCGATAAGTTTTTTTGGGTTTATTTTATAACTATCTAGACTTATAATATTTTTAAAATGTAAATTTTTAAAATCGTTTAATCTGTAACTACTAATTTTAATATGTGATTTTTTTATTAGATAATATGAATAGGTAAACGAAATAATACGACACACTGAATATACGGTATAATTAGCCATTTTAATGATGATTAAGAAGAGGGTTTTCTTCATGTTTTGTTTTGTTTTGTTGGATTAATTTTGGTTGGGGCGGCCAAAGGCCAAAAGTATAAGGCAGGGCAACCGGCGCAGGAATCGAGGGCGTGCCAATTGGAAGCTGTGTTTCATTTTGGCGGGTGGGAATCAAAATTTGGTGAGAAATACCTCTGTTTTGTTGCATACCGTATTATTTAAATCAAATTCCCATAACTTTGCGCTTCATTGTTTATTTCGTCTTCAAATTTTTTAAAGTGTTATTGAAACTGAAAGCAAGGCAAGATGTGGACAAAAGAGAAAGAAACTCCTAGCCCAAGATAGCGAAACTAGTTTTTAGGAATTTTTTGAGCAAAGTATTACTATCTTGAAGTTCTTTGGGAAAAGGCAAGAGGCACCGTAGGTAGGATAAAGCTAGCTTGCAGGGAAAGGAGCCGCGTGATATTCAAAATTCAGTAAGCGCGGCCATGGAAAACCAAAGACGTGATCATAAGACCTTCCCTATCATAGACTTGTGTTCTTTATTTTTAATTCAAAGTTCGTTTGTTCTTAGAGTCATTTTCAACAGAAGACTACAATAATGATGAACTAATCCCGTTAGTTTTCATTCAATGATTGATTGTGGGGTCCAACCAACAACAAGAGCTTCTACGTGAACACAACAAACCCGATATGGTGCATCCCATTTTTTCCGACTTCTGCAGCCTCGACCAAACATCACCCACCAAAGTGTTTCCCACTTTAGTGAAAACAATTATACACTATTTTTTATTTTTTATCTCGGTATATCTAAAAAATCGTTTATTTAGTAAGATCTTGCCACAATTTATCTGCGTCATTATTATAGATTTTAGTTTTTATTAATTGAAGTGCCGAAAATGAATTAACAATTTTCTATTCAAGAATCAAAATCGCTGTTTATTTTTCTCTTTTTGCAGCTCTTGAGAATAAAAAAAATAGGCAAAAAGATATAAATGGCTCCTGAACTTTAATTTTTTAATTAATGTGACCCCTGAACTATTTTTTTGTTTAATTACAACCCTGCGAATCGAACATTTTGACATAAATGGCCCCTACCGTCACAGAAATCTGACGTGGCGACGTTATCTTCCACGTCACCCATGTATCACTTGCCACGTCGTCGTGCCACGTCAGCATCTTGCCACCTCGCATGGAAGGTTCAAGGGCCACATTAATCATTTAATTAAAGTTCAGGGGCCATTTATGTCTTTTTACCCTAAAAATTATAATTGTCCATTTCAACTTTCTATCAGCTTCCCGTGTTTTTAGAACCCCAAAAGGGCACTTAAGTGATTAACTATCTTTATTATTTAAATGTTCTGATTATTGATAATACTTATCTTTTATCTATGATAGACAATTTTTTTTTTCTAAATTAAACTTAAATTCTGATACTTTATTATAAGCAGATAAGTAAAATTTAAAAAAATGAAGTTAAAATAGCTAGGAATTGTTTATTTATTTATTTTGTGCGGAGGAGTAGAAGAGGAGAATGAGTAAGGTTTGACAATGGGTATGGAAGTTAAATTAAAGGCATGACAGGCTGGTAAGGTGGTTCTCTTCCCGGGACAAAATGATGAGAATTGTTAACTGTTAAGTGTCCTAAATATTAATAAAATAAATATTACAGAGAAGAGGAAGGAAGAAAATGTTTTGTAGGAAAAAAAGAGAGAGAAAAGGGACTACTAAACCCAGCCCCAATTTTCCATCACCGCACAACATATTTGTTTTAAATAATTAATTAGTTTCTGCTCTTTAATTGCCACATAATATATATAAGAATATATATAATTAATTAGTTTCCTATTTAAGTTTATATATTCATTTCAACATTGATGATTGGAATGTTCCATGCTTTGAAGAAGAAAAACATGAGTGATCCCATGAAAAATATAAAACTCATTTTTAAAAAAAAAAAAATTAATACATATACTCATTTAATTAATTTTTAGGATAAAAAGACATAATTCCTCCGCACAAAATAAATAAATAAATAATTCCTAGCTATTTTAACTTCTTTTTTTAAAATTTTACTTATCTGCTTATAATAAAGTATCAGAATTTAAGTTTAATTTAGGAAAAAAAATTGTCTATCATAGATAGAAGATAAGTATTATCAATAATCAGGACATTTAAATAATAAAGATAGTTAATCACTTAAGTGCCCTTTTGGGGTTCTGAAAATACGGGAAGCTGATAGAAAGTTGAAATGGACAATTATAATTTTTAGGGTAAAAAGACATAAATGACCCCTGAACTTTAATTAAATGATTAATGTGGCCCCTGAACCTTCTATGTGAGGTGGCAAGATGCTGATGTGACACGACGACGTGGCAAGTGATACATGGGTGACGTGGAAGATACGTCGCCACGTCAGATTTCTGTGACGGTAGGGGCCATTTATGTCAAAATGCTCGATTCGCAGGGTTGTAATTAAACAAAAAAATAGACCAGGGGCCACATTAATTAAAAAATTAAAGTTCAGGGGCCATTTATATCTTTTTGCCAAAAAAATAAATTTTTATAATAGATTGGGTAGAATTACACGACCTTTAAGGGCTCATTGATCAGCTTATAATATTAGTTACATATCCAAGAATTTAGATAAACTCATGGCAATAAGTGAAGATTACGATCCTTTTGTAAGAGTGGTTAACGAAATCAAAGCTCAAATTCGGAAAGTAGTTCGTAATTATCATAAAAGAATCATCATTAGAACATTATAATTTAAGTTTCTAGATACTAATCTTGTGTTTAGGATTGAAACTATTTGATCTTTCAAAGTTGCTCTTAATTTTTAAATTATCGACTGCAGTTGTGATTTCTATGAGGATATCATTGTTTGATGAAATGCTCATTAGAGGAAACTCTAGAATAGGAGTTCGACTTTAAGTTTTGGTGAAAAACGTTCTTTCCACTAAGTTGTCACTAGTTAAGATAGTTGGTGATGCAAATTGTGAGCTAATCGGGCAATAAAGAAGCTTGAAACTAAAAGTGCTCTTGACATAATTGCTACACCTATGAAAAGTCAATATTTTTATGAGATCTGGTAATTGGTATTTGGATTTTGAATTGATTCATTTTAATGTTATTTCGAGAATTAGGTCAGTCTATAGTGACCTCTACAACCAACACTGAGTTAAACTCTGAAATACCAAATTCTCTCTCTTGAATTTGAAACACTCATTGTTGTTGAACCATGAGATTAAAATATCCATGTTTTGATGATTCTAACTAACAAATTAAGTTATTACTTATTGCAAGTTCTGTGAGTTTTGTTTAGGTGCTTGTAATCAAGCTCTAGACCTACTTCAATCTAGTAAGATTAAGAGCCTCAAAATGTCTTATGAAACAGGATGCAATTTCAGTCACAAATAAATCACATACAATGAAATAAGAATCAAACTAGAAAAGAACACAGGATTTAACGCGGTTCGACAATGATGTCTACGTCCACGAGCGTCGCCAGAAAAAAGTATTTCACTACGACAAAAGAAGGTTACAATTTTCGGGTTGTCCTAAGAAAGAAAACCCTACTAGTCTATTTATAGGAGTTAAACAGACTACCAAACAATGGCTTTCCAGAAACATGGACCTAATGGACCCAAGAGACTATTTGGGTCAAACTCGATCCTGTGACCCTGACTATGCCCAACGATACTACAAGTCTTCATCTCACCACGATGCCAGACTACCCGATCGTCCTTGCATTAGTCACACCATTGTGAGCTCCACTATCGTGGAAAACCTCAGGGCTATTCAACTCACTCTCAACAAATCTTCCCCGTGAGACGAATATCCTTTCTTCATCATCAACAAAGAAACTTCTCTTTATCTGACTCGCAAAATGCCCCTAGGGCTTTCACTCAATGCTGCGAACGCCGATCCAGTTTAGGTACTCCCTAAACTTTTGAACTGATACTGCCTTTGTCATTATATCTGCTGGATTGTCATGTGTAGACACTTTCTTCACCTCAACAATTCCCTTTGATATAATATCACGAATAAAGTGATACCTGATATCTATGTGCTTTGTACGCTCATGGTACATCTGGTTCCCTGTAAGGTGTATGGCTTTTTGACTATCACAAAATACTTTTGTGCTAGTCCGATCCAAGCCCAAATCTGTCACCAAACCTTGTAACCATATTGCCTCCTTAGCTGCCTCTGTTACAACCATGTACTTTGCCTCTGTTGTAGACAAAGCTACAGTAGCTTGCAACTGTGCTTTCCAACTGATTGCACTTCCAGCTAGAGTAAACACATATCCTGTCAAAGATCTCCTCTTATCCATGTCCCCCGCAAAATCAGAATCAACAAAACCAACCACTGATTTTACAACATCGCTCAACGATCCACCAGCATCGGTCTTGTTGAAAGTCAAACCAACATTCGTAGTATCCTTAAGATACCTAAGTATCCATTTCACTGCCTAGTAGCGCTCTTTCCCAGGGCATCCCATGTACCTGCTGACCACACTAACCGCATGTGAAATATCAGGACGTGTGCACACCATATCATACATGATGCTGCCGACTGCACTTGAATATGGAACCTTCAACATCTGTTCCAACTCAGCATCGTCCTTGGCCGATCCTGCTGCAAACAACTTGAAATGGGCGGCAAACGGGATACTAACTTCCTTGGCATCAGACATGTTGAATCGTTGCATCACCTTCTCAATGTATCTTCGTTGAGACAAGTGTAACGATCCTACGATTCTGTCCCTGGTAATCTCTATCCCTAGAATTTTCTTTGCCCTGCCTAGATCCTTCATCTCAAACTCGGTGATGCGCCGTCGAAACGCGTCAAATATAGAATTTATAATCCTGATAGGCTAGATGCATAAATTAATGAATATAGCAACAAGTCAGGGTCGAACCACAGGGAAAATGAAGGACTAAATTTAATCTTGCCCTAAATGTATGATGAGGATGAAAATGCAACAGACATAAAAGTAACACAAGGGGGGGGGGGGGGTTTGGTCGGTCTAGACGAATCTAGCCAACGATGGCAGTTGATGTTGAGACAGAGAATAAAAATGCAAATAACAAGTAACACTAGACAAACGAAATAATTAAATAAAAAGGGAACGAAAATAAAGCAAGCGAATATCAATAAAAATGGTAAAGACTAACAGGTGTAATAAAGATAATAACAAAGTAAGTAAAGATAATAGATCAGATAAAAGGAGAAATCTTAGCAGGGGTAGACGGCGGATTGCGTCGAGGTCTAGTCGGTCATCGGTGCAAGGATAGACTGCGTTCACGCCATAGACTTGCTATAGGAACCCTGTTTTCACGGAGATTCCCTACTTCTCTTCTTAAGAGAAGTCACTCCCAAGGTACGCTTATGGGAGTGGCCGTGACACTGTGCCCAAGGTACGCTTATGGGTCATACACACAGGCCCGTGAAGTGGAGAGAAGACACGTCTAGGGCTAGACACTGAGAAGTCTGCCCTAACCGGTTTCTTGCCCTAGCCAGATTGGACCAAACGACATGATGACTCTGGACCAGGTGCCTACTCTATTCCATGGCCTCACGTTAGTTATTACCATGGAAATGACAATATTCATGAGAAACATGCAAATAGGTGATCAAACTACCAACAAATCTCACACGAAATGACAATAAAATGGCAAGAAAGCGGATACAACAATGAACACGTTTTAAGAACACTTTGACCTCCCAACTATCCTCTTGCAATCCTTAAAACACCCCTGCCAAGACTAAGAGATTTAGCCACTCATGCTGGAAATCATGCACAAGATAGATGGAGAAAGCAACATAAACAGCAAAGAGGTGCAGATGAAAACGAAAATCTGGATTAAAAACTAATTGGAGCTTGGGGCTCCAATTTCTGGAAAAATAAGGGAAGAACAAATCCCAATGTTAGAGAGGTGGCTACAATGATTGAAAACCCTAAAAAGATGATAAGTATACTAAAGAGTAGCCTCCTTTAACCTAAAGTTAAGGTTCTATATATAGCCTAACAACCCCACTAGGGGACAAAATGGTATAGAGGAATATTCTCTGATGAGCTGGATGATTTGCACATGGAATCCCGCTGGAATCTTTTTAGCATCTTCGGCCAAGCGTCATCCGAAAAGAAACATCCACGTGCTTCGTCTAGGCCTAGACATAAGATCTCGTCTAGGTCTAGACGGTAGGTGTCGACGACAAAACGCATCTAGGGCTCGACGATGAAAGATCAGCAAAAATGCATCCAAATAGCGCGCTTTTCAGCAAGTTTCTCCCTTTAGTCCAAATCTACAAAGTGGTTGGAAAACAAGCCAAATTAGTAGTATCAAGTGTGAAATTAGACCTAAAAGAGAGGGAAAAACATGCATAAAAAGGCATCATATCAAATTCCCCCACACTGCCCATTGCTCGCCCTCGAGCAATCAAAAAGGAAAACACACCCCAAGACACAGACAAACACAACCAACCATAGCACAAAAATCAACAAACCAAACAATCAGCCCTAACCATGTCAAGACATACTCCGCCTAGCTAACTCTGCATCAAATCATTAGGATAACGACCCTAGTGAAGAAACTTTACCACATCAGACTTGGCATCAGCAATCCTCACCAGGGTAAGTGTTTACACTCACACTCAACTAGGCTCGGTGTATCATCACTCAAATATGCAAATTAACAAGACACACAACATAGTTTGCACATCAACCCGAGTTAAAATCCACATGCTTAGGCAATCAACAATCAGAAATGAACTTTGCACCATAAAAAAGGATTGAAAGGAAAGGTGTATAGAGAATATGAAGAATATGGAGAGAAAAGGGAAAGAAAGAAAGAAAGAAAATAGGAAAAGCAAAAGGATAGATTATATACAAAGAGCACAAAGAGGAAGGAAAAGAGAAGGAGAATAGAATGAAAAAACCGGATGGAGATGAAATGGTGAGGCAGTATCCGTCAAGGGCAGACAGTCGAGGGCTAGACGAAGTTCTTCGTCTGGGGGAGTTCTTCTCTTGGGAGCCATGCTGACAATACTTCATTTTTCTTGTTCGCACCTTTGCCTTCTTTCGTTTTTCTTTCCTCTTTTTTTTTGAAACCAGATAAGACTTTCTTTTCTTTGCTTTATTTCTGGTTTTGAATTTTTTTTGAATTTTTTTTTTTTTTTTTTTTTTTTTTACAAAGATGAAAACGAATTCGACAAACTTCAGCTGATGAAGATTGAGTTAGCTCAAGGATTTTGCCAACTTACTTCGGCTAGGGCTTGATGACTTTGCCCTAGACCTTTTTTCGGCATCTACACCTTCTTGTCGGTCTCCCCCACACTTAGACTTTGTTGATCATCTAGCCCGCCACCTCTGACAAATACCGCTCACCTGCCAAGGAAAAGGGATTAAGGAAAGTGAGAACAAGTGGATAAAGAAGAGAGAAAAATGAGAAGGGAATGAGATGTCAGGGGCTAAACGAAAAAGGGTGTCGAGGGATAAATGAAGAAAAAGAGAGGAATGATAGAAAGAAAAAGAAACGAAAACAAAGATGCAAATTTCATTTTTTTCCGTCTTTTTGTTGCTTTCCTAAGACTGATGGTGTCCATACCCAGGGGTCTCATGCAAACTTAGTTGAGTGCCTAGCTAAGCATTGAATCACACATGAAAAATAAGACTGTTTAGGCTCAAATGCTCACAAAGTGCTATAAATGATTGCTGATGTTTAGTGCAGATGCAGGTTATAAGAGCTAGCAGACAAAGCATGCAAGATCTAGGGCAAGACTAACATGAAAGGCAGTTCATTTCTATGTGCTCATAAGTCAAAAGTGTGTCCATACAAAGGGGGTTTTAAAACTGGGCAGTGATACCAAATTAGCAAAATCCTGTAAAGTGAAAATCCGAAAAATTTTAAATTTTTGCACAAAGCATGCAATCAAATATATACAAATCATGTCACACAAACACATAAATCCTCCCCCACACTGAAGCTTCGCATTGCCCTCAATGCGAGAGAGATTCACAAAATAGGCAAGAGAGTTCAGATCATAAAAGGAGTTCAAGAGAAGGGGGAAGGGATAGGAGAATGTTGTGGAGTGCCCTAGGGCGATGGTGCATTGCCGACCGGCCGGATCTAGTGATGGTGGAGGTCGGCGGCTTAGATCCGGTGACTTCTAGGTCTTCATCGGACGGCGGCTGGGAGTTGGAGGGCTCACCGGCGTCAGTAGCTTTCTCATTTTCTAGCCCTAAGTCGGTGTGGCGAGAGTGGGAGTGGGTTTTTTTTCGGGTCGGAGTTGGGTGGTGGCTGGTGGAGTGACGAGCTGGTGGGTGATGGGTTTTTTGTGGGCCACCATTTTAATTTTTGTGGATTTTTTGAGGGGTATGGTGAGTGGTTAGTGTGTGGCTAGGGTTTCAAGGGAAGAAGATGGAGTGAGGGAGAAAGGTGGTCGGATGAAAGGGAAAGAGAAAACAAGATAGAAAGGAAAAAAATGGATAAGTGAGGTTGAGGGGAGTAGGTGACACGTGGCGCGAGGCGGTTGGGCAAGGGAGTGAGACGCGGATCGCCAAGGGGGACGCAGATTGGCTGAATGAGGCGCCGCCATGTGGCGCTCTCTGGTTAGTCTACGCGGATTGCGCAAGGATAGCGCGTTGACTGGCTGATGACCGTTGAGGATGACGCGAGACACGTGGCGCTGCGGGATTGGAGGCCGTGGATTGTGGATAAGGCACCGCCACGTGGCGGGCGCTGATTGGCTGTTGCGAATTACGGGACGCGTGTCGCCGCGTGAGAGGACGAGGCGGATAGGGCGCGTTGGGCGCGTGGCGCGAGCTGGTTGGTCAGCTCTGATTACTGGACGCGTGGCGCGCGCGGATTGGTTGCTTGGCTGCGTGGCGCGGACTCCCACCTGCAAAAAGGGGCTCATCCATTTCAAAATTTGAAAGGGGAGGGAAAAAAAAATAAAAGTAAAGGAGGGAATTAATAATAAAAATGAAAATAAAACAAAGGGAGGGAATTAAGGAAATAAAAGTAGGAAAAATTAAAAGGGATGCCTAAATAAACCAAATAAAACAGGAAATAATAATAAAAACTAAGTAAAGAAAGGAATAACGGAAATAATTAATTATTAAAAGAAAGGGATACGAAAAATAAAATAAATGAGGCTAGATGAAATGCCTCCTTGACCGGCCATCTTTTTCGTCCAGGCCCGGACGTTGTAAGGCGTCTAGGGCAAGACTGGTGGGTCTGCCACCAGGGGGTGGAAACCTTCGTGGAATAGTTCCAATCTGTGGTCACGCACTTTGGAAATGAGGCCCGTGTCCATACTCTGAATCGCAACCACACCATGATCATTCATCTTCTTGACAACGTAAGGCCCGGTCCATTTTTGCTTCAACTTTCTGGAAAAGAGCCTCAGACAAGAATTATAAAGTAAAACCTTTTGTCCAGTATCAAAGGTTTTAGAAGAGAGCAACTTATCGTGGTGAGTGTTAGTCTTGGCCGTGTCTTGGGCTGGTTGCGGAGTTGGGTTATCATTGGGCGTCTTGCCCTCGATGGCCAAGGAAGTAGCAGTAGCAGATGAGGCGGGGGTTACCGTAGCCTCAAAAGTGGTCACGTCGACAGCTGGAGTCATGGCTAGTTGAGGAGTGCAAAGGGCTGGGTCAAGTGTCTTGACGTCGACGACCGTCCATCCAAGGGCCTCGCGATATCCTTTGAGTACGGACACCAGCTCGCGCTCCGCATCTGGATCAAGCTTGCTAGAGATGATCACTGGGAGTGTGTCATGTTCGCCAAGGTAGGTGTACTTGAGGTGCGAGGGCAAGCTCTTCAACTCCAACTTAGGGGCCTGTAGAAAAGAAGGGGCAGACACTGAATTTGTAGTGATGTTCCTACCTAGGGCAAGATGGGAAAAGTTGTCAGCGTTAAGATCAAAAACTTGTGTAACAATAGGGTCAACAATATCAACAGTTGAGTGTTCTGAAGTCACAAGTGTCAAGACCAAGGGGTCTAGTGCGACGGGTGAAATAGTTCTGTCTAGGGCAAGCTGGATAGAGTCGTCCGCGTCAAGATTGGAAACTTGTGTAGCAATAAGGTCTACAACGTCAACATTTGAATGCTCTTCTAACGCGGCAGCGACTTCATGTAATTCTAGTGGAGTCTTAATTGTCGAGGCCAAGACGTCCAATCTTGCTAGCGTGACGCTTCTGTCGAGGGCAGACTGAAAAGGTTCAATAGAATTCAAGTCAGTAACTTTGTCAACCAAAGGATCGAGCGTATCAGCAAAATTAACACAAGCAAGATTAGAAGGATATTGTATGGCTTCCATCATGTTGAACTTAATGATTTCTCCATCAAACTCAAGAGAGATAGATGCATCATGAACGTCTATCTTGGCCCTGGCTGTAGCCAAAAACGGTCGCCCTAGAAGAACATCTGTGGCTTTAGTGGATTCTTCATTCTCCATGGCAATGACATAGAAGTCTGCGGGAAATAGGAAGTCGCCTACTTGGACCAAGATGTCCTTAATTACACCTTCGGGGTGAATTACGGAACGATCGGCCAATTGGATGACAAGCGGGGTTGGCTCGAGGGGTCCTAGGCCAAGACGGTTGAAAATCGTCAAGGGCATGACATTAATGCCAGCCCCTAGATCACACATGGCCTTGCCAATACTGACTGTCCCTATCGTACAGGGGAGGACAAACATGCCCTGGTCTTCGCACTTCGGAGGGATCTTCTGTTGGATAATGGCAGAGAAATTCGCCCCCACACTTATCTTGTTTACCCCAGCCAAGTTGCATTTGTTAGTGCAAAGCGTTTTCAGGAACTTGGCATAGCGAGGCACATTTTTGATGGCCTGGAGAAGTGGGATATTGACAAGGACTTTGCTGAACATATCAAGGATTTCTTGATACTCTTCCTTCTTCTTAGTCTTGACGAGCCTTTGAGGAAAGGGCGGCTCGAGGATCTTGTGTATATACTCTTGGGTGAATTCTTGTGGGCTTGTGTCACCTCGTGGAGCCATCCCTCTTGGAGATCTAATGCGATCCTCCATCACTTCTGGGAGTTTAGGCCCAATGAACTTGGCTTTGGGTATTTTCTTGGGCAAGATTTCAGATTCAGGAGACTTTTCGACGTCGAGGCCTAAAGGCTCTGGGAAGGATTTGTCGACGTCGAGGCCTAGATGCTCTTGAGGGGGTAAGATGTAGCCACTGCGAAGAGTCATAGCACACACATTGTGCTTTGGGTTGGCCTCAGTCTGGGGCGGCAATCTGCCTTTGTTTTTCAGTTCTTTCATGTCTGCGGCCATGATGCTCATTTGTTTTTGTAGATCAGACATGATGCTCATTTGTTTTTGTAGATCAGTGATGGCATTCCTACAGTGAGCTACCTCATCAACCGGTGGGGCAGAAGAATTGGAGGTCTGGCCTTGATCGGTCTGATAGAAAGGTTGTTGGTTGTTGGGATGGGTAGGTCTAGGCTTGAAGTTTTGGGCGTTGAAAGATGGCTGGGCCTGATTCATGTACTGATTGTGCTGCATTGGTTGCCCTGGTCCAGACGCTTGTTGATGGCTGACCCAGCCGGAGTTTCGTGGTCTCCACACCTGATTGTAATTCTGTCCATATGGGGCCTGATTGTAATTGCCAATGGCGTTGATACTCTGGATCTCATCAGGGATATGAGGGCACGCATCCGTCGGATGATCAGGCATGTTGCAAATTTGACAGGTCTTGACCTGAACTGACTGTCCGGGGGCCATGTTCTGAAGCATGCCCATTATAGTGGTCAATTGGGTCTGCATCGCGGCCACTTGGGCATCTTGCCCTGGATGATTGCTTTCCTCGGGTATGCAATTCCTTGCCATTAACTCGATGGTAGCCTTCGCGGCGGCAGGTGTGAGTCTGGTGATAGCACCACCAGCAGCGGCGTTGAGCAATGCCTTGTCACGAGCTTTGAGGCCTTCACAAAAATATTGGATGAGGGCGTGCTCGGTAAGGTTGTGTGAGGGGCACATAGCTTGCATCTTTTTGTAGCGTTCATGATACTGGCCAAAATCTTCTTCTTTCCTCTGGACTATAGACACCAATTGCTTGCGAGTTACATTAGCCATTTCTGATGGGTAATATTTTTCGGTGAAGGATTTTGACATTTCAGCCCAAGAATTGATGGAATTTGGGGGTAGATCATAGAACCAGTCTAGGGCATCATCTTTCAAAGACCACATGAAGGCTCGGAGCTTGGCGTGCTCAATACTGACATTGGCCGGCTTCATGGCGTCGCAAATAGAGTGCAATTGCTGAAGATGGCGGTGAGGATTTTCCTTTGGAACACCACGGAAGAGGGGTAGATGGTGCATGACTGCAGACTTGAGCGTCCAATCATGAGGAACAGTGGGCCAAACGATACAAGTGTTTGGTGTTTCAGGGGCACCATTGAGGTCCTCAATGGTCTGCGGAGGATTGTCGATATTAGGACGGTCTGCCATATTGAGTATCTCGGGGTAGACAACTACTGGGTTGTCGAGGTCGGGATGAAGATGATTGTCGGGACCGGTCTGACTAGAGGTTTGACTGTCGAGGGCAGGACGGGGAATTACTCTTCTAGAGGTTGCTCCGGCCTGTCTCCGAAATTCTCTCTCCGTCTTCGTGAGTTCGTGGTCGAGGGGTAGAAGGTCTGGTGCAGATCTCCTGGTCATACAAGTAAAAGAAAGAAAATTAGTCCGTAAACACTCTCCCCGGCAACGGCGCCAAAATTTGATGCGCCGTCGAAACGCGTCAAATATAGAATTTATAATCCTGATAGGCTAGATGCATAAATTAATGAATATAGCAGCAAGTCAGGGTCGAACCACAGGGAAAATGAAGGACTAAATTTAATCTTGCCCTAAATGTATGATGAGAATGAAAATGCAACAGACATAAAAGTAACACAAGGGGGGGGGGGGGGGGGGGGGTTTGGTCGGTCTAGACGAATCTAGCCAACGATGGCAGTTGATGTTGAGACAGAGAATAAAAATGCAAATAACAAGTAACACTAGACAAACGAAATAATTAAATAAAAAGGGAACGAAAATAAAGCAAGCGAATATCAATAAAAATGGTAAAGACTAACAAGTGTAATAAAGATAATAACAAAGTAAGTAAAGATAATAGATCAGATAAAAGGAGAAATCTTAGCAGGGGTAGACGGCGGATTGCGTCGAGGTCTAGTCGGTCATCGGTGCAAGGATAGACTGCGTTCACGCCATAGACGTGCTATAGGAACCCTGTTTTCACGGAGATTCCCTACTTCTCTTCTTAAGAGAAGTCACTCCCAAGGTACGCTTATGGGAGTGGCCGTGACACTGTGCCCAAGGTACGCTTATGGGTCATACACACAGGCCCGTGAAGTGGAGAGAAGACACGTCTAGGGCTAGACACTGAGAAGTCTGCCCTAACCGGTTTCTTGCCCTAGCCAGATTGGACCAAACGACATGATGACTCTGGACCAGGTGCCTACTCTATTCCATGGCCTCACGTTAGTTATTACCATGGAAATGACAATATTCATGAGAAACATGCAAATAGGTGATCAAACTACCAACAAATCTCACACGAAATGACAATAAAATGGCAAGAAAGCGGATACAACAATGAACACGTTTTAAGAACACTTTGACCTCCCAACTATCCTCTTGCAATCCTTAAAACACCCCTGCCAAGACTAAGAGATTTAGCCACTCATGCTGGAAATCATGCACAAGATAGATGGAGAAAGCAACATAAACAGCAAAGAGGTGCAGATGAAAACGAAAATCTGGATTAAAAACTAATTGGAGCTTGGGGCTCCAATTTCTGGAAAAATAAGGGAAGAACAAATCCCAATGTTAGAGAGGTGGCTACAATGATTGAAAACCCTAAAAAGATGATAAGTATACTAAAGAGTAGCCTCCTTTAACCTAAAGTTAAGGTTCTATATATAGCCTAACAACCCCACTAGGGGACAAAATGGTATAGAGGAATATTCTCTGATGAGCTGGATGATTTGCACATGGAATCCCGCTGGAATCTTTTTAGCATCTTCGGCCAAGCGTCATCCGAAAAGAAACATCCACGTGCTTCGTCTAGGCCTAGACATAAGATCTCGTCTAGGTCTAGACGGTAGGTGTCGACGACAAAATGCATCTAGGGCTCGACGATGAAAGATCAGCAAAAATGCATCCAAATAGCGCGCTTTTCAGCAAGTTTCTCCCTTTAGTCCAAATCTACAAAGTGGTTGGAAAACAAGCCAAATTAGTAGTATCAAGTGTGAAATTAGACCTAAAAGAGAGGGAAAAACATGCATAAAAAGGCATCATATCACTCGGCACTAAGCTGCTTCTTCATCTTGACAATGTGTGTCATGCTACAGGCAACGATAAGCATATCATCCACATACAACAACAAGTAAACATAAGAATCGTCTAACATTTTCTGATGGTACACGCAACTGCCATATGGACTCCTTGTGAACCCATTTGACACCATGAATATATCAAACCGTTTGTACCATTGCCTAGGTGACTGCTTCAACCTATACAGTGACTTCTTCAGCAGACAAACCTTGTCCTCCATTCTAGGTTCGGTAAATCCCTCTAGTTGTCTCATGTAGATATGTTCCTCCAATTCACCATGTAGAAACGTAGTTTTCACGTCCAACTGCTCAAGCTCTAAGTTTTGCAAAACTACTATGGCTAGCAAAACCCGAATCGAACTGTGTTTCACCACTAGAGAAAACACTTCATTGAAGTCGATTCCTTCCCTTTGAGTAAAACCCTTAGCGACCAGCCTTGCTTTGAATCGAGGTAGCTCTACCCTTGGATTACCTTCCTTTCTCTTGAGTACCCATTTGCAGCCTACTACCTTCTGTCCTTTAGGCAAATCAACAAGCTTCCATGTCTGATTCTTATGAAGAGATTTAATCTCTTCTCCCATAGCACCGATCCACCGATCTGCTTCTGAACTTGCTATAGTTTCCCCGAAGCTACTGGGTTCCTGCATCTCAACTTCTTCGACAACTGACAGAGCGTATGCGACCAGGTTCGCATATCTTTGTGGTGGTCTAACCTCTCTTTTCTCTCTACCCGATGCTATGCTATAAGGTTGTTGTTCAGGTTCGGGTGCATCATCGTCACTATCATCCGATGCTGACATCTTACCTACCGATCCTGGATCCACCTCAGAATCGTTAGAATTGTTGGACCTACTAGGACTCAATCCTGCTTCAAGTTCCAATTGTTCCCTCACAACCGATCCTGGTCTAGCCATTTCCCCAACATCCTTCTGACTGTCTAGCGAAGCAGACTCATTAAAAGTCACGTCTATGCTGATGAGAAAACCTAGGGACTTAGGGGCGGTACACCATAACCTATATCCCTTCACTCCAGTAGCATATCCTAGAAATATGCACCTCTTTTCCCTTGGCTCAAGTTTACCATCTCTCACGTGAGCGTACGCAGGACATTCGAACACCCTCAATTCGTAATCAGCCGATGATCCAGACCAAATCTCAAAAGGAGTCTTATTATCAATAGTCGTTGATGGAGATCGATTCACCAAGTAACAAGCCGTATTGATAGCTTCGACCCAAAATTCCTTTACCACGCCTGAATGCGAGAGCATACTTCGTGCCTTGTCACAAAGTGTTTTGTTCATTCTTTCTGCGACCCCATTCTGCTGTGGTGTTCCAGAACAAGTGCGATGATGCACTATTCTCTCAGCATCGCAGAACTCGTTGAACTCATGACTGCAAAATTCCAACCCATTGTCTGTCCTGAGATGCTTGATCCTTTTTTTTGTCTGCTTCTCGATCATCGTCTTCCATTTTACAAAGGTTGAAAATGCCTCATCTTTGGTTTTCAGAAAATAAACCCACACCATCCTTGAATAATCATCGATCAGACTCATGTAGTATCTGGCTCCACTCTTCGATGGAATTCCATTTGGGCCCCAAAGGTCTAAGTGAATGTAATCCACTGTTCCTTTTGTCTTTCTTACAGCCGACTTGCTGAACTTCACTCTAGTTTGCTTGCCAAACACACAGTGTTCACAAAATCCAAACGATTCTGCTTTATACCCCTTCAGTAAATCCTGCTTTCCCAAAACAGCCAATCCTCTGTCACTCATGTGGCCTAGGTGCCAATGCCACAACCAATTCTGATCCTTCCAATCCTGGCTGCTGCTCCCCGATGCTACTGCAACATCGTCCAAAGCAACACTTCCCTGGAGAATGTAAAGCCCCTTTTTTAAGCTTCCTTTCATGAACACCATCGAGCCCTTTGTCACCTTGATTACACCATCGTCTGCATGATACTTGTAACCCTGAGAGGCCAGCGTCCCAAGAGATATCAGGTTCCTCTTCAACATAGGAACATGCCAGCACTTCACGATCCTGACAACACCATCGAACATTCTGATCCTAACGTTACCGATCCCACCAACAGGCAACGAGTGATTGTTTCCCAAATAAACCATCCCTTGTATCGGTTTGTGATTGCGTGTCGATGACATCAAATTTGGTTGTAAAAAAGATATAGAAATGGGGTAGGAATACAACTTATCACTCGTCCACAAGGGACTCGTAGGTCATGATAAGAGGTTCGTCCACAGAGATCTTGTTGGGGTTTCGTAGTCTTGACTCGACTTCCTCGTCACTGGAGTTGAGGGGGTTTTGTTCCTGCAATTAAAGTAAACAAAGCATAAAAGAGAACAAGCAATAATAAAATAAATAGAGGCAATCTTAAGCAGAAGGTGATCTTAGCTAAGATTGCAAATTGAGGTTGATTGTGAACTGTCTTGAGGTAAACTCCTAGCAAGGGTGAATTCGTGAGCGCATTCCTTGTTTAATCGATCATCGACCTTTAGATTTTCTCCTTCTCTCTCATAACTCTGCTATAGATTGGGAGGAACCCCTTTCCAATCCTACTTTCCTCCTATTAAAATCACTTGGAGGGTACCCCCTTTCCTAGTGATCCTGGCCAGTGGACACCTTGCTGGCTAAAGGGTTTATCCAATTGGCTGCTGGCTTGAGGCGCATGCGTTTTCTCAATGGCATAGGGAAAGACAGAGTCTAGGCTAAGCTACTCCCAACTCGGAGCCCTAAATTGTCAGTTTGGTTAGGCCTATATCAATTCAAGTTCACTAACCCCCGCGAGGTTAGCTGCCTACTTCGACACTCTAGTTTCGTGATAACGCGCTTGTCGAGGGCACGATCAAACAAATAATTACAACTTATCACATGCAACAAAATAGATTGAAGATAGTGGCAAGAGGATCGATCCACAGAGATTGGTGAAGACTTACACTAGACAAGGCCAGATTATAAAATAAAATAATAAAAGAAACAAAACAGAATTCAAGGGCTGGATGGAGAGAAACTGATTCAAGGTCTTGAATGGAAGAACAAAAACACAAAAAGTAACACTCGGGGGGGTTTTACTTGGCTAAACGAGTTAGCCAAGAGAGATTGGGAGCTAACAAATTCTAACTATGAAAGCAGGATTCGGGGTCTCGAATGTCACGTTCGAGGTCCCGAATGATAAAATAAAACAAATCAGCAAATGAGTTCAGAAATAATAAAGCAAAGAGATAACAAACACAAATAATCAATTAGAGAAGGATCTTAGCAAAGGCATTCTTGGGTTGCATTCGGGGGCCCGATCGTCATCAGCTAAAGGGTATTCTACTCAAGACATCATAGAAATGACATAGGGACCAGATTCCTCGGATATCCCCTACTTTTCTCTTAAGAGAAACTACCCCCCGTTTCCACATATGAGGTAGTCTTGACGGTTTGCCATCCCTCCAGGCATGAATGCGGGAGGGTCATACTCAAACCGCCCATGAAGATAAGAAAAGACAGATCTAGAGCTAAAAGTCCCTCAGTTTGTCAGGCTCGTGACCTCGCTCTAATCAACTACCCATCCTATCTATTCGAGACCACTTCAGCGCAGTCAAGACTAAACAGATGCCTACTTGTTCCATGCAATTTTCCTTCCGTATTCATCACACAAATGGCAGCATTCACACAAAGTAATAATCAGTTGATCAAACCTCTAATTACTCCGAGCGAAAATGTAATTAAAATGATAAGTAATTGAATATGGCATCAAGAATATATTAAACTCGTTTAGGCCTCGAATCTACCCCTGCAGCTCTTGAATTACCCTTTGCTAAGAATTAAAGATTTAGCTACTCATGCTTGAAAGTAAACAAATAATAATTAAAGAAAGCATAATAAAATAAAGAGATTAAGGGAAGAAGACTTGTTACTAAATGTTTGAAGCCCGGCGGCCAAGAGGGAAGGAGCTAACAAGAACTAGAGAGATAAACTAGAGAGAAGTCTAAGAGTGTTCTTCCTAAAAACTACATGATCATGGATGATCCAAGATGCCCTAAACTCTTCCTATCATCCTCTATTTAAACTAGAAAATACAATCACAAAATATCTTCTGCCCAACTAAGGAACAAAATGCATTTAAAGAAAGCCTCAATTTCCAAGCCAGCAGCTGAACCAAGCAGACAAGAAGGCCACGTTAGAGTCAGAAGCAGAAGCAAGGGTGCAAAAATTCCAATTCAGGTACCACAAACCATTGATAACCTCAATGGTTGGTTAGGCTTTGATGACTCTGGTACTATAGAGAATTTGCATGCTAAATTTAGATGTGAAATTACCCCATGTGCTGAAATGGATATTAGCAGGTTGAAAAATCTTGATGTGTTTGACTCTGTGACTGAATTTGTTGATAATATTGGTTGGAAGAATTTGTTTTTCCCTAATCATGCTAGTTATTCAGAGCTGAACCTGGAGTTTACTCCTCATTTTGGCTGGTTCGTCCAAGGAAAAATAAACTAGGTACTAGGAAGTTAATTTTAGACTTGTTAACCATTATTATCATCTTAGCATGAATGAATTTAAAGTTATGCTTGGATTTGTGAATGCTGATGAGTTGAATGCTGCCTGGTACATGAACTGCTTAACTGATTACCTTGAGGATTTGTGAGCTCTCAAACTTTCATGCCATGATTATCTTTTCTGAGTGGATACATGACATTTGTGCTGGTTGGATTTGCGTGAGACCCCTGGGTATAGGCATAATTAGACGTAGGAAAGCGACAACGTGATTAAAAACTTTGCAATCTTCTTTCTTATCTTTTTTCTTGCTTTTATATTGCCCCTACCACTCATTTCACCCTTCTTTTCACCACCCTTCCAACTGTTCGAGACTTTTCTTTCTATTCTTAGCAGGCGAGAGTTTTCTGGCAGTAAGCAAGGTGGGGGAAAGAGAAGCAATAACATTAGAGTGGGGGTATTAAGATGCAAGATCAAGATGCGAGACAGTATGGAGAGCCAAGTCAGATTCTAAAGAGGAACATTAACGACAACTATGAGATCATTAAGCTGAAAACAAAGGCAGATGCCTAGAGCAACAGTATGGCAAGCCACAGCGGAACAAAAGAAGCAGAATTTCAGATTAATGAACAACTAAACCAATTGTTCAAGGCAATTGATCGCGCGTCGAACACGTCAAATATAATAGTGAAATAGGTATGGAATTGGGGGTAGAAATACAACTTATCACTGTCTACAAGAGTTTGTAGATGATGGTAAGAGGATCGTCCACAGAGACCTCTAGGAGATGTAATTCTTGGTTTGACTTCCTCGTCACTGGATTTGGTTTTGGTAGGATCTGAAAATAAAGACAAAACAGAAAGAGGTAAAATAGTTCAAAACAGTATTGGCCAAAGGCTTGGCCTAGACAGGGGTCAAGATTGAAATAAATCTAATAAAAGAGAATTCCAGGTAAGGGTGATTTGAGAGCTTGCGTTCTTATGCTTCGATCATCGACTCAAGTGTATTCATCTCTTCATTCATAGTACTGCTATAGAGTGGAGGAACTCCTTTTCACTCCTGTCTTCCCTCCTCTTGAAATTACCTGGCGGGTACTCCCTCTCCTGATAATCCTAGCCAAGGGACACCTTGCTGGTTAAAGGGTTTATCCGTTTGACTGCTGTCTTGAATGGTTGTTCGATTCCTCAGTGGTGTAGGGGAAGTCAATACCTAGGTCAAGGTGCTTCCCTGTGGAAACCCTAGGTTGTCAATCTGGTCTTGACCTAGATTACTTATTTCTTCTAGTCTGGCGCGAGACTAGTTGTCTACTCTATCTAGCCGGCGGGTACTCCCTCTCCTTCTAGACTGGCTGCAACTCTTCTCTACTAGAGTACAAAGATGATCAGACTTTGTCCCTAGTGAGTAAGCGATGGATTAAGCTTAAGAAACAAATAAATACAAGCAAAGAGGTTATTAAGCACGACTTGATCTCACGAACGCATAAGAACTCAACTCATCAACCCTTACCAAGAATTGGTGTTTAGCTACTCATACTCATAATTGAAAAGATAAAATATTTAATTGCATAAATTAATTAATCCGAGATTTAAACAAATCCGGAGCACAGTATAATGTCGAAAAAGAGAAAAAGGAGGAGAAAATCCTATGATGGACCGATCCGGGACAGAGGAGAACAATATTTGGCTAAATAGCCCTAAAACTCCTCTGCCCTACTCCAACTCTACTTCCTAGAAAATCTCTAAAAGATTGTAATAATAAATTGTTTGAGTTACAATAGGAATAAAATCGCAATTACAAAAGAGGGAAATCCCATACGGGATTCTTCAAGAGATATGCGCTTCAGTTCCCTCTAAGATTGCGGGACAGCTACTACTTGCCAGCTGCAAAGCCCAATGAAGAAACGGCCCAAGCGGACGTTGATGACTGCTCAATCGCAAAAGAGTCTTGGCTGAAGTCTAGGCCAAGACGATCTGACTCGTGCGCTGCTTCAGAAGCGAAAGTGTCTTGGCTAAAGTCTAGGCCAAGACTGGGAAAATCAGCTTCAGCTCTCCATATCAGAATCTCCAATATTATGCCATCAGACCAGAACTGCCAAGAAAAAGGGGAAATCATGGATAAATCAGTAGATTTACTGTCCAATTAAACAAGTAAATGGACAATAAAACATGATTAAATGCAATGCAATCAAATTCCCCACACTTAAACTATGCTTGCCCCCAAGCATACAGACTCAAGACTCAAAAACAAAAATTAAAACATAACAAAAATAGAACAGAAACAGAACAGACACCAAGGATCCCCCGGACTTTCTCAATTTCAGGCTGTCTACCCCTTCACTGGATCTGCCAAGACACTTCACTAAGATATCCAATGTTAGACTAACAAGGAATAATCAATACCCTAAACATACCCCTTCCACATGGTATCAAGACACACAACTAGAAAAAAAAAGATTAAGTATAGGGTAAGAAGGTTCACTACCGATTTGAGTCCCACCGCAAGTGTTATCTATCCAATAGTGCCTAAAGACTGGTGTCATTTGAATCACTTTGACAGATTTTTCTTTTTCTTTTTTCCTATGCCTTTTCTATGTCTTTTTATTTGTTTTGCTTTTAGGCATAACAAGTGTCCTTTGTATTTTTACAGACACGGCACATAGACAGAGCTTGTCCTTTTCCGCGGGGGACTTCCACCTTTGCTATGTCTGCCCTATGACGTTCCAACACCTTCTACTGTCTCACACTCTCGACAGATAGATCAACACACTCAAATCATGGCAACAAACCCCTCAATCCTAAAAAGAGTTAAGGTCCTAGCTAAGTGTCCCCACGACCATGTGGACGGTTAATGTTTGGGGATCATAAGAGAATATGCCCCTTAGGCATTGATCATTTACGCTCATTCGCTTCCCTGTTACTAAAACATTGTGTCCCTTAGGAAAGTGTCTAAATGCAGTCCCACCGAGAGACTAAACAGCCTAAGCAAGAAAACAGGGGTCCGGGTGTGTACAAAATAGACTCAAAACATGCAGAAAAATACAAATGAAAATCATGCAAATGACAGACGCAAAAATGGAAAAACTTGTGTAAAAAGAAAAAATTAAAACACAAAAAATAGACTCGAAAACACACAAATTAACCAATATTCACAACAAACACAAAACAGAAATTAAAACACCCTCCCCACACTTAAAAGACACAATGTCCTCATTGTGTGGAGAGACAAATAAAAAGAAAAAAAAATAAAATGAAAGGAAAAGATACGACCTGGGGGCAAAAAACAGCTTAAGCTGCTGGAGATTTGGCGTCTTGGCCAGAAGCTTGGCCTAGACTCTGGTCTGGAGGCGGCTTTGAACTTGCTGGATCTTTTGGAGCAGGAGGTGGCATAGACGGATGTGGTGTCTTTGCTGGCGGCGCTGATGGCTCGGGATCATCCTCCTCATCAGAGGACTCACTGTCGGAGCTCAAATTGTCGTACAGGGCTCTGAGGTACTTGAGGTGGACTTGCAGGTGTTGATAAACATGGAGAACGTTGGTCCTGGTGAGTTTCATCTGCTCTAGGAGGACATCTTGTCGGTCAGAAAGTGTTTTGGCCCAACGAGACACCTCTGCACTGGTGGATGCGGATGAAGGGTCTTGCGCTTTGTCTTGGCCTAGACGATCCAAGATAATCTTCTGCTGCTCAAGGATGAGCAGCTGGCGAGCTTGAAATTCCCTGGCCCAAGTTGGAGGTTCATTGGTGCTGCTGGCAGGGGGATCTTGGCCTGCGTCTTGGCTTAGATCCGCTGCAGCATCAGGAATGGGAGTGCCTTGGCCAGCGTCTTGGCCTAGATTCTGGGCAATATAGTCCTCTGCTTCTTCTCCAGGGATTTGTACTGGGCGCAGCTTGTATTTCCCTTCATTTTTCTTTGAGAAAATGTGCTCCCCAACTGGTGTAAAACCTGTATTACAAGCAACAAACTCTCCGTCCAAATGGAAGTATCCCATTTGGTCGAAGGCTCTCAAATCTAGAATTTTTGGGGAACAACATTTATGCAAATCAGCAGTGGTAGGATCTAGCTTAGCAGTTTTAATAGCAAGCCAAGTAATCAAGGATCCAAAAATCAATTTGGTGACAGACTCACGAGCATGCAATTACTGAACCAAATATAAACCTAAGTTGACTTTTTTCTGGTGCAAAATACACCAAAGCAAAAACAGTTCAGACTTGGCTAAATTTCCAGAAACCTTTGTCTTCCTCGAAAGGTTAATGGACAAGGTTCTATGGAGCATTCTAAGTGCGGGGTTCAGAATAGCATGTGCCTTAGAGTTCCTATCGAACTTAGCATCCGGATCACCTGTGATCTCTCTAAAGGCAGCATTGTTATCCCAATCAGTGGGATAGTGAAAAATAGCCTTTTCACTATATGCAAATCCTAACAGAGAATTGAAGGCATCAACAGACAAGTGGCTCAATTTATCACACAATCGAAAATTAATCACATCCTCAGCAGCAAAGTCAGGTTTGTCTCTACCCCTAACATACAAGGTTTCCTCGTCAAACCAGAAAGATGTGTGAAACTCTAAGCACAACTCAGTGTAAGCATCACAATCAACAGACATAAAAGGGATCCAACCAATGGCATACACAAACTCCCTTATTTTATTCCCTAATCCCATAGCATCAAGAAAATCAAAATCCAATCTAGCAAATGCAGGAATATCACAGGAATGAAAATCACGCAATTTGGCTTTGAGGTCTGGTGTGTCAAATTTCAACCAGCCTCGGAGTGTATGCAGGGGAGGAAGAGAAGTTACCTTAGCAGTCTTGGCCGGAGTCTTGGCCAAGACTGAAACGTCTTCATCATCCTTAGCATCAGCTTCCTCGACCACCTGCTGCTTCCCTTTGCTTTTTGCAGAAGAGGGGCCCGCACTGGTTTTGCCCTTCTTAGGGTTTGGCGGCAGTGGCGATCGATCTGGGATCTTCCCCAGCTTCTTCGTCGGTGTATTCTTGTGGGCCACCTGCTTTATTCGCCCAGACGTTTTTGGTGGTGCAGACCCCGTGGCTGGCTTCTTCGTTGGAGGTGGCGGTGGTGTTGTGGGTATTGATTGATGGTTTATTTTGGATGTTTTATCTTTTCTTTTATTATTAATTGAGATGATAATTATGCTACTTTAAGCCCTTTTGCTTCCTTTCCCTATAAACAGCCTTTGGAGCATCAATCTGAAGGAAAGGAGCAGAAAGCTTGAAGATTAGAGCTTAAATCAATCATTTGGTGATGGAGTCCCATTTTCAGCTTTGCTGCCTTGAATTTGGTCCATTCGTCCCTAGGCCTCGACAAGAAGCAACCTTCCGGAATCCCAGCTGGACTTGCACTGACCATGTTTTTCCGTGCTATAATTAATTATTCTCTAGTGCATTTCCTGTCTTCTTGGGACTCATTTTTATCAGACACAAGACTTCTTGGGCCACTCCTTGTTATTCTCTTGAGCTTACAACTCCTTGGAAGAATGCATCAAACATTCTTCTTGATTTTGAGAGAATTTCCCCACTAGTGTACAAGCACTTTGAAGACAAGATCTTGGGAGCTTGTGAGCTAGTGTTGACTGACCTTGGAGAGGAGCATACAGGCAGAGGGAGGACCATTTAAGATAGCATTTTCGGACTGAAGAAGCATACGGAGGAGAGGAGGAAAGTTGGGAGAAAATCAGCATTTCTCTCATTTTCCAGATTTTCCAGCTTTTTGTATTTTCGGTTTTACATTTCTTGTATCATTTTCTATTATGTTTTGTAACTAAGAACCTCCATTCCTGGTAGGGATCTTGTGGTTGATGATTCCAGTAGGTTGTGAGACTCTTTGATCTTCAATAAAAACGTTTTTCATATTTCTCTCCTTCTTGTTTTAACTCTAATTTATTCATGTTTAAGTTTGAGTTTGGCCAACTTGGATTTTGATTTGAATGATTACAGTCAGTTCTCTTTTGATTAAATCACTCTTAGAGAACAGTAGTAGACGAATCAGCAGGGCATGAGGTGTATTTGCTTGGTCTAAGCTGATAGAAGGAACTGAACTAGACTACCCTCCCATCCCGAGGCCTTGAGAAGGGCCGACCTAGGTGACAGCTGGGTCAAGTGCCAGACTAGACCAGACTTGTGGATGACGAACAGTTACCATGTCTAGAAGAGGGACCTCACTGTTTTTAATCAATCTCTCAAGTGATTCCATAAGTATTCTGATTCCTTTGTTGACTGCATAGCCAAAGCAAAGTGGCGGGTTAGAATCTTAGGATGAACTTAGGAAGATTAGGGTGTTTGAAATGAAGTGATTCTTTTAAATACTTTTGTAGCAGGTTGGGAATCTAGTGTGAGCTGGTTCCACAACTTCTTCTATGAAACCGTTTTGAAAATACTTTTGTCAATGATCAACTAGCATGGAATTGTCACCACATAAGGATCTCTACTAGGGATTTTCTTTCTCTTCTGTATTTCTTTATTTCACTACTGATTTCTTTCATGCATTCTTATTTTCGTACTTGTTGTTTGCCAACCAATCAAACTCTCACCTCTTTGCTGATTATTGTCATTTGCAGGAGCAACAAAGATCAGACCGATTTGTCCCTGTGTTCGAACCTCTTGCCGCTATCTACATTCATTTGTAGTTTAGTGACCAGTTGTAATCTTTTTATTTATGCAGGGCACGCGACAACCCTCGTCAGTATAGCAGCGGTGGTGGCAGCAGGTTTTGATGCTCCGGCTGCTCCCATCTTCTTCAACAGCCGGTTTTGTCGCCGGCTCTCTCTTTCTCCAGCCGACGCGGGAGCAGAAGTCCGCATTCTTTTCGCAAGAGGGGCGTCGTCGGAGTCCTCTTCACTCACGACGACGGCCCTATCGGCTCCCCCGACGCTATCCTCTGATTCGCCGGGTAAATCGTCCTCTGAGGACATCGAATCTGTGTTCTCTAGTGCTTGGAGCAGACGTCTCGCGGCTGAGATGCCGTCGGTCGAAAAGACAGGCGGCGGAGCTCCACGGAGGTCGTCACTAGCTTCTGGAATGTCAGAGGGCAGGCTCCGCTTTGGTGGGCTCATTGTTGCGAGGGAGGAATGGGGAGTGAAATAATGGTGGGTTTAAAGTTTAGGTTTTCTGGGATTTTTGTGCGATTTGGGGAAGAAGAAGGAGAAGGGACTGTTGCTTTTGAGCTCAGGTGAGAGGCCGAATTTTGGTGGTTACGTGGGTAAGTAGTGTCAGAGTGGGAAGGGGAATATGCAGAGGTGGTGATTTATTTTCCCACGCTTTCCATAAATTGCAATTAATTGCTTTTTGGATTTGTCCGTTCAAAAAGCAATTAAAGGACTTTAAAAGACGGCGTTGATACGTGTCCCACTAACTCTCAAAAGGGCGGCTCTGATGTAAAAAAGTCTAGACCCAAGGCTTGGCCTAGAGCTTGGCCAGCCTTCTTCAATTTCCCCACACTCGATTTCCTGCACAAAATCGAAAACAACCCAGCGAAATTAAATGTGACAAAAATAAAATAAAATAAAAACTTCTTAAAAATAAAAGAATCAAGGGTTGCCTCCCTTGCAGCGCCTTTATTTTAAGTCCTAGGCTTGACTCTGAATTCTTTTCACTTGTTTTCCGGTGGCAAGTCCACCTTTTCAGAAATCTTTTCTTCCTGGAAATTTTTGAAGAATGACTTCAATCTTTGCCCATTCACCTTGAGCTCGGCACCTGTTTTTTCATTTCTAATATCTACTGCACCATATGGGTAAATATTAGTAATAACAAAAGGCCCTTCCCACCTTGTTTGAAGTTTTCCAGGAAATAATTTAAAACGGGAATTATAAAGGAGAACCTTCTCCCCTGTGTGGAGAGGTTTCCCAACAATTCTCTTATCATGGTTAGCCTTCATTCTGATTTTGACAATCAGTTTATTGTCATAGGCTTGGTCTCTCAACTCCTCTAGCTCATGGAGTTGTAATTTTCTCTCCTGTCCAGCTTGG
This sequence comes from Viola odorata, assembly GCA_963691705.1. Taxonomy (NCBI): domain Eukaryota; kingdom Viridiplantae; phylum Streptophyta; class Magnoliopsida; order Malpighiales; family Violaceae; genus Viola; species Viola odorata. The sequence goes on along the minus strand of OY829538.1, from coordinate 63,393,891 downwards.
TCATAACTCAAGTTGCACTTCCGTATGGCCCAAAATGCTCTGTGTTGCAACCCTACTGGCAAGTGGCACTCCTTCCCATAGACTAGCTTGTAATGCGTCATCCCAATTGGACCTTTATAGGCCGTTCGGCAGGCCAACAACGCGTCATCTAACCGCTGGCTCCAATCGCGTCTGTCTAGGCCTACTGTCTTGGCCAAGACAGATTTTACCTCTCTATTCGAAACTTCCGCTTGGCCGTTCGATTGAGGGTGATAGGCTGTGGATACCCTGTGTGTGATGCCATATTTCCTGAAAAGAGAAGACAAAATCTTGTTGCAGAAGTGTGTTCCTCGATCACTAATGATCCCACGAGGAATTCCAAACCTGTTCAAGATGTTAGATTTAATGAAGGAAATAACAGTCCTAGCATCATCATTTTTGGTGGCTTTCGCCTCCACCCATTTTGATACATAATCCACAGCTAATAAAATGTATCTGTTGCCAAAAGAAGTAGGAAAAGGTCCCATAAAATCTATGCCCCATAAATCAAAAATTTCACAAGAAAGAATAAAGTTCATAGGCATTTCATTTCGGGAACTAATATTCCCTACTTTTTGACAAGCAGGACATGTTTTACAAAATAAGAAACTGTCTTGAAAAATACTAGGCCAATAAAAACCAGCCTCTAAAACTTTCAGGGTTGTTCTCCTTGCTCCAAAGTGGCCTCCACATGCTTGAGAATGACAGAAAGTTAAAATAGATAAAGTCTCACTTTGAGGAACGCACCTCCTTAGCAATTGATCAGTACCTATTTTCCACAAATAAGGGTCATCCCAGACATAATACTTACTGTCATGTTTGACCTTTACTCTTTCGTAGGTAGTCATATCTCCATAGTGTTTACCTGTTGCAAGGTAATTCGTAATTTCAGCATACCATGGTCTCGGGTTTGGCTGAGGTCTAGGCCTAGACTCCGGGCTAGACAGTGTGACTGAAAATAGTTTTTCATCAGGAAATTCTGCTCTCACAGGCTCCAGATCTCCGTCTGCAAGGCAGCGGCTAAGGTGAACTGCCACGAGGTTTTCCCTGCCGCTCTTGTCCTTAATTTCCATATTGTATTCCTGCAAAAGAAGAATCCATCGGATTAGTCTAGGTTTGTCCTCTTGCTTGACCAAGAGATATTTTAATGCCGCATGATCTGAAAATACAATTATTTTTGTGCCCAATAAATAAGATCTGAATTTTTCCAAGGCAAAAACAATTGCAAAAAGTTCTTTTTCAGTCGTGGTGTAATTCCTCTGGGCATCGTCTAGCATTTTTGATGCATAGTAGATGACGTGTGGATCTCTCCCTTTCTTCTGCCCAAGAACAGCCCCCACGGCTGCATCACTTGTGTCGCACATCAGCTCGAAAGGCAAGCTCCAGTCGGGTGCTTGAATGATTGGTGCTGATGTCAATCGCTCCTTCAGCTCGTCGAACGACTTTTGACATCCTTCATTGAAGTCGAATTCCACCTCCTTTTGAAGTAACTTGCACATCGGTTCAGCTACCTTCGAGAAGTCTTTTATGAACCTGCGATAAAAACCTGCATGTCCAAGAAAGCTTCTAACCTCACGCAAGCATGAGGGGTAAGGCAAGTTCTTGATAGTGTCTATTTTTACTTGATCGACTTCAATCCCTTTCTTTGAAACTACATGCCCAAGGACAATTCCTTGATCTACCATAAAATGGAATTTTTCATAATTTAAAACTAAGCATGTATCAACACACCTCTTTAGAATATTCTCTAAATTATGTAGACATTGTTCAAAATTATTACCGTACACGGTAAAATCATCCATGAACACCTCGATGCTCTTATCTACATAATCAGAAAAAATGCTTACCATGCACCTTTGAAAGGTGGCCGGCGCATTACACAATCCAAATGGCATACGTTTGTAGGCGAACGTTCCAAACGGGCAAGTGAACGTCGTCTTTTCTTGGTCCTCGGGTGCAACAGGGATTTGATGAAACCCCGAGTATCCGTCCAGGAAGCAGTAGTGAGACTTTCCAGTTAGTCTCTCAACCATTTGGTCTATAAACGGCAGTGGGAAATGATCTTTCTAAATGACTTGATTCAGCCTTCGGTAGTCTATACATACCCTCCATCCGTTTTGAATTCGTGTCGTTCTTTGGGTGCCGTCTTCTCCTTCAATTACTGTAATTCCAGTCTTCTTGGGAACTACCTGCACAGGAGACACCCAATTACTATCAGAAATAGGATAAATTACACCTGAATCTAGCAGTTTGATTATTTCTTTTTTAACAACTTCCATCATCGGAGGGTTTAATCTCCTCTGGGGTTGCCGGATAGGTTTCTTATCCTCTTCCACATGTATTTTGTGGGTACAGATGTTGGCTGATATCCCCTTGATATCTGCCATGGTCCAGCCAATTGCTTCCTTGTGCATCTTCAAGACTGCCACCAATCTTTCCTCTTCATCTTTTGTTAGCTTTGCTGAAATGATGACGGGTAGGGTGTCGTCTAGGCCTAGATAGGCGTATTTGAGATGATCGGGCAAGGCTTTTAATTCCAACTGAGGTGCCTGCATAATAGAAGGCAAGAATTTAGGAGTCGAAGGTTGAATATATTGACAACTCACTATTTTCTTTTTCTTTTCGGCAGTCTTGGCCTGCGTCTTGGCCAAACTTGAGGCCAAGACAGGTTCTGGTTCTTCTGGATAGGTCAAACTGTCTAGAATTTCCTGGAGTTCCTTCTGATCTCCAGTCATTTCCTCTAATTCTTTTAGAGTTCTTGTGGAAATTCCCCTGCTCAAGACATACTCAAGGGGGTCGTTAATATAAATGTCAGCAATTTCCTCAGTAATTGGGTCTAAAATATCAAGAAAGTTCACACAATGTAAATCATTAGGATGTTTTAAAGCATCAGTAATGCTGAATTTAATTGTTCTTCCACAGAATTCTAGAATTATGCTTCCTTCATAGCAATCAATTTTAGCTTTTGATGTCCTCAAGAATGGTCTCCCTAATAAAATGTCAGTGGTACAAGAAGGCAATTGTACATTCATTTCTACTATATAAAAATCCACTGGATAAATAAAATCATTTACCATTACCAAGACATCAGTTACCAGTCCTTTAGGTCGAATGATCGTCCGATCGGCCGACTGAATTACCAAATCTGTTTCCTTCATTATTCCAATCTTCAAGGTCTCGAATTCGCTTAGGGACATTACATTGATGTCAGCCCCTAAATCGCAAAGGGCTTTCTCAATGATTTTATTTCCTATTTGACATGGAATGGTGAAGGTCCCTTGGTCCTTGCACTTCTCTGGAAGTTGCTGTACTGCCGAGACTTCATGAGCTAGGTTCACCCTCTCTATACCTGCAATTTTCTTTTTATTAGTGCACAGTTCTTTAAGAAATTTAGCATAAGAGGGGACTTTTGCAATCAAGTCCAACATAGTAATATTAACAGTTATTTTCCCAAAAACAGCCATGAAATCTCTTGCTTCATCTTGCCTCTTCTCCTTTGAAGATCTAGGAGGGAATGGTGGAGAAATTTCTATGATTTCCTCTGGTTTGTCAGGTTCGTCCTGCGTCTTGGCCTGTGTCTTGGCCTGGATCTTGGCCTGGATCTTGGCCTGGACTGGTTCTTTTTCTTTTGGCTCCGCGATAACTTCAGTATTGGCTTGTGGTTTGGCCAAGACTACTTCCGCTTCGGCTTCCTCTTCCTCATCTTCATCCACGTCTTCCGACTGGATTTTTCTCATCTCATCATCTGTTTTCGCTCCTTCCCTTTCTGGTAACATAGTTCCACTCCTCAAACTAATGGCACTAACATTGTGTTTTGGGTTTTCTACGGTTGTAGATGGTAATTTTCCTTGATTGGCCATCTGATTGATCTGCTTTTGCATCTCCGCTAAGCTAGACTGCGTAGATTGCATCAAGTTCTTTTGCATCTCAACTAGACTCTTAAGCGTATCCTCCATAGAGGGGCCGGTTATCTGCAAGGGTTGAGGTGCTGGAGGCAGCTAAGGTACAGAGGCTTGGCCAGGAGGTTGGCTAGGATTAAGGTGTGAAGGACGAGGTACGAAATTTTGAAAGTTAACGGGAGGTTAGCCAGGATGTTGCTGAGGCATATTCTGACTTTGATTCTGATTTGGAGGGACTGGATCTCTCCATCTAAAATTCGGATGGCCTCTCCATGTGTACTGATTACTTCCTTGGGGGAAATTCTGCATACTTCCTTGGTTTTGCCCATAGACCGCATTTACTTATGTTACGTCATCAGGATGCTGCACCATGTAACAGTTATTGGTCTGATGGTCCTGTTGCTGGCAGATTCCGCAAACAGAGGCTACCTGCTCTTGGCTAGGATTCCCAGTGGTCATTGCTCCTGAAATATTGACAGAAATATTCTTTACCATGTCAGTTAGTTCAGCTAATTTTTGCTCAACATCAATAGAACAAAGACTAGAAGGGGTAGAGTTTCTATCAGAAGAAGTATTATTTTGGCAGTTGTCTGTCATGGTCTGAAGTAAGAGTTTGGCTTTGGTGACAGTCAAGTCCTGCAATGCTCCACCCGCGGCTGCATCAACTTTCTCTTTGCTAGGTAGGAGCATTCCATCATAAAAATATTGGATCATGGTCTGATCCGCAACTCCATGTGTAGGACAAACTTCTTGCAATTCTTTGAACTGTTGGTGATATTTGCTGAGCCCCTCATTGTTCCTCTGCTGGATGCCAGCCATATTTTTTCTAGCCGCTCCTGCTTTCGTCGCGTTCCAGTACTTATTGAGGAACAAAGTAGACATCTCGGCCCAAGTGTTGACTGTGTTGTGAGGTAGGCTGTAGAACCAATTCTGCGCAGCCCCCTCAAGAGAACAAGGAAAGGCTTTTAGCTTCGCCCTCTCCATGCTTACGACAGCTGGTTTCATCATGTCGCACTGGACATGTAAATTCCTCAAATGTTTGAACGGGTTCTCGTTTGTATGACCATAAAACCTAGGAAGGTTGGCCACCATGTTGGTCTTGATCGACCAATCATTTGCCACTGGCGGCAGAGCTATACAGGAGAAGGTTTCCTGCTCTGCTGATTTGTTCAGCTCCCTCATCGTAGGTTCTTGCTGATTTTCAGCCATAGCTGGACCAAAGAAATTGTCTTGGTCTAGACTGCGGTCTAGACTATGATCTGATTCGGAACTGGAGGCTTCCGATTCACTTTCTTCTGGGGTTTTTCTTTTTCTAGCTATCTTCCGGAGTTGTGCTTCGGTCTTAGTGAGATTCGGATTGTATGGTAGCAAATCTTCTTCTCTGCAAGAGGACCTGGTCATCAACTATAAAAAACAACATAAAACAAAAACTACAAATACTGTTAGAGCTCCCCGGCAACGACGCCAAAATTTGATCGCGCGTCGAACACGTCAAATATAATAGTGAAATAGGTATGGAATTGGGGGTAGAAATACAACTTATCACTGTCTACAAGAGTTTGTAGATGATGGTAAGAGGATCGTCCACAGAGACCTCTAGGAGAAATTCTTGGTTTGACTTCCTCGTCACTGGATTTGGTTTTGGTAGGATCTGAAAATAAAGACAATACAGAAAGAGGTAAAATAGTTCAAAACAGTATTGGCCAAAGGCTTGGCCTAGACAGGGGTCAAGATTGAAATAAATCTAATAAAAGAGAATTCCAGGTAAGGGTGATTTGAGAGCTTGCGTTCTTATGCTTCGATCATCGACTCAAGTGTATTTGATAAGATCCGAGATCTCTTCTGGTCGGAAACGGCTGCTGCAGCTAGTCGGAGGGGAAGCGATCGGCGTCGGAGATACCTGCAAAGCGCCGGAGGGGAACTCCGGCGTAGACACTCCGATGCTTAAGTCAGTTCGAGTTTTTAGAATGGTAGAGGTTCTCCAAGATGATCTCGATCTTACCTTCTGTTTGGAAAGATGGGGGAATTTATAGGCCGAAGTTGGCGATACCTGACAGCGATAAAGGTGCAGCGATAAGCATCGTCCGAAGTCATCGCTTCCGGCGATAATAGGTAAGCCGTCGCGGGCGATAATCACGTAAGGCCTATCAGGAGCGGCATCCTCTCCGTTTCCCTAGGATGGGATGACGCCGTGCGCGTAAAGATGCATGAGATCCCCCCCCGCTGAAGTCGACCATCCTAGGAAACTTCCGCCGGCCCGGGCGATAGGTTGGTTTTTCAGGGAAGCGTATAGAAACTCGTCAAGGATAGATGCCGTGGCTACAATATTGCCATCAGGAGCATTCCAATTGTTATCATAAGCCCAACTGAAAACTAGCCCGAGTGTTCACCAAGGGCTATCCATGTCTGATATCTTTAGATAGGGTTTTGCTCTGTCATGAGGCGATATTTCCACAGAGGGCTTGGGCTTTCTTTATCGTTCAAAGGCTGATCAATCCTAATGTGGAACGAGGGCTTAGATCCACAAATTTCCACTAATCCGGTCAAGTTCGTCCTTGTTTCTTGTCAAAAAGACCCGTCTCCTCGGGACATTAAGAATTCTACTAGGAGGCCGCTGGGGCGCTCGTGATTCTGAAGGCATCACTTTTATTCAGCGATACTGGCCCATTTGGCCTTTCAATAGGACTTATGGAGTCTCAGCTTCGTTCGAGTCATAGAAGGACCGTCGATAGGTCGCTTGCGATATCGTCGCGTATATTCAACCAGGCCGCACCATGGGCTGGCATATATTTTGGGTCTATCGTCCTTCCAAGTGTTCTGCAAAGGCACAGAGGAGATAGAAACTTATATAGAAGTTAGCAAACTTTATACTTACAGAGGTTCGAGGTCACACGTGCCCAATTTTTCTTTTACGCTCGAGAAAGCAGCAGTATCAGCGTGGCTTTATACCATCAGCTACCTTATGGTTATCGCGGCTTCATACCACCAGACGCCTGTGATGTCATCGTAGTTTTACGCATCCAGGGCCACCGGCGACATCAACGCGGCCTTACACTGTGGATACCGGTAACCTTATGGTTTTAGCGTTAGGGCTACTAGTGATATCGTGCCTCTCAACGTTTTTCAGATTCTGCCTCGTACTCCTTCCGGTATCTGTATCGTGAACGTCACCCGTCCCTTTCGTTTACGTTTATCAATCCTCGAGGTTATCGGGGCGGCTCGTCTTTTGAGGACCTCAATCTCTTTTCCCAAGGCCTCCCTTCACTGGAGCCTATAAATCGGAGAGCTTTCTCCACCCACGTTCTCCTCATCTTTATCAGCTAGCATCATGGATAATTTGACTAAGAATTTTCTTCTCTCCAAGGGTCACTCACTCAGGAACCTCAATGACGGCGACGTCGGTTTCCTGGAGAACATGCTGGTCAAGACTTCTGAGGATATTCTGGAGCTGCAAGGGATGCTGACTCCGCTTTATTCCCGGCTAGGGGCCATTTCCCTGGAGGACTTCAGTCCTTTGGAGAGCGTATCAAAGCTGTCCGCCTCCATCGCTCGGATTCAGGTGGTGATTGCCATGCTGCAGCAGCGTAAGGACATGTTGGGGTGCTGCCTGAAGGGGATGAGAGCTACTTCCCATGATCTTATCCTGGTCATGGATTCCTTGAGGGACCTTCCTGAGGTGCCCGAGGATGCTGGTTCTGACGCCTGATAGTGATGGCTCCCTTTGGGCCTTTTCTCTTTTCCCCTTATCTTGTCAATGTATCTTCCGGTCACTAGGCCGTAATAAATAAAGTATTTTCCTCATTCCCTCTCGCAACTGTTCTTCTTCTTTACTGCGCTCTTTGTCGTTTTCCAAGAGGATATTCTTAGCCCAACTGAAAACAGTCTTGCTATTGGGCGGTTTTTCTGCCGATCGTTCTGCCTTAACTCCGCGCCGTCCTCATTATAACAACTGATTGACCGAGATTATAATTATTCTTGAATTGCGCGAGATTTCAACAGGCGTGACTGCAAATCCATATTTGCATTCCAGACTGTATATGTGCCAATCTTCAAGAGTCGGGTTGGAGGATCGAAGAGTCTCTTTTCTTCTTTTCCCGGCTATTTAATGAGGCTTTTCCTCCTTCATTCTTATCCATTTCTTTCTCCTTCATTTTTCTTCGTTATAGGTCCTCTGCAAGTCTCATGGCTGATTCTTATTTGCTAGGTACGGCTTCGGGGAATTCACCGCCAACTCCTCCGACCACCCCTGACACAGATAATCCTCCCCCATCGCCTCCTTGGAGGCCGGTTGTCCGCCGGCGATGTCGCAAGAGGCGGAGGAAGGAAGTTGAACGACGAAGGAAGGAGGCTGCCCAGGCTTCTAAGTCATTTTTCGACTCTCTGGCTTCTCTGGCTAGGGAGGAGAAAAAACCGTCTCCCCCTCCGCAGGAATCACCTCCGTGGGCTCCCTCTGCTTGCTCGGCCGCCGGGGCAGTATCGCCAGGCGTTAAAGAGGAGTTACCCAAGTTGACTTCTGCCGCTGGAAAGGAGGTCGGTGAGTCTTCTCCCCCTGCTATTGTGGATTCACCATTCTGGGGTGGCGATGACGAAGAGGACGTAGTCTATTGCTATGGCGTTACTTGGTCCGACAGTGATGAGTAGGGCCTTAATCCTTCTTTTTGTAGATGTCGTATGGCCTTTCTCATAATAATGAATGATGGTTTTACTTCCTTTTCGCTTTTCATTGCTTACTTATTGTTTCTTTCTGAGCGTTCCGGGTTAACGCGGATGCGTCCCTTTCGCTACGGGTAACTGCCTTCAACTTCTAATCGGTAACTGTCTTCTTTCAGAAGACACAAACGACTATCCACGTGTCTTTTTCTGTTCTGTACGTGTTTCATTTTTACAGGCTGTCTCTTCTTCAGGCTTTCCTTTATAAGGAAATCATTTCTCTCTTTTACTGCTTCTGCGAATATTTTGAGTTTTTGCACATTTTCTCTCTCTTCTGCACTTCTTTTCTTCGAGAGGTTTTTCCGCGACCGCTCACTAGTGCCGGCGACCGGCTTACTGGCTTTTTGCTCCAGGTATTTACTCCTTCTACCGCCGTAGATTTACTTTTACTGTCCCTTATGTCTTCAACTGCTGAAAACCCCATAGATCCCGAAGCTAGGCGAACTCGCAGCATATTCAATTGTAATGAGGTTTTGAGGGTTGAATTAGAGGAGAGTGGTATTACTTTTCCCACGGGCTATCGCCCTTTTGTCTCTTTGAAGGACACTCGGCTGCCTGACGCCATGTGGGGAACATTCCGGTTAGTTTATTTCAAGATGTTTACTTACGGATTCCGTTTCCCACTCCATACTTCTCTGTTGAAACTGCTAGATCATTACGACCTTAATCCCGTCCAGATTACTCCACCCTCTTGGTGTGGTATTTACGCTTTCCTTCGTTCGTGCGAGATGAAGCGTATATTTGCTCCATCGCTTGATCTATTCCGCACATTCTTTGTCTTGAGTTGTCGCGACTGCCTGGTAGATATTACCCCCAGATGGGATGATGTCGTTGTGCAACTGTTCTGGCGGAACTTTCAAGGTTTTGAGGAACACGTAGATGACTGGAAGTCTGGCTTTTTCACCCTCCGTTTGCCGTCACTGCTCTGGCGCGGGGGTTTCAATCGAAAAATCAATAGTGGCGTTTGGAAAAGACCGGAAGCGCTGTCAAGCCAGGATGTTTCCAACGTTAGCGCCTTGTTAGAAATAGAAGGGTCTTTCCGTATCCGGGAGTTTGCTCGGTTCAGGCCCTTGTCAGAGTGCGTTGTGGGTGAGTTTCCTTTTTCTTCTTTATCGCTTCACTCTTCTTAATTTGCTAATATGTTTTGTTGGCAGGTAACGCTGAGAGTAGTTCTTCTGGGGAAGGTGACGCCCCTTTGAACGTAACACCTCTCCAGTCGCTGCCTCCTTCTCCTCCGCCTAAAAACTCCCGCCGCCCACCCATTCCGCCTAGAAGGGGAAGGACTAAAACCGTCACAACTCGCAGAGCCTCCACTCGACCTTCTTGTTTCCTTGAAAATTGGCTTCCTTCCCGTGGCAAGAGGGTAGCTCAAGGCGATCCTGTGTTTGAGAAAATCGACAGCGATAGCGAGAGCATGGACACTGGTCCTGAATTACGTCACGCTACTATTGCCCAAAGGATGAAACTTAGGTCGAGGAGGAATGATGACACGGCGGAATCGGCTGAGGACGATAGCGAAGAAATTACAGAAGAGACGGAGCGTCTCGTAAAGAAGGTTCGCACAGAGAAAACTAAACCCCCAGTTCCCCCTTCGAAGGGAGTTAACGCGGCCCCCTCCGAGAATATTAACGCTTCTCATGCCGCGAGTACTTCGCAAGTGGTGAAAAATATCAAAGCTATCAGGGTGCCTTCCGCCATTTCTATCGAAAACAATGAGACCTCGGTAGCCGTGACCTCTCCTTTGTCGTCGGGTCATCCTGCTTCCCCGATAGGTTCTTTTATCCCAGAGACAACCCCACCAGTTTCGAGTTTAAGCGTTCCTCCTGAATTTCTCCCACGGAAGCCTCCTCTTTTGTTTCTGTCTTCAATTTCGGGCGTTGGTGATTGCGCAAAAAATTGTTCCCCTCCTTACATCGCCAACCTTTCTCCTCAGAGGTCCCAGGGCCCTACTGGATATCAGCTGGATTTGTCCTCTTTCGGCACTGACGGGCTTCGTGCCTTAGGAATATCGGATCCGTTATCGCGAGAAGAGCCCGTGGGTCCCATAGTGGGACAGATGTTTACTTCTTCCAAGGACAGGGAAGAGTTTTTACAGCATGCTCCCGAGACACGACAGTCACACCTTATGAACGACATGCTGCCAGCTTTCGGAAATTTCATTACTTTCTTGAAGGCCAGCGTAACAAAACTCGACCCTGTTCGGATTTGCAGGAACAATTAGACGCGGCTTTGGCGAAGGCGAAGGAGCTATCGCAGTTGCAAGAACGAACTCGGGCGGAGTTGGAGGATTGTCGCGCTGAACTTTCTCGGGAGAAGTCGAAGGGGAAGGCGAGAGCAGAGCTAATGGAGGCGGAACTGGTGGTGGCTGATAAAAAGAATGTCTTCCTCCGCGAAGAGTTGTCATCTCGCGATGCCGATTTGGCCAAAGTTCCTTCGAGGATAGCCTGGTGGAAGAATAAGACCATCGAGGTTTGTATCGCAGGGTTTAAGGATCTCCATGTCCGAGGCGCTGTCGATTCATCCATGCTGGCCGCTTACGCCTCTCAAAAAATTAAAGATCTTAGTGAAGGCGAAAGGAGTTTTCCTCCTTCTGGGGAAAAGCAAGGGAATGATGACGGCGAGGCATGCGATGGCTCTTAATTGATCCATTGAAGAACATTGCTATTTGTTTTCCATGTCTTGTAATAACGTCCTATCGCGAGGCGATATCGGTACTTTGCTCTTTGGGCGATATCTTATTTTATTTCGCTCTCTTGTGCTGTCTTGAGAACTGTTCTTTTATTCAACGCCGATTTGCATTATTTCCTTTCTTGCGATATCGCTTTTGCTTTTTATCAAAAGTCACATCTACTTTTCAGAGCATTTAATGCTCGCGACCCTTCCGTCGATGCGCGGGAAAAGTCATGATGGTGCCGACACACGTGTTCGTTTCTTCTGCCGCTTCACCTTAGCGTGTTTAGAAATTTTAACCAGATCGAAGCGTTTGCCGCGCTTCTTCTAGAGTCGTACTCATTGCTTGAGTCTTATCCCTCATGCCGCTTCGACACAACGACTGCAGCATCCGTCGTTTCCTTTTAATTACTAGGGTTATAAACCCTCTTTATTTCTTCCCTTTTCTTTTTCACTCCACTTTTTCATATTATCTCTCAGCCGTCTTGTCCTTCTCATCTCCATTCAAGGCTTTCGAAGTTCTTTCCTTCCAAAGGTACTTCCCTTCCTTTCCCTCGTCTTCTTCATTTCTATTTCCTTAGTCCTGTCATGGCAAAGACTCGCCGTTCTGAGTCGAAATCCATCGATGAGAAGAAAATGGATACCACGGTCAGTGTTATTACCACGGAGGCCATTCTCCGGGAGCATTTGGCTACTCACGGTGCCGTTATTCCTGACGGTTACCAAGCTGTTGTTGCCCCTGGGTCGGTTCGTTTAAACAGCGTTCTGACCGGCAATCAAAGGGTGTTATATGCCCAGATGTTTCGCTATGGTTTCCGGTTCCCTATCGATTCTTTCGTCAAGGGTTTGCTTATTGCTGGCAATTTCAATCCTGCCCAGTTAGCCCCAAATGCATATTGCTGTGTTTATGCTTTCTTGGAACTCTGTAGATATAAGGGGATCACTTCCCCTTCTCTTTTGTTGCTTAGATCCCTTTTTAAATTGATGAAGTGCCGGGGTGTGATAACCATATCGCCTCGCTTTGACGATGATTCTCTCAAGTCTTTTACTTGGAAGTTGCTCCATATTGAGTCTTCTGTTGAGGCTTGGAAAAAGGAGTTCTTTCTGATAAATTTTCCTGACGCTCCTGGTCCCGAGTGGCGTTCTGGGTTCAACTAGGACGTCCAAGATGGCGTTTGGAGTCGACCAGGGACACTTCCCGCTCGTGAACAAGGATGGTTAAACACCTTACTCCAACTGGAGATCAGCGTTCATATTCGACTCACGGCCTGCAGAATGGCCATTCAGGAGTGCGTTAGACGTGAGTATCGCGCTACCTTTCCCTTTCATCGCTGATACTAACGCTGACGTTATTTTGTGATTTTGCAGCGACGGATCCTGACTATAAACCCGAAAGCGTAAGAAGACGCTTAAGGAGAGCTCGTAATAGAGAGGAAAAGGAAAAGCTCGATTCAGAGGCCACTGATAATCCTTCTGAGCTTCCGGCTACTTCCGCGAATCTCGCTCAAGTATCCTCCTCCTTAGTTGGCGAAGGGAATACTGACATCCCTGAAGGTGTTCCCATCGTGACCGTTGCTGCTCCCTCGTCTTCTCAGGCTCCTAAGGCCATTGCCAGAGGAAAAAAGAAGAAAAGAACACGGAGTATCGCCACTCTTACTCCTTCTCCCGACGCTGCGGGTTCTTCTGAGGCACTATCTTCCCTCAACACCGCTACCGTAAGCGTGTTTTTTCTTTCTCAATATCTGTCGTCATTTGATCTATTTTTCTTTTCTCAATTTGTACTCCTTGCAGGAGGCCGTTGTAGTTACTGCGTCCGCTCCTTCAGGCGATATGAATCTCACTTATGTGCTGAGGGGTTCTGCGAAGAGGGCCCGGATAGAAGGTGAGGATGAGAACATACCCTCCTCTAACATCGCGGGGGAAGGTGGTTCCGTTAACGTTCCTGATTCCGCAGTGGTTCCTCCAGGTAGACATTCCGTGGAAGATTTGGGGAACCTAGGCGGTGCGGACCCCTTTGGTGCTTCGCCCAGTTCCTTTGGCGGGCTTGTGCATCATTATTCCTCTTCTTTAGGCTATCAAGACGTCTTTCATGACCTTTCGGGCTATCAGCCTCATGGTACCTTCCTGCCCCCGGGCAGTTCTTCTTCACAGGTTCGCGCCCCTGGTCCTCTGGCTTTCGTTCCCTCTAGCGTTCCTTGGCGGCAACGCTATAATGAAGCCGGAACCTCTTTCAATTTTGCGGCGGATCTTTGTCCATTAAACGGGCTCGGCGAAGTGACCCATCAGGTTGAGTTGTTCGACTTCTGTACCCGTGGTTTGGCAGCCATCGGGGGCGATGGTTCAGATGAGGTTTCTGCCCTGCTGGCTTCTCAAATTCTGGCCTCATCTGCAGAACGGGAAGCTTTCCTTTCCCTGGCGGAAGATGACCAAGTGAACTCCTTCCGTGCTAGCCTTTTCTCCAATATGATGAAATTTCACTACTGGGCGGAGGAGATGAAGCATCGGGCTGTTTCCCTTCGTTCTGTTTCGGCAGAGCTGTCCAAGGAGCAAGAGGAAAGGAAAAAGGTGTTGGCAGATCGTTCCAAGATACTGCTGGCTCACCACGATTTACAGAAACAGCATTCCGCCCTGGAAACAGCTTTGTCAGAGGAACAGGCCAAAGTGACTGCTTTGGAGAATGAGAAGTCCTCTTTAGAAAAGGAGAAGGCAGCTTTGGCGGAAGAGTCAGTCGATATGGGCTGGTGGCATGCTGAACAGACCGCCCGTGTTCTAGTTAAGTGTTTCGAAGAAATTCATGGGGTGGATGCGTACAAGGGCGAAGATGTCGCGAAAGCCTTTCTACAGAGTTCTGCCCATATCAACGAGGCAGGCTATCGCCAAGCCAAGGCAGAGGGCTGGAAACGACGAGTCCCCGAGAGCTGATTTGCCGCGATATTTTGCCGTTCCCTCCAGCAATCACATATCGCTTGGCTTTTGTCTTTTGTCTTTGCAGCATCAATATTTTGAACAGTGAATCTTTGTAAATCCTTGAGATGCCTTTAATATTTCTAGACAATCCCTTTATCGATATTTCTCTTTTATTTTTCTCATCGCGAGACTTCTCTCGTCACTGAGGTTGCCTTATCCGCACGGTGCGTTTACTTTCTTGAGCAGATCCTTGGTATTTATACCAAGAAGACCAAGATCTATGTCGGGTTGGCCTTTCGATGAGCCTATCGGTATCATGACCACCTCTCCTTCCGCTGCTCAGAAGCATTCTGCACATCTCTAATTGTAGATTATCAGTAACAAAACGAGATTTGAGAGATAGTGATTACCCGTAGGAGCCCGTTCGCTACTATCATTAGGTTTTATCACGGAACCCGTTTCGAATCGCGTTTTCCCTCAGCTCTACATTTCGCCAAGGGTTACTTATCCGGTTACCAGCTGGAATTACGCGATCCTTCACGTTTCCCTTATCTCTCGATCGGCCTTTCTAAGTGCCTCATCTCGTGAGCTGTCGGATCTGGACGGCTATCACAAGGCTAGGGAATTTTCACTTTTATAGGCGTTGTCCTCTCGTTTAGAACCGTGTCCTTACTTAATGGTTTAGCTGCACCAGCCCGACCGTTAAGATAGGATTCTTGTTTCTAAACAGAGTTTCTAACTCTTTGGGGTGTGTCTTGTCTTGATGTACCGTCTCCACGAGATCAGTTATCATTAAAGAACTTTTCACTCCCAAAGATACCGGGCAGTGCCCTCACTTAGTGAGCCATCTGATCAAGATCGGTCATCACAAGGATAGGACTTTTCACCCCCGGGGGCGTCAAGGATCTTTCAATCCGACGCTAATCAAGGATACACTGGGGTCGTGCCCTCACTTAGTGGGCCATCTGATCAAGACCGACCATCACAAGGATAGGACTTTTCACTCCCAGGGTACCCCCCTTTTTATCTGCACAAAAGTAACCACAAACCCACGAAAACTCTCCTATTGAGCGTTAGCCACGGTTAGGGTCGTTATAATCCAAATAGTGCAGATAAAATTAAACTCTAGGATAATATAACTTCAAACGAGCGATATTCCAGGAGTTGGATAAAGGCGTACCGTCAAGTGTCTCCAGGCGATAGGCCCCTCTTCCGACAACGTGGGTTACGCGATACGGTCCTTCCCAGTTAGGACTAAGCTTTCCCATACGTTGTCCGGTTGCTCGCCTGTCTCGGAGCACAAGGTCACCATTTTTCAACAATCGCTCTTTGACCTGCCTGTTATGATAACGGGCCATTTTTCTTTTGTAGTGTTGCGTTTTCAGTAGGACTTCTTCTCGAACCTCTGGTAACGCGTCCAGATTAGCACGTAACCGTTCCTCGTTCCGTTCCTCACGAAAGTGAGCCACCCGTAGGCTCATGGCCCCAATTTCCACTGGCGTAACGGCTTCAGTTCCAAAAGCCAACGCAAAAGGTGTTTCTCCAGTGCTAACTTTTACGGTCACGCGGTATGCCCACATCACGTATGGCAATTCATCAGCCCACTTCTTCTTAGACCCCTCTAGGTTTTTCTTAATACCGCTGAGGATGCTCCTATTAGTTACCTCTGCCTGTCCGTTGGTTTGTGGGTGAGCCACGGAAGAGAATCTCTGCTCAATCCCGAATTCTGAGCATTGGTCTTTGAAGAATTGGCTGGTGAACTGGGTCCCGTTATCGCTGACAAGGATACGAGGCACCCCGAATCTCATGATAACTTGATGTTTGAAAAAACGCCATGTTTTTTCTGCCGTGATTGTGGCAACCGCTTCAGCTTCCGCCCACTTCGTAAAATAGTCCACAGCCACTATCACAAATTTCAGTTGGGACCTTGCCTTTGGAAATGGACCCACGATGTCAATCCCCCATTTGGCAAAAGGGCAAGGGGCGATGATTCCCGATATTTCCGTGGCTGGACGTCGAGGAATTTTAGCGAATTCCTGACATTTGGGGCAAGCTTGTACATAATCGTGGCAATCCCTTCGTATAGTGGGCCAGTAGAATCCTGATCTGAAAACTTGTGCCGCCAAGGTGCCGCTTGACGCGTGCATTCCGCATATCCCTTCGTGGATTTCGCGTAAGGTGTGAAGGCCCTCTTGTTCGGTTATACATTTGGCGCCGGGGTGAGAAAAACATCTTCGAATTAGATCCCCGTTATAGTACGTGCAACGAGCAGCCTGTCTTAGCACTTTCATCTTTTCAGCGTTACCGTCGGGCAGCTCTTCGTGCATCAGGTATTTTATTACCAGAATCCGCCAATCATTCTCGAGCTCATTCACACACAAAGAGGCTTGTTCCTCCATGAAGGACGGCACCGATAGCTCACGATAATACACATCTTTAGGTATAGATGCTTCAGGATTCGCGGCCAGCTTGGCAAGGTAATCGGCTTCAGCATTTTCCTCTCGGGGGACGTGCTCGAAGCTGACTTGCATGCCCTCTTTCTTTATTTCCACTAGTTCTCGCGTTACCTTAGAGAGGTATTGCACCATAATAGGTTCTCGAGCCTGAGAGTGTCCTGAGACCTGGTCAATTATCAGTTTGGAGTCTCCACAAATTTTTAGACGCAGATCTCCTGTTTGGCCGGTATCGCACCTTCCCTTTGAAGAAAACTCTCTTCCTATTCTGAGTCCAGCTAGCAACGCCTCATATTCGGCTGCGTTATTGGACAAAGGATGCAAGATTCGAATAGCATACCGTATATGCATATCGTGCGGCCCGTTTATGAAGACTCCAACCCCCGCCAGTTCTTGGTTTTTGGCTCCGTCCACATGAACGATCCAAAGATCTGTATAAGTTTCTGGGAACGGGAGATCCATATCGTTCCATTCCGCTTCCGGTACACCACTCAAAGGGTCCTCTGTGAAAGTACATTCTGCTATAAAATCAGCAAGGACCTGAGCCTTTACGGATGGCCGGGACTGGTATCTCAAACCATATTGTTCGAGTTCTAGGGCCCAGATCAGCATTCTTCCTGAAGATTCAGGCTTTCGAAATATCCTCTTCAAGGGTTGGTCTGTAAGTACAACGATAGGATAAGACTGGAAGTATCGGTCCATCTTGCGGGCGACTTGTATAAGGGCGAACGCTATTTTCTCAATACGAGCATATCGCCGTTCCGCGTCCTTTAAGACATGACTCACGAAGTAAACTGGGCGATGAGTGCGGTTATCGTCACGAACAAGGACGGCGCTGACCACTTCGTCCGCCGCGCCCAAGTACAAGTACAGAGTATCGCCGGACTCGGGCCTTGTCAATAACAAATTAGATGAAAAATAGTCCTTTAAGTCCACAAATGCTTGCTCACATTCTGGGGTCCACCCGAACGTGGCTTTCCGTCGTATGACTTTGAAAAAAGGGAGACACTTTTCCCCTTGCTTGGAGACGAATCGTCCCAGAGCGATAACGCGCCCTGTTAGCCTTTGCACTTCCTTAACGGTTCTCGATGATATCATATCATGTATAGCTTTAACCTTGGATGGATTAGGCTGGATACCTTTCTGGCTAACTACGTAGCCCAAGAACTTACCCGTCTGGAATGCAAACATGCACTTCCGGGGGTTTAGCTTCATGCGATACCTTGTCATCACATCAAAAACTTCCTTTAGATCCTGCAGGTGATCATGAAAATTCGCACTCTTTACCAGTATGTCGTCAACATATGCTTCCACATTTCTCCCTATCTGTTCCTCAAAAATCTTATTTGCCATTCGCTGAAACGTGGCCCCCGCGTTCTTTAGTCCAAATGGCATCGCTGTGTAACAATACGTGGCTTTAGGAGTAAGGAAGGCGGTCTTCTCCTCATCCTCTAGGGCCATAGGGATTTGATGATATCCGAAATTGGCGTCCAATGAGCTTAGATATGCGTACCCAGCAGTTTGATCAACCAACTGACCTATGCGAGGAAGCGGGTAGCAATCCTTAGGACAAGCATCGTTCAAATCAGTGAAGTCAATGCACATACGCCAGTCTCCATTGGGTTTAGGAACAAGAACCGGGTTGGCTAACCAAGTGGGATATTGTACTTCGCGAATGAAACCCGCGTCAAGGAGCTTCACAACCTCCTTTTCCACAGCCGACGCTTTTTCGGTGGAGAACGCCCGTCGTTTTTGCTGAACTGACTTGGCATTAAGGTCAACGTTAAGCCTGTGCTCGGCTATTTCTCGGGATATACCTGGCATGTCGGCGGGCTCCCATGCGAAATTTCCTTGGCATTTGTTCAGCAGCCGTGCCAGTTGAAGATTTTCCGCTGGGCTGAGCTTATCGCTGACCAGGAAGCTGGCTCCCTCTTTGCCTATCACTGATACGGGCACCATCTTGTCAAGGGGTTGAGCGCGTTTTTCATCACCCTGCTCGTAGGGGTCTGCCGCTATACACACGTATCTATCGCAGCTCGTCCGAGTCATGAGCGAATAGCATTCTGCCGCCAGTTTCTGATCACCTTTTATCGATACCACCCCGTCCCAGGAGGGGTATTTCATCTTTAGATGTTTTTGTGATATCGCCGCTCCAAAGCGATTGAGGAAAGGCCGTCCGAGTATGACGTTATAGGGCAGATTCAGATTCACAACAAGGAACAACAAATTCTCTGACCGTTTGTAAGTGTCTTCTCGGAAGTATACGGGTAGGGTGATTACTCCCGTAACAGGGATAGGGGTCCCATCCACTCCGACTATGGGTCTCTTACTAGGCGTTAACTCATCGTGGGGGCGTTTCATGAGATTGTAAGCTTCCAGCGAAAAAAGGTTCACGGCACTCCCGTTGTCCACAAGAGTCCTTCTTATACCATGACTGGCGATGACAGGTGTGACTACCAAGGCGTCATTATGGGGATAGATAACGCCTTTTTCATCCTCTTCTGAAAAGGATAAGATCATGCGATCAAGTATGTCTATCGCTCCACCTTTCTTTGTCATGCCGTCTCGCGTACGCTTTTCCCCTTTCGCCACCATCGACTGTTCTGATTCATCTGTGTAGGGGATCCCTCCCGCTATGATATTGATTATGGGGATGTCGTCGCCATCTATCGCGAAGGTTTCCCCGCCCTTTCCTTTGGGAGCGTTATACGGCTGTGGGACTGGAGGGGGTCTTGGTCGTTCATCTACCGCTCTTCTTATCGGATTGTTTCGGGCATCTTCCCTTACTTGAGTCGCAAATTCTCCCAGATATCCTTCCTCCACCAAGCGTTCTATCGCCCATTTTAATTCTCTGCAAGCCTCTGTGGAATGTCCTCTGGTTTTGTGGAATTTACAGTAAGCGTTTTCTCTCTTGCCTAAAAGCACTCCAGGTTTCGTGGGTGCAGGATAACGGATAGGAAGATCTCGCTGTTCCGCTATCGCCAAGATCTCCGCTCTTGGTACATTCAAGGAGGGAAAATCCGGATCATACGCCCGATTTTTGTTAGCGTTCCCTTGACGCTGACGAGGGGAACTACCTTGTCTTCCTTTCGAGGAATTTCCTTTTTGCTTATCGTAGGTCTTTGGGATGTAATCTTTCCGTCGAGCGTAATCATCAGTGTAATGATCGTCAACCAGAGGATTTGCGGGAGCGGCAGGGATGCGAGGTGCCCCAGGCGGCATATCAAATGTTCTATTTCTATTTTCTTCTTCTTCCATTTTCGCATAATTATGGGCTTTAAGTCTTAGTGCGTCCAAGGATATTGGAGGATCCACCATCAATGCATCTTTCAGTTTTCCATAATGGCAGTTTCTTTTCAGAGCTTCTATGGCGAAATCAACGGTAACGCCCGGCGTTAATGACATTTCCAGATCGAATCGGCTGAGAAATTCTTTCAATGTCTCTTGGGGCTTCTGCTGTATGTCAAATAACGCTGCGGCAGATTTCCGAATTGGAATTGCTGTACTAAATCTGCTCCGAAATTTGGATTCCAACTGTGCGAAATTACTAATGGATCCGCCAGGAAGACCTTCAAACCAAAGACGAGCAACTCCCGATAAGGTCATAACAAATATCTGACATAAAGCCGCATCACTGTGGGTTTGAAACTGGACGAAATCCTTCACTTTGTTGATGTGCGAAATAGGATCTTTAGTACCATCATAAGTATCAGCGGGAAGCTTCACTCGCCTGCTGACCCTGTGACGTCTTACACGACGACTGAAAGGGTGACCTGAGGTATCATCAAGAATCTCACGCGTATGACGTGGGGGAGATATGTCTCCTTGTCGCCCTCCTTCCCTTGGTTCAGGTATATGATGTCGCCTGGGAGACCGACTGCGACTCCTGGGAGAACGACTTCGATTTCTTCTGCTACTGGATCTTTCACTGTACACGGGAGATAAACTCCTGTTTGTTCCTTCCCTCCGTCCGGCCCAACGGTTCCTTAACGCCTCAAGCTGCCTGTCTTCCTGCAGAAGAAGTCTTTGCGGCATTTGCGGTACATAAGCCTCTACTCCTCCTTGAGTGAGCTGTACGTGACCAACCGGGGGATTTCCTATGGATAAAAGCACTTGGGGGTTCTCTGGAAACAACGGGGGCAGAGGTCGATCAGCAACAATAGATGATGTGAACAAGACGCGAGGAGGAACGCTAGATCCAGAAGCACCAGGCGTGACTCTAGTGGCCATTTCAGTCAAATATTCCAGGCGGGAACGAAGGGCCGCTATTTCCATAGTAAAGGGATTTTCATTGTTAAGCACAGATCCTTCCAAAAGAGGAGTATAAAGATCAGATCCCACCGTCTGTGATGAAGAAATGACCGTCTGTGAGGAGATAGATCCTCCGACGATCCCGACCGAGAGGTCCAGAGGTCCCGAGATAGTCGATTGCGTCGTCATAGAGAGGTCAGCAGTAGCAAAAGGAAATAACCGCCTGCGAGTTGAGAAAGGAATACTACAAAATGTAGTCCGGTCTTGCTCCGATCTGGCTGTCATAACCGTTCCGATCTCCCAACTAAACGGAGCTTGGCTATTAAGGACACTCACTTAATACACCAAAGCTCTCAATGAAAGCACCATTTGATAAGATCCGAGATCTCTTCTGGTCGGAAACGGCTGCTGCAGCTAGTCGGAGGGGAAGCGATCGGCGTCGGAGATACCTGCAAAGCGCCGGAGGGGGACTCCGGCGTAGACACTCCGATGCTTAAGTCAGTTCGAGTTTTTAGAATGGTAGAGGTTCTCCAAGATGATCTCGATCTTACCTTCTGTTTGGAAAGATGGGGGAATTTATAGGCCGAAGTTGGCGATACCTGACAGCGATAAAGGTGCAGCGATAAGCATCGTCCGAAGTCATCGCTTCCGGCGATAATAGGTAAGCCGTCGCGGGCGATAATCACGTAAGGCCTATCAGGAGCGGCATCCTCTCCGTTTCCCTAGGATGGGATGACGCCGTACGCGTAAAGATGCATGAGATCCCCCCCCCCCCCCCCCCCCCCCCCCCGCTGAAGTCGACCATCCTAGGAAACTTCCGCCGGCCCGGGCGATAGGTTGGTTTTTCAGGGAAGCGTATAGAAACTCGTCAAGGATAGATGTCGTGGCTACAATATTGCCGTCAGGAGCATTCCAATTGTTATCAGTATTCATCTCTTCATTCATAGTACTGCTATAGAGTGGAGGAACTCCTTTTCACTCCTGTCTTCCCTCCTCTTCAAATTACCTGGCGGGTACTCCCTCTCCTGATAATCCTAGCCAAGGGACACCTTGCTGGTTAAAGGGTTTATCCGTTTGACTGCTGTCTTGAATGGTTGTTCGATTCCTCAATGGTGTAGGGGAAGACAGTACCTAGGTCAAGGTGCTTCCCTGTGGAAACCCTAGGTTGTCAATCTGGTCTTGACCTAGATTACTTATTTCTTCTAGTCTGGCGTGAGACTAGTTGTCTACTCTATCTAGCCGGCGGGTACTCCCTCTCCTTTTAGACTGGCTGCAACTCTTCTCTACTAGAGTACAAAGATGATCAGACTTTGTCCCTAGTGAGTAAGCGATGGATTAAGCTTAAGAAACAAATAAATACAAGCAAAGAGGTTATTAAGCACGACTTGATCTCACGAACGCATAAGAACTCAACTCATCAACCCTTACCAAGAATTAGTGTTTAGCTACTCATACTCATAATTGAAAAGATAAAATATTTAATTGCATAAATTAATTAATCCGAGATTTAAACAAATCCGGAGCACAGTATAATGTCGAAAAAGAGAAGAAGGAGGAGAAAATCCTATGATGGACCGATCCGGGACAGAGGAGAACAATGTTCGGCTAAATAGCCCTAAAACTCCTCTGCCCTACTCCAACTCTACTTCCTAGAAAATCTCTAAAAGATTGTAATAATAAATTGTTTGAGTTACAATAGGAATAAAATCGCAATTACAAAAGAGGGAGATCCCATGCGGGATTCTTCAAGAGATATGCGCTTCAGTTCCCTCTAAGATTGCGGGACAGCTGCTACTTGCCAGCTGCAAAGCCCAATGAAGAAACGGCCCAAGCGGACGTTGATGACTTCTCAATCGCAAAAGAGTCTTGGCCGAAGTCTAGGCCAAGACGATCTGACTCGTGCGCTGCTTCAGACGCGAAAGTGTCTTGGCCAAAGTCTAGGCCAAGACTGGGAAAATCAGCTTCAGCTCTCCATATCAGAATCTCCAATATTATGCCATCAGACCAGAACTGCCAAGAAAAAGAGGAAATCATGGATAAATCAGTAGATTTACTGTCCAATTAAACAAGTAAATGGACAATAAAATATGATTAAATGCAATGCAATCAGCAATCAACGAGAAAAAATGGAAATGAAAGCATAGACCGAAGCATTGAAGGCAACCACTCGCTTGTGCCTGATCACGACTGAGACTCTGCTGCTCCAGTCAGTCCAGGAATTCAAATTGTTCACTCCTCTTTTGCTCAAAGAAAAAAATAGAGAAAAAAAAACAGAAAAAGAAAAAAAAAGAAAAAAAAATTGTATAAATATTCGAGCAAAAGAGGAGAAAAAATTCAGAACGGAGCAGAGAGTGAAGAAATTCAGAAGG
Organism: Viola odorata; assembly: GCA_963691705.1. NCBI lineage: Eukaryota > Viridiplantae > Streptophyta > Magnoliopsida > Malpighiales > Violaceae > Viola > Viola odorata. The sequence continues at coordinate 63,370,614 of OY829538.1, read as the reverse complement.
ATGAGAGAACTACAAAGAAGAATACCCCCACTGTCAAATTCGACGCTTTTTGCCTTACTTCGCTGCTGCCAAACAGGAGATACTCTCGCCACCTCGCTTTTTCCAACTAAGAAGCCTTCTACCCTTCCTTCTCTCTCTTTTGAACCCTCTTCTCTTACACGATACTTTTGCTTTACCTTTGCAAAGTTTTTATGATTGTATGATTGCCTGCGCATGTGCTCTCCGTACTCGGGTCGATAGTGCAAATCTGATTTTGTGCATCGTTATTTGCATTGTTGAGTGTATACACCTAGCCATAATCCTTGCTGAGTTTGAGTGCAAATACTATTTTCTGTGTGAGGATTGCTTGCGACTATGCTAGGTATGGGAAAGTTTCTCCCTTGGTTTCGTTATTCCTTGGGTTTGATGTGGATGCTATCTAGGTAGGAGGTTGTGTCGAATTCTGTGCTTATGAGCTGAGTGTGCTTTTCCTGTTTGCCTTGTGGGAAACCATTTGTTCTGATTAGATGTTGTTTTGAGTGTAATGCTCGAGGGCGAGCATAGGTTAGTGTGGGGGATTTGATTAGAGCGTTAAATGTCTATTTATCGTCGTCTTTTATGTCTATTTTAGGACGATGATACTGCTAATTCTCGGGTTTTTCACTCCTTTATTACAGAGAACGTTGCTAGACAACATTTCATACCATAGGAGCTCGAACCGTATGTTGCAGAGTAACATTGTGACTGTTGTTTCTTCTAGAAGATTTTGTCTCACGGACTCCTACTAGAACAAGAAGTCCTACTGCCACAGAAATACTCCAACGTTTCTGTTAGGATATTTGAACAATTATTATTATTATTATTATTTAGATATTATCCTTTTACTATTTTATAATTTCAAAAAGACAATTTAGGTAATTATTATTTAAGGAAAATGAGGTTGCGCCTCTGTAAGGACTTCATCTTTGACACACAATATATTTCTTCTTCTTCTCGGATAGAACAGCAGCAATAGCTTGAAAAAGTTGTTGCTTAACTCCCCCTCTTTTTAATTAATTAAATTTCCTTTTATGCTTTTAATCTCTTTTATATATTTATTATGATGATGCTTGGCTAAATTTTATTTTCCTTGTAAGGATTCATTGCCATGAATAATTGATTGTGAGATCTAATTGTTCTTATTAAATTCCAGCTTATATCTCTATTTGTTTTAGTTGAATGTCAAGTTAATCTTATTCCTATTGAAACCTGATCATCTACAAATAGGATTTGATTAATTACAGTCTTCTCTTGATACTTTGGAGTCTACATTGTAAAGAGAGATGCGAAGGCAACTATCTGATTGACGGATCAGAATAGAAAACGAATAGAGTCAGGTTTATAGGATTTTTATCCCAGACTTGGGATCGGTCTCTCCCTGTGAATTATCAATCGTTTGATTAAATTCTATAGAGTGTCTCTTAGGATTGTCAAACTAATTAGGGGCTTCTAATAGAGTGTCTCTTTATTAGCCTTGTTTAGGAGGAGAGCAGGAGATTTAGGTGAACACCTGGTCTCTATAGCCACCTATAAGTTCGGTCTTGAAAATACTTGAATCAATGATCAATCAGTTTAATTTGTGTGCTTAGTCGAATCCTTACTGGGAACTTTGTCACCTTTGAACACACGCAAATCACTTTCTTTCTTTGTTGTTTATGTTATTTCTGTTATTTAATCCATTGCAATACAACAACTCAATATTGGTATTTACCACCTGTTACTTATCTTGTCATTTACAAGGAATTTTAATTGTCCACCGAATCCCTGAGGAACGATCCTTTTACCACTTGCTACTGTTCTTATTTGCATGAGCATAGGTGAATTATATTCATTTATTTTTGGCGGTTTCGGCACCCACCACGAACCACGTTAAATCCTGTGTTCTTTTCTAGTTTGATTCTTATTTCATTGTATGTGATTTATTTGTGACTGAAATTGCATCCTGTTTCATAACAAAATGTTTGCACAAAAAGGGTAATATAAAGGGGGATTTCAACGAATTTTTCTAAGGGAAAACAATAGGGTTTTAGCCAAAATTTTGGTCTAGGGCGGTCTAACGAGCAGTTCGATTGGCCCCTAGACATGCTCGTGCTGCCAGAAGTTGGTAGCCTACCTCTTTTCTTCCCGTTTTAGACTAAAAATGACCATGCCAGCCAATCGGCCTGGCGAGATGGAATTTGTTTTCTAGCTCGTTTGGAGTTACCTTTGAGCCTTATCTTGGAACATCAATCATAAACTCTCTCTTGTCTATTACTACCAAGTTTCTACTCATCAAGACTTAAAAAAACTATTCATTCACCAAGTTATATTCATCTTTTCAAAACTCTCTCAAGTAAAGCATAGGCTTTTCAAAAGGTGTTATCTTCAAAGGGTTTCTTGATGCTAATATATGTACTTGTTGGATTATTGATTGATTCATATCTTCTAAATTTCTTTGTAATCCATTAGTGTTCGTTGTTAGTTTCATGTGAAGATATAGGAAGAGCAAAAGTCTTCTTGCGTTGTGTGGGTACGTAGTAGCCCTACCTTGAAAGGACTTAGAATTGAATCTAACCTTTATTATACTTATGGAAGTTAGGGATTGAGCTTGGTTAAAAGTGATACAACCCTAGATGAGGAAGGACTAACGAAAGGCCCAATCACAAGGTTGAGGGCTAAAAAACTTGTTGTGTGGCTACAAAAGAAGGCACCAAGATGAATGAAGAAGCCAAGTCAAAATTTTCAGGTTTTCCAATGAGGAATTTTCCCAAAATAACTTTCAACAACAACAAATTAATTCATTCTTTCTTTTTTGTATGCCAAAATAATTGACGTATATAAATTACAAGATAGTACTTTAGGAATTTTTTAAGATTCCACCGGCATACTTAATACAAAATATCCCGGAGGAGAAAGTTCGAGAATTGTTTTAACATGCATATGGCGTGTACAAAAATAGAAATAAAATAGTGAAAAAGAGTCCAAAAGATGAAAAAACCAATTTGGAAATACGATAATTATACGTGCCACTCATTTACTCTTTTGCATCACCACAAGTAGCGTGATAGAAGGCCTAGTCCGAGAGAGAACGGAATGCCTGGACTGTTTTGATACTCGCTATCGTCCGGATCTTGTCGCCTTCCAATTCGTCCTCGTGTCGACCCTCTAGACACTACTACTCCTTGTCTTCTCCTTTTTTTCCAATCGTAAGGTCTATATTATCCTTGTAAAATTACCAAATACACCTGCTATTTCTTTTTCTTTTCTTTTTTATTGGTCCTATTAGTATCCTTACCATAAGTAAAACAACTAATATAAACTAATGAACTATATGTATATTCACCGGTTATTTCTTGTTTGGACCATTCCTAATTTTGATAAACAAATTTATTAACGAACTTTTCACACGTCAAATTTTAGCTTGATTCAAAAGTTATGACTTTTTTTTCTTTTTTTTACTTTAAAATAGAAAATTCAGCGTTTCTTATTTCTTATCATAATATATGTTATTTTGGGTGTCTATAATGAGGTAACTTATCACGGAGAGTTTTAAACTTTAAATGTATCATAATAATAATTAAAATAAAGAAAATAGAAAAATAGCTATAAACATTTTGCCTATTGTTAATTAACTCAAAAATAAGGAAAGAAATTACGTGCCTAATCACAATATGGGGGCAAAATTGTCTTTCTGATAATGTCCAAAAATCTGCTCCTATAAATAACTCAGTGGCTAGTTGCATAAGCATAGCTATTGGCTCCCTGACACTGAAATTCGAAACCAGAAACCAGGAAAAATGGCCACGACTATCTCGCAGCTGAATCTTTTTCATTCCAAGTCTCTCTCTACAACTCTTTCGAGAAGATCGTCTAATGTGCCCGCAACTTGCTTAGGAACTGTCACCACCAATTCCATCTTGAAACCAGCAGTTCTCTTCACCAAGGGATACTCACCACCACCATCCTTTAAGGCAAGGCGCCAGTTCTTGGTGAAGGCGGCGGTGGACGACGAGTTTGTCCCAGAAGAGGAGGGGTCTGCGGTGACGGTGGCGGAGAGAGAGGAGGAGGAGAAGCCGGCGGAGTTGACTGAGATTGATATTTTGAAGAAACAGTTGGTGGATTCTTTCTATGGAACAGATCGTGGATTGAAGGCGAGTAGCGAGACGAGAGCTGAGATTGTGGAGCTCATCAGTCAGCTTGAAGGCAAGAACCCAACTCCTGTACCCACCGAAGCCTTGACACTGCTCAACGGAAAATGGATTCTTGCGTAAGCTCTTCTCTTCTCCCTTCAATTGAAAAAATTTCTGTCCAATTATAAGAGTAATTATTATTTGTTTGATGTTGATTAATTGAAATTTTCTGCCCGATTATGATTGGGTTTTCTTATTTTTGTTTGATTTTCCCTTATGTTATGATGAACATAGAGGAACCCCAATTTTCAGATGATCATGTGAATTTTGTGAAAACCCTGTATTTGGAAAGAAAAAAAAGAGAAAAATCTATCCCTAGGTAATTCTTGATTATAGTTTCTTATGTATTGAGGATACAATTCGCATTAAATACGCTAACGATCTGAATCTCGAAGCTACCATTTATTCTTTAGCAATGATTTGAATCACAGATTGTTCTGCCTTTGGTCTTTCACTGCATTTGTTGACTATGTCTGTGAATGTGTTTGCTGCAGATACACCTCATTTGCAGGTTTGTTCCCCTTGCTGTCTAGAGGCACTCTGCCATTGGTAAAGGTTGAGGAGATATCTCAGACAATTGATTCAGAAAATTTCACTGTTCAGAACTCTGTTCAGTTCTCCGGTCCATTGGCTACCACATCTATTAGTACCAATGCAAAATTTGAAGTCCGAAGTCCAAAGCGCGTGCAGGTTTGTGCTCATTTCAGTATAAATGGTCCTTTTTTTGTGCCCTTGCGTTTGCCACTGTTGAAACTCTAAGTAGCAGATTGCTCTTGAACAATGGTTGTGTGTGAATCGGTTAATTTATGTTCAACTGGAGCTGGTTTATTAAACCTATAGTTTGTGCAAAAGTTGGGAGAATTAACTGGATAAAAACTTCTCTTTTGAGTTTCCAATGGCCAAAATACGCTTGAGCTCTGCTGCTTTGTCAAATTTATTGCAAATGTTATGTTTATCTTGGATTGGTTTTATAATCCAGTTTATGCAGTGTATTAATGAATTAATTTGTTGTTCCAGATCAAATTTGAAGAAGGTGTTATTGGGACTCCGCAGCTGACAGACTCCATTGTATTGCCAGAAAATGTGGAGTTTTTGGGACAGAAGATTGATCTCACTCCCTTTAAAGGCATCATCACCTCTCTGCAGGACACGGCTTCGTCTGTAGCGAAAACCATTTCCAGCCAACCTCCATTCAAGTTTAACATCACAAACACAAATGCTGAGTCATGGTTGCTCACTACTTACCTGGATGTGGATCTTAGAATTTCAAGAGGTGATGGCGGCAGCGTATTTGTGCTCGTTAAGGAAGGCAGCCCTCTCTTGACACCCTGAACAGTTTCAATTTGGCCGCTACCATTTCTATACTTAAAACTTCATAACCTAATACGAATATGTAATGATCATCTCATAATTAGTGTGCTGTCAAATTGAGCAACACTATTGTAAGTTTGTTTTCTAGAATGGTACAGTGTGCTCCTTGTTTTTGAATTCTCCTCTCTTTTTAGGTCATGTTTCACTGCAGAAGTTTGTATCCATTAAATGATTTTTTTGTCCCCAAAGTATAACACATTAACTCTATTCCTAAAATATGGTCAGTTTAATTTGATTTCTGGAAGGTTTTTCACCGACTTAGAAGTGAACCAAAATTATTATTTTGATATTTTATTGAGGATTCTGTCTAATTACTTATAATTTGAGCAGTAAAATTATTGATTTTTATGGATTCTCCTTACTTTTGCAGAAATCACTTGGAGGTCGATAAAAAAGAAAACATCTACTGCGGATCACAAATCAGACATTCGAATTGTCTTGGCCGCAGGCTCGGCCAAGACAGAAGCGATAGAAACAGACAACGGCACGAGATTTGAGGGATCAACTGCATTGAAGATTATCAACAAAAAAATTTAACTGGATCTCCCTCTTGAACAATATTTGATCTTTAAAAAGTAATTATTTTTATATTTAATTTTTCCTTATTCTTATCTTTATTTTTGAAAGAGATAGAGTAGAGCTAGGAAGCAGTGAAATTTATAAGCTGCTTCTTTTTTAAGAGACTCTTTTTCCCTTTTACAAACTCCGATTGTAGACAACTCTACTCCGTACATTTCAATTCAGGGATTGACAGAATCAATTTCTTTTATGCAACAAACAACTTTATTTTCATTCATGAGTATGTCCGACTAGACATTCGTTCTTGGTAAGAGCCAACCGAGCCGCGTTTTTATGATTTGTGAGGTTTAATCATTCTTAATAACCTTCATTTTTCATAACTGTTTGTTTACTGATTTTATAAAACCGTTCTCCTGTTAAAATCTAGAACTGATCACTCTTGTATTATAACTTGAAAGTTGCAGTCAACCTTGCAGGGGACTAGCGAAACCGGATAGGCCAAGTAGACAACTAGTCTAGCGTAGGTTAGAGAAAATAAACAGTATAACTCAGACCAGATTGACAACCTAGAGCCTCGACTGTAAGGTAGCTTGAGTTAGGTACCATCTTCCCCTGTGCATTTGATGCTGATTGTGCTACCTTTCAATCAATTCATACTATCAACCAAAGTAGTAAATCCTTTAGCTAGCAAGGTGTTATTTGGTTAGGATTGTCTAGTAGGGAGTACCCGCTAGGAAATTTGAAGAGGAGGGAAGGAGTCCTTGCATTCTATAACGGTACTATTAAAATAAAGGTAAACATTACTGAATCGATGATCAAATCGTAAGGAATGTAGCTCACCAGAGCCCTGAACCAAGCTTATTTTACTGTTTAATTGTTACTTTTTTATTTTTAGTTCCAGAATCAAACCAACAAATCCAGTGACGAGGAAGTCAACCGTAAATTACACACCCGAGGAATCTCTGCGGTCGATCATTTTACCACCATCTACAATCCCCTGTGGGTCGTGATAAGTTGTAACTCTCTCTTGATTCTTATATATTCTTACAACTATTTTTAACGCTCTCGATAGGCGATTAATATTTATAAGTTAAATTAATATTAATAGATAAACATATATATAAAACCAATTGAAAAAAATTGGAAAAAATCTTTAAAAAATATTATATGACCTAACAGAAAGATTTGGCAAACTATATGATACTTTGGGTAATTTACCTAAAAACAATCAATTATATTTCTAATAATGTTATTGTTACATGCATTGTACATATATTACCGGTAACGGAAATGTCCATCATAAACATTATAAGAAGTCTTAGGACAATAAAATTAACAAAAAATAAATAAATAAAAGGAATCGTATGCTAGTGTTAGTTTGTATGTTTTTTAATCTTTTAATGTTTAGTGACTTACCTCTAATTATTGAAAACATATGATTAGTCGAATGTGAATAATTGGAATAAGAAAAAGGGAGGGTATTACCGTGAACTTCAAATGATAGAAAGATTAAAAAACATATGTTGGTTTTAGTAGGGTGAAAATCAACATTATCAATCTCATACCTTGTCTGGTATAACGGGTATGCTCCATCCCAAAAGAAAGAAAGAAAAAAAATATATATATATATATATATATATATATATATATATCTCGTACTATCTCGATTTCTATCTTGGTACATATTAGTTATATTCGTCAAATATCGGCCGGTACGTACACTATATCACATCCCAATAATAAAAAAATATATCATAAATGTGTCAAATGTTTATAAATTTGTATTATAAATATTAAAAAAAAATAGAATTAGGAAATCCTAACCGAGATTGGTATTTTAATCGAAACTTGTACATTCATACTAATGACAAAACCGAGATGCTTACTAGTAAGAGATTCTAACACCTTGAAGAAAACATAAGTTGGTTCTTGTAGGCTGGACGGTGCATTTCAAGTTGATCTACCTAACAAGCAATCTCAGAGAATTTAGACTGCGGATGCTGTCTCATCCTTTTTCAGGGCTCTATAGAAGTGGAAGTATAATTCTTGTGCTGGTCTTAACTTAGGTTTGGATTATTCACAATCCAAGTATCTGTTTTTGTTTTAGTTGATTCCAATTTGTATTCGAGCTTAGTGATTTGTTGATTACAGCTGAACAGCTTTTCAAGGTTCAGATAATTTTAGCAAACAAATTACATGCACTTGATAATTTCAGTTTATTTTGCTCCTTGGATTACCTGGTAAAAAAAAAAAAATAGCTTTATTTTGCTCACATCATTTCAAATTATATTTATCTTACAACATACAACACTAAATATGGCACAACATTGATACACTCTTAAACTTTATGTTAGTTTGCTACGTGAACTCCAAAGTCCAACTTATGGACTAAAGGAACTGGTGGCTTGAACTTTACTCCATTTAAACAAGGAGGGGATCTTCTTAGGCACGAGCAGAATACTTGAAGGAATTGCTTGCCTCGTCTTCATGAGCAAGAACTTGAAAGTTCTTGAGAGCGATGAATAAAAGGGAAAGTAGGAAAGCATAAAGACGGCAGCAGGGACAAAAGAGACGGTGTACAGAGTCATCCTCGTCCAACTCTCATCGTAATGTATCATTAGAATGATAGTTGCGCTAAATGAAATCATCATCAAGGCCACCGATAGTATCAGGAATGTGAAGCCGAGAGTCAGCTTAAGCGGAAGTCTGTGCTTGAAATCTTCGAACCGAAACAATGAGGAGAGGATTGAGAGGAATGTCACCACTGCTGACGCAGCAAATGTAAGAGAGAGCACATCTGTAGTGGTGAAAACCACAAAGAATGGTCGGTTAACGAGGAGAGGAACACCCGTGCTCTGATTAGGACCTCCTGGTACTGTGTAGGCTGCTGCAAAAGCCACAGTTGCAATAAAAACAGCCACAATGGAGCTTCCTTCCGATGTGCTCTTCAACCATTCTTTGGCCTTGTTTCGTAATTCAGAATTGGCTGTCTCCAATAAACTATCTGCGGTGTGCTTCAGATTGTTCTCGAGGTAAATGAATTGTGGCACGGAGACGGCCTTCACGCGCTGCATTATTTCACAAAATGCATATATGTATTCACTTTACAATCAGCGGAGGAATGAATTCACTGTCGAGTAGAAATACCAATATTCCGTTAAACATGTAGTTGAGAGAAATGAACCTTCCATGATGCTTACATTATTTTCTTTTTGTATCGATTATCTCAACATCAACCTAACTAAATTTAATGCAATCATATACCTATAAGTAAGAGAATGAGTGTTACCTCAAACCAGAGCAACTCCTCTTGCAATTGAAGAGCAGGACCTTCAATCTTTTCCGGCACAAAATCCTTAATTTTCAAACCAACAGTGTGTAGTATAGTGTTCCCTCCGTTGTCAATCCTCCACACCAGCCTCCTCATTGGTACTTCCATTTTCTTCACGAGCTCGAAGATATTCAACCTCCGATACTTGATTGCCACATGAAGTATGTTTCGGCCTTCATCGTCTATATGCTCAATGGCCTGAGGGTATAGCTTCAGAATTTCTTCCACAATTTCGAAACAACCTGACTTTGTTGCTAAAAGCAATGGAGTATCCCTATCATTGAGAATTGGATATGCAACTCTTGTGGGCAACTCAATCTGGGCACCTCCTTTCTCACCAGAATTGTGAATTTCAGGTTTGCTCTGATCAACACTAGCGTGAGTAACCTCCCACGATGTATCCCTTCTCACCAAAAACTTGGCAAGCTCCACGGCTGACGTGCGTTTATCTTTCTTCTCGCGAACCTTGTTCTGCAGAGCTAAACTGCAACACAATTTCACTTGCAAGAAGCGGAAATCAAATCAGTACCTCCACAGCCATCCCTTCTGCAGTTCATTAATTCCCAACATAGCAGAAAGGACTCCGAAAGCAGTTCAAGTTCAAGCAGTCTAGACCCACAAGAAGCATTAGCCACCACTATATTCTTTCTGTATGTAGGCATCATTCTAAGTAAATTGGTGATTAGGAGTTCATATCAATTCTATACCTGAGTGAATGAATCCATCTTTGTTTTCACGTTTAAAAGCTGATGGAGCGCAAGAGAGTAGCTGGAGACTGGTCATTCCATCACGGTCTTTTTGTCCAATCAAATGCCTATACTCTTGCGCAATCGTCAGTGCCAAATCTGTTATTTCATTTGAATAAAAAAAGAAGCAAAATAAAATCAAGTAACAAGAAACAACAATTTCAAGCTCATTTGTATCAAGCAAGGAAAGAAAACTAACAGCTTAAAATTCCATATATGTGAAAATATAATAAATTGTAAGAAATGGTTACCAAAATGGTGAAAAATAATTGCAAGGTGAAGAAGATTGGTTTTGTCATTTCTCTCGAGATAGAACTGGAGCTGATTTAGGTCGTATCCAGTCAATTTGGCCGAAAGAAACTGGTAGATATCAGCGTTGCCGTACCGCACCGCTCGAAACAGCGCCGATTCTCCGTTGTGGTTGCGGATGGCCAAGAGTCCTGGTGCTTTCTTCAGCAGCTTATCCGCAATCGGGACGGCGAGTGTGGTGGCAGCAGCTTCGTGGAGGATGGTGTTTCCGACCAGATTTTGTCGGGTCAGTCGATCCAGATGATGTTGGGGCAACCCGTCCAGTAACTTGAGAGCCAGCTCCGCCTCTTTGGCGTATGTAGCCATGTGGAGGACGGTGTCGCCGTTTATAGTTAGGATGTGCAGCGCATTTTCTGGGATTTTTTGACAGATTTCTAAGACTTTCTTCTTGTTCCTACCCATGAGGGCATCGTATAACTCTCCATTGATTCTGCGCCTATTATCGACATGATTATCATCTTCTTGGGTGCTGCATATCATTCTGATCGATCCAAGAAGGAACTTTTCTTTTCTGATTTTGGAGACCGGGGAGAGTGACTGTAGTAGTTCAACAAAAGTAAAAGTAAAGCGTGTGGTGGGCTGGTCACTAACCAACGTTTGCCCTTGAGGGAAGCACATCGATTGAAGTAATCGAAACAGAAAGCATCTAACACGTGTGTGTAGATTTTTTCATTTTTTTTTTATCAGATACGTGTGTGCGCGCAAATTATTCCCACATTTTTCGTGCTTCGAAATGTAGATCTGTATTTTTTTTTCACCCTCATGCTTATACGTTTTGTTAATAGTAAAATAGACTTGCAATATTTTAACCACTTCATATAAATTACAAGCCTCCAGTAGTTTGTTGTCCTTAGCTTGTTTTTCATTTTTTTTTTCTAGCCTCCATTTTAATAGATGTTAAATTATTCATCTGATTTTAAATTTTTGTATTCCGGTAATTTATTTAATTCTACCTCTAATATTTTTACAATTTTGACAAATTTTTATTTGATTTCGGATTCCACACTTCATAACGCTGGTATCATCATAATATATTAGTTTTATTTTTTTTTAAATGAACTAATATCAAAATTTGAATGGTTATATCATGTAATTATTAAACTATGAAAATAGTACAACAATTTTTACTTTAGGATTTTATTTTATATTTAATAGAAATACTTTTTAATATTTTTATCATATTTTAGTTATATGGTAAAATGTTCCCAGAAATACTAGTTACATACTAAAAATACATGACGTGTACAGAGTTTTAAGAAAATATCGTCTGAAACTATCATGCTATATCATATATGTAGGGTTGTATATCGAACTACTGAATAGTAATTATCGAAAGATCGAACTGAAATTTATTTTATTTAATATTTTTTTATTTCGGTATACCGAACATCGTACTGAATTTAATTTGGTACAGTACAATAATAAATTTTAGAGATATGATATTACCAAAATACCGTCGTTTGCATACTTTATTTCTTTTTTAACATTTATTAAGTGATTTAAGAAAAGAGACAACACATGCATATGGGAGCAGAATACCAAAACCTATTTTAATTGAAGTAAATTTTAATATCTGAATTTTATTTATTTTTAAAAAATAAATTAATAATAAATTTCGCATTTTTTATGAATGAATATATCAACTAAGTAATTCATGAACTAACCGATAATTTCTCCAACTCCAACGTGCCTAAACAAAATCACATTCCCAAGGGAGCGGCTCCACCACCCCCACCAACACAAAAAATCCAGTCCCAAACCTCTCTCGGTCCACTCGAATTAGAATGAAAGATGAGACGCTCACATAGTTTACATACCGTGGCATCAAGTAGTGGCGTCAAGTGGAATGATTCCCCTGAATTCAAGAAAATCCTTGGTAGACAGACAAACGCTCCGAGAGAAATAACCAACAAAAAAAATTCAACCTTATTAGGTGTTTTTCATTTCCAAACAAGGGCCACCGTACTGTGTATAAATGAAGCTCCACACACCTTACATGATTAAAAATAACAAAAAAATTATTGTTTCCAATAATTTTCCTTAATATATTTATTAATAAAATAAAGATTGACCAATTCAACCGAAAAAACTAAAAATTGGTTGGCTTTATAGTCCGGTTTTTGTTTGAAAACAATATCTTTGTTAAATCGGTATAACAACTTTGTACAACTAGTGAACTAAATAAACCGAGTCTGATTTTTCGGTTCAATCGAAAGGTTTTTTTCTTTTGTATTATTATTTCAAACTTTAAATGCGCATAATATTTGAAATTGTTATATCAAGCCCAAAATTTATGAGCAACTATCAACCATTCGTAATGGTCAAACATATCTCTAAATTGCCTAGCTCAAAATAGGGTTGGCAATGGAGCGGGTATGGAGTGGGTAAGACACTATCCATACCCACAACCGCAAAATTGCGGGTAATTCATACCCGCACCCGCACCCGCGCGGAACGGATAAGAGAAGACAAATTGTACCCGCGGATTATCCACGGATACCCACAAATTTCTTAAAATTTAAATTTTCAAGTAATAGATTGACAATCTTTCAATTTCATAACACAAATTCTTATACTTTGGATTGGAAAATAGTTGAAAAATTACTTTAGTGGATATGTAAACTTTAATTTATGGTTTGTGTTTGACTAAGGGATTTATTAAGGTTTACAAATTTTATGATATGTATATATATTTTGCGGGTATCCATACCTGCATTTTGCGGGTATTTAGTGCGGGTAAGCACTATCCATACCCGCAAAATACCCACAAACTGCGGGTAATACCCACCCGCAATTGCGGGTATCCGACGGATATCTATATCCTCGGGCGAAAATTGCCAACCCTAGCTCAAAATATGTTATGATGTTTTATATATTTTCTTCTTTATTTCATTAAAAAAACTTTTTTTTTCTAGTTTTTCTAGTTTTTGAGGTTAAATATCATGTCACTATATTTATAAAAAAATAATACTTGAGATATTAACTAATTTATTAATAACTTATGGTCAAGATATGATTGGGGTTTATCCTTTCCTAATTAAGTTATATTATTATTTTTATTTAAATAAATAACTACCAAGTGAATGCGAAGATGAAACATATATTTTTAGTATAAAATTAGTATAAGTGTTAGTATCTTTAGCACTATTTTTTATAAAATATTAAATTAACTTTTTATATTTTAGTAATCAGTTTCAAAATTAATAATTTTTTGATAAATTAAATAATATTTTGCATATTTTTAGAAAAAAAATATAAAAATATTTAAAGTAACAGGTATTTCAACCCCGAATTATTGGTCCAATACCAAAAAAAACCTGACCTACAAAACCTTTGATTTAAACCCGTAACCTATCTAATAATGCAATTAACTCCTTTTGTATTAAAATAATAATAAATTAATTGATATATCTTGACAACTTTGTAATTTAAATTAACAAAAATAAAGAATAAATTGAAAAGGGGGACACTACGGCCAATGAACATATAGTTCATTGGTTGTTTTATTGTGATAAAAATACCAAAAAAAAATGTAGACCTAGTTTCAAATTCCACTATCGTCTATCAAAACACAGAAAGGGACATTTCATCTAACTTTTTTTGTTTTTCTTTCTAACTTTTTTTCTCCATAAAACCTTTTTTTTTCCATTCCAAATATAAAAATAAAAAAACAATCTCATCCTTTGTTTTTTTTTTCATTCCAAATATATAAATAAATAAAAATCTTAATTTAATTTATTAAATTAAATAAGGATAATAGGTAGTTTATCTCTTGAATTATTGGTCAAATGTAAAAAATAACCACTTACTTTTCAAAAATTTAATTTAAACCTTTTTTTTTTAGATAAGCTGAGTTGATATGTTAATAAGAAAAAAATGGCATACTAGACCTAATCATAGAATGCGCGGCCCAACAGACATGCCCAAGCTTTTATAAATTATGATGCTAAACAGTCTCGTATGACTAAGGCTCTGTTTGGCAGTCCAGTTTAGTGGGGAAATGGTCAGTGAGGAAATGTTCAGTGGGAAAACAACATCTGGGAAATGGAGGGTGCTGTTTGGTAAAATTGTAAAAATTCAGTGGGAAAACGATATCTGAGAAATGGAGGGTGCTGTTTGGTAGTCCAGTTTTCCAAAACTATGATTTGGATGTAAAATGACCATAAAGGGCATAATTCATTTTAAGTGTTTGAATTTTTTTTATTTTTTTATCTTTATATATATTTTTAATCAATTTATTTATAATCTAACATCTAATAAAATTGATCTATATACCATAAATAAGACATTGTGCCGAAATAAATTGAGAGTGATTTTACGGATGGATGTCGAAATAAATTGATGGGTTTTGTTGGAATGGATGTAGGGAAGGTGTGGTCAAAATTTGAGAGGATTCGGAGAAGATTTGGGGGAGATTCGAAGAAGAAAATCGATTTTGGAGGTGAAAGGGTCGGGTTGGAGGAGAGAGAAATTTCTGAAAAAAGTGAAGAAGAAGAAGGAAATCACGATTTTATATAGGGGAAATAGTTTTTACCACCCCTGAACTATCGTCGAAAATCAAAAACCTCCCCTGAACTTTATTTTTTGAAATTCACCCCCCTAGACTATTGTTTTCGGGCAAAAAAACCCTTCTGTCCATAATTAAATCAATTTTTTTGTGAATTCTTGGAATTTTTTACAATGTTTCTTGATTTTTAGGTTAATTACATTTTTTCGTGAATTTTTACATTTTTTTTAGATTTTTTACAATTTTGTTGGAGGAGAGAAAAATCCTTGGCGTGATCACGCTAAGGGCTTGGCGTGATCACACCAAGGAAAAAGTGCCTAGCGTGAATCACATTGGCAACTTAAACCCATTTTCAAAAAATTAATAAAAATAGGAAAAATGGATCTAGAATTACTTATCTTGAAATAGAGATTTTATTGGGGTAGTTTTTAATTTATTTTGTTGGTTATATAACGTAAAAAAATTAAAATGAAATGAAAAAGAAAAAAAAAGGAGAGAGAGAAGGCCAAATGGAGTTTCATTTCCGGAATGGAGCATTTTGCTCCATTCCCTCACCCCCTACTTTTCTCATTTCCCCACCCAAAAACCCACTTTTTCATTTCGGGAATGGTGTTTAACAAACACCAAAATTTCATTTTGGGTTGGCAAATGTTGGGTTGGGTACCCAACCCCAAACCCCAAACAGCCACTAAAAAACCTGATGGTGATGGAATTCCATGCATGTAAACAAGAATGACAAAGATGAGTCTAGGAGGGCACTTTTAATTTTTATTGCATGTGGAAAACAATCATTTTCTATGGTCAAGAATCCTGCTTTTCGTTTCTTTCATTGTCCTGATTTTAAGAATATTAGTAGGCATACAACAAGGAGAGATTTATTGATTTATTATGCTAGGGAGAGAAACTTTGTTATAAAGGAGTTGGTAAACTCCTCTGGTATGATAAGTTTAATTTCTAATAATTGGAATGCAGAGCTTACTAGTGATGAACATATATTCCCTCCGGCTGATAATACTTGTCGTTTGGGGGCATTTTTCATGGGCTGGTATTACTTGTCGTCTTAGATAAACGTGTCCACTTGCTTTCTAGTTTTACACTTTTGTCCCTGAAACGACTCGTCATTCGGGCAAAAATGACGTGTCACACATGGACTAAGAGGGAAACGAAAGTAAAAGAGGGGGTGATTCGCGCGGGAGCCAAAAATTCGAGTCTCGCATTGGATAACACACTGTCAGAGCAACTGACACACGATAAACCCTCTCAATTCTCCTTCTCTCACCCAAAACATTTCTGGATCCATCTATTTCTCTCAACCTAATCGATTTTCCATCTTCATCTCCTCTCATCGAATTTTTTTCTTCCAAATCCAATCTCGCCAAATTTTTTCTCACCCGAAAATGGAGGGTGTCGATTATTGGGACGAATCCCAGAGGGATAGCATCGATTCCATGGAGGATGACGCAACTGTTGTGTTGGATGATGAAGTCGATTCCACGGAGGATGACGCAACTGTTGTGTTGGATGATGAAGTCGATTCCATGGAGGATGACGCAACTATTGTGTTGGATGATGAAGTCGTTTCACCCAAATTGGCCATGCAATCGGAGGATGCTGAAGTTGTGAAGGATGATGAAGTCGTTTCACGCAATGTTGCGTCGGAATCGGACGCACAAGAGTTGGCCATCGAGACTGTTGATAACCGTTTGATTTTTGTCAATTGACTGTTGTTGTTCTGCTTACTTTGGATGATTGACTTAGTTAGATGATTTCTTCTCACTGGGTTGTGCTTCCGGATTTATGTTGCCGGAATTTTTTGGTTTTGATTTCGTGGGTTGTGATTCCGGATTTATGTTGCCGGAGGGAGTATTGGGTTTGATTTCGTGGGTTGTGAATCCGGATTTATGTTGCCGGATTGTAGGTTTTTGTTAATATGTGTTCTCCTTTTGTTATGTTCAATTCCAGGTCCGATGGGTGTTGGCTGATTTTTGTGGCTATCTATGGGTTTGTTGGTTTCAATTTCTAGAATTTCTTTTGGCAACGTATTTCTGTATACACAGAACACTTTATGCTGCCGGATTCCTTGCCTACTTAATAGGCTGCGGCTTCCAATGCCTAATTAACAGGGATCCTATGCACAAGCAACGGTTTGATTATTGTGCAAGTCCTTGGACTTTCCATTTGCAACGGTTCAGAGTTGCAACGTTTATAGGAATACTTGCAGCCTTTGAATTCCATTCAAAGTTAAACTTCCAATGCACCGCTTCAGTCTACCAATGACACTTATACAGCCTTCCCTATTTAAGCAGCCTTGTTTCCTCTATTTTTGCATCCATTCCATTCATTCTCTACGCCTCTGTTATCTCTCTTATTGCTTGCTCCATCTGTTTTCTTGCATTTCTTTAGCAATAACTTGTTTTATTCCATGGATGTTGCGGAAACCCAATCTTTTCTTGCAGGTTCAGGGGTTGTTGGTGAACATCTGGATGAGGAGATAGAGCGTGGAGATTCGAAGGTTGAGCAGACAGGCAATGATATCCACAGGCTTATGAACCAGGCAGCAAGGCTTAGAACCATCAAACGGCAAGCACACGAACGATACCCAGCACCAGATGCACTCATCCTTGTCCAGGCTGTGGGGGACTGCCTCGTTCATCTTGAGAGCACAATTGCTCTCATGGAGGCTAAGAACGAACTCACCGAGGCTAATGTGGCCATTGCAAGACAGTGTCAAGCTGTTCTTGACAAATATAGAAACAACTTCCCAGCCATCCCTAAGGATATGTAGCCTTTTCATCTTCTCTGTAATTCAGTGCTTTGCACTTTATTTGTAATGCTTGCTTTCATATCAATAAATGGAGTTGCTCTTCTACTTTCATTACTGAGTGCATTCGAATTTCAATTTAGCCTCTGTTCATTTGATTTTCAAGGATCATTGGTTGATGGATTGAGTGCATTCATATCAGTTGTGGTTAATTTTCTTTTGTGCATTGGATCATGGTTTCAGTGCACTGCTATCCAGGATTGAGTGCATTTTTGGTTTCAGTTTCGGCAACAATTGGTAAACAGAGTAAACTCTAATGTTGCCAAAACCAGATCAATCGGAATTGGTAAAGATATTTCCTAATTCATTTGCATCCAAAACAGAGGAAATTATGAAATTCCCTAATCCATCCCAATCAAATAAAAGGGGATGTTATTCTCCCTAATTCAATTAATGTTGCCAAAAATAGAGGAAGGATATTCCCTAATTAATTTCAATCAAGAAAAAAGGGATGTTATTTTCCCTAATTCAATTCATGTTGCCAAAAATAGAGGAAGGATATTCCCTAATTAATTTCAATAAAAAAAAAAGGATGTTATTTTCCCTAAATCATTTCCATATTTCATTTCAATAAAAAACAGGGCTATGCACAATTTTCTCTAGACCGCTGGCTTGGCCTAGGCACTTGTACCATCTGTTTTTATACTTACGTCAATGCATCATTTTGTCTAGGCCGAGCCTGTGGCCTAGCTCACGTTTAAGTGGACAAAACGACAGGTTTCAAATGTTGCTTAAAATTCGATTTAATTGATGAGTTAGTGGCATAGCGGAATTGCAACAGCCACTCTGCTTTATCTCCGACTACCCCTCCTTCTATTACCACTAACCTCCTTTCACACAACCCACGCTACGATCATGGTGAGAACAAAAATCCCAATGTTTGGTTATAATGATTCAAGAACAGGGCCCGAATCGCATAGACCCAGAACAACCTCTCTTCCTCAATCAAACCTATCTCACATGACCACCCACTCAAGACAGTCGCCGCCCACGCCTCCGACAGACACCGCAGCAAATCAAGCGACATCCGATATCATTGGTGCAGTCTTCAGAGAGATTGCTGAGTTTCCAGGTGATGCCGAGTCTGGGTCAGAGGAGAACGTAAAGGAAAAGGACGTTGCAGCTTCATTGAGTGACACAGAGTTGGATGCCATTCCGATTTCGAAATTGAAGAGACCATCACAAGTGGTAGATGAAACTGAGGAGGAGCAAAAGAAGAGTCGGGGGGATTTTGCCGAGACCACCTCCAGTGAAGAAGTCATCTGGGGTGAAGCAGGTTGCTCAAAAGAAAGTCGTGAGGCCAAACCCTAGGAATCTTGAGTCGGAGGGAGAGTTTGAGGAGGCTGTTGACATTGAGCATTCAGTCTTGGGCAAGCCAGCGGCCAAGCCTCGCAAGATACTGATACGATCCGGCTATCTAGGCCAAGCTGTGCGTCTAGGCCAAGTCATCTGTCTAGGCCAAGATATGCGTCTAGGCCAAGCCTTCCGTCTAGGGCAAGCCTTCCGTCCATCATCTTGGGCAAGACTGGCGTTCATCGTCTAGGGCAAGACTGCATCCATCGTCTAGGGCAAGACTGGTGTTCATCCGTCTAGGCCAAGCCTTTCTGTCTAGGCCAAGTTGTGTGCCCACGCCCAAGCCGATGATATGAGCTTAAAGGCTCCATCTCCATCTCGTGTCTTGCCTTCCGTCTAGGCCAAGACTGCTGTCTAGGGCAAACCTTCGGTCTAGGCCAAGACTCCCGTCTAGGCCGAACCTTCGGTCTAGGCCGAACCTACTGTCTAGGCCAAGACTCCCGTCTAGGCCGAACCTGCTGTCTAGGCCAAGACTCCCTGCTGTTTGGCCGAAGCCCATCCTCCAAGCCCATCTTCATTACTGCCAAGGCCAAGCCCCTTTGTCTAAGGGTGTAAGGGTATTTACCCATTGTTAGGTTTTAGTATTTAAAGTGCAAACATTTCATTTCAGCACTTGCTTTTGATTTTGATGAATACTCTTCTCTTAAGCCTTAAGCCATGCCTCCTTCAAGGCAGCACCTTTAGATAGGTAATTGGTTCTTGGTAACCGGGGTCCTTAGGGGCAGAAATACCATTGTTTATCCCCCCATTTCTATCTATCAAACGCTCAAGTGTTCTTGAGCTTGTTCTTCATTTCCAAAGAAAGATCCTTAGTAGTCCTTCTTACTAAGTTTATTAATTGTTTTCCCTTAAACACCTTCCCCTTCCTTCACTAAATCCGCTGCATCTAAACTCCCCTCCAACTGAAATTATCCATCCATCCATTTCGGAACCTTCAAGGAACCATCCGTGCATGAGACTAGATCCCTTGGCTCCAATCGGTGCCTTCAGCTTCTCTTGAGGAACTTGGGCCGTATCATGTGGTAGCGGAGCGCCTTCTGTTCTCTAGGTTGGTTTCCTTTGTTCATCTCTGTTCCTATCATATTCTCCACCATTAAAATCGCCTCCCCTTTGGTCATTTCTTTTCGTTTGTTCTGGTCAGAAATTTCTGTCCAGGGGTCAGTTTTTGAGTCTGTTTCCTTTTCTGATCTGGATCCGTTTTCTACGTCAGGAAAATCTGAAAATTTCTGTGCTTAAACATCTTTCTATGTAGAGAAACTTTTGTGTTTTGGTCTGCTGCTAACTCAGTGATCTTGGTACACTTTTCGGCCTTGGAAGAAAAGTGTGCAGAAATCGCGCGAGTAAAACAGTCTGGTGTTGTGAGTCTGTTTTGAGTCCTTTCCACTTGGAATTTCAGTTTCATTTCTTCTACAAAGTTGTAGATCTTCGTCTTTAGAGTCTTTCCTGTGATTTTCGTAACTTTTGGGCCACCTTTGGGCTGTTTAGGATTCATAGAGCGAAAGTTGTGCTTGGTGTTCTTCATGTTCATCTTGTGTTCTTGAGGTTTATGAGTTTGGATCTTTAGTGACCCACTAATTCCGAAAATCTGTGTTTGCTGAATTGTTTTCTTTGATTTATTTAATTAAACCGAAAATTTGTGAGTGGTGCTTTCATTTGTTCATCCATTGGAAAGGCAAGTGTCTTGTGTGCCATGTGTAGGATGTGGTCCCATTTTGTTGTTATGTGGAGGTGTCCTCTAAAATACTAGGTCCATATTAATCCACCTATTCTTCATTTCAGCCTAGTATTTCATATAGGATATGCATAGAATATTCTTCTAGATATTTTATCACCTCACACTTGCCACCTCACTTGACACCTCACTTGCCACCTCACTTAAATTTGCCACCTCATCACTAGTGCCACCTCATCAAATTTTTGGCATCTAGTGAAAAAATTTCAAACACTAAAACTACTTGTCTTTCACTTCTTATTTCAATACTACATGTCATACAAGTGAGTTCTCTTCACTCATTGCAACAACAAAAAAAAAAAGGAAAAGAAAGGAACTAAAACATAGATCAAAAAAAAAAAAGAGATCAAGTTCCTAATTCAAAAAAAAAATTGCAATTGAGTCAAAAGCAAGAGACTACTAGTGTATGATCCCATTAGAAGTGTAGTGGTTTACAAATTGAGTGTGCATTTGTTTGAATTTCGGTTTTCAATTTTGTTGATTGAAAGTTTCTGTTTTCTATTTTCTTCTTTTCTAGCTTCGGCCGTTGCCATTTGTGTGAGTATCTGCGCTCATTTTATGCTGAAAATTTGTGTGATTAAACTTCAGTCTGAGTAGAACAACTCTTATGTTTTGGTCTTCTCCTAATTCTGTGTTATTCACATAGTTCTATTCAATCCAAATTCAGTGCGCAACTGTCACCCGAAATTTCTGTTGTGAGTCTTTCTTAGCCATTGTGATTTTCTCTTTGTAGTATCATGTGGTCTTTTTCTTGAGTAGCTTGTCTTGTGTTTTCCTTCCTTGTTTCCACACACACATCTTCCCATCTAAGTCAATTTAGTGATCAAAATCAATCTTCTTTGATCACTATTTCGGCTTTCCTTCACCTTCCCCCAAGCTATTTGTTTTCGTTTTTCCTTGAGTCTTTTCTTGGGTAGCTTTGAGTTAGTGTTTTCTCTTCTTTGTTTCCAACGCATTACACTCTGATCTAAGTCTAATTAGTGCCCGATTTGATCATTAGTCTTGGGCATTAATTCGGCTTTGTCCTTCACTTTCTTTCTTGCCTTGGTTGTCTTACTTTCCATGAACTCTAGTTGATCCGTAGGATCTTGCTAGCCTAGCTGATTGGGTGGTGATTGAGATAAGAGTGTGAGAGAAAAGTGAGTTTATTAGAGTGATAAACACGAGGGAAACACGTGAGGGAGGGACTAACCTATTTTTTGCTATCAATTGTGTTTGTTTCTTTTTGTAGGTACATTTTACTATGTCTTCGCATTACTCTTATTCGGATGTTGGGTCCGATTGGGAGGATGCTTCTTGTTCTAGTGCGGCCTATTCCATGGCTAGTGACCGCGTATCTTCTTGCCGTGACATGAGCTACTTGGGAGAGGTAGAGTCACCGTATGGAGCTAGTATTTGCCATGAGGATGCTTATCCAGAGGGGGATGAAGCATCACTTGATTCTTGGGCTTATGTGTTGGACAGCCGTGACATCCACTCTAGGGCCACACCTTCTTCTTCTTCACGGTTGGAGCATGATCTTCGTGGGTCTTCTAGTGGGCGTCGTTCCTCATCTAGCTATGACCTTGGTTCCGTGCACAACCAAAGCCTTAGTCATGACCCCTCTTCATATGCCCATATCCGTGACCCACGGCATCGAGCTGGTTCAGCCTCACCTAGGCAAGCTCGTGTGCCCCCGCACCTTCACCGTGAGCCCTCTCGGCCATCCTCGCGGCCATCCTTTCGGCGATCCTATGTGCATGACCCTTGTGCCGCATCCTTCCATGGCGCCAGCACTTATCATGATCCGATGGTGCGCACTAGGTGGGATTCTTATGACGATGAGTCATCTCGGCATGGCAGCCAAGACCGCGACTTCTATGTGGCCCCGATCTCGAGTGCACCTCCTCGCCGTACCCCTTCTTATCACACGGCACCATCATCTCGGCCATCCCATGTGCCCCCGTACCATAGTCGTGCCCTAGGTTCCTTGCGCACACCTAGCCGTGGCCACAACCCCACTACATATGCCCGTGAGCCCTCTCGGTCAGATTATGTGTCCTCGGCCTTTAGGGCACCTCGTCGTCGTGACCCATCTCATCACGAGGTGCCATCTTCACACCACGACCGTAGGGCCCCTCCGGGCTCATCTAGCCGTGCCACTGCCCATGTGAGTGAGCCAGCCGTAGCTTCTGGTCCTTCTTCCTTAGATTTGACTATGGCATCTCTTAGGGCTCTTGTAGATGGACAAGCGCGCCTAAGAGAAGTATATCGGGATAGTGTTGTTTTGGCCGATGCTCCACCACTTTGTGAGGAGGCATTGACTTCGTTGGATGAGGACTTACTTGAGCTCCTCTCGGATGGCCTTGACATGGAGTTGGCCACTTCGGATATGGCCTTCGCCCCTTCAGGCATGACCTTGGCCCCTTCGGACATGACTTTGGCCCCTTCGGATTTGGAGCTTAGTGTGGTTTCAGACTTAGTGGTTTCGGGTACTGATTTGGGAGAGTTGACTACATCAGACGAGGATGTGTTTGAGCCCATTTCGGATGGAGTTGCTTTAGAGTTGGTGACTTCAGATTCGGTGGATTCGAGAGCTACTTTGGGAGAGTCGACTCCATCGGATGAGGACTTAGTCGAGCCCCTTTCGGATGATATTGCTATGGACTTGGCCATTTCAGATAGGGACTTGGCCACTGGGTATATTGACTTGGCCACTTCGGACATGACTTTGGTTACTTCGGATTCGGAGATTAGTGGGACTTCGGATTTAGTGAGTCTGAGTGCTCCCTTGGGTAGTTTGGACTTGGAGCAGCCACCCGTGCGGGATATGTCTATTGAGGCCCCATCGGCCAACCATGCGAAAGCCCTCATGGGCCTAGCACATCAGCGCGCCTTGCGGTCATTTGGGAGTGAGTTCTCCACCTTCCCGAGTGTGTCATTACATGACTTGGTGGACCCTTTTATCCGTGGCTTTGAGTATGTGGACCGTGGCCCCTTTATTCCGATCTTGACCCCGCCATTTTGCCTCTCGGCCTCACATGGTTTTCATGTCTCCTCCACGGTTCCTTTGGCCAGTCATAGTGTCCACACGTCCGTTGGCATGTCTAGTGGTTTTCATTTGGCCCGTGGCACCACTATCTCCCATCTTGGCCGACCCTTGGATATTCGTGAGCCTTTCCCATCCGCACCCTTGTCCTTTGGTCTTCACTTAGCCCGCGACATCACTGTTCCCATCTTGGCCGAGCCTTATTGGCTATTGAGTTTGGCCCATCCGCGCCCACATGTCTTTGCCAAGAAAGGCCTCCACCATGGCCTATATTTTCTGAGAGTTGTACGTTGAGGGACCCATTTGTGGCCACTAGCCGGGAGCATGCTTTGGCCCACTTAGCATTGCACGGGATTGAGACTATAGATTCGAGGACGAATCTCTCTAAAGGGGGATGGAATGATACGATCCGGCTATCTAGGCAAAGTTGTGCGTCTAGGCCAAGTCATCTGTCTAGGCCAAGATATGCGTCTAGGCCAAGCCTTCCGTCTAGGGCAAGCCTTCCGTCCATCATCTTGGGCAAGACTGGCGTTCATCGTCTAGGGCAAGACTGCATCCATCGTCTAGGGCAAGACTGGTGTTCATCCGTCTAGGCCAAGCCTTTCTGTCTAGGCCAAGTTGTGTGCCCACGCCCAAGCCGATGATATGAGCTTAAAGGCTCCATCTCCATCTCGTGTCTTGCCTTCCGTCTAGGCCAAGACTGCTGTCTAGGGCAAACCTTCGGTCTAGGCCAAGACTCCCGTCTAGGCCGAACCTTCGGTCTAGGCCGAACCTACTGTCTAGGCCAAGACTCCCGTCTAGGCCGAACCTGCTGTCTAGGCCAAGACTCCCTGCTGTTTGGCCGAAGCCCATCCTCCAAGCCCATCTTCATTACTGCCAAGGCCAAGCCCCTTTGTCTAAGGGTGTAAGGGTATTTACCCATTGTTAGGTTTTAGTATTTAAAGTGCAAACATTTCATTTCAGCACTTGCTTTTGATTTTGATGAATACTCTTCTCTTAAGCCTTAAGCCATGCCTCCTTCAAGGCAGCACCTTTAGATAGGTAATTGGTTCTTGGTAACCGGGGTCCTTAGGGGCAGAAATACCATTGTTTATCCCCCCATTTCTATCTATCAAACGCTCAAGTGTTCTTGAGCTTGTTCTTCATTTCCAAAGAAAGATCCTTAGTAGTCCTTCTTACTAAGTTTATTAATTGTTTTCCCTTAAACACCTTCCCCTTCCTTCACTAAATCCGCTGCATCTAAACTCCCCTCCAACTGAAATTATCCATCCATCCATTTCGGAACCTTCAAGGAACCATCCGTGCATGAGACTAGATCCCTTGGCTCCAATCGGTGCCTTCAGCTTCTCTTGAGGAACTTGGGCCGTATCATGATACGGCTCCGCTACCACATGATACGGCTCAAATACCTTGAGAGCCTTGGCGATGCCTTAAATGGAGCCGGATCTAGTCTCAAGCGCGGTTGGGGTGGGTTCAAGCGGATGGATGCGGATTAGGAACCGATTAAGCGAACAAGGAGTTGGAGCGGAAGACTTGTAAATGAAAATGGATGAAATGGAAGTTCGGATTGAAGGAAAAGGAAAGGAGTCTTATATATGTATATGGGTTTCGGACATAGAAGTTTGGAGGAAACCCTCTTGGCAACAAAGGCCAAGCAACCTTCCTATTACAAACAACTAACGATTTCCTCTCAAGGTTGGTTCGGTCATCAATGGAAGGATGATGAACAAACGGCTACCTTGAAGAAGGAGAGAAGCTACGGTTTTAAGAACCTAGAGTAGCTAATGGCTTAAGGCTTTTGGGAAATTAATTCACAAAACAAAAAGCAAACCTAAATGAAGGCTAAGTCCTTCTATTTATAGGGAAAGTCTCTACATGGGATAAGACCCAATTACCCTTGGACAAAGGGGCCACGTCCTTCATGGGACACGCGGGCTCTCTTGAGTGTGTGACGCGTCTCTTGTACGGTCGAGTGACCAGGAGTCCGCATGCGTGCGCTGCTGGGCCCGTGTGCAATGTGTGCGGGCGCTGCTGTGCGAGCTGGTGCGTGCTGGCTCGAGCGATGCGGCGATGCTACGACCTCGGGCTGAGGTGCGGGAGTGGCTTGGGTGCGCTGACTTGCCGAAGCCTCGGTGATGGGCTTTGGCAAGGTCTTTGCGATGGGCGCGGGCTCGTACTCGGGCGTGAGGCTGCGAGTCGAGTTGCTGGTGCGGCTGTTGGGCTCGGACTCAAGCTCGGGCGTGAGGCTGCGAGTTGAGTCGTTGGCGTGGATGCACGCGTTCCATTGGTCCTCGCTCCTCATGCTGTTTTCTTCGGCCCTAAGTGCCCGGATGAGAAGGCTGAACATGTCTCGGCTCCTCAAGCCTTGACTGCGCGTGGCTTTGGATGGGCCGAGGGCTTGGGCTGTATCATCCCCTCCCCCTTCGCAAGGATTTGTCCTCGAATCCTCATTGATGCTCTCTTCTAGTTCGTCCTCATCCCCTACAAAGAAAGGAGAAAGATCGTTAATATTAAAAGAGGGATTTGTATTGCCGTAGGAAGAGGGAAGATCAAGGATGTAAGCGTTGTCATTAATTTTCTCAAGGATGAGAAATGGGCCGTCGCCCCTTGGGCTTAGCTTGTCTGCCCGACGCTCTTTTGACCAATGGACCCAAACCAAATCGCCCACTTCAAAAGAGCAAAGCTTGCGGCCGGAGTCCCTTTTCTTAATTAGGTTGGCATTGATGGCTTCGATGCGCTCCTTTGCCTTCTTATGCATCTCGCTCACCTTGGCTACTTTGGCTTCTCCATCTAAGCTAGCACATGTAGACAAAGGGAGAGGCAGCAAGTCTATGGGGGTGAGTGGGTTAAACCCATAGACAAGCTCAAACGGAGAATAATGAGTGGAAGAGTGCATAGTACGGTTATATGCGAATTCAATGAAAGGGATGCATTCTTCCCATGACTTGGGGTTCCGTTTGATCAAGATGCGAAGCATGGTTCCAAGAGTCCTATTGACCACCTCTGTTTGCCCATCTGTTTGGGGGTGGTACGAGGTAGAGAAAAGCAATTTAGTTCCTAACTTAGCCCATAGCACCCTCCAAAAGTGAGCTAGGAATTTACTATCCCTATCGCTCACTATTGTCCGAGGCATACCATGTAGCCTAACCACTTCACGAAAGAACAAAGCAGCAATGTGAGAAGCATCATTAGTGGAATCACAAGGAACAAAATGCGCCATTTTAGAGAATCGGTCAACGATGACAAAAAGTGAGTCTTTCCCATGTTTGGTGCGCGGCAAACCTAAGACAAAGTCCATTGAAATATCATGCCACGGGTGTGATGCAACGGGAAGGGGCATGTAGCGCCCATGGTTAATGCTCCTAGTCTTAGCTTTTTTACACGCAATGCAAGCCCCCACTATCCGTGCTACCATTCTTTTCATCCTAGGCCAATAAAAATGTTCCTTTAGTGTGCTTAGGGTTTTGTCAATGCCGAAATGTCCCATTAGTCCCCTCCATGTGCCTCTCTCACTAGAAGTTCTCGGGTGCTACACACCGGTACACATAACTTGCCTTTGCGGTACAAGAATCCATCATGCAATGCAAACTCATAACAGCCCCCATTGGAGCAGGCGAGAAACACATCCTTAAATTCTACATCTTCGGCATATAGAGAGGTGATGTGTAAAAAGCCTAGCATGCGGGCTTGCAAGGAGGTAAGTAAGGCATACCTTCGGGATAACGCATCCGCAACTATGTTATCCTTTCCCTTAAGGTACTTGATGTGGTACGGGAACCTCTCAATGAACTCAAGCCAAGCTGCATGCCTTTTGTTAAGCTTTCCTTGCCCTTTGAGGTACTTAAGGCTAAGGTGGTCCGTGTGGACCACAAACTCCCTCGGGGTCAAGTAGTGCTCCCAAACCTCCAAGGCCCTCACAAGCGCGTACAGCTCCTTGTCGTAGGTGCAATAGTTTAATTGAGCCGCTTTCAGCTTCTCGCTAAAGAAAGCCACGGGCCTTTTGTCTTGTTTGAGCACCGCTCCAATCCCTATGCCGCTAGCGTCACATTCGACCTCAAAGGTCTTCTCAAAGTTCGGGAGAATGAGGACCGGGCTCGAGGTGAGCCTTTCCTTGAGAGTCACGAAGGCTTGCTCTTGCTCTTTGCCCCAAATGAAGGGCACCTCCTTCTTTGTGAGTTCATTCAGTGGCGCGGCGATGGAGGAGAAGTCCTTAACGAAGCGGCGGTAGAAACCCGCAAGGCCATGGAAGGACCGAACCTCTCCAACGGTGGTTGGCGTGGGCCATTCGGCGATGGCTTGGACCTTGGCCGGATCCACCTTGAGCCCCTCGGACCCTACAATAAAACCAAGAAAGTGGACCTCCCTCAAGCAAAACTCACACTTGGAGAGTTTGGCATACAACTTATGTGTGCGAAGGGTTAGAAACACTTGGTGCAAGTGGCCCAAGTGGGCTTGTGAAGACGTGCTATAGACAAGGATATCATCAAAATATACTACCACAAAATGACCTATGAAAGGCCTCAAGACATGGTTCATGAGACGCATGAATGTGCTAGGTGCATTGGTGAGGCCAAACAGCATAACAAGCCACTCATAAAGCCCAAATTTAGTTTTAAAGGCCGTTTTCCATTGGTCCCCCTCATTCATTAATATTTGATGGTAGCCGCTTACTAGATCAATTTTAGAAAATATTTTAGCTTTGCACAATTCATCTAGCATGTCATCTAGGCGGGGAATTGGGTGTGAGTATTTTACCGTTACCTTGTTGATAGCACGGCAATCCATGCACATCCTCCATGTGCCGTCCTTCTTGGGCACAAGAATGACCGGTACCGCGCAAGGGGAAAGGCTTTCCCTTATGAATCCTTTCGCCAACAGGCCCTCCACTTGCGTTTGTAGCTCTTGGGTCTCCCTCGGGTTACACCTATAGGCCGGCCTATTAGGTAGGGCGGACCCCGGCAAGAAGTCGATCCTATGCTCTATGCCTCTCTTGGGCGGGAGGCCTTCGGGTATTTCCTCCGGGAAGACATCCTCAAATTCCTGCAAAAGAGGGGAGAGTATACTAGGGACAGTAGGGTTAGCATTAGTCGTATTCAAAGACAAGAATTTAAAGCGTACTAAAATGCAAGGTTGGCGCATGAGGAGTGCATGTCTAATGTCTCGTCCCTTGGCCATGTAACTCCCTTTTCTCTCCTCTCTTGTCTCCTTTGAGACCTCACTAGCTTGCTTGCTCTTTTCAAGCTTGGTTTTCCCACTCGGTCCTCCCTTTTTCCCTCCACTCATCTTACTTTCTTCTCTCGGCGCATGCTCTTTACTTTCATGCCCGCTGTTTTCCCATTGAATCCCGCTCCCTTTCTTCTCTCCACTCCACTCACTTCCTTTCTTTTTGTGGAAGGCAGCCGAGACCTCAAATGTGGCGCATGCTTTTTCCAGCTTAAGTTGGTCCTCATATACTTGGCTCGGTGGTAATGGTGGAATGAAAAACTTGCGGCCCTCATGCTCCAACTTGTAGGTATTCCGATAGCCATCATGGACAGCTTTACGGTCATATTGCCAAGGCCGCCCTAGGAGCAAATGACTTGCGTGCATGGGAGCCACATCGCAAAGCCTTTGGTCCTTATATCCGCCCATGTTGAAAGGCACAAGGACTTGCTTTTGCACCTTTACCGTGTTCCCATCGTTGAACCAGTTTAGCACATACGGATGAGGGTGCTTGTTGGTGGTGAGGCTAAGCGAGTGTACTAAGAGGGCGCTAGCCACGTCGGCGCAGCTACCATTGTCCACTATTATGGACACCGCCATCCCATTGGCCGTGCCCCTTGTATGAAACAGATTCTCGCGTTGGGCAATGGCCGCATCATCTTCCCTCCCTTTCAAACTCAAACTCCTTCGTACCACCAAACATTTGGGCACCTCTACTTCTTCGTACTCATCACTTTCGGTGCTAGAGTACTCCTCCCCTCCCCAATGTGTCTTCGGCCGCGCCTCTTCTTCTTCCTCATCTTCACTCACTATTTCTCCGTTCTCCCTCATTATCATTATGGTTCGGTTTGGGCACTCAGCCCTCATGTGACCCTTTCCCCCACATTTGAAGCATGTGATGTCCCTCGTGGGCGTCCTTGTGGGTGGGTTCGGGATAGGTGTGATGGGGTTGGGTTTTGGGGCTACGGTGCTTGGTTGAGTGTACGGTTTGGGAGTATAGGCTCGGTTGGCGTTTGGGGTGGTCACGGGTGCTTTGGTGGCATTATGCCACGGCTTTTTAAAGGCGTTAGAAGGGGTAGGAGCTGTGGTGGAAGAGTGAGGGGTTTTCGGTTTGTGGCTTACTTGTCTTTCCATCTTGAGAGCTAGATGGAACATCTCATCAAGGGTCGAATAGGAGTAGAAGTCTAGGGGGTCGGCAAGCTCCTTGTGAAGCCCCGCCAAGAATCGAGCCATGGTGGCCTCTACCTCTTCTCGAATATCAGCCCTCATAAGCAAAGTCAGCAACTCATGGTAGAACTCACTCACGGTTTTGGACCCTTGACTCAATCGTTGGAGGCGTCGGTGCAAGTCTCGCACATAGTAAGGAGGGACTAATCGGCGCCTCATTTCAAACAGTAGTTCATCCCAAGTAGCCATGGGTGCTCTTCCTTCGAACCTCCTATTGATCTCAATACGGTCCCACCAATGTATGGCCATACCTACAAATTCCACAATGGCCAATCTCACTTTCTTTTCCTCGGAATAGTTGTAGTTAGCAAACACCCTTTCCATCTTGTTCTCCCACTCAAAATAGGCCTCGGGGTCATCCTTACCCTCGAATTGAGGCAAGGTCATCTTAGGGTTTCGTTTGTCATCCACATAGTCCTCTTGGTGCCTATACGGACGCTCGTCATAGCCCTCTTCATACTCATTATGACCGGGTGGCTCGTAAGGAGGGTTCTCGGGGGCTGGTGGCCTACGCCCCCCCCTAGCGCCCCTTGGCTCATATTGAGGTGGCTGACGCGGTGGAGGCCTCTCATGTATCCCCCTTGGGGCCCGACCGGGTGGGTTGTAGTGCTCGGCTCGGTTGTGGGTGTTGCGGGTTAGGTTTTGGGTAGTGTCTAGGAAGGGTCTTGGCCCATGGTTTGGTAAAGGCTCGTGGTAGCTTCGGAGGGCTCGCTGTTGTGGGTCATAAGGTGCGGTGTATGGGTTGAATCTAGGTGGAGCCGAGTGGTGTAGTTGGGGCCTTGGTGCGAGAGGGCCTCCTCGTGCCCCTTCCTCCTCACTAGGGCAACTCCCTCCGGCTTCTACCTCTTCCGCATGGAACCCATAGTAGTCCATGTCCGCGGGGTTCCTAGGTCGGGTTCTTTGGTGGTAATGGGTGAGTGGTTGTGGTGGGGGTACTCGGTTGGACGGTTGTGGTGATGGTTCTTTGTGGGGGTTTTTGGTCGGTATGGTTTTGGCCGTGAGGTCAGCTAGGGCCTTTAGGATTGCCGCGTTGGTCTCCTCTTGATAAGCCCATCTCTCGGCCATTTGGGCAGCGAGGTCCACCTTAGCCGGGTGGCCTCGGGTGCCTCCTCCGGATGCCTTCCCCTCAAGTCTCCCCATGTTGGTGGACTCGGTCGAGCCCTCATCTGAGTGCTGGGTGTGAGCCATGCTCACGGTACCTACAAAAATCAACAAACGCAAGTATATACAACAGAGGTTAGTTCGCTCCCTCCCGTGTTTTCCCTCGTGTTTCCCCCCTCTAATGCTCTCCCCTTCCTCACGCCTCTCAATTTCCCTCAAGCCCTGCCCTTAGACTACTTGACTCTAAGACAACAAAGGATGGCACGGGAATACAAAGAAAACAAAGCACGCAAAGAAAGGTGTAGAAAACCTAGGTGGTGTGCGAATGCGGATGCACAACAGCTCGGTCTTGGACTAGATGCAGCGTGGGAAACAAGAAAGATCAACCAAGGACACCAAGAAAGCAAGCACTAACTACTCAAGAAACAAACAGAAAGAAATAAACAAGTCACGAACACAAGGTTCTAATCCATGATCACAATCAAGCAATGACTCAAACTTCTAACGCAAATGCTTCGCACGTTTTCGGTTTCTTTTATCACCTCAAGCCTCTTGCTTTGACTCAATTGAATTCTTCATTTCATTTTTTTTTTTTTTTGTTGAATTCTCTTCTTCTGTTTTGAATTCCTTGTATATATTTTTTTTTTTTGAATTCAAATTTTTTTTTTTGTTGATTGAGTGCAAGAGTTCCTAAGATGTATGATATACGGTTTAACGTTTGAAAAGCAAGTGAGTTTAAATGATAAGGGATGTGTGCGTATCAAGAGTGATAAGAGCTTGGAGTGATAGGTGTGGGTGCATGTATGATAGGGTGATAAGGCGTTTGGGTGATAAGAGTGGGTGTGTGCACCAAGATGTGATAAGTACTTTGGATGATACGAGCAAGTGTGGGTATCAATGATTGATAGGTGGGTGCGGTTATAAATGATTAGGTGAGTGTACTATTGTGGATTTTAGGGTTGAGCCGCCGGCCTCACATGCACAAATGACTCACCTAATGACTCACACATAGGACAAAACGTGCTAAGGACACTTGGCTCCTTTTTGTTGGACGATCAACACCCATAAGAACACCAAACGTTTTTGTGATTAAAGAGATGAAGAAATGCGATTTTAATGCAGCACAAACACGATACCAACGGATCAAGGCGTTTCAAATGGATCAAACACTCACAAATCACAAGAACATAGACATGACCCAAATGGTCCAAAGTAACCGAAATGACGAAGGGATGGTTTCCCACCGTGGAAATACCTCACAAATGAAGTGGAAGCAACCTAGAGACGAGCTGGGCTCCGCTACCACATGATACGGCCCAAGTTCCTCAAGAGAAGCTGAAGGCACCGATTGGAGCCAAGGGATCTAGGGGGGGCGTAGGCCACCAGCCCCCGAGAACCCTCCTTACGAGCCACCCGGTCATAATGAGTATGAAGAGGGCTATGACGAGCATCCGTATAGGCACCAAGAGGACTATGTGGATGACAAACGAAACCCTAAGATGACCTTGCCTCAATTCGAGGGTAAGGATGACCCCGAGGCCTATTTTGAGTGGGAGAACAAGATGGAAAGGGTGTTTGCTAACTACAACTATTCCGAGGAAAAGAAAGTGAGATTGGCCATTGTGGAATTTGTAGGTATGGCCATACATTGGTGGGACCGTATTGAGATCAATAGGAGGAGAGAAGCTACGGTTGCCCTCGGGAGCCCGCGCTCTCGACATGCTCTCGCACGCGTGTGCCCCACTTAGCCATCGCACGCCCTCGCATGCCCGAGCCCATCCATGGCACACCCGTGCCCCA
The DNA here is from genome assembly GCA_963691705.1 of Viola odorata. Lineage (NCBI taxonomy): Eukaryota > Viridiplantae > Streptophyta > Magnoliopsida > Malpighiales > Violaceae > Viola > Viola odorata. The sequence goes on along the minus strand of OY829538.1, from coordinate 63,337,380 downwards.
CCTTCCCATCGTACGCCCCCGCGTGCCCATGCCTATCTCTTGCACGCCCGTGCCGTCCCTGACCATCGCATGCCCTCGCGGGCCCGAGCTCATGATTTTGCTCCCTTTCTTCTCTCCACTCCACTCACTTCCTTTCTTTTTGTGAAAGGCAGCCGAGACCTCAAATGTGGCGCATGCTTTTTCCAGCTTAAGTTGGTCCTCATATACTTGGCTCGGTGGTAATGGTGGAATGGGAAAACAGCGGGCATGAAAGTAAAGAGCATGCGCCGAGAGAAGAAAGTAAGATGAGTGGAGGGAAAAAGGGAGGACCGAGTGGGAAAACCCAGCTTGAAAAGAGCAAGCAAGCTAGTGAGGTCTCAAAGGAGACAAGAGAGGAGAGAAAAGGGAGTTACATGGCCAAGGGACGAGACATTAGACATGCACTCCTCATGCGCCAACCTTGCATTTTAGTACGCTTTAAATTCTTGTCTTTGAATACGACTAATGCTAACCCTACTATCCCTAGTATACTCTCCCCTCTTTTGCAGGAATTTGAGGATGTCTTCCCGGAGGAAATACCCGAAGGCCTCCCGCCCAAGAGAGGCATAGAGCATAGGATCGACTTCTTACCGGGGTCCGCCCTACCTAATAGGCCGGCCTATAGGTGTAACCCGAGGGAGACCCAAGAGCTACAAACGCAAGTGGAGGACCTGTTGGCGAAAGGATTCATAAGGGAAAGCCTTTCCCCTTGCGCGGTACCGGTCATTCTTGTGCCCAAGAAGGACGGCACATGGAGGATGTGCATGGATTGCCGTGCTATCAACAAGGTAACGGTAAAATACTCACACCCAATTCCCCGCCTAGATGACATGCTAGATGAATTGTGCAAAGCTAAAATATTTTCTAAAATTGATCTAGTAAGCGGCTACCATCAAATATTAATGAATGAGGGGGACCAATGGAAAACGGCCTTTAAAACTAAATTTGGGCTTTATGAGTGGCTTGTTATGCCGTTTGGCCTCACCAATGCACCTAGCACATTCATGCGTCTCATGAACCATGTCTTGAGGCCTTTCATAGGTCATTTTGTGGTAGTATATTTTGATGATATCCTTGTCTATAGCACGTCTTCACAAGCCCACTTGGGCCACTTGCACCAAGTGTTTCTAACCCTTCGCACACATAAGTTGTATGCCAAACTCTCCAAGTGTGAGTTTTGCTTGGGGGAGGTCCACTTTCTTGGTTTTATTGTAGGATCCGAGGGGCTCAAGGTGGATCCGGCCAAGGTCCAAGCCATCGCCGAATGGCCCACGCCAACCACCGTTGGAGAGGTTCGGTCCTTCCATGGCCTTGCGGGTTTCTACCGCCGCTTCGTTAAGGACTTCTCCTCCATCGCCGCGTGATTGATTGTTTATTTACAATGTTTTATTGTCTCTTTTATTATTAATTGAGATGATTAATATGCTACTTTGAGCTTGTTTCCTTCCTTTATGGTTTTATAGGTTTAATATATGTTGAAGGAGGAAAAGGAATGAAAAGGCCGAAGATTAGAGCATAAATGATCAATTGGTGTTGAGCAGATTTTCTGGGCGCATTTCCGGTCCATCTCATGGCCTTGAGATGAAGCTTTCCTGGCAGATTCCAGCTGGACAGCACTCACCGTGCTACAATTATTTTATTCTTGAGTGCTTTTCTTGTCTGCTTGGGAGTTGGTAAATGGAGACAAGGTGTTCCCAGCATGCTATATTCTCTCTCACGTGGCTCAAAGAAACAAAACATAGTGGAGAATGTTTAGCATGCTTGTTTTATGGATTTGCCAACTTGGGAATATTTTATTCTTTGGGTTGACTGACCTTGGCTGCCATTTAAGTGAAGAGGCTTGAGCACGTCCAGCAAGTCCAGACCAGACCAGAAGGAGAAGAGAGGGGATCAGAAGAGAGATTTTTCTCTCATCTTTTGTATTTATTTTCTATTTTCTTGTATTTTCGGATTTTATTCAAGCTTGCTGTTTTGATTGGAGTTGTAATTAATTCCTCCGATTCCTGGTAGGGATTGAGAGGTTAACAATTCCAGTATGTTGTGAGACTTGTTGTTCTTCAATAAAAACGTTTCTCATATCTCTTTTCTTGCTTGGTTTAATGACAATTTGTTCTTGTTGGATTTGGGCTTAGCTAACCTATGTTTAACTTGAATGATTACAGTAGAATCACTCTAGTGCCGCGTTTCTGCACTAGAGGGAACCCGAGTAGACAACTAGTGATAGGATAATTCAACCTTCCTAAAACTAGAAGAAGAAAAGGGTTAGTTTTGAGATCAATGGACTGCAAGTGCGTCCATCTCAAGGTCTAGGGAAGGGCCTTCCTAATCATATCAATGAACCAGCAATCCTTGATTGTTAGGGGAGTTAGGGTCGCGAAAGGAGTTTCTCCTTGAGTGACTTGAGTAGGAGGAGGCTTGGAGATCGCCCCTGGATGTATCTCTATAACTTCTCTATGAAAATTGTTTTCAAAATGTTTTGTGTCAATGAACAACATGGAATTGTTACCTCAAGAGATCTCTACCGGGAATAATATTTCCCTCATCCTTTCACTTTCTTTTTCTTTACTATTTTCGTATTTTATTTACTGTTTTTATTTAGAGCATGGCAGACTCATCTCAAGGCCTTGAGATGAAGCTGCCATGTCTCCTGTTTTATTTTATTTTTCTGTCATTTATTTTCTGCACTGTTTATACCTTCCCCTTCGTTTTGATCAGTTTGGTTTGGTTGTTTGCAGGAGAATGAGCATTAGGCCGATAGTCCCTGTGGATCGATCCTCTTGCCGCTATGCACAAATCCTTTTTGCTGCTTAGTGATAAGTTGTAATCTTTTTATTTATGATCGCGGATTCGACACCCGTCACCGCGCCACTGAATGAACTCACAAAGAAGGAGGTGCCCTTCATTTGGGGCAAAGAGCAAGAGCAAGCCTTCGTGACTCTCAAGGAAAGGCTCACCTCGAGCCCGGTCCTCATTCTCCCGAACTTTGAGAAGACCTTTGAGGTCGAATGTGACGCTAGCGGCATAGGGATTGGAGCGGTGCTCAAACAAGACAAAAGGCCCGTGGCTTTCTTTAGCGAGAAGCTGAAAGCGGCTCAATTAAACTATTGCACCTACGACAAGGAGCTGTACGCGCTTGTGAGGGCCTTGGAGGTTTGGGAGCACTACTTGACCCCGAGGGAGTTTGTGGTCCACACGGACCACCTTAGCCTTAAGTACCTCAAAGGGCAAGGAAAGCTTAACAAAAGGCATGCAGCTTGGCTTGAGTTCATTGAGAGGTTCCCGTACCACATCAAGTACCTTAAGGGAAAGGATAACATAGTTGCGGATGCGTTATCCCGAAGGTATGCCTTACTTACCTCCTTGCAAGCCCGCATGCTAGGCTTTTTACACATCACCTCTCTATATGCCGAAGATGTAGAATTTAAGGATGTGTTTCTTGCTTGCTCCAATGGGGGCTGTTATGAGTTTGCATTGCATGATGGATTCTTATACCGCAAAGGCAAGTTATGTGTACCGGTGTGTAGCACCCGAGAACTTCTAGTGAGAGAGGCACATGGAAGGGGACTAATGGGACATTTCGGCATTGACAAAACCCTAAGCACACTAAAGGAACATTTTTATTGGCCTAGGATGAAAAGAATGGTAGCACGGATAGTGGGGGCTTGCATTGCGTGTAAAAAAGCTAAGACTAGGAGCATTAACCATGGGCGCTACATGCCCCTTCCCGTTGCATCACACCCGTGGCATGATATTTCAATGGACTTTGTCTTAGGTTTGCCGCGCACCAAACATGGGAAAGACTCACTTTTTGTCATCGTTGACCGATTCTCTAAAATGGCGCATTTTGTTCCTTGTCATTCCACTAATGATGCTTCTCACATTGCTGCTTTGTTCTTTCGTGAAGTGGTTAGGCTACATGGTATGCCTCGGACAATAGTGAGCGATAGGGATAGTAAATTCCTAGCTCACTTTTGGAGGGTGCTATGGGCTAAGTTAGGAACTAAATTGCTTTTCTCTACCTCGAACCACCCCCAAACAGATGGGCAAACCGAGGTGGTCAATAGGACTCTTGGAACCATGCTTCGCATCTTGATCAAACGGAACCCCAAGTCATGGGAAGAATGCATCCCTTTCATTGAATTCGCATATAACCGTACTATGCACTCTTCCACTCATTATTCTCCGTTTGAGCTTGTCTATGGGTTTAACCCACTCACCCCCATAGACTTGCTGCCTCTCCCTTTGTCTACATGTGCTAGCTTAGATGGAGAAGCCAAAGCAGCCAAGGTGAGCGAGATGCATAAGAAGGCAAAGGAGCGCATCGAAGCCATCAATGCCAACCTAATTAAGAAAAGGGACTCAGGCCGCAAGCTTTGCTCTTTTGAAGTGGGCGATTTGGTTTGGGTCCATTGGTCAAAAGAGCGTCGGGCAGACAAGCTAAGCCCAAGGGGCGACGGGCCATTTCTCATCCTTGAGAAAATTAATGACAACGCTTACATCCTTGATCTTCCCTCTTCCTACGGCAATACCAATCCCTCTTTTAATATTAACGATCTTTCTCCTTTCTTTGTAGGGGATGAGGACGAACTAGAAGAGAGCATCAATGAGGATTCGAGGGCGAATCCTTGCGAAGGGGAGGGGATGATACAGCCCAAGCCCTCGGCCCATCCAAAGCCACGCGCAGTCAAGGCTTGAGGAGCCGAGACATGTTCAGCCTTCTCATCCGGGCACTTAGGGCCGAAGAAAACAGCATGAGGAGCGAGGACCAATGGAACGCGTGCATCCACGCCAACGACTCAACTCGCAGCCTCACGCCCGAGCTTGAGTCCGAGCCCAACAGCCGCACCAGCAACTCGACTCGCAGCCTCACGCCCGAGTACGAGCCCGCGCCCATCGCAAAGACCTTGCCAAAGCCCATCACCGAGGCTTCGGCAAGTCAGCGCACCCAAGCCACTCCCGCACCTCAGCCCGAGGTCGTAGCATCGCCGCATCGCTCGAGCCAGCACGCACCAGCTCGCACAGCAGCGCCCGCACACATTGCAAAAGGGCCCAGCAGCGCACGCATGCGGACTCCTGGTCACTCGACCGTACAAGAGACGCGTCACACACTCAAGAGAGCCCGCGTGTCCCATGAAGGACGTGGCCCCTTTGTCCAAGGGTAATTGGGTCTTATCCCATGTAGAGACTTTCCCTATAAATAGAAGGACTTAGCCTTCATTTAGGTTTGCTTTTTGTTTTGTGAATTAATTTCCCAAAAGCCTTAAGCCATTAGCTACTCTAGGTTCTTAAAACCGTAGCTTCTCTCCTTCTTCAAGGTAGCCGTTTGTTCATCATCCTTCCATTGATGACCGAACCAACCTTGAGAGGAAATCGTTAGTTGTTTGTAATAGGAAGGTTGCTTGGCCTTTGTTGCCAAGAGGGTTTCCTCCAAACTTCTATGTCCGAAACCCATATACATATATAAGACTCCTTTCCTTTTCCTTCAATCCGAACTTCCATTTCATCCATTTTCATTTACAAGTCTTCCGCTCCAACTCCTTGTTCACTTAATCGGTTCCTAATCCGCATCCATCCGCTTGAACCCACCCCAACCGCGCTTGAGACTAGATCCGGCTCCATTTAAGGCATCGCCAAGGCTCTCAAGGTATTTGAGCCGTAAAAATATTCCTTTAGTGTGCTTAGGGTTTTGTCAATGCCGAAATGTCCCATTAGTCCCCCTCCATGTGCCTCTCTCACTAGAAGTTCTCGGCTACTAACTCAGTGGTCTTGGTACATTTTTCGGCCTTGGAAGAAAAGTGTGCAGAAATCGCGCGAGAGAAACAGTCTTGTGTTGTGAGTCTGTTTTGAGTCCTTTCCACTTGGAATTTCAGTTTCATTTCTTCTACAAAGTTGTAGATATGCGTCTTTAGAGTCTGTCCTGTGATTTTCGTAACTTTTGGGCCACATTTGGGCTGTTTAGGATTCATAGAACGAAAGTTGTGCTTGGTGTTCTTCATGCTCATCTTGTGTTCTTGAGATTTATGAGTTTGGATCTTTAGTGACCCACTAATTCCGAAAATTTGTGTTTGCTGAATTGTTTTCTTTGATTTATTTAATTCAAACGAAAATTTGTGAGTGGTGCTTTCATTTGTTCATCCATTTGAAAGACAAGTGTCTTGTGTGCCATGTGTAGGATGTGGTCCCATTTTGTTGTTATGTAGAGGTGTCCTCTAAAATACTAGGTCCATATTAATCCACCTATCCTTCATTTCAGCCTAGCATTTCAGATGGGATATACATAGAATATTCCTCTAGATATTTTATCACCTCACACTTGCCACCTCACTTGACACCTCACTTGCCACCTCACATAATTTTGCCACCTCATCACTAGTGCCACCTCAAACATTTTTGGCATCTAGTGAAGATTTTTAAAAGTCCAAAACTACTTGTCTTTCACTCCTTATTTCAAAACTACTTGTCATACAAGTGAGTTCTCTTCACTCATTGCAACAAAAAAAAAAAATAGAAAGGAACTAAAACATAGATCAAAAAAAAAAGTGATCAAGTTCCAAATTCAAAAAAAATTTAGATTGCAATTGAGTCAAAAGCAAGAGACTACTTGTAGGTATGAACACCATAGGAGTGTAGTAGTTACATTTAGGTGTGCTTTTGTTTGAAATTCGGTTTTCAATTTTGTGAAGGAAACTTTCTGTTTTCATTTTTCTTAGCTAGTTTCTTTTCTAGTTTCGGCCTTGTCCATTTGTGTGAGCGTCTCTGCTCCGTTTTACCTGAAATTTTGTGTGAGTCAACTTCAGTCTGAGTAGAACAACTCTTATGTTTTTGTCTTCGGCTAATTCTGTGTTGTTCTCCTACTTATCGTCAACTCAAAATCAGTGTGCAGTTTACACCCGAAATTTCAGTTTTGAGTCTATCTTTTCAATAGTGATTTTCTCTTGTCATTTTCTTGAGTCTTTTCTTGTGTAGCTTGTCTTGTGTTTTCCTTTCCTTGTTCCCACACACCTATCTTCCCCCTCTAAGTCAATTTAGTGATCAAAATCAAGGTTCCCTTCTTTGATCACTAATTCGGCTTATCTTCACCTTTCCCCAAGCTATTTGTTTTCTTTTCTCCTTGAGTTTTCTTCTTGGGTAGCTTGAGTTAGTGTTTTATTTTCTTTGTTTCCCACGCATTATACTCCAATCTAAGTCTAATTAGGGCCCAATTTGATCATTAGTCTTGGGCATTAATTCGGCTTGGCTTTTCACTTTCTTTCTTGCCTTGGTTGTCTTGCTTTCCATGATCTCTAGTTGATCCATAGGGTCTCGCTAGCCTAGCTGATTGGTTGGTGATTGAGATAAGAGTGTGAGAGAAAAGTGTGAGCTTATTAGAGTGATAAACACGAGGGAAACACGTGAGGGAGGGACTAACCCATTTTTGCTATCAATTGTGTTTGTTTTTTTTTGTAGGTATTTTCTATGTCTTCTTTTTGTGAGGATGTTGGGTCCTCTTGTGAGGAGGAGTTTTATGGTTCTAGCACCGTAGGCACCACGGCGGCTAGTGACCACGCCTCTTCTTGTTTTGACATGAGCCATTCGGGTGAGTTTGAGTCACCATATATGGCTAGTTCTCGCTACGGGGATGAGTATCCCGAAGGGCATGAGACATCACGGGATTCTTGGGCTTATGTTAGGGATAGCCTTGACCACCACTCTTGTGCTACTTCTTCTCCTCGGTTGGAGTATGATCTTCATGGATCGGGTAGTGAGCGTCATTCCTCGTCTAGCTATGACCTTGGTTCCGTGCGCAACCAAAGCCTTGGTCATGGCCCGTCTTCGTATGCCCATATCCGAGACCCACCGCATCGAGTTGGTTCGACCTCACCTAGGCAAGCTCGTGTGCCCCTGCACCTCCACCGTGAGCCCTCTCGGCCATCTTTTCGGCCCTCATATGTGCGTGACCCTTGTGCCGCATCCTTCCGTGGCGCCAGCACTTATCATGACCCGATGGTGCGCACCAGATGGGACTCTTATGATGACGAGTCAGCTCGGCATGGCAGCCATGACTTCTACGTGGCCTCGGCCTCTAGGGCACCTCCTCGCCGTGCCCCTTCTAATCACATGGCACCACCCCCTCAGCCATCCCACATGCACCCGTCCCATAGCCGTGGCCTAGGTTCCTTGCACACACCTAGCCATGGCCACGGCCCCACTACAGATTTTCGTGAGCCCTCCCGGTCAGATTATGTGTCCTTGGCCTTTAGGGCACCTCGTCGCCGTGACCCATCTCATCACGAGGTGCCATCTTCACACCACGCCCGTAGGGCCCATCCGGGCTCATCTAGCCGTGCCACTGCCCATGTGAGTGAGCCAGTCATGGCCCCTATGCCTTCTTCCTTAGATTTGGCTATGGCATCTCTTAGGGCTCTTGTAGATGGACAAAAGCGCCTAAGAGAAGTATATCGGGATAGTGTTGTTTTGGCCAGTGCTACACCACCTATTGAGGATGAGCTTAGTGTGGTGTCAGACTTAGTGGTTTTGGGTACTGATTTGGGAGAGTTGACTACATTAGACGAGGATGTGTTTGAGCCCATTTCGGATGGTGTTGCTTTAGAGTTAGTGACTTCGGATTTGGTGGATTCGAGGGCTACTTTGGGAGAGTCGACTCCATCGGATGAGGACTTAGTCCAGCCCCTTTCGGTTGATGTTGCTATGGACTTGGCCACTTCGGATATTGACTTGGCTACTGTGGCTTTGGAGCTTAGTGGGACTTCGGATTTAGTGAGTCCGAGTGCTCCCTTGGGTGATTTGGACTTGGAGCAGCCACCCATTCGGAGAGAGTCTTTTGAGGCCCCTTCGGCCAGCCATGCGAAAGCCCTTATGGGTCTAGCACATCAGCGCGCCTTGCGGTCATTTGGGAGTGAGTTCTCCACCTTCCCGCGTGTTCCATTACATGACTTGGTGGACCCTTTCATCCGTGGCTTTGAGTATGTGGACTGTGGCCCCTTTATTCCGATCTTGGCTCCTTCATCCTGTCTATCGGTCCCGCATGATTCCTATGCCCTTTCCACCGCTCCTTTGGACCGCCGTAGTGCCCATGCCTACGCCTATACTAGTTTGGGCCCGCACACTGACCGCGTCCTGCCCATTCCCCTTGGTGGACGAGTCTTGGATGTTTTGAGGGATGAGTTACCTTCGGATTTCATGGTCCCGCACTGCACTTGGGCTTCTCCCATTATCCCTTTGGCCAGTCATAGTGCCCATACGTCCGTTGGCATGTCTAGTGATCTTCATTTGGCCCGTGGCACCACTATCTCCCATCTTGGCCGATCCTTGGATGTACTTGAGTTTTTCCCATCCGCATCGTCGTCCATTGATCATTACTTACCCCGCGGCACCACTGTTCCCCATCTTGGCCGAGCCTTAGTGGCTCTTGAGTTTGGCCCATCTGCGGCTGCATGCCTTAGCCCAAGGCCCCCACCGTGGCCTATATATTTTTCCGAGGCTTCTTTATTGAGGACTCCGTGTGTTGGCACTAGCCGTGAGTTCTCCTTGACCCGTATAGCCGAGCAAGGGGTAGAGCCCCTAGATTCGAGGACGAATCTCCTCTTACGGGGAGGGGATGATATAGCCCGGCCCCATAGACCCTCGCGCATGGCCCATTGGCCCAGGCCAGCACTTCAGCCCTCGGCCTCGGCCTCACCATTGGCCTTGGCCTGGTCCGCATCTTGGCCTCCGGCCTTGGCCTCATCCTTATCTCGGCCTTCGGCCCCGCCCCCACTTGAGCCTTGGCCTTCGGCCTTGGCCCATGCCGCACCTTGGCCCTCGACCGTAGCCTTGCTCACCGAGCCTTCGGTCGTGGCCTTGGCCTTGCTTGCACTTGGGCCTTCGACATCTCAGTATCCTCGGGAGCCCGAGCCCTCGCTCGCGCCCTCGCCTCGCCCTCGAGAGCCCGAGCCCTTGCTCGCACTCTCGCTGCATCATCGAGCGCCCGAGCCCGAGCTCCCGCCCTCGCCTTGCCCTCGGGAGCCCGCGCTCTCGACATGCTCTCGCACGCGTGTGCCCCACTTAGCCATCGCACGCCCTCGCATGCCCGAGCCCATCCATGGCACGCCCGTGCCCCACCTTCCCATCGTACGCCCCCGCGTGCCCATGCCTATCTCTTGCACGCCCGTGCCGTCCCTGACCATCGCATGCCCTCGCGGGCTCGAGCCCATCCATGGCACGCCCGTGCCTAGCCTTGCGCCCGAGCGCCCGTCCCTAGCCTGGCCTTCGCACGACCGTACCTTACCTTGGCCGCGTGCGCCTCAGTGTAGCCCTGCGCCCACGCGCCCGAGTCTGTCCTTGGCCTCGCACATCCGTGCCTTGCCTTGGCCGCGTGCGCCTCAGCACAGCCTTGCGCCCACGCGCCCGAGTCTGTCCTTGGCCTCGCACATCCGTGCCTTGCCTTGGCCGCGTGCGCCTCAGCACAGCCTTGCGCCCAGCGCCCATGTCCAGCGTTGTGTCCGTACGGCCATACGAGAGCGTTGTCACACGGTCAGGCCCGAGCCTTGTCGCACGCCCGTGCCCAAGCCACGTCGCACGTCTGTACCAGCGCCCTGTCACACGGCCAAGCCCCAAGCCATGTCACTCGTCCGTACGAGCACCTTGTCACACGGCTATGTCCAAGGCCGCGTCCTAGTCCTTGGCCGGACCCACGCCCGAGCCAGCATCCGAGCCTGCACCCGAGACATGGTCCGAGCCCGCATCCGAGACATGGCCCGAGCCAGCGCTTGAGCCAGCCCTTGACCAGACCCGCGGCTCCTCTTATCAAGCCCCTTTGTCCAAGGGTTATTTATGTATTTTCCGCTTTTCCTTAGCTTTACTATAAATAGAGGACTTGGCCTCATTTGTAGGAGGTCTTTGATTTTGCTCATGATTTTCATCATAGAGCTTTTAGACCACCCCTTAGGTTTAGCCTAAGCCAACCATTAGGGCCTCCTTGGAGCCGGAGCCACTAGGGCTGAATCCATTGTGTATCCCTCCATCTCTTCTTTCCCTAAGCTTTAGCTTAGTCTTGCTTCATGTATTAAAGAGAGATCCTTGGCTGATTTATAGAAAGGTTGCTTGATCCTTGTTATCAAGAGGGTTTTCTAATTAGTTGAGTTCCTTTTTGTTCATCACCAATCCCTCTCTACAAATCCTTCATTTCCGCTGCAAGTTCACTCCACCTCCATCTCAAAATCCGTTCATCCATTCAACCCCACATCAAGGAACCATCCGTCCATTAGAGACTAGATCCGGATTGCTCTTCATCGGTGCCTTCATCTCCTCTTGAGGGACTTGGGCCGTATCATGTGGTAGCGGAGCCCGCGCTCTCGACATGCTCTCGCACGCGTGTGCCCCACTTAGCCATCGCACGCCCTCGCATGCCCGAGCCCATCCATGGCACGCCCGTGCCCCACCTTCCCATCGTACGCCCCCGCGTGCCCATGCCTATCTCTTGATACGGCCCAAGTTCCTCAAGAGAAGCTGAAGGCACCGATTGGAGCCAAGGGATCTAGTCTCATGCACGGATGGTTCCTTGAAGGTTCCGAAATGGATGGATGGATAATTTCAGTTGGAGGGGAGTTTAGATGCAGCGGATTTAGTGAAGGAAGGGGAAGGTGTTTAAGGGAAAACAATTAATAAACTTAGTAAGAAGGACTACTAAGGATCTTTCTTTGGAAATGAAGAACAAGCTCAAGAACACTTGAGCGTTTGATAGATAGAAATGGGGGGATAAACAATGGTATTTCTGCCCCTAAGGACCCCGGTTACCAAGAACCAATTACCTATCTAAAGGTGCTGCCTTGAAGGAGGCATGGCTTAAGGCTTAAGAGAAGAGTATTCATCAAAATCAAAAGCTAGTGCTGAAATGAAATGTTTGCACTTTAAATACTAAAACCTAACAATGGGTAAATACCTTACACCCTTAGACAAAGGGGCTTGGCCTTGGCAGTAATGAAGATGGGCTTGGAGGATGGGCTTCGGCCAAACAGCAGGGAGTCTTGGCCTAGACAGCAGGTTCGGCCTAGACGGGAGTCTTGGCCTAGACAGTAGGTTCGGCCTAGACCGAAGGTTCGGCCTAGACGGGAGTCTTGGCCTAGACCGAAGGTTTGCCCTAGACAGCAGTCTTGGCCTAGACGGAAGGCAAGACACGAGATGGAGATGGAGCCTTTAAGCTCATATCATCGGCTTGGGCGTGGGCACACAACTTGGCCTAGACAGAAAGGCTTGGCCTAGACGGATGAACACCAGTCTTGCCCTAGACGATGGATGCAGTCTTGCTCTAGACGATGAACGCCAGTCTTGCCCAAGATGATGGACGGAAGGCTTGCCCTAGACGGAAGGCTTGGCCTAGACGCATATCTTGGCCTAGACAGATGACTTGGCCTAGACGCACAGCTTGGCCTAGATAGCCGGATCGTATCAATACCCCCACTTGAATCTTTGAAAGGGTGGTTGAGGTTTGATACTTTAGACCTCAAATCCAGATTACTTACAAAGCATGGTTCTGATATCACTCCATATGCTAGCTTTGATTTTGCTTCTCTAGACCCATTCGGAGTTGGTAATAGAATTGAGGAGTATATGCTTGCTATTGGTTAGGAATACATGCTGTCGATTTTGGATGCTGCTTATTCTGAGCTCTGTTTAGAATTCCATACTAGTTTTTGGTTCGATCATAATACTTTGTCTATTAGAGGGAAAAATAGACTCAATTTGGATGCTCCAGAAATTGTTAACTTCAAGCTATGTGATGTTTGGGATCATCTGTCAATCAATGGGTTTAATTTGTTGCTTGGATTTGTGACTGTCAATGGATTGCTAGCCCCTGAATATTTGAATGTGTTATGTGATTATCCCGATGATTGGGATAAGACAGTCGCATATCAAGAGTTGACTGGAGACCCTGAAGCTGTCTTTGACAAACACTCCAAGGCATACCAAATTCTGGACCCAGCCCTTAGAATGATCCACAGATCACTGTCCTATAACCTTTCTGGAAAAACTACTGTGTCTGGGAATATGTCTAAAGTTGAGTTATTTTTGTTGTGGTGCCTTGTGCATAAAAAGAGGGTCAACCTCGGATATTGGATAGCTAGGCAACTGCATGCTGGTGATGAGGGAGCGAAAATAATTTTGGGATCTTTCATAACCAAGTTAGCTGTCACTTCTCGGGGCTTAAATCTTGCAACTGTTGATCTCCATCGATTCTGTGATGTTAAAATACTTGAAATGAGAGCCTTCGACCAAATGGGGTACTTCCATTTGGTAGATGGTTTTGTTTATTACAATAAAGGATTCACAAAAGTGGAGGGGCACATTTGGGGCAAGAAGAATGATGGAAAATACAAGATTAGATCAATCGTGGATGATGAAATATGCCACAATGAAAAAGAATCAGAAAGGCCTGAGGAGGCTGACAATGAGCAAAACCAGGCGGCCTCTTCATCAATAGAGCCACCGTCCTGGGCCTCAACACTTGTATTACAGCAACTCAACCTACAGCAAGGCCTCATCACTTTCCAGCAAGAACTCTTGCAACAACAACAATCCCACCAGCAAGAACTCTTGCAACAACAACAGTTCCACCAGCAACAACTCTTAAAACAACAGCTTTCTCACCAGCAGGAACTTTCAGAGATGCAACGAGAAAACCAAAAAGTAGTACAAGAGAATCACCAAATGCACCTATCTCACCAGAAATCACTACAGAAGCAGGAGAAGATCCTTGCAGAGATGGAAAAAGGATTTAAGGAACAGAGAGGATATTTGAAGCAATACCATGCTGGCATCAACACCTTGAACAGACGGGTCACCCACGTGGATAAAGCCATTGCTCTCCTCCAAAGGAAGGTTGGTATCAGAGAAGATTCACCTGATCCTCCTCCCTCCGCTTGATTAACCCCCAGGTTGTCTTCTCTGAAGCCTGTCTAGGCCGCGGGCTTGGCCTAGACTACTTAGTTTCAAACAGACAATTTGTAATTATTTTTTATTCTGCATTTCGTATGGTGATTTATTTTCCGGATCATTTTCCATTGAATGCAATTTGATCATTTTCAATTAATATTATGAGTATATGAAAGTTAGGTCCTGAGTTGCCCTTGCTTGGAATCATTTCCATGTTTTTTAGAAACCATCATTTTTTCTAGGCCGAGCTAGTGGCCTAGCTCATTCTCACACACCAACAAAGTGCAAATCCATCATTTTTTCTAGGCCGAGCTAGTGGCCTAGCTCATTCTCACACACCAACAAAGTGCAAATCCATCATTTTTTCTAGGTCGAGCTAGTGGCCTAGCTCATTCTCAGAAATCCCTAATTCATTTTTCCTAGGCCGAGCTAGTGGCCTAGCTCATTACTGAAATGTACACTGACCACAAGCCACAATGCAAACCAGATTAATTGCTCAACAAGAAGACTAAAAATAAATTGAAAGCAGAGATCATTGGTAACATGATTCTGAAATTTGAATAACATTGATATATAATCTAATATTTACATCATACAGCCAGAGCCAATATATCCTAGAAAATACAGAATTATGTTGATCAACCAATTCTACCTACATCCATCCAAAAAATGGCAGTATCTTCCTACATTCAGCCATTTACACAGTGTAAAAGGTCCTGGAATGGAGATCTAACCATACTTACACATTCCATCCCTGCACAATCCATCAAAAGCAGGGAATTCTTCCTACATTTAGCCATATACACTGAGGAAAAGGTCCTGGGATTTCATCTAACCATACTTACACATTCCATCCCTGCACAATCCATCCAAAACAAAGTGTCTACATTCACCCATCTACACACCAACAAAAATCCATGAGTTCTTGACATTCATCACTTCTCTTTCCCTACCCCTGCCATAGAAAATACCAGCAAAAAAAATTCCAATAATCATGGGGACACCTCAGCAAATGCAGTAGCATAAATTTGAGGAGAGCACTGCAATGTTGATTGTAAACAATCTGCTCTTGCAAGTGCATCCTTCTTCATATGAGGAATTTTATAACAGTTTGAACCAAGGCACTTCAAAACCTCAACCATGCATGACTGCAATGTCAAGAAGATTCAATTGCTTCTCTCTGCTTCAAACTTCAGGTATGTATCCTCAACATGGGTAACCAAACCAACAACTGATTTTGCACACTCCTTGCTCTGCAGGGACTGGATTGCTCTGAAAAATCCAAGGTCCAAGACGTTCAAGTCAGGAGAGTTAGGTGGCTGACTAAACAAACTGACCTTCAAACCACTTGCTTCAACTGCACACAAGAATTCAACATCATCAACAAGGATATGTGATGGCGCATTGTCTTGTTGAATGTAAATCTCATCCATAAGACTCTCTCTAGGCCACTTATTGGATATAGCTGGTAAAACTTTCGTAATCAAAAAATCCCTAATTACATTTCGTGTTATGGCTGCAATCGGTTTAATCTCCATTGTGCCGCGAGGCCTGTTGTGGCTCGATCTTACAGCTGCAACATGTTCAACTAGTGGGAAAACCTCAATTTTTTAATCAAACGTACATATACTGTTGGAGTCATACCTTGGCCTCGCAACAGCAGCTAAGAACATGACCTTAGGAATGAAATTAGAGTTTTTGGAGGTTCTTACTGGATCGGATTCACCTGCGAGAAGATAGTAATTCTGTGATCTCTTGCTCAAAGGGAACCACTTCTCGTCGACATGTACAATGTTCTCCATCTACTTGAATGTTGGCTGGTTTGGTATTGTTGTCGGTTCGAAATGAGATAGGCAATGGTTGATTCGGCTCTGCAGGTTGGCTGGGGTCAAGATGGGTTTGATAGCATTTGAGTGGCGCCTAATGACTCCCTCCTTCAATTTCGTTGACAGAAAGTACCTACTCACACCGAGGTGGTAAGCTAGAGACCTGATGGTTGTCCTCTGGCTCAGAGGAATGTCTCGTATCCTTTCCAAATCGAACTCAATCCTCTTCCTTCCACAGTTTTTCGGTCTGTTGCTGCAATGATTATGGTTACCCGACTCTTGTCCGCGTTTCCACAGCCTCTGCAACGATCTCATTGAAACTCTGAACTGTTGAGCTACCTCCCTGGTTGCTGATCTCTTCAATCTCCCATTTTTTTATTTGCCCAACAGACAAGAGTATGCATCGCGTCGTGTACAACTATCAAGTTCATTATATCGACCTAAACCAAGAAACCATGGAGATAGTAAACACAAATGCCATAACATTAGGAAATTATGAACTTCACATGGAAGGATGAACCTTGTAAACCCAATCGCGACTCTGGTGCTGGCAAATTTAGGTCTGGAATGTTGATGGGTTGCTCAACCTCTTCTTCGTTGTCAAGTGTGGCATTTTGGGATAATAATATACCAGAACAATCCGAGGAGAATTCATCAAGGCCGACCCAATTGCACATAGGAGACTCAGGACTTTCATGCAATTCAACAGGGACCTGGGATGAAGAACCCATTTTTTAGGGCAAATAGATTGAAGAGAAGAGGGGTTTCGGTGGCAAATGAGGAGGGAGACTGACATTTCATTCAAACCCATACCCATTTAATTCAAACTGAAATTATTGGGTAAGGAGGGAAACGAAATCAATTTGAGATTTCCCCCGAAATTTTGGCGAAAATTTGAGCGGGCTAGGTTTAGATTTCTGGATTGTTCGTTGAAATTTGTTTCAAATTTGAATGGATTTTGGGAGAGAATGAGTGTGCAAGCGAGGAGAGAATGAGTGAAGGAGAAGGAGAGTTGATTTTTTTCATGCCCGTTGGGTTGTGCGGCCCACACACGACGAGACAGAAAGCCTGGGTTGTCAGCCCGCACTGTATCGGCCTTAAACCGCGTGATTCAGCCCAAAACGACAAGTAAAATCAGCCAGAGTGAGTATGTATTACTGCTCATTTTGTTGATGTTAATTGGAAGTTGCAAAAACGATCATTAAGTTTAAAGCCCTGACTCCTCCCTTTGATGGTGTACGTATTGCTGATGAGGTGATGTTTTGTTTAGATCAATAGAAAATTAAAAGTAAAGTGATTAACATCACTTTAGACAATGCTTCATATAATGGTGTAATGACTAGGGAGGTCAAATCATACCTTGGTGATGAGAATTTGTTACTGGCTGGTAATGCTTTTTTTTCATATTCGTTATTGTGGTCATATTATAAATTTGATTGTACAAACTAGTTTGCATCTTGTTGAAAATGAACTTTCAAAAGTTCGTGGGGGAGTTAAGTATTTCAAGAAATCTACCACTAGAGCAAAAAGATTTTTATCACTATGTTGAAAAAAAACTACCATTTGATTGTCAGTAGATGAAATTCAACATTTATAATGCTTGATCATGTACTTTATTTTAAGAATGTGTGGATGTTTTGGGCAAGTAGAGATGAGAATTCAAGTTTGCTTTGTCTCTCCAAGAGTGAGAGAAAATTTAGATCTTACATAGATTTTTTAAGATATTTTATGAAGTCACAAATGTATTTTCTCGTACAAAGTATCTAACTTCCAAAACCTATTTTAGAGGCGTGTTTAGAATCCATATGCGTTTGTTAGAGACATTCAAGGCATCCCTAATTTATTTTTATTCAATTGGTGGTGCATCAATGGATGTTGAATCTTCTTCATGTGATGAAGAAAGTGATGAAGATGACAGTTGTGACATTACTGTAGGTAAGATATGAAATTCATATTTTAATTTCTATAAGTAACAAATTATCTATGCAATTGGGAGATGTCATAGCCAAAAGTTTATATATATATTATTTTGTATCTTTTCTAAAATTTTGCATATTCATTTATGTTGAAACTCTTGAAATGATTAATGGCTACCAAGTATTTGTGTATTTTATCTTATATCTTTTGGCCATTGTTAGTGTTTTGTCTTTTGATAAATGTTTTATTTGATTTTTTTAATGATTAATTGATAACTTTTCATTGATATTAGGTTGAATTGGAATCAGATGTTGAATCAAGATGTCATGGAAAAGTATGAAATTTGAAGAAGTGATTTTGTAAAGTCTGATGCTTGATGAATTCTTTTGAACAAGTCTCGGTTCTTGTGAGCCTTTAAGAAACCTTTTGTGTTAGAATTATGACATAACTTTATGTAAAAACTCATTAAATTTGCCTATTTTTTATGGATATTTTTATTACTCATCAAGAGCAGGTTGAACTCCATAATTGAAATTTTGTTGGTTCCATCCAGCGAGATATTGCTTAGATGTGTATGGATTGTAATACGGATCATATTCCCACTGTGGCGGACCATAGCATCCTTCATAGATGGTCATATAACCTTCGCCAAAATTACCTGCATTAAAGCATCGATGTGCAGAATTTAATAGAGAAAAAAAATTAAAATTAACCATTTAAAGAAAAGAAAAATGGAAAGAGAAAAAGGAAATGAATAGAAGAGAAAAATCTGGGCTTCTGTCTTGGTTAAGACTTAACCACTCCCCGGCAACGATGCCAAAATTTGATAGGTGTCGAATCCGTCAAAAATAAATACAACTTATCAATACATATAAAAGATTACAAATAGTGGTAAGAGCTTCGATCCACGGAGAATGGGTAGACTTAAAACAAGATAAAAGATCAGATTTAAACACTTAGGTAAATGGGGAGTTTTTGTTTAAAACTAAGAATTGAAAAAGCAAATAAAAAGAAAGAGGCCAAGCATATTATTCTTGTCAAGAGACAGGTCAGGAATGAATAAACAGATAAAAGGATTCCTAGTAAAGGCTAAAGCAAAGTTACGATTCATAAGTATTCGATTATTGATGCACAAATATTCCTTTCCAGTTACAGAATTGCTTTAGAATCAAGGTACACTTATGACTCCTACTTCTCTCCTGTATCAAAACCACCTCAGGTACACTTAGAGATGATTCCTAATCAACTAGCACTTTACTGGTTAAAGGGTTTACTAAAATTGATTGATTGTTCAATAGGGGAAGACAATTCTAAGCCTTGGCACCTCAGTTGTCAATCGGAGCCTCAACCTAAATACTATTCTCTACTAGAGATACTCAGGGTTAGTTCGTGGTAGATCCTTTAGGGCTAGTTTGTCTACTTCGATCTTCTTGGTCCGTAAATGGCCCAAAAGGGTTACCGTAACCAAGAAGAATGACGGTTTCATATTAAGATCCAGGTTGACCAGACATAAACCTAATATGAAATATGTCCAAGTATTTTAGAGAATAAATATATGCAAACATAGAAATTAAGAAAAGCGATTTAGATCTCACGAATAACTTAGAATCATAACCTAGTTGCCTTTACCAAGAATAAGAAAGATTAGTTAGAGAAAGACAAGAAAAATTAAGAGAGTAGTAAAACGGTTTAAATATAAAACTCCAGCATCTTCAGGGTTGAAGAAGACAAGAGAAACAAGTTTAAAACCAGAGAAAAGAGAAGAGAGGCTGTTAGACGTTCTGATCGTCCTCCCTAAAAACCCTAGGACAATATATATAATTTAATTACTAATTGTATTTCAATCACTACTCTCTCTCGATTAGAAGTCTAACTGATGAAGTTGAAAGCAGCTGGAACTCTAACACTCTTAGAGGCACTCTAGCTGGCCAGCCGCACATGTCTTCGAAATATGTCTTTAAGTAGCGCATGAGAATTTGGACTCTCAAGAGGCCAAGAAGGATTGTTCTTGGCTAAGAAACTGACCAAGAAAAGTGTCTGGGCAGCTTTGTCCAAATTTTGTTTTTTTCTACCATTTTTTCACTTTATCTGTTACAGAACTGTTTTGTGCAAATGTAGAGAAATTCATCTTTAATCAGTAGAATCACCATCTAAATTACATGAAAATAAATGGTAAAAACAGCTACAAATTAAACTCAATCACTTAGCAATAACCTTGTAAGAACAATTGAAAATCATGTAAGAGTATCGCCCTCGTCACCTTGGGAAGAAGAAGCATGAAAGTAGATGAGACACTCTTTGGCATAACACCTATTCTGAAAAAATTAAGTAATTACCTCCACAAAGTCTGATTACCTTTCCAGTTCAATCTATTAGTTTAGTTTTTAAAAGGAAAAATGAAAAATTTGGCACCTGTACTCGAATTGAATGACTGATTTGGCACCTCTCCTTTTTTTCGCTCTTAAGTGGTATCTCTACTCAACATGAATGTCACATTTGGTACCTGTCTCTAACACCGTCAACAAAGAACCGTTAACCCGCTTACGTGGCATGCCACGTCACCACCACCGCCACCGCCACCACCGCTGTCACCACCACCACCACCTGTAAAAACCAATTACAACCTCAACATCGTGAGCAAGAGCAGCAGCAGTAGTACGAGGAGGAGGAGCTTTTTGAGGATTATTGTTGCAAGCTTGATTGCGGTTCTTGTGCGGTTACAGTTACAGTCGGCGGTGGTGCAGCTGCTGCTGCAATCATATATGGATGATCAGACGACGCTGTCCAACATAGATCTCTGCAACAGTAGATACGCACGTTCGCAACCCGTGAGCAATAACAATTTCAATAACAGTGGAGAATGAGGACGACGGGAGGAGTGGAGATTGCGAGTGGGGAGATTGAGAGATTTCTAGGGTTTGGACATTAGGATGAAGAATGAGAACGATGGGAAGAAGATGAGAGTTAACTAATTGAGCAGACGACGCGTCACTCAATTCATTTTAATAGTGGGTGTTGCGTCGTCTTGTACAAATGAACTACATGTCATATAAGAGTGTGTGACGCGTCGCCTGTCTCAAACTAAAAGCCCCAAAACTCACCCATTTCCTCGACCCGTGGAAAACAAATCCGGGTCGAATTTGGACGACGTGGCATGACATGTCAGCCGTATCTGACGTGGTATGCCACGTAGGCGGCGGGTTAACAGTTCTTCGTTGACGGTGTTAGAGGCAGGTACCAAATGTGACATTCATGTTGAGTAGAGGTACCATTTAAGAGCGAAAAAAAAGAGAAGTGCCAAATCAGTCATTCAATTCAAGTACAGGTACCAAATTTTTCATTTTTCCTTTTTAAAACCTTGATATCGACGGAACAAACATGTGCATAATAATCTACACATCCGTGACAGATACTCTCTTTTTTGGTAACTTTTTTTTTTTTTTTTTTTTTTTGGAATTCTCGTGATAGATACTTCCGTTCCCTCCTCAAGAAAATGACAAAAGTTAGTGAGTAAACAGTCCAGACACTTTACCTTCTACTAATTTATTTTCAGTTACAGTTTCCAAAACAAGAAGCAGAAAAGAAAAGCTCCAGAACAATTATTGGGTATAGATTTTTTTAATATTTAAAACAGAAATCCTTTCTTGAGATTGAGATCGATGATGTGCAGCACGCGAGAAGAAGATGATGTTGATAATAAGCACCGAATAAATGCAGAATTATACTATGCCCTCATGGTGGGCAACAAGAGGAAAGTGATTGAAATGTGTCAAAAGATTCCAGAAAACTCGCTGCACATCCTAACAATAAATGGCGACACCGTCCTCCACATGGCTACGTACGCCAAGCAGGCGGAGCTGGCCCTCAAGTTGCTGGACGTCTTACCGCAACACCATGTGGATCGATTGACCCGACAAAATCTGGTCGGAAACACCATCCTCCACGAAGCTGCTGCCACCACACTCGCCGTCCCGATTGCGGATAAGCTGCTGAAGATAGCACCAGGACTCTTGGCCATCCGCAACCACAACGGAGAATCGGCGCTGTTTCGAGCGGTGCGGTACGGTAAGGCTGATATCTACCAGCTCCTTTCCGCCAAATTGACTAGATGCGACCTGAATCAGCTGCAGTACTATCTGGAGAGAAATGACAAGACCACTGTTCTTCACCTTGCAGTTATTTTCCAGCACTTTGGTAACCTTTTTTTTTCACAGTTGTTAGCTTTCTTTCCTTGCTTGATACAAATGAGCTTGAAATTGTTGTTTCTTGTTGCTTGATATTCGTTTTCCTTTGATACAAATGGAAGAATAGATTTGGCATTGACGATTGCAAAAGAGTACAGACATTTGATTGGACAAAAAGACCGCGATGGGAGGACCAGTCTCCAGCTACTCTCTTGCGCTCCATCAGCTTTTAAACGCGAAAAGGACGATGGATTCATTTACTCAGGTATAGTATAATTAATTAGTTGTATAATAACTAATATTAACCATGAGGTTGAGAGTTTGATGGAAGAAGAAATTTCATGCTTATTAGACCAACCGATGCGGAGAGGGTTAGTACATTTAGAAAGCTTGATTAAGTTAATGCCTCTTATGGCTCTATACTGCTTGAACTTGAACTGCTTTTGGAGTCAGCATCAACTTCTTCTAATGCCCACATCAGTGTTTTTCTGCTATCTTGATAAATATATAAGTGCAGAAGGGATGTGTGTAATAAGGCTGAGCTTGTATTGAAATTTAGTTCATCGAAATAATTCTTCCCATTACTGATTTGATTTCCATCTATCACAAGTAAAATTGTGTTGCAGTTTAGCTCGGCAGGACAAGGTTCGCGAGAAGAATGATAAATATAAGTCAGCAGTGGAGCTTGCCAAGTTTTTGGTGAGAAGGGACACGTCGTGGGAGGTTACTTACAAGCCTGAAATTCACAAATGTGGCGAGAAAGGAGGTGCCCAAATTGAGTTGCCAACGAGAATTGTAGACCCAATTCACAATGTTTTGGATACTCCATTGATTTTAGCAACCAAGTCAGGTTGTCTCGAAATTGTGAAAGAAATTCTGAAACTATATCCTCAGGCCATTGAGCATATAGATGATGAAGGCAGAAACATACTCCATATAGCGATCAAGTATCGGAGGTTGAAAATCTTCGAGCTTGTGACAGAAATGGAAGTACCCATGAGAAGGCTAGTGAGGAAGATTGACAAAGGAGGGAACACTATACTGCACACTGTTGGATTGAAGATTAAGGATTTTGTGCCCGAAAAGATTGAAGGCCCTGCTCTTCAATTGCAAGAGGAGTTGCTCTGGTTTGAGGTAACACTTGTTCTTTTAATCCTAAGTGTATAATTGTATTAAATTTAGTTTGTTTAGGTTGAGACAATCCAAAAAGAAAAAGAAACAAAAGTAAAGAAAAAAACCTCTGCTGATTGTTAGGTGATTGTGTATATGCATTTGTGAAATGATGCAGCGCGTGAAGGCCGTGTCCGTGCCACAATTCATGTACCTCGAGAACAATATGAAGCACACTGCAGATAGCTTGTTAGAGACAGCCAATTCTGAATTGCGAAACAAGGCCAAAGAATGGTTGAAGAGCACATCAGAAGGAAGCTCCATTGTGGCTGTTTTTATTGCAACTGTGGCTTTTGCAGCAGCCTACACAGTACCAGGAGGTCCGAATCAGAGCACGGGTGTTCCTATCCTTGTTAACCAACCATTCTTTGTGGTTTTCACCACCACAGATGTGCTCTCTCTCACCTTTGCTGCATCAGCGGTGGTCACATTCCTCTCAATCCTCACCTCGTTGTTTCGGTTCGAAGATTTCAAGCACAGACTTCCGCTTAAGCTGATGCTCGGCTTCACATTCCTGATCCTATCAGTGGCATTGATGATGATCTCATTTAGCGCAACTATCATCCTGATGATACATAACAACCAGAGTTGGGCGAAGATCACTCTGTACGCTGTCTCTTTTGTCCCAGCTGCAATCTTTACTCTTTCTTACTTTCCTCTTTATTCATCGCTCTCAAGAACTTTCAAGTTCTTGCTCATGAAGACGAGGCAAGCACTTCCCTTAGGTGTTCTGATGATGCCTCGGAAGATCTCTAACTTTTTAAAGTGTATATTCCATGAGCTAACATAAAGTCGAAGAGTGTTTCGATGTCTGTGTCTTTATTAAGTGTTGTGTGTTGTAAGCTAAAATTGATTTGAATTAATGTGAAAAAACTAAAGTTTAAGCCTACTAATTGCATACAATTTGTTGCTAAGTAAATATCTCAAGACTCAACACTTGAAAGCTAAAGTTCAACCGCACTATTTCAATACTCATCAAGAATACTCATCAACAAGTCAGTAAACCCAGAAACGGTCACTCCAAAGTCACCTACTTATTTCTTTGTTTCTGAGATTCGAACGAACACAGGTGTGGTTTTTTGTATAAACAAAAAGGGCAGTAGCATTTCCCTACCTATATATTTATGACAAAGGAAAACATGACTTTGCCACTGGATCATGGTTGTTGTTTTTACATCTTTACTTTCTTTCCTTTTAACTCGAGTTTAATATAGGGAAAATGACATAAATCAACCCTGTATTTTAATATTTTATTTAAGTCCAATTCTTAACTTTTTTTTGTTTAATTACAACCCTGGTCTTTGCTAATATTGTCATATCATCCCCTACCGTGACAAAATTCCAATGTGGCATCGTTGACCGACATTATATGCCACGTCAGTCTCTGAATGTCGCCACGTCAGCTCACCACGTCTACGATGACAAGGTGGTAATTAAACCAAAAAATAGTTAAGGATTGCGATTAATCAAAACATTAAAATTCAGGGTTGTTTTATATCATTTTCTCTAATTTAATCAATAACTCAAATTTCTCTTTTTCTTTCTTTTTTATATACAAAAGTATTATTATAATAATAATAATAATAATAAAATTGGAATTAATGCTTCATTGCTAGAATTAGAGGTAATTATGATTAATCTAAGAATAAGGTTGCCTACAAAATAACTTAACAATTAGAGGTTATTATGATTAATCTGATTAATTATGATTATTAATAGAAAGGCAATGAAGGTGGAGAGAATCTAAAAAATTTCCATGAAATTTCCTGGAAAAAAATCCATCAAGTAGGAATGAATTGAAGAAAGAAAAATAAAAAATAAACAAAAACAGAAAGTATAATAAAATAAATATGGCAAAAGGACATAAAACAACCCTGAACTTTAATGTTTTTGTTTAATTACCCCCTAGTCAACGCGGACGTGGCAAAGTTCAGGAGCTGACGTGGCACATAACGTCGGTCAACGGTACCACGTCGGAATTTTGTCACGGGTGATATGACAATATTAACGAAGACCAGGATTATAATTAAACAAAAAAAGAGAGCAAAGGATTGGATTTAAATAAAACATTAAAGTACAGAGTTAATTTATGTCATTTACTCATTTTATATATATATGAAGATGAATTGAAAAACTGAAATAACCTAAAAGGGCGAATATGCCTAAAAAAAAGTCTAAATACATGGTTAAACATACCTAAGCTAACGAGGATAAAAAGAAGTACGATAAAATATTTTTGATTCTCTTTCTATATAGAGATACTCCACTGCATAAAGATAAAACATGTTTTTAGGCTTCCATTGGGCCTTCAAAATTATATTCAATTATATATATAAGTGAATCACCGCACACTTCTATATATTGAACTAGACTCTACCCAATAGCTACCATACACTTATAATTGTGTAAAAAAAAACAAGAAAAAAAATCCCTTCCATCCGGGTCGCTCAGAATGATGTGCAGTAGTGATTGAATGCATTCATGCTGATTTTTATGCGTTCAATCCGGATTATTTGGATAATATAATTGCTGCTAGTGATGATTTGATTCCATTTTTGCATATTATGGATTGCGGAACCAGTTGACAAGAAAGGAATGAAAAGCTATCGTTGCATGCTTGATGTGTGTCGCACCCCCTTTTTGGAATTTATTTGCCCGACGCAAATTTGGGACGAGATGTGAGACGAAATTAGACTCATCTCACATAATGCAATGAAGTCGCCACCCTATTTTGGTTTTAGGTTTAGGGAACCTAATGTCATGGCATAAAAAAATAAAAAGCTAAGGCAAAGTGGGTCTGAACCCGAGAACAGTGGTTCGGGGTCGTATTATGGACTCGGGAAGGTGTTAGGCACCCGAGTCACATCCTAAAAGGTTACCGGAGAGAGAGGTGTTTAATCATGCTTTGGAAAAAAATTAAAAGTCCTACTTTAAGTGACCATGCCCAACAGATTAAATTTTAAAAATTCTAAATATTCGAGCATAAGTGCGAAAAAGCGTGAATAAATAAAAGGGCAAGAAGTGCGTACTTGTGAAGGGTATCGGTTGATTTACCCTACAAAGTCGAGATTATTAGTGCGGGAAAATGATAGTTGAAGTAGATAAATATTTAATGATTTATTGCGAGTGAAATAATTAATTTTAGTGATTAAATACGGGCGGAATAATTAAACATGCGATATCATGCAAACACGAGTAATTAAGTAATACGAGCATGTAATTAATCAACATGCAAGCGACATGATTAATTCGACGATTAAACACAAGCGGAATAATTAAACATGCAGAAGCATACGAAAATAAATAATTAAACATGCAAACATACGAAAATAAATAAACAGTACAAGTGCAAAAATAAATAAATAGTACAAGTGCAATAAATAAATAGCACACGTACATGAAAATAAATAAACAGTACATGATGGCACGAAAAAAAATGACGGGCCAAAAATTGGGCTCAGTCCATTGGGCCGAAAGTGGGCCCACCAGATGGGCCAAGAACAGCCCAGCCCAGCTGATGGACTGAAGCAGCCCAGCTGCTGCCTTCGTGCGTTGGGCCAAAGGCCCAACCTTCCCTTTCTCTTCGCATGAGCTGAAGCCCTTCCTTCTCCTCTGGCGCTGGGCCTGGCATGACCCAACTTTCAGTTCCGCTTGGGCCAAAGAACAAAGGCGCGGCCCAAGCCAAACAAGTCTGCTCCTCTGCGCCACAGTCTTCTTCTTCCTTGCGTCGCTGGCGCTACTGTCGGCGACCAAGGTCCGGCGAACAGTGACGAATATTAAGAAGATTATGACCAAAATGACCCTTACAACAGCAGCAATTCAAACACACAATCACAGAATTTTAATTCAATCAAAATAGTGCTTAATTAAATAAAAATGAATTAGATGAAAAACTCAAGATTGGCTCGAAATGGCTAGCGATTGAACTAATTAAAGCATTGTAATTATTCTAGAGATTAAGAAGATTTTATTTGAAATTAAAACAACCATTGTTTTCATCAAAACACGAATAAATAATTTTTTGAAAACACTTGCGTACAAAACGCGTAAAAAACTTTAAAATGGAGTGACTTCAACCCGAAGGTTGAAGTAAGCGATCGCTCGTGATAGAGAGCAGATGCTAGAGAGGGAGAGATTGTTCGTGAATTGGCAAGGAGAAAGCTTAGAGAAGTTGGCTATTTATAGGCGAAGGGGCGAGATGACGTTGGAGTGATGACGTAGGAGCGA
Organism: Viola odorata; assembly: GCA_963691705.1. NCBI lineage: Eukaryota > Viridiplantae > Streptophyta > Magnoliopsida > Malpighiales > Violaceae > Viola > Viola odorata. The sequence goes on along the minus strand of OY829538.1, from coordinate 63,310,127 downwards.
GGAGGACGTGTCGATGAGTGATGACGAGGGGCCTGCTCGGAAGCTTCTCGTCTGCTCGTAGCCTAGGGACAGCAAGCCATGCTAGACACGATCGCGAGGTGATAAGGGTGAGGGAGAAGGTGAGGCAAGTTTGCTTCTAGGTTGGTGCATGAACCAAATGAAACAATGCATGCTTACGTGGAAAATAGGAGGGCCATTGATCTTGGTTGACTTTCAAAAGTCAACTAGATCAATGGTAGAGATGAAAAGTTTGATTTATTATTTAATTATTCAGTCAAGGCGACAGTACGAGCAATTTTGCGAGAAAATGAATATAAACGCGAACCGAAAATGTTAAAACGTATAATAAAATAAGCTGCAATGATTAGCATACAGTGAGCGATGAAAGGTTCGTCGTATGGCTCGATAAAAATTTGCTTGTGAGCAATAAAAGTTCGAACGGGAAAAATTCTAAAATAAAAAATTGAACGAAACACAAAGAGATAGCGCGAGTTATGAAAATAATAATAAATAAGTAGCTAAAGCGTGAACTTGTTCAACCCTTGGTTTCGAGAATTTTACTCGGAACCGATACGAGTTCGAACGGAAAAAGCGATAAAAATGAGAAAAAGTGACGAAATAAAATTTAAATGACATTAAGTGTAAAAATAAACATCAGTTGGACGAAAATAAATGAATGTGTGATTTTAGAAAAAAAATGACGTTCGAAGATGTGAAAAACGTTTTGATGAAAAATTTAAGTCAAAAAATCGGGTAGCAACAATGTGGATGAAAGTGAATAGAACCAGCCAATTTGTCTTCTTGATCCAAAACAAATGAAGTGTTGCTGCTGATTTTTTAAGAGATGGACCCGAGACAGCCAAAGAAATTGAAAGATATGACATGGGCTTGGGCTGCCAAATGAATGACGCGTCATGCGTCTTGAGCTTCCAAAGAAGAAGTGTTGCTGCTATAAACTCTTGTAATAGTTTTAGCACTTCAATTCCAATTAGGAGATATCAAAACAATCTTTTTAAATTTCAAATTAGAGTAAAACTAGTTTTTAGGAGATAAGGATTGAATTTATCTTTTTAAGGAAACAGCTTGACAGAGAGGTTGGCATCTCTTCTTCCTCAATTTTGTTGGCTGTCATTGAGACTGAAATTCTTCTCCTTTTACTCTTTAATTAATTAATTCCATTTGGATGTTTATTTCTCTTGTGAATTAATTATGTCGTATTCTAACTAATTTATTTAATTCCTGGTAAGACTATTTGAGCTATGGTTGATCGCTCGTCGAACACGTCAAATATAAGAGTGAAATAGGTATGGAAAAAGGGGTAGAAATACAACTTATCACTGTCCACAAGAGTTTGTAGATTGTGGTAAGAGGATCGTCCACAGAGACCTCTAGGAAATGTAGTTCTTGGTTGACTTCCTCGTCACTGGATTTGGTTTGGTAGAATCTGAAAATAAAGACAAAACAGAAAGAGGTAAAATAGTTCAAAATAGTATTGGCCAAAGGCTTGGCCTAGACAGGGGTCAAGATTGAGATAAATCAAATAAAAGGGAATTCCAGGTAAGGGTGATGTGAGAGCTTCTATTCTTATGCTTCGATCATAGACTCAAGGGTATTCATCTCTTGATTCATAGTACTACTATAGAGTGGAGGTACTCCTGTTCACTCCTGTCTTCCCTCCTCTTCAAATTACCTGGCGGGTGCTCCCTTTCCTGATAATCCTAGCCAAGGGACACCTTGCTGGTTAAAGGGTTTATCCGTTTGACTGCTGTCTTGAATGGTTGTTCGCTTCCTCAATGGTATAGGGGAAGACAGTACCCAGGCCAAGTTGTTTCCCTGTGGAAACCCTAGGTTGTCAATCTGGTCTTTACCTAGATCACTTATTTCTTCTAGTCTAGCGCGAGACTAGTCACCTACTTCGCCTAGCCGACGGGTACTCCCTTTCCTTCTAGGCTGGTTGCAACTCTTCTCTACTAGGGTATAAGAATGACCAACTCTTGTCTCTAGTGAGTAAGCGACTAAATAAGCTTAAGAAATAAATGAATACGAATAAAGAGATTATTAAGCATGGTTTGATCTCACGAATGCATAAGAACTAAGCTCATCAACCCTTACCAAGAATGGGTGTTTAGCTACTCATACTCATAGATAGAAAAATAAAATACTTGATTGCATAAATAAATTAAATCTGAGATTTAAAGAATAAATCCGGAGCAAAAGTATATCAATGTCGAATTGGGGAAGAAGAAGAGAGAGGGAGAAGAGGAAGACAAGTTCAGCTATAAGTAAGCTAAAACTCCTCTGTCCTTCTCCAACTCAATCTCCTAAATAATCTCCTAAATAATCTCCAAATAAATTATCCTGATTTGTTTTGAATAAAAATAGGAATTTAAAATATATAAAGATGGAAGGAGATCCTTGATATGATTCTTAAATAAATATCTTCTTGATCCTTCTCTTTGTCACTGGACAGCTGTGATTTGCCAGCTCGCAAGGCCCAACGCTGCTGCTCATGATTGCTCTTCCGCGACTGAGTCTTGGCCGCAGTCTTGGCCAAGACGATCTGGTGCGCGATACTTTGAATGCGGAGGAGTCTAGGCCAAACGCTAGGCCAAGACTCTGAAAATCAGCTTCAGCTCTTCAAAAATCAGATTCTTCATAAATTGCCTCCAGACCAGAACTGCAAAGATATGGGAAATACAAGAGGAAATCAGTAGCTTTACTGCCCAAATAACTAGTAAATGGACAGTAAAAACATGATGAAATGCAATGTAATCAATGGTTCTTCTCTTGTGAGATCAAATCTGTGCTTATTAAATTCCAATTTTCGTATCTCTACTCTTTTTTATTTACAGTCAGACTATTCATGTTTGTTTTAAACTTGATCAATTTAGAATTAAGCATCTTTAGTTATGGTCTTTCTTGGTAATTTTGGAATCCATGTTATCATGAATCTGAAGGCAACTAATTGGTTTGCGAGCTGATTAGAAAAAGAGTAGAGTCTTACTTATAGGAGTAGAGTGTCTCTCTCCTAGGTTTGTGAAAGGTCTCTCCCTGTGTGTTCGTCAATCCCTTAATTAAATTCTATAGAGTCTCTTAGAATTGTTAGGGCGATTAGAAATTTTCAATAAAGAGTCTCTTTGTTAATTTTGAATAGGTGGAGAGCAGGAAATCTAGAGAGTCTCTGATTTCTATAGCCTTTCTATGAAAATTGGTTTTGAAAATATTTGCGTCGATGATCAATTGAATGAATCATGGTTTGATTAGAGTCTTTACCGGGAATTGTTTGTCACTTGAGTTTAATCAACCTTCATCTGTTACTTTTCTTGTTTCTTTTATTTGTTAATTAATTGCAATACAGACAACTTCTTTATTGGTATTTACCACTGTTACGAATTTTGGTCATTGAACATGAATTGAATTAGACGTGAATAAAAATAGGAATTTAAAATATATAAAGATGGAAGGAGATCCTTGATATGATTCTTAAATAAATATCTTCTTGATCCTTCTCTTTGTCACTGGACAGCTGTGATTTGCCAGCTCGCAAGGCCCAACGCTGCTGCTCATGATTGCTCTTCCGCGACTGAGTCTTGGCCGCAGTCTTGGCCAAGACGATCTGGTGCGCGATACTTTGAATGCGGAGGAGTCTAGGCCAAACGCTAGGCCAAGACTCTGAAAATCAGCTTCAGCTCTTCAAAAATTAGATTCTTCATAAATTGCCTCCAGACCAGAACTGCAAAGATATGGGAAATACAAGGGGAAATCAGTAGCTTTACTACCCAAATAACTAGTAAATGGACAGTAAAAATATGATGAAATGCAATGTAATCAATGGTTCTTCTCTTGTGAGATCAAATCTGTGCTTATTAAATTCCAATTTTTGTATCTCTACTCTTTTTTATTTACAGTCAGACTATTCGTGTTTGTTTTAAACTTGATCAATTTAGAATTAAGCATGTTTAGTTATGGTCTTTCTTGGTAATTTTGGAATCCATGTTATCATGAATCTGAAGGCAAATAATTGGTTTGCGAGCTGATTAGAAAAAGAGTAGAGTCTTACTTATAGGAGTAGAGTGTCTCTCTCCTAGGTTTGTGAAAGGTCTCTCCCTGTGTGTTCGTCAATCCCTTAATTAAATTCTATAGAGAGTCTCTTAGAATTGCTAGGGCGATTAGGAATTTTCAATAAAGAGTCTCTTTGTTAATTTTGAATAGGTGGAGAGCAGGAAATCTAGAGAGTCTCTGATTTCTATAGCCTTTCTATGAAAATTGGTTTTGAAAATATTTGCGTCGATGATTAATTGAATGAATCATGGTTTGATTAGAGTCTTTACCGGGAATTGTTTGTCACTTGAGTTTAATCAACCTTCATCTGTTACTTTTCTTGTTTCTTTTATTTGTTAATTAATTGCAATACAGACAACTTCTTTATTGGTATTTACCACTGTTACGAATTTTGGTCATTGAACATGAATTGAATTAGACGTAAAATCTTTGCGGAACGATCTTTTTTTACCACTTGCTACGGTTTAAATTAATTATTGCATGGTTAATTGTACTATTTATTTTTGTTGGTTTCGGCAACCATCAAGCAGCACCCAAGTAGATGATGTTGATAAAAGGCATAGAATTAATGGAGAATTGTACGATGCCCTGATGGGAGGCAACAAGAAGAAAGTGATTGAAATCTGTCAAAAAATTCCTAACAATAAACGACGACACCGTTCTTCACATGGCTACATACGCCAAAGAGGCAGAGCTTATTGAAATTGTCAACACCGTGGAAATTAATCAAAGAAAAATTTCTAAGGTGCAGCAAAGGTTGATTCTCTGCACCGTCGGTAAGAAAAAGGATGAAGAAAAATTTCTTTGGTTATGAGCTGCCCAAAGAAAATGAATGAAGAAATAAATAAAAAATAAGCAAAAGTTGATTCTTGCACTGTCGGCAAGGAAAAAGAGGATGAAGGAAATTTTCAATGGTAGGTGCCTACTAATGAAGAAAAATAATAATAATAAAAAATTAAAAAGGTAATTGGTGCAGTGAAGTTTTGTACCTATAAATACATATGCATGCATTCTCTAAAATGCAGTGCATTGGAGAGCAAGAGAGTGAAGTGCAACGCAGTGCACAAGAGAGAAAATAAAAGAGAGGGAGTGAGGCATAGTAGTGAAATAAAAGTGTGTGTGAGAGTGAGTGTTGTATGCCTATCCAAAGGCAATAAATATTATATCTCATTTGTAGTTTTTCTACTTCCATTAATTAAAAGTTCAGTTTTTGTTCGTATCTCCACCCGGTTGATTATTAGTTTTGTTAATTTTCACCACCTTTGTTCAACAATCTGGTAGCGGAGCTTGGTTGGTTATCGGACCATGGGTGACCTTCAAGTTGTTGGTGGAATTAAAAAGCTCAATAATCAAAACTACACTTCTTGGTCTACTTGCTTGATGTCTTACATGCAAGGACAAGATTTGTGGGAGATAGTAAATGGAAGTGAAGTCACACCACCAGAGACGGAGGATACAAACGGTTCTCTTCGAAAATGGAAGATCAAAGCGGGCAAAGCAATGTTCGCTTTGAAGACAACAGTTGATGAAGAGGTCCTGGAGTATATCCGCGATGCCAAAACTCCCAATGAAGCTTGGGATACGTTCGCCAAGCGATTCTCGAAGGAGAATGACACAAGACTCCAACTTTTAGAAAGCGAGTTATTGTCAATAATGCAACATAATTTGACAATTACTCAGTACTTTCATAAAGTGAAGTCGTTGTGCCGAGAAATTTCCGAGTTAGATCCAGAAGCTCCAATCGGAGAAACCAGGATGAAAAGAATAATCATCCATGGTTTGAGGCCCGAGTACAGAGGGTTCGTCGCTGCAGTACAGGGATGGCCGACCCAACCATCACTTGTTGAGTTCGAAAATTTGCTAGCTAGTCAAGAAGCATTAGCTAAGCAGATTGGTGGAGTTTCGCTAAAAGGTGAAGAGGAAGCGCTCTACACCAACAAGAATCGGCGAAATTTCAGGCAGTGGACAGTTGGTGGATCTAAAAGAAATGATGATAACGCGGCGAGCAATCATGGTGAAGGAAGCGCTCGCGCAGGGGGAGCCTATGAAAAAATTAAGAGGTTCGAAGGGAAGTGCTACAATTGTGGGAAGATAGGACACAAAGCAGAATCCTGTTGGTCAAAGAAAAAGACAATGGAGAGCAACGCCGCTACTTCTAACTATGAAGAAGAGTGGGATATTGAGGTGGACTTTATTGGGGAAGAAAGTGCCGCTACTTCTAACTATGAAGAAGAGTGGGATATGGAAGCAGACTTTATTGCGGAAGAAAGTGCCGCTACTTCTAAATATGAAGAAGAGTGGGATATGGAGACGAACTTTGCTGTAGAAGATGAGGAAAATGCTTCTACAGCAATAACATCCAATCGAATTGATTACAAGGACGATTGGATTGTTGATTCGAGTTGCTCAAATCATATGACAGGAGATGAGAAAATGTGGAGCACTGTTACTTTAAATCTCTGGAGTGATGAGTTCGATGTAGTGCTTGTGAAGGAGGATTCAACTTCAGTTGAGAGCTTGGAGGTGATGGTAACCCAGCCTATCTTACAGGGCACTACAGACATAGATGTCCAAAGTGAAGATAGCAAGGAAAGCATCAAAGAGGTGAAGCATAATTCAACCGACTCATTGTTTCACAGAGAAGATGCAGCAATCGCCATCCAATCGGCTTTTAGGAATTATCTGGCTACACGTAGAAGCAAAGAAGTCCTATTGAAGGACAGTAAGCCGCAACAGGATCCTCGAACGGAGAGTCTAGCTTCAGAGCATATCCTAGAAACTAAGAGCTCATGTAGAGACTCCATAGACCCATCAGTTGAGGAACAAACTGAACATTCTATAGGAGTCCTTTCTATCAGAGAAGAAGGGTCCATCCATTGCCACATGCAAAGGAAAGCTAGAGCCAAGTTAAAGAAAGGTGGAGATGGCAAATTAATTGGCTACTGTGATGCTGACTATGCAGGTGATCATGATACTCGACGCTCAACTACAGGGTATGTTTTTATGCTTGGATCTGGAGCAGTTTCTTGGTGTAGCAAAAGACAACCAACGGTGTCTTTGTCAACAACAGAAGCAGAGTACCGAGCAGCAGCAATGGCAGCTCAAGAGAGTACTTGGCTGATGCAGCTACTGGAGGACTTGCATCAAGCAACAGAGTATGCAATTCCTTTGTATTGCGATAATTTGTCGGCAATACGTCTGGCGGAGAATCCAGTTTTTCATGCAAGAACTAAGCACGTGGAAGTGCATTATCATTTTATCAGGGAAAAGGTTTTGCAAGAAGAAATTGGATTGGAGCATGTTAAGACAGAAGATCAAGCTGCAGATTTGTTCACAAAAAGTTTGAGTGGAGTTAAGCTTGAAAAGCTTTGTCATCAGACGGGTATAATAAGGGCGAAAGTCGGTGTTGAGGGGGAGTATTGAAATTGTCAACACTGTGGAAATTAATCAAAGAAAAATTTCTAAGGTGCAGCAAAGGTTGATTCTCTGCACCGTCGGTAAGAAAAAGGATGAAGAAAAATTTCTTTGGTTATGAGCTGCCCAAAGAAAATGAATGAATAAATAAATAAAAAATAAGCAAAAGTTGATTCTTGCACTGTCGGCAAGGAAAAAGAGGATGAAGGAAATTTTCAATGGTAGGTGCCTACTAATGAAGAAAAATAATAATAATAAAAAATTAAAAAGGTAATTGGTGCAGTGAAGTTTTGTACCTATAAATACATATGCATGCATTCTCTAAAATGCAGTGCATTGGAGAGCAAGAGAGTGAAGTGCAACGCAGTGCACAAGAGAGAAAATAAAAGAGAGGGAGTGAGGCATAGTAGTGAAATAAAAGTGTGTGTGAGAGTGAGTGTTGTATGCCTATCCAAAGGCAATAAATATTATATCTCATTTGTAATTTTTCTACTTCCATTAATTAAAAGTTCAGTTTTTGTTCGTATCTCCACCCGGTTGATTATTAGTTTTGTTAATTTTCACCACCTTTGTTCAACAGAGCTTGCTCTCAAAATACTTGACGAGTTGACCCAATACCATGTCGACCGACTGACCCGACAGAATCTGGTCGGAAGCACCATACTTTGAGGTAAGTGTTTTTTTAAGCATTTCATGGTTTACTTCTGGCCTAGGTATCAGTCTTAAGAAAGGTTCTCTTTCCTCGACTTTATATTTAATTGATTATCGTTATTTCTGTTCGATGTGGAATTCATATCTCAACAAGATTGTAAGGTGGTTGTGTATATGTTTCTGTGAAATTATGCAACGCGTGAGGCTGGTTTCCGTGCCACATTTAATGTACACCACCAGAACACTATGAAATACACCGTGGATAGCTTGTTCGAGACAGCCAATTCTGAGTTGCGAAACAAGGCCAAAGAATGGTTGAAGAGCATATCGGAAGGAAGCTCCATTGTGGCTGTTTTAATTGCAATCGTGGCTTTTGCAGCGGCCTACACAGTGCCAGGAGGCCCTAATGATAAGACGGGTGTTCCTGTCCTCGTCAATCAACCATTCTTTATGGTTTTCACCATAACAGATGTGTTATCTCTTACCTTTGCTCTGTCAGCAGTGGTCACATTCCTCTCAATCCTCTCCTCGTCGTTTCGGTTCGAAGATTCAAGCACAAACTTCCGAATAAGCTGATGCTGGGCTTCACGTTCCTGTTCCAATCGGTGGCCTTGATGATGATTGCATTTAGCGCAACTATCATTCTGATGATAGATAACAACGAGAGTTGGACAAAAAATACTATGTACACCGTCTCTTTTGTCCCAGTTGCCATCTTTGGACTTTCCTACTTTCGACTTTATTCATCTCTTTCAAGAACGTTCAAGTACTTGTTCATGAAGACGGGGCAAGCAATTCCTGCGGGTATTATGACCTACTTGTTCAACTGTTGTAGAGTTCAAGTCCCCAATTCCTATATTCCATAAACTTTGGAGTTCATTTGGAAACTCTAAGTTTGAAGTGTCCGGTTTTGTTGCTGATAAATTGTTTCGTTACATAAGATAAAAATATTTGAAATGCTGGGGTATGCGAACCAAAATCCCATATCGGAAAAAAAAAATTAAAGACTAAATATAAGAGGAGCGGATCATTCTTAATGAAATGAGGTTTTTGTGAAAACTGTGCAGACTCAGACCCAAAACAGATAGTATGATTCATCTAAACAAGCTGACGCTGTCAAAATTGGTAGGAAACGTCATTCTTCATTAGGCTGCTACAATGGAGAGATGCTCTGTTTGGAGGGTTAAATAAATTACGGTTCCCCTACTTTACCTGTTTGGGCACATTTTATTCTCTAGTGACGTTTTTTATACATTTAGACCCTTGAGTATAATTTCGGTGACATTTTTAGTTTCTTATAGCAGTTTCTGGTTTGCCGTTCTGCAATTTTTCATTTTCCTTATAGCACCGCCTTATAATTCATTTGGAACAAACTCGAATTCTAGTATTTGCATTCCTGATAAATTCTTCTAAGCTATGCCTAGCAAGATCCTAAAATTCTTCCAATGCTGTCGAACTCCAAATCACGGCTGCCATCATTCCCATTTAATTCCAAGATCTTTGATTTTATGTTGGTTTCTCTGGATTACTTTAACTAAGTACTCTGCCGACAGTGAGTACAATGCAGTTAATCTATCATCATGAAGGGTATTGAAGACTTTTTTAACTCTTGCTTCTAAGTTCTAACAATTCTAAGTGTTGCTTTTGTGACTGTGCAATGAAAAAAGAACTGTAATTATAAACAAAATTCTAGAATTTTGAAGCATTTTGTTTATAGTCAATCCATTAACTTTAAGGATTCGGATTTTACTTGCACTATTATTTCTAGTTCGTGTTTAAGATTTGTATTATCAATTCTTATTTTGCTATAGTAGACCATGAAAATCCTATAACAACAGTAGTATGAGCAAGATCTTGCATTGTTCATTGATCAATGGCATTTACAACAATGAAACAAACTAGTACAAACCTCATGGAAAACTTCTAGTATGATTCCATGATAATCTTGAGAATTCATTGACATGTAATAATTCAAGAGTCTTCGAAGATCTTTCGGATCTTCCATCCTGTTCGCCATGATCATCTCCACCATAGATTCTCTAAAATCCTCTCTTGGATCGTAAGAACACTTCTCCATCGCTACCATTACTACAAACTTGGTCGATCCTTCACGTCTTTTTAACCTTCTCCTCTCACTCTTTCTTGCCTCCTCTTGCCTTCCTCTAATCATCTGCTCTAGTCTTTCTTGAACCATGGCGTGTGATAGGCTTGAGATCGATCCGAATCGAGCACCGCAACTGCTTGAGCTATCGGTTTCCTCAGAGGAAGAGACACTAATCCTGCAACTGCAGCATAAACCCCTGCTGCATCCTCTCTGTTGAAGCTTTTGTTTCCTGTATTCCCTGTAAGAATCTTTCATCTTCTCAACAAGAAAGTGGAGAGCTTTGAAGGGAAAATTAATCTTTGTGAAAAGAACAAAATCATTTATGCACAATTGGCATGGGGGCCAAAGCACAGCATCATTGTTTGCTGAGTTAGCAAAAGATAAATGTAAGATTTTGGAGACTAGGTTGGTTCTTTGTAGGAAGAAAGCAAGACAAATGGGGAACGTTTCTATAGTTAATTGATGTATGTGATCATTACGTGGAGTAGAGCTAAGAACAATGTCAATGTTCTAGTGTTTTGGCTGCTAGATATCTCTCATGGCTCTCTACTATATGGTAGGGTGTCTGTGAGTAGAAGTGATTGTACCTATCTAATTATCTGTCAATCCACTCAAATTTCCTCTTTATTTTTTTCAAGACTAACTAGTTCGAGTATCGTGGGACCATAAATATGATGATTCTCTCGGTATAGTTTTTTTCTCCATTACTCGTACTTTAACTTTAAACCAAAATTAAAAATGAACAAAATCTCAGCCACTACCAATATTGGTCTAAACATGCAATAATTGTCATCTCAACTTGAGATTAAACACAATTTTTTTCACAGACATTGGAATGTTAGGTTACAATGAACTTGGAAAGCAAGGACTGATTAACATTGAAAGCAAGAGGAGGGTCCAAGAAGCCTTTAGATAAGATTGTTAGGATGCTACTTTGAGAAAGAAGGCAAAGTCTTAAAGAAAGGTTTTGGTTGTTTTGATTGGGGTCACATGCTTATGGGAATTTAGGTTACAGTGTACTTGTTTTGTTGCACTTGCAAAATTGAAGAATTAAGCTAGCCAAAGACTGCTGCTGGCATGGTAGGAGGATTAATCATTAAATCAAATATCTTTTATCTTTTATGACCCACATGTTTTCAGGGGGTCCAATTGGTTGGATTAATATATGTTAAGAAGAAAAAAACTCACTATTCAACCATTCTTAGACTCCAATTGGTTGGATTTTTTTCCATTCTTTTTACTTGAATAGAAGACCCTGAGTTAAAAAGTGAACAAATTTTTTATCACTTGTACTTATATTACCGAATGTATAGCTTTTTCAGACATTTTTGTTTCTGTACATGGTGGAATTCTTTTATCTTTTTGATTTTGTAACAACCCTATCCAGTTGTTCTTGTTGCATATCTACTATTGATTTCAGCTGAAATAAAGCAGAGAAGTATTAAGGCATGCGATGTACATCATTTGATGCCTAACATATAAAGTGTAATTTTGTAATGCTAACAATTCATCTTCTGTCTCTATAAAGTGTGCCAATTAGTGGTTAACTAACTTTAAACTGCACATGTTGGTATGATGACTACCATCATTTGAAAAGCCAATTAAAGCAGCCAAGGTCAGTTTGATGATGCATCATAGGCTCATCAGTCGGCAGGCTGTTCCTTATCACTTGTTTCCAAATTCTCATTGGGAAGAAAATGTAAGTAATACTCCCTCGGTCAAAAAATAATTGACGTTTTAGCTCAAAAATATCAACACAGAAATAACTGACGCGTTCGTTGTTCGTGTCATTTTTCATTTTTTTAATATTATTTCTGATGTGTAGGTTCCTAACAAAACAACTTTTTCAATTGTTTAATATTAAAAACTGACGAATGGGTTTCACACAAAACAGTTTTTTTCATTTTTTTAATATTAAAACTGACGCGTGGGCTCTACATAAAATAACTTTTTCAATTATTTAATATTAAAACTGACACGTGAGCTTCACACAAAACAACTTTTCACTTTATAATAGTATTAAAAACTATCGCGGACCCACTTATTTTTAAAACTCGTGATTCGTGGGTCCATGTCATCTAATTTTTGAGGGAGGGAGTATTATAAGTCTATAACATAAATTTTTTTTTAGGTGTATAGAATATGGTTGTTAATCTCGTAGCAATGAATTGTCGGTTTTACTATTGATACGAAATATATCGATTTTAGTTAAAATATCAGTTTCGGTTGACATTTTGGTATTATAATTTTATATTTAAAAATATAATTACATTTTCTTTTTTTAAACGGGAGTGTGATTCGAATCTGATATAAATCTTTACTAGTACATTTGCCATGAATCAGACAACCAATAAATATCGACTAATTACACATATTTTTACAAGTATCCAATACACTTTTTTTCAACACAAATTTGGTCCAAATAAAAAATCTAAAACTAAAATAATCTATAAACAAGCTAGTAAATATTTCAATTATAATGGAAATAAATTGTTAAATACAATTAAAAAGTATTTCTCGGGAGGTGTAGGAACAAAATGAAGATAAACAATTGATTTCTTTGACAATGACAGATCGATCAATTGACTTTTATAATTGAGATTATGAGGGGGGAATTAAGGTTTGACTCGAAGTGGTGGATAATCATTTTATAAGTTTTTCGAACTGGGGCAAAACGGAGCCTAGATATCCGGTACATACTGAGATACAAAGTGGAATAGAACAATAAATTTTTCGTTTTGTTTTTTTAGTGAAATGGTACGAGATTGACAATATTAGCATTAAATAGTACTCCCTCTTATGTCAATTAATTGATATTTAATAAGATAATTTTTTCTTAAAACAAACCTAAAAGTCATAACCTTCAAAAAAAAATTATAAAATAGGGAAATAAAATTTAATTTAATCATATAAATTTGACTACTTAAAATTAACAAATTAACTAAAAAAATTGTATACCAAAAATTTCAAATTTATCCAATTACATTACACTTCAAATCAAATGCAAAAAATATTTAACAAAAAAAAGTGTATACCAAGAAATTTCGCACAATATGAGACTAGTTCATACTATAATGAACATATCATCAAACTTGTTGTGGGTTTGGTAATTTACACAATAACGTGGCATGCTAGTGCTAGCTTAGGATTATTAATTAATATATGATCATCTTCTGATATATATATATATATATATATATATATATATATATATATATATATGTGTATAAAACGTGGCATGCTATTGCTAGCTTAGGCTTATTAATTAATATATGATCTTCTATATATATATATATATAATCACATTAATTTTATGAATTTTATATAGCAAAATAATGATTTTTAATTGAAAATAGTGAGAAAAATGGAAAGAATTATAGTAGCAGTTGAAAATGTAAAAAAATATATATATATAACTCATTGGATAATATTTATTGAAAAATGTAAAAAGAGTAAAAAATACTAACCAATCTCATTGGAATTTTAGAGTGGAAATCTAAAAAATTAAATAAAAATTCAGTCCAAAATGGACAACTAAGAAAATCGGAACAGAGTAGTTGTTTAGTTTCCTTAACTTATGAAATATGAATTAATTGGAATTCATTTTCACCATCTAAAATTAATTACCTACTTTAGGAGTACAAGGGCTGGAAATGCTGGAAATTGTAGAAAAGCAAGGGTTTACTTTTTTTTCAGTTTTTTCATTTAATTAATGATTTTCTTATATACACTTTTTTTTCATTAAAAAATGTAAAATATTTTTTTTAAATTTGCAGTTGGGAAGCAAAATCAAACGGATATGGGCTAAAAAAAATGTTGTCTGGTCAACTAATGGTTGACCGAACAGAAAATGTACATTGTTCCCAAAAAATAATTCAAGAGATTAAATTATGAAATTAACAATCCAGGATCGTTGATCAATAGTCCAAGAGGTTCTTTTGTTGTTGACCAAAAATTCAGGAGTCTTTTATCGTTCACTAATAATTGAGGAGGTAAAACCTTATTAAAAATGACAATTATTAATGAAACTACTCATTAAGAACCTGGAAGAAACTTTAACCATTAATACTTATTAGAGGGTTGCCAAAGATCAAATGAAATCTTTGGCTAAAAATGAGAGGCTAGGTTTTTTCCCGAGAAGGAGATAAAGAGAGGCTAGGTTATTTTTAACATAATTTTTAAACTACTCCAGCTAGGGTTGTGAAAAAAAGAAAAAAAAAATACGAACCTCGCAAAACCTGACTAATCTGATTTGGAACCAATACTAAAATTGAAAGAGGGCAAAAAAAAATCAGATTTGAAACTAAACTAAAATGCTTTAAGGTAGGGTTTGATTCACAAAATGCTACTTTCCCTCAAGGGAATGTTATTTTTTTTGCGTTTGGTTGACATTTAAGATTTTCAGGAAAATGACATTCTAGTATTTATTTTGTAGTTGAGAATTTTAAGGGAAAGTAAGAACAATTACTACTCTACCCTCAATAAATAATAATTATTTCAAGTACAACATAATGTATATTTATATATTTTGAAATCGTGGATAATATGTTCTCATGTCGAATCCAGTCATCAATAAAATCAAATAGTCCCATATTAGCAAGCATGACGAGTCAGACTGACCCAACACGTCTATAAATAACGAAGAAAAACCAAGTAGAAAAAAAGTTAAAGAATTTGTTGAACATTATTGCTCAAGGTTGATGAGTCGGGAACGAAGAAGAATGGAGAGGAGGCAATGACTTGACTATACTTAAACCTTGAAATATATTTTTTCTTGGTGAGAAAAAACCCTAATATTTTGTGGTATTTAAAATATGGGTAACTAAGTAATTTAATAAAACACAACTTTCCCTGGACTCAGAAAAGTGAGATTCCTCACCCCTTAGTCAGGGAATCACTTTCCTCCAAAATGAGGGAAAGTGAAGGAGTCAAAGAAAATTGAATTCCGGGGAGTCTAACTTTGCTTGCGCCAAACAAACGCAATAAAGTTTGAAATCTCAAATTTCTAACTCATTTTCTCTTTTGATTTTATGAAGCAAACGCTCCCTAAAAGTGTTGGATATCCAATTTAAAAGAAACTGGATACTTGAAAACCTGATCTCAACCAATCGAGTACATTTCAATTAATCCAAAAAAAAAAAACCTAAAACAAACACAATGAAAAAATTTAAAAGTCATCCCAAATTGACATAATTTTATTATCACGGGGAGGTTAATTTTTACTTACATTTGCTTTAAATAATTACTTAGTAATATTGATAGCTAAGCAGTACATTCTACTAATTTGTTTTGAATTACGTTAATTATATTTGTTCTTTCTATGAATTACAGTTAGGTAAAATATTCTAAGTTTTTTAAGATACATGAAATTCTACGAGGGTTGCGCTCGTTGCGGGACTTAACCCAACACCTTACGGCACGTGATAAGTTTCGACAAATAATTGAAATTCAATTTCTTGATCTGTATCTTCAATTTTTGGACACCTTAGTCCTTAATATATCGCAAAGCAGAGACTAAAGTATGATAAATTTTGATATATCAGGATCTAAAATTTGTGAGGTCCAAATGTCACGAACTAAAGTTTAAAATTGTCTATACCTTATAGACCTAGAATATTTAAACTTTTCACTTATTTATGTGTAGACTAGTAACATGCATAAGAGAACGTTTAACAATTATTTAGTTATTTCATTATGATAACTAAAGTTAAAATGCTTATATTTAACTATTTTTTTATCATACATATTAAATTTATTTAATACTTCTTTACCTAATTTTATTACTCGATATTTCAATAAAAAAGAAAATTGATCCAACTAGTAAAATCAAACTTAATTACAAAAATAAGCTTATTGATTAAATCGATGTGATTTTAAAATTAAAATTTTTCAAACCGAAATTAATGGACCAACTATTAAATCTTGGATGAAAATTTCTTTTACCTATTTCTCTCGGTAATCAAATGTTTTGGCAATTCCTCCTGGGGAATGAATCAAGATAATTTTGAATCATTGGATAGTGCACATTTTTAGATTGAAATCTTGTGACGTGGAAGAGTAAGAAGCAAAGAGTTGTCCCACGGTCGAGTGCAGAAGCAGAGTATAGAGCAATGGCTCATTAACATAACTGATTTACTGAACCAATCTGATCCAATGTAACATTTTTTTTAGATCTGGTACTCAATACTCATAATACAGTTTGGTTCATATTTTCAAATTTTGACATTTTTGCATAGTCCATCAAGATAGAGTCACCCATTTAGAATTTTTGTGTTGGGCTAATTTATGGTTCATTTTATTCCCACTATATTTAAAAGTTGGGCTGGATACTAAATGATCTGGAGGCCGAAGCCCACAACTTCCAAAGCACACACTAGCTACCTTGCCCAACAAACAGAAGCATGAGATCAGAAAAAAATTCGGAGGAATATCCCATGGTGCACGGACCCCGCCACCAACCAAACGGGTTATAGTTGACTATCTACACTGATCAGAAAGCCGCAAAATCCAACCGTCCGCTTTGTACCCAATCATTTCTCCTCAGTGTGCCACGGTGTACCCCGTTGTCCCATATTTCTCTCAAATCCCGAAAATGCCCTTCACGCCAACACTAGACAGCTACCTTTCTGGGTCGGAAACTCCAATACGGACCCGAGCCCGAACCTATCGTATCCAATAAATCCCCACACTCAGTTACACAGTTAGGTAAAAACAACACTATAGTAGCAACTAGCTAGCAAGTAAGCAACTACCAGCACCAACAACAAGAACAGCGTCACTTCTGTCATGGAGCCGTCCTTCGGACTTAACAGTGACCTCAACGGCGTTAAATCCGGTTCCGTCACCGGCCGTGTTGCCTCGGTTTACAGTGAAGTGCAAAGGGGGCGTATCGATAACGCACTTCCTCTACCTTCTGTTCTCAAGAGCTCTTTCAACGTCGTCGATGGTCCTCCTAGCTCCGCCGCTGGCAATCCAGGTTATTGTTTCTCCTCTCCTGCTGCACATGATTTTGATTTAAACTTATGTCATTTCAAAAATGAGATCACAGATTTTGAATGCTGTGTTTTATAGATGAGATCGCGAAGCTGTTCCCGTATGTGTTCGGGCAGCCTGCGGCAATGCTTGTGCCGAGCAGTACGAGCACTCTGAAGGCGGATCAGAAATTGAAGATCGGTGTGGTTTTGTCCGGAGGACAAGCACCTGGTGGACACAATGTGATATGTGGAATCTTCGGTGAGTAGGATGTGTTATTTTTGTTTGATTAGAACGATTTTATGTAATTGAGTTTTCACTTCAATTTATTTATTTCTTCAATGGAGCTTCCCTTATTCATATGCTGTTGTTGCTGCTGTTCTTGGTAGATTACTTGCAGGATCGCCTGAAAGGCAGTGTATTGTATGGTTTTCGAGGTGGACCAGCAGGGATCATGAAGGGGAAATATATTGAGTTAACCAGTGATTATATTTATCCCTATAGAAATCAGGTATACTTTTATTTTACTAATCAGAGATTCCATACAATGCAGAGATATTGGCATGATATAAAATCATTCTCTACCTATCACCAACATTCATTGCTTGCTACATTTTTTGTTTTTTTTAAAATAAAGCATTGGGTGGTTTGATCATTTAACATAAAGGAAGTCTGTTTTTTAATATGAAAGTTGTCAATTTTGATAGTGTTCTCACTGAATTCTTATGTGCACTTATTTCCAACTATGTGATTTGAAAAGATCTTTATGTCTGTTAGATAAACATTTGAATATGATTTGGTTCTCTATTCTTTATAGGGTGGTTTTGATATGATTGCTAGTGGAAGAGACAAGATTGAAACCCCTGAGCAGGTATGCTCTTTTTTTGTTTTTATTCTTTGGGTTTTAAAAAAATAGACAAGTGAGCGTGTAAAATTATCTGGATGAATTTGCAGTTTAAACAAGCTGAAGAAACCGCCAAGAAGCTTGATCTTGATGGGCTTGTTGTTATTGGTGGGGATGACTCCAACACAAATGCTTGCCTCCTTGCAGAAAACTTCAGGTATGCCAAAGAGTTTTGTAACCGGAATATATGTACTTTTCAAGTTGGGATTACATTGCTTCAAGCTGATAGACTGTTATTTTCTTTTCTTTTTATTTTATGTTTCCTTTTCTTGTCCAATTAGGTCAAAAAAATTGAAAACCCGAGTGATTGGATGCCCAAAAACTATCGATGGTGATTTGAAATGCAAGGAAGTCCCAATCAGTTTTGGATTTGACACCGCATGCAAGGTGATTTTGCTCTTTCCAGTTTTTTTACCTACCATGCCTGAGTTGCTGCTTTATTCTAGGCTCCTCCCACCTTTCAATCACTTTCTCTGCATTTGATTTGATATTTAATTATCTCCTCATTCCAAAGGAATCTTCTCAGCATGCTGCCTGTTCAAATCTCTTCTTTTTTAGTTGACCTTTGTGTTTTATCTTTCATATGTCCTCTTGCATGCATTTGCTAGTAAATCGCAATCATTTGTGCCATTATTCTATTTTGCCTCTCCTTTTATTTTCTGTGCCCAACTCTGTCTGCTGTCTGGAATCTGGATAATGACATTTGATGTACCTGGTTCTCTTTTAGTCACTAGATCTAGATGGTTCAAAGTGATAATACTATTTTTACTATCTGCAGATATATGCAGAAATGATTGGAAATGTGATGATTGATGCACGGTCAACTGGAAAATATTATCATTGTAAGTGTGTAGTTTAAATAAATTTGAAAATGTAGTTCTCTTTTACCATGTAATGCATTTGTAACTAAGAACCAAGTCCTTTTGAAGGTTGGCAATCAGCCCTTGCGGCACATATAATGCTTTGTTATCTGTATTTTCTAGACTCTCAGTTGCTTCAACTTGTCATGTCTTGTGAATTTATAGAAAGGGAGACATTATTCCCTGGCTGGTTGAATTGTGCTATACGTTAAGTTTCCTTGATGTCCACTTTCTACTTTTTTTTCCTGTATTGATTTGTTCCATAATACAAAAGGCCCATATTATAGTTTGTTTGTGCGTCATCTTGAAGCATTAGGCAGCCAGAATTCATCTATTATGTTACTTGTCATAAATTATAGGCTAGTGTTCCCTTTACTATCACACTCCTGCCTGCAACCAGACCATTATGCTTATGCTTTATTGATTGTTAAATTTTTAGAAATACTCACTTCTAATGTTACTTTTCTACAGTTGTCAGGCTTATGGGGCGTGCAGCTTCACACATTACCTTGGAGTGTGCCTTGCAGACTCATCCAAACATCACTCTTGTTGGGGAAGAGGTAGCCAGCTATCGTTTTTTAGTCTAAAGTTTAATAGTCTTTGTTGGGTCTTTCTGTTCTCAATATATTACGAATATTTACTTAACCTATTCTTTATTCCACTACAGTTAATTTTTTTTTTATCTTTTCCTCTTTCAGTCTATGGTTCTTTTGTCAGTTATCTCTTAGAGCTATTGCCTTTACCTACTTTAGTTAATGCTGAAGTTGGCCTTTCAGAGCTGAGCTTATTGTTGACATTTAACACCTGAACTTAGTAACACATAATCAAATGATTGAGCTTAGCACGGAAGTTATATTTAGCTAAATGTCTATGGTAGCACATTTTTCATAATGATCTGGAAATTGTACTTCAGATCTTGATGCTAACCAGTGAAATGTGTTGCAGGTTGCTGCAAAGAAACTTACTCTGAAAAATGTGAGTGACTACATTGTAGATATAGTCTGCAAGCGTTCAAAGCTTGGCTATAACTATGGTGTGATCCTCATTCCTGAAGGTTTAATTGATTTCATTCCGGAGGTATTGCTGTCTAGCATGACACTTGCAGTTTTACTCATCACATACCCTTCTTTCTTACTCTACACTGAACATTACTATATATCAAGTTTCTTGTACTCGCTTGTTATTGTGCAGGTGCAAACACTTATTGCGGAACTTAATGAAATTTTGGCCCATGATGTTGTAGATGAAAATGGGGTATGGAAAAAGAAACTTACAAAACAGTCTCTGCAGCTTTTTGATTTGTTACCGCAGGCAATTCAAGAGCAATTGTTGCTTGAAAGAGATCCACACGGAAACGTGCAGGTATTTTCCATATCATTCTTCTCTATAGTTTTCCTATGGTGACTTGGCATCATTTATATTGGGTCTTTCTTCAATCTGTAGGTTGCCAAAATAGAGACAGAGAAAATGCTTATTCAAATGGTGGAAACTGAGTTGGAGAAGAGGAAGCAGGAAGGCACATATAATGGTGCATTCAAGGGGCAGTCCCATTTCTTCGGGTAATTATTGCCTTTCATCTAAAGAGTATGTCCATTATGTGCCAATATTATGATGTTGCTGTGATGTTCTAGTCGATGCAGTAATTTGTAATTACCATTTATTGTTTTAGTAATTGGTGTACACTGCTCACAAATTTGGTGGCAAGTAATACTTCCTAATTAACTTGTATTTTGTTTCTGATTCTCAGGTATGAAGGAAGATGCGGTTTGCCAACTAATTTTGATGCTACGTACTGCTATGCTTTGGGCTATGGTGCAGGAGTTCTCCTTCATAGTGGAAAAACTGGGTTGATATCATCAGTAAGTGATTCTGTCCCTTAACTCTCTTTTTTTTAGCAAATGTCCCTTCTTAACACAGTTCGTTTGTTTCTGTATTTTTATTCTCTCTAACTTCATTTCATATCCTAGTTATGCACAGACTAATTTGCAACTGCATGGTTACACTACTTGAGTGGAGTGAATCTTCAGTTACTCAATGTGAAGTCTGACTAACTCGATGTTGTGTTCCTAGGTTGGGAATCTGAGTGCCCCCATCTCAGAATGGACAGTTGGAGGGACTGCCTTGACTTCTTTGATGGATGTGGAGAGGAGACACGGTACATTATTTTCCTTTTTTATAGTGTACATTCGAGATTCAAGATGATGTAGTCAATAGCATTTATGGAGAGCATTGTATGTTAGGGTTAGTTCTTTTTTCAGAGACGATGTTAGGGTGTCCTAGAATGCCATCTAATATTTGTACACCAACTGGTGCTGAGAACCTAGTATTCTGAGGTACTTGACCTTCAATTTCAAAATAAATTGTTTGCATTCTCTTGCAGGTAAATTCAAGCCTGTGATCAAGAAAGCAATGGTGGAGCTCGAAGGTAATGTTTCCGTTCTGTTTCACGAGCAATGCGCGGTTTTTCTGTTACCGTTAAACCTTCCTCTTGCAACTCTTCGTGTGACATGCCCTTTAGTTGTTCTGATCCTAATTTTGATTTAGCAAAGAACCTTCCATTTGCAAATTACTTATTATGGATGAAATTTCAGGTGCACCATTTAAGAAATTCGCATCAATGCGGGATGAGTGGGCAATCAAGAATCGATACATCAGTCCTGGTACGTTATGGGGATTAAGCAAGCAGTGCCTCAGTAATTTAGCATTTTTTAGCCTTCTTTCTTGACGCATTATTCTTTGTGATAATCAACAGGTCCTATCCAATTTAAGGGGCCTGGATCAGATGACATATGTCACACGTTAGTGCTGGAACTGGGGGCTTCTGCTTAGAGAAACATTGATAGGCTTCCTGATAGATGCAGATTTCCAAATCTTCTCTTTTTCTATCCTGGTTTGAGTTGGAAGTTGGCTTCTTATTTTTTTCCCTTTTCTGGCTTGAGTTAGAATTTTGGGACCAACTATGGACTTGTATACTCGCGTCTCATTGTGGTGTGTTCGCATAAAGAACATTCATGTTTTACTCTTTTATGTTTTAGTTGCTCATGAACAAATATTTGTTACTCTAAACAGGAAAAAGCAGCTGCAAATTTCCAGAGGATTTGAACATTTAGTATCATTAGGGAATCGTAGCCAGGTTCGAATCTTACTCCACCTATAAAAAAACAATAAAATACAATAAAATGCACGCAACAAGAACTGGAGCAGCATCATTGTCCAAGGAACTGCTACTGATGTGGGATGGACTGTTGCAACCGAGTGCTCTCCGGTCTCCACTTTGATGCAGCCAAAAAGGGATTTGGCACTTTTTAATGCAAACAAAAACAAAGCATTACCGAAAATTGTATCAAAAGTACACCCTTACTTTTTCCATTGATTCCATTTGAGACTTCACATCTAAGGCGTAAGGCTCCATGATTCATGATCAGATGCACTGCCCTTAATTTGGCACATCATTTTTTTCTCTCTAAAATCAAATTTCACGAGAGCAAACAAACAAAAGTTTTCCCCTCTTGTTTCTCTTTCAGGGAGGGATATACTCTTTTCCTTTTACCTTTTTGTTTCTACTCCTCCTTTTAGGATCTGCTTGGCATTCCGATTCAACCTGAAAATGGTCAGTGAGGAAAAATTTAGTAGGAAAATGACTTTTGAAAAATGGAGTGTGTTGTTTGGTAAAAAAATTTAAAAGAGCTGTGAGATATCTGAGGTATTTGGTAAACAGTTTTTCAAAACTGGTTTGGATGTAAAATGACCATAAAGGGTATAAAATCCATTTTTAAAGAATTAATAAAAACAAGAAAAGTGGATCTAGAATTACTTATCTTGAGATAGAGATTATATTGTGATAATTTTTAATTTATTTTGTTTATTATATAGAGTAAGAAAATTGAATTAAATTGAAAAGAAAAAAAAAAGATGAGAGAGAGAGCCAAATTGGCTCTCCATTTGGCTGCCGGAGCAAAATGCTCCAGCCTCAAAATCGGCCAAATGAGGAGAAATCTACTCCTCCATTTTGGCTCCAGCCTCAAGAAGACCAGTTGAGTAGGTGTTACCAAACACCTACTCCTCCATTTTGGGTTGGGGAATGGTCAATTGGCCACTCAACCTCAACCCCAAACACCACCTTATACTATTGTAGTAATGTTCTTAAAGGGCCGTGAGTGTATATATAGTCAACGGGTTGTAACTAATAAGTACACTAATATTTTGTAAAGAAAATTTAAGGTTTAAATATTTAAGCAACCATTAAGAGAGGGAAGCATAAGTCAATGGTTCGAGCGAGTAGAGGCTCCTAACTAGAGTAGGGTTCTTCTTTTAGTTCTAAACCATAACTGTTTTTAAATTTATTGAGTTACGATTATTTGTACTTTCGTTGGATCGGCAATTAGTATAAAATGTTTGTAGTAAATATTTTTTTCATATATAATGATCGAACTTATGTTAGTAAATTTTTATTTTTTCAGTTCTATTTTTTATTTTTTTGAGTTAGGAAATAATGTACTATGTGCCAAAATTACTTAACATACTAAATTCTCGATCTCACGCTATGCATGAGTACATTTTTTAATCTATTGTGTAAATTTTGTTCATCTATTATGTAACAATGTTGATGATGATGATGTAATAATCTTTTTTATATTTAATAAGAAAGAAGATTTTAATATTCATGTTTTTAAAATATGATATAAATTGTAATAGAAATTTAAAATGTTTCTTTAATAAGAACTAAATTATTAGTTATTATTATCTTTAATTAATATTAGTATGAGTTATAATTATTTAACAATTTAACTAATATTATCAAACTGTCACATGAAATGTAAACGCTTTAATGAATTAGGTAATGACTAATGAATGAGGTAATGAATACTTCAAATAATTGATTACTTTTATTTATATATATATATATATATATATATATATATATTATAATAATTTTAACAATTATTCTATTATTATAGTGTCGCTTGTCAACACTAAGGGTGTGTTTGGGGTTGGGAGTTGGGTACCCAACCCAACTTTTCCCAACCCAAAAGCCTTTGAAGGCGTTTGGTAACACAATTACTGTCCAGCTTTCTACAAAGCACTTTTAAAATTTTGCCTTGGCCCCCTCCTTTCCTCACTGGAGCAAATTGCTCCAGTGGCCCAACGCAGCCTGCTTTGGGCACCCTCTCTCTCCTCTTTTTTTTTTTTTTTTTTTAATTTCATTTTTTTACTTTATATAATGTACAAAATAAATTAAAAACGATCACAATAAAATCTACATCTCGTGATAAGTAATTCTAGACCCACTTTTCCTATTTTTATTAATTTTTTTAAAATGGGTTTTATACTCCAACTCTTTCACTTTTATAGTTTTACCAAACACCAAAAACAACTTCTCGTTTCCCACAGCACTTTTAAGAAATATTTACCAAACAACACACTGCTTTGCGCAAAAGTGTTTTTCCCACAGCACTTTTGCCCACAGCACGTTTCGGACCAGAACCGGAACGCCAAACAGGCCCTAAGTAAATGATAATGTGGTATTCATAGAGCTACGCCATTTGAATCTAACAAGCAAACATCGGGAGCTATTTGGGATTTTGCTGCAACGGGTGCATTGTCGGCTTTAATCAAATTAGGAAGCTATTTGCGAGAGAAGGAGTAGCTATTAAATCTTCATTTTACTTCCCTTTTTTCTTCTTCCTATTCTTCCTTACTTTCACTTTTTATTTTTATTTTCTTTTTTCTATTTTCTTTTTCTATTTCTTAATCTTATAGCAAAATAAAATAAACCATTTATGATAATGCACATAACAAGTTAATTATATATATGTAATAAAAAATGCTTTACATACTATAATTCCTTCAAACTTTTCATACTAACTGATGTGTCATAACACTACAAAAAAAACCGTCAGATCACAAAGTCGTCGACCCTAATGAATGCCCGTCAAAAACCACTCATTTCGATGGTTTCTTCGACGACTACCTGTTGTCGTTGAATGACTCATCGAACATCCTACTTTTCTACAAAAAAAATTGACGAAAATTCTTTTCGAGGGAGTTGCGACAAAGATAGTGGTCAAAGTCTGTCAAAAATTGGGGATCGAGTTGGCACTACTTTTTGACGGCCAACTCGATCCCCTAAAATTTGAGAGTTTGTTGCGCCCTTTGCCTTTCCAATTCTTCACGCAACATCCTCATCTCGACTTGCATCTGATCCTGCCTCTTAGTCATGGTCTCCTGCATCTCAGTAATTTTTGCCTCATACTAACTCTTTGCTTCCTAAATCCTCTGCTCAACTTGTTCTTTAACACGACAGTTCAGTTTGTCCTGAATAGGTATCCAAGTAGAAGACGAGTCAGGTCACGTTGTTTCAAAGAATACATATACATTACATCGAAAATTCATAAAACAATAGTGTAAAGTAAGCGATGGTATTAAAACACACCTGATGGATATGTGCTTCGACTAGTGTCATAAAATCGTGAAGTTGGCAAATGGCCACCGATGCCAACCACGCTATTTCTTCTAGGTTGACCAAATGCTTCTCGATGCAATTTCGGGTTCGCAAATGGTTTGTTAACTACATCGGAATACTGAGTTGAATAACCCTCCTTATACACTTTTTAAAATTTACATAATTAGTTAAAAATTACATGAAAAAATTAGTAAAAATTATTGAAATGATAACATTAAGATATAAACATCACTTGCATTTTAATAACTACAAAAGTTAATAAAATTATAGTATTACTTACAATGCAAGCTTCACTCCTAGAGTTAACATATTTCTTCTCATGGTATTTCTTCAAGATGTGGGTGTGGTCATAAACTGTGTCAAAAAAGACCGGACCACCCTAAGACTCATCCATATTCTTATCCTACAACATTCCAAATAAAACCTTAATTTGATAAAAAATAATTAAATCAATTTGATTGAGATTATTTTGTGGTAGTTTTACCACCAGTTTTCATGCATCTTGAATGGTGATTCTGTTGATTTTAATATAATTTTCATATTTTTTTGCAATAAAACAATCTTGAAGAGCAAAGATAGAAAAAAGTGGCAGAAAAGAGTTATTTATGAGCAAAATGAAGCGAACACTTTTCTTAACCACTTTTTTAACTAAGAGGAGCCAAAAAATTATAACTTTAAGAACTATTATAAAAGAAAGAAAAATAAAATTTTAATATTAGTCGATTTGAAAAGTTGGTGATGGGGTCTCCATAAGACTCCGCCGTTGCCAAAGAATTTTCTCCTAATAGAGAAGATAATAAAGAGAAAAAGTGTTTTTGCACTCCACAATAAATTTTATCGGTTAGAATGTATAAACATTAATATTTTATGCTAAAAAATGAAGTAAGTATATACGTTTTTTTTTCTTTTTTTTTAAAGGGGGTAGGTACGTATATACTCTACCAAAGCCCCATGTTTTCTTTCTTTTTCATATAAAATAGGGTGATTTCCGCGTATACAATTTAAGATAATTTTCGGAACATATAAGATTACTTTGTTTTTGAACTAGCATAGGTATGATTACAACAGTAAGATTTCTGAACAAGATTAGAAGTATCTTGAAGTCTTTATCCCAATCAAGTGCTTTCTTGATGTTTAGCATATTTGTGTTTATAATTTTCCACATATATTCATAAAATAATCATCAAAGTATAGAAATCAAGGAAACTATTGATTGACAATGGCAGAGATATAGACTGTTAAGATATTGTAAGAACGTGATTATATAAACGAGAATTTTATCAATTGGATGATGTTTTCTTCGTATCTACGAGAAGAAACTCTGATCTTTTAAGAGATTGAGATAAATATTTAAAGAAGCGGTGGAACACCAGGAATATAAAACCTAAAGATCAAAGGCCAAGTTGGTCAAAACATCCGCGAGAGAATTAGGACGCGTTTACTTCGGAGAATTTTCTGTTTGAAAATCTGCCGATTTTCTGAAATTAGAAAATTTTCTTTTCCAATAGAAAACTGGAAAACGTGTTTACTTCGCACTATTTTCCTGATGTGGAAAACTGAAAAACTGAAAAACCTGTTTACTTAGCACTATTTTCCTGATGTGTAAAACTGGAAAACTGAAAAACGTGTTTACTTAGCACTATTTTCCAAATTTTTAAAAACCAAAAAAAAATTCGGCAGCATTTTGAGCAATATTAAGACAGCAATTCAAGCAACAATTAGACAGCAATTTAAAGCAACAATTTGGCAGCACTTAAGTAGCAATTTTGGCAGCAATTAGACAGCATTTTAAAGCAAAAATTTGGCAGCAATTAGACAACAATTTAGACAGCAATTTGACAGCACTTTGAGAATTATTTTGACAGCATTTTGAGCATTATTTTCATAGCATTTTGAGCAACAAATTGACAGCATTTTGAGCAACAATTTGACAGCAAATTAAACATCAATTCAAGCCATAATTTAGCCACAATTTGAACAGCATTTCGACAATGAATTAAGCAGCAATTCGACAATAAATCAATCCAACATTTGCCACAAAATTAACCAACAAAATAACAACCACAAATAAGCAGAAAAATCACCCAAACAAGTATTTAGAACAGCTACGCCAGTGACCCCAAAATTACCCAGAAATCAGCCAACAATTAATTTGAAATTAAACCATATGATTGACACAAACAAAAGCAGAAAAGGGAGGAGAAAGGGAAGAGAGCTTTTCCTACAGTGATTTTAATACAACATGACTAAAATGCTTTCAGTATTCCTAAATTACAAAAACACACTTCAATCATCATGTGCAGGTCAGGCATTTTGTTGCTACTGATCTTCCTTCAGATAATGCACCTCATCCCTTTTTCTCAGTCAGGCTCAAACCTGACAGACATGCAATCTTTGCTAGCCATTAAGGCTCAAATCAGTTCTGATCCTTTTGCTATTCTCAATCCTTGGAACCAATCCTTGCACTTCTGTCAATGCTCAGGTGTTTCTTGCGGTCGCTGCCATCCGAGAGTTGTGGAGCTTGACCTCAGCTCTTCCAAACTTCAGGGCACACTATCTCCTCATGTGGGCAACCTCAGTTTTCTCAGAACACTTGTTCTTGAAAACAATACGTTCACCAATCACATCCCACAAGAACTCGGCCGCTTGTTTCGGCTACAGACATTGATCCTCGACAACAACTCGTTCTCTAGTGTAATTCCTGTCAACATTTCTAGATGTGTTGATACCCAATTTTTGACACACCACTTTTTTCGTTTATTGCATTATTAGCTTGTTTAAATCGAATCTCTGTCGATTTTCGATAATTAGTTGTTTATCTTACTATTCTACTTCATTTCGCGTTATTTTAGTTTTTTCGCCTTTTTTTGTCATTTCGAACTGTTATCAGGTTCCGGACGAGCTTTTAGGCTTTAAATAAAATATTTCCATTTAGGGAGTTGAGTCCGAATTTTTGTTCGCATCATTTCATCCCTTGTATTTTTTTTTCACGTCGTAGTGATTTTCGTTCGGATTTATTATTGGTTTGTAGCCAGACCCCTATTAGGCCCGAACGAGCCTTTTAGACTTTAATTAAAATATTTCCATTTAGGAAGTTGAGTTCGAATTTTCGTTCGCGTCATTTTGTTCCTTGCATTTTATTACGTATCACAGTCATTTTTGTTCGAATTTATTATCAATTTTTTACGAGATTTCTCGTAGTGATAGCTCGAACCAATTATTTAAGTATTAAGCATTTTCCACCTCACTTTGATCACAGCCGTTGGATCAACATACTTTGACTCAAGTATGCACATCCAACGGCCCAAACTCATTTTCATCATTATCTTTCCTTTGTCCGTGAGCCTTCAATGCAAAAACTCAAGTTTTTGCACATGCCCATCCCTTCCTTTCCCATCAACAGAAGGTTCCATTTCTTCCGAGCCACAGAACGTAAGACTTGCTCACCACTCTGGACTGCCCAAGCCACTCGTCGTTGAAGCCCGCGCCGACGCTCACGCGCGCTCGATTCACCACACAATCGTTTGAGCTCTTGCCTATAAATAACACTACTCTTCACACCTTCAAGGGCACGAGTTGACGTACTCATTCTCTCCTTCCAAAACAGTAAGCAAAGCACCAGTTACATGCTTTAATTTATTTATGCCATTTTCATTTTTACTGCATTGTTTTCGTTTTAATTATTTCTTGCCTTCGTTTGCAAATCGTTTGCTTGTTTTAATGCCATGATTTTATGCTCAATCTTAAGATAATTCGCAAGCTTTAAATTTAATTATTTGCTCACTGTTTTGGTCGAATCAAATTGCTCATTTCATGTAAAAAACGCAGCTTGCGTTTGTTGATTTTGCTTGTGTTTCTCTCACTGTTTTTGCTGGGTTTCGTCACTGTAGGGTAGAGGGAACTATTGGGGTTGTTAGGGGATTGAAATCCGGCCATTTGGTCGGATTGGAGCTTCCTTGGTCGCCGGCCATGGCGCCGGCGACGCAAGGAAGAAGATGAATGCATGCTGGGCTGGGCACGGGAATGAAGAAGACCAAAGGTGATGGGCTTGGTTTCATCTCAAGCCCATCCCACTTAAAATAAATTGCTGGGCTTGATTTTATCACAAGCCCAGCCGCTGCTTTTAATTAATTACATGGGCCTGGCCCATTAATTTTAATCGAACTTCTATGTTTAATAAATCGTAAATTATTCGTATGCTCGTATGCGCATAATTGGTTTATTTTATTTCGTGATTAATTATCGTATGATAAATTGCTTACTTTTTATTTCGCGCATTAAAAATTCATATAATTGTCGTATGCGTATAAATTATTTATTTTATCTCGCACATTTAAATTTCGTATGCATATAATTAATTTTTCGTAAACTTTCGCGTTAATTTCTCGTATGACTTTCGCATGTTTATAGATTTTTATTTATTTTGTGTTAGTTTCCGTATGAAATGTTTATATGCTCGTATGCAATATTGTTTATTTTATTTTATGTGCTAAATATCGTAAAATTATTCGTATGCTCACATGATATTTTATTTGCTTTATGCCATGTTTTAATATGAAATATTTGTATGTTCATATGAAATAAATTGTTTACATGTTTATCATGTTTATTTAATTGCTTGCTTAGTAAATGTGTGCATGTGCTTTTATTATTTATTGTTTTCAAGTTATTACTAACACTCTCGCTTTGTAGGTTAAACTTTTAATCTTCGCTCGAAAAGTACGTTTCTTTCTTTCTTTTACTTATCCGATGTTTTTTTAAATATTATCCGTATGCATGTCATCCCACAACTAGAAATCCAAATATGGGCCTAGCCCGACCCGTAAAGAAAAATTGCATGCATGATCAAACCACCGCATTATCTTCGTGAATTATTATCGTTCGTATGAGATGTTTAAATTAGTCGTTATTTTAAATTGCATGTATGTGATAATATTTAATTGCTCAACTTGTTGTAATAATTAGTTATTTCACTTGTTGTAATATTTAGTTAGATAGTTATTCCGACCTCCAATTTGTAATAATTAGATGAGTGGTTATTATTACGAATTGTGGCTTGTAAGAATTAGTTAAAATCGTGCATGTTTGTATATACCTAAGTATTTATGTCAATTGTCGATTAATCGTGGTTTTGAAGAGATGGATCGATCGGGGTTCATCCAAAAGGTAAGTTTACCTTAAAACATTTCCTTGTATGTTTATTTAAATGCTAAAAACAACATCGAATGCATGGCACCCTAGTAAGCGTTAAAACTACCCTACGCGTATGCATGACATATAGAATTGCTAAAACAATTAAAATCAATCTCACATGTATACCATGTTTATAACACTTGTCTTTTATACCATGAGATCAATTGTTTCTTTGTTAAATGCTACGCATGATGGCTTCAAAGGCCATGCCAACCATATATGCATACATTAATCGACACGATGCTAGTTTTACTATGATAGAATCACGTAGTAAATAATTAAGTCATGCATGGCCCAATGATAAGGGGGGAACATTCGCTCTAGCATACGAACAAACGGTAACTCCGTCCTTCGGTCCCGACGGAAATAACGAACGATGTCCCAAATGCTAAGATGTAACGTCACCTTTGAGGGCCCAAACTACATGTTCAAAAACATTTTCTCAAAACACCTCGCATACCGGTAACCTTTTTTAGGATGTGACTTGGGTGCCTAACACCTTCCCAAGTCCATAAATACGACCTCAAACCGTTGTTCTTTGGTTTAGACCATTGTGCCTTAGTTTTATTTATTTTTATGCCATGACGATTAGGTTCCTTAAACCTTAGAACATTAGGGTGGCGACTTCATTTTTGCATGATGTTAAGACAAATCCAACGCTTGTCTCGCATTGTGGCCCGTCCCGAACCTTTACTCGTTTTCAACGAAAAAGGGGGTGTGACAAGATGCATCAATCTGTTCATGCTTCAGTTACAAGTCAACAACCTGACAGGAAAACTTCCGGCCGAATTCTAAATGTTATCAAACCTAAAGGGTTTATCTTTTTATCAGAACAATCTAGTTGGGGAAATCCCCCCTTCTTTTGGAAATCTGTCATCCATCCGGATACTTTATGGTGACGGAAATCATCTGCAAAGAGGAATTCCATCTAGTGTTGGTCAATTGAGAAAGCTAAGAAGAATCAACATTTTGCCAGCAAATTGGCAGCATTTTTACAGCAAAATTAATCAACATTTCGGCAGCAAAATGGCAACATTTTGACACCAAATTTAATCAACATTTCGCAGCAAATTGGCAGCATTTTGACACCAAATTTAATCAATTATAATCAGCCTAGAACAGCCACGCAATTAGCCCCAAAATTACCCAGAAATCAACTAAGCAATCAACCACGCAAATGACCCCAAAATTACCCACAAATCAACCAAGCAATCAACCACGCAAATGACCCCAAAATTACCCACAAATCAACCAAGCAATCAGCCACGTAAATGACCCAAAAATTTCCAGAAATCAACCAAGCATTCAGCCACGCAAATGACCCCAAAATGACCCAGAAATCAACCAAGCAATCAGCCACACAAATGACCCCAAAATTTTCAGAAATCAATCAAGCAATCAGCCACGCAAATGACCCAAATGACCCCTAAATTACCCAGAAATCAGCCAACAATTAATTCGAAATTAAACCATATAAGTGACGCAAAACAACAATAGAAAAGGGAGAAGAACCGGAAGAGAAAATCAGAGAACGAGAAAATAAGGTGACGCAATTAGGCTTAAAAATCACAAAAACAGCACCAGAATCAAAGAGCAGTAGATGCACATTCAAGAGAAACAAGAACACATAAAAATAGAAGAGATTGAGGGAGCGAAAGAAAGTAAACTTATCGTCATTTTCGGTGGGTGGACGACGAGGAGCAGTCGAGAGCGAGAAGAGACGGACGACGGCGAGACAACAGTCAGACGAAGGCGAGAGAGAAGAAGAAGAGTGGCTACGTAGGAGAAGAAGAGAAGAAGAAATATGCAGGGGGTAGGATGGTGATTAACAAAAATTCATTAATCACTCAGTTTGAAAACCGCGTATTTTCAAACTGAGTAAACCAAGGCTAAAAAAATCTGAAAAATAGAAAACAACTTTCGGGCTTTTTCAAAATTTGTTCATCGTTTTTCAAACTGAGAATTTTCGTTTTCATTTTCAGACTGAAAACAACGCAAAGTAAACACGTTTTCTGAAAATTCTCCCAGTTTTCTAAAAACTGGAGAATTGTAAACGCAGCCTTAGTTTTCCGATACGTATGCACGACCCAAACAACTCAATTAAGACGAAGAAAATTATGGATAGCCTCAGGGACGGATCCAGAAATTAAATTCAGGGGTTTTTTTTTTAGTATTTTAAAAGGAAGGCAAGCGAGCTGAACGGAAAATTAGAAAAGTGCTTAAAAGTATTTATATCCGTCACTAAATAACAAATTGATCGTTGGAAGATAATACACAAAACGACACAATGTAACATTCTGATTTCAGTAAAAATACAAGTCAATTAAAAAAGCTACCAAGATATGCTCCAACAAGGAACAAATGCACTACAACACATGCATGCAAAACTTATCAAGCTACAATCCAATTCTTTTCTCTAACCATCTAAGAACTTGGAAGTTTATTACTGTCAATGAAGAAACAGAAACAGTTCATGCATTCAAGCAATAACCAGAGAACTAAATGATATTGGCTACAATAGTTATTACCTGGGGCAATTGCAAACCCGTCGACGCACACAGAAATAAGAAAACAATACTAATTTGTATTTCTCCAGTTTTAAACTCTGCTTGAATGATTCATTATAGATTATTATACATCAACAAAATATTATTTTATATAATTAATGTCAAAATATTATATTATGAATAAATTTATACAAGTGTTAATTTATTTTATGGGGTAGAAAAATAGAATTTAGTTAATATTTTTTTAGTTTAAAAAAAATAAAAGGTTTAGTGGACTAGGGCTGATGGCCTATTTTTTAGAAGAGTGAAGCCCAACTAAAAGCCTAAGTACATTTTTAATGAGATCAAAAGATAATATTTTATTTTCCTAATCCCATTTAGCGAGGCGGATATGAATTCCTAATTATTATTTTTTTTTTACTAGAAGGGCAAATTTATTTATAAAAATAAAGGAAAAGCCCAAATACATACAAGCCCATTTACAAATGAAATTACCAACCCAAGCTGTCATGCCCAACTAGCAAACTAAAAGGAATGCACATGTCAGTCCATGGCCGAAAAAGAATAGAAAAGAAAAGTAATGTCGGAAGTGGGTTCAAATCCCACTTGCGAACAAGGGAACTTAAGTTTGGTGCCTTAGATCACTCGGCTATCCTAACGTTGATGTTTAACGTTTTTTAGTAAATTAATATCTTCATTCAATTAAATATTTTTTTTTGATTGGGCCCACCATGGCTTGGGCTGGATCCGTCCCTGATGAGTCTATAGTTGAAAAACATTCTTACCTATAGATGGAGTATCTGGCTCTATTTGGTAAATTGGAGTGAAATTGGGCTGGATCCGTTCAGATGTCAAGTTTCATTTTCTGCATAGAGGTCTGACAATTGCGGTGTCCCCGCTCGGATCGCAAGTTATATTTCTACAATCTACCCCCACCCAGGTCAAAATTCTTCAATCACCCACTCTAAGGTAAGTATGCATTTGCATTTTTCATCATCTACACTATCACAGACAAGTCATTTACATTTCTACATCTACTTTTCATCCCATTATCAGGTAAGTTTGCATTTAAATTCTGCATTATTTTCAAAACCAATGCTGGTTCGGTAGCAACCATCTTTACTGCTCATCAAAAATCTCAATTACATCGGATTTTTGATAAGACAGTAAAGAGGGGGCAACTATATGATAAAATGGGTGTTGGGTCCCGAATCCGGGAGTTGGTTAAGGGGATAGGTTGGGAGAGTTTGTTTTACATGGATCAACCCACTTATTTGGAACTCAGCCTCGAGTTCTTTACTAGCTTCTGGTATAAACCTGATTTGTTCAAACCAAAGGGTGGGCAGGGTCCCGATCTCTCTGCCAAGAGGTCCATAAACTTTAGGATGGCTAGCAAATGACACCCCATGTCCCTCGATGATTTCAATGTCTACCTCGGTTTTGTCCGTCACGAAGAAGTGCAAGGGGCTGAGTACCAGGATGCCTTGACCACTGTCCCGACCGAATTCAACAACCACATAGCTCTTCGGGAACTCACAGGGAACCCAGATGCCAAGTTCGACTCTCGCAACACTAAGACCCACGATATTCAAGACCCTGCACTCAGAATCCTGCAGCGGTTCCTCTTCATTGCCCTCTCGGGCAAATTCGGGACCTCGGGTCCATCATCAGCAACTTGGCCTCGCACCTATACACTTGGAAGCCCCGAGAACTGAACCTGTGCCAGCATCCGAAATCCTTCAAGATCCTCGATCTCAAGACCTTAGATATGATGGGATTCTTTTGTGTTTCTGATGGTGTTTTGAGCTTTCATGCAGATAACAAAGGAAAGATCGAGGGCAAATTTGTATATCCAGACCCTACGAGGCCCCGAACCAAGACTCGTACGCCCGATCCTCCTACCTAGCCTGCCACTTTAGCTGCCCCTGAATAGCCTGCTGATCCTCGGGACCCCGAAGAGGTACCAACTACCGAGACCACGAACAGATTGCTCCATGCCATCCTCGATACCAACCGCACCATCCTATCAGAGATCCGCGCCCTCATCACCGAAGTCGCCAGACGCAATCTCCCTCCTTCCTGATCCCGAACACTTTGAGTACCTTTGCCCCTGCGTGGGCTGTTTAAACATTATCAAAACAATTGCAATTACTATCCTCGTGTAAACTGCTCTTGAACTGCTTATATATTTTGTGCCCTTCTCACATTGAGGACAATGCGATGCTTCAGTGTGGGGAGGGTTTACTAGTATTTCTTGGATTTTATTAAATGTCTAGTTTAATTTTCCTAAGTTTCCTAGTTTAATTTTCCTAAGTTTTTGCATAATTATTTTTATTCTTTCCGAATTGTTAGCTTTAGCTGCTGCCTAGTTTTAGAAAACCACCCCAATGATGGACACACACACTTGACTTGTGCACATAGAATGAAAATGCTGTCTGCAGTCAAGGTCCCGAATATTTCATGTTTTGCCTGTTGCACCTTATATCCTCTTCGAGATCTAGACACCAGTGGTCAAGAAACAACACCTTGTGAGCATTTGAGCCTTCATGCCTATAGTTATTGTTTGAGTGAATGCAGGACTAGGTACTGGCTGGGTTTGCATGATATCCATGGGTGTAGACATGATTAGACATAGGAAAGCAGCAAAAAGATTAAGTCTTCGCATCAAATTGTTCTCCCACTTTTCTCTGCTCTGTTCTGTTTCCTTTATCTTGACCCCGATACCCCTCTTTTTCCTCCATTCTAACCATTCGAATTTTCTTTGATCTTTCTCTTGGCAGCTGAGCAGTGTTGTTGGGAGCACTACAAAGGGCTAGACTAGACAAATGAAGCAGCAAAAGCGAAGTGTGGGGATCCCGCAAAATTCAAGGCCCCGAATGCTGGCACAAATTCGAGACCTCGAAGCTGAAAGAAGAAATCAAGGGCAGAACAAAATGAAAAAAAAAATCGCTTCCCATCCACAGCAAAACACAAGTGTGGGGAAGTGAAATCAGAATGTTAAGCCCCCAAAAAACAAGGTCTCGATCCTCAAATGTTCCAGGTCTCTCTCTCCCCCTCAGAAAAAAAAAGAAAAAAAAGAAAAAGAAAAACAGAAATATAAATAATAGAGAGGGAGAAGAGACCAAGTTCGAATCATGAAAAAGAAGAAGAGGAAAATCAACAGCTAGCGTCCATTCAAGGCCCCGAGCCTAGGTCCCGAGTGAAGAAAGCAAGGATCCCCCTCGAAGAAGAAGAATCTAGTCTAGCTTTCGCCCTCAGCAACATTGTCTCACCATTTCGATTTTTCCTGCCAAGGGAGCGCTCCAGGTTTGAGTTGGTTTAACCACCTCCTTATTTCTTTTCCTATCTCCTCCTCTTCTCCACTTTTTCTTCTCATTATGCTTCATTCTTCCACTTCTTCCATTTCCTCCTATCAATTATTTTTATTGCTTCCCCTTCTTGCCCCCGATGCGGAGTCTTTTGATTGCTAGATTGCCTATGCGTGTGTCTAACGTACTCGGATTGAGATGCAAACTTAGTTTTGTGCTGCGTTTTATGCATAGTTGAGTGTTTAAACACCTAACCTTGTTCACGAGCGTGAGTGCAAATACCGATCCATGTGAGGACTGCTGGTGAATAGGCTGATGTGGAAAAGTCTTTTCTTAAGGGTCGTTATCCTTCTGATCTGATGCAGGTGTTCATCTAGGTAGAGTCTATTTTTATTCGGGGTCCCGAATGTTGAAAAGCATGCTTATTCTCTGTGCTATGGTTTGGTGTGTTTGTTCTGTTTTAGGGACTGTTTTAAATTTTGTGAATACTCGAGGGCGAGCATTGGGCAGTGTGGGGATTATTTGATAACATGTTTTTATGCATGATTTTCTCTCCATTTTCTCGCCAATTTAAGGCATGATTCTGCTAATTTACCCTTGTTTTCATTACTATTGCAGATCTAGGCCCAAAACGGGAGTTTATGCAAAAACATGCATTTTTGGTGCATTTTGTGCGAATTCGAGCTTCAAGACCAAAGTCGAGGTCCCGAGTCCAAAGCAGTGTTCAAGGTCCTGAATCGGATTCTCCATTCGTGCCCCTGAAGGGCAACGAAGGGCAATTCCACGTGTCCTCTCGCCAAAGCTCCCATGTGATCTCCCTAACACTGTTCTGACGCTCTGCACTGATCACAAAATACTTACCTCTCTGATCATTGCAGGCCTTGAGCCCAGTTCAGACCTGCCAAAGCTGGGAAAACCAGGCAGCTTTATGCTTTTCAACTTTGTGCTTTAAGGAGTATGGATCCATTTTTATAGGCTTTCAATTAATGCATTGTCCCTAGTTTAGGCTGAAGATATTTTGTGCTTGGAGCTCTAGCTTATAAGGAGCATCCAAGGAGTAGTTTAGACATCTCTTAACACATAATATAATTTTTAGAATCATTAGAATTAGTTTTTCTTAGACTTCTCTCTAGTTTATCTCTCTAGTTCTTGTTAGCTTCCTTCAACCTTGCCGCCGGGCTTCAAACGTTTTTAGTAACAAGTCTTCTTCCCTTAATCTATTTATTTACTTATTATGCTTTCTTTAATTATTATTTGTTCATCTTCAAGCATGAGTAGCTAAATTTTTAATTCTTAGCAAAGGTTATTCAAGGGTTGCAAGGGCAGATTCGAGGCCTAAATGTGCTTAATATATTCTTGCTGCCATATTCAATTGCTTGTCATTTTAATTACATCTTCGCATGAAATAATTAGAGGCTTGATCAACTGATTATTATTTTGTGTGAATGCTGCCATCTTTGTGATGAATACGGAAGGAAAATTGCATGGAATAAGTAGGCATCTATTTAGTCTTGGCTGCGCTGAAGTGGTCTTGAATAGATAGGGTGAGTAGTTGATTAGAGCGAGGTCACCAGCCTGACAAACTGAGAGACTTTTAGCTCTAGATCTGTCTTTTCTTATATTCATGGGCGGTTTGAGTATGACCCTCCTGCATTCGTGCCTGGAGGGATAGCAAACTATCAAGACTACTTCATATGTGGAAATGGGGGGGTAGTTTCTCTTAAGAGAAAAGTAGGGGATATCCGAGGAATCTGGTCCCTATGTCATTTCTATGCATGCTTGAGTAGAATATCCTTGTGCTGATGACAATCGGGCCCCCGAATGCAACCCAAGAATGCCTGTTGCTAAGATCCCTCTCTATCTGATTATTTGTGCTGGATTATCACTCTGTTTTATTATTTCTGAATTTATTCACTGATTTGCTTTGTTTTATCCTTCGGGACCCCGAATTGACAACTCAAGGTCCCGAATACTGCTTTCTTAGTTAGAAATTGTTAGCTCCCAATCTCTCTTGGCTGACTCGTTTAGCCAAGTAAACCCCCCCCCGAGTGTTACTTTTCGTGTTGTTGTCCTGTGCATTCATTCAAGACCTTGAATCAGTCTCTCTCAATCCCTGTGTTCGACCCTGACTACCACTGTACACATTATCCATTGTGCACGCTTTTTTAGGCATTATAAATCTCTATTTGACTGACGATCAAATTGGCGTCGTTGCCGGGGATTGTTTCAAGACTGATTTATTTTTCTTGTTTGTATGACCAGGAGATCTGCTCCCGAACTACTACCCCTTGATCACGAGCTAGGAAGGACCGAAAGAGGACTTCGACGACTAGCGCAAGGATCCTCCCATCCTTGCGTTCGGGACCTCGAACCACTTTTCGATCTAGAACATCTTGATAATCCAGATCCCGAAGATATATCACCAGTCCACCTAGAAGCGCCCAACATGGATCACCACGGTCCCGAAGGGGATGATATCCCACCAGTCCCACCAGTAATCCAGGCCATCGACGAATTCAATGCTGCCCCGAGGCCCCAACTAGCTGCATCGTTTGGCCAGTGGTCCCGAATGACTGGGAACTCAAGTCTGCCACCATGCACCATCTGCCCCTATATCGAGGGCTAGCCAAGGAGAACCCCCACAGACATCTCCAACAACTACACTCCATCTGTGATGCAATGAAGCCCCATAATGTCACCGTCGAGCATGCCAAACTTTGTGCCTTTATGTGGTCCCTTAAGGACGATGCTCTTGACTGGTTCTATGACTTGCAGCCGCAATCCATCAGTTCCTGAGCTGAAATGTCCAAAGCCTTTACGGACAAGTACTATCCGGTGTCTATCGCTATGGTGACCCGAAAGCAGCTCGTGTGTATCCTCCAGAAGGATACGGAGGACCTTGAGCAATATTATGAGCGGTTTAAGAAAATGCAAGCCCTATGTCCCTCGCATAACCTGACCGAACATGCTCTCATATAATACTTCTATGAAGGACTGAAGGGTCGAGACAAAGCCTTGCTCAACGCCGCTGTAGGTGGTTCTATTACTAGACTCACTCCAACAGCCGCTAAGGACACAATCGAGCTCATGGCCAAGAACAACCTCCAGCTCAACAATTCTACCAGCGTTCAAGACGCCTGTTCAGCCGCCATGGAGAATCAATTAGCAGCCATCACTGGTATGTTACAAAATATGGCTTCAGGACAGCCAGTCCAGATCAAGGCCTGCCAGATCTGCTAGCTTTCGGACCATCCCACTGATGCTTGCCCGTTTATTCCTGAAGAAATGCCCGTCAACGCTGCTGGGGGATTCAATGTCCCGTACAGACAGAGCAACAATCAAGGCTGGAGGCAGCCTAATTTCGGGTGGAACAACAATCAGCATTCGGGACCTAGCAATCAGTATGGCAGTCACCCTCCTCCTTTGAACATGCAGAACTTCAAGCCCAGACCGAACTTCCAGAATTATCAGTATCAGAGCCAGCCACCTCAAGACCAGAACTTCACAGTGCCCCCGAATGAGGAGCCCTCTCCTGATAAGAAAAGAATAGCGGATCTGGAAAAACAAATACGGACCCTCATGGCCGAGATGAAGGAAGTAAAAAATGGAGGAAGATTTTCGGGGCAGACGGAGCCCAACCCAAAGCACGAGGCATGTGCCATGAACCTCCATAGTGGTCTTGAGATACCCTCTCGTGTCCATCCAAGCCCCGAGTCTGTAGAAGCCAATTCAGGCCCCGAGGCTGAAAATGTCATTCAAGGCCCCGAGTGCGATGGCAGTGCGCAACCACCTCCAGAACAGACCGCTGAACCTTCTGAGCTGCCCAAGAAGCCTCGTTTCAAAAACCCGATTCTCGATCATTTCTTCACCAGCACAAAGGATCGATGTAAGAAAAAGCAGAAGCAACCCTCCCTCGAGGAAGAATTCTCTCAGGAATTCATTACCAAGGTGTTCGAACCCCCGCTCCCTCAAAGATTGCTTAAGAAAAAGAAAGATGAAGAGGATAAGGATATTTTTGAAATGTTTAGCAAGGTCATCATCAATATTCCTCTCCTCAAGGCCATCAAGAACATAACACGGTATGCAAAATTCTTGAAGCAACTTTGCACGAATAAGGACAAATTCACTGAGGTGAATCGGATCAGCGTGGGAGACAACTTGTCCGCCCACATCCAACGCAAAATCCCTCCCAAGTGCAAAGACCAAGGCATGTTCACTGTCCCATGCAGGATTGGAACAATAGACATTGGGAAGGCTATGTGCGATTTGGGGGCTGGAATTAACGTTATGCCCTTGACTATTTACAATAGTCTAGGACTCGGGCCTTTGAAGGAAACCACACTGGTTATCCAGCTTGCCGACCGTTCGGTTGTCTATCCCAAGGGTGTAATCACAGACGTTCTAGTCCAGATCTGCGAGTTCCTATTCCCAGCTGATTTCTATGTCCTCTCCATGGAGAACCCAACAACCACTAAGTCTTCGGGTGTGCTTTTTGGAATACCATTCTTGGCCACTGCCCGAGCCAAAATTGATGTATATGAGGACTCCATCTCCCTTGAATTTGATGGAGAAATCATCCACTTTAATATGCTGGACTCAATGAAGTATCCAACCGAATTCGCAAGTGTCAATTTCATCGACATCATCGATCCCGTTGTTGAGAACATGGCCGATTTGTACTCCATCGAGCCTTTGAAGCTGGCTCTTGACAGAAGTCTGACCACCGAATCATTGCAAGAGATGTCATCGTCCCTTGACATTCCCACTGAAGTAAGTTCAATCGTAGCAGCCTTGGATGAAAATCCTATCCTCCCAGTCGAGCCCCCGAGTGAAGCTCCCGAATGCGCAGATCATGTGCGACTTACTCCCTCTCTGGTACAAGCCCCCAACCTTGAGCTTAAAGAGTTGCCCTCACATTTTAAGTATGCATACCTAGGAGAAAAGGAAACCCTCCCGGTCATCATTTCCAACAAGTTGGAGGAGGCTCAAGAGCTTGAGCTGGTAGAGCTTCTCAAAACTTTTAAGCTAGCTCTCAGCTGGACGATTGCAGACATCAAGGGCCTGTCACCATCCTTGTGCACTCACCGCATACATCTCGAAGAAGACAACAAGACCATCCGGCAGCCTCAAAGGCGTTTGAACCCCCCGATGATGGAAGTAGTCAAGAAGGAGGTCCTGAAACTGCTCGATGCTGGGGTTATCTATCCCATCTCTGATTCCCCCTGGTCATCCCCATTCAGGTGGTCCCGAAGAAAATAGGTATCACCATCATTCCGGGTCCCGAGGGTCTGCCAATTCCCTCCTGAATCCATAATGGGTGGCGTGTATGCATAGACTACAGACGCTTGAATGAGGCCACCAGAAAAGATCATTTTCCATTGCCCTTTATTGATCAAATGCTTGAGCGCTTTGCTGGCAAGACGCATTATTGCTGTCTAGATGGGTATTCGGGCTTCCGCTAGATTCCAATAGCCCTTGAAGATTAGGAGAAGACCACTTTCACCTGCCCATTCGGGACCTTTGCTTACAGACGCACGCCCTTCGGGTTATGCAATGCTCCGGCTACATTCCAGAGGTGTATGGTCAGCATCTTTTCAGAATTTGTAGAAGAATGCATAGAGGTATACGTCATCTATTATGCTTCCAAATTGCTGGACCCCGCACAGCAAAATT
This sequence comes from Viola odorata, assembly GCA_963691705.1. Classification (NCBI taxonomy): domain Eukaryota; kingdom Viridiplantae; phylum Streptophyta; class Magnoliopsida; order Malpighiales; family Violaceae; genus Viola; species Viola odorata. The sequence continues at coordinate 63,268,016 of OY829538.1, read as the reverse complement.
ACACCACGACGGAGAAAGAGCTCTTGGCCATTGTCTATGCCCTTGATAAATTTTGGCAGTATCTCTTGGGTACTCAAGTGATAGTTTATTCAGATCATTCAGCTCTTCGATGTCTGTTCAAGAAGGCAGATGCAAAGCCTAGACTTATCCGCTAGATTCTCTTGCTCCAAGAGTTCAATCTAGCCATCAAAGATAAGAAGGGAATGGAAAATTGTGTTGCGGACCACTTGAGCAGGCTCCCGAATCAGGAAGATTACTCCCGAATAGCCATCCGAGAAAACTTTCCGGATGAATACTTATGCCTAGCCGAAGCAGCAAGATTCCCATGGTTCACGGACATAGCGAATTTTTGTGCCACCGGGGTCTACCCAGTCGAGGCCTCGAGCGCCGAGCAAAACCGAATCCGGAAGCAAGCGAAGTACTATGTATGGGACAGTCCCTACTTGTGGAAACACTGCTCGGATCAGATCATTAGGCGCTGTGTCACAATGGATGAGGTCTCGTCAATCCTCAAGTTCTGTCATTCGGCCACCGAAGGAGGTCATTTTACCGCAAAGAAGAGCGCGCTCAAGGTCTTGGAGGCTGGCCTATATTGGCCATCGATTTTCAAAGACAGTTATCTCTTTTACGCCACTTGCCCTCGATGCCAAGCTATGGGAAACATAGGGGCCCGAAATCAAATGCCCTTGACCAGCATCCTCTCGTGCGAGATCTTTGACATTTGGGGCATCGACTTCATGGGACCCTTCCCAAATTCGTTCGGGCACACATACATCCTACTGGCAGTAGATTATGTCTCCAAGTGGATTGAAGCCAAGGCCACTAAGACGGACGATTCAAGGGTAGTAGCTGATTTCCTTCGGACCCACATTTTCAACCGATTCGAGATCCCTCGAGCTCTCATCAGCGATCGGGGGACTTACTTCTGCAATCGAACGGTCTCCTCATTACTCAACAAGTATGGGGTGACCCATAGAGTATCTACGGCTTATCACCCCCAAACCAATGGGCAAGCCGAGGTCTCGAATCGGGAGATTAAGCTATTCTCGAAAAGACCGTCAACCAGTCAAGGAAAGATTGGAGTCTCAAACTAGGGGATGCGCTATAGGCCTACCGCACTGCATTCAAGACCCCGATCAGTATGACACCGTATTGGTTGGTCTATGGCAAGCCGTGTCTCCTCCCGGTCGAGATTGAGCACAAGGCATTTTGGGCAATCAAGAAGGTCAACATGGATCTGAACTTGGCAGGCAAGGACCGCTGTCTAAAGATTCAAGAGCTTGAAGAGCTTCGGGGGGGGGGGTGTCTATGAGAATTCGATGATTTATAAGGGCAAGACCAAAGCCCAACACGACAAGCACCTCATAGTCAAGACTGATAAGAGTCCGGGGGATACTGAGTAGGATCGGCCTGATCTGGGCTGGTCGGGAACACTGTACTGGGGTCTTCGTCACCTGCAAAGCGCCGGAGGGGGTCTCCGGCGTAAACACTCCGATGCCAAAGTCAGTGTGAGTAGTCAAAATGGCAGGGGTTCAGTACGCTGTCTTAGGCTTACCTCTTATCGGAGAAGGTGGGGGTATTTATAGGCAAAAGAAAGAGTGTACCGACAGGGGGTAGGAGTTATCCCTGGTTGGTGCCGCTGGGGTGGTAGATATCGCTGGGGTGACAAGGAGTGATGTCATACGGGGTGACGTCATACGGAGTGACGTCATGGATGACTTGGGATGGGATGCCGCCGTGCGGATGTCGCATGAGAGCCCCCCCGCTGATGTCAACCATCCTAGGGTCGGTCGCCAGGCTAAGGGCGGTAAGAACAGGGTCCCGCTTCCCTCGGCGGGTATGGTATGCTGGCCGGGTCACCCCGTGGGGTAGTGGAGATGCCGCTTCTGTGGTATCGATAGTTATCATATGCCCAACTGAAAACGAGCCCGAGCGTTTACCAAGGGCTATCGCCGCGTCTTCCGTCTTGCCTCTTCAGAGGTTTCTGCATTAATGAGGGCTCGACAGTCGATAAAGGTATATTTTCAGAGCACCTTTTTGCTGAGTCTATAAATAGGCCTTCCATTTTGCACTTGTTTTAATAACTCTCTCAACCTTCTTTACATCTCTCTTCGATTTTTTGCTCACTCCGAGGAAATTCTCTCGTTCGCATCCAGACGATTCGCCTATTAATTTCAGTCTTCTCTCTCTCAAGGTACTCTACTCGATCTCGCTTTGATTTTCCTTTGCTGTTTTTATCTATCATGCCTCACACGAGATCTCAATCTGGTTCTTTAGTTACCCCTAGGCCAATTTCTCGATATCCTGAGCTTGAAAACACCCCTAGCATCTTTACTTGCCCTACTGTCTTACTGCTTGAACTGGAAAGCAATAACATTACCTTCCCTCGTGATTATCGCCCCACTATTCCTTCTGACACTATGAGGCTTCATAGCCGGCTCTGGAAAACTCATATGATGCTTTATTTTAAAATGTTTCTATATGGGTTCCGCCTCCCAGTTCATGCATGCTAGAGCGTGTGCTGCGCGAGAACGGGCTTAACCCTGCGCAGATCACCCCTTCCTCATGGAGTTGCATCTACACCTTCCTTCGTGCTTGCGAGTTAAAAGATATTCTTGCTCCCTCTGTCGCTTTATTTCGCAAGTTCTTGACTCTGGTTTTTCGCGACGGCTTCATTATATTATTCCAAGGTGGGATGATGCCCTAGTGAGGCCTTTTTGGCAAAAATTTCGAGGGTTTGAGGAGAACGTCGAAGACTGGAAGAGCGGTTTCTTCGTTGTCGAATTACCCTCTCGCCTGTGGCGTCCTGACTTCAACCTAGAGGTAGTCGATTGGGTGAAGCCAGCGCCTCTGTCTAAGGAAGAGTTAGGTCTGGCCAACACTTTACTGGAGATGGAGTCCTCTTTCCAGATCTGAAACTTTGCTTTGTACATGCCTTTAACTGAGTGTACCATAGGTGAGCTCTTGAGCTTCGCCGCTGCCTTACTTACCCCTTGTTTACTAACATACCTTTTCGCAGGGGAGACTGTCGCTCGCCCGTTTTCCGAAGGTGACGCCTCTCACAAGGTTGTCGCGCCTTCCACGGCTACTCCCTCTACTTCCGCTGGGACACGAGCTGATCACCATATGCCCATAAAGAAAAGGGCTTTAGACGAGATTCTATCCAGGGAAAGCGGTTCCTCCCTCCGCACTTCCCGCTTCGTGGAGAACTAGTTGCCCAGTCAGAAGAAGAGGTTCGGGTCTGGTTCGCCAGCGACTGAGATAAAGATTTTCTCCTATGGAGTTGAGGACATGGAGGACATGGATACGGAACTGAGCCTCCGCCCGGCTTCCTCAGCTCAGCGGAAGAAACTAAGGGAAGCGAGCGAAGCTCAAGTAACAAGGATGGCCGCTCGATCTCCTCCTGCCAACACTATGGATACTGTTGCTTCCCAGCCTGCCGTTTCTCTTGACACCACTAAGGGGAATGCCGCTTCACAGGGTGGCACTTCCTCGACTCTAGGGTTGGCTACCTCCAACAAGACTTCCCCTGCCAGGTGATGCCGCCACCATCTACTGCAGATTCCGCTCCTGTCATGGAACCTCCACACTCGCCCATTGGCCCTTGTATTCCTGACGTGCCACCATCAGTCCCAAGTGGCCCTGGTTCTTCTCACTCTCCCCCGAAGTCCCCTTGTCCGTTTTTCCTTACTTCAATTCGAGACGTTGGGGGCTCAGGCGGTATCTCCGCCCCTTCCTTTGTTGCTGATCTTTCCTCTATCAGACCCCTTGTCGCAAGATCAGCCCACGGCTATCTTGGCCTGCGAAATGTTTCACGCCTCCGAGGACAAAAGTAGGCTACTGTAGCTTCCTCCTGAGGTTCAGTATGTGCGCGTCATGAACAACTGCCTTACTGCCTTTTGACAACTTCATTACTTCATCAAGACCCGCGGTACACAAGCTCAAAACTCGGATGCCCTAGCAAAGGTAGAGGAGTTGTCGCGACTCCACAAATGCGCTCAAGCCGAACTGCGCGAGTGCCGCGCTGACCTTACTCGGGAAAGGTCTAAAGGCAAAGCCCAGGTTGAAGCTTTGGAGGCTGAGCTGGTGGCTATAAAAAAAAAAAGAACACTTTCCTTCTTGAGGAGATATCATCCCGCGATGCTGACCTGACAAAGGCTTCCACGAAGGTGGCCTGGTGGAAGAAGAAGACTGAACAAGCCTTTATCACTGGGGTCACAGATCAGCGCCGCGGTGGGGCCGCTGATCCCGCTGAGGTCGCTAGGTAGGCCTCCGCGAGGATGAAAGAGATTGATGAGAGCCAAGAGGGCTTCCTCTCCTCTGAAGAGGAGTAGTAAGTCCATGCCTGGGGAGGGCCCATTTGATGCAGCTTGATTAGGGGTGTCGCTTCTTTACTTACTCCCTTGTTGTATTATTTTTCCCATTTGGACTTTGACGTCGCCTCCTTGCTTGTAATAATCAAATCTTGTAATCTTGACCAAATAATACGTGCTTCTTAATGATGTTGCCCTTTATCACTTGCCGCTTGACTACTTTTTTCTTCGCACTTCACCTCTTGGGTGCCGTGTCATTGCAACTTGCCGCTTCTTTTCACTGGGTTTGACTGCCCCCTTTTTCAGAGCATTTAATGCTCTGACTCCTTTTACTTGGTACGGAAGAGACAGTCATGATGATATGAGCTCACGTGTCCTCAAAGGGGAGCGCTAGGGGAATAGCGGGCTGAACATGTCTTTTCGCTCCTCAGGGATTGTACCCGCTTCCCGCGCCTCTTTCCCTTGACACGTCACGCACCACGATCGCTTGACCCATCGTTCCCTTTAATCCTTAGGGTTATAAAAACCCTCACGTGCTCTCTTCTTACCCTTTGTTACCTTTCTCCTTGGAAAACGAAGAAAAGAAAAGAAAACACAATTCCTTTTCTTCCTCCTAGGGTCCGCCGCCACCCAGGTGCTTCGATCTTCCTCTCACAAAAGGTACCTTCCTATCTATCCTTCGTTTAACCTTGCCCATGGCTCGCAACCGCCGTTATTCCCGCTCTGCTGGGGAGGGGGATATTGATTCTACCATTTCCACCATTGCTTCCACCGCCGTCCTTCGACGGCGCCTGCGAAGTTACAATGCCACTCTCGACCAGTTGGAGGGGTATTCTACTGAAGTTGCCCCAAGGTCGCTTCTCCTTAATAGCGAATTATCTGGCAACCGTAGGGTTCTTTATGCTAAAATGTTTCATTATGGTTTTCGGCTGCCTCTAGATCCTTTAATTGCCGAGTTACTCTCCGAATTCGATTTAAATGCTGCCCAGTTGAGTCCAAATGCCTATTGTGGCATTTATGCTTTTATAGCCCTTTGTAGATATGTAGGAAATGAATCTCCTTCTTTGTTGTTGCTGCGCTCCCTTTTTCAATTATACCACCATAACAACGACATCATAGCGATATCACCTCGCTATGATGTTGAAGCCCTAAACCCCTTTACCTGGAAGCTGTTATTCCTTGAATCTTCTATTGACGCTTGGAAAAAAGGATTCTTCATCATCAATCTGCCCCAGCCTTTGTGGCGGAGCGGGTTTAATCTAGTCATCAGAGATGTTGTCTGGGGTGGCAAGCCAGAGTTAGGACCAGTTGACCAAGGCTGGCTGAACAAGCTACTCAACCTGTCGGGGATTCCTGGTGTTCGCACTCGCGAACTCTCGTGCCGGGGCGACATCCGGGATTGCATTCAAAGTGAGTGCCATCCCCTCACTCGCTGCTTCCTGTCAGTACTAACTCTAACGTTCTTTTCTTATTTCTATAGATCCTCCTGCCAGGTGGAAGCCTGAGTGCATCAAGAAAAGAGAGAGAAGAGCTCAGCAGAAGAAAGAAAAGGAGGCTCTTTCAGCCGTCTCGACCGGTGCCGCTACTGACGCCACACACGCGTCCACTTCTGCGCCTGAGTCCTCTTCTCTTCCTCGAGCGGAGGCTACTGCCACATCAACTATTGAGCCAATTTCCTCCCCCAGCACTGTTCCTACTCGAGCGTTGTCTTCTCGTCTTCCCCTTGCTAAAAAAAAGAAGAGAACTCTCCGCCTTCGCGTTATCCCTCCTACCCGTCCTCCTGCTCAGGTGGTTTTACAGACTTTTCCCCGTCTATTTGTTTCGTTCATTTCTTAGTTCCCCTTTTTCTTTCGCGCGTAGGATACCACTGTTGTTGCCTCCTCTGCTACTCCTTCACGCGACGGCATGGACTTGTCAAACATTCTTGGCCCCAGGCGACCGCGTCCCAACGAAAACACCCCTTCCGTGGGTGACTTTGATGCTGGTCAGGAAGGGCAGGGCGGCGTCACCAGTACCGGCCCCTTGGTGGGTGATAAAGGTTCTGGTCTGCCAGGGAACGGGGCTACCTCTGCACCGCTTCACTCTTCTTTTGCCGCGTCATCTCCTCCTCCTAGCAACCCCTTGGGCTTTCTGAAGGATCTCGTAGAGGAGGACTTTCCATCCCTACAGACCGGCGGTTTCAATATTGACGCTGGACCATCTAATCGCTCCCCTCCGTCCCCTCCTGATGTCTTCTTCGTTCCTACTGCTGTTCGATCGATCTCTCCTTCTCTTCCCCCATGGACACTCCGCGCATGGTGGCTGACCTAAGCACTATACTCTCTAGCGGAGCCGCCACACATCAGGTTGATTTAAGCAACATTCGCCAGCGCGGGTTCCCAGCATTGGGAGGCGACAGCTCCCTAGCGACATCTGCCTATCTGGCAGGGTACCTATTGTCGGTTGAGGAGGAGGAGCAGGCCTTTCTCTCCGCTGCCGACGGTGAGCAACTGCAGTGGATAAGGACCCAACTGTTCTCTAGCTTTCAGGATTTTCATTACTGGTCCAGGAATGTAACGAGACGAATGAGCTCTCTCCACTCTTCCTCCCAGGAATGGCGCAACGCTAATCACCAGCTCTCGAAAGAAGTCAACAAGTACCAAGGGGAACTTGATAAAACTCAGGAAGAGCTGAGGAAGTGTGTTGAAGAGCGACAAAGTGCGGTAGCCTGTTTAGCAGTTGCGAGAAAGGAGCTGGAAGAGGCCAGAGGACGCGAGGCCACAAGGGAGGCCGCCCTTCAAGCGGAGCAGGGCAAGAATGCGCGCTTATGGAAGAAACGTCAAACAAATGTAAATGGTTTCTGGAACAAACTGCGGGCCTCATGGCCGACTGCTTCATTGAGCGTCATGGCCGCAATCAGTTCGACGCTGACGCCATCATCCGCCTCTTCAAGCAGAAATCTGGGTTCCTTACGGAAGAGGGCTATCGCCAAGCGAAGAGGCCACGGCATGACGAGGGGGACGGCAGCTTGCCCAGGCCGTAAATGTTACTTCTCTTTTTTGTCCATCGAGCGCCCTCACTTCTTTGATCTTTTTGTGTTTGCGGGGCCTTTTGCTTAAACAAGCCTCCCCTCTTGTATAAACAATTTGCACAATTTGCCGTCATTTTTCTTTATCAATGATCTTTCTCAATTTTGCTTTTGCCAGCTCTTCTTTTAAAACTTATTACCACCATTGTACTGATGTTGCCTGCGCCTTCGAACCTCCATTGCGGAGTCGCCACACGCGATGTCTTCCCGCGTTTCTCTTCGCGCAATAGGGTAGACCTGATCTTCACCATCATCTCGTACCGTGTTTAAGACAACGGGATCTCCCCTTTGGACGCTCTGCCTTTCGCGACACCATTATTTTCTCGAGTGCTTCATTACTTTCATGCTTCATTAAATTTTCTGCACACTTTTACTTGTAACTTTCGTTAGTAACGACGTATTCCCAAAAAGTCTTAGTTACCTTGGGTCATTGCCGCACGTGCTCCCTATTCACTTAGCGCAATCCCTCCGAGATGTCGCTTGTGCCGATTTTTCTGCACATTTTCACTTATCATTTTCATTAGTAGCGACATCTGTTAAAATATTTTGATTACCTTGGGGTGTGGTCGCGTATTTTCCCCACTCACTTGGCGCGATCTCCCCCGATGTCGCTCGTGTCAAGTACTCATCCAGCCAAACTTCACCGGGTTTGTCCCTTCCGGTTACTAGCTGGGGTACCATGACTTCTCGCATTTCTTCAATCGGCCGGGAAGTGCCACCTCTCAGTGCGCCGCCTGATCAGGGCTAGCCATCACGAGGATAGGACTTTTCACTTCCTCAGCGTTGTCCTCACACCTCGGAACGTGCCCCTTCTTAACGAGGTGCCTATGTTAGCGCTACCATCGTAAGGATAGGATTTTCACTTGCGAGGTGGAGTTTTTATCTTCCCTAGGGTCGTGCCTCACTTAATGATCATCCGCCTATGTAAGCACGGGCTGTCACAAGGATAGGACTTTACACCCCCAGGGGAGTCGGGGCGTGCCCTCTCTGGGTTTCCCCAGGATAGGATTTTTCACTCCCGACAGTGCTGGAGCGTGTCTCATCTTAGCGAGCTGCCTGATCAAGGCCGGCCTCACAAGGCCAGAATTTTTCACTTCCAGCACCATATATTTCTAGGATCACCGGGGTGTGCCTCGTCTTGACGACCCATCTGTATTAGCCCATTCTGCCCCAAGGCTAGGACTTTTCACCCCCGACATCCTCCTTTCCTTGTTATCTGCACATCACACAAACAACCAACAAGGAACAAGAAGTATTTCCATAACAATTGTTAGACCATGCCCAACGGCATGTCGAATTCATAATTTCAAAAGACCATGCCCAACGGCATGTCCAATTCATAATTTCAATTTCTAGACCATGCCCAACGGCATGTCGAATTCATAATTTCAAAAGACCATGCCCAACGGCATGTCCAATTCATAATTTCAAAAGACCATGCCCTTGCATGTCGAATTCATAATTTCTAGACCATGCCCAACGGCATGTCAAATTCATAATTTCAAAAGACCATGCCCAACGGCATGTCAAATTCATAATTTCAAAAGACCATGCCCAACGGCATGTCGAATTCATAATTTCAAAAGACCATGCCCAACGGCATGTCAAATTCATAATTTCAAAAGACCATGCCCAACGGCATGTCGAATTCATAATTTCTAGACCATGCCCAACGGCATGTCAAATTCATAATTTCAAAAGATCATGCCCAACGGCATGTCGAATTCATAATTTCTAGACCATGCCCAACGGCATGTCAGGTTCTAGCATGATATAATTTCAATCGAGCAATATTCCAAGAGTTAGGTAAGGGAGTACCGTCAAGCGTTCCGAGGTGATACGCCCCCTTTTCGATAACACGAGTGACGCGTTATGGGCCTTCCCAGCTTGAGCTAAGTTTCCACATTCGTTGACCCGCCGCTCGCTTGTCCCTGAGCACCAGGTCACCTGCCTTGAGCAGCCGCTCCTTAACATGTCTGTTGTGATATCGCGCCATTCTTCTTTTGTAGTGCATTGTTTCCAAGAAAGCTTCCTCGTGCATCTCAGGCAGCATATCAAGGTTAGCTCGTAACCTCTCCTCGCTTAGTTCCTCCTTGAAGTATTCCACCCTTAAGCTTAGGGTGCCAATTTCAACGGGCGCTACCGCTTCAGTACCAAAAGCCATCGCAAAGGGCGTTTCCCCCGTACTAGTTTTGACGGTCATGCGGTAAGCCCACATTACATAGGGTATCTCGTCTGGCCACTTCTTTTTCGACCCCTCAAGATTTTTCTTAATGCCGCTTAGGATGCTTCGGTTGGTTACCTCCGCCTGGCCGTTAGTCTGGGGATGCGCCACAGAGGAAAACCTCTGTTCGATCTGGAACTCTTCACATTGCTCTTTGAAAAAGCGGCTGGTAAACTGTGCCCCGTTGTCGCTGACTAGCACGCGAGGCACCCCGAAACGCATGATAACTTGGTGCTTAAAGAAGTGCCATACCTTCTCCGTCGTAATATTGGCTACCGCTTCCGCTTCTGCCCATTTGGTGAAGTAGTCCACTGCCACAATTACAAATTTCAGTTGGGACCTCGCCTTAGGAAAAGGACCCAAAATGTCGATTCCCCACTTGGCAAAAGGACAAGGTGCCACGTTCTGAGATATTTCAGTGGTGGGTCGTCGAGGGATTTTGGCAAATTCTTGACACTTATGGCATGATTGCACAAAGTTGTTACAATCCCTGCGAATGGTGGGCCAGTAGAATCCTGACCGGAATACTTGCGCGGCCATGGTACCACCTGACACGTGCATGCCGTAGATCCCTTCATGGATCTCACGCAAGGTATGGAAGCCTTCTTGCTCCGTTATACATTTTGCGGCTGGGTGCGAGAAACTTCTCCAAATTAATTCCCCGTCGTAATAAGTGCACCTTGCCGCTTGCTTTAGTACTTTTTTCTTCTCTGCACTGTCGCTTGGCAACTCGTCATGCTTCAAAAATTTTATCACAGGGACCCTCCAATCCTTTTCAATCTCCTCCACACATAGCAATAGTTATTCCTCCATGAAGGACGGTAATGACCTTTCCTCATAGTACACGCCTTCTGGTATAACAGCCTCCTGATTGGCTGCCGCTTTGGCGAGATTATCCGCCTCGGTATTGGCCTCCCACGGAATGTGTTCAAAAGTGACACACACGCCGCTTTGTTCAATTTCTGCCAACTCTCTTTTCACTTTTGAGAGATATCGCGCCATGATCGGTTCTCGGGCTTGGGAATGCCCCAAGACTTGATCAATTATCAACTTGGAGTCCCCCCGCATTTTCAACCGTGGGGCTCCTGCTACCAGGTCGTTCTCCGCCTTGGTGAAGAGATTTCTTCCTACTCTAAGCCCCGCCAATAACGCTTCATATTCTGCTGCGTTGTTGGACAATGGTTGTAGGATTCTAATGGTGTGCCGCACCTGCACGTCGTGTGGCCCGATCATGTATATGCCAGCTCCTGCCAGCTCTTGATTTTTTGCGCCATCCACATAGATAACCCATAAGTCCGCTGGGGCTTCCGAGGGTAGGATCTTTGCGTCACTTTCTTCCTTCTCGAGCGGCTCCAACGCCTTGTTCCCAGTAAAAGTACACTCGGCAATAAAATCTGCCAAAACCTGAGCTTTTACGGATGGCCGAGCTTTGTACTGTAATCCATACTGCTCCAGCTCAATTGACCAAATCAACATCCTCCCCGAGGATTCTGGTTTCCTAAAAATCCTTCTCAAAGGCTGATCCGTAAGCACGATGACTGGATGGGCCTGAAAGTATCTGCCCATCTTTCTTGTGGACTGTATCAGGGCGAATGCTACCTTCTCAATGTGAGTGTATCGCACCTCGGCATCTTTCAACACATGACTAACAAAGAAAACGGGTCGGTGGGCGTGATTATTCTCCCGGACCAAAACGGCACTGACCACTACATCCGTGATGCCGAGGTATAAGAATAGAGTGTCGCCCGGTTCCGGTCGTGTTAGCACCAAGTCGGATGACAAGTAAGTTTTCAAACCCACGAACGCCTCTTCGCACTCTTGTGTCCATCCGAAAGGAGCTTTCTTGCGTATGACTTTAAAGAACGGCAAGCACTTCTTGCCCTGCTTAGAGATGAACCGTCCTAGAGCAATGACGTGTCCTGTTAACCTCTAAACTTCCTGGAGGGTTCGCGGCGATACCATATCATGGATAACCTTAATCTTTGACGGGTTCGGCTGGATGCCCTTTTGACTTACCACATAGCCCAAAAATTTCCCCGTTTGAAATGCAAACGCGCACTTGCGAGGGTTCAATTTTATCTGGTACTTCCTCAATGTGTCAAACACTTCCTGCAAATCGGCCAGATGGTCGCTGAAACTTCTGCTCTTGACCAATACATCATCTACGTATGCTTCTACATTTTTCCTGATTTGCTTCTCGAACACTTTGTTGGCCATACGCTGGAAAGTTGTCCCCGCATTCTTTAAACCAAACGGCATTGCCGTGTAGCAATAGGTGGTCTTCGGAGTTATAAATGTCGTCTTTTCCTCATCTTCCTTGGCCATAGGAATTTGGTGGTATCCAGAATTGGCGTCCAAGGATCTCAAATACGCGTACCCTGCCGCTTGATCGACCAACTGATCAATCCGGGGAAGCGGATAACAGTCCTTAGGACAAGCGTCATTCAAGTTAGTGAAATCAATGCACATGCGCCAGTCTCCGCTGGGCTTGCGGACTAGGACGGGGTTGGCCAGCCAAGTGGGGTATTGAACTTCTCGGATGAATCCTGCATCTACCAGTTTCGCTACCTCCTTATCAATCACCACCGCCTTTTCCACGGAGAATGCTCACCGCTTCTGTTGAACTGGTGTGGCGTGCGGGTCAACGTTGAGTCGATGCTCAGCCACTTCCCTGGACACGCCAAGCATGTCCACCGGTTTCCACGCGAACTCTCCTTTGCACTTGTTCAATAGCCGGGCTAATTGTGCGCTGTCCTCAGGGGTCAACTTTTCACTGGCCTGGAAACTCGCCTCACCATTGCCCTGGACAGGTATGGGTACCATCGCGTCCACTGGCTGGGTTCGCCTTTCATCCCTTTGCTCATAGGGATCCGCTGCCACACACACATATTGATCACAACTTTTTTGAATCATGAGTGAATAACACTCGACAGCTAGCTTTTGGTCACCCTTGATCGATACTACTCCTTCCCAAGAGGGGTATTTCATCCTGAGATGTTTCTGAGATACCACCGCCCCAAAGCGATTGAGGAATGACCGCCCTAGAATGACATTATACGGTAGGATAAGATCCACAACCAAGAACATCAACTCTTCTGATCGTTTGGACACGTCTTCTCTGAAATACACAGGCAACGCTGTGATTCCAATTACAGGTATAAGGATGCCGTCCACCCCAATAATTGGTTTCTTGCAAGGTGCCAGTTCACCGGCAGGGCATTTCATGAGATTATATGCTTCCAACGAAAATAAGTTTACCGCACTGCCGTTATCAATTAGGGTCCTTCGTACCCCATAGCTCCCAATAACCGGTGTGACTACTAGTGCTTCATTATGAGGGAAGACAACGCCCTTCTCATCTTCTTCCGAAAAAGATATTGCCATTCTGTCCAGTGCATCAATCGCTCCTTTTTTTACAGGCTGGCCTTCCCGTTTCCGCTTCTCTCCTGACATGAGTGGTGCTGGAGTAATCTCGTCCAGGAATGACGCGCCACCAGCGATAATGTTGATGATGGGAATGTCCTCATCATGCATCATTAGTGCTTCTTTCCCCCTCCTGCCAGAAGTCCCGCTGCTCCCAGGGGGAGGAGGCAATTGATGGTCGCCTGACACCCCGTGCGGGGGGTCGCTCCTGGTTTCTTCTCTCATTCGAGTAGCGAATTCTCCAAGATAGCCTTCTTCCAACAGACGCTTTATTGCTAACTTCAATTCCCTACATGCTTCTGTTGAATGCCCCTTGACCTTATGGAATTTGCAAAAGGCATTTTCCCTTCCTCCCATGACCACCCCTAGCTTCACAGGGGCTGGGTAACGGATTGGTAGGTTCCGCTGCTGAATAATGGCCAAGATTTCCGCTCGGGGGAGTGTAAGGGGAGGAAGGTCGGGATCGTACATTCGACCCTTAGGGGGATCCGCCTGTCGCTGAACGTTCAGACCGCCGCCTCTCCCTCTAGAGAAATTACCCTTCTAGCGATTCGATGCCTTAGGGATGTAATCCTTCCGTTGTGTGTATTCCTCACCTAGACGGATATCGTGGGTCATACCGGCTTGAACCGCGGGAGCAGGAGGGGCGTTCTGGGGCATATCCCTTATTCTGTTCCTATATTCCTCTTCTTCCATTCTCGCGTAATTGTGAGCCTTCAATCTTAATGCATCTAAGGTCGTTGGGGGGTCCACCATCAGCGTATCTCTCAGCTTCCCATATCCACAATTCCGCTTCAAAGCTTCTATAGCAAAATCAATAGTAATACCGGGTGTTAACGACATTTCCATGTCAAAGCGACCAAGATAGCTATTTAGAGACTCTTCTGGTTTTCTACATATATCAAACAAGGCTGCAGCGGACTTCCGAATAGGGATAGCTGTGCTGAAGCGACTCTTAAACTTGGCCTCCAGTTGCGGAAAATTATCAATTGATCGAGCGGGAAGTCCTTCAAACCAGAGGCGAGCTACTCCTGACAATGTCATAACAAATATTTGACATAACGTCGCGTCGTTATACGTTTGAAACTGGACGAAATCCTTCACCTTATTAAGATGAGAAATGGGGTCTTTGGTGTCGTCATATGATTCCGTGGGGAGCTTAACATGTCGGCTGACCCTGTGGTGCCTTACACGGTGAGTGAAAGGATGACCAGCGGTGTCATCCAAGATCTCACGATCATGTTAAGGAGGAGACATGTCCAGGTGTCGCTTGCGCCCTCGAGGCTCTGGGGTACGATGCTGCCTGGGAGACCGGCTACGGCTCCTAGGCAAACGGGTTGGACGTCTCCTACTGCTTGATCTTTCACTCCGCTCCATGGATACCTCTCTACCGGCTCCCTCTCTCCTGCCGTCCCAACGCTCTCTGTGCTCCTCTGGCGGTCGCTCTACTTGAGAGACAGGAATCCGCGGTATGTAAGGCTCCTTCAGTCTGTCTGCCAGTCGCGCAAAGCTGAACGGCATACTTATCGCTGGTGAGGTCAGAGGGACACTCGCTTAGCGTCGAGGCGATACTGGTCGATCGGTGACAATGGACGGAGTGAAAATAACTCGAGAAGACACACTTGATGTCGCGATGCTAGAAGTGGGGCGCCTGCAGCCATCCCAATCAAGTAATCCAAGTGGGCACGAAGAGCTAACATCGAGCTTACCGATGGAGTAGTAGGGCCATCCATCCTAGAACTCACAGGCGGAGGGGCGGAGTGACTGGATCCGCCCACATAAGAAAATGGGGCGCCCGTTGAAGAAATAAGGGAACCCATTTGCAGAAACGGGGTACCCGCTTGAGAAAACGGGATGACCATTTCTGAAAATGATGTGCCAGCTGTCAGTCCGAAGAGAAAGTCTATCTGCGCAGAGGAAGTTTCACGTGATGTGACAAATATACTAGACGAAGACGTGGAAAAAAGTTCCCTAAGCGCGTGAACACCACGAGTATGAGGGGGTGTGGATTCTGAATCTGAAGCCATGATCCTTCGACTCTCAGGAAGAACAGAGCTTGGTTACTAAGGAAAACTCACTTAATTAACCAAGGCTCTCAATGAAAGCACCATTTGATAAGAGTCCGGGGGATACTAAGCAGGATCGGCCTGATCTGGGCTGGTCGGGAACACTGTACTGGGGTCTTCGTCACCTGCAAAGCGCCGGAGGGGGTCTCCGGCGTAAACACTCCGATGCCAAAGTCAGTGTGAGTAGTCAAAATGGCAGGGGTTCAGTACGCTGTCTTAGGCTTACCTCTTATCGGAGAAGGAGAAGCCACTTTATATGATCCTAGCCTCGGATGTGAGGGTCGGATAATATTCAACCAAAGGAGGATCTAGCCAAGAGTTTGACTCACAAAATTAACAAGAAAACAGTCACAAATATGGATGAAAACGGAGGGAGACACGCAGCGGAAATAAGAACAACTTGCAGAACAAGGAGAGGAGACAAGTACCCGAAGTTGAAAGCTGGAAAGAATGAGGGATGATCACTTGAACAACGATTGTTTGAACTTTGAGATATGCTTGTTGAATCCTTGAACACACGGGTAGGATGCTCTCACACTCAACAATCACAAAACCGTCCAAATATTGGACACTCAACACTCAATTAATCGCTCACAATTTGGTAGTAACAACGGATTACACATAGATGGAAAATTATTCTTTTAGCGTGGATCAAACCAAGGGATTTCCGAACCTAGGTAGGAGCCAACAGAGCTCCGGATGAATAAGAAGGAGTTAAACTCAACTTAACAATTATTCATCAATTCAAAGCTGTCTAACAAATGAAAGAAATAAGCTATTTATAGTTCGGACAAAAGATGGGCTTGAAAAGCCCAAAAAGCCACTTTCTCGGGAGGCAAAATGCTATAGCGTTTTCACCATAACGCTATAGCGTTTTGACCAAAACGCTATGGTGTTTTGAAGAGCCGATTTCGCGCGCTAACATGTCGACAAGCATAACTTTTGATCCAACCGTCCGATTGGGCTGAAACTTGTCCCAAACGATAGCTAAGATCTTGAAGTTTCCGTCAAGCCTTTGTTCTCTCAAATCGGACTCCATTTTCTTGTCCATCGGATCATAATGATTGGTCCTTTCGGATGGAGTATTTATTGACGAGCCTTGTTGCGAGTTGAGGAAGTTCGGCTTTGCTGGAGGCCTTGGAGTGGTGCGCGTGTCCTTGTGAATTCCTAGGGCTAGACGTGCCTCGACATCATGGCTTGCTCAGCCATCTTGGGAGTTCGGTGCGTCGAGGCCTAGGTATGGTGATAATTTGGCACTTGGTCCTCGTCCTTGGGCATGATTTACGCTCATTTGCAAGGCTCGGCTGCCCGTGACCGATCCTCTTGTCAATGTGTCAAGTTGTTCTCTTTTGACGGGGGCTAGGATCGCATCACTGTCCTTGGGTCTGCGCGTCCTCTCCCAGCACGCCACGTGGCGGACGAGGACCAAGGAAATCAGATTACCTTTACTTCCCCCACCTTTGCATATCCTCAATCCCACTACCCCACGCCACCTAACCGTCCGTTAACCATCTGTCATCCAACCAAAACCCTCTCATCTCTCTTTCCATCAAATCAGCACACATATTCTTTTCTTTTCTTTTCAAACAAAACAAATTAATTCCAACTCTTTCTTCCCTCACTATGGCCAAAACAAACATAAACCTAAACAAACCTACCACATCCCACTCCTCCACCCCTCACTCCACAACATCTCAGCCACCAAACACCACCGCCGACCAGTCACCACCACGCCACAAGCCCGTTCATCTTCCATCTCCTCCTCCATCACCCACCACTTCTGATCTTTTCGGGTCAGATTCAGAGGACACCCTAGACCTATACGACCTCAACACCTTTGAAGTCCACTCCTCCAAAGCTACCATGACCAGATCCGGCAAAGTAACTCGCATTCCTCCAACCACCGCCGCCGGCAATAAGAAAAGGAAGACCACCAAGTCTCCAGCGGGGCAGAAAGAGGAGGAGCAGCCCCCGAAGATACCCATCAATGATATCCCCTTAGAGGTCGAGCCGCTTGCTCGCGGCTGGCCGGAATCTGAAAACGAGGAAGCAGCCGGCAGCGAGACCAGCTCCAACCTCCGGGAGGCTAGGAGAGTCGAGCAAGGGAACGACGAAGCGTTTCCCTGGGATCCAGAGGGACAATCTGAGGATGTAGAAAGTCCAGAAGTTGAGATTGCAGAAGAAGAGGAGAAGGTTGACGAGGGGAAGGAAAAGCCACCCATTCAAGACCCCGAGCAATACGCTCAAGGGCCCGAAGAGCCAGGCGTGGACGTCGAGGAAGAAGTGGTAGATATTGCCCCACCCACACGATCCAGCCCTAGCCCGAAAAAGAAGAAGGGCAAAGCCCCAGCTAAATCAGCTTCCAAAACGTCGGCCAAAGCGGCGAAGGTCCCACCTAAAGCCCCGGCCTCCAAAAAGAGGAAGACCCCAGCAACTACCAAGGGCAAGGCCAAAGAAGCAAAGACACCCTGGAAGGCCCAGAAAGCTCAATCTGAAGACGCCCTTGAGGCTCCCTCCCCTGCTTCCGCTTCGGGACCCCGAACCAACCACCTGGTAACAGCTGACCTTAGCACTTTCAATGAGCTATTCATTTTTAATGATAAACCGTCCATAGACATGGTTAATCTGCTGAATAACAAGGGAATAACCCAATGTGCTAAGTTAGATATGGACTTGTATGATAAAATGGGTGTTGGGTCCCGAATCCGGGAGTTGGTTAAGGGGATAGGTTGGGAGAGTTTGTTTTTCATGGATCAACCCACTTATTTGAAACTCAACCTTGAGTTCTTTACTAGCTTCTGGTATAAACCTGATGATAACAATATCCCTAACAACAAAGGGCATTTTCGTCCTATATACCATGGAAGGAAGAAAAAGCTGCTCTTACCGCCCCGGTAGCGTCAAGGCTATCGCCTCCTTATATGTAACTGGCGCTGGGATGGTCGACACCAGCGAGGGGGTCCCACACGTCACTTCATCATGACACAGGGCGTTACCCCATCCCAGGCCTGACCAGGCATCCTGTGAGAAGCATAGGTGTTGCCTTGCCTAGGTAACGCTAACCTCCATACATATAGCTGGCGCGACGATAGCACACTCCATCAACGGGGAACTCTAACCCCCTCTGACGGGCGCGTTAGCCCCTTGTGACCATGATCACTCATAAATGCTCCATTTTGCCTATAAATACCTCCGCCACCAAGGAGGGAGGTAAGCCTAAGATTGCTAGCCAAAGTGCTGTTATTTCACACAATCATTACTGACTTAAGCATCGGAGTGTTTACGCTGGAGACCCCCTCCGGCGCTATGCAGGTACATCGGACATCAGGGACAGTCGACCTCAAGGTTCATAATCCTTCACTATCCTACAGCGAACAGATCGAATCTTATCAAATTGGTGCTTTCATTGAGAGCTTTGGTCCTATTAAGTGAGCATCCTTAATAGCCAAGCTCTGCTCCCTTAAAAATCCGGAGGATTATGGAGTCCGGCTCAGATCCCGCACTGTCCCAGTCTTCCAGCCTCCCATATGAGACCTGTAGGCGACTTTTCGCTTTCGCCACCTCTGATGTCGGCACAACAGTGCAAGAAATCCCACCAGCCATGTCAGATCCCTCTTCCGAACAACTAGCGAGAACATTGGCATCCCAGGCATGTACTCCTCTATCTCAAACACCAGGACCCAGTCACTCTCTTCTCCATGTGAGGGCACCCGCAGTAGACAGCGCGGGCAATCCTCTTGTGAATTCGATATCGGCTCTTCGTGCCCAGATAGATCAGTTGACAGAGTTGGCTGCAGGATTTACGCCTCATGTCTCAGGGCCTAGTGTGCCTTCTCATGTGATTTTTACTCCATCCATCGTTGCTGACCGGCCACTGTCACCCCGACAATCTAGAGGTTTTACGCTATCCCTCCCTTTGACATCAGCCCCTGTCGGAGTCATGCAACTCGCGCCTAGACATATCGAACCATCCGAGCAGCATAGGAGGAGAGCTCCAGTTCTTGAAGGGGAGCGATGGGACGGCGAATATAAAGATCATTGGGATAACAGGCGAGAGGAGATGTTCAGGGATCCATCTCCAGGCACAGCGAGAGATCGAGTAGCAGAAGGCACCGAACCCGAACACCAAGGAGTCGTAGCCGATCTCCCAGGCAGCATCGTGAGTATGATTTTCGAGCCCAAAGGCAGTTAGACGAACCCGCTCTCCTTCGTTAACCGCAGGGAATTCCTGATGATAATAGCGATCATCCATTCAGCCACCGTGTCAGACACCACCGGGTCAACAGGCATGTGAAACTCCCTACGGAATCGTATGATGCCACAAAGAACCCTATTTCGTATCTTAACAAGGTGAAAGATTTTGTACAATTCCAGACTCACAGTGATGCGGTGCTATGTCAAATCTTTGTAATAACGCTATCTGGCGTAGCACGCCTTTGGTTCGAGGGACTTCCGGCAGGTTCTATTGACAACTTTTCCCAATTAGAAGCCAAATTTCGGAGCCGATTTAGCACCGTTGTTCCTATTAGGAAGTCTGCGGCAGCACTATTCGATGTTCATCGAAAACCACAAGAATCTTTGAAGGACTTTTTGAGTCATTTTGACCTAGAGATGTCACTAACGCCGGGTGTCACCATTGATTTTGTTATCGAAGCTTTGAAGCGTAACTGCCGTTACGGAAAGCTACGAGATACCTTGATGGTAGATCCGCCATCAACGCTAGATGCGTTAAGGCTAAAAGCCCACAATTATGCAAGAATGGAGGAAGAAGAAAATAGTGAGCGAACTCAGAGTATACCTCAAGACACGCATCCGGCACCTAACGTCCACATTAGCGCAACCCCTGACACACAGCCAACTGATGACTATGGACAGCGAAAAGATCACATCCCCAGGGCCTCAAATCGGCAAAGAGGTAGCTTTTCGAGAGGAAGATTCGAGAATCCCCCTATGGGGAGGCAAACCGATCCGCCTAAAGGGAGAATATACGATCCTGATCTCCCATCCCTCATACTCCCAAGGGCAGAAATTTTAGCGATAGTTCAGCAGCGAAACCTGCCTATCCGTTACCCCGCTCCTGTGAAGCCAGGAGTGATTATGGGAGGAAGAGAAAATGCATTCTGCAAGTTCCATAAAGTTAAAGGGCACTCTACGGACGTGTGCTGAGAATTGAAATTGGCAATAGAATGCTTAGTCGAGGAGGGCTACCTCGGGGAATTTTCCACTAAAATAAGGGAGGAGGTCAGGAACAATCTAGTAGACAAGGCGACCGGTGATAGGCAAGCGCCCTCTTACGCCACGGGAGCCAACGCTATCCCTATTGGTAGGAATAAGGAATCGTTTGTGGTTAACGAAGGGGACGTTCCCATAATCAATATCATAGCAGGAGGCACTCCATATTCCGAAGAACCCACAGTGTCAGCACCTGCAGCTGGCGACAAGCGAAAAAGAGAAAACGTGTTAGCCAAGAGCGAAGCGATAAGCCCGTTAGACCGGATGGTGCTGTCGTTCTCCAAAAAGGACGAGAAAGGCGTTGTCTATCCACACAACGATGCGCTAGTAGTCACACCCGTCATCGGCAATCATGAAGTTAGGAGAACCCTTGTCGATAATGGGAGCGCGGTCAACCTGTTCTCGCTCGAAGCCTATAACTTGATGAAACATTCCGACAGTGAGTTAACGCCTTGTAAGAAGCCAATAGTCGGGGTAGACGGAGTCCCAATCCCGGTGGTAGGAGTTACAACGCTACCAGTATACTTTAGAGAGGATACTTCCAAACGATCGGAAGAATTGCTGTTCCTGGTTGTAGATTTATCATTGCCTTATAACGCCATACTCGGGTGGCCGTACCTCAATCGCTTTAGAGCTGCGATATCACAAAAACATTTGAAAATGAAATACCCTTCGTGGGATGGAGTGGTCTCGATCAAAGGGGACCAGAAGCTAGCCGCCGAGTGCTGTTCACTTATGACCCAAATGAGTTGTGACCGTTATGTGTGTGTGGCAGACGACCCTTTTGAGGACAGACAGGAAAAGCACACTCAGCCAGTAGACAATATGAAGCCAATTCCCGTTAATGGAGTCGAAGGAGCAAATTTTTTGGTCAGCGAGAAACTGAACGCAGAAGAAAGCACACAGCTAGCTCGATTATTGAACAGATGTAAAGCAGAATTCGCATGGAAGCCAGCAGATATGCCTGGAATTTTGCGAGAAACAGCAGAGCACCGACTCAACGTTAACCCTGACGTCACACCCGTCCAACAAAAGAGGCGAGCTTTCTCTTCGGAAAAGATGATAGCCATCGAGAAAGAGATCGAAACTCACGGATGTTGGCTTCATCAAAGAAGTCCAGTACTCGACGTGGTTGGCTAATCCCGTCTTAGTCCCAAAACCTAACGTAGAATGGCGCATGTGTATTGACTTCACCGATCTGAATGATACATGTCCCAAAGACTGTTATCCCCTACCTCGAATCGATCAACTGGTCGACCAAACAGCGGGATACCCTTACCTGAGCTCATTGGACGCTAACTCGGGGTATCACTAAATCCCCATGGCTGTGAAAGATGAAGAAAAGACTGCCTTTATCACTCCCAAGGCCACCTATTGCTATACGGCGATGCCGTTTGGATTAAAAAATGCTGGGGCAACATTCCAACGCATGGCAAATAAAGTTTTCGAGAAGCAAATTGGGAAAAAGGTAGAGGCTTACGTGGATGACATACTTGTCAAAAGTCGAAGCTTTGAGGACCATGTGGCCGATCTAGAAGAGGTTTTCAGCGTGATGCGAGAATACAAGATGAAGTTAAATCCCTGAAAATACAAGTTCGCGTTCCAAACAGGCAAATTTTTAGGCTATGTGGTTAGCCAGAAAGGCATCCAGCCTAATCCTTCGAAAATAAAAGTGATCCAAGACATGATATCACCGCGAACTGTTAAAGAAGTGCAAAAGCTCACAGGGCGCATCATTGCGTTAGGGCGGTTTATCTCCAAGCAAGGCGAGAGATGCCTCTCCTTTTTTAAAATTATTCGTAAGAGAGCCCCTTTTGGGTGGACAAAAGAATGCAAAGAGGCGTTTGCCGGCATAAAGGCCTACCTCTCGTCTGACCTGGTGCTGACAAGACCGGAACCGGGCGACGCTTTATATTTGTATCTAGGTGTCGCTGACGAGGTGGTTAGCGCCGTCCTGGTACGGAGCGATAGGCATATTCATCGCCCCGTATTCTTTGTCAGTCATATACTGAAGGATGCCGAGTCGCGGTACACTCGCATAGAGAAAGCAGCGTTTGCCCTCGTGCAGGCAACACGAAAGATGGATCGATACTTTCAAGCTCATCTTGTTGTAGTACTCACTGATCAACCGTTGGGAAAAATCTTGAGAAGGCCTGAATCCTCAGGAAGAATGCTGATTTGGGCAATCGAACTCGAGCAGTATGGATTGCAATACAAGGCCAGACCGTCCATCAAAGCCCAAGCGTTAGCAGACTTCATAGCAGAATGCACATTTACACAAGAGTTGCCGGTGAACCCACCAGAAGGGGAAGGGGAAGCGGCAGATCTCTCATCCCCAGATACTTACAGGGATGCATGGATCATTCACGTGGATGGAGCTAAAAACCAAGAGCTAGCCGGTGTGGGAATTTTCATGATCGGACCCGGTGGCATACAGATGCGCTACACCGTCAGAATTCTGCAACCGCTATCCAATAACGTGGCCGAATATGAAGCGTTACTGGTCAGGCTCAGAATAGGCAACAACTTCTTCGTGGAAGCCACGCGCGGTGCAGGGACAATGCATGATCCGCAGCTAAAGATACGGGGGGACTCTAAATTGGTAATAGATCATGTCTTGGGAAATTCCCAAGCGCGGGAACCCATCATGATTCAATACCTCACAAAGGTAAAACATGAGGTAACAGAGGCAAAGAGAAAAGGCATTCAAGTCCGCTTGGAGCATATTCCTCGAGAGGATAATAGCGAAGCTGACATTCTTGCTAAAATGACAACTAGCCCGACAGCCTCCATACCCAAAGACGTGCATTATGGTGAGATACCAGTGCCCTTTTTCATGGAAGAACAAGCGTCCCTGTGCGTACAAGAAATAGAGAGCGATTGGAGAATTCCCGTTGTGAAATATTTGAAATATGACGAGCTACCAGTAGATAACGCTGAAAAAAGTAATTTTTTGAAACAAGCGGCACGGTGCACATACAACAATGGAGAATTAATTCAAAAATGTTTCTCTCATCCAGCCGCGAAGTGCATAACGGAGCAGGAAGGGCTCCATACTTTGTGAGAAATCCATGAAGGAATATGCGGCATGCATGTGGCTGGTGACACCCTAGCAGCACAGGTCTTTCGTTCAGGATTCTACTGGCCCACCATTCGTAGAGACTATCACAATTTTGTAAAATCTTGTCAGAAATGTCGAGAATACGGCAAAATCCCACGAAGACCAGCCGTGCAAATTTCAGAAATTGTCGCCCCTTGCCCATTTGCCAAGTGGGGAATTGATATATTAGGCTCGTTTCCAAAAGCCAGATCCCAATTGAAGTTTGTGGTCGTCGCGGTAGACTATTTCACGAAGTGGGCAGAAGCAGAAGCGGTAGCTAACATTACCACGGAGAAGATTTGGCGTTTCTTCAAATATCAAGTCATAATACGATTCGGCGTACCTCGCATATTGGTCAGTGATGGTTGCTGAAACCGTCAAAATAAAATGAATACAATTCACCAAAGCTCATGTAAATAAAACAGTAGCTAGTGGTAAAAGGTTCGTCCTCAGGGATTCGGTGGCAATTAATATTCTTTATAAATGATTAGGAAAGGTAATGAGTGGTAAATACCAATGTTGAGTTGTTTGTGAATAATTGTGAAAAATAAGTAACAGAAAGAAATAAATGGATGTGGTGTGTGAAATCAGATGTGACAAATTCCCAGTGAGGATTCCGATGAGCTCATGCAATTAATTAATTGATCATTGATTCAAGTATTTTCAAAACCAGACTTGCAGGCGGCTATAGAGATCAGGTTCTCACCTAGATCTCCTGCTCTCTACCTATTCGAGATTCTTAAAGGTTCTCACCTATTAAGGTCCTTGATATATCTTATGGCCTAAAGGAGTTATTCTATTAGGTCTAATAAGATAATCAAATAATTCTACGGTAAGAGACCTTCCCGAGTTCAGGAGAGAGAAGTGTCTACTCCTGTAAACTCGACCTTAATTATTTTCCAATCTGATCTGTCGATCAGTTGGTTGCCTTCGTATCACTTTCTACAATGTAGACTCCAAAGTATCAAGAGAAGACAATAATCATACAAATTCTAGTGTAGTTGATCAAGCTTCAAAAGAAGTATGCATAATTTGACAATCAATTAAAATAATTAAAGATGCAAGATGGGATTTAATAATTGCGTTTAGATCTCACAATCAATTAAGCATGACTATTAATCCTCACAAGGAATAGATAGAATTTAGCCTATCATCATATGAAATAAATAAATAAATAAGATGTAAGCATAAAAAGTAATTGAATTAATTAAAGAAAGGGAAATAGCAACAACGTTCAAGCTATTGCAATGGAGTTGTGTCTCTGCCAAGAAGAAAGAAATTTGTTGTTCTCAAAAGATCAAGTACCTAGCACAGAGGCGCAGCCTTTCTTAAATAATAAAAACTACTTAATTGTTTAATTCCAAAATTCAAAAATAGGATAATATCTAATAATAATTGTTCCACAATCCTAACAGAAGCGTATGAGACGTTCTGTGGCAGCAGGACTCCTTGCTGGAATAGAAGATCAACAGAATGAGGTCTTATAGAAGAACAAGACAGCTGGTTCACGCTGGAATTTCGGGTCTTCCTTACCCCAGGTCTGGGGTAAGGATGCTTCAGACCAAAACAGCTCTAAACTTGACGATTTCAGCTCCTAATGAATCGTTACGCTTCTCAGCAACATGATCTGCAAAAAAGGGTGGAGAACCCAAGAATTAGCAGTATCATCGTCCTAAAAAAGGAGGAAAGGACGATGAAAATAAGACATTTTGGCCCTCAAATAAATCCCCCACACTAACCTATGCTCGCCCTCGAGCATTACACTCAAAACAGCCCCCTAATCAGAACAAATGATCTCCCAAAAGGCAAACAGGAAAAGCACACTCAGCACACAAGCACAACATTCGACACAACGTTCTACCTAGATAACATCCACATCAAACCCAAGGAATAACGAAACCAAGGGAGAAACTTTTTCATACCTAGCATAGTCGCAAGCAATCCTCACACGGGAAAAAGTATTTGCACTCAAACTCAGCAAGGATAATGGCAAGGTGTTTACACTCAACAATGCAATTGACAATGTACAAAATCAGACTTGCAATAACGACCTGAGTACGAAGAACACATGCGCAGGCAATCAAATAATCATGAAAACTTTGCAAAGGTAAGCAAGAGAAATTGTGTAAGAGAAGAGGGTTCAAAAGAGAGGCAGGGAGAGAAGGATAGAGATTTCTTAGCTGAAGAAGCGAAGCGACGAGAGACATCCTCTGTTGGCAGCAGCGAAGGCAAGGCAAAGAACGATCAGCTATCAGCAGGGGTATTTTCTTCTTCTGGTCCATGCGGTCAGTGTCTGTTCTTCTTTATGCTTCGCTCAGTCTCTGATTTGTACTCCACTTCTGCTTGCATTCTTTATTCTATTTTTTTCTTTTTCTTTTTCTTTTTCTTTTTCTGTTTCTTTTTCGAGCAAAAGGGAGTGCTTACATAATGTTTTCAAGTATCTGACTAGAGCAGCAAAAACAAATCGATCGACTTGGCTTCAACGAATGGTGGTTTCTGCCTTTATTTTTCAGCATCTTGATCTCGCATCTCGTAATTTTTCAGCTTCTATATTTTCCTTTTCTTCGTTTGAATCCGCTGATTTTCAGTGTCTTATTGTCGCAGCTTGATACCCCCACACTGGTGATATTGCTTCTCTTTGCCCCACCTTGCCAACTACCAGAGAATATCTCTCACCTGCTAAGAATAGAAGGAAAAGTCTCAAACAGTTAGAAGGGTGATGGAAAGAAAGGTGAGTGGCAAGGGTAATATAAAAGCAAGAAAAAAAGATGAGAAGAAAAAGTGCAAAGTTTTTAATCATTTCATCGCTTTCCCACGTCTAATGGTGCCTATACCCAGGGGTCTCATGCAAATCCAGTCAGTACAAGGTTATGCATCCACTCAAAAAAGAATCACGACATGAAAGTTCAAAGAGCTCACACGGGTAAGCAAATGACTACAAGCGACTAAGACTAGGCATGGATATAGGAGCTAACAAGTAGTGTGACCGTGCGCATGAATATGTACAAGTGAGATGAGTGCTTCCTGTTTAAAGTGCCTAAACCATTCATTCAAATAGAGGGGTTTTTCCAAAAATAAGGGTAGTGTGGTGTCAAACATTCCAATCAATCCGCATTCCAATCAATCCACATAATAAATACACAAACAATCTAGCAAATATATACACAAACAAAAGCACACAAAATACCTCCCCCACACTAGACGACACTTTGTCCTCAAAGTGTGAGAAAGGAGAAAGACTCAGCGAAAAATAAAGTGAAAGAGATAAAAAGAAAAGAAGGAACCCAGGGGCCATCATGGTTGTGGTGGGTAAAGAATCCCGATCAGCTTCATGTTGAGCTCGTTTGTGTGCTTCTGCTCGTCCAGAAGTTTATTCATCTTCTTGTCCTGCTCCGCAAACAACTTCTTGTAGAGGCTGGACTGCTCTTCCATCAGCCTGGGTAGGTCTGCTTCAGCTTCTGTCGCTGCTGGACTTGGAGGAATGTCCCTGTCTGGGCATGTTCAGTGGCAGCAACCTCTTCTTCTTCTTCTACAAACGTGAAACAGAAACAACCCACCCACAATCCAAACAAAGACAACAACAACCGATACACTCTTCATGATCACAATTCTCACAAATCCAAATCACTTACATGAATAACCTCAACTACCCAGTTGTTCAAAAGCACAAAACTTCAACACCCAGTTGCTCAAACAGAAAGTAGTACTAAATAAAAGTTCTTCTAGTAGAACTAACCAAGAAAAATTCAGCAATCAGTCTGAAGCTATCAGAATTAGTTCAATAAGAACACAAAGAATCAGAAAATTCTAGTGTAAGGCTCAACTTTTTACTCAATTTGATCTACAAGTAAAACTGACCTGATTATGGGTTTTGTTCGGCGTTGTCATCTTGCTCTGGCTGGGGGCGGTGGCAGTGGCGGCTGGGCAGTCGCCGGCGGTCTTGGCTGGTCTGGTCGCGACGGCGACGATGAAAGAGCGGCGCTAGGTTGCGACGAGGACGATGAAGGCTGCGCTGGAATCCGGTTGTGGCTGCTGGAGTCCGTGTGGCTCCTCCGCGTCGTCCTCCAGCAGAATCGACGACGAGTGGCTTGTCAGGGCTACTGGCTTCCGCTCGGGGTTGGGTCTTGTGCCGTTGCTGGCGGCTCTTGTGAGGACCATGGCAGTGGCTGGTCGGAATTTGGTGTTTGGATGTGAGGGGCGGCTAGGGTTTGAAGGGAGGTAGAAGATGATAGATGTGGTGTTTGATTTGGTCAGGTAAGGAAAGTGAAGAGATGAGCTGTTTGAGTGAATTAATTGGTAAATGGGCTTAAGTGGCATGGTCAAGCCCGCAAAGGCTACTTGGGCTATTTCTTCACTTAAGCCATTTATTCTTCAATCTGTGCACATATCCTCCATTAATTCCCTCTGCTTTCATGCTTTCATTCTCCTGCATAGAAACAAATTCAAAACATCAAACCCCAGAAAATTTCCTTGACAGGGAAGCCACATAAAATAAAAATAAAAATAAAATAAATAAAATAAAAATAAAAATAATTAAACTGAAAAAAAAAATTGAAAATGTTAAAAACACATGGGTTAGTCTCCCATGAAGCGTCCCGTTTTATAGTCTCGGACTAGACACTTTTTTCCTTTGTTTCAGGTGGTTTGTGGGCTGCACATTGCCCCACAGATGGATAGAGAAGTCCTCTTGATGTCGGTTATTCTCCATTCAACAGCCTCTTCGTACTCCTTTAGTACCCTCGCAAGCCTTTCTTCCTTCGATTCTCCTTGCAAGGTTTTCAGCTCGATCTTCAGTGCTTGTAAAACTGAAGGGAGAAATTTATTATGAATTCCCGGTACTTTAACATCATCAGGAAGTTTATCATAGGAATTAGAAACTTCAAGTTCAAACACAGTTTCTTTAATCTCCTTGCTGATTTTCAAAACTTTCTCCTTTTCTATCTTTTTCGGGTTGTCAATGTTTCTGCTAAGAACATGCTCCAAAGGATTAGTAGCATTTAATTTATGCATATCATCAGCATCAGGATCAATTACATCTATGCAATTTACACTATGCATATCGTCAGGAAATCGTATGGCATCATACATATTAAAAGTAATAATCTCGCCACTGAATTCCAAAGTCAAGCACCCTCCAAAAACATCAATTTTCGCTCTGGCTTTCCTTAAGAAAGGTCTGCCTAGCAAAATTTCTGTGGACTTAGTGGAGTGTTCATTCTCCATATCAATCACATAAAAATCAGCAGGGAAGACAAAATCGTTAACTTGTACTAACACATTTTCAATGACTCCAACAGGATAAATAATAGACCTATCGGCTAATGTAATAACAACTCTAGTGTCTTTTAATTCCCCAATTTTTAAACTTTTAAACAAGGTCAATGACAAAACATTTATCCCTGCACCCAAATCACATAATGCCTTCTCAACAGTCTGATCACCGATTTTGCAAGGAATCACAAAAGTCCCTCCATCCTTGCATTTGTTGGGCAATTTCTTCTGAAACACAGCCGACACATTCTCGTTAAGATTAATCCTCTCTATACCTGCAAGCTTTTTCTTGTTAGTGCACAATTCTTTTAAAAATTTAGCATATTTAGGAACTTGTGTAATCATATAGAAGAGGAACATTTATAGCTACTTTACGAAAAATATCTAAAATAGCTTATTCTTCCCTTACCTTCTTGATCTTTTCAAACTTGTAAGGGAAGGGAAGAGGGATTACCTGCTGTTCCTTCTTGGGCATTGCTGGTTCTGGAGTAGGATTTACCTTAGCTGATTTTTCAGGAGTTACTTTTGCCTCTGGTTCGAACTGGTCTGGGATAAGGACTGCTGACGGCTTCTTTCCCAGGCATGGGGCAAGGGTCATTTTGTCTGGAAATTCAATTCCACTCCTCAATGTCATTGAACTGACATTATACATCTGGTTCTCAACTATAGCTGTTGGTAGCCTTTCTACCTCCTCCTGTTTGTTGATTTTCAACTCCCCTATCTCTTTCTGTATGGCAGCAATGCTAGCTTGTGTGGTTTGCATACATTGTTTGAGCATGTCTTCCATTGGGTCTCTAGTGAGCAGTAGGGGCTGTTGTGGGGCTGGTAACTGTATTGGCTGTTGTGGAGTCCAGTTGAAATTTGGGGGATACTCCCATCCTTGATTGTAGTTGTGGCCATTCGCCCAAGGATGTGATTGGAAGCCAGACGCTCCATATGAGAGTTGTTGCACCTGATCTACAACAGAAGAGATACGAACATGTATGTTATTTATTTTATTGTCTATGGATTTTAACCATACCTCTATTGCACCGGCCATCTAAGTAATTGATTGTGCAGAACTATCCTTTGGATATTTTTTTTTTCTGTCCTCTGTCTCTGTTAATCTCTGATTGCTAACAAGAGGACCTGGTCATAAAACAAAGAAATTAAAATTAGTACCGATGAATCCCCGGCAACGGCGCCAAAATTTGATGGTTGCCGAAACCGTCAAAATAAAATAAATACAATTCACCAAAGCTCATGTAAATAAAATAGTAGCTAGTGGTAAAAGGTTCGTCCTTAGGGATTCAGTGGCAATTAATATTCTTTATAAATGATTAGGAAAGGTAATGAGTGGTAAATACCAATGTTGAGTTGTTTGTGAATAATTGCAAAAAATAAGTAACAGAGAGAAATAAATGGATGTGGTGTGTGAAATCAGATGTGACAAATTCCCAGTGAGGATTCCGATGAGCTCATGCAATTAATTAATTGATCATTGATTCAAGTATTTTCAAAACCAGACTTGCAGGCGGCTATAGAGATCAGGTTCTCACCTAGATCTCCTGCTCTCTACCTATTCGAGATTCTTAAAGGTTCTTACCTATTAAGGTCCTTGATATATCTTATGGCCTAAAGAAGTTATTCTATTAGGTCTAATAAGATAATCAAATAATTCTACCGTAAGAGACCTTCCCGAGTTCAGGAGAGAGAAGTGTCTACTCCTGTAAACTCGACCTTAATTATTTTCCAATCTGATCCGTCGATCAGTTGGTTGCCTTCGTATCACTTTCTACAATGTAGACTCTAAAGTATCAAGAGAAGACAATAATCATACAAATTCTAGTGTAGTTGATCAAGCTTCAAAAGAAGTATGCATAATTTGACAATCAATTAAAACAATTAAAGATGCAAAATGGGATTTAATAATTGCGTTTAGATCTCACAATCAATTAAGCATGGCTATTAATCCTCACAAGGAATAGATAGAATTTAGCCTATCATCATATGAAATAAATAAATAAATAAGATGTAAGCATAAAAAGTAATTGAATTAATTAAAGAAAGGGAAATAGCAATAGCGTTCAAGCTATTGCAATGGAGTTGTGTCTCTGCCAAGAAGAAAGAAATTTGCTGTTCTCAAAAGATCAAGTACCTAGTACAGAGGCGCAGCCTCTCTTAAATAATAAAAACTACTTAATTGTTTAATTCCAAAATTCAAAAATAGGATAATATCTAATAATAATTGTTCCACAATCCTAACAGAAGCGTAGGAGACGTTCTGTGGCAGCAGGACTCCTTGCTGGAATAGAAGATCAGCAGAATGAGGTCTTCTAGAAGAACAAGACAGCTGGTTCACGCTGGAATTTTGGGTCTTCCTTACCCCCGGTCTGGGGTAAGGACGCTTCAGACCAAAATAGCTCTAAACTTGACGATTTCAGCTCCTAATGAATCATTACGCTTCTCAGCAACATGATCTGCAAAAAGGGGTGGAGAACCCAAGAATTAGCAGTATCATCGTCCTAAAAAGGGAGGAAAGGACGATGAAAATAAGACATTTTGGCGCTCAAACAGTCAGCGACAACGGAACACAATTTACAAGCCAATTCTTTAGAAATCAATGCGCAGAATTTCAAATTGAGCAGAGATTCTCTTCTGTAGCGCACCCGCAAACCAATGGTCAGGCAGAAGTGACCAACCGCAGCATCTTAAGTGGCACCAAAAGGAACCTAGAAGGTTCTAAAAAGAAATGGGCAGACGAACTGCCATATGTAATGTGGGCCTATCGCATGACCGTGAAATCTACTACTGGAGAAACGCCCTTTGCATTAGCCTTTGGAACAGAGGCTATCACGCCGGTAGAAATTGGCACCTTGAGCCTGTGAGTGGCATATTTCAGAGAAGAAGTTAATGAAGAAAGGTTACGCGCTAACCTTGATGCGCTACCTGAAATACAAGAAGAGGCTCTCCTAAAAACTTTGCATTACAAAAGGAAAATGGTGCAGTACCATAACAAACAAGTCAAGGAGCGATTGCTCAAAGCGGGAGACTTAGTGCTCAGAGACAAACGAGCAGCGGGGCAACACATTGGGACGGGCCCTATCGCGTCATCGGAAAGGGAGCATATCATTTGGAAACACTTGACGGTACTCCCCTACCAAACTCTTGGAATATAGCCCGTTTAAAACTATATCATGCTAGAAGCTAATCTCTCCTATTTGGCCTTGTTAATATTGCTCTAACGCATAAATGAAAGGCATCTTTGTGCATATTATGGCTAACAATACGCAGATAATGAAGAATGCCATGAGTGAAAATCCTATCCTTGTGATGGCTGGTCCTGATCAGACAGCTCACTAAGACGAGGCACGCCTTGGCATAAATAGCGTTTGATAAGATCCGAGACCTCTTCTGAGCGGAACGGCAGCCACAGGTGGTCGTACAGGAGGCGGTCGACGTCGGAGGTACCTGCAAAGCGCCGGAGGGGGACTCCGGCGTAGACACTCCGATGCTTAAGTCAGTTCAAGTTTTCAAAGTAGTAGAGTTTCTCCAAGATGATCTCGATCCCCCCCTCTGTTTGGTAAGGTGGGGGTATTTATAGACCGAAATTAGCGATACCTGACAGCGATAGGGGTAGACATCATCTGAAGATATCGTTTCGAGCGATATCAGGTACGTCATCGCGGGCGATAATCGAGTGTGGCCTATCTGGGGCGACATATTCTCCAGTCTCCTAGGATGGGATGACGCCGTACGTGTAAAGACGCATGAGATCCCCCCCCCCGCTGAAGTCGACCATCCTAGGAAATTTCCGCTGGCCCAGGCGAGAGGTTGGCATTTCAGGGAAGCGTATAGAAACTTGTCCAGGATAGATGCCGTAGCCCCAATGTTGCCGTCAGGAGCATTCCAATTGTTATCATAAGCCCAACTGAAAACTAGCCCGAGTGTTCACCAAGGGCTATCCACGTCTGATATCTTAAAATAGGGATCTGCTCGGTCATGAGGCAATATTAATCTTCTTGGCCTCTCGATAGGGCTTATGAAGTCTCCACTTCATTCAAGTCATAGAAAGGACCGTTGTTGGGTTACGTGCGGCGTCATTACGGATATTCAACCAGGTCGTGCCCTAGGCTGGCATATATTCGGGGCTATCGTCCTTTCGAGTGTACTGCAAAGACACAGAGGAGATAGATACTTATACAGAGGTTAGCAAACCTTATACTTACAGAGGTCTGAGGTCACACGAGCCCCAATTTATTCTTTACGCCCGAGAGAGCAGCGGTATCAACGCGGCTTTACGCCATCAGCTACCTTATGGTTATCGCGGCTTCATACCACCAGACGCCTGTGATGCCAACGCGGTTTTACGCATCTAGGGCCACCGATGACATCAACGCGGCCTTACACTGTGGATACCGGTAACCTTATGGTTTTAGCGTCAGGGCTACCAGCGATATCGTGTCTTTCGGCGTTTTTTCAGACTCTGCCTCGTACTCCTTCCAGTATCTATATCGCGACCGTTACCCCTTTCTTCCGTTCTAGGCTTATCAGTCCTTGAGGATATCGGGACGGCTCGTCTTTTGAGGACCTCTATTTCTTTTCCCAAGGCCTCCCTTCAGTGGAGCCTATAAATCGAAGAACTTTCTCCATCCACGTTCTCCTCATCTCTATCAGTCAGCATCATGGATCATTTGACTAAGAATTTTCTTCTCTCCAAGGGTCATTCACTCAGGAACCTCAATGACGGTGACGTCGGTTTCCTGGAGAACATGCTGGTCAAGACTTCTGAGGATATTCTGGAGCTGCAGGGGATGCTGACTCCGCTCTATTCCTGGCTGGGAGCCGTCTCTCTGGAGGACTTCAGTCCTTTGGAGAGTGTTTCAAAGCTGTCTGCCTCCATCTCTCGGATTCAAGTGGTGATCGCCATGCTGCAGCAGCGTAAGGACATGTTGGGGTGCTGCCTGAAAGGGATGAGAGCCACTTCCCACGATCTAGTTCTGGTTATGGATTCCCTGAGGGATCTTCCTGAAGTGCCCGAGGACACTGGCTCTGACGCCTGATAGCGGTGGCTCCCTTTGGGCCTTTTCTCTCTTCCCCTTGTCTTGTAAATGTATCTTCCGGCCACTAGGCCATAATAAATAAAGCGTTTTCATCATTCCCTCTCGCAACTGTTCTTCTTCTTTACTGCGCTCTTTGTCGTTTTCCAAGGAATATCCTTAGCCCAACTGAAAACAGCCTTGCCATTGGGCGGTTTTTCTGTTGTTCGTTCTGCCTTAACTCCGCGTCGTCCTCATTATAACAACTGATCGGCAGATACTAGCATTATTCTTGATTTGCACGAGATTTCAACAGGCGTGACTGCAAATCTACATTTGCACTTCAGACTGTACACGTGCCAATCTTCAAGAGTCTGGTTGGAGGATCGAAGAGTTTCTTTTCTTCTTTTCCCGGCTATTTAATGAGGCTTTTCCTCCTTCATTCTTGTCTATTTCTTTCTCCTTCATTTTTCTTCGTTATAGATCCTCTGCGAGTCTCATGGCTGATTCTTATTTGCTAGGTACGGCTTCGAGGGATTCACCGCCAACTCCTCCGACTACCCCTGACACAGATAATCCTCCCCCATCGCCTCCTTGGAAACCGGTTGTCCGCGGGCGAGGTCGCAAGAGGCGGAGGAAGGAAGTTGAACAACGAAGGAAGGAGGCTGCCAAGGCCTCTAAGTCATTTTTCGACTCTCTGGCTTCTCTGGCTAGGGAGGAGAAAAAATCGTTTCCTCCTTTGAGTGATTCGCCTCCGTGGGTTCCTTCTGCTGGTTCAGCCGTTGAGGCAGTATCGCCAGGCGTTAAGGAGAAAACAACCGGGTCGACTACTGCCGCTAGAAAGAGGGTCGGTGAGTCTTCTCCCTCTGCTGATGTGGATTCACCATTCTGGGGTGGCGATGACGAAAAGGACGTAGTCTATTGCTACGACGTTACTTGGTCCGTCAGCGACTAAGGGGCATAGCCCGTCTTTTGTAGATGTCGTATGGCGTTTCCCATAATAAATGATGTTTTTTATTTCCCTTTCGTCTCTCATAGCTTACTTGTCTTTTTCTTTTTGGGCATTCGGGGCGATCGCGGAAGCGTTTCTTTCACTGCGAGTAACTGCCTTCAACTCTCAATCAGTAACTGTCTTCTTTCAGAAGGCATAGATGACTATCCACGTGTCCCTTTCGGTTCTGCACGTGTTTTGTTTTTACAGGCTGTCTCTTCTTAGGTTTTCTCCTTTATAAGGAAATCATCTCTCTCCTTTACTGTTTTTGCTAATGCTTCTAGGTTTCTGCACATTTTCTCTCTCTCTTCTGCGCTTCTTTTTCTTCAAGTGGTTTTACTGCAACCGCTCACTGGTGCCGGCAACCGGCCTACTGGCTTTTTGTTCCAGGTATTTGCTCCTTCTATCGCCATAGATTTACTTTCCAGTTCCTCATGTCTTCAACCGTCGAAAACCCTATAGATCCCGAAGCTAGGAGAGCTCGTAGTATTTTCAATTGTAATGAAGTTTTGAGGGTCGAATTAGAGGAGAATGGTATTACTTTTCCCACGGGCTATCGCCCTTTTGTTTCTTTGAAAGATACCCGGCTGCCTGACGCCATGTGGGGAACCTTCCGGTTGGTTTATTTCAAGATGTTCACTTACGGGTTTCGTTTCCCACTCCACACTTCTCTGCTAAAATTGCTAGATCATTATGACCTCAATCCGGTCCAGATTACTCCACCCTCTTGGTGTGGTATTTATGCTTTCCTTCGTTCGTGCGAGATGAAGCGTATATTTGCTCCATCGCTTGATCTATTCCGCACATTCTTTGTCTTGAATAGCCACGACTGTCTGGTAGATATTACCCCTAGATGGGACGATGTCATTGTGCAACTGTTCTGGCGGAACTTTCAAGGTTTTGAAGAAAACGTAGAAGACTGGAAGTCTGGGTTTTTCACCCTCCGTTTGCCGTCACGACTTTGTCGTCACGACTTTAAATCGAAGAATCCATGGCGGCGTTTGGAAAAGACCGGACACGCTGTCAAGCCAGGATGTTTCTAACGTTAGTGCCTTGTTAGAGATAGAAGGGTCTTTCCGCATCCGGGAGTTTGCTCGGTTCAGGCCTTTGCCAGAGTGCATTGTGGGTGAGTTCCCTTTTTCCGCTTTATCGCTTCAAATTTCTTACTTTGATAATATGCCTTGTTGGCAGGTAACGTTGAGAGTAGTTCCTCTGGGGAAGGTGACGCCCCCTTGAACATAATACCTCTCCAGTCGCTGCCCCCTTCTCCTCCACCCGAGAGTTCTCATCGCCCACCTATTCCGCCTAGGAGGAGAAGGAATAAGACCATCGCTACTCGCAGGACCTCTGCTCGACCTTCTCGTTTTCTTGAAGATTGGCTTCCTCCTCGTGGCAAGAAAGTAGCTCAAAGCGATTCTGTGCCTGAGAAAATCGACAGTGATAGCGAGAGCATGGACCCTGGTCCCGAGTTACGTCATGCTACTCTTGCTCAACGGATGAAACTTAGGTCGAGGAGGAACGACAATGCGGCGGAATCCACTGAGGACGATAGCGAAGAGATTGCAAAAGAGACGGAACGTCTCGTGAAGAGGGTTCGCAAAGAGAGGATCGACCCGCCGGTTTCCCCTTCAAAGGAAGCTAACGTGGTCCCCACTGAGGAAGTTAGCGCTTCTCATGCCGCGAGCACTTCACAAGTGGCGGAGGTTGTCGAAGTGTTTTCCAGCGTTCCTTCTGAAGATAACGAAACCCCAGCGGCAGCGGCCTCTTCTTTGTCATCGGACCCTCCTACTTCCCCGATAGGTTCCTTTATCCCAGAAGTCGCGTTACCAGTTTCAGAGTCAAGTGCTCCTCCTAATTCTTCTCCACGGAATCCCCACCTTTTATTCCTGTCTTCGATTTCGGGCATTGGCGATTCCGCGAAAAGTTGTTCCCCTCCTTATATCGCCAACCTCTCTCCTCAGATTCCTCAAGGCCCTACTGGATATCAGCTGGATTTGTCCTCTTTCGGCACCGACGGGCTCCGCGCCTTGGGGATATCGGATCCGTCATCGCGGGAAGAGCCTGTGGGTCCAATAGTGGGCCAGATGTTTACTTCCTCCAAGGACAAGGAGGAGTTTTTACGGCATGCCCTCGAGACACGACAATCACATATTATGAACGACATGCTGGCTAGCTTTCGGGAACTTCATTACTTCCTTGAAGATCAGCGCAGCAAAACTCGGCCCTCTTCCGATCTGCAGGAACAGTTAGATGCGACTCAGGTGAAGGCGAAAGAGCTATCGCAGTTGCAAGAGCGAACCCAGGCAGAGTTAGCTGATTGTCGTGCGGAGCTATCACGAGAAAAGTCAAAGGGGAAGGCGAAAGCAGAGCTACTGGAGGCGGAACTAGTGGTGGCTGATAAAAAGAACATCTTCCTCCGCGAAGAGTTATCATCTCGTGATGCCGATTTGGCCAAAGTTCCTTCAAGGATAACCTGGTGGAAGAAT
This sequence comes from Viola odorata, assembly GCA_963691705.1. Taxonomy (NCBI): domain Eukaryota; kingdom Viridiplantae; phylum Streptophyta; class Magnoliopsida; order Malpighiales; family Violaceae; genus Viola; species Viola odorata. The sequence continues at coordinate 63,230,825 of OY829538.1, read as the reverse complement.
AAGACCATCGAGGTCTGTATCGCAGGATTTATGGATCTCCATATCCGCGGGGCCGTCAGTTCATCCATGCTGGCCGATTATGCTTCCCAAAAGATAAAAGATCTTGGCGAAAGCGAAAAGGATTTTCCTTCTTCTGGGGGGAAGCAAGGGGACGATCACGGCGAGGCACATGATGACTCTTGATTGATCCATTAAAGGACCTTACTATTTGTTTTTCATGTCTTGTAATAATGCCATATCGCGCGGCGATATCAGTACTTTGCAGTTTGGGCTATATCTTGTTTATTTCGCTTTCTCTCGTTGTCTTGAGGGCTGCCTTTTAATTAACGTCGTCTTTCGTCATTTCCTTTCTTGTAATATCGCCTTTGTTTTTCAGAAAGTCACATCTGCTTTTCAGAGCATTTATTGCTCGCGACCCTTCCGTCAGTGCACGGGAAAAGTCATGATGGTCTAGGCACACGTGTCCGTTTCTTCTGCCTCTTCACCTTTGTTTAGAACTTTTGACAAAATCGAAACGTTTGTTGCGCTTCTCTAGAGTTGTACTCATTGCTTGAGTCTTATCTCTTATTCCGCTCCAACACAACGACTGTAGCATTTGCCGTTTCCTTTTAATTACTAGGGTTATAAACCGTCTTTATTTCTTCCCTTTTCTTTTTCACTCCCCTTTCTGATATTATTTCCCCGCCGTCTTGTTCTTCTTACCTCTACTCAGGCTTTCGAAGTTCTTTCCTCTTAAAGGTACTTTCTTCTCCTTTCCTTCATCTTCTCGATTTCTATTTCTTTGCTTCTGCCATGGCAAAGACTCGCCATTCTGAGTCAAAATCCATAGATGAGAAGAAAATAGATACCACAGTTAGTGTGATTACTACCGAGGCCATTCTCCAGGAGCACTTGGCCACTCACGGTGCCGTTATTCCTGATGGCTACCAAGCCATAGTCTCCCCTGGGTCAGTACGTTTGAACAGCGTTCTGGCCGGCAATCGTAGGGTCTTATACGCCCAGATGTTTCGCTATGGTTTCCGGCTCCATATCGATCCTTTCGTCAAAGATTTGCTTATTGTTGGCAATTTTAATCCTGCCCAGTTAGCCCCAAATGCATATTGCTGTGTTTATGCCTTCTTGGAACTTTGTAGATATAAGGGGATTACTTCCCCTTCTCTTTTGTTGCTTAGATCCCTTTTCAAATTGATGAAGTGTCGGGGTGTGATAACCATATCGCCCCGCTTTGACGATGATTCTCTCAAGTCTTTTACTTGGAAATTACTCCATATCGAGTCTTCTGTCGAGGCTTGGAAAAAGGAGTTCTTTCTGGTGGATCTTCCTGACGCTCCTGGTCCCGAGTGGCGCTCTGGGTTTAACCAGGACGTCCAAGATGGCATTTGGAGTCGGCCAGGGACACTTCCCGCTCGTGAACAAGGATGGTTGGACACCTTACTCCAACTGGAGATTAGCGTTCACATTCAACTTACGGCCTGTAGAACGGCCATTCAAGATTGTGTTAGGCGTGAGTATCACGTTACTCTTTTTCCTTTCCTCGCTGATACTAACGCTGACATCATTTTGCGGTTTTGCAGCGACGGATCCTGCTTACAGACCAGAGAGTGTAAGAAGGCGTTTAAAGAGAGCTCAGGACAGGGAAGACAGGGAGAGAGCTGCTTCGGAAGCCACTGATACTCCTTCTGAGTTACCGGCTACTTCTGCGAATCTCGCTCAAGTATCCTCTTCTTCTGTGGGTGAAGGGAATACTGACATTCCTAAAGGTGTGCCCATCGTGACCGTTGCTGCTCCTTCGTCTTCTCAGGCCCCTAAGGCCATTGCCAGAGGAAAAAAGAAGAAAAGAACGCGGAGTATCGCCACTCTTACTCCTTCTCCCGACGCTGCGGGTTCTTCGGAGGCACCTCCTCCTTCCAACACTGCTACTATAAGCGTGTTTTTAATCGCGATATGTTGCGCATCGATATTTATCGCTATCTGATTTATCTTCCTTTCCTTTGTAGGAAACTGTTGTAGTTACTGCTCCCATTCCCTCAGGCGATATGGATCTGACCTATGTGCTGACGGGCGCCTCAAAGAGGGCCCGGATAGAGGGCGAGGGTGAAAACATATCCTCTTCTAACGTCGCGAGGGAGGGTGACCCTGTCAATGCTCTTGATTCTGCCATGGTTCCTCCACGTGGACATTCTACATAAGTTTTGGGGAATCTGGGTGGTGCTGACCCCTTTGGCTCTTCGCCCAATTCCTTTGGTGGGCCTATCCATTCATTTCCTTCTCATTTAGGCTATCAGGACGTCCTGCAGGATTTCGCGGGCTATCAGCCTCATGGTGTTTTCCTGGCTCCGGGCAGTTCTTCCTCACAGGTTCGCGCTCCCGCCCCCCTGGCTTTCACTCCTTCAAGCGTTCCTTGGCGGCAACGCTATGGTGAAGGCGGAAGCACTTTTAATTTTGCGGCAGATCTTTGCCCGCTAAATGGGGTTGGCGAAGTGACCCATCAAGTTGAATTATTTGATTTCCGTGCCCGTGGCTTGGCAGCTATCGGGGGCGATGGTTCAGATGAGGTTTCTGCCCTGCTGGCTTCTCAGATTCTAGCGTCATCTGCGGAACGGGAGACCTTTCTTTCTCTGGCTGATGACGACAAGGCGAACTCCCTCCGCACTGGCCTCTTCTCCAGTATGATGAAATTCCATTATTGGGCTGAGGAGGTGAAGCATCAACTTGCTACCCTTCGTTCCGTCTCAGCGGAGCTATCCCAAGAGCGGAATGATAAGAAAAAGGTGCTGGATAAGCGTTCCAGAGTTATACTAGATCATCAGGATCTACAAAAGCGGCATTCCGCGCTGGAAAAAACTTTGGCAGAGGAGCAGGCCAAAGTGACTGCTTTGGAAAATGAGAAGTCAGCTTTGGAGAAGGAGAAGGCGACTTTGGCGGAAGAGTCAGCCGATATGAGCTGGTGGTGTTCTGGTTAAGTGTTTCGAGGAAATCCACGGGGTAGATGCCTACAAGGGCGAAGAGGTTGCGAAAGCCTTTCTACAGAAATCTGCCCATATCCATGAGGCAGGCTATCGCCAAGCCAAGGCCGCGGGTTGGAAACGAAGAATCCCCGAGAGCTGATATGTCATGGCACTTTGCCGTTCCTTCTAGCGATAAGCATCGCCTAGTTTTTGTCTTTTATGCCTACGGCATAATCATTTTGAACACTGGATCTTTGTAAATCCTTGAGATGCCTTTAATATATCTAAGCAATCTCTTATCACTGTTCTTCCTTTGTATTTGTCTCCTCGCGAGACTTCTTTTATCACTGAGGTTGACTTATCCTCATAGTGTGCTTACTTTGTCGAACAAACCCTTAGTATTTCCACCAAAATGACTAAGGTCTATATCGGGTAGGCCTTTCGATAAGCTTATCGGTATCATGACCACCACTCCTTCCGCTGTTCGGGAGTATTCTGCACATTTCTAATTGTAGATCATCAGTAACAAAACGAGTTTTGAGAGAGTGATTTACCCGTAAGAGCCTTTCCGCTGCCGTCACAGGGCTTTATCACGGAACCCGTTTCGAATCGCGTTTCCCCTCAGTTCTATACTTCGCCAGGGATTACTCATCCGGTTACTAACTGGAATTACGCGATTCTCCACGTTTCCCTTATCTCTCGATCGGCCTCAAAAGTGCCTCATCTCATGAGCAGTCGGATCAAGACTCTCACAAGGCTAGGAATTTTCACTTTTAGGCGTTGACCTCTTGTTTAGAACCGTGTCCTTTCTTAATGGTTTAGCTATACTAGCCTGACCGTTAAGATAGGATTCTTGTTTCTAAACAGAGTTTCTATTTCTTTGGGACGTGTCTTGTCTTGATGTACCGTCTCCACGAGAACGGCCAGCACAAGAAAAGAACTTTTCACTCCCAAAGATTCCGGGCGGTGCCCTCACTTAGTGAGCCATCTGATCAAGATCGGTCATCACAAGGATAGGACTTTTCACCCCCGGGAGCGTCAAGGATTTTTCGATCCGACGCTAATCAAGGATACACTGGGTCGTGCCCTCACTTAGTGGGCCATCTGATCAAGACCGACCATCACAAGGATAGGACTTTTCACTCCCAGGGTATCCCCCTTTTTATCTGCACAAAAGCAACCACAAACCCACGAAAACTCTCACATCGAGCGTTAGCCACGGTTAGGGTTGTTATAATCCAAATAGTGCAGGTAAAATTAAACTCTAGAGTAATATAATTTCAAACGAGCGATATTCCAAGAGCTGGATAGGGGTGTACCGTCAAGTGTCTCCAGGCGATAGGCTCCTCTCCCCACAACGTGGGTGACGCGATATGGTCCTTCCCAGTTAGGGCTAAGTTACCCCATTCGCTGTCCAGCCGCTCGCCGGTCTCGGAGCACCAGGTCACCAATTTTCAGCAATCGCTCTTTCACATGCCTGTTATGATAACGGGCCATTTTTCATTTATAATACTGCATTTTCAGAAGGACTTCTTCTCGAACCTCTGGTAACGCGTCCAGGTTAGCACGTAACCGTTCCTCATTTAGTTCCTCACGAAAGTGAGCCACCCGTAGGCTCATGGCCCCGATTTTCACTGGCGTTACGGCTTCAGTTCCGAAAGCCAATGCGAAAGGCGTTTCTCCAGTGCTAGTTTTCACAGTCATGCGGTATGCCCACATCACATATGGCAGCTCGTCGGCCCACTTCTTTTTAGACCCCTCCAGGTTTTTCTTGATACCACTGAGGATGCTCCTATTAGTTACTTCTGCCTGTCCGTTGGTTTGTGGGTGAGCCACGGAAGAAAATCGCTGCTCAATCCCAAATTCCGAGCATTGGTCTTTGAAGAATTGGCTAGTAAACTGGGTCCCGTTATCGCTGACAAGGATACGAGGCACCCCGAATCTCATGATGACTTGGTGTTTGAAAAAACGCCATGTTTTTTCTGCCGTGATTGTGGCAACCGCTTCAGCTTCCGTCCACAACCACTATTACAAATTTCAGTTGGGATCTCGCCTTTGGAAATGGACCCAGGATATCAATCCCCCATTTGGCGAAAGGACAAGGGGCGATAATTTCAGATATTTCAGTGGCTGGACGTCGAGGAATTTTAGCGAATTCCTGACACTTGGGACAAGTTTGCACATAATTGTGGCAATCCCTTCGTATGGTGGGCCAGTAGAATCCCGATCTGAAAACTTGTGCCGCCATGGTGCCGCCCGACACGTGCATTCCGCATATCCCTTCATGGATTTCACGCAGGGTGTGAAAACCCTCTTGTTCAGTTATACATTTGGCGGCGGGGTGAGAAAAACATCTCCGAATAAGCTCCCCGTCATAGTACGTGCAGCGAGCAGCCTGTTTCAGCACTTTCATCTTTTCAGCGTTACCTTCAGGTAGCTCTTCGTGCTTTAAGTATTTTATTACTGGAATTCGCCAATCATTCTCAAGCTCATTCACACATAAGGAGGCTTGTTCCTCCATGAAGGACGGCACCGATAGCTCACGATAATAAATACCCTTCGGTATTGATGCTTCCGGGTTTGCGGCCAGCTTGGCAAGGTAATCGGCTTCAGCGTTTTCCTCTCTAGGAACGTGCTCGAAGCTGATTTGCATGCCCTCTTTCTTTATCTCCGTTAACTCTCGCGTTACCTTAGTGAGGTACTGCACCATGATAGGTTCTCGGGCCTGAGAGTGTCCTGAGACCTGGTCAATTATTAATTTGGAGTCCCCACAAATTTTCAGACGCAGGTCTCCTGTCTGGCCAGTATCGCGCCTCCCTTTAGAAGAAAACTCTCACCCTATTCTGAGTCCAGCTAGCAACACCTCATATTCGGCTGCGTTATTGGACAAAGGCTGTAAGATTCGGATAGCATACCGTATCTGCATATCGTGCGGCCCGTTTATGAAGATTCCGGCCCCCGCCAATTCTTGGTTTTTGGCTCCGTCCACATGAACGATCCAAAGGTCCGTATATGTTTCAGGGAATGGGAGATCCATATCGTTCCATTCCGCTTCAGGTACACCACTCAGAGGGTCCTCCGTGAAGGTACATTCCGCTATGAAGTCAGCCAGGACCTGGGCCTTTACGGATGGTCGGGACTGGTACCTTAAACCATACTGCTCGAGTTCTAGTGCCCAGATCAGCATTCTGCCTGAAGATTCAGGCTTTCGAAATATCCTCTTCAAGGGCTGGTCTGTAAGCACAATGATAGGATAAGACTGGAAGTATCGGTCCATCTTACGGGCGGCCTGTATGAGGGCGAGCGCTATTTTTTCAATTCGGGCATATCGCAATTCCGCGTCCTTTAGGACGTGACTCACAAAATACACTGGGCGATGAGAGTGGTTATCGTCTCGAACGAGGACGGCACTGACCACTTCGTCCGCTGCGCCCAAGTACAAGTATAAGGTATCGCCTACCTCAGGCCTTGTCAATAATAAATCAGATGATAAATATTCTTTCAAGTCCATGAACGCTTGTTCACATTCCGGGGTCCACCCAAACGTGGCTTTCTGGCGTATGACTTTAAAGAAGGGGAGGCATTTTTCTCCTTGCTTGGAGATGAACCGTCCTAGGGCGATGACGCGCCCTGCCAGTCTTTGTACTTCCTTAACGGTTCTTGGCGATATCATGTCATGTATGGCTTTAACCTTGGAAGGATTAGGCTGGATACCTTTCTGGCTCACCACGTAGCCCAAGAATTTACCCGTCTGAAATGCAAACATGCACTTTCGGGGGTTTAGCTTCATGCGATATTTTTTCATCACATCAAGAACTTCCTTTAGATCCCGTAGGTGATTCTGAAAATTAGCGCTCTTCACCAGTATGTCATCAACGTATGCTTCCACGTTTCTCCCTATTTGTTCCTCAAAAATTTTATTGGCCAATCGTTGAAACGTGGCTCCCGCGTTCTTCAGCCCAAATGGCATCGCTGTATAACAATACGTGGCTTTAGGAGTAAGGAAAGCAGTCTTCTCCTCATCCTCCAGAGCCATAGGGATTTGATGATATCCGGAGTTGGCGTCCAACGAACTTAGATACGCGTACCCGGCAGTTTGGTCAACCAACTGATCTATGCGAGGGAGCGGGTAGCAATCTTTAGGACAGGCATCGTTCAAATCGGTGAAGTCAATACACATACGCCAATCTCCATTGGGCTTAGGAACAAGAACCGGGTTGGCTAACCAAGTGGGATACTGTACTTCGCGAATGAAACCCACGTTAAGGAGCTTGGCAACTTCCTTTTCTACGGCTGACGCCTTTTCAGTAGAGAACGCCCGTCGTTTCTGTTGGACTGGCCTAGCGTTAGGGTCAACGTTAAGCCTATTCTCGGCTATTTCTCGCGATATACCTGGCATATCGGCGTGTTTCCACGCGAAATTTCCTTGGCATTTGTTCAACAGCCGTGCCAGTTGAAGATTTTCCGCCGGGCTGAGCTTTTCGCTTACCAGGAAACTGGTCTCCTCTTTGCCTATCACCGGCACAGATATCATCTTGTCAAGGGGCTGAGCGCGCTTTTCATCACCCTGCTCATAGGGGTCAGCCACTACACACACATATTTATCATAACTCTTCTGAGTCATGAGCGAATAGCATTCCGCGGCTAATTTCTGATCGCCTTTTATCGACACCACTCCATCCCAGGAAGGGTATTTCATCTTTAAATGTTTTTGTGATATCGCCGCTCCGAAGCGGTTGAGGAAAGGTCGTCCGAGTATGACGTTATAAGGCAGATTCAAGTCCACAACAAGGAACAACAGATTCTCTGATCGTTTGAAGGTGTCTTCTCGGAAGTATACGGGTAAGGTGATTATCCCCGTGACCGGGATAGGGGTCCCATCCACCCCGACTATGGGTCTCTTACTAGGCGTTAGCTCATTAGTGGGGCGTTTCAGGAGATTGTAAGCTTCCAGCGAAAAGAGGTTGACAGCACTCCCGTTGTCAACAAGAGTCCTTCTTATCCCATGACTGGCAATAATAGGTGTGACTACCAGGGCGTCATTATGAGGATAGATAACGCCTTTTTCGTCCTCTTCTGAAAAGGATAAGATCATGCGATCAAGTATGCCTATCGCTCCACCTTTCTTTGTCATACCCTCTCGCGTACGCTTTTCTCCTTTCGCCACCATCGACTGTTCTGATTCATCTGTATAGGGGATCCCTCCCGCTATGATGTTAATCATCGGGATGTCATCACCATCTATCGCGAAAGTTTCCTCACCCTTTCCTTCCGGAGCGCTATCGGGCTGTGGGACCCGAGGGGTTCTTGGTCGTTCGTCTGTCGCTCTTCTTACAGGATTATTTCGGGCATCTTCCCTCACTTGAGTCGCGAATTCTCCCAAATATCCTTCTTCCACCAAGCGTTCTATCGCCCACTTCAATTCTCTACAAACCTCGGTGGAATGTCCCCTAGCTTTACGGAATTTACAGTAGGTATTTTCTCTTTTGCCCAAGAGCACTCCAGGTTTCGTGGGTGCTGGATAACGGATAGGAAGATTTCGGTGTTCTGCTATAGCCAGGATCTCGGCTCTTGGTACGTTCAGGGAAGGAAAGTCTGGATCATACGCCCGATTTTTATGAGCGTTCCCTTGACGCTGATGAGGGGAATCACCTTGTTTTCCTTTCGAAGAACTTCCTTTCTGCCTATCCGAGGTTTTTGGAATATGATCTTTTCGTCGGGCGTAATCGTCAATGTAGCGATCATCGATCAGAGGATTCGCAGGAGCGGCGGGGATGTGAGGTGCCCCAAGTGGCATGTTAAATGTTCTATCTCTATTCTCTTCTTCTTCCATTTTTGCGTAGTTGTAGGCCTTGAGTCTTAATGCGTCCAGAGATATTGGAGGATCCACCATTAAAGCCTCTTTCAGCTTCCCGTAATGGCAATTTCTTTTCAGAGCTTCTATGGCGAAATCGATAGTGACACCCGGCGTTAACGACATTTCCAGATCGAACCGGCTGAGAAATTCTTCAAAAGTCTCTTGAGGTTTCCGTTGTATGTCAAATAACGCCGCGGCAGATTTCCGAATGGGAATTGCCGTACTAAATCTGCTCCGAAATTTAGATTCTAGCTGTGTAAAATTACCAATGGATCCACTAGGAAGACCTTCAAACCAGAGTTGTGCCACTCCTGATAAGGTCATGACGAATATCTGACACAAAGCTGCATCACTGTGGGTCTGAAACTGAACGAAGTCCTTCACTTTATTAATGTGCGAAATAGGATCTTTAGTACCATCGTAAGTATCAGCGGGAAGCTTCACTCGCCTGCTGACCCTATGTCGCCTTACGCGACGACTGAAAGGATGTCCAGAGGTATCATCAAGAATCTCACGCGCATGACGTGGGGGAGATATGTCCCCTTGTCGCCCCCTTTCTCGAGGTTCAGGTGTATGATGTCGCCTGGGAGACCGACTGCGACTTCTGGGCGAACGACTTCGATACCTCCTGCTACTGGATCTTTCACTGTATTCGGGAGATAAACTCCTGTTTGTTCCTTCCCTCCGTCCGGCCCAACGGTTCCTTAACGCCTCAAGCTGCCTGTCTTCCTGGGGATAGAGTCCTTGCGGCATTTGTGGTACATAAGCCTCTACTCTTCCTTGAGTGAACTGTACAAGACTAATCGGGGGATCTCCCGCTGACAAAGGCATTTGGGAGTTTTCTGGAAACAACGGGGGCAAAAGTCGATCAGCAATAATAGATGGTGTGAACGTGATGCGAGGAGGAACATTAGATCCAGAAGCGCCAGGCGTGATTCTTGTGACCATGTCAGTCAAATATTCCAAGCGGGAACGAAGAGCCGCTATTTCCATAGCAAAGGGATTATTATTATTAGGCACAAATCCTCCTGAAAGAGGGGTATAAAGATCAGATCCCACAGTCTGTGATGAAGAAATAACCGTCTGCGAAGAGACAGATCCTCCGGCGATCCCGACCGAAAGGTCCAGAGATCCCGAAATAGTCGATTGTGACGTCATAGAGAGATCAGCAGTAGCAAAGGGGAACAACCGCCTGCGTGTTGAAAAAGGAATATTAGAGAATGTTGATTGGACCGGCTCCGATCCAGCTGTCATAACCGTTCCACTCTTCCGACCGAACAGAGCTTGGCTATTAAGGACGCTCACTTAATACACCAAGGCTCTCAATGAAAGCACCATTTGATAAGATCCGAGACCTCTTCTGAGCGGAACGGCAGCCACAGGTGGTCGTACAGGAGGCGGTCAACGTCGGAGGTACCTGCAAAGCGCCGGAGGGGGACTCCGGCGTAGACACTCCGATGCTTAAGTCAGTTCAAGTTTTCAAAGTAGTAGAGTTTCTCCAAGATGATCTCGATCCCCCCCTCTGTTTGGTAAGGTGGGGGTATTTATAGACCGAAATTAGCGATACCTGACAGCGATAGGGGTAGACATCATCTGAAGATATCGTTTCGAGCGATATCAGGTACGTCATCGCGGGCGATAATCGAGTGTGGCCTATCTGGGGTGATATATTCTCCAGTCTCCTAGGATAGGATGACGTCGTGCGTGTAAAGACGCATGAGTTCCCCCCCCCGCTGAAGTCGACCATCCTAGGAAATTTTCGCTGGCCCAGGCGAGAGGTTGGCATTTCAGGGAAGCGTATAGAAACTTGTCCAGGATAGATGTCGTAGCCCCAATGTTGCCGTCAGGAGCATTCCAATTGTTATCAGCGTTGGGGGTAAAAATCCTATCCTTGTGGTAACCATGCTCACATAGACGGCCCATTAAGACGAGGCACGTCCCAACACCCCCGGGAGTGAAAATCCTATCCTTGTGGTAACCGTGATCACATAGATAGCCCATTAAGACGAGGCATATCCCAACGCCCCCGGGAGTGAAAATCCTATCCATGTGGTAACCGTGCTCACATAGACGGCCCATTAAGACGAGGCATGCCCCGGCATCCTGGGGAGTGAAAATCCTATCCTTGTGGCAGACGTGCTCATACAGACGGGTCATTAAGACGAGGCACGCCCCCAAGGAGGTAGTAACTCCGTTCTGGAAGTGAAAATCCTATCCTTGTGGTAACCGTGCTCACATAGACGGCCCATTAAGACGAGGCACGCTCCAGGAACGTGAGGTTTCAACACTTGGGAGTGAAAATTCTATCCTTGTGATGGCCGGTCCTGATCAGACGGCTTACTAAGACGAGGCACACCCCAAGACGATCGTTGGCATTTGAAACAAGGAGAGATATCCCAGCTAGTAACCGAGCGGTTGATACCCGATGAAGTTGAGCTGGAGAGATGTCTCTATCGCAACATGGAAACTATGCATGAAACTATGCACGGCACGGATGGAAATAATAACTACTTTGTTCCTTGAAACATCACTAAAGAAATAACAATGCAGAATGCAGTGTTAACGCAGTGATACACGCAGAATTAAACACAAGATGCGAAAAAAAGATGAACCGCTATGAAATATTATGTCTGTAAAAGACAGAAATGTTTTAGCAACCGCGGATGGCGTGCAACCGCATAAGGTACGATAGCCACTATTATAATTCTGATAGCAAGGCCTACTAACTTCATTGAAACAGTTACATCATGAAATGAGACCAACAAAGAAAAAGCGGCGACATCGTCAAAATAACAGGAAAATTCCCAAAGGATGGACTAAGCCATCCCGGCAACAAAAAGTCAAGAGGCAAAGGGCAAAGTTTAAGAAGGGGTTGACGCGTCGTTCCCCCCCTGATTGGTGGCCCTCGCGCTGTAAAAATCTTCGTCAGACACCTGTGAAGACCTCTCCTAAAAAAAGGCAGAAAGGGTTTCAATCTGAGCATCACTCACCCCATGATGACGCATGAAGGTCTCTGTCATAAGCATTGCCCCCTCTCTCAGATACCAACGGCATTTCTCGGCAGAAAGGCTAAGATTGGCAGCCAATTCAGCATTCTGTTGCCTCTCTAGTGCAATCCCTTCTTCAGAAAGGCGTGTACTTAGAACGATGCTTTTCCGATTCTCCTCCTCCAGCGTGAGTTTGGCAGCCTCTGCCTCTTGCTTGGCAGCACTCGCCTCTTGTTTAGCAGCTTTCGCCTCCTGCTTGGAAGCTGTCATGGCATCCAAAAATATGTGACGTTTAGAAGATAGGACATCTATTTCTCTTTGTTTCTCCGCCGCCTCCTTAGCACTGGCTTTACCCATATAATGAGCATGGCAGAAAGAGGAAAATATTTGAGAGCGAAGAAAATCCATACGTCCCTGATGACCCTTGGCGACAAACTCATCCTTCTCCCTTTGGTGCGACAATATTCGAGCCACCAAAAGAGATGTAGACGCAAGAACAGCCTCAGAGCTATCGGAATCAGAAACCTGAAAAGCTTTCTCCCTGAGGCTACCCAGGTTAACGAGATGAGTAGGAAAGCTAGGAGGAGCGTACGGAGTCACACCAATCGTAAAGTCAGAGCCAGAATTGTCCTTTGCGGCAGCAAGTGGGGACGAAGGAACAAAAAATATTGCAGGAGGAGAAGAAGGGCGGTCAGCAGTTCCCTCTAGGGTGGAAACAAAAGACTCACCACCACCGACTGCCTCATAACCCAACATCTCCGAATTAAAACCTACAGCACCAGTGGTAGAATGGATGGGAGAGTCAGCAAAAGTACGGATATCGGCAGCAGGGCTAGCACCTTGAGGTTGTCTGGGAGGTACGTCATTCCTTGTGACAGTTGTTAGGGGTGGGTTAACGCGAGATGATGATGGACTACTATGAAGGTCGTGGCGAATCTTCTTCCGCCGCTCGGCAAGCTCGCTCGTAAAGGACATATCGTTGTGAGAAGGAGAGTGAGGGGAAACGCGGCCAACTCCCTAAGAATGGAAATGCAATGAAGATGCGGCAAGAGAAAGAAGAAATCAGGAGCGGTAGCGAACAGACACCTGGTCAGAAGGAGAAGCCAAAGGAATTCCGGTAGGAATTTGACCAGCAGACACTTCTGAAGACGCAGTAGCCTGGGAAAGGGCAGGAGGTATGACGGCTGCCTTTTTACTTCTTTTCCTTCTCGTAACACGCACCCGCGAAGACGACGTCTCAACAGCACTGGCGGTGGCGGCAACTCCTTGAGAAGGTGGCCCGACCAAAGTAACACCGATAGCCTCACCTTCAGCAGCGGCAGCGGCAGCCTGGGCTCTTCGCGCTTGCTCCCTCCTCTTTTTTCTCCGAATGTATTCAGGCTCCCAACCGGGCGGAACCACTGCACAGTCATGAAAAAACGTTAGCGTTAGCATTTCCCAGTAGCATGAGATAGTAAGGGCAAACGCTCACCCATTCTACAATCTGGAACTGCCACTCTGTTTGCCATTTTACGAGTATCAACACTGAAGTCCATCTGGAGCAGCATTTTTAACCAACCATCTTCCGGAGAGTGGTTTTCTGCTACCCCAGGCCTCATTTTTTATTCCCTCGTTAAAGCCAGTTCTCCACAAAGGCTCGGGTAGGTTAACAACAAAAAATTCTTCTTTCCAACGAGGAACGGAAGACTCGATACCCATAAGTTTCCAAGTAAAGGGCTTCAGCGAGTCATCATCATAGCGGGGTGATATCGATATTACCCCCTTGCGGGAATACAACTGGAAAATATCATGAAGTAGCGCTAATGAAGGGGACTCAATCCCTTTGAACCGGCACAGCGCCGCAAAAGCGCTAACAACGCAAATCGAGTTAGGACTCAGTTGGGCCGGATTCAAGTCAGAATCGGCTAGCAACAGTTTCACAAGTGGGTCAAGGGGAAGCCGAAACCCATGATCAAACAGTTTAGCATACAATATCCTACTATTATCGGGCAATGCACTATTAAGGCGAAGAGGGTCAGTGGCGACACTAGTAGAATAGCCCTGAGGAAACCGAACATTGAAACCAGACAGACAACGATGAACTAAGGGTAAGGTGTAAAGACAAGTGGGGGTGTCACTGATTTTCTGCTCCCCGGCAGATTTTTGGGAACTTTCTCCCTCGGCAGATTTTGAAGAAGAGGTCTTAGCCATAGCCAGTAAAAAAGGAAAAAGAAAATAAAAGAAGGAAGTAATGTGTGTACCTTCGTAAAAGAAATCCCAAGAATCCCAGAGTGAAGAAGAAGAAACGGCGTGAGTTATTTTCAGAAGGAAGCAATGAGCGGGGAAAGAGATAAAAAAAGAAAAAAATACGGGGAGAAAAACATTATATAACCCTAAAAGGGGTTGAAAGGGCGTGACCAGTTAACAACTGACACATGGCGAGATGGCGCAATGAAAGGGCGCGATACTCGCGAAGGACACAACTTCAAAAGAGGAACGCTTCAATCCCCGCTATTCCCTAAAAGCTGCCCATCTCAAACGCTTCACCATAAGAAAGACACGTGTCCTTTCTCATCATCATTTTTCGATCGCATCAGTGAGGGGATTCATAAGCATTTAATACTTTGAAAAGCAGCATCAACTCTGACACGTAATCCCAAGAAATAGCGCGGCAGCGCAAGTAACATCGGTAATACGACAAAACCCAGCGTTTGAGGGAAAAACATCAATAACAGTGAAAGCGTCAGCCTTATAACAAGAATAGCAAATGATAAATGTTTTCGGGAAAAGCGAGTGAAAAATTGAAGAATAAATACAGACAGAGAGGACAGCAATCAAGAGAAAAGTCGTTGCATGCCACCGCAACCGTCACCAGATTTTCTCTCCCCCGGAGGAAGACGCATCATTTCCATCTTTATTTACTTTGTCTATTATGGCAGAAACACAATCAGCAACATCGGGCGGATTGAAGGAACCGTTCCCAAAACGGGCAGCGAGCCTAGAAGTGAGGGCCTCCAAGACTTTCTTCTTCCAAAGCTCCATCTTTAGCGGAAGCCTAGAAAATTCCTCGTCTCGAGCCAACATCTCTTCACGAAGAAGAAGATTCTTCTCTCTTTCCAAAGCTAACTCCGCCTTCAGAACATCGGCTATCGCTTTCCCTTTGGACTTTTCCCTACTCAGTTCCCTCTGAGAATCGTCGTAAAGACGCGCCAGCAACCCCGTCTGTTCTAACGACCGATCAAGCTGCACCTTCTGAGCACACATGGCACGGGCTGAATCTCGCATCTCACCATCAAAAGCCTCTACCGCATAGTGAAAATAGAGGAAGATATCAAGAGAATCATTTACAACATGCCTACAGCGAGCTTCCGGTGAAAGCTGAAGAAATTTCTCTTTCTCTGAAGAGGAGCACATCATCTCTCCTATCAGAGGCGTGGTAAACTCGTCCCGTGAGAAGGGATTTTCTACTCCTGCGGCACGGAGGTTGTTGAAGCCAAAGCCCGTTAGGTCCATACGATAGCGCGGAGTCCCTTTAGGCCCATCAGGAGAGAGATTGATCATCGAAGTCGGAGGAGAACCTTTATTACTCACCTCGGAGATAGAAGTAAAAAACAATCGAGGAAGAGCCGTGAGCGGTAGTTTGGAAGTTGGAGAAGTCGTTGTCGCAACGTCAGGAATACATTGAGAGATGGGAGAGTCAGGAGCGTTGGGCAGCGGAGGAGAATTTGTCACCAACGAGACTGTAGCAGCGGTAGGGGGACAGACCGTCTGCGCGTCAACACCTACCGCTATTTGAGAAATTCTTGCTGAAGAATAAGCGGCAGGCGCTGCGGCAACCCTTGCGACAGCATGATCAGAAGAAGTCCCGGTAGCCTGCCCATCTATGCTTACCCTCAATTTCTTTCGCTGAAGCGAGGAGGCATGTCAAAGGTCTGGCTTGGCGTCCGCATCTTCGCTTTGGCTGCTATCGTCACTATCAACTAGCCGAGTCACAGGCCGACTTATATTTATTCTCCCCTGACGAGGCGGCAGCCAATTATCGATAAAGCGGGAAGCTCGCGCGGAGATAACGCGCCCTCGCCCCCTTCCAGCGACTGTCTTTGTTTTTCCCCTTATGGGCGGAGCGCCTCGAGGATCGGAACGTGGGGAAGGAGGGGAGGCCGGCATAGTTCTGAGCGGCATCACATTCAAAGGGGCGTTAGTTCCCCTAAAGGTTGCCCGTCAATATCCCCTGATAAGGGAATATGTGAGAACATAAATGGATGAAAGAAGGAAAAGGCGGAGAAAAGACAAACTCACCCATAACGCACTCGTTTAGAAGCTTGTACGAGGCGAATTCTCGAATGCGATAACGAGTACTTCTATCCAACAAAGCGTTAGCTTGATCAAGCTCGCTCCTAGTCAACACCGCTGGATTTACCCAAAGAGGACCTACAAGCTCTTGATTAAAGTCGCAGCGCCACCAACGAGACGGTAGCTCAAGGATAAAAAAACTATTTTTCCAGTCAGCCACAGTCCTCTCAAAACCACAAAATCGCTGCCAGAATGACTGCACAAATGCGTCGTCCCACCTTGGAGTAATGCTGATTAAACAATCATGACAAGTCATGCTAAAGAATTTGCGAAATAAATTAAGAGATGGGGCGAGAATGCCCTCCAACTCGCAAGCGCGAAGAAAGGCAGAAACCCCACACCAGGAAGAAGGAGTTATCTGGGTAGGATTAAGCTTGTACTCTCGCAGTAGTGTTGTTATTGAGTCATGAACTGGGAGACGAAAGCCATAGAGAAATATTTTAAAGTAGACCATCCTATAGTTTCCCCACAGAGGATCGTGAAGGCGCATGTCACCCTCGGGAATGGTGGGGACGCACCCGGGAGGGAAAGTAATACCATTCTCCTCCAATTCAGCATTTAAAACCACATCGCAAGTGAAAATACTGGGTGATCGTACGATTTCTGGATCCATGGGTCTCCAAAAAAATCGTCTGGTTCTAGTCACAACCATAATAAACTAACGAATAGAAAATCTGAAGGGATGGAGTGATACCTCGAAGGGAGAGATCCGCGGACGGAATCGGTGAAGGGCGAAGGACGGAAGAGAACCTTGCAGAAAATATAAGAAGGAGAAAATTTGAAATAAGAGCAAAAAGTATTAGAAAGAGAAGATAATCTCTTTTAAAGACCCAAAGTGTCACAGCATTAATTAAACCACCAGTCGCGCAAGGACGCGTGTAAAAGAAAGGAGCCACGTGGAATGATGCTCAGAAGTTAGAAGCAAGCAGTTACTCGCCATGACCTACCAAGTGGCAGTTAATGATTGGCCAGGTTAAAACAGTTACAGAGAACTTGACGCAACAAAGCTAACATTTTTATGTCAGCTATCGACAAATTCGCACAATGGCAAGGCAAAGAAAAACATTAGTTTATTGATTAAAAGCCCCACGGCATCTACAGCAAACCTAACGCTAGGCCACTAATCCTCGTCGGGATAGTACATGTCATAGTAGAAAACACCGTCATCATCCGAGAGCGGCAAACCTCCGTTGTAGGGAGGAAAAGGCTCGTCAATCCTGCAGGGCCTTTGGTAAAGCTTGGGCAGTGGGCTTGTCGCGGGAGCAGCCTCCTCTAGCGAAGTGGCGCAGGAGCTTTTCCCCATAGTGAATACGACTGGTCCTGAGTCAGCATTTTGAGCAGAGACTCTCTCCTCTGAGGGAGGACAAGGGGCAGATGGTGACTCTTCATCACCTTTCTATAGCGCGAAGTAGTGAGGCTAATAACCGGCAAAAAAAGATTCAAAGGTCTTCTTCGTTTTTTTTGGGTTCTTGCAACCCAGGCATTTGGCAAAACGTTTGGTAGGCCTCCATGGAGGTGAGGAAGGAGGATTGTCTGAATCTGGCGAAGTTGGAGGAGTCGGCGGAGAGTCGCGCGCCGCAGTATCAAGAAAGCAGGAATCTGTCATTAAATCACAAAAACCCAAGAAATGAAATAAGAAGAAGAAGGTGAGCAAGAAAAAGGAGAGAAAAAACCCTTTAAATAGCCAAGGAAAAAGATATCCCGATCTCTTTGCATGTCCCTTGAATGCAATAAGTGCACTTGGAGAAGAACAATCATGATTACAGAATCTGATGAGGCGCACGCAACTATTCGAGAACGGCGCCAATCAAAAGGCACCAAAAAACTGCCTAGTTATGGGAGCGCGGCATAAGAGAGGATCGAGTAAAACATTTATTGCCAAAACTCAAAGCACTAAAACACCTTATGGCAAGAAAAGACTCATTTTTGGTTGGGCTTGTAACAACCATACCTGACTATAACAGCAAACGGTAAGAGATCAAAGGTAGAAGACAGAGTAGCAGTTAAAGCAACATTTTATTTACGGCCTGAACAGCCTAAGCACCCAAAGCGTCTACACAGAAAGCAGTAAAACAAGAGAACAGCAACTAAGAGTCAAGCATGAGACCCAGCATCATCCTCAAGAGCAGTAGGGATCTCCCCCAAAGCATCCGCCACTAGAGACAGTTCGGCGGAGGAAACCCTCATGCCCTTCAAGCAGCACGCCAGCAGGTCTTTCCTATGCTGCAGCATGATAATGGTCACCTCAATGCGGGAGATCGCAATAGCCAGTTTTGACACATTCAGTATAGGATTAAAATCCTCCATAGAAGCAGCCCCTTGTCTGGACAGCAAAGGGGTCATCATCCCCTGAAGCTCCAGGACATCTTCAGAGGTTTTGGTCAGCATGGTCTCCAAGAAGCCGATGTCAGACTCAACAAGGTTCTTCAGGCTGTGCGCCTTCGAGATCAGAAAGTTCTTCGTAAGATCATCCATAGTCGAAAGCTAGAGGAAGTGCAAAAGCAGTCATGAAAAAAGTAGCACGACAAAAGACAATTTATAGGCAAAGAAGAATGGCGATTGGAAGAAATACATTTTTTAGATAAGTCATCCCTAACGCATGAAAAACAGCCGACTCGGCAAGACCAAAGAAGAAGCGATAGCCCTTGGTAAATACTCGGGCTCATTTTCGTTTGGGCTTATGATAACAATATCCCTAACAACAAAGGGCATTGTCATCCTATATACCGTGGAAGGAAGAAAAAGCTGCTCTTACCGCCCCGGTAGCGTCAAGGCTATCGCCTCCTTATGTGTAACTGGCGCTGGGATGGTCGACACCAGCGAGGGGGTCCCACACGTCACTTCATCATGACACAGAGCGTTACCCCATCCCAGGCCTGACTAGGCATCCCGTGAGAAGCATAGGTGTTGCCTTGCCTAGGTAACGCCAACCTCCATACATATAGCTGGCGCGATGATAGCACACTCCATCAACGGGGAACTCTATCCCCCTCTGACGGGCGCGTTAGCCCCTTGTGACCATGATCACTCAGAAATGCTCCATTTTGCCTATAAATACCTTCGCCACCAAGGAGGGAGGTAAGCCTAAGATTGCTAGCCAAAGTGATGTTATTTCACACAATCATTACTGACTTAAGCATCGGAGTGTTTACGCCGGAGACCCCCTCCGGCACTGTGCAGGTACATCGGACATCAGGGACAGTCGAGCTCAAGGTTCATAATCCTTCACTATCCTACAGTGAACAGATCGAATCTTATCACCTGATTTGTTCAAACCAAAGGGTGGGCAGGGTCCCGATCTCTCTGCCAAGGGGTGCATAAACATTAGGATGGCTAGCAAATGGCACCCCATGTCCCTCAATGATTTCAATGTCTACCTCAGTTTTGTCCGTCGCGAAGAAGTGCAAGGGGCTGAGTATCAGGATGCCTTGACCACTGTCTCGGCCGAATTCAACAACCACATAGCTCTTCGGGAACTCACAGGGAACCCAGATGCCAAGTTCGACTCTCGCAACACTAAGGCCCATGATATTCAAGACCCTGCACTCAGAATCCTGCAGCGGTTCCTCTCCATTGCCCTCTCGGGCAAATTCGGGACCTCGGGTCAGCTGGCTCAATCAGAGTTGTTCTTCCTTTGGGCGATGCATCATAAAAAGTGGGTTAACCTCGGCTACTGGATTGCCACCTCAGTCCACAATGTCGCAAATGCCCCCCAGGGTCGGTCTCCTGTCCTCGGGTCCATCATCACCAGCTTGGCCTCGCACCTATACACTTTGAAGCCCTAAGAACTGAACCTGTGCCAGCATCCGAAATCCTTCAAGATCCTCGGTCTCAAGACCTTGGATATGATGGGATTTTTTTGTGTTTCTGATGGTGTTTTGAGCTTTCATGCAGATAACAAAGGAAAGATCGAGGGCAAATTTGTATATCTAGACCCTTCGAGGCCCCGAACCAAGACTCGTACGCCCGATCCTCCTACCCAGCCTGCCACTTCAGCTGCCCCTGAACAGCCTGCTGATCCTCGGGACCTCGAAGAGGTACCGACTGCCGAGACCATGAACAGATTGCTCCATGCCATCCTCGATACCAACCGCACCATCCTATCAGAGATCCGCGCCCTCATCACCGAAGTCGCCAGACGCAATCTCCCTCCTTCCTGATCCTGAACACTTTGAGTACCTTTGCCCCTGCGTGGGTTGTTTAAACATTATCAAAACAATTGCAATTACTATCCTCGTTTAAACTGCTCTTGAACTGCTTATATATTTTGTGCCCTTCTCACATTGAGGACAATGCGATGCTTCAGTGTGGGGAGGGTTTACTAGTATTTCTCAGATTTTATTAAATGTCTAGTTTAATTTTCCTAAGTTTCCTAGTTTAATTTTCCTAAGTTTTTGCATAATTATTTTTATTCTTTCCGAATTGTTAGCTTTAGCTGCTGCCTAGTTTTAGAAAACCACCCTAATGATGGACACACACATTTGACTTGTGCACATAGAATGAAAATGTTGTCTGCAGTTAAGGTCCCGAATATTTCATGTTTTGCCTGTTGCACGTTATATCCTCTTCGAGACCTAGACACCAGTGGTCAAGAAACAGCACCTTGTGAGCATTTGAGCCTTCATGCATATATTTATTATTTGAGTGAATGAAGAACTAGGTACTGGCTGGGTTTGCATGATATCCATGGGTGTAGACATGATTAGACATAGGAAAGCAGCAAAAAGATTAAGTCTTCGCATCAAATTGTTCTCCCACTTTTCTCTGCTCTGTTCTGTTTCCTTTATCTTGACCCCGATACCCCTCTTTTTCCTCCATTCTAACCATTCGAATTTTCTTTGATCTTTCTCTTGGCAGGTGAGCGGTGTTGTTGGGAGCACTACAGAGGGCTAGACTAGACAAATGAAACAGCAAAAGCGAAGTGTGGGGATCCCGCAAAATTCAAGGCCTCGAATGCTGGCACAAATTCGAGACCTCGAAGCTGAAAGAAGAATCAAGGGCAGAACAAAACGAGAAAAAAAAAATCGCTTCCCATCCACAGCAAAACACAAGTGTGGGGAAGTGAAATCAGAATGTCAAGCCCCCGAAAAACAAGGTCTCGATCCTCAAATGTTCCAGGTCTCTCTCTCCCCCTCAGAAAAAAAAAGAAAAAAAAGAAAAAGAAAAACGGAAATATAAACAATAGAGAGGGAGAAGAGACCAAGTTCGAATCATAAAAAAGAAGAAGAGGAAAATCAACAGCCAGCGTCCATTCAAGGCCCCGAGCCTAGGTCCCGAGTGAAGAAAGCAAGGATCCCCCTCGAAGAAGAAGAATCTAGTCTAGCTTTCGCCCTCAGCAACATTGTCTCACCATTTCGATTTTTCCTGCCAAGGGAGCGCTCCAGGTTTGAGTTGGTTTAACCACCTCCTCATTTCTTTTCCTATCTCCTCCTCTTCTCCACTTTTTCTTCTCATTATGCTTCATTCTTCCACTTCTTCCATTTCCTCCTATCAATTATTTTTATTGCTTCCCCTTCTTGCCCCCGATGCGGAGTCTTTTGATTGCTAGATTGCCTATGCGTGTGTCTAACGTACTCGGATTGAGATGCAAACTTAGTTTTGTGCTGCGTTTTATGCATAGTTGAGTGTTTAAACACCTAACCTTGTTCACGAGCGTGAGTACAAATACCGATCCATGTGAGGACTGCTGGTGAATAGGCTGATGTGGAAAAGTCTTTTCTTAAGGGTCGTTATCCTTCTGATCTGATGCAGGTGTTCATCTAGGTAGAGTTTGTTTTTATTCGGGGTCCCGAATGTTGAAAAGCATGCTTATTCTTTGTGCTATAGTTTGGTGTGTTTGTTCTATTTTGGGGACTGTTTTAAATTTTGTGAATGCTCGAGGGCGAGCATTGGGCAGTGTGGGGATTATTTGATAGCATGTTTTTATGCATGATTTTCTCTCCATTTTCTCGCCAATTTAAGACATGATTCTGCTAATTTACCCTTGTTTTCATTACTATTGCAGATCTAGGCCCAAAAAGGGAGTTTATGCAAAAACATGCATTTTTGGTGCATTTTGTGCGAATTCGAACTTCAAGACCAAAGTCGAGGTCCCGAGTCCAAAGCAGTGTTCAAGGTCCCGAATCGGATTCTCCGTTCGGGCCCCCGAAGGGCAACCAAGGGCAATTCCATGTGTCCTCTCGCCAAAGCTCCCATGTGATCTTCCTGACACTGTTCTGACGCTCTGCACTGATCACAAAATACTTACCTCTTTGATCATTGCAGGCCTTGAGCCCAGTTCAGACCTGCCAAAGCTGGGAAAACCAGGTAGCTTTATGCTTTTCAACTTTGTGCTTTAAGGAGCATGGATCCATTTTTATAGGCTTTCAATTAATGCATTTTGTCTCTAGTTTAGGCTGAAGATATTTTGTGCTTGGAGCTCTAGCTTATAAGGAGCATCCAAGGAGTAGTTTAGACATCTCTTAACACATAATATAATTTTTAGAATCATTAGAATTATTTTTTCTTAGACTTCTCTCAAGTTTATCTCTCTAGTTCTTGTTAGCTTCCTTCAACCTTGCCGTCGGGCTTCAAACGTTTTTAGTAATAAGTCTTCTTCCCTTAATCTATTTATTTACTTATTATGCTTTCTTTAATTATTATTTGTTCATCTTCAAGCATGAGTAGCTAAATCTTTAATTCTTAGCAAAGGTTATTCAAGGGTTGCAAGGGCAAATTCGAGGCCTAAATGTGCTTAATATATTCTTGCTGCCATATTCAATTGCTTGTCATTTTAATTACATCTTCGCATGAAATAATTAGAGGCTTGATCAACTGATTATTATTTTGTGTGAATGCTGCCATCTTTGTGATGAATACGGAAGGAAATTTGCATGGAACAAGTAGGCATCTATTTAGTCTTGGCTGCGCTGAAGTGGTCTTGAATAGATAGGGTGAGTAGTTGATTAGAACGAGGTCACGAGCCTGACAAACTGAGGGACTTTTAGCTCTAGATTTGTCTTTTCTTATCTTCATGGGCGGTTTGAGTATGGCCCTCCCGCATTCGTGCCTGGAGGGATGGCAAACTGTCAAGACTACCTCATATGTGGAAACGGGGGGTAGTTTCTCTTAAGAGAAAAGTAGGGGATATCCGAGGAATCTGGTCCCTATGTCATTTCTATGCATGCTTGAGTAGAATATCCTTGTGCTGATGACAGTCGGGCCCCCGAATTCAACCCAAGAATGCCTTTTGCTAAGATCCCTCTCTATCTAATTATTTGTGCTGGATTATCACTCTGTTTTATTATTTCCGAATTTATTCACTGATTTGCTTTGTTTTATCCTTCGGGACCCCGAATTGACAACTCAAGGTCCCGAATACTGCTTTCTTAGTTAGAAATTGTTAGTTCCCAATCTCTCTTGGCTGACTCGTTTAGCCAAGTAAACCCCCCCCCCCCCCCCCCGAGTGTTACTTTTCATGTTTTTGTCCTGTGCATTCATTCAAGACCTTGAATCAGTCTCTCTCAATCCCTGTGTTCGACCCTAACTACCACTATACACATTATCCATTGTGCACGCATTTTCAGGCATTATAAATCTCTATTTGACTAACGATCAAATGCCCATCTTCTCATCTCTGTCTAACCTCTCCCTCACTGTCCCTAGGCTATGAGCAGCCTCGACGTGGCACTTCTCCTTCCTTGCTCCTCAAGCTCAACCTCGTCATCGTCTCTCGTTATCGTTGACGTCAGTCTCTCCTCCACCGCCTCAAACGCCTATAAATAGCAAGCAACCAGCACCATCTTCGAGGGGATAGGGGAGCCAAGTGAATATCTCATGAACTCTATCCTCCATTGTTCTCTATTTATTTCTTTATTTTCCTTCATTTCTGCATAGTTATTTATTTGTTTCCGCCATCGCCAAAGACGCGCTCCGCCGCTGCCATTGTCGTACGCCGCCACTGCTGCTGCCGTAGCCTGCTGCAGTCACCGGAGCTGCTGGTCTGCTGCCTTGCACAGTGCTTTGCTGTGTGTCTGGTTCGGTTGCTCAAGGAAGAAGAAGACATAATTGAAGGGAGGGAGATGATGAACAGTGCATGTTCATTTTATTTGGTCATGGCCAAGCCCAAATGCAAAGAAGAAAGGGTTGGGCTGCTAATGAGCCTAATTTCTAGGCCTAGTCCAATTTTTCAGCCCATCGCATTTTTTTTCCGTACCGATCTTTCGTATGCCTGTACTGTTTATTTATTTCCACACTTGTACTATTTATTTATTTTTCCTATGCTTGTATGCTTGTTTATTTTCGCCCGCTATGCATGCTTAGATAATTATTCTGTTCAAATTAATTATTTTCTCTTGTGTGCAGCAATTGGCAAATATTTAATTGTTCAACGTTATCCTCTCTTCGTGCCAAAATAAACTCAATCAAAAAAAGGGTAAATCGCCCGTACCCTTCATCAAGTAAACGTTTCTTCCCTTTTATTTATTCATGCTTTTTCGCATAAACGCTCATATGCACGAACATTTAGAACTGTTAGAATCTGTTGGGCATGGTCACTTAAAGTAGGACTTTTTATTTTTCAAAGCATGACTAAACACATCTTTCTCCGGTAACCTTTTTAGAATGTAACTCGGGAGCCTAACACCTTCCCGAGTCCATAATACGACCCCGAACTACTATTCTCGGGTTCAGACCCATCTTGCTTTAGCTTTTTATTTTTTATGCATGACAAATAGGTTCTCTAATCCTAAAAATAAATTAAGGTAGTGATTTTTTTGCATCAGGTGAGATGAATCCGATTTCATCTCACATCTCGTCCCAAACTAATGTTGCATTAAGAAAATTCTAAAAAGGAGGGGAGACAAAACTAATGTTTTCCTTTTATGGTTTCTGTTAATAATAGGCTTTTGCCACGCTCAGGCCACTTTACTTTGATTGGACCACACAAATTGCCATAGAAAAATGAGCCACACAATGACCACGCTCAGGCGACTTTACTTTGATTGGACAACACAAATTGCCATAGAAAAATGAGCCACACAATTACAAATTTCTCCCGAGACTTCTATTATATAGTTGGAAGGGTATGCCTCAATTTTATTTGTGAGCTTTGATGAATTAGTTCTCATCAATTTTGTTATGATAGTAGTAATATCCTCTTGGGTTTCGATTTCAGCAACATCTTGTGCTTGGAGTGATCTCTCAAATCATTAAGGTAAGATTCTGATTGCTTCCTCAGAAAATTTAGTGATTTACCCCCGATGTTGATGAATTCCTTTGATTTATGTACTAATTAATTATACTATGGGTCGGCATTGTTTAACCTTCTAGATGGGTTCCCTATTTTAGATACAACTCTTGGCAGACCTCAACTTGAAGAAAACACCTCAGTTGGTGGAGTTAGTTGATGACAGTAAGGTATTTAATCTCTCCCCGCTCTTGTAGCTTCATCAAGGATGGGTTTTACCTCCAGTTCTGCTTGCATCTAGTTTCTTAACAAACAGGATGTGGAAGAGTTGTTGAGTCTACCTCCAGTGAAGATCTTGCTCAGGTGGATGAACTTCCAATTGAAGAAATCAGAATACAAGAAAATAGTCACAATTTTTTCATCTGATGTGAAGGTATAAAACAGATTAGCTTCAAACATGAAACAGTCACAAGTCATGACTTGCAAATTCGTCAGATCACTACAAAACATTTGCCGATTATTCAAAAACTACTATAGTTTCATGTATGATTCTGTATGTATGAAGTAAAATGATGCAAAGTATGAGAGAAGTCACCATTCATGGCAGCTTTTTTTTCTAATGGTTAGTCAAGGTTGCTCAAAACATAGTAAACGCTCTTTAAAGATGAAGGGAAAGCTTTCTGCAACTTCATGTTGGAGTCATGGTTTTTGAGTAGCTTTTCCTTATAACCATTAAATATGAGTACTTAACATCTGGAGAGTGCTACTTGCAGGACGCAGAGGCTTATGCCCACCTTTTAAATGTTCTTGCCCCTGAATGTAGCAACCCTTCCACATTGACTGCAAGAGATTCATTACAAAGAGCAAAGTTAGTTCTTGAACATGCTGATAGGATGGGTTGCAAGAGATATTTAACTGCAAAGGATATTGTTGAAGGCTCCCCAAATCTTAACCTTGCCTTTGTAGCACATATTTTCCAGCACAGGTGAGGATGGAGTACTGAATTTTGTTTGACTAGCTTCTTGTTTGCTCATATCTAATTATATGCTTTTGAACTTACTGTTACCATGTATGGTCTTGAAGTAGTTGAATTTTAGGAGCTAATTTTCATTTTTCGTTTCAGAAATGGACTGTCAACTCAGACAAAGCAAATATCTTTTCTTGAAACATCACCGGATGACACCCTTATCTCTAGAGAAGAGAGAGCATTTCGCCTGTGGATCAATAGTCTTGGAAATTCAAGTTACATAGACAATGTATTTGAAGATCTCAGAAATGGGTTAGTATTCGCTTAAGGATTCTTTTGATGGCAATAGTGTCTTGTTCTGGT
Source organism: Viola odorata (assembly GCA_963691705.1). Taxonomy (NCBI): domain Eukaryota; kingdom Viridiplantae; phylum Streptophyta; class Magnoliopsida; order Malpighiales; family Violaceae; genus Viola; species Viola odorata. Next base: position 63,204,205 of record OY829538.1, on the reverse strand, counting down.
TTTCATATCACAATCTCCTAGTCAAAAGATAAGGAGATGAAGTGTGTTTCAGTGTTCAGTTTCAATCAGGTAATGAAGTGTCTGAAATTTTTTTTCTTCTGTAGGTGGTTACTTCTTGAGACCCTTGATAAGGTGTCACCAGGGATAGTAAATTGGAAGATTGCAAACAAGCCTCCCATCAAATTGCCGTTCAGAAAAGTACAAAACTGTAACCAAGTTGTCAAATTAGGGAAACAGTTAAAATTTATGTTTCAGTTTATAACCCTTCCTCCTTTTCCCAGTAGTCGTGTCTATGCTTGTGATGATGGTAATGATGCCCTGCTTTTGTGTAATCGAATGATGAATTCAAATTTAGGATTTGATGGTGTAGTCCCTTTATTCAATCGAATGGAATTGTCAGGAATCAGCATATCCTTATCGAATTATGGTGAGTTGATTAGCTGTTCTAAGGTTATCATTTCTTCTTTTTCCTTTCCATAAATAATAGTACTGATACTAATAAACTTATGTGGTTATGATTTTGTGGAAGGATTTTAAATGGATGAGCTAATAGTCAATATTTTACAGGGTAAAATTATCAATGCGAAATTTTCCCAAGTAATTAATCGTTGGACACCTGGAATGGCACAGCAACAGGTAAGCTAAATCCTTTTATTCAACTAGGTGTGTATGCATGAGTTTGTGCACATGTATGAATATCACGGGGAATGTACCTGCACAACATTTTTCACTTCTCTTTGAAAGTTAAGTGCCCTTTCCTCTTCAGCTAGTGCATGCACTATCTCACCGGCTGCGTGCTATTTTGGTCACTCTATTCTTGTGCAATTGAGTTACACTGTTTGCTACAATTGCTTCTAGTTTTATCCTGAAATTCAACTGGTAGTTATTAAGGAGCAATAAGTAATTCTTTGTTCTCGATCTAGTTTTCTTATGACTCGGAAATGTCATACTACTATGGTTTAGTATAAACAGAGTTTGTGGTACTATTAAATTTCTACAGAAGTTGCCCAATTCCAGTTCCATTTTTTGTAGGACTAAGGAAAATTGAACAATGTCTTGGTTGTCACAGCTACAATAGAAGAGGAAGTTGCTGTCAAGTGGGCAAGTCGGAAGAGTCAGTTAGTAACAGTTCTTGAAGTAGTTAGGTTGTTAGCCAGCTGTTAGCAAATCATTAAAATAGTTAATGTCTACTAAGAGAGTAGTATAAATAGATGTATAATCTGGAAAAGAAAATCTATCAATGATCAATACAATTCATTTTGTTCAATGAACAACAGTTATATGGATTCAATGAATCCCCCATCCCTTTCAATTACTTTTCCTATCTACCTCTCTTCCATTCTTTCTGCTGCGCCCATCTTCTTCTTCTTCTTTCCTCTGTTCCTCCATTGTTGAGCAGTAGAACCCTTTTATGCTCATCCAACGATCCTCAATTTTCTTCATCATCACCCATTGAATGCATCTTCATCCTTTCCAGAAACCGACCTACCTCCCTTCATCCTCAGCAAAGCATCCTCTAGAGTCCGTTGACTATCCATTACCCTATAATATTTATACTATTATTTTTATAGCCTATATTTCTTATTTATGAATTAATTTGTCATTTTATATAAGATTTTCACTTGAAATTTCCAATTCATTAAGAAATTCCATAAGAAATTCAAAAGTTCAAAAGACCATCTTATAAAAAAAATTGAGTAAATTGATATAATTACCCAAGGGTATTATGAAATTTCATCAAATGGACTCTAAAATCATATAAATTTACTTGTCAATTTACCGGTTTCCAAGGGTAATCGGTAGTTCACCATCATATTAAGTTGTGAAGAATTTTATGGAGTATATTAAATTCTCTATAATCTAACATGGAGTTAAGATAAAATTAGGTCATTATCAATAATTATTATGGACCATTTGTCAAGTGATTTTAAACTTAACTTCTCATTTTGTAATTTTACTAATTCTAATCCAAGAGAATTAGTAATTTCTATGACCAATTTAGTCATATTTGAACTTCTAAATGACTATAGGGCTAAGCAAATACCGACCGTACTGAAATTACTATAATACCGTGCGGAAATTTACTCTATTTGGTCGGTATTTTTTTTTGATTTTTTACTGTTCAGTATACCGAATTACCGACCGAACTTTATTCGGTACGGTACCATATTTGTTTTGACAATTTTAATAATACTGAAACTACCGTACCATTTTTAATATTAATATATTTTATTAAATATTTATTGAGTAATTAAAAATTAAAAAAAACACTAAGGGAATAAAAGAGTATATATTAAAAATAAATTTTCCTACGAAAATTATTTTAGCCCGTGGGTTTCAGTCAGGGCCTTAAAGCCCAAACACACTTCTCCAATTGGCCCTGCTTTTCTTGCTCCTCTGCTCTGTTTTCTCGTCATGCTGCTCAAATCAACGGACTGTCTTCGTCATGCATCTGGATTGAAGTGTAAAATGTCGATTTGATTCTCTGCGCTCTATATATAGAAGGAAACAATCTCACTAGTCAACTGGGTCACTCAATAAGCAAAAGGTAAAACACTCACTTTTCATTATTTGTTTGTAAGAATGCTATTTTTTTTACTTGGAAAGTATTGTGTTTGCATGTAATTCGGTATGTAATTTGGAAAAAAAATTATTTAGTATTTATTAAATTAATGCTTGTATGTAATTTGGTAATATCGAAATATTGAAATATCGTACCGAAATTATTTCGATAATATGGTAATGGTATCAATTAATAAAAACTATGGTACGATATTTAATTTTTTTAATTCGGTATACCGAATACCGAATTTTTTATACCGAAAACTTACCATACCGACCGATGAAATTTCTAATTTTATAAACATGGCCATTTCAATTAGAAGTCATTAGATAACGTAGATATGGTAAAATTCAAATCATTTAGTTCATTAAATGGACTTTTATATAACTCTACTATATAGTTATTAAAAATAATAAAGTATTACTTACTAATTAAATTATATTTAGAAAATCATATGGGTATAGTATATGGACATGTAACATACACATGCGCATATACTATAAAAAAATTCATAATTGTTTTTCCAATTTATTACTTGACATGATTTTGCTATATATAAATGTCTACGATTTTTCCCCTTATTGGTATAATTTTGGACCATGAGTCCAGGGACGGATCCAGGAATTAAATTCAGGGTTGTTTTTTTTAGTATTTTAAAAGGAAGGCAAGCGAGCTGAACGGAAAATTAGAAAAGTGCTTAAAAGTATTTATATCTGTCACTAAATAACAAATTGATCGTTGGAAGATAATACATAAAACGACACAGTGTAACATTCTGGTTTCAATAAAAATACAAGTCAATTAAAAAAGCTACCAAGATATGCTCCAACAAGGAACAAATGGTCTACAACACATACGCATGCAAAACTTATCAAGTTACAATCCAATTCTTTTCTCTAACCATCTAAGAACTTGGAAGTTTATTACTGTCAATGAAGAAACAGAAACAGTTCATGTATTCAAGCAATAACCAGAGAACTAAATGATATTGGCTACAATAGTTATTACCTGGGACAATTGCAAACTCGTTGACGCACACAGAAATAAGAAAACAATACTAATTTGTATTTCTCCAGTATTAAACTCGGCTTGCATGATTCATTATAGATTATTTATACATCAGCAAAATATTATTTTATATAATTAATGTCAAAATATTATATTATGAATAAATTTATACAAGTGTTAATTCATTTTATAGGGTGGAAAAATAGAATTTAATTAATATTTTTTTAGTTTAAAAAAAAAAAAAAATGTTAGTGGACTAGGGCTGATGGCCTATTTTTTAGAAGAGTGAAGCCCAACTAAAAGCCTAAGTACATTTTTAATGAGATCAAAAGATAATATTTTATTTTCCTAATCCCATTTAGCGAGGCGGATATGAATTCTTAATTATTATTTTTTTTTTACTAGAAGGGCAAATTTATTTATAAAAAAAAAGAGGAAAAGCCCAAATACATACAAGCCCATTTACAAATGAAATTACCAACCCAAGCTGCTATGCCCAACTAGCAAACTAAAAGGAATGCACATGTCAGTCCATGGCCGAAAAAGAATAGAAAAGAAAAGTAATGTCAGAAGTGGGTTCAAATCCCACTTGCGAAGAAGGGAACTTGAGTTTGGCGTCTTAGACCACTCGGTTATCTTAACGTTGATGTTTAATGTTTTTTAGTAAATTAATATCTTCATTCAATTAAATAATTTTTTTTTGATTAGGTTAGGGTGGCCGACAACCCACCCTGACCTGGGCTGGATCCGTCCCTGGATAGCCTCAATTAAAATCGGTGCATCATTAGAAAGGAGATGCACCACACTCTTATTCTGTACCTGAAGAATAATTTGATGATAGCCTCTAACCCAAGCTTTTTATAGCTAGACTCGAGTATACGCCTCATAAATTTGCTTTAAATGCATTACTTGCTCCCAATGCGGCAGAAAAACCTCCAAGCAAAGACCCTCGACCGGTGGCGATCCCCCCTAAAATTTTCAAAGTTTCTATTTTGGTCCCTGAAGTTTTACGTTTTTTTTTAATTAATCCTGTTTTTATTTGTTCAAAAATTCAATTTCGCCCTCCTAAAACTAGAAAGACTTTATGAATGATTTAAAATTTAAGTTCACTTCCTATTATTAATGATAAATAAATAAATAAATTCAAAATACATTTTATGAACTTTATAATTTCCTAAGATAGTTTCTATATATATAACTTTTTTATATTAAAAAAATAAAAATGAAAGAAATACGTAGCATATCTTTCTATATGATAATATTTGACCCCAAAAAATTTGGTCTAGCTTCACCATTGCCCTCGACTATATATCACAAATCACACCCACAGCAGCAGCTCGCATACATCGGCGACAAAAAGGCCCATCAGAATTTACTGCTACCCAACTCTCAGGAGGCAAAACTCAAAACACATTTACTTGATTTTTTTAATCACTATAAATTTTACTCCCTCCAATTTTAATTAACTGTCATTTTTCTACTAAATATTACTGTACACATTACTGACTTTTTAGTATTTATTTTACTGAGTGTTTCATAAAGTCAATTAATAAAAACCAGAAGGAATATCTTTTTAGAATTATATCAACAACAAAAATTAAGAATTAAAATACACATTCTAAAACACACTCTACTTTTTTTTAATCAAACCGTTAAAACGGATTAACTAATTAATAATTAAGGAAAATTAGGGACAAAAAGAATTAAGGCAATTAATGTAATTATGTAATACCGCACAAACAGCTAAACAACAGCAAGAGCACGACGCAGTACGCTGCTGCTAGCTATCACGAAAAGGGAAGGGACCCTATTTATTTTTGTTCATGGATCCAATAATGATGCATTTTTTGCCCTCACATGGCTCATCATTTTCCCTACAAACAAATGCCATTATCACTACGACACTAAATTAATTAACAAAAAATAAAATAAAATAAAATAATCTTTCCATCCCGCGCTCTTTAGTCTGAATCTCTATTATTTTTCTCCTCTTTTTTACGTTCTCAAATATTATTTTAATTGAAATTAATCTCGTTTGAATACTGTTAGATTCTCAAAAGAAAATAATTCTTTTAACATAATTTTTCTTCATTTTAAAGATTCAAATTTAAATAAAATCTCTAATCCCTTATCGTAACCATTTATCTCCACTTGGCCCACCACTTCTACTCCCTCACCACCAACCAACCATATTATCCATGCCATCATCCCGTTTTTCGTTTCTTTCTTGGGTCCATTCCATTCTTGTCACAGTTAGTTGCGTGTAGATTCATATAATTCTTTTATTTTTATTTTTCTTAATTTCGTTTTGTCATCATGTGCTTTTTCATGTATTTTTTTCTTTTTGACTTCTAGTTGCAACCGTGTGATGGGCTTATTAGCTTTTACCTGTGCCAATCACATATGGCTGGAAAGTGGGAATCCATGGATGAGGTATGTGGATTGTGGAACCCGGAAATTGTCATTTTCATTTGTTTTCACTGAGCTCTTGTCAAACGTATCTTGTGGTATCTTCAAGGCACCTCCGATTATGGTCTCTTCTAATAGTCCATTGCATGTTCAGGTGTTCACGGATGCCGATTGGGCTGGCTCCACCGACGACAGAAAATCAACGGTTGGTTTCCTCACCCACCTTGGTCACAATCTCATCTCTTGGCAGGCTAGGAAATAACGCACAGTGGCTCGCAGCACGACCGAGGCTGAATACAAGTCTTTAGCGCATGGCGCTGCTGATGTTGTATGGCTTCAAAATCTCTTGGTGAACTTGGCTATTCTAATCTTCCACCGTCCACTTTATGGTGTGATAATCTCGGCGCCACTTACATGGCCGCTAACCCGGTCTTCCATGCCCGTACTAAGCATGTAGAAGTTGACTTCCATTTTGTTCGGGACCTTGTTCGTCGAGGCGTTCTTCGAGTTCAATTTGTCTCCACCCATGACCAATTGGTTGACATCCTCACCAAACCTTTGTCCACTGCTGGTTTCGAGTTCCTGCGCTACAAACTCAGTCTGGGTGGTCACCCATCCTCCGTTTGCGGCCCAACATCAAGCCGCAACTTGTTCCGTCCTCCATCCCTTTTATGCAACCTTCTCCAACTAGGTTACTAACATAACATTCGTTTCTATAATTGTGTACTGTAAAACATATATATATGTAATTTTCCAAAATACAACTTTATTGATGAAATTATGGGAAGATCGCGCTATGATAGACAATTTTATCAAAATTTTGAACCGAAAGTCAGTGATTTCCCACCAGGCCCAACATGATGATATCAACAATAACAACCGGAATTGGAATTGGTTATTATAGTTAGTCTTGCGGCGCACCTGAATTTACAGCTATGTGGCTGCAAACCATACAATTTATGTGGTTATTCTTGCCCGCGCACCTGAATGAATATCCACGTATGCAAATGCATAAGCACACACATTGTGTCCGTTCCAATGGCGTACACTTTGCATGTGCCACGTGTGTTATGAAAAAGACAACACACACAATGGCATCCTCATTTTATTCTATGGGTTCGACATGGATATTATTGTTAGGTAAGGGAAGGTTGTCAACGGCTGTAATATTTCTCGGTAAAACTATCTAAAAAAACCATCCTTATCTTCATTAATTCCCCAATGTGTTTCTTTTTTTAGTGTGCAAATGCAAAGCCCATAGACGAGAAGATAGGCCCATTTCTTCTCTTCTATGATCTCTCCCTCTCTCACCTCTTTCCTTTCTTTATTGCTTTGTAGGGTCCTCCCCACTGAACTCTGTGCTCCATAGAAGCAAATAAGCTTCTCTCCCCCAATTAAAAAAAACAAGAATCTCCTCCTCTCTCCATTCTTTTTCTTATCTGTCCTTCCGCCATGGACAGCCCACAAAGAATTTCAATTTCAATCCAACAACCTCAATCCCTCTCTCCCTCTAACAGTAGAAGGAGGAGAAGAACAAGCTCCGATTCCAACTCCCCCGATTTCGAGTTCTGGATGGTCCGAAACCCATCTTTCCCCCAACCCAACCTCCTCTCCGCCGACCAACTCTTCGCCGACGGCGTCTTGCGTCCTCTCCACCAACTCCACCTCCAAAACCCCGAACCCGAAATCTCGCCCGCAAATATAAAAACTGCCGAAATCTCGCCTGCCAGTATAACTGCCACCGCGGAGTCAGCCCCTGCTCTATCGGCTTCAAAAAGATGGAAAGATTTATTCAAGAAAGGCGACAAGAAAGCCTCAACAACAGAGAAGAAGCAAGAAGAGAATAATAATAGTAATAAATTAGAGAAGGAGAGGAAGAGAGAGAAGAAGAGTCAAGGCGGAGCCAGTAGTTCAGCTGAGTTGAACATCAACATATGGCCATTTTCGCGGAGTAGATCCGCCGGGAACAGTGTGACCCGACCCAAATTATTTCCTGGAGCCTCGGGTTCCCGGAAGGTAAGCAGTGCGCCGTGTTCGAGGAGCAATTCGGCGGGTGAATCTAAATCCAGGAAGTGGCCGAGCAGTCCGGGTCGACCCGGTGTCCATTTGGGTCGGAGCAGCCCTGTTTGGCAGGTCCGGCGAGGGAGCAGCGGTAATTCCATCAGTTCCGGGTCCAAGACTAACAACAAGCACTACCTTGAGCCGCCATCATCTCGAAGTGGTGAAAAAGGGGTCAGTAAAAAAGAAGTTACCGAGACCCGCCACAGTAAAAGGATAAGTACTAGTAGCAGTAACAATACTAACAATAACGGCGAGGCAGCAGCTTCTAGATCAGCTAGAGTTTTGAATTTGAATGTGCCCACGTGTATCGGATATAGACACCATCTGGGCTGCAGAAGCGACGAGAACAGCGCCGTGGGTATCGGTGGCGTCAATGGCGGCAAGCACGGTGGTCATGGTGGTGGAGGTGGTGGTACCGGCACCACCAACAACAGTGGCATTAATGTCGGAGGTGGTGGTAATATTTTCAATTTTCGTAGCTTATTCAGCAAAAAGATCTATTAATTAAGCTTGTAATTATTAATTAATTACTTAAAATGCCTACGTCTATATATATATGTTGGTATTCTTTTTGTTGCCATCTTGAAAAGTATTAAATTATTAATAGCAGCAGATCAGTAGCGATTAATGTACTGAGTTAATAGCATTTCACAGTTTCCTGCTCACTCCACGTGTAATTATTTATGGAATAACTTATTAGTACAAAGAAGAGTTAACAGCATTTTTCTCATATATTTTAATAAAGAGTATAAAAATTTATCGGTTTAATTCGATTTAATTATGTAAAACTGAATGGTTCGATATGTAAATGGTTCAAAACGACGTAAAGAAATTACATACCGTTAATTAGTACTTTATTTCTTAATGGATTAATTGATAATGGATTAATTGATAGGAAACATTTATTTTGGAGTAATACTAAATAACACACCGAGATAGCACACTAGGCTAATTAATGACATTTTTGTAATTCTCAATTGATTGGCATAATCATTGATTGGCCTGGTGTGCTATTTCGGTGTGGTGTTTAGCATTATTCTTTATTTTGTTGTAAAGTTGGAGAGATAAGTATGGAGTTAAAACGTAGGTTTGTATCGATAAAGAAGATTATGGGGTGATGGGTGTGTTTCTTGGAGGCATGCGAATGGGCACATCAGTACATGGATTTGTCTGAGAAAACTTTTGATGCTTTAGTTAGCTTTGCCTTATTATGAGCATTCTTCTTCGTTGAGAACCACGTTACACGTTTGTGAGTTTAGAAACGGTAGTCAAAGTTTGTCACAAACTCAGTCAACTCTGTAATTTCAAAAGATGCAGGATAAGTGGGAGAACTTTCCACGGTGGTTTATAGGGTAAATTACCCGAATTTTTCTAAGTTAACCACCGGATCTCGGATTCCAGAAATTCATTCAGGTCGTAATTCGATTACAAGTACTACCCGTAAACCGCATAAAACAATCCCAATCAAGCCTCAACCCTTCTTCTTCTCGCTTTGTCCCTTCATGGAAGCCTCTCCTATGGGCAGAGAGTTCTTATTTTTCCAGACATTCCTTTGTGGCGTAGGTAACAGCAAGACCTTTAGATCCATATTCTTTATTTATTTTGTTTGGCCGCACTCTCCCAAGTCCCACCCAACTTTAAGAAGCCATGCTTTTGTGTTTAAAACGAATTTGACATCTTCTGTATTGTTTTGGGTTTGACAGACTGGCAAGAGAGCTACCCAACATTCTGATTTTATATTTAAATTCCTATCTCTTGTAATTAATGAGAGCCTAAAAATGTGGTAGTCTGATATACAGATCCATCACTTGGTATGGACTTGACATGTTTCTTCATTATGTTTAGTTTTTTAAGCTTTTCTATTCAATTCATCAAAGGAACTACAATCATTTAAAACAATGGATAATTTAGGAGGAATTGAAAGCCAAGTAGGAGATAAAACATTAAGGTTATCTTCAGTTTTCTCGAGTGTTCTTTTAGCTTTTTACGAGGTAGAAAATTAATTTCGTTCGATCATTATCTTTATTATATATAACATTTTATATTTGACAATCCTTATCTCAAGTTTGACAAATTAATAATTGCAAGTATGGAAATGGCATTTTCCTTGCAAGACGTACGTGTGTGAGCATGTATGTATCATGTATGCGCCTTTATATCTTTTTCGTAGGTCAAATGATTTTTTGATCATTCCATAATTCCACCCAAAAAGAGGTCTTCTTCCTTTTTGTTGTCTGTATAACGTGTATGAACAACACAAATTGGGAGTCAACTGTAAAGATGCAGAGGTGGGGGGGAAGGGGGACAGCATACACATGGTAGTTACAATTATATGCCCATAATCATTTCTTCATTTCCAATTTCACTTTCTCAGTATGTTTAGTATTATCATGCTCATATATGCTTTATTTATTATTAATATTCACTCCGTTTCAATCTTATAGATAGTTACAATCTTAAAATTCGAACTCGAGACCTTAGTTAAGTAAGAACAATCGTAAGCTAACTGATTTATTCATAGTTTATTTAATTTAATTTGTTTGTTTCATTATTTTTGTTGCTATTAATTATTGGAAAGCATATGTCATTGTTCATTTTTTTGGTTTAGTGAATTGTCACATTCACACCAAAGAAACTAGTTGTTCTCTGTTTGGTTTGGTGGACCATCGCCTAATAAAAGCAACCTTTGCGATCAGATCAAGCAAGCAAGCATTCATGGGTTATTAGTATTACTACACCCATAAGAGCCCTTCAACTTTGAATTCTTAATTTGAACTTGAACTCCACATATTGATTCTGTTGTGAAAAATATAACTTGATTAAATTTAAAAATAAAATAAAAATAAGTTGATAAATATTATTAAAAAATATCGACACAAAAAGTATGCTGAATTTAAATTTTTTAAAACTGATCTAAACGGATTTTTATAAACTCAATTTATCGTAATTTTTAACATTTTTACCATTAACTTAATTTTGGTGTCCTAGGCTTAGCCCAAACAATAATGGACATGTTTGTTATGTTTGAATGGCCTCGACATTAAGAGTTTGCAGACTCAAACTGATATACATCCAGAATTTGGATCAAGGGCAAATGGCCAAGCGGCCCAAGCCCATGGGTATTCTTGCAAACCCGCCCCCAAAACGCCATATACTATAATAAACTTTAGAGGAAAAATATGTCATGTTAATATTTTTGTTGTTTCAATACGTTTATTAAAATAAAAACATAATTATCCATGTAAAAAAAAAAGTCCCCGTGCTCTCCGCTTCCCTCTGATTGAGCTTAATCTATAGTAGTTTTACCACTTGTTTTTATGCATCGTGATTGATAATTTTATTGATTTTGGTATGATTTCCATGTCTTTTACAGAAAATAGTCATGAAGAGAAAATGGAGGAAAAGAGCTAAAAAAGAGTCATTTCTGGGCATAATGGGACAAACATTTCTCTTGGCCACCCTTTCAACCAAGAAGAGCCATCTGGGCAGCAGAAGAATTCAGCCTTACCAAGAGATAATTGCAGAAGAGTCCTACAACGATAACTATTGTTGGTCTTATCCGCAGAAGCGTTGGAGTTGCGTCCTACTTTCTTTATCTCGAACCTGTAGACTTCTAAGTGGAAAAGAAGAGTGATTAGATACAATTTAGAGTTTAATTAGATTTTATCTAATTAAATTTTCTTTTAAGAGATATTATTGGCACAAGAGACTATATATACTCTGCCTAGGTTTTTTAGAGAGACAAACTCGATTTAGCTCAGACCTAGTTCCTTCTCTTTATTTCTTCATCTCTATTTTCGATTTCAAAATGCTAGCTCCTTCATTCTTCACGGAACGAAGGATTTTTATATTTTCTTAAACATATTTTGTTTGTTTTCAACGTGAGTATGAGTAGCTAAATAAATATTTCTAGTAGAAGTATTTAAAGTATGAGTATGAGTATGCATGAAATCTAATTGCTCTTTATTAATCTTTAAATCTGCATTTAATTAATCTCATAATAATTATATTTTGTTTTCTTTTTTTATTTTAGATTTGACCAATCTAGAGTTAAGTTGATTATCGCAATCATCATTCTTCTTGACCACAGCAACTCGTCTTGGGCCACTTACGTGCCAAGAGGATCGAAGTAGACAAACTAACTCTGATGGATCTACCGCAAACTAGCCCAGAGTACTGCTAGTGTGAAAGGTTAACTTGATTTAGTCCCGATTGACAACCGAGGATACTAGGTTTGGAGTTGTCTTCCCCTAATCGATCATCAGCCAATCTAGTAAAACCCCTTTAGCCACCAAGGTGCTAGTTGATTAGGAATCATCTCTAAGTGTACCTAAGGTGGTTTTGATACAGGAGGGAAGCAGGGGTCATAAGTGTACATTGATCCTATAGAAACTCTGTAGATTGAAGATGAATACCCCTGCGTCAATGATTGCTGCTCATGTCTCATCACTTGCTAAGCTTCTACTAGGAATCTCTCTCATCTGATTGTTTCGTCTTGCTTTGTCTCTTGACCAAGAATCGCATTCTTGGCCTGGATTGTTTACTTGCTTTATTTACTTTTCAGTCTTTTGTTTAAAACAACTCCCCAATTTCACCTATAGTGTTATCAGTGGTCTTTGCAAGCACACATGAAAATTACACCAGTACTCTTTATGGATCGAACCTCTTACTTGTTATTTACAATTAAACTTGTTCTTAGTAGTGAGTTATATTTTATATTTATTTTTTACGGATTCGACACTCATTACCCTCCCTTTTGTTCATACAAGCTTTCGTCCCATTTCCATGGGTTTGTAATTCCACTCCAAACCACTTTTTCCCCCTTGATGTTTGTATTAATCATATCCTTCGATTTATTATCCTGGCAAAAAAAACTTTTGATTTCATAAATCTGATAGACGCGATCCACTTTTGAATTTCAAACATTTGTTTACTGATATCTTATTGATAACATTATATGAACGACCATATTTACTTATCTACGTGGTAGTTCATTCTCAAGGCATAATCTCGCCATGTTTGATCTATGATAAAGAGAACGTCAAAGAGTGAGCCAACAAATCATTCAAGAACGATCTAATAATCAAAACAACTTACAGTTAGAACAACCTAATATGCACAAGTTGGCCACAATCAGCATTAGACGAAAAATCAGCTCTAATTAAATCAAGGAGGTAGCCCTACATTATCTAGAGTTAATAACTAATGATATTATCTTCCTAATTATTCGAGATTGTGCTATTTAGTTCCGTGATTATCTTTCCTAAAATGGAGGATTTGATCTCCACTATAAATACATAAACGTCATCATCAAGGTACGTGCATACACAAACCCTAGCTACTCATATATTCGGTTATCAATATCTCTACTGACTTAATAGTCAGAGCTCCTATGCGGAACCACCTTCTGACGCATTACGGGTACACCGGCAGTCGAGTCACAACTCTTTTCGACCATCCTTAGCTCATATCGTTGGTAAGCAAGTTATTACTTATCACTATCCTAAATTTTCCTGCGACACTAGAGTGTGTCATTGATAACGATTCTTTATTGAACAACCCCCTAGCCACTACGGATGGCAATTGGGCAGGTATGGGTGGGTATGGGTATGTTAAAATGGGTATGGGCGGGTATGGATAAATATCCAATTCATACCCAAAATTAAATATCCATTATTACCCATACCCAATATGTCCTATACCCAATTGGGTATATAATGGATATCCAATTCACCAAATTATTTTATTTTTTATAATTAATAAAAAAATTATTATTTAGATCCGTTTTTACCAGTTAGGCTCGTTTTTTATTATTTTGGTTCGTTTTTTACCGTTTTGATTCGGTTTTTACCATTTTGGCTCGTTTTTTTACCATCTTGGCTCGTTTTTTTACCGTTTTGACTCGTTTTTACCATTTTTGCTCATTTTTATACCGTTTTGGCTCGATTTTTGCCGTTTGGGCTCATTTTAGCTCATTTTTTACTATTTTAGCTCTTTTTTTTAATCATTTTGGCTCGTTTCAGCTCATTTTTTACTGTTTTAGAATTATTTATTTCAATAAATCCAAATAAAGAATAGATAAACTTCAATTATGCAACACCGCCATACATGCTTTTTAGCATATGCAATCCATCATCCTTTAACCAGTAAGGAATATGGAATATGGAATATAAAATAATAATATATTCAATTAAGAAATGCTATAACAAAGCATTACAATCATCACCAATCTAAATAATGCCTACATAATGCCTACATCTGAAAAATAAAAGTATTACAATTATTGAAGAGAGAATAGATTAAACAAAGCATTCAACACCAAGGAACTAGATCATTTGAGGAAAAAAAAAAGATAAACTCAAGACTTATGAGGAATGGCAGCCACATCAAATCAACAAAACTGGCTTTCAGTTTATTTCACCAACCTCATGTTGAAACACACAGAAAGGGAAAGAAACACCAAAAGCTGGCTACACAAAGGTGTTGCTAATGTTGTTTGGTATAACAGAGGTGCTTATCTCATTATTACATTAATAATGCTCAGATCCAACTAGAATTCTAACATAAATGACGCATAATCAGGGCAAATGTGAGACCTTATATACAAAATGTTAATGCAGTCAGAGTGTAGGTGACAGAAAAACCCTCTTTTGACTCTTATTTTCACGTGAGTGCCTGATTCTGTTAAAGCTTTCAACATATTGGGTCTTTTTACTAATGACGCCTAATTAAAGGCATCTCTAGATTTTTGGCAATCTATAGGCATTCTAAGTTTCTATTAGGATTTAGGAACCAGCCACCACTGATTAACAAGAACAATAAGACAGAAAAGGGAAAAGGTGATTATAGGGCTCAAAGACAGCATTGAATTATGGGGCATAGCATAAATTAACAAGTATTCATCTGCTTGTTTTAAAATAAGTGCACCATAGCATAAATTAACAAGTCAAAGCATATAGAGAGTTCTGATCATGCCAGAGGGGAAAAAGAAAGATGCAGCTCCTCTCGATACAACCGTAAAAGCCTCAAATCATTTAATTCATTCTATAAATCTCAACCAAAACACACAAGAAACACATATTTCTCCGCATATTGCTAATCGGCCTCGTAATCATTAGCAAATTAATGATCTATAAATTAATTAATTCTAAAACATATAGGATGCCTTTTGAGGTTTCATCATCTAAATTGAAAAGCAAAAAAACAGATCTATCAATCGAGAAGAAACACATGAAAAATCAGACACTTACCGAATCAAGGATCAGATCTTTGAGTCTAGCAGAATCCTTCACAACCACTGTATCAAAACACCCTTTTTTGTTTCCTTCAATTTGTGAAAACCTAAGATTAACCTAATTCCCAATCAGCGAGAGAGAGAGAGGATGAGAAGATATGTAATTATGTATCACGAGCTAAATGAAATTTGCAGAGAAAGAGGATGATAGGATTCGTGGTAGTGTCGAATCAATTTGTAGGAGAGGAAGACGGCGACGCCAGAGAGAGGGAAGAGGAAGACGGCGACGCAGAGAGAGGGAGGTGAGGAAGATTGAGGATGGTGTAAAAGGAGGAGGAAATAAAAGGATAACCGTTCGGGTATGTTCAGGTATTATACCCAGTGATACCCGAACGGGTATGGGTAATATCCAAACCATACTCAGTCAAACCGGGTACGGTTTGGGTATTACCCGATCAAACATGTGCGGTTATGGGCGGGTATCCGGGTATGGATACCCATTGCCATCCCTACTAGCCACCACATCATTCTCTATGCACATTTTGTTATATTTCCGTTACTCATGACACAAAACGTTACTTTCTTTGCTTATTTTTGTCCTCAAGATGAAGGATGGTGCGGAGAACTCAATCTAAATATTTGTTCACTCCAACTTTGTTCATAAAACTGCTAATACTCAAATGAATAATCGACTTGTGTTAACTAGCTTGAGGGTAAGAACGACCGATGCCGTAATCTCGAGCGACTACCTTGATGTTTGGAGCTACAAAATGTTATTCAAAAAAAGTGGTAGGTAACAGACAATTTCTTTATGATGATCTAATCTCTCTTTTACATGTTGCGTTGCTAGAGTTTATGACTTGCCCATCGATCTTATAAATCATGCCAATATTGAATGTCTTTAGGAATAGAATTGAGAATTTTCAATCTGTTTTGGATGAGGATCTTAATAGTTATTGATTTCGGATTTTGGTTAATGTTGGTTCTATTGTATTACCGATTAGTAATCTAATAGAAATTTTGCTATTATTTGGGTCAATTAGGTATGAACTGTTGGGCCGAATAGCAATTTTGAACAATATGACCTAATCAACCACAATAATAGCAAAAATATATGGAGATCAAATCGGTAATGAGGTGGTTAATGGTAAGTCAACATTGATCAAAACCTAAAATCGAACATACAGACAAAAATTTCCCAATTATATTCCCATGACATTCAATATTGGCATGGTTTCTAAGATTGATGGGCAAGTCATGAACTCTAACAATGAAACATGTAAAAGAGAGATCTTCATTGAAGAAATCGTCCGTTACCTTCTTTTTTTTATCATTAAATTTTCTCATTACTCATCCTATTTATTATCAACTTATACTTTTTAAAAAAATATTCATTTTAATTAATAAATTTCAAATGAATACCAAATATAAATAAAAAAGGTAATTGAAATATTTTTTTATTAATGGATGTCAATTGAATTGAAAATAACATCTATTTAATAAACCGATTTAATTAAAGGTTTTTTAATTAAATACTAACTAAAAATTGTATAAAAAATGTAATTGAAATACTATTTTTTACTAATAGATGTCAATTGGAATGCAAATAATCTCTAATTGATTTTTTTTTTATCTTATAGATATAGATGAAAAATAGAAATTAAATAAGTTTAATTAATGTAGTAATACTAACATTGCATTTAAATTTTATACTATCTTTTAGCAAAAGAAAAAATGATACGTTATACAGTAGAAACTCTATAAAATAATACACTTGGGACGACCAAAATTTATTAATTAAAAGAGTTATTAATTAATCGATAAATTAATAATTATTAATTTATATATTAATTAATATTTTATTAATTTATAGTAAAATACTTAGTTTACAAACACCTTTCAAGCTTCCACTTACTGTAATTATTGTATACAATGCATGTACTGTACGAAGCTATTAAAGCGGCAATCACATTGAACAATTTCTTATTGAGCTATGAGAAAACAACACCAGAAGTTCTTACCATGCTAAGGAAAATTAGAGACGACATTCAAGGGGAAATTGATTTCAACAAAAAACAAAAGACAATTGAGTCATTTTTCAAGAAACCTTCATAAATCATTCATGTAATATGTTATATATAAAGAATTATTAATTTATATTTTATATGGGGTCTAAAGAAATTATCAAAAATGTATTATCTTATAATTTTAGCGAATTATTAATTTAGCACCCTATCCCCGAGTCGGGACCGGCCAAAAATATTATCTTAGAGAGTTTATTAAATAATCGAGTATTAATTTATCGAGTTTCTACTGTAGTTAGAATTGTTATAAGTACATACTTAAATATAATTAACAAAGGGAACCGATTAAGCATTTTTTTTTTTGGACTTGAATTGCAAGCAGCAAGCCCACCGCTCACAAACGCAGAACGTCGTACAGGAGGGGGACCCAACAATAAGTTTACTGAAGTAGCGGTCACTGTAGCAGCTGCGGGAACAACAACGACACGATCATGGCGTTCCTGAGGCGACTGGCGAGAACAGCTCAATCTTGCCGCGCGATTTTATCTCTCAAAACGCTGCAGCACCCTTCCTCACCTCACCTTCCCCACCGTATGCTCCTCCTCGCCCTCCTCCTTTATTAAATCAAACATATATTCCTTCTGTTATGACACAATTCCCTTAGCAATTGGTGTCTTTTGAATTTTTTTACGCATTTGGAGAAATTAGAATGGTTTGATTGGTTAATTCGATATACTTGAGCGTGATTAGTGAGCACAGTGGCATCATTGATTGCAAAAGTAGGGTTTACTGCATCCACTGATGAAAATTTTCCGGGTGTTTGTTTAACTGTTTTTGCTTCAATGTACATATGCAAGGTAGATTACTTTTCTTTTTCTTCTATAGTTGTGGTTTTTTTATGTACATTTCTCTCTGTGAATTGGGAAATGCAGGGTCCTTTGGGCACCACATTCATTCCAAATCTTTCGAAATTCAACGACCAATAGTGGTGTCTAATGATGATGGGGGATCTTGGATTTTTCCAGCTGTGTTGGCTGGTTTGTTTGGAGGAGTTGGAATGCTACAAGTAGCTTATGCAGATGCTGCTGATGAGGTTTGTGTTCTCTTAGGGCTAATTTCCTCAGCACATTGGCCCTAATTATATTGTGATTTTTTTTGGGGTCAGGCAGCTGCTAAACCTCCTTTGCCATCCGAATCTCCTTCAAGTTATGCTAACCTTGAGGAGATTGCCAAGAAAGAACGGCAGAGAATTGAAGAGTTACTCAAAAGTAAAGAAATGAGATATGGTTCTTATCCACGTTTCAGTGTTGCTGTTAAAGGACAAAAGGTTCTTGTTGCTTATTTCATAATTATTAGGGCCAGGCTTAGAGAACTGCCATGAAAAACATTTTTCTAACTGAACTATATGCTATATTTTAGGTTACAGTCAAGTTCCAAATTCCTCCCGGATGTGATGTTCCACAACTGATTGCGAACCTTGCTTCAAATCTTGGACTAAAGGCTGATGAGCGTGGTGCTGGTTCAGATATGTTATTACGTGCTTGGGATAGGTTGAGTAAAATGCACCAATCTGTGTCCTTCAGGATTCTCTGTATTATCTATTTGTGACCCATGGATTCTAGTGAACCCCATACTTAATCTTGTTTCTTGTACAATTTCAGTGCAGTTGCCTGGCAACTAACACTTTATCGTCCAGAAAAGCAGAAGGAAATTGTTGGAGATAAGGGGCCTTCTGAAGATTTAAATAAACCTGACGGAGATCTATGTGTCCTTTTATTTCGTTCCCTAATAAGCTCAGATAAAGCAGTGAGTCCGTTTCTTCATACTAATTCTTTTTTATATGAATGCCTTTTTTTCTATTTTAAGTAGTGGATACAGAATGAGTTCTTCATATAATTATGCACACAGGAAATTGAATTTATAAAGAGTGGAAGCTTAACTGCAACAGAGCTTGATGCTTTTGTGGCTGCTTTACAATTGGCTGGTGGGAAATTAAAGACTTTGGAAAGAAAACCAGGGGAAGGCTCTACACGGATGGCATCAGATAAATTAGTTTCCAGTCTAGAGTCCATGGGAGTAAGAATTTATGGACTTGATGAACTCCATAAGGACCCTGGAAATTCTGAGATATCATGGGACAATATCGCTGGGTATGAGCATCAAAAGCGGTAAGTTAGGCATCAGTCTGATTTAACATGCTTCATTCAATCTCATTCAACTTTCTTATTCTCCCATTTGTTGATATGCAATTAATTGTTTAGGTTATTATTAGGTGAATTAGTACCATGCATTCTCAACATTTACCCCTAAGAATTGGTTGCCGTGTACAAAAATGTTTCTAGGTGCACTTGTTACGTCAGTATGATGGTCACATAGAAGCTTCTTAATTGGATTTTGTATTCCTTTACTTGTACTTAGGGAATTATCTTCCATATAAGCATAATGCTGTGCTTTAGAATTGCCACCGCTTTTATCATAGAATAATCAATAAATTTTTAGTAGTGACCATTTTGCGCTCACCCATCTTTTCATATGCGTGAAATGAAACTGCTTATGGTGCATCTCTCTTTCTTTCTTCTTTGGTATTAATGGGGCATCTCGTTTGCTGACCATTGTGTAGAGAAATAGAAGATTCAATCTTGCTAGCTCTTCAAAGTCCTGAAATATATGATGACATTGCTCGTGGAACTCGGCGTAAATTTGAGTCAAACAGACCCAGAGCTGTGCTTTTTGAAGGCCCACCAGGTTTTCTTCTACTTCTAAATCTAGCAAATTATGTTGCTAAACATGTTTTTGAACTGATTTTGCTTGTATCACCTGAGTGGTCTCTGTATGAATAGTTTGTATGCTGCATGGTGCTGTGATCCTTGTTTTTTATGCTGTTGAGTGGTATCAAATGTATAAGAATATTTCTTATTACTCAGGTCACAACTCCAACAAGCATAGTATAGTAAATTGAAGCAGTTTAAGTTTACTGTTATCTTCTCAGCAAAATCTCTGCATCCTTAAGCTTTTTTTTGGTTTGAAAATGGATGATGTCATGCAAGCTCTTGCTGGGCTATTGAGATTTGAGCAAAGCTTATTTACAATTTTTATTATCAATTACAGGTACTGGAAAGACATCTAGCGCACGAGTTATTGCCACTCAAGCAGTGAGCCACGGGAACTTTATGGGCAATTTCAATTAAAAAAATTAGTTGTGTGTGTTCTCTGTATACTTCAAAATTCAGTTGATTTTGTCAGATTAGCTTGAGTTTAGAGAAAACTATATTTCAGATTTCAGTCAAAACACATCTGTTTCGCGTACTTTTTTCTCAGCGTATCTTTTTGTCTTGAGATTGTTTCTGCACACACAAATATATCTATATGTTTATTTGTCTTTTCATATTGGATGTTTTTGAGTTTGGTAATTGC
Organism: Viola odorata; assembly: GCA_963691705.1. Taxonomy (NCBI): domain Eukaryota; kingdom Viridiplantae; phylum Streptophyta; class Magnoliopsida; order Malpighiales; family Violaceae; genus Viola; species Viola odorata. The sequence goes on along the minus strand of OY829538.1, from coordinate 63,183,492 downwards.
TGTTATGTAGACAAAAATGATTACTCTGATAAGGCAGAAAAACATATTTGAGCAGCATATTTAACCATGGTTAAGTACTTGGTTTACTTGTTGCTTTGCTGATTTAGTTGGGCAGAATAAAGTAAGTCAGGTAGCATTTTAATAAGCTTCATACACTGTTGAAAAATCAATTTTTTTTCTGTTTCATGCACATGGATAAACATTTTACTTACTGTTTAGGACTCTGAGAAGCAGAGAAGTTGCTATTGTTTAAACAATACTACTATGCTAGTGGGAAACTATCTTTGAGCAGCACATCTCTAAACTGGTTAATCACTTTGTTGACTTGCTGTTTTGCCAATTTAGTGGAGGCAGAATAAAGCATGTTGAGTAGCATCTGAACTAACTTGATTTGTTCGAAAATCACTCAGCTTTCTTCATTAGTTGAATACTGAACAAAAGTATTCGTGGTTTGTGCCTTGGCAGGGTGTTCCAATGTTATACGTGCCACTGGAGGTTGTGCTGTCAAAGTACTATGGGGAAAGTGAACGCTTGCTGGGAAAAGTGTTTTCACTAGCTAATGAGCTTCCTAATGGTGCAATTATATTTCTAGATGAGGTAACAGTTACAAGTAGTGCTCACTTGATAAGTCTGCTTCTTACACTAGAACTCAAGTAAATTGTTTGACAGTCTAGTTTTGTTCTTTTTACATTGTAACAGGTTGATTCTTTTGCTGCTGCTCGTGATAGTGAAATGCATGAAGCAACACGAAGAATTTTGTCAGTTTTACTGCGGCAGGTGAACACAATGTTTTGTTTGCTTTAGGCTACAATATGGAGTCACTTTATTGCCTGCTTATGGCATATTCATTTTGCCTATTTCTCTTGGTTACTAAAGGTCTTATTCCAGTTTCTTTTTGTCATTGCAAAAGTTCATAATTTAACCTTTTGAATTCTCTTGGAATATCAAACACAGCATATTTCAGGATGATGCTTAACCAGTTAATTACTTCATATAATCTTATTTTGTTAATGCTGCTCCTCCAAAGACCCAGGTCTTAATGGTGACCAAGGTTTTTAGCTTACTCCATCAAAAGTTTTGTTTTCTACCCATTTTATATTTAATGCCTCATGAAACTATGATTTTGTAGTTATTAGGTGCTTGCGTTATGCACTAACATTTAGGGGCATGCATGAGCTTTTGTATATGGAACCAACCCAGCTTGCATTTCCTTTGATAATATGTAATCATTCTTTGACCAGATTGATGGATTTGAACAAGACAAGAAAGTAGTTGTAATCGCAGCAACAAATAGAAAACAAGACCTTGATCCCGCTTTAATCAGGTAAGAGACTGCAAGTTGCACCACGAGGTTGCATAGTCTTCTGTTGGGAGTGTTTTCTGACACATTTCTGGTGTTCTCAGTCGATTTGATTCAATGGTTACCTTTGGCTTGCCTGATCGGCAAAATCGCCTGGAAATTGCCTCTCAGTATGCGAAGCACCTACAAAAATCTGAACTGGAGGAATTTGCTAGAATCACAGAAGAGTATGTTTAACTACTATTCCAAAAATTATACCCTCTTCGATTGTCTTAATTATTTGGTTGTGGACCCTTGTGCATAAAGTAGCCTGTGAAGTTCTCTGTAAAGTTCTCGTAGAACGGCCATACCCTTTGGCTCGCAATGTGGAGACTTCATTTCTTTTGTTGTCAGTAAACATTTCTTGTATTCCTTCCGCACATATCAAGTTTGTTAATTTTTCCTATAACTGCTCGTATGTTTTGGCGGTGCTGTATTCAGCATGTCAGGGAGGGATATTAGAGATGTGTGCCAACAGGCTGAACGGATGTGGGCATCAAAGGTAATTTTCTCATCTCTGCTTTAAATTTCTCAGCAGTTTTGTTTAAATGTCCCTTGATCTTTTTGTCTTGACAGATAATCCGAGGACAAGCAAGCAAAGATGGAGAACAAGGTTCGCTTCCACCCCTACCCGAATACATTGAGAGTGCAATGAATCGGCGGAAGGCTCTTCTTAGCATTGCAGAACATAGAAGTCAAGATCGGCGGTCCACGAGACGACCAGACTACGAATCAGTATGAGTGGGTTGAATAATAGATATCATAGCGGCTCATACTCATGACGCATTTTATATCATAGGTTAAAACAGTCTAATTTTGTAGGGTGCCTTCTAAAATATGTGGGAACATTTGGTCTGAATTTAATATTTACTGTTATCTATCGAAAGCTATTTAGTGTGATACAATCATTTGTTCATCATCTTATTGCCATCAGAACATAAAAAGTGGGCTACACATTTTGATCACGAGAAATTATATGTCAACTCAATCTCCGAATCGACAATCCACAGTCTGACTTCAAGGGAAGAAGTTGCATTGAAGCAAACTTAGTATCAAAGCCCTTTCCCTGCAACACAATTCATGATCGCTCCCTACTCTACAATATGGAATTACACAAAATCATACATAAAGGAAGTACGCTAAGTCTTTACCTTCCACGGATGAGTGAGCCTGAGCCATCTTCGTTGTAATCATCATCACGCTTCCTCTTTCTGCTTTGTCCCTTCTTCCCGGCTGGGCCGGCCAGAATAGACGCCATTTGCAGCTGAGTCTGCACCATCATCTGAGACAACTCGGTCTCCAGTTCTGTCCTTCGCTTCTCCGCCTCCCACCTTGATGCTTCCCTTGCCTTCATCATCTCCATCTCTGCCGCATCCATTCTGGCCATTGAATCCGCGAAAATACGGAAACTCGTGCCCAAATCGGACAGATTCCTCGACTCCATGCTCTCCGTGTCGGAACAAGGTGGATCATTAGAATCCTCGCTGTCTAAGTCGTGGATGTAATCGGTGTTATCCGCGCCGGATAGGATTCCGGCATCGCAAGCGTACTTTAGATGGTTCTTGTTGTTGCCCGCCCGGTTAGGTCCTATTCGCCCGCCTGTATCTGCCATTAGCTACCTTAGATTAGCTTTGTCTCTCCAGTCTATAGATACAATTATACACAGTTCCATTTCATGTATACGTCTCCTTTTAAAGTGATTCGCCACGTCAGCTACTGGTAATGGGATTAGGGACCCAGTTATCCGACTCTGAAGTGAACGACGTGCAGTGGTTAAACTCATATATACTCATACTCATACACTACTAGTATGAGACTGGGGGCTGTTTAATTGTAGAGACCCTAACCTCAATGCGTTACGAACGTACGATTAAAATTATATATATCCAGGTACATTAAAATAATTTTTTTAAGAATTAAATTAATTAATTATCTTTTATGTAAAAAGATGAAAGTGTAAAATCATTATCTGTTGATTGGTCAGTATATATTTTTATTTAGCACAAGTTTACCATTTTAAAGTCTAATTAAGCATGGGACCATGATCATGTGTGCATGTGTTTTATGAATTTTGGTAATGGAAGAGGTGGACGTATATATATCCAAATAACAATTTAATTGTTATTTAATTTTAAAATCCTTTTATAAGTTTAATTTAGGTTAGGGTCACTAAAACCGTACATACAGGATTAGATAATATATCTTTAGTTTTTTTTTATGAGCAAATGTGAAATTTAAATTTGAGTTCGAGCTCAAATTGAATACGAGTCATTACCATATGCTTCTGGTGATTGAATTACTCCTGATTAATAAATCATACTCCCTCTGGGGTAAAATAAATGACTTCTTCGCATCCCAATATTCAGTAGGGAACGCATATTAAGGAGGCCAGATAACTCACTATTTGACCCCAAAAAAATCCGTTCTTTTTTTCGAACGTACGTTAATCCTTAACGTACTTCCGAGAAAAAATTAGAGGCAAAATTGTTTCAAATAGTGACTGTTCTGACCGTTTTAAGATATATGCCGGAACAGTAAAAGTAAATCCTAAAACGACTATTTTTTGGCCCCGGAGGGAGTATATATGTTGTTATTCTTGAATTCTCATAATGGAGTAGACTTTTGTGATTTCTATTCCCATGAACAATTTGATGATGAAACAACGTATTCATTAAAAAAAAAACACTCAATTATGCTCCCAACTCACCTACCTGCTCATTTTTTCTTTTAATCTCTTAATTTAATCGGTATGTATTATCTAAATAAATTTCTAACCATAGAATACTTGGGAAAATGAAAATATTTATTAATAAAATTATAGTTCAACTCGTTAATATATGTTGTCTTAGTAACGCAAATTATGGGTTTGATCTCGATATTTTAGTGATACTTAATAATATAACCATAAAAAAATTATATTACCATGTAAATATGCCTTTTTAGTGTAGTATTTAATCAATTTTTGATACTTACATTAAAAAAAATCAAATTGCCAATAGCATCAAATTATTACCAACCTAGCATGCACAAAAAGCCTAGTCATTGATGACTATGCCAACTACAACTTCGGATTGAAACAAAGATTATACAAAACTTTGCTTTAATACACAATTCTAAATGAATTACTAGTTGGGAATTGTTTGTGAGATGAAAGAACCAACACCTTCAAAATTTCAATCCCCAATGAATCGCCACGACACCTCCAACGATATTTTCATACTCAACCATCTGAAACCCTGCTTCTGCAATCATTGAAGCAAATCTGTCCTGCATTCATACCAATTAGAGTAAGTCAAGTCACTAACAAGTTTGAAAGACCCAAAAAACCGCGGTAGTACACCTAAATTATACCGCAAAATCATGCAGCCGCGACAAGACGATGACGAAGCATCTCATGATTTCTTGAACTGATGAGTTATGAACTGATTATCCTCAGATAAACATAAGCCGGTGAAAGCCTAGAATAATCAATAAATGGTGTTTGAACATGTTTCTTTTCTAGTAAAGGGTATATGTAGAGTGGAGCATGTTGTAACTTACAGATTTAATAAAGAAGTTTTACAGAGATGTTAAGAACAAAGCAAAAGCACACAACTTAATTATATATCGCATATTGATCTCTTTATATAGGAAGAGATACAGTAGTTACAATAGCAGTTACTTATAACTGTAAATAACTTCTAAACGATAAAATAAGTATAACTTCTAACAGATTGAATAATCAACATATGTGTCATTGATTAACTCCTACAAATCACCCCCTTAAACATGACACACAGTCTTCACTTCGATCACACCAATCTTCTTCCTTAGCTCAATGAACTTGACTCGACCAAGAGATTTTGTGAGAATGTCTGCCAACTGTGCTTCAGTTCCAACATACTCAACCTTCACTTTGTTATTCTCAACACACTCACGAATGAAATGATACCTGGTATCGATGTGTTTGCTACGATCGTGGTGCACCGGATTTCTGCATAATGCAATTGCAGATTTGTTATCCACCAGTAACTGCACTTTCTTTGGTTTTTCTCCTGTGAGATCTCCCAATAATCGACTGAGCCAAATGGCTTGACACGCTGCTGTAGTTGCAGCGATATACTCTGCTTCACAAGATGAAAGTGCAACAATCTTTTATTTCTGTGATGCCCATGTGATTTGGCTTGTACCAAAGAAAAAGATCGTACCAGTGGTGCTTTTACGGTCATCCATGTCGCCTGCTAAATCACTATCACTGAAACCCACCAACTCTGGAACTGTTACAGCATGTTTCTTATAGCAGCACCCATAACCAATTGTGCCGCATATATACCATAAGATATGCTTAATTGATGCCATGTGTCGTGAGGTTGGAGACTCCATGTACCTACTGACAATGCCAACAACATAGGCAATATCTGGTTTGGTGTTCACAAGATACCGTAGTCTTCCAACAATGCTGCGATATGCAAAAGCATCAACAACAACAACGCCATCATTCTTACTTAATTTCAATTGATTCTCCATTGGTGTCAGACATGGATTACATCCTGTCATGGCTGCCATTTCCAACACCTTACGAGCATAACCGCTTTGACACAATGTAATCATACCATCATTCTGCTTCACCTCGATTCCCAAGTAATAACTCAAAAAACCAAGGTCGCTCATGCTGAACAACTTCTGCATTTGTTCCTTAAATTCAACAATGTCATTGACACATGAGCCTTTAATGATCAAGTCATCAACGTACACACCCACAAGCAAAAGCGTATTGCCTTTCACCCGTTTGTACACTGCATGTTCTACTGAACTCCTCTCAAAACTGATTGATACTAACGCATTGTCCAGCTTAAAGTTCCAAGCTCGTGGTGCCTGCCGCAGGCCATACAATGCCTTTCTTAGTTTGAGCACCATATGTCCATGCTTGCTATCAACATAGCCAGGTGGTTGTTGTACGTACACCTCCTCTGTCAATTCACCATTTAAAAATGCAGATTTAACGTCCATATGGTGAACTTGCCATCCATCATGAGCAACCAAAGCAATCAACAATCGCACAGTCTCCATACGTGCTACTGGTGCAAATATTTCATCAAAATCCACCCCCTATCGTTGTGCGTAGCCTTTTGCAACCAAGCGTGCTTTATATTTGACAATGTTACCATCTGCATCCTTCTTAACCTTAAAAACCCATTTGAGCCCAATAGCTTGACAACCAACAGGGAGGACAACAAGATCCCATGTTTTGTTGTTGCATATGGATTGCATCTCCTCATCCATGGCTTGCTTCCAGGATGTTTCCTTCAATGCTTGTTGGATGCTTGCAGGTTCCTCAGCAGCTATAAGACAGAGTCCATTAAACTCTATATCTTGCTCAAGTGGCATATCATTCATAGGTTGGGTTGTGTCATAGATATTAGATACTGTCCTGTATCGTAATGATACTCCTTCTGCATCGTGCGATAAGTCTGTAATAGGTGTCACCAACTCCACGTTATGTGGTGCTCCTCCAATTGGTGTTAAATGTGAGCGTGGTTCTTCTGTTTGTGGTGTCATTGCTTCATTCATAGATGTGTCATCTGTGATGTATTTTGTGACATTGAAAGTGTCAAAGATCGGAGGAAGATGTCACTACCCAATCCCATTGCTTCTCTTCTTCAAACACGACATCACGTGTTATTTGGAGTTTCTTTGTCATCGGATCATAAACTCGGTATGCCTTTGATCCTTCCTCGTAGCCAATAAACACCATTGGAGTGGACCTATCAGACAATTTTGTTACGCCTGGACCAACTTTCTTTACATGCGCCATACATCCGAATGTGCGAAAATAACACACATTGGGCTTCCTCTTGTACCATGCTTCATATGGTGTCTTGTCCTTGAGGCTACGTGTCGGCGCACGATTAAGAATGTGAACTGCAGTCTTTACTGCCTCTCCCTAGAACATTACTGGCATGCCCATACTCTTCAGCAAACTACGTGCCATCTCCATTACTGTTTGGTTTCGGCGTTCTATAACATCATTTTGCTGCGGTGAATAGGGTGCTGTAGTGAAGTGTTTGATCCCAAAATCGTTGCAGAAACTACTGAATTCATTAGAGTTGAATTCTCCACCACGGTCTGTGCGAAATGCCTTGAGTTTTGACTTAATCTCCTTCTCTGCTATTGTCATGGTCCTTTTGAAGAACTTGAATGCATCTGCCTTTGTTTTAAGTACTTCAAGCCACATGTATCTACTATGATCATCCACAATTAATAGGAAGTAATGTCCGCCGTTAGGCGTGGCTGGAGAGATAGGGCCACACAAATCAACATAGACCAAATCCAACCCATATTCTGCATGATATGTAGTAGCACGCGGGAATGATGTTCGATGTTGTTTGCCGAGAACGCAACCATGACAGAGCTGATCAATGTGATTAATGCAAGGTATGCCATCTACCATCCTCTTGGTGCTTAAATCGTGCAATGAACATAAGTTGATATGGCCATAGCGTGCATGCCAACGCCATGCCATATCATTTGCTTTTGCTAGGAGACACACTGGTGTGGTGAGACTCAAATCAAGTGTATATAGCCTATTTACAGATCGCTGCACACGTGCCAACAATTGTCTTTCTCTGTCAAGGATGCACAATTCTCCTCCTTCAATGATGATCTTGCAACCATTTTCGTCAAGTTGTCCAAAGCTTACAATGTTGCTGCGAAGTTGGGATATATAATATACCTTGGTGAGTAATCGATGCTCTTGATTTTTGCATTGAAACATCACATCACCTTTTCCACAAATTTCCACTTCCGAACCATCTCCAAACTTTACTGACCCCTTTATTGTCTCATCAAGTGACACAAACATATGCTTGGTTCCAGTCATGTGGTTGCTGGCTCCTGTGTCAAGGTACCACATATTGTTGTTACTGTCAACCGGGAATACATTCTTTTCATTGAGAAATACCATTTTTGGCGTGTCAGCAACCACGTGGATATGCTCACTGTGTTCAGCCATTAAGAGTGCAGGTGTGTCGTCTTGCACTTGTGTCAAATTTACTGCTTCCTTGTGCTCACGGCGTGGTCTTCGACACTCCTTAGCGTAGTGTCCGAAATTGTTACAATTGAAGCACTTGACCTTAGTCATTTCGCGGCTGCCTCTTGAAACTACAGATTCCTTCCTATAGCGGCTGCCATTGCTGCACCAACTACCATGTTGCTGGTCATGACGTCGATTGTCACTGCCACTATCAGAGTTTTCTCGTCGTCAGAAGAGTTCTCGACATTCCTCCTTGGTGAAGAGAAGACGACTACCCACCTCGACAGTATCACATCCAAGGTCATAGCGCTCTTCAATGACTTTGAGTCATCCTGTTAGCTCCTCTAGAGTAAGCGTCTTGAGATCAACTAACGTCTCGATGGAAATGGCAACCTGAGTATATCTTGGGGGAACTACCCGAAGAAACTTTTTAACCACCTTCTTATCATCAATCTGCTCACCCAAAAGGTTCAAACTGTTCACAGGCTGGTCAAACGCATAGCAAAATCATCTATTGTCTCACCATCCTTGAATTTGATGGACTCAAAGTCCATACGCAGTGTCTGCGCCTTTGCCTCACACACACGCTCGGCACCCATACGCATGGTCATCACAGCATCCCATGCTTGCTTGGTTGTGTCCTTCACAGCAAGAGTCCCCAACATCTCAGGTGGCACGGATCGGAGAATGACAACCAATGCCATCCTATCGTCCCGATGCTCTGCATTCCCGGGATCAATCGCCTCCCATATTCCTTGTGCTTGCAAGTTGACTCTCATCAGGAGAGCCCAATCACCGTAGTTCGTGCGAGTTAGCATGGGGTAGACAACCCCCGTCTCCCTCACCAATCGCTGCACCAACGCTTGAGGGCCGCTGCTGCTTTCGCTATTGTCGTTGCGGACCTTTGGTGGCGATGGGGTCCTCGTAGGAGATCTTGATCCCTGCTTCGACATCTCGGCAAGATCAAATGTAACACTCGCTCTGCTACCAAATGTTGTAACTTACAGATTTAATAAAGAAGTTTTACAGAGATGTTAAGAACAAAGCAAAAGCACACAACTTAATTATATATCGCATATTGATCTCTTTATATAGGAAGAGATACAGTAGTTACATAAGCAGTTACTTATAACTGTAAATAACTTCTAAACGATAAAATAGGTATAACTTCTAACAGATAGAATAATCAACATATGTGTCATTGATTAACTCCTACAGAGCAGACTAGAGGATAAACCGCCTTTGTGAAAATAATTGTAGCATATAAAGTTAGATGGCCATCCTTGAACATAAGACAACATCACGTTGGTAGATTACTATAATTTGCATTTTCATCACTGGACTTCCACATTTAGAAATGCAGGGCATCATTTAATTCCCAAATGTCTTATAAAGGTTCCACAACATCAAACAAATCCAATTTCTTAGGGCCAATATTCTTCGAGTATTCATAGTGGAAAGCATAAAGATAGAGAGAATTTTGCACCTGAGGAGGAAAGCGATGAATGCTCTCAACTAAGTACTGATATGATTCCCGATCTCCTGCAACTACCTCGCCAACAACAGGAATGATTGAGAAGGAATAATAATCATACCTGTTCGAATAATGGCAAAATAGTTACTTAAAGAAGACCATAATGATCTGTTAACTATGTCATGTGAGCATGCCAGTGTCTGTGCATGTTAAACGTGGCATTTCAGTTTTAATTTAAGACTTTGTCAAATTTGTTTCCTAGAATTCTATCATTACTGGTAGTCATGTTATGTTAAACCACCTCAGAAGTGGCTAATAAGTAGGAAAATGGTTATCCTTTTCTTGTATATAAAGGCCGCAAGTTCATTGAATAAAATGTATTGGAAATTCTCAATTCTCTTCATTCTATTTTCAACCCTTTTGTTCCAATAGTGGTAGCGGAGCCTCAGTTGATTTTAAAGGCCAAAACCATTCTTTTTAAAAATACCAAACCATTTTTAAAACATCAATGGCATCCAGTAGCCAAACTTTGAATGCACCCATTATCTTCACTGGTGAAAATTATCACATTTGGTCAGTGAAGATACAATCATTTTTTGAAGCAGATGATCTTTGGGAATTCATTTCCGAAGATAAACAAGTCCCACCTTTACCTGAAAATCCCACCATAAATCAAATCAAGTTTAACAATGAAGAGAAATAAAAAAAAGCAAAGGCCAAATCTCTTCTTCAAAATGCTGTAGTAGACCATGTGTTCTATAGGATTATGGCGTGTAACACAGCAAAGGAGGCTTGGAACAAACTAAAAGAAGAGTATCAAGGCAGCGATCGAACACGTCAAATGAAGGTGCTGAACCTGAAAAGAGAGTTTAAATCTCTGCATATGCATGAAGATGAAACGATCGGTAAGTACGCTGATCGTATTTCTGCAATTGTGAACAATATCAGATTGCTGGGTGAAGATTTTGCAGACAAAAGGATTGTGGAAAAGGTTCTTGTGACTCTTCCTGAGAGGTTTGAATCCAAAATCTCCTCTCTTGAAGAATCTAAGAATCTAAATACAATCTCTTTAGGAGAGCTGATGAGCGCTCTTCAAGCACAAGAGCAAAGAAGGAATATGCGGCAGGAAAATGTTAATGAAGGAGCTTTCTACGTGCAAAAGCAAAATTCTGAAAAAGGAAGACAACAAGCCAAGCAGAAGAATAAGGTTGTGAATGGTACTGATAAGAAACCATTCCCTCCTTGCAAACATTGCAAGAAAATGACACATTTGGAAAAATATTGTTGGTGGAGGATTGATGCCGTATGTGGTAACTGTAAGCAATCTGGGCATATCGCCAAAGTCTGTAAGTCCAAAGACAGAGCTCTCAAGCATGCGCAAGTGGTTGAAGTTGTTGATGCGCAGGAGGAGCAACTCTTTGTAGCCACATGTCTTTCAGCAAACAATTCCGATGACAATTGGCTAGTTGATAGCGGTCGCACACACCATTTGTGCAAGGAGGCTGAAATGTTCAGGCATCTTGATGACACATTCAAATCAAGAGTTAAAGTTGGGAATGGAGAGTTCCTAAACGTCGAAGGAAGAGGTACAGTTGTTGTATCAACAACCTCAGGTATCAAACTCATTTCAGATGTTCTCTATACTCCTCAAATTAGCCAAAATTTATTAAGTGTGGGACAAATGCTTGAGAAGAATTATTCATTGTGCTTTAAAGATCGAAAATGCACCATTTTTTATCCTACCGGTGTAGAACCTTTTAGCGTGAAGATGAAAAATAGATCATTTGCAGCTGATTGGGAAAGAGTTACTAAGCATGCTTATACTACTGCCTCACCAACAGTTACAAACCTATGGCATAAAAGGCTTGGCCATGCTAATCATAGAAGCATTGCCGAGATGAACAAGAAGAACTTGGTAGGAGATTTACCTGAAATCTCATATGATGCTCAAGTTTGTGAAGTTTGTCAACAGGGTAAGCAAACAAAGCTGCCATTTCAAATAAATCAAGTATGGAGGGCCAACCAAAAACTTCAGCTTATTCACACTGATGTGTGTGGTCCAATGAAGACAGAATCATTGAATGGTAACAAATATTTTCTCTTCTTTATTGATGATTATACCAGGATGTGTTGGGTGTATTTCATTAAATTTAAGAGTAAGGTTTTTACTATTTTCAAACAATTCAAAGCTTTAGTTGAGAATCAATGTAATCTAAAGATTAAAACTTTAAGGTCTGATAATGGTGGAGAATATACTTCTCATCAATTTGTCGAGTTTTGTAAGACTGCAGGAATTAAGCATCAACTGACTCTACCTTACACACCACAACAAAATGGTGTGTGTGAAAGAAAGAACAGGACTGTTATGGAGATGGCTCGGTGTCTACTAATTGAAAAAGAAATGCCAAATCATTTTTGGGCAGAGGCTGTTAATACCTCTGTATATTTGCTGAACAGACTTCCCACAAAAGCTTTGCAAAACACAACCCCCTATGAAGCATGGAATGACGCAAAACCATTTGTAAACCATCTAAGAATATTTGGATGTGTGTGTTATTTCCAAGTGTCAGCAGCCAAAAGAAGTAAGCTGGATAACAAGGCACTGAAGGGTATATTCATGGGCTATGGCTCTTTATCCAAAGGCTATAGAATTTTCTGTTTACAAACAGGAAAAATGATTCTCAGCCGAGAAGTGAAATTTGATGAATCAGCTGTTTGGAATTGGAAAAAACAAGAAAATGTTCAGGTGGATTTTTTCCCAAACAGACAACCACAACTTGCTGCAGATGAACCTGTTGATGAAATACTTGCTGCAGATGAACGTGTTGATGACATACCTATGAGGGGGACTAGACCCCTAGAAGAAATCTATCAAAGGTGTAACTTTGCTGTTACTGAACCAAAAAGCTATGCTGAAGCTCAAGACTCTCAAGAATGGAGGAGAGCCATGCAAGATGAGCTAGATATGATCAATAAGAATGGAACATGAGAGCTTGTTGATAGGCCTAAAAATCGCAAGGTGATAGGTGTAAAATGGGTGTTTAAGACGAAGCTCAATCCAGACGGCTCACTTTGCAAACACAAAGCCAGATTGGTGGTTAAAGGCTATGCACAACAACATGGTGTAGACTTTCAAGAAACTTTTGCTCCAGTAGCAAGGTATGACACAATCAAGCTTCTTCTTGTATTTGCTTCTTATAATTCCTGGCAAATTCATCAGCTTGATGTAAAATCAGCATTCTTAAATGGTTTACTTACCGAAGAGATCTATATAGAGTAGCCTGATGGTTTCCTGATTCCTAGCAAAGAAGACAAGGTATATGTGCTGAAGAAAGCCTTGTATGGCCTAAAACAAGCCCCAAGAGCTTGGTATGAAAGGATGGATAGTCATCTCATCAAGCTTGGTTTCAAGAGAAGTGAAAGTGAAGCTACTCTGTACATGAAAGTCACAAATGGTGAGACTTTAATTGTTTCAATTTATGTTGATGACATGCTTGTGATAGGAAGCAAAGCTGATTTGATCCAAAAGTTCAAGGATGAAATGGAACAAGTATTTGAAATGACTGATCTTGGAATTATGAAATACTTCCTAGGTATGGAAGTGGTGCAGTCAAATGATGGCATTTTCATATGCCAGCAAAAATATATTTCTGATATTCTAACAAGGTTTAATATGCAAGACTGCAAACCTACCAGCACCCCGATGTCCACAGGTTTGAAGCTTGGGAAAGATGAGTTTTCTGAAAAGGTTGATGAAAGTATGTATAGGAGTTTGATTGGCAGCCTTTTATACCTTACTGCAAGCAGACCTAATATATTATTTGTTGTAAGTTTACTCTCTAGATTCATGCATTCTCCTAGAGAAACTCATTTTATAGCTGCTAAAAGGGTGCTAAGGTATATTAAAGGGACGAGAACATTTGGGATATTTTTCTCAAACTCTGACGAAGATACCTTGAAGCTGATCGGTTATTCTGATAGTGATTGGGGTGGTTGTGTTGATGATTCCAAAAGCACCTCTGGATATATTTTTTCATTGGGTAAGTGTTTCTTTAGTTGGTGTTCAAAGAAGCAAGAGACTACAACTCAATCAACGGTAGAAGCTGAGTATATTGCTGCTGCAAATGTTGTAAATCAAGCTATCTGGCTAAGAAAGATGTTGGAAGATTTGGGGTGTAAACAAGCAGAAGCTACGAAAATTATGTGTGACAACAGCTCAACGGTTTCAATATCAAAAAATCCAGTGTTCCATGGTCGCACTAAGCACATCAAGATCAAGTTTCATTTTATTAGAGAAGTTCAGCAAGCAAAAGAAGTGGTCCTTGATCACTGCTCATCTGAAGATCAGCTTGCCGACGTTTTCACCAAGTCATTACCAAAAGAAAGGTTCGAAGATTTGAGGCAAAGAATTGGTGTTTGTCACCGAAATGCCAAGGAGGAGTGTTAAACGTGGCATTTCAGTTTTAATTTAAAACTTTGTCAAATTTGTTTCCTAGAATTCTGTCATTACTGGTAGTCATGTTATGTTAAACCACCTCAGAAGTGGCTAATAAGTAGGAAAATGGTTATCCTTTTCTTGTATATAAAGGCTGCAAGTTCATTGAATAAAATGTATTGGAAATTCTCAATTCTCTTCATTATATTTTCAACCCTTTTGTTCCAACAGTGCACGGTTCAAAAAACTATCCAAAGACTTCAGTTTGCCTATTGTATCAGTTTGTCACCAATTACGATTTTTTATTCAGTTATCGTAACTTGTTTACATCGTAACCGGTGTTAACGAGTGATTGCCAAACCTGTACTCACAATTCTTTAAAGACAGGAACTTCCACATGGCTCAGTTCAAGGCAAAGGAATCTTCCTCCTTGTTTCAATACCCTGATAAAGGAAAGGACAAAAAAAGAAGCTTAGACAATAATGGGATAACATAAACCATTCGATACCAAGAACCATTGTTGCAAGGGGAACAGAGGGGTGACAAAGCAGCACGTTAGCAAAGAGTATTATGAATGTTAAAAAAATGGCAGAGTAGCCTAAAATAGAGCAGCAAAGAACACAAGTATCTCCATACTTAAACGTCAAAGATGACTGACTGAAGAAACCGCACAGTCCTGTTCATTAAATTTATGGCCAATCTAATGCAATTTTCAACGCTACATGTTAATGGAACACCTCACATTTTAATACCTTACTAGGCAATTAAAGTAACTCCAGGTCTTGCAGGATTTACTGATAGCAAACTACAGCCCGAGGCAAAGGAGCAACTCTTTCGGTTCGGAGTATGTGTAAGTAAAAATAGGGATCAAACTAAGATAAGAACAACAAAAATTATGGCTAACGGATTGAGTTTGGAGACTAATCTGAGATTACAAAAGATTTGAGATGAAAGTAAAGTCCATGATAATAAACTAAAGCAAATATCGAGAATGCATGATGGTAAAACCTAACCTGTCTTTCCACAATCGATGTAATCCACCACTCATGATATCATTCATGAGATCATTTGACTTTTTTCATCTTCTCGTACTTGTTTAAATCCTGAAAATGAAGTAGCGGGAAATACTTAATAGATGACAGAGACACGTAAAGGCTTACACTTTACACATGAAGAAAGAAAGAAAGGGAGAAAAAGGTAGGATGGGGTAGAATGAGGAGGGAATAGACTAGGGTACCGAAGCTTGTGGCATGTGAATGAAGATGCAAGAGACTAGTGGAAGAAAGCATCGGAGAAGATTTCAATCTGTGATATGACATTTTCACATAAGTATAAGGTCTGTCATTTATTTATTTAGTCTACTAATATGCTTTTAATTACCAGGACATGGCATAAGGTCTGTCATTTTTTTAGGAAAAATATATATTTAAAAATGTTTTTAATAATTATGATCTTTTTTTGTATACGTTGGCTACTAGTTGCTATTTCCCAAGTTTCCTTTTTCATTAAGGTGAGTTTTCATATCACTTCTGGTGGTAAAAAACTTAAAAAGAAGGAGAGAGCATAAAAGCACAATAGAAACTAAAAACAGTTCTCCTATGAAAGCTTCAGTATTACTTGTTTTTATGAAAGCTAAAAACAGGTCCTATTTAATAAATAGTATTTATTACCAAGTGACAGGTGTGTCGCATGCCCTGCATAAAAGTTATAAATTCAACTCAGTGCTATGCTACAAATAAATGCAGATAGTGGTGAGAGGATCGATCCCACAGAGACAAGCTTGACTGATTCGTGCTTTTCTTTATAAATAACCAAGTAGAAAATCAAGTTTTGGGATGTAATTTGTGAAAAACAGAAATGCAATGAAATGAACGAAAGTTGCATGCAATAGAACAGTTGTAAATATGAGGAAAATCAGTAGGAAAAAGGTTCCCTGGTAGAGATGTTAACGAGGTGACAATTCCACGATGTTGATCATTGACAAAAGCATTTTCAAAACAGTTTTCATAGGGAAGTTATAGAGATTCATCCAGGGGCGATATCCAAGCCTCCTCCTACTCAAGTCACTCAAGGAGAAGCTCCTTTCGCGACCCTAACTCCCTTAACAATCAAGGATTGCTAGCTTGTTGATATGATTAGGAAGGCCCTTCCCTAGACCTTGAGATGGACGCACTTGCAGTCCATAGACCTCAAAACTAACCCTTTTCTTCTTTTAGTTTCAAGGAGACATCATCCCATCCACTAGTTGTCCACTCGGGTTCCCTCTAACACAGAAACGCGGCATTAGAGTGATTCTACTGTAATCATTCAAGTCAAAACATAGGTTAGCTAAGCCTAAATTCAACATGAACAAATTGACATTAAACCAAGCAAGAAAAGAGATATGAAAACGTTTTTAATTAAGAACAAGAAGTCTCACAACGTTTCTGGAATTGTCAACCTCTAAATCTCTACCAGAGATTGGGTTTTTTAGCTACAAAACATAATGGAAAAAATACAAGAAGTTCAAAACCGAAAATGGAGAAATGCTGGAAAATCTAGAAAATCTGGGAAAATGCTGATTTTCTCCTCTGGTTTGTTGTTGCTCCTCGATGCCTTCCTCTGCCGTTCTGATCAGTATTAATGGTCTTCTTGGCGCCAAGTTGTTCCTCTCCAAGGTGAGACAGCTCCCACTAACAAGTCTTCTCAGTTTGGTCTTCAAGAAGCATCTCCAAATGTGAGAATATTCTTCCAAAACACAAGGAGAATGTTGTTTTTGTCTTCTAAGCACTTGTTAGGAGTGGGAGGAATGATATCGGAACTCAAGAGACTTAGTGTCTCTAAAAACGGGGTCCAAGGAGACAGGAAAACGCACTCATGACTAAATAATTGTGGCGTGTAAAATCATGGTGAGTGTTGTCCAGATCTGGGAACGTCACGGCAGCCTCATCTCAGGGCCTTGAGATGAGTCGGAAATGCATCAGCTGAAAATCTGCCAAGGCTGATTGATAAATTGAGCTCTAATCTTTGGCCTTTTCGTTCCTTTTCCTAATTCTGGTCATTCAAGTGCAATTCTGGAAAAAGGAAGGAAAAAAGGGTCAAAGCAACATGTTTATTGTCTCAAAAACCACATAAAGAGACAACAAAACTAAGTGGAATAACAATCAATCACCAAGCAAAAGAAGCAGAGCCTGAAACTGAGGATATGTATGCCATGCGAGTCCATCTATCATCATTCACATCAGTAATAAATGTATATGCATATCCAGGTAATTGTCCCCCCGCACTCTACTTAAATTCCATCTCCATCCATCTCTATCTATCCATCCATCCTTAAATTCCATCTCCATCTATCCAAGACCTCTTTACTCCTTAGATTAAACCTTTAATTATATCTAACTCTCGAACTTCCTTCTCCAGCAACCTCTCGGCTCCCACTACAACTACAACCGTCGGAATCAATGGCACCACCAAAGCCCATTCCTCCACTAACCCAGTCGTTCAGGCCGAAACTGGCGTATTTATACTGACTCAAAACCCTACTCCGCTGACTCACAATCAAACCCTGCCCCTGCTATGCCCAACAGAGAGCAGCCTCTAAGCCCCCACTACTCCGCCCAAGACCTCCGCCACTTCGCAGCCAAACAGACCACGCAACTCCAAGCAGAGGTCGAAGCCACTGTGGGTGTTCTCTCAGACATCCGAAAGCAACGGATAATGGTTGGGACATAGAAGGGCCTGTAATACTAGATAAGAAGGCAAGTGCCATCTCATCTCGTTCTTTTTCTGCTTGCAGTGTTCGTTCCGTAGCAACCCGAAGTTGTTCTTCCAGTTTCTCCATCCTTGCTTCCAATGCCTTAACCTTTTCTGCCATTTTTCGTGTTTGAAGTCTGGTTATGGGGAGCCCGTGGGGAATAGTTCGCTTTTTAGGAGCTATCGTTAACCTAAAAAATAGACAAGTGAAAGGAAATAATAGTAAGTATAGGCGAAAATATGCATGTGACATGCAATCCCGATGCATCCACTCTGCTTATTAACTCTTTCGGCCACACATTCACTTGATACTTTTAAGATGAACGAGGAGACGAACATATCTTGGATTAATCTGATTGCCATTTTTAGCGGAGATACGAAGGAAGCTTTTATTCATTCCAATGACGTAATGTGATCTTGGATGCAACAAACAGAACCTCTGAAACAAACCAGCGTAAGTGGCTAGCGATCACGCTAGAAAATTCATCTTTCGGAGAAGGTCGTTTTTAATTGTAGGTGATAGCCGTTTGATGCCTTCGGAGGAACAAACAAAATTTAAGGAAAACACACTCATTCAATAAGTATCCGAATAAGTGCGAACTTTGTAATTTAGTTTTTTTTGTCCAAAAAGGTTACAACCATTGTAAGCTTTATCAACTATCTAGATTTATCCAAAAACGGCTAGTGGAAAGAAAATCTAGGAACATAGATCATCACATGGGGCAAAAAGGTAAATCAGTAGGCAGTTGGTCTCTCGGTAATGCGCAACTCTTTGAAAGAGTCAACCTCGGAAGCTGAGATTCGCTTGCTCACTCCAAAAATGTTCCAACAATGCAATCTCTCCTTTCTGCATCTCCACTTCAGCTTCTAAAGCCGCTACCTGCGCTCGCAAGGCTTGGTTTGCCACGTCTTTCCTAGCTTTCTTATCGGCGTGAGCAGTCAGAATCCTTATCACCATATCTTTCTTCTTGATCAAAGCACTAGACATTTCTTTCTCGCGGACTTCCTCGCCCAAACGTTCCTTAAAGTCATTAAAGGCCATCTTCTGATTCGTCAAGATTATCCTGATGTTGTCCCTTTTCAATTCGTGTACCTCGAGCTCGAAGTCTATCTTCTCGGCCACCGAATTCTCTCTTTCCAGTGCTATCTGATCCCGCTCTCTTGTTACTGTCCGCAGTTGTTCCATCAACTGGGCGTGGGCCATGATATTAATTCCTCCGCTTATGTGGGATTCCCCTTCTTCCTCCATAAGTCTTTGATTCTACGGACGGGACAAGATATTGCCGTTGATCCTATTACTCCTCCATTGCGAGTACTCTAACATCGGCAGGATGGGGATGGCATTTCCTTCGAGATAAAAGGGGTTAATCCAATCGTGAGTGTACTGATGACGATTCTGATCCTCCGTAGTGTGCGGTAGGCTTGAATCTGTCATGCCGAATGTTTCTAGGATCATTTGCATGATGCAAAATTGACTTAGGACGAGAACGGGGAAATAATGCACGCATCCTCTGGCTCCAATCAAGGGAACCCATGATAGAGGTCCACAACAAACTATGGGATTGACAACTCATAGCCATTTAGCATGCCGATTGAAGTCCTCTTGAGGTTCAAGAATTTGTCACCAGACGTCTTTATTCTCCATCTTCTAATTGTCCCCGACCATTGCGTTAAGGACCTTGATCAAAGGGTTCTAGCCGAGGTAGTTTGTAGAGAACAGGGACTGATCCGGTGTCTATTTGAAGTGACTGATCAACCACACCGTCAGCAGCTGAGTGCAGCAGGTAAGCTTTCCATTTCTTCTTCTTCGACAAAGATCTAAGGAGCGAAAGGTTTCCTCCAGAATGGATGTCGTGAGGTTGATGGTGTTTGCCTCCATTTCAAAGAAGACGTTAGCTGCCTCGAAGTCGATGACGTTTCTTATCTTAGGAAATAAAGCAAGCCCTACCACCGAAAAAACCAAAATCCTTGGGCTTTTTTTTCCTTGGGACAAACGAATTTATTTCCCAATATCCGACCAGCACCATACGTAGTCCTCTTCCCTTACGCGAGTAGCGGTCCCCAACCAATTGTCAAGCCTTATCTTGACGCTGGAGGACTTGAGGCGAACGTTCTGATATATGGTCGATATCAGAGGGGTGAAGCACATTAAGGTGGAATATTCCTTTAGCGTAGGAGTCAAATCCACCCTCCGTCGAAAGAAAAGCAAAAATAGTACGGGTCCCAGAACTTCAGGGCTGCCCAAATGCAACCCCAATCGGTCCTTACATCAACCAACGCCAGCAATTTCCCATAACTACATTCGAACTGTGTTTCCTCATCCTGAGTCAGTTTGTTTCTTAATTTCCTAATTCTGATTACATCAAAATCTATAATCTCCACTTTAATCTTAGTCGTGATGCCAGGAATAAAACTGGGTTTTAGCATATCCCCCATGCAACCTGGTTTTCATAACTCCTTCCTCAAAAAATATCAAGTGAAAGTATCGTAGGCACTGTCATTTGAATAAGCAGGATGGGTCTTTGCGGAAAAATAAAAACAAAGTTCAAGTGTTAGTAAAACTTCATCCATTCAATTTACTAAGATTACACATGTAAATTAAAAATTTAGTAAAACTTCATCCATTCAATTTACTAACACTTGAACTTTGTTTTTATTTTTCCGCAAAGACTCATCCTGGTTATTCAAATGACAGTGCCTACGATACTTTCACTTGATACTTTTGGGGGAAGGAGTTATGAAAACCAGGCTGCACGGGGGATATGCTAAAACCCAGTTTTATTCCTGACATCACGACTAAGATTAAAGTGGAGATTACGGATTTTGATGTAACCAGAATTAGGAAATTAAGAAACGAACTGACTCAGGATGAGGAAACACGGTTCAAATGTAGTAATAGTAATTGTTGACGTTGGTTGACGTAAGGACCGATTGGGGTTGCATTTGGGCAGCCCTGAAGTTCTGGGACCCGTACTATCGATGCTTTTCTTTCGACGGAGGGGTGGATTTGAATCCTACGCTAGAGGAATATTCCACCCTAATATGCTTCACCCCTCCCATATCGACCATATATCAGAATGTTCGCCTAGAGTCCTCCACCGTCAAAATAAGGCTTGACAATTGGTTGGGGATCGCTACTCGTGTAAGGGAAGAGGACTACCTATGGTGCTAGTCGGATGTTGAGAAACAGTTTCGTTTGTCCCAAGGAAAAAAAGGCCTAAGGATTTTGATTTTTTTAGTGGTAGGACTTGTTTTATTCCCGAAGATGAGAAACGTCATCGACTTTGAGGCGGCTAACTTCTTCGAAATGGAGGCAAACGCCATCAACCCCACGACAGCCATTCTGGCGGAAACCTTTTGCTCCTTAGATCTTTGCTGAAGGAGAGGAAAGGGAAAGCTTACCTACTGCACTCAGCTGCTGACGGTACGGTTGATCAGTCACTTCAAACAGACACTAGATCAGTCCTTATTCTCTACAAACTACCTAGGCTCGAACCCTTTGATCAAGGTCATTAACGCAATGGCCGGGGATAATTGGAAGATGGAGAATAAAGACGTCTGGGTTGACAAATTCTTGAACCTCTCCGGAGAGGACTTCAATCAGCATGCTAAATGGTTGCGAGCAGTCAATCCCATAGTTTGTTGCGGATATCTATCATGGGTTCCCTTGATTGGAGTCAGAGGATGCGTGCATTAATGCCCCGCTCTCGTCCTAAGCCAATTTTGCATCATGCAAATGATCCCAGCAACATTCAGCATGACATATTCAAGCCTACCGTACACCACGGAGGATCATAATCGTCATCAGCACGCTCACGATTAGACTAACCCCATTTGTCTCGAAGGACACGTCGTCCCCATCCCGCCGATGTTAGAGTACTCGCAATGGAGAAGTAATAGGATCAACGACAATAACTTGCCCCGTTCGGAGAATCAAAGACCTATGGAGGAAGAAGGGGAATCCCACCTAAGCAGAGGAATTAATATCGTGGCTCACGCCCAGTTGATGGAACAACTGCGGACAGTAAAGAGAGCGGCACCAGATAGCACTGGAAAGAGAGAATTCGGTAGCCGAGAAGATAGACTTCGAGCTCGAGGTACACGAATTGAAAATGCGTAACAAGGACAACATCCGGATAAGCTTGACGAATCAGAAGATGGCCTTTAATGACTTTAAGGAACATTTGGGCAAAGAATTCCGCAAGAAAGAAGCGTCTAGTGCTTTGATCAAGGAGAAAGATATGGTGATAAGGATTCTGACTGCTCACGCCGACAAGAAAGCTAGGAAAGACGGGAAAAACCAAGCCTTGCGAGCGCAGGTAGCGGCTTTAGAAGTTGAAGTGGAGATGCAGAAAGGAGAGATTGCATCGTTGGAACATTTTTGGAGTAAGCAAGCGAATCTCAACTTCCGAGGTTGACTCTTTCAAAGAGTTGCGCATTACCGAGAGACTAGCTTCCTACTGATTTACCTTTTTACCCCATGTGATGATCTATGTTCCTAGATTTTCTTTCCACTAGCCCTTTTTGGATATATCTATATAGTTGATCAAGCTTACAATGGTTGTAACCTTTTTGGACAAAAAAAAACTAAATGACAAAGTTCGCACTTATTCGGATACTTATTGAATAGGTGTCTTTTCCTTAAATTTTGTTTGTTCCTCCAAAGGCAACAAACGGTTATCACCTACAATTAAAAACGACCTTCTCCGAAAGATGAATTTTCTAGCCTGATCGCTAGCCACTTACGCTGGTTTGTTTCAGAGGTTCTATTTGTTGCATCCAAGATCACATCACGTCATTGGAATGAATAAAAGCTTCCTTCGTATCTCTACTGAAAACGCCAATCGGATTAATCTAAGATATGTTCGTCTCGTTCATCTTAAAAGTATCAAGTGAAAGTGTGGCCGAAAGAGTTAATAAGCATCGTGGATGCCTCGGGATTGCATGTCACATGCATATTATCGCCTATACTTACTATAATTTACTTTCACTTGTTTATTTTTCAGGTTAACAATAGCTCCTAAAAAGCGAACTATTCCCCACAGGCTCCTTATAACCAGACTTCAAACACAAAAAATGGCAGAAAAGGTTAAGGTATTGGAAGCAAGGATAGAGAAACTAGAAGAACAACTTCAGGTTGCTACGGAACGAACACTGCAAGTAGAAAAAGAATGAGATGAGTGGCACTTACCTTCTTATCTAGTACTATAAGCCCTTCTACGTCCCAACCATTATTCATTGTTGGGATTCAATGGCAATGGCCGGATCCTTTCAGTAGCTCCGCGTTTGTCACATCCGTCACCACTGGCATTGTAGTTAGACAAGGTACAAGCGCTCCAAGTAGTGCACCCTTTTATACTCCTCTGACTAGACCCACATTCAAGTTCGGCAAGAACGAGGACCACCCGGAATCCCAATATTTCCACTCGTCTCGGGAACATTCTACTCGAGTCATAATTTCTGAACCTTCGAGAACTCAGCTTCCTAGTGGTAATCAGACTCGACCGCATTTCTCCTATGGTAGCCCTTCTGACATGGTCCTAAGGGCTGAAAGAGTTGAACAGGGAATCAAGTTAAGATGGATTGAAACAGCACCGCAAAGAGCACTTCATACTAAAGAAGATGTTAGTTTCGTCTCCCGTCGGCCTAGTTACAGGCGACCTTTCCCGCCACCACCACCATACCCTTCACCATCACTATATCAACCCACCATCTTTCCTTTAGGGTTGCAAGGCAGGAGATGCCTCCGCCTGAGCCCCAGGTACCTACCGTCTCCTCTATCGCTGGGCCGTCATCCTCGTCGGCCGGAAGGCACAAGAAAGGCAAAGCACCCATGAAGCCATCAAACCAAAAGAGGAATGGGGTGAGCTGGAGTCCTTAACTCCATCTAGCATAGGTGATATCCCCTTTCCCCCTCTTTCTCAGCTCGGGGGATGGTTGGACCTTGATATTACGCACGGTAGGAGCTAAATTTCCCATCGTGTGCAGAAGGGTACAATCGTTCCTTACCTGGTGCTTGACAATAATTTAATGTATCGATTTGGTCTGAACCTACGAGTGAAACAAATGGTGAAAAACATTGGGTGGAACCATGTTTTCTTCCCTACTGAACCTGCATTCTATGAACTTATTTTGGAGTTTTACTCCACTTTTTCTTTGAATGATCATCATTTGTTTCCTTTCCCTAATGTTCATGCAGGTCATGTTATTTTTTACCGGTTGTGTGGAAAGTGGCACAGTTTAAGTTTGCATGATTTTGATATGCTGTTGAGTTTTGTTCCTGGCTGTAAGGAAGAGTCTGCCTGGTATGGAAGCACCTTGTATGAAATTCCAAATGATTGGCCGGCAGAAGAGGTCTTTAGAGAGCTCACCCAAAACCCTATTGCCATCTTTGATGAGAGTGCCAAAGCTTTGTGACTTGGCTCTCAGAATCCTCCATCGCATGCTTTCTATATCCTTCAATGACAAAACTAAGAAATCTGGTCTCCTGTCTTGGCCGGAGCTCTTCATCTTGTGGTGTCTGAACAAGGGGTTGAAGGTTAGCCTTGGCTACTGGTTAGCAAAAAAGTTTGATGCTTGTACCATTAGACTAGTTTTAGGACCCACGCTGTCTGTGCTAGCATACAAGACAGGGAGCATGAACACTACCATTGCCCTAACCGAGTGTCCTGTTAAGAAACTATTTACACTGGAAGCCATGGATAGAATGGGCTTTTTCCATATTCACGAGGACAAAGTTGCTTACACCACAGGTACCACGCCAAGGATGATGAGGCTGTTTAGTGGAGATTACTGCGGGATCTTTGACATAGTGCCCTTGAAGGTCTACCCAGGACCAGAGGAGGAGCGAAGGAAGGCTGAAAAAAAGATAGAAAGGCTTTTCAGCCTCTAATTCTGATCAAGGTGTCCCTCTTGGCCAATCCCAAAGCCAAGAGCAACATGGCGCTTCCTCCTCTACTCCAGAACCCGAACCTGTTCATGGCTGGATGATTGACCACTTAGCTGAGCAAAGGACATCTACCTCCAGTCACTGCAAGAAACCCAAGCTCAACTACAGGAGAACCTCGAAAAGACCTTCAACATCAACCAGAACATATTGGACTCCCTCATCCTACTCTATACCAAATTCAACGACTTGCATGCTCCTCCACTTGAGGTCCAAAAGGCATTGCTGGTGGAGGAGCATGCAAGTCGTTGAATTGATATGAAGTAGGAGGAGGGAGTCCAATATGTTCTGGTTGATGTTGAAGATCTTTTCGAGGTTCTCCTGTAGTTGAGCTTGGATTTCTTGCAATGACTGGAGGTAGATGTTGGTCTTCCTCTGCTCAGCTAAGTGGTCAATCATCCAGCCAAGAACAGTTTCAGGTTCTGGAGCAGAGGAGGAAGCGTCATGCTGCTCTTGGCTTTGGGATTGGCCAAGAGGGACACCTTGATCAGAATTAAAGGCTCTCAGCCTCTCTATCTTTTCTTTAGCCTTCCTTCGCTCCTCCTCTGGTCCTGGGTAGACCTTCAAGGGCACTATGTCAAAGATCTCGCAGTAATCTCCACCAAATAGCCTCATCATCCTTGGCGTGGTACCTGTGGTGTAAGCAACTTTGTCCTCGTGATTATGGAAAAAGCTCATTCTATCCATAGCTTCTAGTGTAAATAGTTTCTTAATGGGACACTTGGTTAGGGCAATGGCAGCGTTCATGCGCCCTGTCTTGTATGCTAGCACAGACAATATGGGTCCTAAAACCAGTCTAATTGTACAAGCATCAAACTTTTTTGCTAACCAGTAGCTAAGGCTAACCTTCAACCCCTTGTTCAGACACCACAAGATGAAGAGCTCCAGCCTAGACATGAGACCAGATTTCTTAGTTTTACCATTGAAGGATAGAGAAAGCATGCGATGGAGGATTTTGAGAGTCGGGTCAAAAAGCTTTGGCACTCTCATCAAAGATGGCAACAAGGTTCTGGGTGAGCTCTCTAAAGACCTCTTTCGCCGGTCAATCATTTGGAATTTCATACAAGGTGCTTCCATACCAGGCAGACTCTTCCTTACAGCTAGGAACAAAACTCAACAGCACATCAAAATCATGCAAACTTAAATTGTGCCCGCATGAACATTGGGGAAAGGAAACAAACGATCATCATTCAAAGAAAAAGTGGAGTAAAACTCCAAAATAAGTTCATAGAATGCAGATTCTGTAGGGAAGAAAATATGTTCCCAACCAATGTTTTTCACCATCTGTTTCACTCGCAGGTTCAGACCAAATCGATACATTAAATTATCGTCAAACACTATGTAAGGAACAATTGTACCCTTCTGCACACGATGGGTAATTTAGCTCCCACCGTGCGCAGTATCAAGGTCCAACCATCCCGAGCTGAGAAAGAGGGGGAAAGGGGATATCACCTACTCTAGATGGAGTTACGGGCTCCAGCTCACCCCATTCTTCAAGTTCCTCTTTTGGTTTGATGGCTTCCATGGGTGCTTTGCCCTTCCTGTGCCTTCCGACCGAGGAGGACGACGGCTCGACGATAGGGACCAGAGCGGTGGAGGTGACGGTAGGTACCCGGGGCTCAGGCGGAGGCATATCCTGCCTTGCTTTCACCCTCCTCTCTTCCTCTGTTCTCCTCTCTTCCTCTATTCTAGAGGATGATCCCATGTGGTGTTTTCGGATGTCTGAGAGAACACCCACAACAGCTTCGACCTCTGCTTGGAGTTGCGTGGTCTGTTCGGCTGCGAAGTGGCGGAGGTCTTGGGCGGAGTAGTGGTGGTTTGGAGGCTACTCTTTGTTGGGCATAGCAGGGGCAGGGTTTGATTGTGAGTCAGCGGAGTAGGGGTTTTGAGTCGGTATAAATACGACAGTTCCGGCCTGAACGGTTGGGTTAGTAGAGGAGGTGGGAGGAATGGGCTTTGGTGGTGCCATTGATTCTAACGGTTGCAGTTGTAGTGGGAGTCGAGAGGTTGCTAGAGAGAAGGAAGTTCGAGAGTTGGATATAATTAGAGGTTTAATCTGAGGAGTAAAAATGTCTTGGATGGAGATGGAATTTAAGTAGAGTGCAGGGGGACAATTATCTGGATATGCATATACATTTATTACTGCTGTGAATGATGATAGATGGACAGCATGTAGTGGCAGAGCCTGACATCAATGCTTGGGGGCGAGATTAAAAAAAATTACCTATAAAATATGAACATTCTCGTCAATATAAACCACCAAGTTATCTGCGAGAAATGAATAAGACCGAAACTGAGTTGGAAAGAGACAGATGATTGTGTTGGCATGAGTATATAAGTTATACAAGAGTAGAACATGAAATACTGGTAAGGAAATCACCAGCAGCAATTGCAACAGCAGCACCCTTGAATTGGGAAAGTAGGTCCTTGTTTTCAGAAGAGTCTCCACAGTTTTTAGGCAAAGTTGACATTATGATTGCCATACCAATAGCTAGAAGGCAAGCAGCAGCATCAAATGGAGCAACGGGGCAAAGTACCAATGTATCAACTAGGACAATTCCAAACAACCCAGCGATAATAGCAACTAAGCCATTGCCAAGAAATATTGCCTTAGAGAATGTCAGTGACAACCATTGTGAATCAAAACCCCTCTGAAAAATTGAGAGATGACCCGTAAGACCACTACAGATTAGTAGATAAGACTTTAGACAGGATGGCGGATACATCATGTCACATCCCTTAAAATGTTCAGCAACAAGCCAAGATTCAAAAGCTAAAAAGAGCAGAGATGTGGCAATGCCTCCCAACAAAATCGGAACAAGGATCTTACTGTTTATCAGCTCCACGATTGTCCCAAACAGCATAGAAGATCCAAATCCGGCGATAAAAAGCTGGCCGATATCTCCATTTCCAAAACCATACTGACTATATAAGTAGTAAACATATGGCTCCTGCAACCAAACACCCACTGTTTCACACAGAAAGCAAATCTAATCAGTTAAAAAATATACCTATGAAATGCAACACACATTATAACGGATTTGAACACCAAGGCACAACTACCGACCAAGGGGAGTGATTTGAGGTAGAGATCAAAACCAACAAGCCACTTGGCAAGCACACACAAGTAACAAAACAAGCATCATAATTCACCCACACACACAAAAACAAGTAAGAAGAATGGATCAAACCCATGTCGGCATACGAATCAAACATCCACATTACATAAAATTTGATTGAAACACAAACAAGCCATTTCGAAAAGAAACAATGACAAACAAGAAACAGAAGCCAGATCTAGAGATGAGATAGATTACCCAATACCCAACTCTATTCCGAAAGCAGATCAATTACTGGATCAGATTCAGAACAAATGAGGAATTAAAGTAGATTTGAGACAAAAATAGATTTAAGCCTACCTTTAAGTGGAGAAACTGGCAGTTGCAGAGGAGAGGAGTAGAGAAAAGTGTTTTCCCACCATAGACGAGAAGAGGACGGACGATGTCACGGTGCGGCGGCCTAGAGACGACTCGGAAGAGAAGAGGAAGAGGGATGGCGCTGCTCGCATGGGATACATATCCTCAGTTTTAGTTTTAGGCTCTGCTTCTTTTGCTTGGTAATAAATACTATTTTATTAAATAGGACCTGTTTTTAGCTTTCATAAAAAGGCCGAAATGGATTTTGAGCCCCTGCAGTCTAATTGATTGACTTATTTCATCCTTCTGACAGATTTTTGACTTATCTCCTCCCTCCACTGAAGCCCAACAATTTATTTCACCCCTCCTCCTGACGCCGCCAACCTTTTTCGTCTGTTTGCTGACGTGGCGTGCCACGTCAACGATTGATGACGTGTCATGCCACATCAGCAAACAGAACCGGGTCGAGCTCGAAACGGGTCGAAAAAATGGGCTGAATTTTAAATAGATTTTGAGTCCCTGCAGTCTAATTGATGGACTTATTTCAGCCCTCCACTTAATCTCAATGATTTATTTCATCCCTCCGCCTAACACCATCCATATTTTTCGTCTGTTTATTGACGTGTCGTGCCACGTCAATCGCCACGTCACCGACTGCTGGCGTATCACGCCACGTCAATTGACACGTGATTTTTTCCCTTTTTCTTTTCTTTCTTTTTTTCTTTTTTTTCTTTTCTTTTTTTTCTTTTTCTTCTTCCTTCTTCTTTCTTTCTTTTTTTCTACACAGCCACGAACCTTCTTTTTCTTCCTTTTTCAATTTTATTATACCTTCTTTCTTTTCCAAAATTAAAAATCAACACCCACACCATACCACTACCCATCACTCCCATTATCAGGTGGTTTGGTGGTTTGATTTTGCAGTTTTGGAAGTTTTGGGGAGATGGTAAAATTAAAATTAATTAATTGATGATGGTTGGTGCTGTGATGGAGGAGGAGGAGGCCAAGAGCCAATGGAGAGGGAGAAGGTTGATGGCCGGTTGGTGACGGAGGAGGAAGAAGAAAAAGAAATAAAAGAAAAGAAAAGAAAGAAAAAAAGAAAGAAAAGAAAAGAAAAGAAAGAAAAGGAAAAGAAAGAAAAAATGACGTGTCAATTGACGTGGCATGACACGTCAGTAGTCGGTGACGTGGCGACATGCCACGTCAACAAACAGACGAAAAATGTGGATGGCGTTAGGCGGAGGGATGAAATAAATCATTGAGCTTAAGTGGAGGGCTGAAATAAGTCAATCAATTAGACTGCAGGGACTCAAAATCTATTTAAAATTCAGCCCATTTTTTCGACCCGTTTCGAGCTCGACCCAGTTCTGTTTGCTGACGTGGCGTGACACGTCATCAATCGTTGACGTGGCACGCCACGTCAGCAAACAGACGGAAAATGTTGGCGGCGTCAGGAGGAGGGGTGAAATAAATTGTTGGGCTTTAGTGAAGGGAGGAGATAAGTCAAAAATCTGTCAGAAGGATGAAATAAATCAATCAATTAGACTGCAGGGGCTCAAAATCCATTTTGGCCTTCATAAAAACAAGTAATACTGAAGCTTTCATAGGAGAACTGTTTTTAGCTTCTGCTTTTATGCTCTCTCCTTCTTTTTAAGTTTTTTTCCACCAGAAGTGATATGAAAACTCACCTTAACGAAAAAGGAAACTTGGGAAATAGCAACTACTAGTAGCCAACGCATACAAAAAAAGATCATAATTATTAAAAACATTTTTAAATATATATTTTTCCTAAATTAAATGACAGCATGTACTGATTTCATAGTTACTGAGGGATAAAAAAAAATTATCCATGTGTTCGATTCTCATGAAATGGTAGTGAGACTTGGGTACAACAGACACTTTCACATAAGTACATTAAAGAACAAAAAAAGTTATATATAAGTAAAAAGAAAAGAAAAAGTCATGTTTGTTTGTATTTTCTTTTTGGGTGGAGAAGGAGGCCAGGCCAAAGCCCAATAAAATATAACACAAAAAAATCACGGATAATAGGCCCGGCCCGCATAGCCAAAACAAATTAGTTACGCGACCAGAGCAGAAGCGCACACACCTGACCAGACTCAAAAAGTCGCCATCTTTTCTTTTATTTCCCTCTCTTAATTCTCTCGCTTTCTTGCATTTTCTTTGCGACAATGGAGGAAAAGGAATACAACCCATTTAAGCCAACTTCACCAATAAGTGGGGAAGCAGTTGGCATTGATGAGTGCTTGGGCATGGAAGTTGATTTCATAGCTACTAAGGGGTACAAAGATAGCGAGAAAAATCTCAAATTTCGGCAGTATGTTCTTAAGTTTCTCCAAATTGTAAGTGATTGACAAGAAGAAAATGGTTAATGCAATTATGTGGAAAGAATTAATTCTTGTTCTTTGATGTCATTGACTATAAAGTGTGTTTTCGTTGGTGAGAAAATGCAAGAAAAGGAAAAAGATGCTGCCCTTTTCTTCACATTTTTTTCGATTGAGTTGCATTTCCTTTCTGTCTGCGGAGTAATAATGATCAAGAAAATTACCAAAGTAGAACAACTTCTTGTTTACCTATTCTTTAATGCTATTAAATTTAGCTGGGTTCTCTCTCTTTTGTGAAAAAAAGGAAATTTCTGTTCATTATGTGGAAAGTTCTTGTTTTGTATTCCTGTTCTTGAATGTCATTTCGTTTGGTTGATGGGAAAAGTTGGAAACCCTTTTTCTTTTGATTACATTTTATGTACCTTTTTGTTTGTCACAGTTCTAATTTACTACTTCCTTTTCTTTTTCTTTTTTTCTGCTTCTGTTTCAGCATTCAAAGGAGCTGCCTGTGGAACCTGAGGAATTTGATGCATTCATTCCTTATCTTGCACTGAATTACGTTGATCGCTTCATATCAAAGAGAGGCTTGCCAGTACGTATGCCATATTTTCTAGTTCTTGACTACATTCGGATCTACATTTACTGGTTTGATGAACTTGCATGGTCGGCTTAATTAGGGAATATTCTTGAAAGATGTGTCAAAGGACTTGGATCTTCTTGCTATGTGCTGCCTTTTAAGGGCTGGAATGTTCAGGGATCAGAACTTTAATCGATTTGAATTTTTGGTATGAATACACTAATTCCACATGCTTAGTTGAAGTTGTAAAGTAATCTGTAATCATGTCACATTAATTAATAATGCTGATTTAACTGGTCTGATGAAGTACAGGAGGAGATTGAACAGGGAGGACTGCAGTTTGAACATGAGAAGATAGTGGATATGGATATGCAGATTGTTGGTGTACTCGGATGGCGAATGGAGCCCATAACTGCTTTTTGCTTTCTGGAACACTTCTCCTCTAAATTCCCTTTCTGCAAGTACAATCCTGGAAATATTCAAGAACTCATCATCCAATCACCTGCTGGTATGTATGAAAACTTGCTACATAATAATTTATATGTTTTGATAAAAGTGATAGTTTTGCTGATAGAGTTTATATTCCACTGTTACTTTCTTGCAGACATTTATTTGGCAGAACTCAAGCCTTCAGTGATTGCAGCATCTGCTCTTCTTGTTGGTGCCCGTGAGCACCTGGATGCCTCAGAACATGATGTGATAAGAAACACATTTATCCACGACTTTGAAATGGTAATTTGTTTAATGATTCATCAGTAAATTACTTGCTAATTTGTTTGGTTAGCAATTAATCAAGTACTGCTGCTGTGTTTGGATACAGAAAGAAGAGCAACTCGATTTGTGCAGCGCCAAAATGAAGGAGCATTGTGATAAGAGACAAATTCCAATAGCGGTGGTTCGTTGGGATAGCACATGTGCGCCAGGTTCTGCTCAACTATCATGGAAAGGGAAGCAGAAGCAGAAGCTGGAGGCTACAGAAGCTGAGCCAGAAGCTGGATGGAATTACGCGCCAGTTTCTCAGGTGTTTTTCTCAGAAATTCCAGGGAGTGAGGTGGGAGAAGCATCATCATCGAAGGAGGCTCCTGCAGAGTCGCAGAAGCTGAAGGGGGAAGAGGTTGGGCAGTTTGCAATCACCTTTGCAGAGTTGGCGGAAAAAGGAGTGCATGAGATTGGTTTTGAAATCAATTGGGTGGATGAGAATGAGGAAGTGACATTTTTTGATTCTAAACTAAAACGCATGCTCTTTCATGTGATGGGGTGTTTCTGCCTTATGCCAGAGTAATTGGCATACTAAGAACACAACCTGACAAAAATCGGCTGGGTTGATTGCTAAGTGTCAAAATTCTGTTGAAAGCAAATCTTCAATCTGCAGTAGCTAGGTGGAAATCAAACAAGAACCTGCCTGTGGTATACTACTGGTATAGTATAAGTATACTGATTAGTGCATTCTATAGCCAAGCAATTGGGAAACTAATGTAAACTGATCGACAGATTACTGCATTGCATAGCGAAGTAAACGAGAAATGCGTAGTTTCGTGTACATTTCTTACAAAGTAAGAAGTGACTGTTACACATACCACTATATATGTCTCCTCCTCTCATCTTTCTGTAATGAAATCTGCAAAATGTGTTAGAACCAACCCAAAGTAGCAATGAATTGAAAGGTGTGTGCTTGTCCACTCATGCATCCTTAAAATGAGCGGAAAGTACTTCATTAACACTGGAAAAGGAAGGGTTATGTTACTGCTCTTTACTCTGGTACTACTACTTTCTATTGTTTTTACAAGTAAAATGTATGCATGAAAAAGAATTCTCGTGCCACACTATTTTCATTGTGCAACTGTGTTGCATCATTCATAAAACGATCAAAAACACAATACATTCATTTTCATATATATAATACAAAAAAATATTACACTATAAATATTTACTCACAGTTAAATATAATTAGAAAATAAATAAAATAAATAATTATACAGTTTAATCAAATGAAAAATTAGTTTCCATTATCATACTTAATAAATACTTGTTGTGAACACTTATATATAGAATTGTGTGACTTTTTATTTGATTGGAATTCAATCTTTTCAAATTCCATAACTTTTATCATAATTTTTAAATAATTTTATACATTAAGTTAATTAACCGTGTATTAAAAAAAATTAACTTATCTAATCAATAAATTTGATGAAAAATAATATAAAATTATCTATCAGTTTTTAAGAAATGTAAAAGATCTCATATGGCATCACATAAAGGATTTAAAAATCCCAAGTAACTCATTATTTTTTAATATTTATTCCTTTTTAGGTATACAGTACTTTGTTTCCATTGCGTTCGAACTGATTATTTTTGCACTAATCTTGCGTCTGTAAGATACGTGGATATACTAATAATAAAACATTAAAATATGAGCATACTATTAGTATAATGTCTCAAATTAATATAGTACTTAAATATTCAACTCTTTACGAAATAGACTACCATAAAATCTTATAAACTTATAAATAAATAGTTAAATAAATATGAGAAATTAAGCAATACAAAAATTAATAAATATAATAGACATTATTTATGCAAAATAAGTATATATAATTTTTTTTCTATATGATTAGAATTATAAAAAAGTATCCAATTTTTTAATTAGATATCTTACATTAAAACAAACAAAACCTATAAATTAGAAAAGAAAAAAATAAAGATATTTCTGTTTGTATATAAAATAAATAACTGAAAATATTAATTGAATATAAATGAATCTAACATTGGCTTATAATCTATAACTAATATAAAAGTATCATAAAATGAAATGAAGAAATTTGAACAAAAAACTAACTTTTACATGTTACTACTAATGAATGTGAACAAAAGGAGTTTTTTTTTATAGACGAGGAGGTCAATGTGAAAGGAAAGGTGAGGAGAGAAAAAAAAAATAATCATGTTACAAACTCTAAAACATAATATAGCGTATATAAGATTTTGGTATCACTTTAAATTTTTTTACCAACCAAATTGCTTATATACCCAAATTAATATGATTTAGTAGAAATTAATGATAATTTAATATAGTATAATTAATAGGTAATAAATATTAGTATTAAATAATGGTGAGAAAGTACAAAGTTTTTAACTAGTTACATTTGACAGTATTTATAATGAAGTAAAATAGTTAAAATTGAGATTATTTGGTCAAAGATAGATTAAAAGTCAAAATCCAATAAAATAGTCAAACATTAAAAATCAGATATATTTGGTCAAAATCGAACCTTAATGATTAAAATTGAGACTAATTGATTAAAAATGGGTCGGATAATCAAAACCGAATCACATGGTCAAAACCGATCAACTAGTAAAAACCAACCTATTTGGTTAAAATTGAGCCTTGATGGGTGTCGAATCCGTAAAAAATAAATTCAACTTATCATTAACTATAAAGATTTACAAATAATGGTAAATAATGGTAAGAGATTTGATCCATAGAGAATAGGTAGGCTTACAACAAGACGAAAACCAGATGAACATAAATAAGTAAACAAAATGGGAGTTTTTATAAGAACTAATTACTAAAACATAATGCAATCAAAACAGTAAACAAACAAATGATGAATAAAATCAGATGATAAGAAATTTCAGTAAAAACATACCCAATAACATAATTCACATGTATTGACCACTAGTACAAAAATGTTTAAAACTAAGTTTCATATGGAGGTTATAGAAATCAGATTCACTTTGATTTCCTACTCTCCTCCTAATTAAGTTTCTTAAAGAGATCCTCTATTAAGAACCCTAACCATTCTTAGTAATCCTAAGGTTTACTTAAAGGATTTTAACTAGTTGGTTGATAAAAACAGGGAGAGACTTTTCCAAAACCTAGGGAACAGACCTGCTCGCCCCTATAAACCTAATTCTTCTCGTTCTCCAACTGAGTTCCGGCTGGCCATAAGCTAGTTGCCTACGTATTCCTTCTAACAATGTAGACTCAAAGTTATTAGGAAAAATTGTAATTATTCAGGTTTAAAACTTGATCATTCTTAAATCAAACAAGAATAAATTGACAAGAAATCGGAAAGAGAATAAATATAAAATTCAGAATTGATTAAATTCGTTTAGACCTCACAATACTGGAATCATGAACCTTGGAATCTTTACCAGGAACGATTTACATAGTTAGAGACAAATATAATAAAATAAAACACAAAATTCAATTGCATAAAAACCGAAAATCTCATCATCTCAAGGAAGAAGACGAGGAGAGCAAAAATAATGGAGTTCAATCCTGGTTGCAGAGAGAACGAAGAGAAAGAGAGAAGATGATTCATTCCCCCTCTGATTCTCCAATCTAAATAAGCTGGAAAAAAAGTAAATTGTTCTTATCTTTCCTAGAGTTTTAGATAAAATATGAAAGTTAATTATTCTCATCCCTTAGGATATTTTACAGCTTTAAAATACCTTCTGGAAGTCTTCTGCTGGGAACAGAAGTGCTGGCGCACTCTTCCTGATTTGCGGCCCAAGCTCGCTATGCTGATTCTCAGGCCCAGTTGAAATCGTCCTAAGCCTAGTAAAGAGTCACCTTCATGCTGATGTTCTCTCCCCTAGGTCTAAGGGGAGAGGCTTGTTCACTCTGGTCTAGTCCTTTTCATCACTGTCTTATTTTTGCTATATTTTTTTGGCGTTTCTGTTCTTTTTCTTTCTTTTTTATTATTTTATCTAGTTTTGCTGATAAAGTTTATATTCCACTGTTACTTTCTTGCAGACATTTATTTGGCAGAACTCAAGCCTTCAGTGATTGCAGCATTTGCTCTTCTTGTTGGTGCCCGGGAGCACCTGGATGCCTCAGAACATGATGTGATAAGAAACACATTTATCCACGACTTTGAAATGGTAATTTGTTTAATGATTCATCAGTAAATTACTTGCTAATTTGTTTGGTTAGAAATTAATCAAGTACTGCTGCTGTGTTTGGATACAGAAAGAAGAGCAACTCAATTTGTGCAGCGCCAAAATGAAGGAGCATTGTGATAAGAGACAAATTTCAATAGCGGTGGTTGTCAAGTTTCTTGTGGACATAGTCTGACAGTTGCACTTACGACCTCAGGTCATGTCTACACAATAGGAAGTCCTGTTTATGGGCAACTAGGAAATCCCCATGCTGACGGTAAGGTCCCTATGCGTGTTGAAGGGAAGCTCTCCAAGAGTTTTGTTGAGGAGATTGCTTGTGGTGCTTATCTGTTAGCCCAAGGGCAACTTACTCTTGTTTTGATGATTTTAGACACACAAACTAATTAATAATACTAATGCAATTTGAAGTTAAAATGTGTGTAGTTTGCGATGGAACAAATAAGAGGCAACAAATCAAGATATCGCAAGCTAGAAGATCAAGTGTACATTAGGACTTTAAACGTGTAAGTATGATTCTAATTAGCACTTGATTTATGTTCGATAATACCTCAAGGAGAGTGTCAAAAGTTTTTTTACATGAAAAATAAATTTTGGAAAAAGAGTTTTTGATTTCACTGTAGCAACGGAGAGTTTCACTGTAGCAACGGATGAACTCACTGTAGCAACGGATGAGCTCCTTCAAACCTATCAAATCCGTTTCAACTTCAAGGCCATTACAGCTCCTACACCTTGACTTATTTGGTCCTATGAGAACGGTAAGTGTGGGAGGTAAGAGTTATGTTTTTGTTATTGTGGATGATTTTTCTAGATTTACTTGGGTTATCTTCTTGGCTCATAAAAATGATGCATGTGAAAAATTCAAACAACTTTTCAAACGTATTCAAAATGAAAATGGATCCAAAATTTTGAGAATTAAAAGTGATCATGGTGGTGAATTTGAAAATGGCATGTTTCAAGATTTTTGCAATGAAAATGGCATTTTTCACAATTTTTCTTGTCCTCGCACTCCTCAACAAAATGGGGTAGTTGAAAGGAAAAATAGAACGTTGCAAGAAACGGCTAGAACTCTTTTAAATGAGCATAATACACCAAAACGTTTTTGGGCTGAAGCTGTTGCAACCGCATGTCATGTTTTAAATCGTGTTCTAATTCGACCTTTGCTTAATAAAACTCCTTTCGAATTATGGCATGATAAGAAATCCACCATTGCATACTTTAGAGTCTTTGGATGTAAATGTTTTATTCTTAACATCAAAGATAATTTGGGCAAATTTGATGCAAAGTCGGATGAAGGTATTTTTCTTAGTTATTCTACTACTAGCAAAGCATATAGAGTTTATAATAAAAGAACTCTAGTTGTAGAAGAATCCATGCATATTGCTTTTGATGAATCTAATCCTTTTGAAAGTGTGAAAGAGATAGATAGTGATGTAGAAGAAGATTTTGGAAGCCCTCAAGTCAATCCTCCTTCACTAGATACTCTAGAAATTCAAGAGGAGAAAGAGCTGGAGGAAGAGGTGTTTGAGAATACAAATGATGTAGTAAATCAAAATGATCAAGGCCCCTCAAGTTCCAAACCTTGGAAAATCATGGAAGCACATCCACAAGAGCAAATCATAGGTAATATCCATAGCAAAGGTATTGCTACTCGCTCTTCTCTTAGAAATTTGAATGATCATCATGCATTTGTTTCTCAATTTGAACCTAAGAAATTTGATGATGCCTCACATGATGAATATTGGATGATTGCCATGCAAGAGGAACTAAATCAATTTGAGCGTAATTGTGTTTGGAAATTAGTTCCTAGGCCTAGCAACCATACTATCATTGGCACCAAGTGGGTTTTTCGAAACAAACTTGATGAATCGGGAAATGTTATTAGAAATAAAGCT
Organism: Viola odorata; assembly: GCA_963691705.1. Lineage (NCBI taxonomy): Eukaryota > Viridiplantae > Streptophyta > Magnoliopsida > Malpighiales > Violaceae > Viola > Viola odorata. The sequence goes on along the minus strand of OY829538.1, from coordinate 63,145,428 downwards.
AGATTGGTGGCCCAAGGGTACAATCAACAAGAAGGTATTGATTTTGATGAAACATTTACCCCGGTTGCTAGACTTGAATCAATTCGCATGTTATTAGCATTTGCATGTTTTAAAAACATAAGCTTATTTCAAATGGATGTTAAAAGTGCATTTTTGAATGGTTACATCATGGAAGAAGTGTATGTAAAACAACCTCCCGGTTTTGAAGATCCTAAATTTCCTAACCATGTTTTTAAATTGGAAAAGGCTTTATATGGTCTTAAACAAGCTCCTAGAGCTTGGTATGATCGTTTGAGTCAATTTTTATTGAAAAATGGTTTTAAAATGGGAAAAATTGATTCTACACTCTTCACTAAACATGATGGTAATCATATGTTAATTGTGCAAATTTACGTTGATGATATCATATTTGGTGCTACTAATGATTCTTTGTGCAAGGAGTTTGAAAAATGTATGCATAGTGAGTTCGAAATGAGCATGATGGGAGAATTGACATTCTTCCTTGGACTTCAAATTCGACAATCTAAAGAAGGTATCTTTCTCAATCAAGCAAAATACATCAAGGATCTCCTAAACAAATATGGATACAAAGATGTCAAGGAGAGTCCTATTCCTCTTAGTCCATCCATCACCCTCGACAAAGATGAAAATGGTAAAGATGTAGATATTACTCTATATCGAGGTATGATCAGAAGTCTCTTATATTTAACGGCAAGTAGACCGGATATAATGTTTAGTGTTTGTCTATTTGCTCGTTTTCAATCTTGTCCTAAGGAATCTCACTTGCTTGCTTTGAAAAGAATTTTCAAATATTTGAAAGGTACTTCTAAATTAGGTCTTTGGTACCCTAAAGGGTCTAGCATTGATTTAATTGGCTATACCGATTCAGATTTTGCCGGTTCTAAAACCGATAGGAAAAGCACTAGTGGTACATGTCAATTTTTAGGACAAGCTATGGTTTCTTGGTCAAGTAAGAAACAAAATTCGGTAGCTATTTCTACTACGGAAGCTGAATATATTGCTGCCGGATCTTGTGTTTCTCAAATTTTATGGATGAAACAAACCTTAGAAGATTTTGATCTTAAGTTTTGTAAAATTCCTATCTTTTGTGATAATCTAAGTGCTATTAATTTGACCAAGAATCCTATTTGCCACTCACGAACCAAGCACATTGATATAAAACATCATTTTATTCGTGATCATTTGGCTATAGGGGACATTATGCTTGAATTTGTTGGTACTAACAATCAGCTTGCAGACATTTTTACCAAAGCTCTTGCCAAAGAACGTTTTGTGGAACTAAGACATGAAATTGGTATTTGCAATCCATTTGAGTAAGAATTCGAAATTTCTTGAACTCTTATTTATATGCCTATATTAAATTGATGAATATCTATGTTTTTACATGATTATTATTAGTAAATAATATTTATAATCATATGTGCTATAAATTGCCGTAAATTGTTTTGTTTGTTTGTGCATATACGTGTTTAATGAGAATCATTTTTTCTATGCATGTATGATTTTGTTCATGTGATTGATCATTGAGGAAATCAAATTCATGTGATATATTTGATTCTTCGTACGCATGCGTTGGGCACAAAAGTCAGCGACATTTCATATCCTCGAGTTGTAATTCTTAGACCTTAAGCTGTCATTTTTGTGTTTAAATAGCCTAAGATTACACTCTCTAGATATCCAAAACGGAAAGCTTTACCTTCAATTCCTTCGAATCTTCAAAATGCTTTCGTTTGAGATGAGGATGATATTGACCATTTTGGCGTTGATGATTTCTTTCATTGCTTTTCCCCTTCTCATGCTCAAAAATTGTCCAAGAAATGTCGACTTGTTCATGTGTCCCAAGTGTCATTGCCCTCCATGTGATTGCCCTTCACCTCAATGCCATCTTTGATCACATCTTTGTATCGTGTATTTTATATTTTAAATGTATTTGTTCTTATACTTTGTAATGGTCTTTTAGGTTGAATAAGAGTTGTAATATTCCATTATGAAGGAATTTTAATTAGGTTTGGTTCTTGAGTATTTTCAATGTTCTAAATGTTCTCTACGTTTCGTGTAACGTGACATGTTTGTTGAATAAAAATTCTGTTTTAATTATGCATTTTTAGATTATCCATCTTTATAATCTTACTATTCATATTTGTATTTTGACTTTTGGATTGGATAATTGTTTGATCTTAATACTTGTTAAAGTATTTTTGGATTTGATCTTTGCTTGCTCCTTTATTACTCCTCATATGATCTTAATTGACTTTCCTTATTTTATTAACCCTTTTTGCTAATGACAAAGGGGGAGAATAAGTTAAGGGGGAGATTGGTAATGAAGCTTATAGAATGGGGAGAAAGGTAAGATTAAGGGGGAGCAAATCTTTGAAATCTTTGCTATGCTCTATGTGTACTAATGGTTTATGTAGGGGGAGCATTTATTTGGCAAAGATAGGAGATGTAAGTTTTCTCCATTTAACTTCAATTTCAAATTGCTAGTTTAAAAATGTTTTGATATTAGTTTGTGGTTGTCATCATCAAAAAGGGGGAGATTGTTAGCCCAAGGGCAACTTACTCTTGTTTTGATGATTTTAGACACACAAACTAATTAATAATACTAATGCAATTTGAAGTTAAAATGTGTGTAGTTTGCGATGGAACAAATAAGAGGCAACAAATCAAGATATCGCAAGCTAGAAGATCAAGTGTACATTAGGACTTTAAACGTGTAAGTATGATTCTAATTAGCACTTGATTTATGTTCGATAATACCTCAAGGAGAGTGTCAAAAGTTTTTTTACATGAAAAATAAATTTTGGAAAAAGAGTTTTTGATTTCACTGTAGCAACGGAGAGTTTCACTGTAGCAACGGATGAACTCACTGTAGCAACGGGAAGTCTACTGTAGCAACGGGAACGAATAGTTTCACCGTAGCAACGGATAGGCTTACTGTAGCAACGGATAGATTCACTGTAGCAACGAATAGTTTTTCACTGTAGCAATGAATTGTTTTCACTGTAGCAACGGATAGTTTTCACTGTAGCAATGAATAGTTTTTCACTGTAGCAAACGGATAGTTTTTGGCTCCAACGGCTATAAACGGTCACAAATCTTTTGACACTATAAATACTCATCTAAGATGAGTTATATGAAAATAAGAAAGCATTTTACAAGTTTCATATACACAAATTACATTTACAAACTCTTTTAATCAAAGTTTTACAACGCAAGCTTCACATATCGGTTTTCAACCATTCTTGCGTCTTTCAATTCGAGTTTGGATCGCTTTCTTCTTGAGGTAATATTGTTCATTTATTGGTGTTGATTATTGAATCATACATAGTTTATTTGTACACCAATTTGTGTTGCCATTTAACAATTCTCTTGTCAAGTAATCTTGATTGTAATAGGTTGTGATTGAGCCCAGAAAAATCACATTGTAAGGTTTATTGGTTGAGCCCGCAAAAACCAAGGTGAAAGTTTTATTGGTTGAGCTCGGAAAAACCAAGGTGTAAGGTTTGAGTTGAACCCGTAAAAACTCAAGGTAAATAACGAAGTGGTCGTTGTTCAAAATCTTAAGAGGGGGACTCTTAGGTAGTGGAGTACAATTCATTGAGGAATTGGAACCACTATATATCCTTGTGTTTTTACATTTTATTTCCGCATTCATATTTCCTTACATTTTGTGTTAGAATTTTATTTGCCTATTCACCCCCCTCTAGGCCGTTTATCATTATCATGTTGCAGTTTTAACTTCAAAAACTGAAGTCTATACTTGGGGAAAAGGATCAAATGGACGTCTGGGTCATGGAGATACTGATGATAGAAACTCCCCATCATTAGTAGAGGCCTTGAAAGACAAACAAGTAAAAAGTATTGCTTGTGGTACTAATTTTACTGCAGCTATATGTCTGCATAAGTGGGTCTCTGGTGTTGATCAGTCCATGTGTTCTGGCTGTCGCCTACCTTTTAATTTTAAAAGGAAAAGGCACAATTGTTATAATTGTGGTCTAGTCTTCTGTCATTCCTGCAGCAGCAAGAAGTCTCTTAAGGCTTCCATGGCACCAAATCCGAATAAAGCTTATCGTGTCTGTGATGGTTGCTTTAGTAAGCTTAGGAAAGCCCTCGAAACGGATGCTCCGTCTGAGTCTTCTTTAAGCAGGAGGGGCAATGCCAATCACAGACTTAAGGAGTTTGTTGATAAAGATGAGAAGCTAGACTCTAAATCTCATGCAAAACTTGCCAGATTCTCGTCAATGGAATCCTTGAAGCAAACAGACAGTCGATCCAAGAGAAACAAAAAGCTAGAATTCAACAGCAGCCGTGTTTCACCCATTCCAAATGGAGGCTCCCAGTGGGGAGTTAACATTTCTAAATCTTTTAACCCAATGTTTGGTTCTTCAAAGAAGTTTTTCTCCGCCTCTGTTCCTGGATCAAGAATTGTTTCTCGTGCAACATCTCCTATATCAAGACGCCCAAGCCCACCTCGCTCAACAACACCAACCCCAACTCTGGGTGGACTCACTTCTCCGAAAATTGTTGTGGATGAGGCTAGAAGGACAAATGAGAGCCTTAGCCAAGAGGTTACTAAATTAAGAGCGCAGGTATATAATTTTTGCCCTCTTTAATTACCCCACTTATCACGTACTTGTGTTACCTTCATCTCTTTCCCCAGTGAATTTTGATATGAAGCAATGTGAAGTGAGCAATGCTTCCCATAGCTTAGATATATATTTGTTGGCTATAGTGTGTGAAGTAAGGAAGGATCCTTGATTTTAGATCGATTCACTTATTTTCTTATTGCTTATGCTTAGAGTCTTCAAAATGCTCATAGCATCCCTTCAAATTAAGGTTTATATATGGATGCTGAAGTACTTTTGATGAATTTTTGGAATTCCCATTTGAATATACTTAGACTATGGCATCAGTCTTATGGTTTGGCTATTCACACAGGTGGAAAGTCTTACACGGAAAGCACAGTTTCAAGAAGCTGGGCTGGAAAGAACAACTAAGCAGCTGAAAGAGGCAATAGCTATTGCAGGGGAAGAGAGCTAAATGTAAAGCAGCAAAGGAAGTGATCAAGTCACTAACTGCCCAAGTAAGATGCATTTTACAGTTGTTACATGATGTAATTTCCCTCTTGGTTGCTAGTTGTCCTTTATAACAAGGTTTTTTCTTACGAGAAACAAGGTTCACTAGTAATAGAACTTTGAATTTCATTACAGATGCAATTTATTTATTTATTTAATCTTATTTCTGCTATGGATTTTGATTCAACCAATATGATGCTCATTTCTCTTGTGTGACCATCCTTTGGAGTATAGTCACTTTAACCTTGTATATGGTTTCAGTGCATATGCTTACTAGTTATCATTTTTATATAGTTAAAGGACGTGGCTGAAAGGCTACCTGTGGGAGGAACTCGAAGCGTCAAATCCCCATCCTTCACTTCTTTTGGTTACAGTCCTACTTCCATGGACGTTTCCAGTGCTCCTTTTGACCGTTTGAATGGTCAAATGCTATCCCAAGAACCAGAAACAAATGGATTACACAGCCATTTGCTTTCTAATGGTTCTAGCACTACAACAAGTAACCGTAGCTCAAGTCACAACAAGCAAGGCCATGCCGAAGCAACAAATAGAAATGGAAGCAGAACCAAGGAAGGAGAGTTGCGGCAGGAATCTGAGTGGGTTGAGCAAGATGAGCCTGGTGTATATATAACTCTCACGTCCTTACCTGGCGGTGGCAAGGATCTTAAGCGAGTGCGCTTCAGGTGTGTTAGCATATACCATTTATTAACATGTGAGGGAGCAATTTCGGAGGCTTCTCTTATTTGTTGTACTTTGAGTCTTTACCTTGCAAGATCCTTGTACTTTAAAAATTTCTTAATTTGTGTTTTGGGATTGAACTGAGATGTAAGATTTACAAATGCAGTCGAAAGCGGTTTAGTGAAAAACAAGCAGAACAGTGGTGGGCAGAGAATAGAGCAAGAGTATACGAACAATACAATGTGCGCATAATTGACAAGTCAAGCATCGGCGTTGGAAGTGAGGATTTGGCTCATTAGCACCTGGAAACAATTTCTGTACATGGAATGTTCCCGGCTCCACTTACTAAACGGTCATTTAGCTTTACGAATTAGATATCTGGCTTTCATCGTTCTAATGAGTTTAGAGAAAGCAAGTATTGGGGTGAGAGAAGATTAGGGAGTTTGGTTGTCTTTCTTCTTTTTTTACCCTTCTTTTTTTTATATTTACATTTTTTCCTTTCATGTTCCAATTTGTTTCACTATATACACAATGTGTGGAGGGTTGAGGTGAGAATTGTAAATTTGTTAGTAGGTTGCTACTGGCTATTGTTGAAAATAGCAGCCGCCAATGTAAATTCATAAGCGAATGGAAAACAGTTTTTCTTAAATCTAATTTGTAAATTCAGTGCAGGTTTGTTGACAATTAGCAAAATTAAAGCAGCAACATTTTTCAGGCCAAGCCAGTGATGCAGGGCAGTTGATTATTACAGCATAAAAAGGGGTCCATGATTGGATGAATATACAATGCCACAGACTTAAAAAAGAGATTACACTGTCAACACAAAAATGCAAAAAACAATGATGCTAATTGCTTCCTCATAAAACTCAGTTCCTGCCCCTCCTATTTCTTGCTCTCCTTGTTCTTTTTACTCTCACCCTCAAAACCCTAGCAAACCATTCAAAGTGCCTTGTCACCACAATGTACCCAATGACTAGTCCAGATACCAGTCCACTCGTGTATCCTATGGCAACAGGTTCCCAACCAAATCCTAACAGAGAGCTCGAGTCGTCTTCGTCGTCAAGACCTGGAGGGAGTCTTGACGAAGCCTCCGAATTTCCGCATTTCCTTGATAAAGGATTCCCGCACAACCCTAAGTTCTCCTGGTATGAATCATTTTGGAAAGTGTTAAATTGCTTACCTTGAGGTATAGACCCTGCAAGAAGGTTGTGTGACACGTTGAAGAATTCAAGGGAATTAAGTTGCGCCAGTTGCTGAGGAATCTCTCCTGAGAGTTTGTTCTGAGAAAGGTCCAAGGATTCAAGACGTGTGAGGTTCGCTAAGGTTGATGGAATGTCACCACTGAGATTGTTGTGGGAAAGGTTTAGCTGACGAAGACCTTGCAGGCCGCCTATGACTCCTGGAATGTCTCCCTCAAATCTGTTACATGAAAGATCAACCGCAAAGAAGTTTTCCAAGATTTCTTGATATTCTCGCTCAGTGCCTTTGCTTGTAATCGACATTGAGTAAAACAATGCACTCGTGGAAACAGTGTAATTCGTTAACTGAGAAATCCTCCCAGGTGTTGTCATATATGTCAATTGGCCTTCATCAACCGCCTTCATTGCTACCCAATTGAAGAAATATTGCGTTGGCAATTGACCAGTAAAATTGTTTCTCGACAGGTCAATAATGCTCAATTTTTGAAAATCAAACTCTGCTGTCGTACCCGTTAGTACACCATGGAGCTGGTTTGACCTCAAAATGAGAACTTTTAGATTTGGGAGTGGTCCTAGCCAGGACGGGAAAACATCGCGGATCTGATTGTTTCCAATATCTAGGAACTCCAGCATGGTGCAGTTGGACAGTGATCGAGGCACTTCCCCTCGGAGTTGGTTGTAGCTTAGTTTGATCATTTTCAAGTTGCTCCCACTTGAGAATGTTAGAGGAATTGTACCATAGAAAGCATTCATCCCCAGGTTTAAGTATTCCAGATTGGTACTGAAATTGCCCAAGCATGAAGGAAGTCTGCCACTTAGTTGGTTGTCTCCCATATCCAGGCCATGAAGTGAGGTCAGATTGCAGAACGACTGAGGTATTTCTCCAGTCAGTTTGTTGCTGTGGAGAACATAAGTTTCAACCGATGCTGGAGGAAGTGGAGGTGGTGATTGCAGCATGTTACCGCCCAGGAAAATGGCAGTTGCTTTGACCCAAGGGAATACAATTGGGTGTGCTTCAAATCCTGTGAGAAAGTTTGAAGAGAGGCCTATAAGCTGTAAACTATTTGTACTGGTGTTCCACAACCATTTGGGTATTTGGCCGGCAATACTATTCCTTGATAAGTCCAAAACCTCCAGCTTGTCCTGGTAGCGAAGAAAATCTGGAAACACATCCAACTTGCAATCCCCAAATCCTATAAGACGAAACTTTTGGAAAGTGTTATTTGAACTGGTGTTAATGAGCAACTTTAAGTTGTTATCCGACAGATCAATTTTCTGCAATTTCTCAAGCTTAAGAAATATATCCCACTCTAGCGTGCCATTGAAAATATTTCGTTTAAGGTAAAGAGATTCAAGATTCCTTAGTTGAGAGATGGACTTAGGGATTGATCCTTGTAATCCATTGCCATAGAGGTAAAGAACAGTTAAGTCGGTAAGGTTGATAAGTGAGGTGGGAAATGGGCCTGTCAATTGGTTACTTCTTAGCCTCAAATCAGAAAGTTGGGTCAAATTAGCAAACAAAGAAGGAATTGGGCCAGAAAGGAAAGAGTTTGACATGTTCAAATACACTAACTTAGAAAGAAGGCCAACAGAAGGTGGTATTTGAGAGTAATTAAAATGATTGAAGGCCAAGTTAAGCTTACGCAAATGAACAAGACGGAACAGGCTACTGCTAGAGTTGATGGAACCATAAAGACAGCTGCTACCGAGGTCAAGACCGATCACATGACCGGTGAGGTGGTCGCATTCTACTCCGTCCCACGAGCAACAATCACTTGCTGCTCCGTTGAGCTTCCATGACTTAACTTTTGGGTAACCAAAAGGGTCATCCAAAGGGTCATCAGAAGAACAATGATCCAAATCTATGATAAAGCTCTCCTTGAACTGTAACAAGGCCGATCGCTCATCATCATGGCAGAGTGGAAGGTGAGTTGAACTGAAGGCAGAGGTGGGTGGAATAGGAAACATTGAGGACAAGAATAACAAACTCATGAAGGAGAATAGAGTAAAGGACTCATCCATGGCTGTTTTTTTGTCCAATTTATTAGATAACAATGAACGAGAATCCATGTGGTTTTATAGGCAACAAGAGCAGTATGTATAGAATGCTTAGTCATTCAAGTGGGGTCATCAATCAGTGAAAACTGACCTGAAAATTATTCTTACCCATCTAAACGTGCTTGACCGGCGTAGACTTGAAAAAAAGAAGTAAACTTTGTGTGACCCAAATCCAAATTTTTTGATCTCTTGATTTTTGGAAACTGCAATCCATGTGGGTAGACGCTCCCCATCTGTTCGAAGAAATGCGCGAGAGAGATGTGGATATGTTGTTACGGGAAATATCTGTGTGTATTCTTGCTCCGTAATCCAACTGGAAATTGTAAAACACAGATTGGCTCGCTTCAACTATCAAATCATTATTCTCACTTCTACCATAATATTTCTTCAATTTTATTATTCTCAGATCATTTATTATATTCTCAAGTCAACAAATTTATTTATTTATAGTTGTTTGACATTAAAATGTCATTTTTTTAAAAAATCTTGAAAATTATTTTATCCCTATATAATAAATTATATTTTTTAACACTTTTTTTATACTCCATCGTGCTCTTCTCTCGTTTTTGTGAGTAAAACAAAATTAAAATTAGAATAATACTCGAGATATTAATTATTTTACTAATAAAGTTATATTAACTGATTTGTTAAAATATGATTGAGATTTATCCCTCCTAATTAAACTATATTATTATATTTATCTTGAAAAAGTCATAAAATCACCCCCCACATTTTTATCAAATGTTCGGAAAATACCCTACATTTATAATTGAGTTAAATACAATTTCACATTTGCCAATTTTAACAAATCACACTTTGATTTCAAAACTGTCTTAAAATTAAATATTTTTACACCATATATATGTAAACGTGACATAACCTAATAAAAATAAATTAAAAAAATGAAAATATACTCTAAATAATTAATTAATGCTCAGTTATGTTTTATTGCATTTTCTAACATTTTTTTTTTGTAGATGCTATTTAAAAATTCTAAAATGGTTGATACTCGGTTTAATACAATCCAGATAATTAATTAATTCGTTCATAATTTTTTAATTTTTTTACTTTTAATGAATTTTAAAATTTACATTACTTTTGATTTATATTAACATGATATGCATTTTTAGATATGTTGGGGTTAATTGTCGGTTTAATTTTATAAAAAAAGAATTCCACATCAACGTTTATTGGGTGTAAGGAGAGAGATGAAAAACATTTCATATTATCTTTTTCAATAAATTAATTTTCACATTAGCCAAAAAAAATTTAAGACAATTATGAAATTATGCGTGATCTGTTAAAATTGCCAAACATGAGGTTCTATTTGACTCAATTACAAACGTGGAGTATTTTTCGAACATTTAGTACAAACGTGAGAGTGATTTTATGACTTTTTCCTATTTATTTAAATAAATACATATACTTTTAAATTAAAAAATAGATGGAATTACGTGCCAGGTTCTCAGGTGTTTTTCTCAGAAATTCCAGGGAGTGAGATGGGAGAAGCATCATCATCGAAGGAGGCTCCTGCAGAGTCGAAGAAGCTGAAGGGGGGAGAGGTTGGGCACTTTGCAATCACCTTTGTAGAGTTGGCGGAAAAAGGAGTGCATGAGATTGGTTTTGAAATCAATTGGGTGGATGAGAATGAGGAAGTGACAATTTTTTATTCTAAACTAAAACGCATGCTCTTTCATTACTTTTATCATAACTTTTAAATAATTCTATACATTAAGTCAATTTAGCGGTGTATTAAAAAAAAATAACTTATCTAATCAATAAATTTGATGAAAAATAATATAAAATTATCTATCAATTTTTAAGGAATGTAAAAGATCTCATATGGCATCACATAAAGGATTTAAAAATTCCAAGAACTCATTATTTTTTAATATTTATTTCTTTTTAGGTATACAGTACTTTGATTCCATTGCGTTCGAACTGATTATTTTTGCACTAATCTTGCGTCTGTACGATACGTGGATATACTAATAATAAAATAATAAAATATTAAAATATAAGCATTATACAATTAACATATATTATTAGTATAATGTCTCAAATTAATATAGTACTTAAATATTCAACTCTTCACGAAGTAGACTACCATCAAATCTTATAAACTTATAAATAAATAGTTAAATACACATGATTAAACAATACAAAAATTAATAAATATAATAGACATTATTTATGCAAAATAAGTATATACAATTTTTTTTCTATATGATTAGAATTATAAAAAAGTATCCAATTTTTTAATTAGATATCTTACATTAAAACAAACAAAACCTACAAATTAGAAAAGAAAAAAATAAAGATATTTTTGTTTGTATATAAAATAAATAATTGAAAATATTAATTAAATATAAATGAATCTAACATTGTTTATAATCTATAACTAATATAAAAGTATCATAAAATGAAATGAAGAAATTTGAACAAAAAACTAACTTTTACATGTTACTACCAATGTGAACAAAAGATATCATAGACAAAGGAGTTTTTTTTATAGACGATGCATTCAAAAGGAGGTCAATGTGCAAGGAAAGGTGAGGAGAGGAAAAAAAATCATGTGACAAACTCTAAAACATAATATAGCTTATATAAGATTTTGGTGTCACTCTAAATTTCTTTACCAACCAAATTGCTTATATACCCAAATTAATATGATTTAGTAGAAACTAATGATAACTTAATATAGTATAATCAATAGGTAATAAATATTAGTATTAAATAATGGTGAGAAAGTACAAAGTTTTTAACTGGTTACATTTGACAGTATTTATAATGAAGTAAAACAGATAAAATTGAAACTATTTGGTCAAAAACAGATTAAAAGTCAAAACCGAGTAAAATAGTCAAAATCAAGTCAAACATTAAAAATCAGACCTATTTGGTCAAAATCAAGCCTCGATAATTAAAATTGAGACTAATTGATTAAAAATGGGTCGGACAGTCAAAACCGAATCAAATTGTCAAAACCGATCAAACTGTAAAAACCAACCTATTTGGTTAAAATTGAGCCTTGATGGGTGTTGAATTCGGAAAAAAAAATTCAACTTATCATTAACTATAAATATTTGCAAATAATGGTAAGAAATTTGATCCATAGAAAATGGGTAGGCTTACAACAAGACGAAGACCAGATGAACACAAATAAGTAAACAAAATGGGGTTTTTATAAGAACTAATTACTAAAATATAATGCAATCAAAACAGTAAACAAATAAATGATGAATAAAATCAAATGATAAAAAATTTCCAGTAAAAATATACCCAAGATCATAATTCACATGTATTGACCATTGGAACAAAAATGTTTAAAATCGAGTTTCACGTGGAGGCTATAGAAATCAGGTTCATTTTGATTTCCTACTCTCCTCCTAATCAAGTTTCTTAAAAAGATCCTCTATTAAGAACCCTAACCTTTTTAGTAATCATAAGGTTCATTTAAAGTATTTTAACTAGTTGGTTGATAAAAACAGGAAGAGACATTTCCAAGGTCTAGGGAAGAGACTCGCTCGCCCCTATAAACCTAATTCATCTCGTTCTCTAACTGAGTCTCGGCTAACCATAAGCTAGTTGCCTACGTATTCCTTCTAACAATGTAGACCCAAAGTTATTAGGAAAAAATTGTAATTATTCAGGTTTAAAACTTAAGTTGATCACTCTTAAATCAAACAAGAATAAATTGACAAGAAATCAGAAAGAGAATAAATATGAAATTCGGATTTAGACCTCACAATATAGGAATCATGAACCTTGGAGTCTTTACCGGGAACGATTTACTTACCTAGAGATAGATATAATAAAATAAAACACGAAATTCAATATCATAAAAACTGAAAATCTCATCGTCTCAAGGAAGAAGACGAGAAGAGCAAAAATAATGGAGTTCAATCCTGGTTGCAGAGAGAACGAATAGGAAGAGAGAAGATTATTCATTCCCCCTCCAACTCTCCAATCTAAATAGGCTGGAAAAAAAAGTAAATTGTTCTTATCTTTCCTAGAGTTTTAGATAAAATATGAAAGTTAATTGTTCTCATCCCTTGGAATATTTTACAGCTTTGAAATACCTTCTGGAAGTCTTCTGCTGGAACAGAAGTGCTAGCTCACTCTTCCTAATTTACGGCCCAAGCCCGCTGTGCTGATTCTCAGGCCCAGTTGAAATCATCCTAGGCCTAGTGAAGAGCCACCTTCCTGATGCTGATGTTCTCTCCCCTAGGCCTAAGGGAGAGGCTTGTTCACTCTAGTCTAGTCATTTTCATCGCTATCTTCTTTTTGTTCTATTTTCTTAGCGTTTCTATTCATTTTCTTCTTTTTTGATTCTTTTGTCTAGTTTCTACAAAAAACGAAGAAAATACACCAAATATCAGCAATATCATCATCTAAAAGGGGTATAATCTATGATGAATTTATATAAAATAAGCATCCAATCAAGCCTCAATGCTAAAAATGAGACTATTTGATCAAAAATATGTTTGATAGTTAAAACTAGGGCAAACAGTCAAAACGAAGTCTAACTGATGAAAATCGCGTCAAATAGTAAAAATTAGACATAATTTGTCAAAGTCAAGTCTAAATGATTGAAATCGAGACTAGTTGGTCAAAACTTAACATTATGGTCATAAAGAGTTTATTTGGTCAAATTCATATCAAATCATCAAAATTAAACTTTCAGAGTCAAAATTGAACATAAATGGTTAAACTCATGTTAAACAATCAATGCATAGGTAAAACAATGAACATTCTGACCTATTTGATCAAAATCAAGGCTAAACGGTTTTACAGTCAAAACTGAATGAAATAGTTGGAATCAAATTTTCACGGTGAAAAATGGATTTATTTAGTAGTGCACCAAGGGTCTAGTGACAGTGCTTGTTACCCTAAAAATATTTTATTGCTCCACAATTTTTGGAAAACCTAAATCGCTGCCCTTGGTGTCCGTCGCAGCTCTCCGCCGCCCTAGACCCCCTCCGGCTAACCCACTGCTACCGGAGGTCAAAATACCAGACACCTACTGTGCTAGCGTAAAACAACCCACCAATCTATACCCATGCATCGATCCCAATCAGCCATTCAGGATTTCAAGGACCCGATCACTACCTTCTACCTTGAGAACCTCCCCCAACATGTGGATCACAAATCCCTGGAGTATCTGTTGGTAAGAAGATGGCGCCTCCCCCGCTTCTCTTGGGTTCGGTATGTGTTCATTCCTCGTCGCCGCAACAAGGCAGGACGTAGATTTGGTTTTGTTGGGCTAGAAAGAGTAGACAATCCGCTAGAGATGGTGAAGGCGCTTGGACAACAATTTATTGGGGCTTCAGCATTACACTGCAGTCTAGAGCGTTATGGGAGGAAACCTAAATCGGGCCCTAAGGAACCAATTGATCTGCAGGAAGAGAATGGTTGGCCTAAGCTGGTAGGCAAGACGCGGACAGACATAGTGGTGGAGGAAACTAAGGCGTCGAGGATTCAAACGCCTGTGGCGGACCGAACCTAGGTCTCTCCTACCGCGGACCGAATTGATCTTAAAGACATGGTAATTGACCTTTCCATTCCTGAAGAGAATAAGGAGTGGTTGGATAGAAGTGTAGTCGGGATCTTACGTAGAATTGAGGATGCACCTGAAATCCAAGAATTGATAACTGAATCGGGATTGATCTGTGACACAAAACTCATGGGTAGGGGTTTGGTATTGCTTGAATTTCCTTATCAAGAGGAATTTATGCGGGCGATGGAAGTAGAGAATCTAGCAGTAGATGATATTCTAAGTAAATTGCTGCCGTGGAAGGAAATAACGACAGAGGGGGGGCGACTCTGTTGGGTTCAATGCACGGGTCTCCCCTTCCAAGCGTGGGGTTTGGACACTTTTCAGGCCATTTCGAAACCTTGTGGGAAGCTTATAGCGGTGGATGAAAAGACAACGCAGAGGAAAAGGTTAGATGTGGCAAGACTGCTTCTGTCGATGGAAACAGCAGTTGTAGATCGTGAGATCATGATTCGTCTAGAAGATAAAGTTCATAAGGTATGGATCCACGAGGAACCTATGCAAGGTGTTATTTCTAACCTCGATTGGATGGTAGGAATAAATATGGGTGATGAGAGTATGAGTGATGAAGAAGAGGAGGGACAGTTGGGCGACGATATAGACCAAGCATATGATCCTGCAGCAGAAGAGCGGGACATATTACATGAGACGAGGGTCCATAGTGACACTATACCTGCTAGAGAACGCATAACAGGGATGCCTCTTGTGACAATCATGCAACTTGCATATCGAGTCAAACGCCTTGTGGGTGGTGCGGGCAGTCTTGAGACTGAACAGTCGGGAGAGGGATTATCCTCGGTTGTGGGAAAAGTAGATGACACCGACATCATGAATATGAATCGAGAAAATGCAAGAACTATTCTGGAAGGTACAGCTTGGGAGTTAGGGATAATGAGGTCCCTCACGGATAATGTGTAAGAAGCTACTTTCCAAAACTTTGATAGAGAAAGATTTGAAGGAGAAGTGAGCAAGTACAAGAACTAAAGGGTTGGGAACTAGCGAGACCAATTTTTTAAATGGTTAGGTTACTTTCTTGGAATTGCAGAGGGTTAAACGGGTTGACAAAAAGGAGCTTCTTAAAACAATTCATCAGGTGAGAGCATCTCGAGGTGGTCTTTCTCCAGGAGACCAAAAGGAAACAGAACTCGGATTATTTTATCAACTTATTGTGGAATGGCGCAGGGGTTAAATGGGCGGCAGCCCCGGCTAGTGGGAGATCGGGGGGCCTTCTTGCACTGTGGAATCAGGATATCCTAGAGGTGAACAGGATTCGGACGGGAGACAGATTCATTTGGCTGGAGGGATGTGTTAAATCTCTCGATTTTAATTGTATCTTAGTAAATGTTTACGCTCCTAATGATACTTTTAGTAGAAGGGTCTTATGGGAATAGTTGGGTGAGTTGATTGAGAGTAGCAGGGATCCAGTCCTAGTCACAGGGGATTTCAACAAGATCCTAAATCCTTAGGACAGACTGCACAGAACAATAGAGACAAGAGGAATGCGGGACTTCCAAAATTGGGTGAGCAGGGGTCATCTCAGAGATATTCCTTTATTGGGCATAAGGTTTACATGGTCGAATACAGTGAGTAGAAGTCGGATTGATAAGATTTTTGTCCAATCCGGATGGGATGAAAGGTGGCCGAATCTAAGGTTAACGGCGTTAGGTAGGAATGGCTCGGACCATATGCCTCTGTTGCTCAATCTCGTTAACCAAGACTAGGGACCGAAGCCTTTTAGAGACCTGGCAGCTTGGTGGGGGAGTTCCAGAGTTCAAAGAGCTGCTAAGAACACTTTGGGTGGAAGCAAGCAGGCTTCACCTCCTGGTGGCCGAACAAGGACGTATGTGACTTTACAGGAACCAGACTTCAGGCACTCACTAGTGAGCTAGAGCAGTTGGACAGAACAGCAGATGCTAGAGAACTTACAGTAGAAGAGAGGCTTAGATATCAGGAGGTACAGACGAGGGTATGGGAGACCGAAGGCCATGCTAGTAGGATTTGGCAATAAAAATCGCGTCAAAGATGGGACTCTCTTGGAGATAGAAATACCAAATTCTTCCACTTGGCAGCAAAACTGGAGATGCTAAGGTGTAATGTGACTGAGATTATTTAGGGTAGTTGTCGTCTTACAACGCCTATGGGCATAAAGGAAGCGACCTCTAGTTATTATGCAGATTTCTTCAGAGAAGTTAGCTGGGCGAGACCGAAAATGTTTAACCTGGGGTTTAATCGGCTGAGTGAGATGGAGGCAGCGGATCTTGACCGTCAGGTGTTAGCGGATGAAATTTGGAAGGCGGTTCAAAGCTGTGGTAGTGACAAGACCCCTGGTCCGGATGGCTGGTTTATGGGTTTCATCAAGAAGGCGTGGGAGGTGATAGGGCATGACTTTAGCGAGTTGGTGGTTCAGTTCTTTCAGTCTGAAATTTTTCCTAGAGGAACAAACACATCTTTCATCACTCTTATCCCCAAAGTTAAGGCTGCAAAATGATTCTCAGAGTTCCGTCCTATCAGTCTGGTTAGTTGCTACTATAAAGTAATCTCTAAAATTCTGGCAAATCACCTGGCTAGAGTTATTACTACTGTTGTGATCTCTACTCAATATGGTTTTATAAAGGGTAGATGTACTCTGGACTGTGTGATGGCAGCCAACGAAGTCATACACACCTTGAAGAGGAGGAGACAATCTGGGTTCCTTTTCAAGTTAGACTTTGAGAAGGCCTATGATTCTGTTGAGTGGTCCTACCTGTTTGACGTCCTTCATCTTATGGGGTTCAATCGGAAATAGATTGGTTGGATCCATCAGTGTCTCAGTTCGGCTAAGGTGTCTGTGTTGATTAATGGTTCCCCATCTGCGGAGTTTGGGTTGAGTAGAGGGCTTCGGCAGGGGTGTTCTATGTCCCCATTTTTGTTTAACATTGCGGTGGAGGGCCTTCATCTTCTGATTAATCGGGCTCATGACCAAGGACTTCTGCGCGGGATTGGAGATGAAGTGGGGGGTTGGAATGTTACTCACCTCCAGTTTGTAGATGACACGCTGATTTTTGCTCAAAATAATGAGGAAGAGGTTTAAAATGTCAAAGGAATCCTTCACTAGTTTGATGCCTTTTCTGGTCTGAAGGTTAATTATCATAAGAGCACTTTGGTTGGGATTAACATCTATAGACCCTTCGGTGAAAGTATAGCTCACCGAGCAGGTTGCAGGTATGAGACGCTACCTTTTACTTATTTGGGAGTTGCGGTTGGCATGAATCCGAGAAGGAAATCAAACTGGAAGGGCTTAATTAGGAAGATGAGAGCAAAGCTTGCTACTTTGAAGGGAAAGCTTTTATCCTTGGGATGTCGGATAACGCTTATTAAATCGGTGCTGGTCAGCCTTCCGCTCTACCACATGTTGATCTATAAATTACCTCGGGGGGTTATTCAGGACTGTGAGAAAATCATGAGAAGGTTTGTAGTGGAGGGGACAATAAGCATGGCCTTGTCAAGGTGAAATGTGATGTGGTCACTCGGCCTAAAGAGATGGGCGGCTTGGGTATGGGCAATCTGCGTTTGAAATATGAGGTGTTGCTATTCAAGTGGATTTTGGGAGCTTTGACGGGGGGGGGGGGACAAACTTTGGGTTGAGATTGTCCGAAACTAGTGCAAGTGCTCGAGTGTGGGACATTTGTGGATGCATGAACATGGAGACCCTTCGCCTATTTGGAAGGACATTCTGGCGACCTGGGGGAGAGGGGGCGAGAGATTCCACCAGTGGATTGGTCATGTTCAACTCACGTTGGGAGGTGGGAATTCATTTTTATTCTGGTGGGACACTTGTGCTCTTCAGACCCCTCTTGCGCTTAGGTTTCCACGCCTGTATCACCTCTCGGGATCCAAGGAAGGGAAAATTTTGGAATTTAGAGGATGGCAAAATGACAGCTGGGTTTGGAAATGGTGTTGGCGCAGGGGCCTATTCGAGTGGGAAGCAGAGGAGTTAACTGACATGTTGGCGTTGTTACGAACTCCGAGTGTCAACATGGATAATGACGCCATAGCTTGGACACTTGAGCCGTCGAAACAGTTCACTGTGAGATCGTTGTCATCTTCTATTGAGAAGACAATCCTCAGGGGGCAATGATAACGCGCTTGTCGAGGGCACGATCAAACAAATAATTACAACTTATCACATGCAACAAAATAGATTGAAGACAGTGGCAAGAGGATCGATCCACAGAGATTGGTGAAGACTTACACTAGACAAGGCCAAATTTATAAAATAAAACAATAAAAGAAACAAAACAGAATTCAAGGGCTGGATGGAGAGAAACTGATTCAAGGTCTTGAATGGAAGCACAGAACAAAAACACGAAAAGTAACAATCAGGGGGGGTTTTACTTGACTAAAACAAGTCAGCCAAGAGAGATTGGGAGCTAACAATTTTAACTAAGAAAGCAGTATTCGGGACCTTGAATGTCACGTTCGGGGTCTCGAATGATAAAATAAAGCAAATCAGCAAATAATTTCAGAAATAATAAAACAGAGGGAAAATAAACACAAATAATCAGATAGAGAAAGATCTTAGCAAAAGGTATTCTTGGGTTGCAATCGGGGTCCCGATTGTCATCAGCACAGAAATATTCTATTCAAGACATCATAGAAATGACATAGGGACCAGATTCCTCGGATATCCCCTACTTTTCTCTTAAGAGAAACTACCCCCCGTTTTCACATATAAGGTAGTCTTGACAGTTTGCCATCCCTCCAGGCATGAATGCAGGAGGGCCATACTCAAACTGCCCATGAAGCTAAGAAAAGACAGATCTAGAGCTAAAGGTCCCTCAGTTTGTCAAGCTCGTGACCTCGCTCTAATCAACTACCCATCCTATCTATTCGAGACCACTTCAGCGCAGTCAAGACTAAACAGATGCCTACTTGTTCCATGCAATTTTCCTTCCGTATTCATCACACAAATGGTAGCATTCGCACAAAGTAATAATCAGTTGATCAAACCTCTAATTACTCCGAGCGAAAATGAGATTAAAATGATAAGCAATTGAATATGGCATCAAGAATATATTAAACTCGTTTAGGCCTCAAATCTGCCCCTGCAGCCCTTGAATAACCCTTTGCTAAGAATTAAAGATTTAGCTACTCATGCTTGAAGATAAATAAATAATAATTAAAGAGAGCATAATAAAATAAAGAGATTAAGGGAAGAAGACTTGTTACTAAACATTTGAAGCCCGGCGGCAAAGGAGGAGAATGCTAACAAGAACTAGAGAGATAAACTAGAGAGAAGTCTAAGGGTGTTCTTCCTAAAAACTACATGATCATGGATGATCCAAGATACCCTAAACTCTTCCTATCATCCTCTATTTAAACTAGAAAATACAATCACAAAATATCTTCTGCCCAACTAAGGAACAAAATGCATTTAAAGAAAGCCTATTACAATGGATCTATGCTCCCTAAAGCAAAAGGCTGAAAAAGCTGAAAGCTGATTTTCTTGGTCTTTGACTAGCTTTTGCAGGTCTGGAATGGGCTCAAGGGCTGAAATGGTCAGAGCGGTAGGTATTTGGTGGTCAGTGCAGACTGTCAGAACAGTGTCAGAGGAGGCACATGGAAGCTCTAGCAAGAGGACATGTGGAAATGCCGTTATTTGCCCTTCGGGGTCCCGAATGGAGAATCCGACTCGGGACCTTGAACGCTTCTTGGGCTCGAGACCTCGACTCTGGTCTTGAAGCTCAAAACTGCACAAAATGCTCCAAAAATGCACCTTTTTGCATAAACCCCCATTTTAGGCCTAGATCTGCAATAGTAGTGAAAACAAGGGTAAATTAGCAGAATCATGCCTTAAATGGGTGAGAAAATGGGGAGAAAATCGTGCATAAAAACATGCTATCAGGCAATCAAATGATGTCCTCAATTCATGCTGGACAAGGCTGGTGTCACACATCGTGCAAGCTTTCCTGTGGCTTGCGCTTCAGCATATGATTACAACGAGGAGTTTCCTTAGGCGGCGTAACATCATCACGGTGGAGGAGAGTTTGTGCCCTCAATGCCTAGGCGAAGAAGAGGATACTAGTCACTTGTTCCTCCACTGCCTCGCTTCGGATCAGATTTGGGATAGTATTTTGCGGTGGGCTGGTGTAGTTTGGTGCAAACCTAGGAATCTTCAGGACTTATGGACGAGCTGGTGCGGGCTAGTTGACTGGAGGAATAAGCAGGCTAATTTAATGTGGGGATGCTCATCCGCGTTGATGGTTGCCAAAACTGTCAAAAATAAATAAGTACAATTCACCATGCACGAATTTGATTAAAAACTATAGCAAGTGGTAAAAGGATCGTTCCACAAAGATTTCAGGACTAAATTAATTCTCGCTAAATGACTAGGAAAGTAACAAGTGGTAAATACCAATATTGAGACGTTTTGTTGCAATTGATTAAGAAATAGAAATAACATAAAACAGTAAAGAAAATGAATTGTGTGTGTGTTCAGAGGTGATAAAATTCCCAGTAAGGATTCGACTGTGCTCATGCATTATACTGATTGATCATAGATTCAAGTATTTTCAAGACCGAGCTTATAGGCGGCTATAGAGACCAGGTTTTCACCTAGATCTCCTACTCTCTACCTATACAAGATTAATAAAGGTTTTCACCTATTAAAATTCCCTAACCTACTTACTGGCTTGAATAAGTTATTCTATCAAGTCTAAGAAAGTGGGCTGATAAATACGTTATGAGAGACCCTCTTAGGTCCAGGAGAGAGAAGTGTCTACTCCTGTAAATCAGACTCTATTCATTCTCTATTCTGATCCTTCAATCAGGTAGTTGCATTCATATCCCTCTCTACAATGTAGACTCCAAAGTATTAAGAGAAGACTGTAATTAATCAAATCCTATTTGTAGTTGATCAGGATTCAATAGAAATAAGATTAACTTGACATTCTGTCGCACCATCGCGAGCAAAATTTGGGACGCAAGTGAAATGGTTTCACATAACAATGAAGTCGCCACCCTATTTTTCTAAGGTTTAGGGAAACCTAAAGTTCGTAAAAAGAAGAAGAAAACAAAATAAAAAACTAAGGCACAAAAGAAAGGGTCTAAACCCGAAAACTTCAGTTCGGGGTCGTATTATGGACTCGGGAAGGTGTTAGGCACCCGAGTCTCATCCTTAAAAAGGTTACCGGTTCTGAAAAAGAGGTGTTTAAAAATCATGTTGAAAAAATAAGTAATTTGGCACTCAGAGGGGGTATCGTCACTTTAGTTTTTAAGTTTGTTTGATTGATTTTATCCTAATTATTGTCGAGTTGTTTAACAGAAAATAACTTTTTTTATCCTCTAAAAGATAAAAAGGTTGGTTGTATACCTATTCCGGTTATATTTAGCCGAGTTCAAGATTAGTTCGATTACATGCAAAATTGGTGAGATTACTACCGTTTTATTAATCTTTTACCAAAGCGACGCCACTTTCATCACCGGGCAAATGCACGTGATTAATCCTATTTACTATGTGATCCTAGCATGCATAGACTAGCAAAGTACCATTTTGAGTGAATGCGAAAAATACGTTGAAAAGAGAAACCGGGAAGTGGGGTCGAAGCCGCGCACATAACACATTCGTCAAGATAACATAAATTAAAATACATTTGTGGGGTCGAAGCCGCACACGAGACACATTCATCAAGATGGCATAAATTAAAATACATTCGTGGGGACAAAGCCGCACACGAAACAAACATAAAATAATCGATTAGCAATTACTAAAATTAAATGATCATACAACATTAAAGATTAAATCGCATTTTAAAAGGGATCTCTAATGGTAAGAGGGATTAGAGTATGGAGGTATTTTCTACGAGTTGGGCTTAAGGCCCATTTACTATCTTTTCACCTTCAAGTGATTATTCTCTTTGGTGATTTACTATCTTAAAAATTTAGAGGAGCCTAAGTTATTGGAAAAGATTAAATCTTATGTTTTGATTACTACTTCGTTTGGTTTTCTTTGATTGATTTTATTCGCTTTGATTTTTATGGATTTATTAAAGATTTTAGGATTTTAGTAATTAATCAAGTGGTCATGCATTAAATTAAATTGTGATATTTAATTACTAATCCTATTTTATTTTCATGCATTTAATAAAATAAATGTTGAGTAATTACTAAGCCTAATTCATTCAAGCGAGGGTCGATTAAAATTAATATTAGAGTGAGTTATTAATCAAATTCAAGTTTAAAATAATTAAAACGAGTTATTAATCCGAATTATTCCTCATGCGAATGGATTATTTTAATTATAACAATTTTAAATAATCATGCATACGATAAATATGATAAATAAAATGATTAACGAACTCATATCCTCGAGTATGGACCTGCATCGGAGATTAGTTAGTAGCAAGTAATAAACAATAAATATTACCAACATAAATAAATTACTACAAACTACTAATAAAAACATAAAAAACAACAAGTAAATAAAACACTAATGGGCCAGCCCAATCAACCCATCCTCTCCTTCCTTCTTCTCACCGGACCAGCCCATTGGCCAAGCTCAAACCTAACAAATAGATTGGCCAAACCATCACCCAATACCCTAAAAGGCCGAAATGGATTTTGAGCCCCTGCAGTCTAATTGATTGACTTATTTCAGCCCTCTGTCAAATTTTTGAGTTATCACCTCCCTCCACTTAAGCCCGACAATTTATTTCATCCCTTCGCCTAACGTCATCCACATTTTCCGTCTGTTTGTTGACGTGTCGTGCCACGTCAATCGCCACGTCATCGACTGCTGACGTGTCACGCCAAGTCAATTAACACATCATTTTTTCTTTCTTTTTTCTTTTCTTTTATTTATTTGTTCAAAAATTACAAGGCTCTCTTCTCTTCTTCTCTATTTCTTTTCTTTTTCATTTTAGGGTTGCATCAACGCAGCCCTCTTCTCTCTTTTATTTCTTTCTTTCCTCAACCGTGCAAGGAGCGAGCAGTGGCGGCAGGGATGGGTTGTGGCGTGGCTGGCGGTTGTGAGGCGTGGCTGGGTTGGAGGAACGGTAGTGAGCCGCAGCAACAACGAGCAGCGGCGGCGATGATGGCCGCGACGGAGGCGATAGGCAGCGGCGTTGGGTACAGTGGTGTGGCTAGCTAGATTTTTGGTGGTTGGTGCAGTTTTGGTGGTTTGGCCGGATTTCGGTGGTTTGGCTGACGGTGATGGGTAGTTGGCAGCGGCGATGGGTGGTAGCGATGTGGCGGAGGAGGCCGGCGGTGAAGCGGTTGAGGTGGCTCTCGGCAATTGGCAGCGGAGATTTAGGTTGGGTTTAGTAATTTGGCAGTGGAGGATTGAATTAATTTGGGAGAACTGGATTAATGGAATTGGTGCAGGGATTGGTTTTGGTTAAAAGGAAAAAAGAAAGAAAGAGAGAGAGTGAGGTCGGAGGAAAGTGAAGAAAGAAAGAAAAAAAGAAAAGAAAAAAGAAAGAAAAGGAAAAGAAAGAAAAAATGACGTGTCAATGGACGTGGCGTGACACGTCAGCAGTCGGTGACGTGGTGATTAACGTGGCACGACAACAAACAGACAGAAAATATGGATGGCGTTAGGCGGAGGGATGAAATAAATTGTCGGGCTTAAGTGGAGGGAGGTGATAACTCAAAAATTCGACAGAGGGCTGAAATAAGTCAATCAATTAGACTGCAGAGGCTCAAAATCCATTTCACAAAACACATACTACTATCTCCTTCTCCCTTTCCTACAAAATGCAAAGCAACACAGAAGCAAGCACAAAAACAAAACCCAATAGGAAAAAAGGTAAACAAAAAAAATAAACAACTAAAAAAAAGCAAGAGAGGGAACGAACAGGGGAGGTTGCAGTGTGGTTGATGGGTAGAGAGTAGATTGGCGACAAGCAAACGGAAGGAACAGCGTTGAAAATCAGCGGCCACGACATCGAGCAGCAGCAGCAATGGAGACGAGCGGCGGCGGCAACTGCGAAAGCAGCGACAATGGTGAGGTGCGGCGGCGATACTGATTCGGGTTGGATTTTTTTTGTGATGTGGATCGGGTTAGATTTTGGTGATGGGTTTTGGGTGATTTGATGGTTGGCGATTTGGTGGTTGGTGATTTGGTGGTGGGTGGTTGGGTTAGGCTTATGGATGAGGCTGGATGTTGTTTGGTGTGGGGTTGCGGTGGTTATGGTGCGGCAAGGGAGAGGATGAAGATTTGGCAGAGATTGAAGGAAACTGAGGAACTGACAGAGATTGAAGGGAATTGGGAGGAATTGAGAGTGTTTTTTTTTAATTAATCTCCCCCCGAAATTGAGCGAGTGGCTGGTATTTATAGAGGGTGAGGTAGGGGTCCGACGATTGCTGGGAGAAGTAGAGAGGAGGTAGGGGAGAGGGTAGGAGATCGGTGCATTAATTCAATTCCTGGACACGAGGTAACGGGTAGGAGCGGAGACGATCTTGAATGTCAAAGATCTTTGAAAAATGGAGGGGCGTATCCGATTTTGTTTGAAAATAGGAGAGGTGAGCCGACTGTGTCTGATTTTGTTTGAAAAATAAGGAGGAAGAGAGGTGGTTCGGCGATTATGGGTAATTAGTTCGAGCTAATGGTCCGATAAATCGATAAAAGCTCAAATAAAAATACGAACAAAAAATAAAATAAAATACAAGGATATGAAAAATAAATAATAGTAATAATAATAATGATAATAATAATAATAATATTTAACAATATAATTAACAATAATTATGGACGATAAAAATAAAAATTGTGGGTATGTTATGATATAGTAATGATTACTCATGTCAAAAATCGGGTAGCAACACATTCAATCAAGACAAATAGAGATATAATCTGGAATTTAATAAGAACAATTAGATCTCACAATCAGATAATCATGGCAATGAATCCTTACAAGGAAATCAGAATTTAGCCTAGCATCATCATAATAAATAAATAAAGAAGATTGAAAGCATAAACGATTTAATTAATTAAAAAGGGAAGAAAAGCAAACAGAGTTTTAAGCTCCGTTTAATGGTTGTTGTTCCAGAGAAGAAAAAGAAATATCGGGGAAGAAGAAGTGAGGAGAGAAGCCCTAGCGCTAGTCGGTTGCTATATATTAGCAATCCGATAAGTTTTAATGTTTTTAAATCTAAAAAGAAATAAAATCCGACTAGATAATAATTGTCTTAATCTCCTCTGCAACAAAATAGGAGATTGGGACTTCTAGCTGAAGTGGGCTTCCGCTGGTTTAATTCTTCTAGAAGGGACAGCTGGCGGACGCGTCCCAGGTCAAAACTGCCCATATCTGACTCGCCTTATCCCAGGCCTGGGATAAGGACTGTTTCTGTACTCTTCCACCAGAAATTGCTCTTTAACAGGTAGTTTCAACTCCAAATGAATGAATTGCTCTTCAGCAACATGTGTCTGCAAGAAATGAGTGAAAAACCCGAGAATTAGCAGTATCATCATCCAAAAATAGATGTAAAAGGATGATGAAAATAAGACATTTTAGCGCTCAATCACGCGTCGTCATGTGGCATCTCTGGAGTCAACGCAAGAACAAGTTGTTCAACGGCGTTGATCCTTGCTCATCCCATACATGACATGCTATAGTGGGACCTTGGCAACGATGGATCAAGAGTTGGGAGCCCCTTCTCCCTTATTCCCCTACGCAGATGATCATTTCCTCCGTGTGGCTGGAGTCGTGGAATTACCAAAGGGTGTAGCTCAGGTAGTAGTGCCTTGCCGTGAGGTTGTTTTGTAGCTAGTTGCGGTTGTTCTGCTATTATTTTTTCTGGTGTAGCTGCTGTAGCAGCAACATCTATTGTACTGTCATGCACCCCATGACCTTTTAATCTAATAAATCATCAGCCTGTTTTTTTTTTTAAATTGATTTATTTGATCAAAACTAGGTCTAAATGGCAAAAATCGTGACAAATGGAAAAATCAAACTTCTATGGTCAAAATTAAGTTTAATTGGTCAAATGATAAATAATTTATGTTTAATTTTTGAAGATGATAGTAATTCTTCAAAAAGAAAAAAAGAAGTGTATAAAAAATATCATTTTGGGAAAATTTAGATATTTAAACTTAATTCACATTTAATTCAAACTCAAATCCAATTAAATTGGATATTATCCATTCAATTGGATTTGAATTTAGGTTTGGAGTTGAATTTGTGCTTCTATCCTTATCCCTAATTTTAACTCTTCCTTAATAATTATACGTGGTTGTTTAAAGGTGGGTTAGAAAAATCAAGATGTTTCTCCTTTCTCATTCCTCTCTCATCTTACTTTGCATTGTTTTTTTTCTCTTTTACCATAAACTACTTCTCAACCAAAAAAAAAAAAAAAATCATACTCAACTAACCTAAAAGGGTAAAATAATTTTTTTTATTAGATTAAATGACATTTTTTATTCCTAAAAAATAACGCCTTATTTAATCTTATTTTTAAAGTATCAATTTGTTTAATCTAGTAGCTAAAGTATAACACTTTGTTTATTTTTTGTCCCTCTATTACTTGCAACTGGCTGCAATTGATGACGTGTCAGTTTTGGGTCACGTGGTGTACAACTAACATGAGTTAGTAAGTATACATTTGTTCAATCTACTACCTAAACTATAACTCTTTGTTAATTTGGTCCCCGAAGTATGACCATTTTGTTTAATTTAGTCCTTTAATACGTGGCATGCAACTTACACGCCAACACTCTAAGCTAGTGGAAAACCTTGGAGGGATCAAATTAAACAAAGTGTTATATTTTAGGAACTATATTAAATAAATTTATAATTTAAAAATCAGAAAAAATAAAGTGTTATATTTTAGGAAAAAAATGTCATTTAAGCTTTTTATTCTCGAATTCTAAGACTTTTTTAATAAAAGAAACTATTTATTCTTACCTTAATTATTTACTCACATCAAAGAATAGTATTGTTCAAATTAGAGTGTGTTTTGATAAAATTAAAAAAATGTGAAGTTTAAATTGAACAAAAATAAAATGCGGGGTGTGATTCGGATATTGAGTACAAACACAACGGTAGTTTTACAACTTTTTCCTTTAATTATTAGTTTATTTTATAAAAAATAAATCAATCTTGATTTCAAAATGGATGGTGATGTTGCTAGGTGGATTGATGGTATGAAGTGTAATGGAGGTGGTGTTGGATCTATATGATAGGAGGAAGAGGATGATGATGATGGTTGCGGATTTAGTGGTGGAGGTGAATATTTCGGCTGTGGACTGGTGGTGGTGGTAGTGGTGAAGGTGGAGGTTTGGGCGGTCTTGGATTAAGATGAGGGGTGGGAGGTGGGTTTTTGAAATGATCATATTAATTTGGATCATATATTTATTTTCGGTTTTTTTTAGCTCTTTATTCGCTAAAATTTGTCATTTTAAAACATGGGCAGTTCCGACCCTACCCGACCAGTCACATCACAACATGCTGACGTGGCATGTCACGTGGTGAGTGACATGTCATCCTCGACCCCACCACTGGTTGACCCGCCCGCTTGGTATGCTCTGCCCCACCCGCCTGTTTTGAGTTTTTGAATGTGGAGTGCACTCAAATGATTGTATTAATTTGGACCCTATATTCATTTTATGTACAATTTAGACCATCTACTCACAAAAACTTATCATTTTAGACCCTGGGCAGCTAGACCCCTTACTCATCCAAGGGTCACGAATTGCCTATTTTGTATTTTTTAAAAATAACTCGTATATTTAAAGATCTTTTATAGTTCAAAATTAAATTTAAAAACTTTAAATAAATAGATTATATAAATATTTAAGTCATAAAAAATATAACTATTTCACAAGTTTATAAACTACCCTAAGTTCATAAAAAAATAATTTTTTTACTACCATAAACTTCATCAATTAGCTTATTAGCTTAAATATAAATTTTATTATCATAAATTCATCACTTAGTTTATTAACTTAAATATAAATTTTATTACTATAACTTCTAAACATATTTTATTGGCTAAATTATAAATAATAAAAAAGTTTTGGTGAATAAAATACCCAAATTAAACCGAAAATGAATATATTGTCTAAATTAATGCGATGATTTAAAACCTATATTTTTAATATACTTTTGGTTTATTAGAAATATTGGAAAAAAAAAAGAAGAAATTTATTTTTCTATCACTACTTAAATCTGAAAAGAATAGGTACCAATTTTTTAATAAATAAAAAAAGTGTATATATCCGAATCAATAAAAAAAGAGACAGTTTCCTAATTAAAATTTAAAAAGGACAAACAGGTCGTAAACTTTGTGCCTCTAGAATTAACCGTCCAACTCACGCATATTTTATAGTAGTAGAATTTATTTTATTTTTTTAATTTAACTTTAAAAAAAAGAAAATTGTTTGCAAGGAATCTGGTAAAGTTGACAGTAATCAGGTGTTACATTATCTAAACTAAACACCAAAGCTATCTCTTGGAGCTTCTCGTCTTCCCTTTTCAATCATTTCGCGAATCGGATGGCGTCCCGCGACAAGAAACCAGCGAAGTCATCCACCAGTCGTGGCGGTATCCGCACCCTCTCCGATCTGAACCGCCGCTCCGGACCCGACTCCGACAGCGACGATGACGCTCCTCAAGAGTACTACACCGGCGGGGAGAAAAGGTACCACCTCACCTCTCTTTCCCCTACCCGATCAAATCCTAGTTTCACACTTCGTATTTGTAAAATTTGCCATTTCTAGGGTTTAAATTGCCATCGTGATTCAGATTATTGTGTTAACCGTTGCAATTCTTGCTCTTGTTGTAGTGGTATGCTTGTCCAAGATCCTACAAAGGGCAGCAGTAGTAACACTGATGTCGATGCGATTTTCAAGCAAGCAAGGGAATTAGGGGCGGTGGAAGGTCCAATCGATCAGCAGCGTCCAGCTACCACTTCCACCAGTTTTACTGGGACTCCAAGATTGCTTTCTGGGGACACTGCACCTTCTGCTTCTTCTGCTGTTCCTCCTCCTCAGCAACCTGAGCCTGTTTTCCATAATATCGTTTTTTGGACTAATGGTTTCACTGTTGATGATGGGCCTTTACGGAGGTTGGATGATCCCGAAAATGCAGCCTTCTTGGAGGTAATTATAGCAGTTTTTATAGATTTTGGTTAAGGTAAGAAGAAACAGTCCTAGTTAGAAATGAGGGCAAAAAGCAACTTTGAGAATGAGCTAGAACTTCCATTTAGAGTTTCACATCCTTGTTGCCACCAACCTTGGCCTTTGAGCCTTTGTCAAGGGTTATTTTGTTGAGCTGAATTCGTAGCTATCAAGCTTTTACCTGCTCTGCATCCAAAGGGTTCAGGTTTTTGCTTCCTCGTTATTGAAAATGAAATCACTTCTCCCAATTTGTGCATGCACATTAGCATTGGCAGCTGACATTTAGAGTTTATTATATACTACTAATGTTGTTAGTTGTTGGTGCAAGTAAAACAGAGAATAAATGGTAAGTGTTTCAAACTAGGTTGCTGTTCTTTGTCCTTTTTTCTTTGCTTCATGATGCCTTTGGAGTGGATATCGTATGGAATTTTTCTTCTCATGCTTGCTTGGCTATGTTCTTTTAATATCAAGATAACTGCCTGAGACGTGCATCTTTGCTGGTTTGCTCTTGCAGTTTTGTTGCTCTCTTTTCTTTTTTGTTTTGTGGTACCTGTACTTCATTAGTCATCGGGGTAGTTTGAGTGATGACACTGTTTTATTATCACTGATGTGCAGAGCATCAGAAAATCTGAGTGTCCAAAGGAACTTGAGGCTGCTGACCGAAGGTCGCCAGTTCATGTGAATCTGATTAGGCGTGAAGAAAACTGCCCTGTGAGTCTCTCTACCTTATTATTATTAGTTGTATACTTGTATTGGTTGATTATGTGATTGCATCTAGCATGGCACATTTTGGCTTTGAGGTTTGATAATTCTGAAAACTAACTGTGCAGCTTCTGACAGTGTAGTTCCATCAAGTCCAGGTCCTTGTTGTTTTATGATGTGGAATATCACTTTCCTATTCGATGGCTACTTATCCAAAAGAACATGCATCTCCATTCTTAGATGCCTTTGAAAGACGTTATGGTATTTGTCATACTGACACTTGGATGTTCTTTTTTTTCACAGGAGCCAGAGAAACCTCGCCATGTTCCATTTCAGGGTCTTGGGAGAACTCTGGGTAGCAGTGATATTCCACAAACAACTGAAGCAACAGCTAATCCTACTGCCGTCAACACTGCTCCAATCCCTTCCGTGGGCCTGGTTGTGGATCAAACATTGCCATCAACTTCGATTCAGCTTCGGTTGGCTGATGGAACCCGCATGGTAGCCCACTTCAACTACCACCATACAGTTAATGACATCCGAGCCTTCATTAATGCATCTCGGCCTGGCAGTCCCCAGAATTATCAACTGCAGCAAATGGGATTCCCTCCTAAGCTTCTTTCAGATCCTACTCAAACAATAGAGCAGATGGGCCTTGCCAACTCGGTTGTTATTCAAAAGTTCTAGGCATGATTGACGAGCGTTCACTCAAGTTGTCTGTCGACTGTCTTTTGGTACCAAGTGAACTATGGTATGGATATAGATACCTTGAACATGTCTCCTATTAGCAAAATATAGGGACTTGGTGGCTCTTTGCATGGTTAATGCAGCCGAATTTTATGATTCTATGTATTTTTTCTGCATCATTTCCTGAATTGTGTGTTCTCATTTTCCGTCCTTTACATCTGCATCCTGCTATATCCATGATTTTCGTGTATTACCAGCAAAGGTTGGAAGTTTGCAGAACGTTGTGGATTTGGGGTCTTGCATGTGTCTATTACCTTGCAGTTACAACACAATTTGTATATTTATCTGCAACACAAAAGTTTTTCTAGTAGAAAAAAAAAAAAGAGCATTCCCGGGTTTAAACCTCAAACTGGATCTCTGCTCATTAAAAGTGAAATATTTCAAATTCTTAGACTTCTTATCCATTAAATAGAAAGAACTACTCACCGATTAAAAAGTTTTGAACAATAAGCCCAAGCACTAATGAGTTTGTAATGTAGTAGTTTTGAAGCCCATGCTAACAATCTCTCCTTCTCCACCGATAGATAAAACGGATAAAAATAAGCCCGTGTAGCCGAAGCAAGGGGTTTTGAGTCATAGTTATCTGAAAGGAAATGGAAATCAAACTGCTTGAGTTTGGGATTTGACGGGAAAAAATTAATCCATGGTAAATTGGTATAGATAAAAATATATTAGAAGTTGTAAATTGGTTAACTTAAAAAACAAGAAGTTACAATTGAAAAAGGAAACGTGACAAGATTGTCACTGTTGGTTTATACCAGTTATGTCTTTGTTACAACTTATCTTCCTCCCGTAACAATTATGATATCATAGTGACATTATATATTAATTTGAGTATATATCATAAAATAAAATTTCTGGGTTAACTGATTTAATCGTTCGGTTCATCCGAGTTGATTGGTTTTATTCCTTTCAATTTTTATTTTATGACTAAAATATTGAACCGAATCGACTTAATACCTAAACTGTCAGTTCGTCAGCTAGTCTGATGTATCTATACATTTCTCATATTGGAAGGGTAGAGAAAATACAGATCAGGGAAAAAAATCAAAGTACATGATTACATTAAGTTGCGATCTAAAGAGCATCTCATTAGTCCTCCACCTCGTAACACAGGACAGGAGCATCTACATCTAATCTACATCTAGAATCGACTTGTTTGTGGCATGGAATGGACAAGGGAAAGCTTCTTTTGTCGGCCAAAAGAAGTTAACCTTTTGGCTACGAGTTGAGCTACTTTCCTCATTGGGGTTCAATCGTTTATAAAAGGAAAGGAGGGGTCCCTCTCTCTCTATATATATATTCTCTTTTCTTCTCATTTCTCTCGGTACAGTTCTCACACACACCACCAGCGGACCACCCTTGCCAATTGCCATAATTCAGTTACAAGTCTCGTAAGTTAGGCTATTTTGTACCCTTCTACAATTTATACAAATCATCAGTAGAAATAAGTCATGTCATTTAGAAAAAAATCATCAAATTTTACTATTATCAAAGTCTCGAATTCAAATTTTAACGTAACTGTTTTAATCCAATAACATCTCAACCTAACCTCTTTTTCATTTTGTAAATTTGCAAATCAAATTTTTTACTATTTTGGAACCATGCACATTCATTGTTAACTTCTTTCCCATTGGAATGTGGTGCTGTGTAATCCAACTTTTAAAACAATATACTTAAATTGTTGTGGTTCAAGTTCATCACTAGTGCAGTCCATAATGAGTCTTTGTAGACCTTGGGTCTACAATAATATATTTCTGACACTTATATTGGTATAGTATAAAATAAAAATAAAACATGACACAGCGAGGACAAGTTGCAAATTATTAATTTTTTTTTAAGTTTAACATTCATCATTTAATAAAATGTGGTTAATTTTATCTTTTGTTTATAAAAAAACTACCTCGTGGGAGCAATTTACCCAGGCCAACTCGGTTCATAAAATTATATTTAAAATTAACAAAAACAATAAGATATTTATTGGTAGACTAATAAGCTGGGTCGCAAGACCGCCAACGATCAAAGATCTTGATTCTATTTTGTGGTGCACATGCAACATTGAAAGGTTCGTGAAAACCCCACCATTCCGAATCAAAGTGTTCCTTGTTTCCTTTAATGGGTTATCATTATCATTTTGATTAATTAAGCTCCAGGCTGACAGCATCCTTTCAATCATGGATTGTTAACTTTGGATTATAGTACTCCCTCCGGTCTCGAAACAATGTCGTTTTAGCTTTTGCTTTTACTGTTTCGGCACGTATCTTAAAACGGCAGGTAGACTCACTATTTGAGACAATTTTGCCCCTAATTTTTTTTGGGAAGTACGTTAAGGATTAACGTACGCTCACAAAAAATTTCGGATTTTTTTGGGGTCAAATAGTGCCTAATCCGGCCTCCTCGATATGCGTTCCCTACTGAATATTGGGATGCGAGGAAGACATTCTTTTGAGACTGGAGGGAGTAGTAATTAAGTTGACGAATATTTTTTTATTAGAAAAGTGGCCATGACTCGTGAGAACATGAAAAGAAAAGAAAAAAAAACAGAATCTGCAAAGTAAGTGTAAACAGCCAATCACAAATTCCCCCAAGACACAAGCCGAGCTGGTGAAATATTCAACATTTGCACTTCGTTGTAGTTAGGCAAAATGACAATCCTTAGCTCCTTACCCTTCAACCATGCCTGCCAAGTAGCAAAGATTAGCAAGGTTCGCTCAAGTAGTGCAGATAAAAGATCGTTCCATACGATACTGAGTATTGAATGAGTATCAAATTGATCATTAACTTTAATTATTTAGGCGATGAAACGAAGATAAAGGAATTAAATTGAAATGAAATTTACAACTAAGATGATTCCTATGACCTTTTAATCACCATAGTAATTTAAATTGAAGCTCTAGTGTTGTGCTTCAAATATGCTCCGTTACCATTTGTTGTGCATCGAACCTACTTGATTGCATTCCATTTCATCATGTTTTTACTGAAAAAAAGGAACTTTATTTAAAAGTAGCTCTGTGACATGTCCAACCCTAGCGAACTCTAGCCACCATCCGGCTAAGATTTGCTTCTACGGCGTGCCCACTGCTGCCGGAGAATAACCAAACACCGACAAACCTACTGTGGTCGGGGTGAAATTACACCCTTTGCCATCAATCCGAGATATCATCTACTACGAGAATGGGAGAGAGGAATAGGGACCTTGGAAGGCAGCCAATCACATTCTATGTAGAAAACCTACCTAGTCATGTAGATCATTATGCGTTAAGGTATTTGCTCACGCGAAGGTGGAGGTTACCTCGATTCGGTAGAGTGGTGGATGTCTTTAAACCTAATCGGCGGAACAATGAGGGTAAATGCTTTGGATTTATTCGTTTTGACCATGTAGATAATAAAATTGACATGGAAATAGCCTTGGATCAACAATACATTGGAGCTTCGGCAATCCGTTGTAGTATAGGGCGTCCGGGGGGCAGAAATCAAACAGTGGACAGGAAGCACGTATGGGAGGATCGAAACATAAACCAACGTAGAAACACTATATCATTCCTGGCGGCGATGGAAAAGCCAAATTCTAATTCGGCATGGACCAAGCCACTGGCAATACCAGAGCAGTCAGGTGTGGGAGTAAAAGTAAGCGGACACACCGAACAACCAATTCCTCAAACCGAGACATTGGTATTGGAGCTAGAGATACCAGAATCCAATAAAGAATGGCTAAAGAGGAGTGCTATTGGGATTTTAAAAAAGATAGAGGATATTCCTGAGATTCAGGATTTAGTCATGGAGTTGGGATGGGTCTGTGAAATGAGGCTATTGGGAAGTGGCCTGATTTGGCTTGAATTTGACAGGATTGAAGAGCGTGAGATAGCAATAGCGAACCACAGCGCTGAAGCAAATAGACTGTTCACCAAAGTAGTTCCATGGGATGAGACCATGGCCAAGAGGGGGAGACTATGCTGGATCCAGTGCATGAACATTCCTATCCAAACGTGGGGATATCCAACCTTTGAAAAGATTGGTAATTCCTTGGGATCTTTGATAGTCGTTGATGAGAATACGATAGAGAGAAAAAGATTCGATGTAGCGCGCTTGCTGATTGCCACAGACAAGCTACATGTTCAAGACAAAATCAGATGTAGTGTCGAAGGAAAGGAATATGAAATCGACTGCTGTGAAGAACCGATGCATGGAGAGATAACTAATTTAGAGTGGATGAACGAAGAAAAATCAGAGTTTTCCAGATCGGAGGAGAATTTAGCTCAGGATAGTGAGGATGAAAAAGAGTACAGAGGGAGTGGGAATGTTAATCACAATTCGGAAGTGGGTGAAGTTACACCAATACGCCAATGTGAAGATGTCAGTAAGGTGGGGAATCCATACCCTCTAGTGACAATCCGTAAGAAAAAAGATAAGATCAAAAGGTTTGTGGGCACGACAGGGAGCTTGGAGACCATGCATTCGGTTGTTCAACCAGACAGTGAAGTGTTCAGAGTAACGAACTCAGATGTGATAAATATGAACAGGCTGACAGAAGTAGTGATGGTGGAGACAGACGCGTGGCAGATTGGCAGGCTACTCTCGATCACAAACCACGCGAACGAGGATGCCTTGAGGGCGTTTGACAAGGAACGCTTCGGAATGGAGGTGGCAAACATGATCTCCTAGGTACGTAGCAGCAGTGCGTTTTAAAAAGTTTTTAATGCAGATTTTATCTTGGAATTCGCGTGGGTTAGGTTCCTCCCGGAAGAGGAAATTTATTAAACAGTGTTTTATTAGAGAGAATATTGGTTGTTGTTTATTACAAGAAACTAAGAAGGATGAAGTAGACGACTTCTTGATTCATTCTCTGTGGGGCAGTAGTGACGCTAGATGGGTAAGTGTTCCGTCTGTGGGAAGGTCGGGAGGCCTAATAACAATATGGGATACGACGAGATTTAAGTTGGATAGAAAAGATGTAGGAGAAAGATTTATTTGGATTGAAGGGAAATTGGTTATGGGTGATTGCATTGCATTTCATCATGTTTTATTGTCCATTTACTAGTTTATTTGGACAGTAAACCTACTGAATTACCTTCGATTTCCTCTTTTCTTTGCAGTTCTGGTCTGTTGGCAGAATATTGGAGTTTTCGATTTTCATAGCTGGAGCTGATTTTCCTGTCTTGGCCTAGACTTCGGCCAAGACACGTTCGCATCTCAAGCAGCACACCAGTCAGATCGTCTTGGCCTAGACTTTGGCCAAGACACTTTTCGCGATACAAGTCAGTTGAGAAGTAGCATTGACACCCCTTTTGGGCTTCGCTTCGAGTGGGCCTTGGCTGCTGGCAGGCCGCTTCTTTTCGCAAATCCAGAGGGATCTGAAGCCTATCTTATGAAGAATCCTAAGGGATCTCCCTCTTTTGTATTTGCGATCTTATTTCCAATTTCAAACAATTTATTGTTACAATCTTTTTAGAGATTTTCTAGGAAGTTTAGTTGAAGTAGGACAGAGGAGTTTTAGGGCTATTTAGCCAAACATTGTTCCTCCTCTGTCCACAATCGAATTCCGACCTTCTTCTTCTCTGTTCTTCTTCTTCGACATTGTTAAAAACCTTGCTCCGGATTTTATTTAAATCTCGGATTTATTACTTATGCAAAAATATATATTGTCTTTTTAATTATGAGTATGATTAGCTAAACACCTATTCTTGGTAAGGGTCGATGAGCCGAAGTTCTTATGCATTCGTGAGATTAAACTGTGCGTTATAATCTCTTTACTTATATTTATTTATTTCTTAAGCTTAATTCATTGCTTACTCACTAAAGACAAGGTTTGATCATCCTTGCACTCTAGGAGAGAAGAGTTGTAGCCGGTCTAGACGGAAAGGGAGCACCCGTCGGCTAGACAAAGTAGGCAACTAGTTTCTAGCTAGACTAGAAGAGATAGGCAATCTAGGTCGAGACCAGATTGACAACCTAGGATCTCCATAGGGAGATACCTTGGCCTAGGTACTGTCTTCCCCTATACCATTGAGGAAGCGAACAGTCATTCAAGACAGCAGTCAAACGGATAAACCCTTTAACCAGCAAGGTGTCCCTTGGCTAGGATTATCAGGAAAGGGAGCACCCGCCAAGTAATTTGAAGAGGAGGGAAGACAGGAGTGAACAGGAGTACCTCCACTCTATAGTAGTACTATAAGCAAAGAGATGAATATATTTGATTCCATGATCGAAGCATGAGAACAAAGCTCTCACATCGCCCTTACCTGGAATTTCCTTTTATCGAATTTACAACAATCTTGACCCCAGTCTTGACCAAGACTTTGGCCAATACTATTTTAAACTGTTTTCACTACTTTCCGTTTTGTCTTCAGTTTCAGATTCCACCCAATCAAAACTCAGTGACGAGGAAGTCAACCCAAGAATTACATTTCCTAGAGGTCTCTGTGGACGATCCTCTTACCATCATCTACAAACTCTTGTAGACAGTGATAAGTTGTATTTCTACCCTCAATTCCATATCTATTTCACTATTATATTTGACGTGTTCGACGCGCGATCAAATTTTGGCGCCGTTGCCGGGGACCTCTAACGGTATTTGTAGTTTTTGTTTTATTTTTATTTTATGACAGTTGATGACCAGGTCCTCAAGTAGAGAACAAGATTTGTTACCTTGCAATCCCAATCTCACCCGGACCGAAGCACAACTTAGGAGGCAAGCTCGACAAAGAGTAGCCCAAGAGGAAAGAGGATCAGAAGCCTCTAGTTCCGAAACAGATCGCAGTCTTGACCACGATCTTGGCCTAGATTCAAACCAAGACGAACTCTTTGGTCTAGACATGGCAGAAATTCAGCAAGAACCCACAATGAGGGAGCTGAACAAATCAGTAGAGCAGGAAACCTTTTCCTGCATCGCCTTGCCGCCAGTGGCAAATGATTGGTAGATCAAGACCAACATGGTGGCCAACCTTCCTAGGTTTTACGGTCATACAAATGAGAACCCATTCAAACACCTGAGGAATTTACACGTCCAGTGTGACATGATGAAGCCAGCAGGTGTGAGCATGGAGAGAGCGAAGCTAAAAGCCTTTCCCTGTTCTCTTGAGGGAGCTGCGCAGAATTGGTTCTACAGCCTACCTCACAACACAGTCAACACATGGGCCGAGATGTCCACCCTATTCCTCAATAAATACTGAAATGCTACAAAAGCAGGATCGGCTAGAAAAAATATAGCTGCCATCCAGCAAAGGAACAATGAAGGACTGAGCGAATATCACCAACGGTTCAAGGAATTGCAAGAAGTTTGCCCTACACATGAAGTTGCGGATCAAACCATGATCCAATATTACTATGATGGAATGCTCCTGCTGATCGTCAATCAAATACATAAATTTATAGTGCCTGAAAACGTGTGTGCACAAGAGATAAAGTGTACAGTGGTAGTCAGGGTCGAACACGGGGATTGTGAGAAACTGATTTATGGTCGTGAATGTATTCGGGAGAAGAGCGCAAAGGGTAACACTTAGGGGGGGGGTTTTACTTGGCCAAACGAGTTGGCCAAGGCTGATTTTGGGAGCTAACAATTTTTATCTAGAAAAGCAGTATTCGGGGTCCCGAGGTGTCAATTCGGGAGTCCCGAATGATAAAACAAAGTAAGTAAGCAAATAATTCCAGAAATAAAATAAATCAGAAACAGATGCAGAAATATCAACGCAGGCGTGAAATAGATCAAGAGTGAAATAAGCACGAATAATCAGATGGAGGAAGTGTTCTCGGCAAAGGCATTCTGGGTTGCATTCGGGACCAGATCGTCATCAGCTCAAGGGTATTCCATTCGAGATGTCATAGAAATGACATGGGGACCAGATTCCTCGGATATCCCCTACTTTTCTCTTAAGAGAAACTACCCCCCGCTTCCACATATGAGGTAGTCTTGACAGTTTGCCATCCCTCCAGGCACGAATGCGGGAGGGCCATACTCAAACTGCCCATGAAGCTAAGAAAAGACAGATCTAGAGCTAAAGTCCCTCAGTTTGTCGGACTCGTGACCCAGCTCTAATCAACTACCCAACCTATTTATTCGAG
This sequence comes from Viola odorata, assembly GCA_963691705.1. Lineage (NCBI taxonomy): Eukaryota > Viridiplantae > Streptophyta > Magnoliopsida > Malpighiales > Violaceae > Viola > Viola odorata. The sequence goes on along the minus strand of OY829538.1, from coordinate 63,106,242 downwards.
ACCACTTTGACACAGTCAAGACTAAACAGATGCCTACTTACTCATGCAATTTTCCTTTCGTATTCATCACATGAATGGCAGCATTTACACAAAATAATTCTTAGTTGATCAGACCTTAAATTAAATCATGCAAAGATATAATTAAACCGATGAATAGTTGAATATAGCATCAAGAATATTTTAAGCACATTAAGGCCTCGAATCTGCCCTTGCAACCCTTGAATCAGCCTTGCCAAGAACTAGGAATTTAGCTACTCATACTTAAGGATAAACAAATAACGATTAAAGAAAGCATAACAAGTAAATAAAATAGATGAAGGGAAGAAAACTTGTTACTAAAATTCCGTTTATAGCTCGGCAGCAATGTTGAAGAAGCTAACAATGGCTAGAGAGAGAAACTAGAGAGAAGTCTAAGCTACTTCTAAATTATGCTAAGTGATTAAAAGCTAGAAAAAAGGATTGATCTAAACTAATCCTAGATGCCCTTTATATAGTAGAGCCTTAAGCACAAAATATCTTCAGCCTAAAACTAGGGACAAAATGCATTAATTGAAAGCCTAAGAAAGTGGATCCATGTTCCTTAAAGCACAAAGCTGGAAAAGCATAAAGCTGTCTGATTTTTCCAGCTTTGGGCAGGTCTGGACTGAGCTCGAGGCTGAACTGGTCAGTTCGGTGGGTGTTTGGTAATCAGTGCAGAGCGCAGGAACAGTGTCAGAGGAGTCACATGGGCGTTTTAGGTGGGATGACACGTGGAAATGACATCCTTTGCCCTTCGGGGTCCCGAACTGGGAATCCGATTCGGGACCTTGAACGCTGGTTCGGACTCGGGACCTCGACTCTGGGTCTTGAAGCTCAAAAACTGCACAAAATGGTCCAGAAATGCATCTTTTCGCATAAACTCCCATTTTAGGCCTAAATCTGCAATAGTAATGGAAACAAGGGTAAATTAGCGGAATCATGCCTTAAAAAGGGGAGAAAATGGAGAGAAAATCATGCATAAAAACATGCTATCAAATAATCCCCACACTGCCCAATGCTCGCCCTCGAGCATTCACAAAATTTAAAACAGTCCCAAAACAGAACAGACACACCAAACAATAGCACAGAGAATAAGCATGCTTGAAAAGATTCGGGGCCCCGAATGAAAACAGACTTTGCCTAGATACACCTGCATCAAATCAGAAGAGTAACGACCCTTGAGAAGAGACTTTTCCACATTAGCCTATATACCAGCAGTCCTCACATAGATTCGTGTTTGCGCTCATGCTCATGAACAAGGGTAGGTGTTTAAACACTCAAGTATGCAAAAACGCGGCACAAGACCAAGTTTGCAAGTTAATCCGAGTACGTTAGACACATGCATAGGCAATCTAGCAATCAAAAGACTTCGCATCGGGGGTAAGAAGGAGAAGCAAAGAAAATAAATGACAAGGGAAATGGAAGAAGCGTAATGAGAAGGAAAAGTGGAGAAGAAGGGTAGTAAGGGAGTGACATGAGAAGGTGGTTAAACCAACTCGAACCTGGAATGCTCCCTTGGCAAGAAAGAATCGAAATGGTGAGACAATGTTGCTGGAGCGAAAGCTAGACTAGGCTTTTCTTCTTTGAGGGGGGGGGTCCTTGCCTTCGTTCGGGACCTTGAATGGATGCTGGCTGCTGATTTTCCTCTTCTTGGCTTTCAAGGTTTGGTCTTGCTCTTTTCTCTCTCTCTTTTATTTATATTCTTTTTCTTTTTCTTTTTCTCTTTTTTTTTTTTTGAGAGAGAAAGAGAGATCTGAATTGAGGATCGAGACCTTGTTCTTCGGGGGCTTGATATTCTGATTTCACTTCCCCACACTTGTGTTTTACTGTGGGTGGGAAGTGATTTTTCGTTCTGGTCTGCCCTTGATTTCTTCGTTTTAGCTTCGAGGTCTTGAATCGGTGCCAACATTCAGGGTCTTGAATTTTTGCGGGACCCCCACACTTTGCCTGTGCTGCTTCATTTGTCTAGTCTAGCCCTCGATGGTGCTCCCAACAACATCACTCACCTGCCAAGAGAAAGATCAAAGAAACTTCAAGTGGTTAGAATTGGAGAGGTCAAGAAGGGATTCGGGGTCAGGAAAAAGAACAGAGCAGAAAAATTGAGAGAGAACAATTTGATGCGAGGTCTTAATCTTTTTGTTGCTTTCCTATGTCTGAATGTGTCTATACCCATGGATATCATGCAAACCTAGCCAGTACCTAGTCATGCATTCACTCAATTAATAAACATAGGTATGAAGGCTCAAATGCTCACAAGGTGTTACTTCGTGACTACTGGTGTCTAGGCCTTGAAGCAGATATAAGGCATAACAGGCAAAGGATATCATATTCGGGACCTTGACTATAGACAGCATTTTTATTCTATGTGCACAAGTCAGGTGTGTGTCCATCATTGGGGTGTTTTCAAAAACTAGGCAGCAAAATAAGGATAAAAATCCGAAAAAATAAAAACTAGAAATTAACACATGCATAAACTAGAATATAATTATAGTATGCATAATAAATACTAGCAGTTTAAACTCCTCCCCACACTTAGGCAGCGCATTGTCCTCAATGCGAGAAGGAGACAAAAGAGATAGTAGTTTAAAGTGAAAGCAGGAATGGAATTGTTCAAGAGTGATAGCCAGCCCACGCAGGGGCAAAAGTGATTAAAATTGTTCGGGATCATGGGGGAGGATCATGGGGGAGGATGAGGACGGCGCATCGCAATCAGCACGTCCGCTTGAGTCTGGATCTCTCGAAGGATTGCAATATTGGTTTCCAGGATGAGGCGGAGGAGCTGGTTCGTGGTGTCGTCAGCTGGAATGTTGTCGGGCACTCGGGAGTCAACTGCGGGTTTCGGGGCTGGTGAAGTGGTGGCGTTGCTAGACGGAGGCTCGGGAGCAGCAGACGGCTTGGAGAGGTCTGGGTACCTATACTTGCCTTCGATCCGACCCTTGTTACCTGCATGGAAACTCAAGACACCATTAATGACACAGAGAAATTCCATCGCGTCCAAAGATTTGAATCCAAGGATCTTGAAGGAACTTGGGTGTCGATACAGATTGAGCTCCCGAAGTGTCGAAGTGTAAAGCTTTGAGGCCAAGCTGGTGACAACTGATCCAAGAACAGGAGAGCGACCCTGGGGAGCATTGGCGACGTTATGAGCAGCGGTGGCGATCCAGTATCCAAGATTGACCCGTTTCTTGTGGTACATGGCCCAGAGAAAGAACAACTCCGTTTGGGCAAGCTGTCCAGAGGTCCCGAATTTACCCGCGAGGGCAATGGACAGGAAGCGTTGCAGGATGCGGAGCGCCGGGTCTTGAATGCAGTGGGCTTTGGTATTGCGAGAGTCGAAGATGACCTCATCTTGGCCAGAGAGCTCCCGAAGTGCTTTGTGATTGTTGAATTCAGCAGGAACGGTGGTGAGAGCATTTTGATAGGCGGCCTCTTGAGTCCCTTCACGACTGACGAAACCAAGATAAACGTTGAAGTCGTTGAGGGACAGAGGGTGCCATTTACTTGCAAGCCTGAAATTCACACAACCCTTCGCAGACAAATCGGGACCTACCCCACCCTTAGGCTTGAACAGATCAAACTTATACCAAAAACTAGCAAAGAACTCCAAACTGAGTTCCAGATAAGTAGGCTGATCCATATAAAAGAAACTCTCCCACCCGATACCACTGATATACTCCCGAATTCGGGACCCAACACCCATCTTATCATAGAACTCCATATCTAACTTAGGGCATGGGGCTACTCCCTTAAAATTCATCAAATGTACCTTATCCAAGGAAGGTTTATCGTTAAAGATGAAAAGCTCATTGAAAGTTTCAAGGTTAGCCGTTACCAGGTAACTGGGTCGAGAGCCCGGAGCGGAATCGAACTCCTCATCCTCTGTCTCGACGCGCTGGGATTTGCGGGGGGTCTCAGTAGCAGGCGCTTTGCCCTTGGAAGAGGCCGGGGCCTTCCTTTTCTTAGCGGCCGGAGGTTTGGGGGCTTGAGCCTTGGGTGCAGGGGGCTTGGGAGCGTTCTTAGCGGCTCGGGTCTTGCCCCTGGCCGGTTTCGGGGGTGGACTGGGAGGTTGGGGTGGGTCGATCTCCCCTTCTCCTTCCTTGGTGATCTCCTCAGTTGGGCCCTCTGGAATGTACTCGGGACCGGGAGCAGTGTGCTCGGGGTCCTGGGCTTCCTGTGCTTCTGGTCGCTCAGTCAGCTCGACCTCCTCTTCACCGTCTTGTCCGCCGTCGTCCTCCTCCTCTCGCTGGTCGTCGGAATCCCACGGGAATTGCTCCTCATTCTCTCTCTCCACCCGCCGGGCTTCCCGGAGGCTGGAACTGGACTGGGGTTCCTCCTCACCGTCGGTGTCGGACGGAATGACGTAGCCGATAGGCTTAACGTCGAGGGGAACGGAGTTGACCGGGCTGGGAGGCGTTCTCTTCTTGCTACCGGCGGTGGTGGTTTGTGGGACACGGCGAACCTTGCCAGATCTGGTCATGTCTGGGAGAGGGACGGTGTGGGGGGCTTCGTCTAGGTTGAGGGTGGTCTCAGAGGATGTGGATCCGAGCCGTTCAGTGGCGGCGGGTGAGTGGTCGGAGGTGATGGTGTGCGGCTGTTTCGGGTTGGAGAGAGGATTAGGGGTGGGGGTAGAAGAGTGAGAGGAGGGATTTTTGTTGAGGTTAATGCTGGTGTGTGCCATAAGGGAGGGAATAGGGTTTTGTGTTGGGAAAGCAGAGGGAAAGCTGCGTTTTGATTTGATTGGGAGAGCTGAAAAGGGTTTGGTTGGGTAACGGGTGGGTAACGTGGAAGGGTGACGGTTTAGGTGGCGTGGGTGAGTAGGTTGTGGCAGGCGTGGAAACGTGGAGAGAGAGGCGGGAACTGACGCTTCGTCCTCCGTTGTCCACGTGGCGCGATGGGAGAGGGCGCTTAGTGCCCTGGGCAGTGTGCGCTGACACCTGTACGGGAATTAGAGAAAGCAAATCAGCTTTTGGGATGTTGGAGAGAGGAGAGATAAGAATAAAATCAGAGGTAATTAAATGGGGGTGATAAAGAAGGGGACAAGGCATTAAATAAAGGAGAGAGGGGAACATAAAAATTAAATGAAAGGGGGATAGGACAACGAAAATGAAATTTTTTTTTTTTTTTTTCTAGGTAACATAAAAAGTGCACATAAAAAATTTGAAAAGTTAGAGTTGACTCGAATAATAGAAGAAACTAAAGAAACCAATGGACAAAAGGAATAAGTCTGGACAAAACTAATTAAAAGCACCTAGGGAAGGTAAGAAATGGGTTTTGGGAAGATGGAAAAGAGGATGTCGGATGCAGAATTTAGAGACGAGAAAATTAAAGGAAGAGGGTTAGAAATTCGGGGTTGGTCCCCACACTTGGCCTTGATTATCGTCCAGGCCTGGACGTCGTGTCCTCATTCGGGAGTGTGGATTGCTGGGTCCTCGACCCTTGCGTCTTCTGCAGTTGAAGGCTGGAATCCTTCATAGAAAGGTTTCAACCTGTGCCCATTGACCTTGAATGGCTCCCCATTGTTCAAACTCTGGATCTCAACAGCCCCATGATCAAACACCGCGGTTATTCGGTATGGTCCCGTCCATTTGGACTTGAGCTTCCCCGAAAAAATCCGTAGTCTGGAGTTGTAGAGCAACACTTTCTGCCCAATGGTGAAGTTTTTGACTACGAGGTGCTTGTCGTGCTGGGCTTTGGTCTTGTCCTTGTAGATCATGGAATTCTCATAGGCGATCCCCCGAAGCTCTTCAAGCTCTTGAATTTGCAAACAGCGTTCCTTTCCTGCTAAGTTCAAGTCCATGTTGACTTTCTTGAGTGCCCAAAAGGCCTTGTGTTCTATTTCGACCGGAAGGTGACACGGCTTGCCATAGACCAACCGATATGGTGTCATGCCGATCGGGGTCTTGAATGCGGTGCGGTAGGCCCAAAGCGCGTCCCCTAGCTTGAGACTCCAATCTTTTCGTGACTGATTCACTGTTTTCTCGAGGATGGCCTTGATCTCCCGATTCGAGACCTCAGCTTGCCCATTGGTTTGGGGGTGGTAAGCTGTAGACACTCGATGAGTCACTCCATACTTGTTAAGTAGCGAAGCGACTGTTCGATTGCAGAAATGAGTCCCCCGATCGCTGATGAGAGCTCGAGGGGTCCCGTATCGGTTAAAGATGTGTGTTCTGAGAAAATCGGCAACCACCCTTGAATCGTCAGTTTTTGTGGCCTTGGCTTCGATCCATTTGGAGACGTAATCTACTGCAAGCAGAATATACGTATGCCCGAATGAATTTGGGAACGGTCCCATGAAGTCAATGCCCCAAATGTCGAAAATATCGCACGCAATGATACTAGTCAAGGGCATTTGGTTTCGGGCTCTGATGTTTCCCATGGCTTGGCATCGAGGGCACGTTGCGCAAAATAAATAACTGTCCTTGAAGATGGAGGGCCAGTAAAGACCCGCCTCGAGGACTTTGAGTGCGGTTTTCTTTGCAGCAAAATGTCCCCCTTCCGTTGTTGAATGGCAGAACTTGAGGATGGACGGGACCTCGTCTGTGGAGACACAGCGCCTAACGATTTGATCTGAACAATGTTTCCATAGGTACGGGCTGTCCCAGACATAATACTTGGCTTGTTTGCGGATTCGGTTGTGTTCTGCACTCGAGGCCTCGACTGGAAGCGCACCAGTGGCACAATAGTTAGCTATGTCCGTGAACCAGGGGTACTTTGTCGTGTCAACTAAGCACAAATGCTCATCAGGGAAAGACTCCCGAATGGTTACTTGGGAGTCGTCTTCTTGATGCGGTAGTCGACTCAAATGATCAGCTACGCAGTTCTCGGTCCCTTTTTTATCTTTGATGGCTAGGTTGAACTCTTGAAGCAGGAGAATCCAGCGGATAAGCCTAGGCTTCGCGTCTGTCTTCTTGAGCAGGCATCGAAGAGCGGAGTGGTCAGAGTATACTATCACTTCTGTGCCCAGGAGGTACTGCCGAAACTTATCAAGGGCATAGACAATGGCCAAGAGTTCTTTTTCCGTAGTGGTGTAATTTTGCTGGGCGGGATCCAACAACTTGGAGGCATAATAAATGACATAAGTCTCCTTGTCCTTCTTCTGGCCCAGAACAGCTCCCAAGGCTTGGTTGCTCGCGTCACACATGATCTCGAATGGGAGCGTCCAGTCGGGGGCTCGAATGATGGGAGCAGAAATGAGCTTGGCTTTCAGGGTCTCGAATGCCTTCTTGCACTTGTCATCAAAGACAAATTCTACATCCTTGTGTAGTAATTGGCACATTGGCTGGGCAATCTTGGAGAAATCCTTGATGAACCTCCTATAAAAACCTGCATGTCCAAGAAAAGAACGCACATCTCGAATATTTGAGGGGTAAGGCAAGGTCTCGATAGCTTGGATTTTAGCCTTGTCCACTTCGATACCCTTTCGGGACACGATATGGCCTAAGATTAGTCCTTGGTCAACCATGAAATGACATTTTTCGAAATTAAGAACAAGGTTAGTTTCTATACACCTTTGCAGAATTTTCTTTAAATTCAAGAGGCATTCGGAAAAGGAGTTACCGTAGACCGTGAAGTCATCCATGAATACCTCGATGCACTCTTCTACAAAATCTGAAAAGATGCTGACCATGCACCTCTGGAACGTGGCCGGGGCATTGCATAACCCAAAGGGCATGCGTCTGTAAGCAAAGGTCCCGAAGGGGCACGTGAAGGTGGTTTTCTCCTGGTCTTCAAGGGCTACTGGAATCTGGTGGAATCCCGAATACCCATCTAGGCAGCAATAATGCGTCTTGCCCGCAAGGCGCTCCAGCATCTGATCTATGAACGGAAGTGGGAAATGGTCTTTTCGGGTGGCTTCGTTCAGGCGTCGATAGTCAATGCACACACGCCATCCATTCTGGATTCGGGAGGGGATTGGCTGACCCTCGGGACCTGGAATGATTGTGATGCCAGTTTTCTTCGGGACCACCTGAACTGGGCTAACCCATGGAGAATCAGAAATGGGGTAAATAACCCCGGCATCGAGTAGCTTCAGGACCTCCTTCTTAACTACTTCCATCATGGGAGGGTTCAAACGCCTTTGGGGCTGTCTCACTGTCTTGGAGCCTTCTTCGAGATGTATGCGGTGAGTACACAAGGATGGTGACAAGCCCTTGATGTCGGCAATTGTCCAACCGATGGCCTTCTTAAAACTCTGGAGGAGGTTCACTAGCTCAGCTTCTTGCTCTGCTTCTAATTTGTTGGAGATTATGACCGGGAGCGTTTCTGCCTCCCCAAGGTATGCATACTTCAGGTGTGAGGGCAGCGTCTTTAGTTCCAGGTCTGGGGCTTGTTCCAGAGATGAAGGAAGTCGTACATGATCTGCGCATTCAGGAGACTCGCTCGGGGGTTCAACCATCAGGGAAGCATTTTCTTCAAGGGCTGCGGCAACGGTGCTTAATTCAGAAGGGACCGCGATGGAAGCTGTCATCTCTCGCAGAGATTCGGGGGTGAGACTATGGTCAAGAACCAGCTTCAAGGGCTCGATAGAGTTCAGCCCAGTAACTTCCTCCACAAGGGGGTCTATTATATCAACAAAATTGATGCTTGAGAATTCGGGGGGGTACTTCATAGAGTCCAGCATGTTAAAACGGATGATTTCCCCGTCGAACTCGAGGGATATCGAGGCCTCATAACAGTCAATCTTTGCCCGGGCAGTAGCCAAGAAAGGACGTCCCAAGAGCAGATCCGAAGACTTGGTGTTCGTGGGATTTTCCATGGAGAGGACATAGAAATCTGCCGGGAATAAGAATTCACCAACCTGGACAAGAACATCCGTGATGATACCTTTGGGATATACCACCGAACGGTCTGCAAGTTGGATTACCAGCGTGGTTTCCTTCAAGGGCCCGAGTCCGAGGCTATTGTAGATGGTCAAGGGCATAACATTAATTCCTGCTCCCAAATCGCACATTGCGTTCCCAATATCAATGGTCCCGATCCTGCACGGGACCGTGAACATGCCCTGGTCTTTGCACTTGGTCGGGATCCGGCGCTGGATATGGGCGGACAAGTTGGCTCCCACACTGATTCGATTCACCTCGGTAAACTTATTCTTGTTGGTGCATAGTTGTTTTAGAAACTTTGCATATCGGGGCATGTTCTTGATGGCCTTGAGGAGCGGAATATTGATGACGACCTTGCTAAACATTTCGAAGATGTCCCGATCTTCCTTTTCTTTCGTTTTCTTTATCAATCGCTCGGGGAATGGGGGCTCGAAGACTTTGTTTATGAATTCTTGGGAGAAGTCTTCCTCAACGGGCTGCTTCTTCTTGCATCGGGATTTCTTGCTGGAGAAGAAGTGATCAAGTGCTGCGTCGCCAAATCGGGACTCCTTGGGTTGGTCATTTGTTTGTTCGGGAGGTGGTGGTATAGTATTGTTGGTTTCGGGACCAGGAACAGCAATGTTGTCTTCGGGATCTGGGTGGACACGAGAAGGGATCTCGAGACCACTGCGGAGGTTCATGGCACACGCTTCATGCTTCGGGTTAGGTTCCGTTTTCCCTAGAAATCTCCCTCCATTTTTTACTTCCTTCATTTCAGCCATGAGGGTCCGAATCTGTTTTTCCAGTTCTGCGATTTTCTTTTTATCGGGGGAGGGGTCCTCATTCGGGGGCGGTGGCATGGTGAAATTCTGGTCTGGGGGAGGCTGCCTCTGGTACTGGTAATTCTGAAAATTGGGCCTAGGCTTGAAGGCCTGCATGTTGAAAGGAGGGGGGTGATTTCCGTATGGATTTTGGCCATACTGATGGCTGGGTCCGGCCTGCTGGTTGTTGTTCCATCCATAGTTAGGTTGCTTCCAACCTTGATTGTGATGTTGGCCATATGGGGCGTTGAATCCTCCAGCTGCATTGACTGGAATCTCATCGGGGATGAATGGGCAAGCATCTGTTGGGTGGTCTGAAAATTGACAAATCTGGCAGGCCTTGACCTGGACTGGTTGTCCCGAAGCCATGTTTTGCAACATGCCTGTGATGGCTGCAAGTTGATTCTCCATAGCAGCTGAGCGTGCATCTTGAACGCTAGTGGAGTTGTTGAGCTGGAGGTTGTTCTTGGCCATGAGTTCGATGGTGGCCTTGGCAGCAGCTGGAGTGAGTCTAGTGATGGATCCATTAGCGGCAGCGTTCAACAAGGCCTTGTCCCGACCGTTGAGTCCTTCACAGAAATACTGCATGAGGGCATGTTCGGACAGATTATGCGAGGGGCATAGGGCTTGCATCTTCTTAAACCGCTCATAGTATTGCTCAAGGTCTTCCGAATCCTTTTGGAGGATGGATACAAGCTGCTTTCGGGTCACCATTGCTATGGACACGGGGTAGTATTTATCCGTGAAAGCCTTAGACATCTCGGCCCATGAATTGATAGATTGCGGCTGCAAATCATAAAACCAGTCAAGAGCGTCGTCCTTGAGGGACCACATAAAGGCACGAAGCTTGGCATGCTCAACCGAAACGTTGTGGGGCTTCATGGCGTCACAAATGGAGTGTAGCTGCTGTAGGTGGCGGTGTGGATTCTCTTTGGCCAATCCTCGAAAGAGTGGCAGATGATGCATGGTTGCAGACTTGAGTTCCCAGTCATTCGGGACTGCTGGCCAGACAATGCAGCTGGTTGGTGCTTCGGGAGCAGCGTTGAAATCATCGATGGTCTGGACTGGCGGGGGAAGTGGTGGAACGCGATCTCCTACGGGACCGTGGTCATCCATTTCGGGTCCTTCTGGGTGATCAAGGGGAAGATCCTCGGGGTCTGGATTGTCTTCTAGGTCAAAAAGACGTTCGAGGTCCCGAACGCAAGGGTTGGAATTTCCTCGTGCCAGTCGTCGAAGTCCCCTTTCGGTCCGTCCTAGCTCGTGATCAAGGGGTAGTAATTCGGGTGCGGATCTCCTGGTCATACAAACAAGAAAAATAAATCAGTCTTGAAACAATCCCCGGCAACGGCGCCAATTTGATCGTCAATCAAATACATAAATTTATAGTGCCTGAAAACGTGTGTGCACAAGAGATAAAGTGTACAGTGGTAGTCAGGGTCGAACACGGGGATTGTGAGAAACTGATTTATGGTCGTGAATGTATTCGGGAGAAGAGCGCAAAGGGTAACACTTAGGGGGGGGTTTTACTTGGCCAAACGAGTTGGCCAAGGCTGATTTTGGGAGCTAACAATTTTTATCTAGAAAAGCAGTATTCGGGGTCCCGAGGTGTCAATTCGGGAGTCCCGAATGATAAAACAAAGTAAGTAAGCAAATAATTCCAGAAATAAAATAAATCAGAAACAGATGCAGAAATATCAACGCAGGCGTGAAATAGATCAAGAGTGAAATAAGCACGAATAATCAGATGGAGGAAGTGTTCTCGGCAAAGGCATTCTGGGTTGCATTCGGGACCAGATCGTCATCAGCTCAAGGGTATTCCATTCGAGATGTCATAGAAATGACATGGGGACCAGATTCCTCGGATATCCCCTACTTTTCTCTTAAGAGAAACTACCCCCCGCTTCCACATATGAGGTAGTCTTGACAGTTTGCCATCCCTCCAGGCACGAATGCGGGAGGGCCATACTCAAACTGCCCATGAAGCTAAGAAAAGACAGATCTAGAGCTAAAGTCCCTCAGTTTGTCGGACTCGTGACCCAGCTCTAATCAACTACCCAACCTATTTATTCGAGACCACTTTGACACAGTCAAGACTAAACAGATGCCTACTTACTCATGCAATTTTCCTTTCGTATTCATCACATGAATGGCAGCATTTACACAAAATAATTCTTAGTTGATCAGACCTTAAATTAAATCATGCAAAGATATAATTAAACCGATGAATAGTTGAATATAGCATCAAGAATATTTTAAGCACATTAAGGCCTCGAATCTGCCCTTGCAACCCTTGAATCAGCCTTGCCAAGAACTAGGAATTTAGCTACTCATACTTAAGGATAAACAAATAACGATTAAAGAAAGCATAACAAGTAAATAAAATAGATGAAGGGAAGAAAACTTGTTACTAAAATTCCGTTTATAGCTCGGCAGCAATGTTGAAGAAGCTAACAATGGCTAGAGAGAGAAACTAGAGAGAAGTCTAAGCTACTTCTAAATTATGCTAAGTGATTAAAAGCTAGAAAAAAGGATTGATCTAAACTAATCCTAGATGCCCTTTATATAGTAGAGCCTTAAGCACAAAATATCTTCAGCCTAAAACTAGGGACAAAATGCATTAATTGAAAGCCTAAGAAAGTGGATCCATGTTCCTTAAAGCACAAAGCTGGAAAAGCATAAAGCTGTCTGATTTTTCCAGCTTTGGGCAGGTCTGGACTGAGCTCGAGGCTGAACTGGTCAGTTTGGTGGGTGTTTGGTAATCAGTGCAGAGCGCAGGAACAGTGTCAGAGGAGTCACATGGGCGTTTTAGGTGGGATGACACGTGGAAATGACATCCTTTGCCCTTCGGGGTCCCGAACTGGGAATCCGATTCGGGACCTTGAACGCTGGTTCGGACTCGGGACCTCGACTCTGGGTCTTGAAGCTCAAAAACTGCACAAAATGGTCCAGAAATGCATCTTTTCGCATAAACTCCCATTTTAGGCCTAAATCTGCAATAGTAATGGAAACAAGGGTAAATTAGCGGAATCATGCCTTAAAAAGGGGAGAAAATGGAGAGAAAATCATGCATAAAAACATGCTATCACCTGCCTACAAAAGAGAAGGTTGATTCAGCAGCGGGTGGGGCACTACAAGACTTGACTGTAACGAGAGTAAAGCTTTTACTTTAGACCATGGCAGACAACTGCCAAAACAATACTTCCTCTGAAAGAAACTCAACTCCTTCTAGTCTATGTTCTATTGATGTTGAACAAAAATTGGCTGAATTAACTGACATGGTGAAGAATATTTCTGTCAATATTTCAGGTGCAATGACCACAGGGAATCCTAGCCAAGAGCAGGTAGCCTCTGTTTGTGGAATCTGCCAACAACAAGACCATCAAACCAATAATTGCTAGATGGTGCAGCACCCTCCTGATGATGTAACACAAGTAAATGCAGTCTACGGTCAAAACCAAGGAAGTATGCAAAACTTCCCACAAGGGAGTAACCAGTACTCATGGAGAGCACACCCAAACTTTAGGTGGAGAGATCCAATCCCTCCAAACCAGAACCCAAATCAGAATGCCCCTCAGCAGCAGCAACAACCTAACTTCCAAAACTTCATCCCCCGTCCTTCACACCTTAATCCTGGCCAACCTCCTGGTCAAGCCGTTGTACCTCAACTGCCGCCAGCACCTCAGCCTTTGCAACTTACTGGGCCATCTATGGAGGATACCATCAAAAACTTGATGGAAATGCAGAAGAACCTAATGCAATCAACTCAATCTACCTTGGCTGAAATGCAAAAGCAGATTAATCAGATGGCAAATCAAGGGAAATTGCCTTCCACAATCGTAGATAATCCGAAACACAATGTTAGTGCCATTAGTTTGAGGAGTGGAGCTGTGCTACCAGAGAGGGAAGGAGCGAAATCAGATGAGGAGGTAAGAAGAATCCAGTCGGAAGGCCTGGATGAAGATGAGGAAGAGGAAGCTGAAGCAGAAGTAGTCTTGACCAAGACGCAGGTCAATACTGAAGTTATCGCAGGACAAGAAAAAGCAGAACCTGTCTTGGCCAAGCCTCAGGCCAAGACTGACCAGAAGGAAGAAATTATAGAAATTCCTCCACCATTCCCTCCTAGATCTTCGAAGGAGAAGAGGGAAGATGAAAAGAGAGACTTTATGGCTGTTTTCGGAAAAATAACTGTGAATATTCCTATGTTGGACTTAATTGAAAAAGTCCCCTCTTATGCTAAATTTCTTAAGGAACTGTGCACCAATAAAAAGAAAATTGCAGGTGTAGAGAGGGTTAATTTGGCACACAATGTCTCGGCAGTACAGCAGCTTCCAGAGAAGTGCAAAGATCAAGGGACCTTCACAATTCCGTGCCAAATAGGGAACAAAATCATTGAGAAAGCCCTTTGTGATTAGGGGCTGGAATCAATGTGATGTCCCTAAGCGAGTTCGAGACCTTGAAGATAGGGACCATGAAAGAGACCGACTTGGTAATTCAGCTAGCCGATCGAACTATCATCAGACCAAAAGGAGTAGTGACTGACGTCTTGGTAATGGTAAATGATTTCATCTATCCAGTGGATTTTTATATAGTTGAAATGAATGTTCAACTACCCTCTTGCACCACTGATATTTTATTAGGAAGACCATTCCTAAGGACGTCTAAAGCAAAAATTGATTGCTATGAGGGAAGCATAATTCTAGAATTTTGTGGAAGGACAATTAAATTCAGCATTACTGAGGCTTTAAAACATCCTAATGATTTACATTGTGTTAATTTTCTTGATGTTTTAGATCCGATTACTAAAGAAATCGCTGACATTTATATTAACGACCCCCTTGAGTATATTTTAAGCAGGGGAATTTCCACTCAAACACTGGAAGAATTAGAGGAAAGGGCTGGAGATCAGAAGGAACTCCAAGAAATTGTGGACAGTTTGACCGATCAGGAAGATACGGATTTCATCTTGGCCTTGAGCTTGGCCAAGACGTCTGCCAAGACTGCCAACAAAAGAAGAAAAATAGTTAGTTGTCAATATGTGCAGCCATCGGTTCCTAAATTTCTGCCTTCTATTGTGCAGGCACCACTGTTGGAACTGAAATCTCTGCCAGACCATTTGAAGTACGCCTATCTAGGCCTAGACAACACCCTACCCGTTATAATTTTAGCCAAATTAACGGAAGACGAAGAAGAAAAATTGGTGGCAGTCTTAAGGATGCACAAAGAAGCCATTGGCTGGACCATGGCGGATATCAAAGGGATATCAGCCAACATATGTACCCACAAAATACATGTGGAAGAGGATAAGAAACCTATTCGGCAACCCCAGAGGAGATTAAACCCTCCGATGATGGAAGTAGTTAAAAAAGAAATAATTAAGTTGCTTGATTCGGGTGTAATTTATCCTATTTCAGATAGTAATTGGGTGTCCCCTGTGCAGGTAGTCCCAAAGAAAACAGGGATTACAGTCATCGAATGAGAAGATGGAGCCCAAAGGACCACAAGGATCCAAAACGGATGGAGGGTATGCATCGACTACCGAAGACTGAATCAAGTCACTCGGAAGGATCATTTCCCATTACCGTTTATCGACCAAATGGTAGAGAGACTCACTGGGAAGTCTCACTACTGTTTCTTGGACGGATTCTCGGGGTTTCACCAAATCCCCGTTGCACCCGAAGACCAAGAAAAGACAACGTTCACTTGTCCATTTGGAACGTTCGCCTACAAACGCATGCCATTTGGCCTGTGTAATGCGCCTGCCACCTTTCAAAGGTGCATGGTAAGTATATTTTCTGAATTTGTAGAGAAGAGCATCGAGGTGTTTATGGATGATTTTACCGTTTACGGTAACAATTTCGAACAATGTCTACATAATTTAGAAAATATTTTAAAGAGGTGTTGATACTTGTCTAGTCCTAAACTTTGAAAAATGTCATTTTATGGTAGACCAAGGAATTGTCCTTGGTCATGTGATTTCAAAAAAGGGCATTGAAGTAGATCAAGCGAAAATTGACGTTATCAAGAACTTGCCTTACCCCTCATGCTTGCGTGAGGTTAGAAGCCTTCTTGGACATGCAGGTTTCTATCGCAGGTTCATAAAAGACTTCTCGAAGGTAGCTGAATGATCGCGCGTCGAACACGTCAAATATAGTAGTGAAATAGTTATGGAATTAGGGGTAGAAATACAACTTATCACTGTCTACAAAGATTTGTAGATGATGGTAAGAGGATCGTCCACAGAGACCTCTAGGAAACGTAGTTCTTGAGTTTGACTTCCTCGTCACTGAGTTTGGGTTTGGTTGGTATCTGAAACTGAAAGACAAAACAAACAGGAAGTGAAAACAGTTTAAAGTAGTATTGGCTAGAGTCTAGGCCAAGACTGGGGTCTAGATTAGGAATAAGTCTAGTGATATGGAATTCCAGGTAAGGGTGATATGAGAGCTTGCGTTCTTATGACTCTATCACGGACTCTAGGATGTTCATCTCTTCGTTTGTAGCACTGCTATAGAGTGGAGGTACTCCTGTTCACTCCTGTCTTCCCTCCTCTTCAAATTACCTGGCGGGTACTCCCTCTCCTGATAATCCTAGCCAAGGGACACCTTGCTGGTTAAAGGGTTTATCCATTTGACTGCTGTCTTGAATGGTTGCTCACCTCTTCAATGGTACAGGGGAAGACAGTACCTAGGTCAAGGTGTTTCCCCACGGAAACCCTAGGTTGTCAATCTGGTCTCGACCTAGATTACCTATTCTTCTAGTCTGGCGCGAGACTAGTCACCTACTTCGTCTAGCCGGCGGGTACTCCCTCTCCTTCTAGACTGATTACAACTCTTCTCTACTAGGGTACAAGGATGATCAAACCTTGTCTCTAGTGAGTAAGCGATAGATTAAGTTCAAGAAATAAATAAATACAAAGGAAGAGATTATGAAGTACGAAAGATGTCTCACGAGTGCATAAGAACTTCAGCTCATCAACCCTTACCAAGAATGGGTGTTTAGTTACTCATACTCATGAATAAAAAGATAAAATATTTAATTGCATAAATAATATAAATCCGAGATAATAAAATCCGGAGCAAAGTGTAACAATGTCGAACTAAGAAAAGAGAAGAAGGATTGCGTAGTGTTGGATCTGGACAGAGGTGAATAATGTCTTGCTAAAATAGCCCTCAAAACCTCTGTCCCAATCCAACTCTAATCCCTAGAAAATCTCCTAAAAGATTATTACAATTAATTGTTCTTAAAACGGAAACTAAATCGCTAAAATAATAAAGAGGGAGATCCCATTCGGGATTCTACATAAGATTGTCTTCAGATCCCTCTAAAATAGCGGAACAACTGCTACGTGCCAACTGTAAGAGTCTAACGCTGAAAGCGGTCCAAACGCTCCAAAGTGCAGTCTTTATCGCGAATGCGTCTTGGCCGCAGTCTTGGCCAAGACGCTCCTGGTATGCGCGCTGCGTCTGATGCGAATATGTCTAGGCCAAGATCCAGGCCTAGACTCGGGTAATGCTGCTCCAGCTCTCTTCTGTTCAGTTTCCTCCAAAGCTGCCTTCCAGATCAGATCTGCTAAGATGTGGGAAAACAAGGGTAAATCAGCAGATTTACTGTCCAAAATAACTAGTAAATGGACAATAAAACTTGATGAAATACAATGTAATCAAACTCCCCACACTTAAACTATGCTTGCCCCCAAGCATACAGACTCAAAGACTCACTACAAAAAAAAAAAAAACATAACAAACAAAACACACATCCTGAACCCCCCGGACTTTCTCAATTTCAGATTGCTTACCCTTCCACTGGATCTGCCAAGATACTTCAATAAGATATCCAATGCAAGACTAACAAGGAATGATCAATACCCCAAACACACACCTTCCACATGGTATCAAGACACCCTACTAGCAAAGATCGATAAGGAAAAAGGGAAACAGAGTTAACCAAAGATTTGAGCCCCACCGAGTGTCGTCTATCCATAAGTGCCTAAAGACTTGGTGCCATTTAAATCACTTTGACAGATTTATTTTTTTCTTTTTCTTTTCTTATTTTCTTTTATGTCCTAAAAATTTTTTTTCTTTTTCTTTTGACAAGTCAAGTGTCCTTTGTATGTTTACAGACACAGCACATAGAAAGAGCTTGTCCTTTTCAGCGGGGACTTCCACCTTTGCTATGTCTGCCCTATGACATTCCAACACCTTATTTGCCTCACACTATAAGTAGATAGAACGACACACTCAAATCAGCTAACCCCATCATCCTAGGAGGAGTTAAGGTGCTAGCTAAGTGTCCCTACGACCATGTGGATGATAAATGTTTGGGAAACATCAGATAACATGCCCCTTGGGCATTGATCATTTACGCTCATTTGCTTCCCTGTTACTAAAGCATTGTATCCCCTAGGGAAGTGTCTAAATGCAGTCTCACCAAAAGACTAAACAATCTAAGCAAGAAAACAGGGATTCGGATGTGCACAAAAAAACAGACGCAAAACATGCAGAAAAATACAAATAAAAATCATGCATTTGACAGACTCTATACTGGACAAACTGACAAAAAATAATAAAAATTTAATACACATTAATTTGACTCACAAAACAGACGCAAAACACATAGTCAAACATTCAATATTCACAAAACACAAGACATATTTAACACCCTCCCCACACTTAAAAATACACAATGTCCTCATTGTGGGGAGAGGCAATAATGAAAAACAGAAAAGAAAGTAAAGAAAAGAAAAGTACGACCTGGGGGCAGAAGCAACTCATGTTGCTGGGGTCTGGGGATCTTGGCCAGAGGCTTGGCCTAGATCAGGGGCAGGAGAGGATATTGGCTTGGGCACTTTTGGTAGAGGAGGAGGCATTGACGGGTGGGATGCGTTTGCTGGCTGGGCCGATGGCTGGGGTTCTTCCTCCTCATCAGAGGATTCTGAGTCGCTCTCTGAGCTCAGATTGTCATGGAGATCCTTGAGGAGCTTGAAATGGGCTTCGAGGTGCTGGTAAACGTGGAGGACGTTTTTCCTTGTGAGCTTCATCTGCTCAAGGAGGACGTCCTGCCTGTCATTAAGGCATTGGGCCCACTGAGGCACCACATTTCTGACGGGTGCTTGATTCTGGTCTTGGCCCTTGTCTTGGCCAAGACGATCGAGGATGATCTTCTGCTGCTCAAGGATGAGCAGCTGGCGAGCTTGGAATTCTCTTGCCCACTCTGGTGGCTCACTGGTGCTACTGGCAGGGGGGTCTTGGCAATTGTCTTAGCCTAGATCGGCTGCAGCAGCAGGAATGGTGGTGTCTTGGCCAGGGTCCTGGCCTAGATCCTGGGCAAGATCGCCCTCTGCTTCTTCTCCTGGGATGACTATGGGACGCAACTTGTACTGTCCTCCATTTTTCTTTGAGAAGATGTGGTCCGCCACTGGTGTAAAACCTGTATTACAAGCAACAAACTCTCCTTCCAAATGGAAATGTCCCATTTGGTCGAAGGATCTAAAATCCGGGATTTTGGGGGAGCAACATCTAAACAAATCAGAAGCAGCATGATCGAATCTAGCAGTTTGAATGGCAAGCCAAGTAATCAATGATCCAAAAATTAATTTGGTTTTAGACTCACGTGCATGCAATACTTGAACCAAATACAAGCCTAAGTTGACCTTTTTCTTGTGCCTAATGCACCATAACAGAAACAATTCAGACTTGGCTAAATTTCCAGAGACCTTTTTCTTCCCCGAAAGGTTGATAGACAAGGTCCTATGGAGCATTCTAAGAGCAGGGTTTAAAATGGCATGTGCCTGAGAGTTCCTATAAAACTTAACATTCGGATCACCAGTGATCTCTCTAAAAGCAACATTATTATCCCAATCTTGGGGATAATAAAAAATAGCTTCATCAGAAAAGGCAAATCCTAGCAAAGCATTGAAGGCATCAACAGACAAGTGACTCCATTTATCACACAACCTGAAATTAATCACATCGGGAGCAGCAAAATCTAGTTTGTCTCTACCCCTAACATACAAGGTGGCCTCATCAAACCAGAAGGTTGTGTGAAACTCAAGACACAGTTCAGCAAAAGCATCACACTCAACAGACATAAAAGGGACCCAACCAATCGCATACACATATTCCTTAATTTTATCCCCTAATGCCATCTCATTCAAAAAATCAAACTCTAATCGAGCATAAGCAGGGATATCACAAGCATGCATATCACGCAATTTGGCTTTTAGGTCTGGCGTATCAAATTTCAACCAGCCTTTGAGTGTGTGCAGAGGAGGAAGAGATCGTACCTTAGGAGTCTTGGCCGCAGTTTTGGCCAAGACTAAATCGTCTTCGTCGTCCTCATCAGAATCCTCCACGACCGCCTTCTGTTTCCCTTTGCTCTTGGCAGTGGAAGGAGCGGCAGTGGTCTTGCTCGGCTTAGGGTTCGGTGGAGTTGGAGACTGAACTGTAATTGGGGTTTTTGCCGGCTTTTTGGTCGGTGTCTTTTTGTGAGCCACCTGCTTGACTCGCCCGGACTTCTTGGGTGGCGCAGTGGCTGAATTCTTCTTAGCCGGAGGTGACGGTGGTGGTGTGGTAAAAGTAGCGGCGGCGGCAGTAGCAGGAGTGGGTTTCTTTGCAGCGGTTGTCGGAGTTGGGTTAGATGCTCCGGCAGCTGCCATCTTCTTCATTAGCCTTCTCTGGCGGCGGCTAGCTCTGTCTCCCGTCGTCGCCGGAGCAGAGGTCTTCATCCTCTTCGCCAGAGGAACCTCATCGGAATCCTCATCGGACACGACAACAGCTCGGTCGCCTCCTTGGACACTCTCCTCTAATTCCTCGGGTAAGTCATCTTCGGAGGACATGGAATCGTCGTCCCCTATTGCGTTGAGCAACCGTCTCGCTGCGGAGAGGGAAGGGCAGTCGGTTGAGCTCCATGGAGATCGTCGCTCTCCTCAGGGATGTGGGAAGGCGAAGGACGGCTGGGTGCAGTCATGGGTGCGAGAGGGGAAAGAGATTTGAAAGGATTTTGGGTTTTTTGGAGTTTTAGTTTGTGCAGGTGACACTGTGCGATTTTTGGGGAAGAAGAAGGAGAAAGGTCTGCTGCTTTTAGCTCAGGTGAGAGGTTGGATTTTGTTGGACGTGGGGAGATCGTGTCAGAGTGGGAGAAGGAATATGCAGAGGTGGTAGATTAATTTCCCACGCTGCCAATTAATTCCTTTTAATTGGCTTTTTGAAATTGTCCGTTTCAAAAGCAAATAAAGGCTTTTATTTGGCGGCGATGACACGTGTCCCACTATCTCACAAAAGGGCTCTTCACTCGAGAGGTAGTCTAGCTCCAAGTCTTGGCCAAGATCTCGGCCAAGACTACTTCAATTTCCCCACACTTAATTTCCTGCACAAAAACGAAAATAACCCAGTGAAATCAAATGTGACTAAAAATTTAAATACATGCTAAAATTAAAAGAAACAAGGGTTGCCTCCCTTGCAGCGCCCTTATTTTAAGTCCTAGGCTTGACTCTCAATTTTTCTTCAGTTGTTTTCGGGTGGCTCGTCCACCTTTTCAGAAACTTTCTCTTCCTGAAAACACTCAAAGAACGGTTTCAATCTCTGTCCGTTCACCTTGAGCTCGGCACCTGTTTTCTCATTCCTAATATCTACTGCACCATGTGGGTAAATGTTAGTAATAACAAAAGGGCCTTCCCATCTAGTTTTTAGTTTTCCAGGAAACATTTTAAAATGGGAATTATAAAGAAGAACTTTCTCCCCTGTGTGGAGAGGTTTTCCAATAATCCGCTTGTCATGGTAAGCTTTCATTCTGACTTTGACAATCAGCTGATTGTCATAGGCTTGGTCTCTCAATTCTTCTAGCTCATGGAGTTGTAACTTCCTTTCTTGGCCAGCCTCATCACAACTCAGGTTGCACTTTCGTATAGCCCAAAATGCTTTGTGTTGCAACCCTACTGGTAAGTGGCATGTCTTTCCATAGACTAGCTTGTAAGGTGTCATTCCGATTGGTCCTTTGTAAGTCGTTCGGCAGGCCCATAATGCGTCATCTAAGCGCTGGCTCCAATCGCGTCTGTCTAGGCCTACTGTCTTGGCCAAGACTGACTTTACCTCTCTATTTGACACTTCGGCTTGGCCGTTTGTCTTAGGGTGGTAGGCTGTGGATACCCTATGTGTTATGCCATATTTCCTGAAAAGAGAAGACAAAATCTTGTTGCAGAAGTGGGTTCCTCGATCACTAATGATCCCTCGAGGAATTCCAAATCTGTTGAAGATATTAGATTTAATAAAGGAAATAACAGTTCTAGCATCATCATTTTTAGTGGCTTTCGCCTCTATCCATTTTGATACATAATCCACAGCTAAGAGAATATATCTGTTGCCAAAGGAAGTGGGAAAAGGTCCCATAAAATCTATGCCCCATATATCAAATATTTCACAAGAAAGAATAAAATTCATGGGCATTTCATTTCGGGAACTAATGTTTCCTACTTTTTGACAAGCCGGACAAGTTTTACAAAATAGGGCACTATCCTGAAAAATTGTCGGCCAATAAAAACCAGCCTCTAAGATTTTTAGGGCTGTTCTTCTTGCTCCAAAATGGCCTCCGCATGCTTTGGAATGACAGAATTCAAGTATAGACTTGGTTTCATCTTTAGGTATACATCTCCTTAGCAATTGATCGGATCCTAATTTCCATAAATATGGATCATCCCAGACATAGTACTTACTGTCGTGTTTGACCTTTACCCTTTCATAGGTAGTCATATCACCATAGTGCTTACCTGTTGCTAGGTAATTCGCTATTTCAGCGTACCATGGTCGCGGGTTCGGCTGGTGTCTAGGCCTAGACTCCAGGCTAGACTGTGCGATAGAAAACAGTTTTTCATCTGGAAATTCTGCTTTGATTTCGTTCGTGTCTCCCTTTGCTAGGCAGCGGCTTAAGTGGTCTGCCACGAGATTTTCCCTGCCACTCTTGTCCTTGATTTCCAGATTGTGCTCCTGCATAAGAAGGATCCAACGGATTAGTCTAGGCTTAGCATCATGCTTGACCAAGAGATATTTTAATGCCGCATGATCTGAAAATACAATAATTTTTGTGCCCAACAAATAAGATCTAAATTTTTCCAAGGCAAAAACTATTGCAAAGAGTTCTTTTTCGGTTGTGGTGTAATTTCGTTGGGCATCATCTAGCATCTTAGGTGCATAGTAGATCACGTGAGGGTCTTTTCCTTTCTTCTGTCCAAGAACCGCTCCAACAGCAGCATCACTTGCATCGCACATTAGCTCGAATGGCAAGCTCCAATCAGGGGGTTGAATGATCGGTGCTGTGGTCAATCGTTCCTTCAGTTCTTCGAATGATTTCTTGCATTCTTCATTGAAGTCGAACTCCACCTCTTTCTGCAGTAGCTTGCACATGGGTTCAGCCACCTTTGAGAAGTCTTTTATGAACCTACAGTAGAACCCTGCATGTCCAAGAAAACTACGAACCTCACGCAAGCATGAGGGGTAAGGTAAGTTCTTGATAGTGTCAATTTTGGCTTGATCAACCTCAATGCCCTTTTTAGAGACTACATGTCCAAGGACAATCCCTTGATCTACCATAAAATGGCATTTTTCAAAGTTCAAGACTAAACATGTATCAACACATCTCTTTAAAATATTTTCTAAGTTGTGTAGGCATTGGTTGAAATCATTACCGTATACGGTAAAATCATCCATAAACACTTCGATGTTCTTCTCTACATACTCAGAAAATATGCTTACCATGCACCTTTGAAAGGTGGCTGGCGCATTACACAGCCCAAATGACATGCGTTGATAGGCAAAAGTTCCAAATGGACAAGTGAACGTTGTCTTTTGTTGATCTTCGGGCGCAACGGGTATTTGATGGAACCCTGAGTATCCGTCCAAGAAACAGTTGTGAGACTTTCCAGTAAGTCTCTCTACCATTTGATCGATGAAAGACAGCGGGAAATGGTCCTTCCAAGTGATTTGGTTCACCCTTCGGTAGTCAATGCATACCCTCCATCCGTTTTGAATTCTAGCTGTTCTTTGAGCTCCATCTTCTCCTTCGATTACTGTTATTCCAGTCTTCTTAGGGACTACCTGCACAGGAGACACCCAATTACTATCAGAGATAGGGTAAATCACACCGGAGTCTAATAGCTTGATTATTTCTTTCTTAACAACTTCCATCATAGGAGGGTTTAATCTCCTCTGGGGTTGCCGAATGAGTTTCTTGTCCTCTTCCAAATGTATTTTGTGGGTACAAATATTAGATGATATCCCCTTGATGTCTGCCATTGTCCAGCCTATCGCTTCTTTGTATTTTTTCAATACAACAATCAATTTGTCTTCTTCATCTCTTGATAGTTTGGCTGAAATAATGACAGGAAGGGTGTCATCTAGGCCTAGATAGGCGTACTTCAGGTGGTCTGGTAGGGACTTCAATTCCAATTGTGGTGCCTGTACAACAGAAGGTAGAAATTTAGGAATCGTTGGTTGCACATATTGACAACTAACTATTTTTCTTCTTTTGTTGGCAGTCTTGGCCGGCGTCTTGGCCAAGCTCAAGGCCAAGACTAAGTCTGTATCTTCCTGATCGGCCAAACTGTCCACAACTTCTTGGAGTTTCTCCTGATTTCCCGTGCGGTCTTTTAATCCTTCCAGTGCTTGGGTGGAAATTCCCCTGCTCAAAACATACTCAAGTGGATCGCTATTATAAATGTCAGCAATTTCTTCAGTGATTGGATCCAAAATATCCAAAAAACTAACACAATGCAAATCATTAGGATGTTTTAGAGCATCAGTGATGCTGAATTTAATTATTTTTCCACAAAATTCGAGAATAATGCTTCCTTCGAAGCAGTCTATCTTCGCTTTTGACGTCCTTAGGAAAGGTCTTCCTAATAAAATATCAGTGGTACAAGAAGGCAATTGAACATTCATCTCAACTATATAAAAGTCAACTTGATAGATAAAATCGTTTACCATTACCAGGACATCCGTTACTACACCTTTAGGTCGGATGATTGTTCGATCGGCCAGCTGTATCACTAAGTCAGTCTCTTTCATTGTCCCTATCTTCAAGGTCTCGAATTCGCTTAGAGACATTACATTGATGCCAGCCCCTAAGTCGCAAAGGGCTTTTTCAATGATTTTGCTCCCTATTTGGCATGGAATAGTGAAGGTTCCTTGATCTTTGCACTTCTCTGGGAGTTGTTGTACTGCGGAGACATTGCTGGATAAATTCACTCTCTCTATACCTGCAATTTTCTTTTTATTAGTGCACAATTCTTTAAGAAATTTGGCATAAGAAGGAACTTTTGCAATTAAATCCAACATTGGAATATTCACGGCTATTTTTCCAAAAATAGCCATGAAGTCTCTCGCTTCATCTTGTTTCTTTTCTTTCGAAGATCTTGGTGGAAAGGGTGGTATGATTTCTATAATCTCCTCCTTCTGGTCTGGCTTGACCTGCGGCTTGGCCAAGACAGGCTCTTTTTTCTCTGGTTCTGCGATAACGGTAGGCTTGGCCTGAGTCTTGGTCAACACTACTTCTGCTTCAGCTTCTTCTTCCTCATCTTCGTCCACTTCCTCCGAAAGGATTCTTTTTATTTCCTTATCTGTTTTCGGTCCTTCCCCTTCTGGCAGCACAACTCCACTCCTCAAACTCATGGCACTCACGTTGTGTGCTGGATTATTTACCGTGGTTGGAGGCAATTTTCCTTGATTAGCTATTTGAGTTATTTGCTTTTGCAGCTCTGCCAAGCTAGTCTGAGTTGACTGCATATGATTTTTCTGCAGCTCCATCATTTGTTTGAGCGTGTCCTCTACTGAGGGGCCAGTTATCTGCAAAGGTCGAGGGGCAGGTGGTAGCTGGGCTAAAGGAGGTTGGCCTGGCGCTTGGCCTAGATTCTGGCCAAGACTCTGATTTGGGGGTCGCGGCACGAAGTGTTGGAAATTGACAGGAGGTTGCTGCTGCTGCTGAGGTACACCCTGATTCTGATTCTGATTTGGAGGGATTGGGTCTCTCCATCTGAAGTTCGGATGTGCCCTCCACGCGTATTGGTTACTTCCTTGGGGAAAGTTTTGCATGCTTCCTTGGTTTTGTGGATACACTGCATTGACCTGACTCACATCATCCGGGTGCTACACCATATAGCAGTTGTTGGTCTGGTGGTCTTGCTGCTGGCATATCCCACAAACAGATGCTACTTGCTCTTGGTTCTGACTTCCTGAAGAGATTGAACCTGAAATATTAATAGAGACGGTTTTAACCATATCAGTTAAATCATTAAGCTTTTGTTCAACGTTAATTGCGTTTATGGAAGAAGAAGAAGAATTTCTATCCGAAATTGTGTTATTTTGGCAATTGTCTGCCAATGTTTGGAGTAACATTTTTGCTCTTGTAACCGTGAGATCTTGAAGTGTTCCACTTGCGGCTGAGTCTACTTTTTCCTTGCTACTTGGGAGCATCCCATCGTAGAAATATTGTATCATGGTATTGTCTGCTACGCCATGAGTGGGGCATACTTCTTGCAAATCTCGGAACCTCTGATGGTACTCACTGAAACTTTCACCGCTTCTTTGTTGAATTGCTGCCATATCTTTCCTGGCTATCCCCGCCTTCGTTGCATTCCAATACTTATTAAGGAACATCGTGGACATCTCCGCCCACGTGTTGATGGTATTATGAGGCAAACTGTAAAACCAGTTCTGAGCTCCCCCTTCTAGAGAGCTTGGAAAGGCTTTTAGCTTCGCTCTCTCCATGCTTACAGTGGTTGGTTTCATAATGTCACACTGGACATGTAAGTTTCTTAGATGCTTGAATGGGTTTTCATTGGAATGGCCGTAGAACTTGGGAAGGTTGGCCACCATGTTGGTCTTTATGGACCAATCATTAGCTACAGGAGGTAGATTAATACAGGAAAAGGTCTCCTGTTCTGATGTTTTGTTCAGCTCCCTCATTGTTGGTTCTGGTTGCTGGTCCGCCATGTCTTGGTCTGAATCTAGGCCAAGACCGTGGTCTATACTATATTGTGCTTCGGAGTTAGAACTTTCCGATTCGCTTTCTTCTTGGGCTACTCGCAGTCGAGCTTGCCTCCTTAGTTATGCTTTGGTCCTAGTGAGATTGGGATTGATGGGCAACAAATCTTGTTCTCTACTTGAGGACCTGGTCATCAACTGTCATAAAATAAAATAAAACAGGAACTACAAATACCGTTAGAGATCCCCGGCAACGGCGCCAAAATTTGATCGCGCGTCGAACACGTCAAATATAGTAGTGAAATAGTTATGGAATTGGGGGTAGAAATACAACTTATCACTGTCTACAAAGATTTGTAGATGATGGTAAGAGGATCATCCACAGAGACCTCTAGGAAACGTAGTTCTTGAGTTTGACTTCCTCGTCACTGAGTTTGGGTTTGGTTGGTATCTGAAACTGAAAGACAAAACAAACAGGAAGTGAAAACAGTTTAAAGTAGTATTGGCCAGAGTCTAGGCCAAGACTGGGGTCTAGATTAGGAATAAGTCTAGTGATATGGAATTCCAGGTAAGGGTGATATGAGAGCTTGCGTTCTTATGACTCGATCACGGACTCTAGGATGTTCATCTCTTCGTTTGTAGCACTGCTATAGAGTGGAGGTACTCCTGTTCACTCCTGTCTTCCCTCCTCTTCAAATTACCTGGCGGGTACTCCCTCTCCTGATAATCCTAGCCAAGGGACACCTTGCTGGTTAAAGGGTTTATCCATTTGACTGCTGTCTTGAATGGTTGCTCACCTCTTCAATGGTACAGGGGAAGACAGTACCTAGGTCAAGGTGTTTCCCCACGGAAACCCTAGGTTGTCAATCTGGTCTCGACCTAGATTACCTATTCTTCTAGTCTGGCGCGAGACTAGTCACCTACTTCGTCTAGCCGGCGGGTACTCCCTCTCCTTCTAGACTGATTACAACTCTTCTCTACTAGGGTACAAGGATGATCAAACCTTGTCTCTAGTGAGTAAGCGATAGATTAAGTTCAAGAAATAAATAAATACAAAGGAAGAGATTATGAAGTACGAAAGATGTCTCACGAGTGCATAAGAACTTCAGCTCATCAACCCTTACCAAGAATGGGTGTTTAGTTACTCATACTCATGAATAAAAAGATAAAATATTTAATTGCATAAATAATATAAATCCGAGATAATAAAATCCGGAGCAAAGTGTAACAATGTCGAACTAAGAAAAGAGAAGAAGGATTGCGTAGTGTTCGATCTGGAAAGAGGTGAATAATGTCTTGCTAAAATAGCCCTCAGAACCTCTGTCCCAATCCAACTCTAATCCCTAGAAAATCTCCTAAAAGATTATTACAATTAATTGTTCTTAAAACGGAAACTAAATCGCTAAAATAATAAAGAGGGAGATCCCATTCGGGATTCTACATAAGATTGTCTTCAGATCCCTCTAAAATAGTGGAACAGCTGCTACGTGCCAGCTGTAAGAGTCTAACGCTGAAAGCGGTCCAAACGCTCCAAAGTGCAGTCTTTATCGCGAATGCGTCTTGGCCGCAGTCTTGGCCAAGACGCTCCTGGTATGCGCGTTGCGTCTGATGCGAATATGTCTAGGCTAAGATCCAGGCCTAGACTCGGGTAATGCTGCTCCAGCTCTCTTCTGTTCAGTTTCCTCCAAAGCTGCCTTCCAGATCAGATCTGCTAAGATGTGGGAAAACAAGGGTAAATCAGCAGATTTACTGTCCAAAATAACTAGTAAATGGACAATAAAACTTGATGAAATACAATGCAATCACTGAACCGATGTGCAAGTTGCTTCAAAATGAGGTAGAGTTCGACTTCAATAAGGCATGTCAAAAGTCATTCGATGAGTTGAAGGAGCGATTGACCTCAGCTCCGATCATCCAAGCACCGGACTGGAGCTTGCCATTCGAGCTGATGTGCGACGCAAGTGACGCTGCTGTGGGAGCCGTTCTTGGGTAAAAGAAAGGGAAAGATCCACATGTGATCTATTATGCATCAAAAATGCTAGATGATGCCCAACGAAATTATACCACTACTGAAAAAGAACTTTTTGCAATAGTTTTTGCCTTGGAGAAATTTAGATCTTATTTATTGGGCACAAAAATTATTGTATTTTCAGACCATGCGGCATTAAAATACCTCTTGGTCAAGCATGAGGCCAAGCCTAGACTAATCCGATGGATTCTTCTCTTGCAGGAACACAATCTGGAAATTAAGGACAAGAGCGGCAGGGAAAACCTTGTGGCAGACCACCTGAGCTGCTGCTTAGTAGAAGGAGATCTGGAGCCAGTAAGAGCAGAATTTCCTGATGAAAAACTCTTTTCAGTCTCACTGTCTAGCCCGGAGTCTAGGCCAAGACCTCCGCAAAGCCCTCGACCATGGTATGCTGAAATTGCGAACTACCTTGCAACAGGTAAACACTATGGAGATATGACTACCTATGAGAGGGTAAAGGTCAAACATGACAGTAAGTATTATGTCTGGGATGACCCTTATTTATGAAAAATAGGTACTGATCAATTATTAAGGAGGTGTGTCCCTCAAAATGAGACTTCATCTATTTTGGCTTTTTGTCATTCTCAAGCGTGTGGAGGCCATTTTGGAGCTAGAAGAACAGCTCTAAAGGTCTTAGAGGCCGGTTTCTATTGGCCTAACATTTTTCAGGAGAGTTACTTGTTTTGTAAAACATGTCCTGCTTGCCAAAAAGTAGGGAATATAAGTTCCTGAAATGAAATGCGTATGAACTTTATTCTTTCTTGTGAAATTTTTGATTTATGGGGCATAGATTTTATGGGACCCTTCCCTACTTCTTTTGGAAATAGATATATTCTATTGGCTGTAGATTATGTATCTAAATGGATAGAGGCGAAAGCCACCAAGAATGATGATGCTAGAACTGTTATTTCCTTCATTAAATCTAACATCTTGAACAGATTTAGAATTCCTCTTGGGATCATTAGTGATCGAGGAACACACTTCTGCAACAAGATTTTGTCTTCCCTTTTCAGGAAATATGGCATCACACATAGGGTATCAACAACCTATCATCCTCAATCGAACGGCCAAGCTGAAGTTTCGAATAGAGAGGTGAAATCTGTCTTGGGCAAGACAGTAGACCTAGACAGACGCGATTGGAGCCAGCGGTTAGATGACGCATTGTGGGCATGCAGAACGGCCTACAAAGGTCCAATTGGGATGACGCCTTACAAGTTGGTCTATGGTAAGGCGTGCCACTTGCCAGTGGGGTTGCAACACAAGGCGTATTGGGCCATACGAAAGTGCAATTTGAGTTATGACCAAGCTGGACAAGAGAGAAAGTTACAACTCCACGAGCTAGAGGAGTTGCGAGACCAAGCCTATGACAACCAGCTGATTGTCAAGATCAGAATGAAAGCCTACCATGACAAGAGAATTGCTGGGAAACCTCTCCACACAGGGGAGAAGGTCCTCCTTTATAATTCCCGTTTTAAATTATTTCCTGGAAAACTAAAAACAAAATGGGAAGGCCCTTTTGTTATTACTAATATTTACCCACATGGTGCAGTAGATATTAAAAATGAGAAAACAGGTACCGAACTCAAAGTGAATGGGCAAAGATTGAAGCCATTCTTTGAAAGTTTCTAGGAAGGGAAAATTTCTGAAAAGGTGGACATGCCACCAGAAAACAAATGAAGAAAATTCAGAGTCAAGCCTAGGACTTAAAATAAGGGCGCTACAAGGGAGGCAACCCTTGATTCTTTTATTTTTAGGACATATCTATTTTTATTTTTGTCACATTTGATTTCGCTGGGTTGTTTGTGATATTGTGCAGGAAATTAAGTGTGGGGAAAGTGAAGCAGTCTTGGCCGAGATCTAGGCCAAGCCTTTGGGCTAGACTGCTGTGAGCGGACTACCCTTTTTGAGAATTAGTGGGACACGTGTCAGCGCCGTCTTTTAAAGCCTTTATTGGCGTTTTGAACGGACAAATTCAAAAGCAAATTAAAGGAATTAATTGCAGCGTGGGAAAATAAAACTACCACCTCTGCATATTCCTTCTCCCACTCTGACACGATCTCCCCACGAACCAACAAAAATTCGACCCCTCACCTGAGCTAAAAAAAAGCAACAGTCCCTTCTCCTTCTTCTTTCCCAAATCGCACGAGCTTTCCAGCAAAAAACCCAAACTCCAAAACCTAAACCCACCATTATCTTTTCCTTCTTCTCTCGCAACCATGACTGCACCTAATCCATCCTCAACCATCGACATGCCAGAGGCCAGCGACGACCTCCGTGGAGCTCCGCCGCCTGTCATGCCGTCCGACGGTATCGCAGCCGCACGACGAATACTCGAAACGCTGGAGAATGAGGATTCCATGTCCTCCGAAGACGATTTGCCTGAGGAATCAGAGGAAAGCGTCAAGGGAACCGACCGAGCTGTGGTCGTGAGCGACGAGGACTCCGGCGACGAGGTTCCTCTCACAAAGAGGATAAAACCCACCGTGCCTCCGTCTGCTGGAGAGAGAGAGAGCAGACGAGAGAGCAGGCTGTTGAAAAAGATGGCTGCCGTCGGAGCCTCAAACCCAGATCCGACCACTGCGAAAAAGCCTCCTCCAGCTACTGTCGCCGCCGCTACTGTTACCACGCCACCACCGCCACCTCCGGCGAAATCACCAGGCACTGCTCCGCCAAAGAAATCGGGGCGCATCAAACAAGTGGCCCATAAGAAGACGCCAACTAAGAAGCCGGCGAAGACCCCGATTCAATCGCCACCGCCCCCAAACCCTAAGAAAATTGCTGCCCCTTCCTCTGCCAAGAGCAAAGGAAAGAAAAAGGTGGTCGAGGAAGAACCATTTGAGGACGATGAAGACGATCTAGTCTTGGCCAAAACTCAGGCCAAGACTGCTATGGTATCCTCTCTTCCTCCCCTGCACACACTCAAAGGCTGGATAAAATTTGATACACCAGACCTTAAGGCCAAATTGCGTAATATGCATTCCTGTGATATTCCCGCATTTGCTAGATTACAGTTTGATTTTCTTGATGAAATGGCATTAGGAAATAAAATTAGAGAATATGTGTTTGCAATTGGATGATCCCTTTTATGTCTGTTGAGTGCGATGCCTACAGTGAACTCTGCCTTGAGTTTCACACATCTTTCTGGTTTGACGAGGAAACCTTGTATGTTAGGGGTAGAGACAAACCTGATTTTGCTGCGCCTGACGTGATTAATTTTCGATTGTGTGATAAATGGAGTCACTTGTCTGTTGATGCTTTCAACTCATTGTTAGGATTTGCATATAAAGATGACGCAATTTTTGACTATCCCACTGATTGGGATAATAATGCTGCTTTTAGGGAGATCACTGGTGATCCAGATGCTAGGTTTGATAGGAACTCTAAGGCACATGCCATTTTGAACCCTGCGCTTAGGATGCTCCATAGAGCCTTGTCTATCAACCTTTTGGGGAAGACAAAGGTTTCTGGGAATTTAGCCAAGTCTGAACTGTTTTTGCTTTGGTGCATTTTGCACAAGAAAAAGGTCAACTTAGGCTTATATTTGGTTCAAGTGTTGCATGCCCGTGAGTCTAAAACCAAACTGATTTTTGGGTCCTTGATAACTTGGCTTGCTATTCAAACTGCTGGTCTTGATTTGTCTGCTGCTGATTTGCATAAATATTGCTCCCCCAAAATACTGGATTTTAGATCCTTCGACCAAATGGGACATTTCCATTTGGAAGGAGAGTTTATTGCGTGTAATACAGGTTTTACACCTGTTGGGGAGCACATTTTCTCGAAGAAAAATGGAGGGAGGTACAAGCTGCGTCTAGTACAAATCCCTGGAGAAGAAGCAGAGAGCAATACTGCCCCGGGTCTTGGCCAAGACGCTGACCAAGACACCACCATTCCTGATGCTGCAGCTGATCTAGACCAAGACTTAGGCCAAGATCCCCCTGCCAGTAACACCAATGAACCTCCAGAGTGGGCCAGAGAATTCCAAGCTCGCCAGCTGCTCATCCTTGAGCAGCAGAAGATCATCCTGGATCGTCTTGGCCAAGACAAGGGCCAAGACCAGACTCAAGCATCCACCAGTGATGTGGCGCCTCAGTGGGCCCTATGTCTTAATGATAGGCAGGACGTCCTCCTTGAGCAGATGAAGCTCACCAGGACAAACGTCCTCCACGTTTATCAGCATCTCCAGGCCCATTTCAAACTCCTCAAGGCTCTCCATGACAATCTGAGCTCCGAAAGTGACTCCGAGTCTTCTGATGAGGAGGATGAACCCCAGCCATCAGCACAGCCAGCGAAGACACCGCACCTGTCCATGCCTCCTCCTGCTCCAAGAGATCCAAAGTCAACCAACCTTCCTGCCCCTGATCTAGGCCAAGCTTCAGGCCAAGATCCCCCGACCCCTGC